>BTHU01000002.1:14338907-15618907 GCA_036184795.1 Tokudaia tokunoshimensis
CATAAATGTAGAAATCTTGCAAAATGTAGTGGCTCAGGCCTGTATACAAAAATTGAGAAACTGAGGTAGGAGAGTTGCAAAATAAATCTTTCAAGTTTATCCTGAACATTATTTTTTTAAAAGGGGTGTTTTTACAAAAACAAAGTGTAAATAATACACTAATACTTCAAATTAAACTATTCGCTTTAAGTTTTAATGTCTTCAGTTAATAGTACTATAATAGATTAAAATATGATAGAATCCATAGTTACATGATGGTATTGTGTACTTTTGCTTATTTTGTTGCATTCTGGAGGTGCTAGGCAAGATTGCTACCATTAAACCACCCTCTCTAGCATTTTGTTTTATTTTATTTGAAGCTGTAAAGACAATTCTTCTACAGGACCATTTTTATTTCTAACAAAAGTAATTAATTTTTGTTTCCACTCAGTTTATTGCTAGGGAAAATAATGTCAACTGATTTTTTTACCCATGGATACCTCTATCCATTGTGGATAAGGGATTCAAGCAGCATTGGTTTGCACTGAACAAAGAAATATCAGAGACTAGGTGGTTGGTTGTTCATAGCAATCGTTAGGTTGGTCTCTACAGAGACAAGGACATCAAAATTTATGTCTCTGTTCACTGTGGCTATGCTTAACATATCCCTAATAGACTTTTTAATTATTCAATTGCTGGACACGTGAGAGCACTGCACCGTAAGCTAGTCTTCACACATATGTGGTCCACCTTTCCCTGTCACCTTTGCCTGAGGCTTCCTGGGTGGCTAATAAGCAGAGGCCTACATCAGGGATATGAGATTCTCTACAGATGGATCTGCATAGCCATACCAATCACTTTTCCCTTTAACAAAATGACTGACTGGATCCAGTAATTAAGCTAGCACAGGGAAGGGCTTTAGCTGTCTTCTAGAATTCTGTCTGGTGTATCTTTACTTCCTAGCGCCCCAGCAAACAACCTAGGGGAAACTGAGCACTAAAACTCTCATAGGGCACATAGACCAAATGACAAGAAACCCCAGAGCTCATCCTCCTCATGATAGCTAAGAGGCACAGGTTTAGATGTCTGCTTGTGCTGACTACCCTTTGGGGAGAAGATTCAGATCCCAAAAGTGTAGATTTTGCCCAAACTGAGGAAACGTGTTTTCTTGATTGTTTCTACTCATTCTTCTCTCTGCCATGGCCTAATTCTGGATGCTGTGTTTCTTCCCTTTATTTTTCCCTTAGTTCAGCTGTCAACACCTCAGAGAAGCATTTGTTTCCAGAAAGACATTTCGCTTTGCCTTAGGAGTCACCAAATTAGACTCGGAATACTTTCCAAACCCTCAAAAACATTGCAGTAGTTTGTTTTCTGTCTCTTACCTTCAGAAGCATCTAAGCTCTGTGCAGGAAAATATCATCTAAATGAAGCATACTCAGATTTTACACTAGGATGAAATAGCTAGCCTCCAAAACAAAATATTAACTGAATATATAAATAAATGGTTCCATGGAAATAGCAAACAGAATAGGCAAACTTTTGTGTGAGCAAGATGTGATGAACAGAGTTTCGATTAGAAGAGGAGGGTCTAATAACTTCACTTTATTAATTAAACTGGCTAATAAAATAAAGGACAATAAATAAAAATAGCCTGTGATACAAATACTGTAAACTTCTCTTAGAGTTACATAGAAAAGATATTTCTATTTCAAATGTATGAATTTTCATACCAAACACCCATAAATCATTTTGGGTCTATCTGGAGTGAGAAACAGACAAATGGACTATATTTTCCTGACAGTGAAACTTAAAAAATCCAGGGACAAAGGTACATTAGCAACTTCAATGGAACCAAAGTCTAGAGACTGCTGGCATTGCCCCTAAGACCAGCTTTGGACCAGCCACATGCTAACTAGGGGTGTCAAATCACTCCCAGTCAACATGGTCACCTACAGCCTTGACTTGACTGCCAACATCATCTTTAGTTATGAGAATACTCCTGAACATTTACAGAAACTTGAACCCAAGCACTGTACATTTGTGTATCTAAAAAGTTAGCAGAGAAAGGTAAATGTTAAGATTCCTCAGAGAAACACAAATAATATATACATGGATATACTTAACATTGTGTCTTTGACAATTAAAATTAATTTTTAAAATCCAATACACTCTATGATGCAGAGCTGATTTCCCAATCAAAATCATAAGCAGAATTTGAAATTGTACAAAAATGTCAAGCAACATCTTTCAATTAAACTTGAAACAAAACAATGTACATTTTTTTCTTTATGTTTCAGACTAAGACTGTGCTACTTGGCATACTCTATATTATACATTCCTATTGAAAACAATAATATACCAGGCACTGGTGACACATGCCTTTAATCCCAGCACTTGGGAGGCAGAGACAGGCAAATTTCTGAGTTCTAGGCCAGCCTGGTCTACAGAATGACTTCCAGGACAGCCAGGGCTACACAGAGAAACCCTGTCTCAAAAAAACAAAAAATAAAGAAAGAAAGAAAGAAAGAGAGAGAGAGAGAGAGAGAGAGAGAGAGAGAGAGAGAGAGAAAGGAAACAATAATAAGTAAATAAAGCCCTAAAAATATCTGTTCCTCATTATAACTAAAGCCTACAATGTTTTTCTAAATTCTGAAGTTGATTCACAAATCAATGAATTTACACTATAGGTATTCTTCTTAAGGAACATTCATAAGACACAGTCTTCTCTGCTTCCTGTTTAAACTTCCATCAATATCACCTTACTAGTCATGATACTTAACACTTAAAAATCCCAGAACTTGAGAGACTGAGGCAGAACAACAAAGAGTTTGAGGCCAGGGTGGACTCTCCAGCAAGGCACTGTCAGTACTCCAAGGCCCATCCTGGGTATACACTAAATTTTGTGTTTGTACTACAAGCTGACTCAACCTCAGCACTTGAGAATAACAGAAATGCATCTTGAAACCATATGGTAGAAAACTCCGGAAGTATCTATTGTGAAGATAGGATGTCACAAGCTGCGTCACGTCTATCTAGCTACTACTAAATTTCACATGCATTCCCTTCCATACCTCTGGTGGAACTGTTCCTTTCCTTTAAATACTCCTAGAAAACTATGTAGCCATGTTTGAAAGTTAACTTCACTTTTTTCCTCAATGTATCTCTTTCAAGGATGTAATATAATCCATATGCAGTTATCATGGATGTACTTTATTTCAAAGAAGTCTTCTCATTCTCAAACACTCCATTATACTTTAAGCACATCAAGACAATGAGAATGACAAATGTTCAACACATAGTAGGACCTCATTAAGTGCGTAATGAATAATGTCAACATTATTACATGAATAACTCTGCAATTCCTCCTTTGTGAATTTCCCAGTGCCTCCCCTTTGAGAGATTTCATCAAGTATATGGTCAAGTTCAGCACTCTGCTGTATACTGTCTGACTCGGTCTATCCTGGACTTTTATACTGCTAGGGCTCTTGCATAAGTACATATCAATGCCTGGTCTGTTAAAATATCAAAAATTCTTTTAAATTTTTAAAGTAAATTAACATTTACTTTATGTCATGATAATACACAGAATATAGAACCATGAGTATGTTATATGTATATGTGGTTATGGGTGTGATTGTAAAATAACTATGGTTCTGGACATGACAGGCCTAGAACCACAGCCCTTGAGAGGTGGAGGCAGAAAGATTAGTTCAAAGCCAGCTTAGTCGACACAATAATAACAGGCAAGTTTGAAACATAGTTATCTCTAGGCCTTGTTGGGTGACAGAGAAAACCCACTTAAAAAACTTGAAAAGAGTACTAGTAGTTATTATTATTAAAATCTGATTCTATCCATATTCATAGAAGGAGTAACAAAACCAGAAAATGTTTGAGAAGGATAGGCACATTAGAGAATGTAGTAGAAGTAAGCCATTGAGTCATAAGAAGTAACCTCTATAATTTACTTTGAATATAATTTATCTTTGTGTATCTTTTGTAACATAATTCATTATTATTTAATAAAAATAGATATCTGAAGGGCTAAGTCACATGTTTACATTCTACTTTTTAAAACAGATGAAATTAGTCTTCAATTTCCTGTATTATTAAATTCACAGGAATCTCCAAAGCCACACATTATCTGTATAATATCTTTAGTATACATTTATATACTACAAAAGTTCACGGCCTCACAGTAGCAATTAATAACTGCAAATAATTTGCCTTACACTGAAGTTTTCAGAAAGAAAAATTAGCAAACAAATATTAACACAGAAATAAACTGACATTACATCTTGTAATTATTTATGAAATCTTAACTACCTAATAATAATTTTTTTGTCTTGACTTGCAAAGGATTTACCATTGGTGAGTATTTAAGTAGTACAATGTCTACAATTAGAATGGTTTATACTATCTTTTGAAACTGCATACAATTTCTATCTTTAAATTAGGGCTTTTTTCAGCTACCAAAAACAAGTAAAATATAAAATTGGGAACTGTGTACATTCTAGAACAATCAGATATATTACTAACCTACCATTTAGCTTCTTTTCCTATTAGAAAAAAATAGCTTCTCACTGAAGTTGCTATAATCAATGCCTTTATTCATTGTTCTACAACATATCGATATCCTTCACATCCTTTGCTAACAAAACAACATGTTCCTCTAAAACACTCCATACACCTATAGATTAAGTGATTGTGCAAGCTGGGTTTTACCCGAAGCAAGCCTTGGTCATTATAATTCATTTTTACACACTTATTTTTCTATGTTGTCAACTCCCCTTTTTTAATTGTTACAAAAACTCATATATTATGCAAAATTTATTAAACACATCATATTACCATGTACATGGGTTGTCAAGTAAAATATAATAATCTTTGACCTCATGCCACCCGACATCAATTAAGAAAAATAAACTATGTCTACAGGCTTTTAAACTATACAACTTCCTAATGTAAAGAACATATTTCCTAAAAAGAGAGAAAATTCCTTCTGCTACAAATCTTTTACAACATCTTTACAAAGTACAGAATTGTGAACAGTGTTACTCACTTTTCAAAGACTATGCATATATGTGTGCGCACATATGTATACATACATAGCCTACAATTAAGTTCAAGATTGGGATTATTTTGAAAACGTGCTGGTTCATTTTGCATTAATGAGCACATATAGGGAAAAGAAGTTACACATTTTCAAGTAGCCTCAATTCGAATCAGGGCACCATTTTCTATCAGAAGTCCTCTCAGAGAAGACAATTTAACAGAGAGAGAGAGAGAGAGAGAGAGAGAGAGAGAGAGAGAGAGAGAAGAGTATTTCCCATGGGAGGCCCTCCTTTTGTTGCATCTAAAGGTTGACAAGGGTCATTTCACAGGAAAGCAGACATAAGTGACATTCAAGGCAAACCAGCTCTAATATAGCTCACTTCCCAGGAGAACATTACACTTCTCCAAGACACCGCAAATGTTTTAAGGGCAGAAAAGCACAATGCCTGTCAAAGTGTCTTGTGTATGCTAAAAAAGACAGGTAATTTAAGGAAAGTCTTTGACATTTAACAGGGAATCATGCTTCCACAATCTCCCCTCTTCCAACTTGACACCTAATTAAGCCTCAATACAAAACAATGTAATGGAACAGATGTACTAGCCATTAGCGGGAATTACCAATTCTCCTATCAAATCAGAGTATACAGAGAGGGCTCTATTTGTAATAGGTTGACTTAATTGCCTGAGAATTCCCTGGAGAAATGTACAAATAGATCAGGACATTTCACACATGCACACACACACAGACTCACTTTGTCACCCACCCCTCCTCCTCTGCGATCCACACCTTTGTCATTGATACATTCATCTTTTCTAATGAGAGCGGATCATGGACTCAAATCAGCGATACAAGATCAAATGGTTAGATGAAAAAAATAAACATAAACAAGTGTACAAAAGTAAGATTTACCTCTTAAAATATCTCAATAGATTTTTTTTCTATATGATAGTGCTTTCCAGAACATAGATATTTAGGTTTTTAAGTAAAAATATAGTACAATAAACAAAAATTTTCTTTGAAAATGGAGCAGCAGAGAATTATAAATTCTGAAAATTTGCTGTGAATCATAACTATTGCAGTTGCACAATTTGTCAGTTAAATGAGCCTTATATGATTTGAGGCAGCTCAGGAAACCTGAAATAAGACAACTAACTCTCCTTGTGAAAAGCTGAAACAATTTAGTATCTTTGTGTCCCTCTGATTAAAATCCATTTTGGCCTTGAATACAGTATCTGCTGCATGCAGTGACTCAGAATGCTCCTATAAAACCTTTTAACAAAGTCACTTGTCAAGTAAGAAATAAAAGATTTCTACAAAAGGTTAAAGAAGTAGCTAGATTTAGAATGTAGAATGCTGGGTTCAGGGACTCAGCAGGTAAAGGCACTTGTCCTTTTAATGCCTGGAGAGGGGACTTAATCCACAGGACCTGTATGATTGAAGTACAAAACCAACTAAAAAGTTGTCCACTCACCTCCACAATCACACAATGGTATATTTGTGCCCCTCCCCACACAACCTAGATGATAGACAGATGATACATACATAGATACATACATAGATACACACATAGATACATACATACATAGATGAGATAGATGATGCAAATATGAAATAATGTAAGGAATATAAGATTTATTCTTTAGGATATTAATTGGATCTTAATATCTATAGTTAATGCAGATGAAAACTGTCATTCCTAACTGGAATCAAAGACAGAAAGAAAACAGAGATACAGGAATCCACCTTTAAAACTGAATTTTTCAAGAGAGAGAGTGAGTTGAGCTTACTCCTTATCTATTCTGCAACACATGAGATCTGTTAGAAATTCAAGGCACTGCCACAAGTCCTATTTCAGACCCCTGGAGATTTGGAAAGCAATGGTGGCTGACTGCCTGTCAGGATCTTAGGGGAGTAGTAATGCCTGGGATGGTTTCTTATCACTTTTAGCCCCTGAAGAAATTCCCAAGCCCTATCAACACATCTCCCCTACTAGAGCTGCAGGTTCTCAGAGCACATATCCAGCCACCTCAGCACAAATAAGGGAAATGCCCGGGGTCAGCTGCCTCCCCAAACCTCCAGTGTAAGGTGAACCAAGAGGCAGCCTGCACTCTACAGTGTCTTCTCCATAACACACCAGACACAGCGTGCAAGGGACACCTAAGCTCACTGCTCTAAGTGCTTCACAGGTTCTGTGTTTCAAAGCACCGGCATCATAACTGTAACGAGTTCTTTGTCTTTATTCTCCACAAGGTGCAAATTTTTGTGGATATGGCATGTGCTCTTTTTCTGTATGTGGCGTCACACTTTGTGCTTCCTAAATATTATTTATTTCATTGCAGGTTGTCTTAATTGCCTACAGCTCCAAACAGAGTGTCTGCAGGGTCTCTGGGGTAAAAATCAGTTTACTGGTGATCGCCTCAGGCTCCCCTGGCTCCATGAAGAAGCTTAATGACTGAAAACACACTGGCTGCCCATCAAGGGGATAAAGATGACCCATCACCGTGCTCTCTCTCTGTCAGTGAGCCCTAGTAGTACAGAAAATAATGTCATGAAGGGGCTCTTTGGGGCCTCCGGCACTCTGCCCCCTGAAAAATATGAGAAACCCATATTTCTTCCAAAAATTGGCTGACATTTTATAATTCATAAGGTTCAGAAAGGGGGTAAGACGGCAGTGAGACTCCTACTACCAACTATAATTTTTAACCGCATCAAACACATTTCTAAATTACTACAGCCTTTTAATGGACTGGTTTCCATCTTCCTAAGGGTCTTAAACTGCTGAATAAGTACCTGCCAATCACACTGACAAGGAAGCAAGCCTTAATGCCCACAACACTGATCCTATGCTTTTCCCTATTGTTACCATAAGGATAAGACATCCTGAATTCAGACAGTGACCCTGAAACACTCGGAGTTTACAATACATATTGTCCTTGATTTGCTTCCCAAAAGCAAAGGTCACATCATATTCAAAGTTAAACAACCAAACCAAAAAAAAAAAAATCCATCCTTTGTATATGAACTGTATATTCTTTTTACAGTTAACAAACAGATATGTCAAAACATCAGGCATCTCATTAATTCAGAAGGGTCAGTAGTGGCTCAAGTATTCGCAGTCTGAAAAGAGCATCTCCATGCTTCTTTTTCACATACACACCTCTGTATCTAATGTATCAGAATATATGGCTTAGAGCTGTGAATCTGCCTGTGCTTGGCTATGTCCCTGAGATTTTTCCTTCCTCCTTTCTTCTCAGACACTCACAAATACAATATTCTGCTTTCAACAGCATTTCAGACCACAATTGATGAAAAGGAGTTGTACTGAACAATGCTGGTTTATAGACAATGGAAGAAAGCAGAGGGAAAACTGATATGATTTTAGCACAAATGCTAAGGGCGATTGGAGGTTTATTAGTCCTTTGGCATATAAAGACAGTTTTCCACCCTTCAGTATGCTACATTAATGGTACACATATGACCCTAAATGATATATGCTGCTTGCCTACTTCAAACCTATACTCTAATGCAAATATTATCAAATGAACCTTCTTGTGTAGCACGTCACCAAAAATAAATAAATAAACAAACAAGCAAGCAAACAAAAACAAAAACCAATTACCTAATTTCTTTTTTTTTTATTTTTTTATTTTTTTTTTATTTTCTAAGTTTTTTTATTTCCATTCCAAATGATTTCCCCTTTCCCGTTTCCTCCCTCCCTGAAAGTCCCATAAGCCTCCTTCCCTCCCTTTTTTCCCCATTCAACCCCCTCTCGCTTCTCTGTCCTGGCATTCCCCTACATCCAGTCTTTCCAGGACCAGGAGTCTCTCCTTCCATCTTCTTGGAAGTCTATTGATATGTGAATTGTGTCTTGGGTATTCCAAGATTCTGGGTTAATATCCCCTTATCAGTGACTGCATACCATGTGTGTTCTTTTGTGATTGGGTTACCTCACTAAGGATGATATTTTCAAGTTCTGACCATTTGCCTAGGAATTTCGTGAATTCATTGTTTTTAATTGCAGAGTAGTATTCCATTGTGTAAATATACCACATCTTCTGAATCCATTCCTCTGTTGAGGGACATCTGGGTTCTTTCCAGCTTCTGGCTATTATAAATAAGGCTGTTATGAACATAGTGGAGCATGTGTCCTTATTGCATGCAGGTAAAGCCTCTGGGTATATGCCCAGGAGTGGTATAGCCGGATCCTCCGGGAGTGTCATGCCCAGTTTTCTGAGGAACCACCAGACTGCTTTCCAGAGTAGTTACCTAATTTCTACTGACACTAATCCATCACTCAAATCTTACCAAAAAAAAAAAGTCTATAGACTGTACAAAATTGCCAAGTTATATTCTTAATAAAAATTGATTCTTCACTATCAAGGTCATTCCATTAGTTGTTAAAATCTAACATCTATTCTTTCACAAAATTAAAAAAAAAAACCAACAACAACAACAAAAAAAAACCTCTCTAGTCACTAAGCCCTGAGAGTTGCTTTTCTATTCATACAATGATCGTTCAATTGGATCAATATATTTATACCATCTGTTAGATTTGACATCTTATTAGCCTGGCCTAGAACCTACTTTTTCTTTAGAGACAGTATTAATCATTGTTGTTTAGAAATCATCACTAAAATAAGCATACATATCCAGTAAATTTTAAAGAGGATTATTTTGTCTTTTTTTCTACAACTTAAAATATGTTCTTTTTTTCAGAGTCAAAACTTACTCCTTCACCAGACTGTGCACACTTGAAGCATCAATGGAGCATGGATCCTATAATCGGGAGTCACCACAGCTTGAGGAATAGGGATCCCTGTGTTTTCTGCATTTGCCACAAAAGCGATGTGTCTCAGGATCAAATATCCATGTTCTCCTTCTCTTTTGGATCTCGAGGTTTTAGATAGAAAAGAAGGTGCAAGTGCTTTGTGGAGGCAGTCCTAACTCTCTGTGCCTTGCTTTTGCTCTCAGCTTTCATGAATACTTAAGCACTCTAGACCCCAAATTTTGATTCAATAAGATGCTTTGCTGCTAAGTCTGCCAAAAAACATTGTCTTGGGCTCTTTGTCACTGTTCTTTGTCTTTGATATCAAAACTTGACTCCCTGCTGTGTTCCTGCAGAGGAAACACTTAGAAAAAACAGAATTATTTTGTTTGTTTTTTTGTTTTGTAACACCAAAAATACTTCCTTTTGAAACCCGAAAAGATAAAATCTAAAGTTTGTTTAGTAGAAAGTAAGATTGATGTTCTTACCTGATTGTAATTAAATATACAGCAATTACCACCAGGCAGCTACAACCATCCTGGATCATGTACGATTAAATAAAATCACTAGGATATGTGGTTGATGTTAGAAATGAACAGGTCAATAAATCCCTTAAGGATGCTTACACCAAATTTTCATCCAAGTGTGGACTCTACAGTCATTAAAACTATGTGGAGATTTCTGGCTTAGTATGTGTAAACCCTGAGATACAGACCTTATCTCATGATAGATAGGTAGACAGAGAGACAGACAGACAGACAGACAGTTGAATATAGTGGCAAAACACCAGTAATAACCAACTAAAGAAAGAGGAGGTAGGAATATGATTTCTAAACAAATCCAAACTACACAATGAGACTCTGTTTTAATATACAGATGTGGGTGTATATGTATGTGTATGTATCTGTGTCTGTCTCTCTGTCTGTATCTGTGTTTGTTTATGTCTCTCCATGTGTGTCTGTATGTCTGTGTGTGTCTGTGTGTGCCTATGTCTGTCTCTCTGTCTCTCTGTGTGTGTTTCTGTGTGTAAGTCTCTTTGTGTCTGCATGTCTGTGTATGCCTGTGTTTGAGTATATATCTCATCTATGTGTGTTCCTGTGGGTGCCTGTGTGTGTGTGTGTGTGTGTGTGAGTCTCTATGTGTCTGTGTGTGCCTGTATTTGTATATGTATCTCTGCGTATCTCTGTATATATCTATCTGTCTTTGTATGACACACTCTCTCCCTCCCTCCTTTCCTCCACCCCCTGTGTGTGTGTGTGTGTGTGTGTGTGTGTGTGTGTGTGTGTCTGTGTCTCTTTGTGTCTTTGTGTCTGGGTGTGTTACAGTGTGTCATCTTTTCATTGACTAATAAATTTCACAGTGAGAGTCATGAGAATCTGTAGGAAAAATACAAAGGAGATTTGTGTTCATAAACTTATTAAACTTACTTCTCCCTTAGAAAAACACTTGAACAACAATCCAGGTAATAAGTAATAAGCTCAGAGAGCAGGTTTCACTTTTTAAAAACCTATAAAGCAACATAACCTTCATTTTCATCGTTAGTCTTAAAATAATTTTATGAATTGATTTTATAAAATTCATCATATTTATAGAATTTGTTGACATTTATTTAAACTTCTCAGAAAACTACATTTTTAAAAATTGTGGAGTGTCCTTAAACTGCTACAGAACATGCTCAAATATTACTAACTACTCAGATATTTTATGAATTTTAAAATGTGATATATTGACTGAACTACTTGTTAACTTTGCAAATATAAATGAAATAAATGGTATGAAAAGTTGAAAGACAAGAAAGAAAGAAAGAAAGAAGAAAGAAAGAAAGAAAGAAAGAAAGAAAGAAAGAAAGAAAGAAAGAAAGAAAGAAAGAAAGAAAGAAAGAAAGAAAGAAAGGAAGGAAGGAAGGAAGGAAGGAAGGAAGAAAGAAGAGAAGGAAGGAAGGAAGGAAGAGGGAAAAGCTAGGCATGGTGACACGCACAGACAAACCCAATGTTCAGGAAGAATTTAGGACTGTGAATTGGAGGTCTCCCTGGACAACACAGTGAGAACTTGTCTCAAACAGAAACTGAGGAAAATGAGAGCTTCCTCTCATCCCATGCCTACTTCTACTCCATGGTGAAATTATTTTTACTAGCTTCTGTTAATTATTTTACTGTGAACTATATCCATCCATGTCACTGCTGGGTCTTGATTCTTTACCCACAAACAGTATCTCACTATTTACTCAATCTATCCATGAAACAGAGATTAAATGACATGTGCTATTTTCTTGTCTTTCCCCAATATATACATTTCTCTTTTTTCCTCTCTTTAAGTTTTGCTGGTAACAATGTGTCATTTGTGTTTTCCCATGATCCTATAGTAACAAGTAAAATCTTGGGGATTGAGAGATGCTTGACTTGTTAAGAACACTGCTCCTTCAGAGGATCTGAGATCAGTTCCCAGCACCATGACAGTTTACAACCACCTGTAACTCAGCTGCACCAGGACCAATGCATCTGGTTTCTGAGATACCTGCACATTCTCTCTCTCTCTCTCTCTCTCTCTCTCTCTCTCTCTCTCTCTCTCTCTCTCTCTCTCACACACACACACACACACACACACACACACACACACACACACGCACGCATACTTAAAATGATGAAAATAAATATTAAAACAATTATATATCTAAAGAATCCATTGGAACTGTCATGGGCTTTAGGCATCGCTTCATCTTCTCTAAGCACAGAAATTGAGAAAAAGTTATTCCCTAGCCACATGGATTCACTCCTGACGACCCAGCTTCTCCCCGCTGATACATGACTGTTGAAGTGTCCCTGCTTATTGCATTGAGACTCTGTTCTCACTACCTCTTACCAATTATCAATATGGTATAAAAGTACTGTTTGGCATTAAAGCATGATACATTTTAATGCTCAAATTCTCTCAACTCCGAAGAAGAGAATAAGAGTAAAATAAAAAAATTAGTGTAGCAACCGATTGGAAAGTGAAAAATGTCAGAAGCACCTGTCATGACCCCAGCTTGTGCTACCAGATAATTCTATTTTCTGTTAATACTTACAAAAAAAACACATGGATTCTAGGGTCCTGTAGAAAATATACTCTCACATTATATACGTCTGCCCCCATCCTTAGCCTGGAGAAGAGAAGCAGATTTGTTCAGAATCTAAATTGTTATGTATCTTACAGTCTTGAAGTGAAATATCTTTACCCCAACAGAAGTACTTTTACTGAATCTGATGTCATTTTATCGTTACCTGTTATAGAAGGTTTAACTCCAGGCTGACAACTACTGTTCTTTCAATAAACCCTGAACTGAAAACCCACAGGAAGACTTTCTTTCCAGGAAAGAGTTGCAGTCACAGAGACAATCATTATATTACAAGCAGACATACATTATATATAAATATATATATATATATTTCATTTTCCTTTCAGTTTTGTTTCGAGATAACTCAAAAATTAAATTTGCAGGTCAATTTTGAGTAACCATAATGACTAACATAATTACATTTAACTTTTCACACTATAGTTCACATAGCCACATAATTATATTAGCAAACCAACTGCCCTCCTTTTTATTTACATTTGCTTTCCCTGTCCCTTTAAACCTGTAGATTTTTCTTTACTTTAGTATCTATTTGCATTCCTATGAGCATCCCCCAACACACGCTCTATCAAATGGACTTACTTTACCTGCATCATATAATGAGTCAATTCCACCAAAATGAGAAAAATAAACTCTCCTAGCTTGAAGAAACTATCTGTAGAAAGGATAGAGTGAACACTAAATAACAGAAATAAAGTTTACCTTGAAGCTGGGTCTCATCACTACAGAGATGGGGAGAGAAAGCCGATATGTGGGTAACTGCACATAGCCATCGGGTTAAGTCTAGTCAAGTCCCCTGCTATTCTGACAGTTTCTCCTTCACTTGTAAATTCCACTAGGACTAAAATGAAAGGCAAACATGCACCATTCCTTCCTGGCCTCTCATTCACATGACTTCTGTCAAGCGGGGCTGGGACTCCAAAACTGCCCTTCGTTTTCTGCTCTTCGGAGGTCACTCCCAGAGTAGTTTATGCCTACTTGAGCGTGATTCCCAGCAGAGATCCCGGGCTGTCCCATTCACTTCTGACCTGCACCTGCTCTTTTCAAGCATGTGCCAAGAGGGATAAGCCTAAACAGAGGCATGGTGGTCCATTCACAGACACCATTCAGAGAGTTACTGGGGAGGGGCGGTGGGCGGGTTGGTGGCCCTCTAGACAAGAAAGGAAAGTGACCCCTTAAATCAGAAAATGACCTTCTGATTGTCATTGCTTGTCTAAGTATATGTAAGGGGCCCACCTCCTCCGTAATACTCTTTGTGAGGCCATAAATGTTAACATGCCTAAAATGGTACTTCTGAAAAGATTAGATGAATTATTGGTGGTTAAGACTAATTAAGTGACATGTTTAACCATCTAGAAAGGGTATAAAGTCTATTATAGGGCTGATGTCCACAAATACTCAGTGTGTTACTGAAAATAAAAAGGGGGCAGATGTCTTTACAGACATTTGTGCATGGAAACCTAGCACAGGATCTGTAAATGGTTTAATTCTCCTACTGCCCTAAGGTCAAGATTTGGCCATTCTATTACTTCTATCAAAATGACAACGTAATTTCTCCAACATCTTCAATTCAGTAAAAGAACTCACAGTGATATTTCACCCAGTAAGTTGAAAACCAGAGAAGTGAAGCAGCAGATACTGGACTAAGAACAAGTCAGACTTTTTTCATGGTTATAAAAAAGAAATCACTGAAGTCATGGGATAATGAAATGAAGGAGTGGTGTGTGCATGTTCAGTGTCTAAGCACACAGAGGACAGGCACCTCACGGACTCTGAAAGGCATGCAGCCCACTGAAGCACTACCTGGGCCGCAGCTTTCAGGGCAGACGCCATGCTGTTCAGGACCCTCATGTGAGTTCTGTCTGCCTTGCCTTCACTGACGGCTGTTCACTTACATTCCCCTAAGCTGAATTAAGTATATTTGATATTAATACCTACTCCACCAAAACACACATTAATTTACCATTTTGTTCAAAGTTCTTTAACTCAAATTAATATGCCTGCCATCAGCACCTGATATTGATAAAGTACCTATTTGTAATAGGACATGTAGATAACTAAAATTTACTTACCTGAAACACTAGCTGCTGGAACTATATACAAACCCATATACTACCATACACAGTTCAGTTGATATCAAAATATGAACTGATAAAAGATATAGAAAACTATTTTGTAGCTATATTTATTTTTATTTATTCAATTTAACTAAAACTGAGAGATTGGGTGATGAAAATCCGGGAGTATTTTGACTTTGGTTTGAATGCCAGACTGAATTGGGCACCTTAACGTAAAATGCATATACTGAAACATTAGCTTCATTACATGTGACTGCATTAGAAGATACAACCATTGGAGAGGGATAACAGATTGATGGTGTTATGAAGGTGGGGCATTCATGATAGAATTAGGAACTTTATAAGAAAAGAATGGAATCGTTCTTTTTCATTCAATAGAGAACATAATGTGAAGCAGCCTCCTTCAAGCAGGAAGATGGCCTTCACCTGAAACCGAAGGGACCAGTAGCTTAGCCTTGGGCTTTTATCCTCCACAATGACCACATATCTCCTGTTTAATGGTGTTCTGTTATAGTAGCTCTTGGTTCTCAATAAAATTATGTTGTATTTTGTTATTTAATTTAAACAAAATATAGTCAAACAAAAATGAAATAATAATCTTTTATCCAGAAAAAATCGTATCTAAATATGAAATAAATATTGCAATTAATTCCTACAAACGCAATAAGCTTAAAACTTAATAGTTCACCAGTGTATGAATGAAAAAGATGGGTGACTAAGGAAATCATAGCTTTTAGTGTCTTTAAGGAGGAATTAAGGCTAAAATCAATGAAGAGGAAATCAACCAAACACATATTTCACTGACAAAATGAGCAGATATAAAAACTCTTGAAGAAGAAGAAAATAGGAGGAAGAAGAAGAGGAGGGAGAAGAGGAAGAGGGAGAAGAGAAAGAGGAGGAAGAGGAGAGGAGGAGGAAGAGGATGTTGAAGAGGAAAAGGAGGAGGAGAATGTTGATGCACCACACAAAAAAAAAAAATTATTTGGGCATGATGTAAGAATCAATTAAGGACACAGACAGACCATAAATCACAGTAATGTATTAAAATGCTGTGTCCGCTTGTGCCCCTGCTGAAAGACTGGCCGGACACAAATGCTTTCTCCTCTGTGCGCTTACAGGCTCCCTCCCCTAGGTTTACCATGACTTACTGAGCTTCTAGACCCTAGAAAGGATCTGGGAAGCACTTGCCATCACTTGTGTCAGCCTGTGCCTTGCTCATCCTTCTTTCTGTTTCATACAACTGAATGTCAAAAATAAAATAAAATAAAAACCTTCCATCTTTACTGAGGCTAAAGTTCTCAGAGTCTCAAGAGAAAACAGACTGGTAACTTACATATGGAAGGAATTCTATCTCTAGAGAAAGGAAGGACAGTGCCATACAGATCTCTACTTCCATAACTCCACACAGCACCTCTCCTTGCTAGAAATGTTTCTTATGGATGCTCAGGATGTAACTGTCCATCTGGGAGGACAGGCTTCACCAGCCAATTCAGAATCTCCTTGGTTTAGTGTAAGATACATTGTTTACATTCCAAAGAATTCATTTACACACACATAACTTTGGATACGCTATAGCAAGAAAACACCTATGAAGGTTATGTTTTTCAATCCTACATGTAAGTTTGTTTTTATCTAGGAATATTATCTAAATCTTCCATTTAGACCTAGGGGTTAGAAATACATTAGGAATAACAAAACTAAAAGTTTTTTCCAATATATAGGAAATGCCTTTGGTTAAAGAAATGTCTATGAATTTGTGGGTCTTTAGCAGTCTTGCACTAAACACAGGTTGCAGCAAAAGGCATAATAAGGAAACAAACTCAGGGGCACTATGGACCTCTCTCTCCACTCTCTTCTCGAGTGAATGCTGTTACAATGCAGTTGCCCATTGTTGGCATGGGAAGAACACAGCAGGGGGCTCACTGCACACCAATTCCATCTGTGACTCCTTTCCATTCTTCCTAAGGGCCATGATGGCCAAGGTGCATGATGCATTTGCATATGCAGTGGAGTGAAGATATTAGCTCTTGTTTCAAATTACATTTGAACAAACTGATCTTAACCTTCTGAAGCCAAGGGTTGTCTGAGAAAAGCTCTCTACAGAATCACACTACGAAAGCTGAAAGAGTAGAGACACCACCAAAAGGTTGCAAATACGTCAAGCCTACTCTTGTTTGCTTTTAAAAATATGCTATGAGAATTTTTAACTACCAAGAAAAAGAAATTATATCTAATTTTATATTAATAATTTCATATATTAATATCATCTGAATAGATACAGTCTCTTAATGTATATAGCAAAAGTGATGGCAAAGTAAAAATATTATACATGATGTGGTTAAAGAAGAATTGTGCAGCTTACTTATTAATTATTGCACTTAAGATAATACTTTGAGAAAAAAATAAAACATTTCACAAAACTCCCATTGGCCATATAGCCTTTATAAATTATTAAATGAATTCTTGGAGTGCCTAGGGAAGGCATTTATACTATCATTCCTCCCCTAGCATCACTTGTTCTAAATTTAAAAAAAAAATGAAAAATGAAACAAAAAAGATAGCTTTACTTACATTCTTTCACTTGGAAATGTATATGGCTTTATTACCCTTCATAATTTAAAGCAATCTTGGGTTCAGCCATAACTCCTACACCTTATTCTAAAACAGGCATTTCCTTAACTGTTAGTCTACATAAGAAAACAAAGAGCAGAGCTTACGTGAAGCTCAATTACCATCTTAGCAGGTAGCAATATATATACTAGGCATGCATGTATGATAATTCTAACATGCATTACATGCTGACAAGTACCCAGCATGGCACCTTCACTTGTGAGATCTGAAAGTACTGAAAAGATGATACAGCAATGAAAGATTCCATGGAGATGTTAGACGTCACAGTTTAATTTATTTAAGCATTCTCTCTCTCTCTCTCTCTCTCTCTCTCTCTCTCTCTCTCTCTCTCTCTCTCTCTCTCTCTCTCTCTCTCTCTCCCCCCCTCCCCTTCCTACTAGCAAGCTTCTCCTTTTTGTACACGAAGCAGAAGATTTATAATTTATAATTTATATTTATAATTTCTCTTTTACCCTATAAATTAACAAATACTCTAGAAGTTTTATTGTACATCACCCTCAAAGGTGACTGTGGATTATCTTTGTTTGGGTTGGCTTAATTTACTGGTGGCTAAATGGAAGTGTTACAAACTAAAGAATGCATCAATTAGGAAATAAAACCCAGATGCTTTGGCTACTAGTCTTTGAGGGGAGAAGAGCATTCACACAACTGAAAATAAATTCCATCGGTGACTTATTTTCCATTCTTCTTAAGAGTGAAGAGTGATGATGGTCAAGGTAGTATCTCTGCTCTAAGCTGTTCCAGGGAATGTGAGAGAGAAGTACTGTTGAGCCTCACACCAGGAACTCACCGCACTCTTTTCTGGAGCAGTTATTTTGGGGGGCTTCAGGGGGCTCACTGCATTTTCTTCTGCGGCCCTATGATATTCTTTTTTTCTTGCATACTAAGCAGAGAATTTGTGAGTCTGATTCATAAACACTATGTTGAAAGTCTCTCAAAATTTAATTCTCAAAGTTCTGGTGCTCTGTGCATGGAATAATTCTACTTACCAGTACTGCTAGTTACCAGTATCTTCAAGCAGAAAAGAGGATTTCCAATGCCTTCACCATTGATAAATGATAAAGTTTAAAATGAGAAATATCTCTGCTTATCCGAATTTGATCCTTTTCTAGCCTCCAAAGCAATCAAGCATAAATTTGAACCTAGTATAAATGACCACACATGTCAATCAAGAAAACAAAGCCAGTCTCAAGTGAAAATCTCCATGTACACAAGATGTGACCTTTTAAGCTCAACCCTTTCTCCCAATAACAACAACAACAACAACAAAATTATTAAAATATTTCAAAAGAAAAGGGGAATGACAGAATTTTGTCTCTAGTTTCGTAAAAATTGCTGAAAAGAAAACCTATTTTTCTTTATTAAAAAGTTAGAATTGCTACTATTTTTGTTATTACAAACACATTAATGCACACTAGAAATCCACAAATACTCAAGAGGTCAAATTGGCCACTGTCAACTGTTTAGTTCTATACTTATATTTATATATGATTAGCCTCTTCAAAGAACTTTTTGCTTAGTTTCTATTACATCTCTTCTTCTAGCTGTATTCTGCTAATAAAGCAACATTTAAATGTACAACAGCCAAGCATATAACTAAAATGACATCTCTACTGAGTTCATCTCGTAGCTGGCCAGTCCCAGCAGCTTTCTGACTGTGATGCTAGACCACTTTCCAAAGACATGGGTGGGATGCTCCCTTCGTGCTTTGCAGGTGCCCATAGAAATTCTACTGTTTCCCCATTTTCTAAGCATAGGCAGCTTTATTTAGTTTATTAAGTTATTGAGAAGTTTGTGTGAACTAGTATACATAAAAATAGTTAATAGACTGACTACTTTATGGATGGTAAATACATAAACAATTGGAATGATTCTGAAGCCAAAATTCTCAAGTAATTGTCTGCAAAGCTTCTATGTGTTATAACTTGTTGATAAATAAAGTACATCTCTTCCATGCTACTCTGAGTTGTTACATAGGCTTTCTAAAATGTACAAAGGAAGCTCAGGGGAAAAGACAATTAGAATGAGTGGGACTTTCTCTGGGGTCTTCAGGGAATAAGAAAACAAGCAAGCAGCAGAAGATGAAATAGCATTTCAGAAAGCTGAGAAGGGTCATAAAAAGGGCAAAGCCCATGTGGATATTAGAGCTGCATGCAGTAGAATGTTCTACACTCACACAAGTATAGAATCATGCAGGAGTATCTGCTAGAATAGACGGGGACAGAGCAATGCCCCTCGGAGGTCTAATCTTTCTCTCACATAAGGAGGGGTAACAACTACAGTGTGTAAAGTTTTGTACTCTCTTGGAGTAAAAGACAGCCTCTTGGGAAAGTTGAATCTTCGGCCTGCTCTCAGATAACTAGCCATGCTCACAGATGACATAGATGGCTGAAAAATAATAGACTCTCTAGAGATTCCCTTTAAAAGCAGACAGTAAGGACTGGCGCATTGTCAAGAAATGGCATTAGCAGTGAACCTAAGATGAAACAAGTAGCAAAGATGCAAACTGTTATTTGCATTAAGGAGTTTATTAGCAAATATTGTGATTGCACATGGTCCCACTGGCTCAAGGATATGCAGCTATCCTATACAAAGGGTGTACAGGACCTTTTTCTTCCTTGAGAAATCAACAATCCTATGCTCACATACATGCAAATATATACAACACCATAACAAATCCATTATAGAAAATGTTGATTACTGAGAGAATTGACGGAGATACCTAATGAAATGCTTTCGTATTAATCATCTTAGGAATTGTATTATGTTAATGGAACTGCTTCGTTTATTCCCTCATTACAAAAGCGGTCACACACAGTTAACTCTATCCTGTCCATTAACCTATTTTCCCATGAAGAAACACAAAGGAGGGGGCATTGGAATTCTTTCCTTTTTCTAAGGTACACAATGAAAACCCCAGGCAGGGATGAGCAAACTCTGACAAAAAAGTGAACACCTACATATAAAGCCTACTAGCTACATAAATCTTATTAGCATGTCTCCATCGGGGTCTTAACATCTGCTGTTTACCCTGCTGTTTATTAATACTGAATATCACTAACAGCTCATATGATCATATAAAACTCTCAAAAACACAGATTACCAAAGTAAAGAGACGTTCTGCATTAAAAATCTGACAACACGTTGGCCACAAATTTATGCAATTAGGTGGGCACCTGCTGCACACTCTTCAGACATAGTGTGTCAGAACAACACACTCATAAGTTACAGCAGTAAGCCTATGGTGGCTGGCAAATTATGCAGTGCAGGCTGAACTACTCTTTCTTGTGAACTCACTCTTTTCACAGCTTCAGATGACCCATTGCTGCGACTCAAGCTCTAAGCAATAGATTTAATCTTTTATATTAATGGCACAAGCCAAGACAGGATATAGCACAAAACGATTATATTTGGCTTTTAAATGCCTTAAACATAATAGATAAAGATAAAGCCATAGGTCTTTTTCTGCTTCCATTAAGCATTCTTTGCACAGCAGAAAGCAATGTTCCCACAGAGGAACTGGTGGTCCCACATGGTAGACTTTAAATAAAGCCACTGAAAATAAACTAAATCCCTTCCCATCTTTAATTAGTCATCTGTTGTTTTAGAATAATTTCTCTTCTTCATTAAATGTTTCTTTCATTGCAAAGTATTCCTGTGAAGGAGCCATGTTGAATCATTAAGAACTTAGATGGGTTTGCGTTAATGTGATTGAGAGACTAAAAAAAAAAATGAAACTGATCCTTAGAACCTTTTGGAAAAAGAAAACAATTATGTTGGGGTTTTTTTTTCATAGTGCACTGAGCCTAATTAGAAATGTTCCCATTGAGTTGAAATGCTCTGATGCCCTGTGTTAACTCCTAAGGCAACAGAACCACTTGAAGCTATTCCATTATCCTGAACCTTGAAAAACACTACTCTTTCTTCCAAGTTTCATCTGTAGCTCTACAATTATCAACTACTTCTGTTAAGTTTATAACCACAAAAGTATAGGTTATCATTTTTTAGCCTAGGCCTAAAAGATTCAAATATAATTAGAGGTGGGGGAGGGGAAGAATGTAAAAGGTAATAGGTGAAGGAACATGAAATAACAGTTGCAAACTTTTCCTCATAACCAGACACATATGATTTTAGTGAAGTGATATAAACGAAGATCATCTTAATATAGGAAAGTACTGACCTTCCACACAAAAAACAACACTATACTCTCAATAAAACAAACAGGCAAGCCATGCTGAACACTGCAGAAATGTATGCAAGTTAGGTAGTTGCTCCAATATTAGTACTGTGTCCATGGTAGAAAAACACAGGTAGATCAAAAACAGATCAAATACAAAATACATCTCAACTGGGAAGAAGGACAGATGCAAAAGTTAAGACACACTCTCCACAGGTCATAGTCTATGCACATGAACTAGTTAATGTAACAGCATACATATGAAAAGAAGTTTTAGTACATTTTTACACTTACCATAATATAACAAAACATTAACATTTAAAAATATTTCCAGTAGTTAAAATCCATTTCTTATCAGAAGACTTTTCTCCAACAGTGATTGTGCTCTTGTGAGTATGGCTACCATGAGAACTATTACACACATGCTGAAGTTCTCACATCCATCTTTATGACATCAAAGAGAACACAAAAGAATTGTAAAGAAAGATAAACAAGCCAAGTGTGATGCCTATATCCCTGAAGAAAACTTAATAATATTGCCCTAGCAGCTATTGACTGTCAATAGCTACACAGAGGAGGGCGTCATGAAGTCCTCCTCCATCTGTGCAGGAATCATGGCTGGCTTGATCTTGTACAAGTATCAGGCATGCCATTCTGAGTTTCTGTGAATAACTGTGCTGTCATGCCTGGCAAAAGTGTTTCGCTTGAGCCACCAACTCCCTTGGGCTCTTATACTCTTTCCACCTCCTCTTCTATGATGACCCCTGTGCCTTGGAGGAAGAGGATATGACACAGATGTCCAACTTTTAGCTTCACTCTCCACATGTCATATTCTATATATATTGATGAGTTCATCTCTGTGTTAATTACCATCTACTGCAAAAACAAAAACAAAAACAAAAAAAGACACTCCTTGGATGAATGCTAAGAGATGCACTAATCTGTGGGTGTGAAGACAAGAAGGTAAGTAGCAGGTAAATAGTATAGTACCATTGCAGAGACAGTCTCCTCCCATACATAAATGACTATCAAATAAGAAGCCCCATATCAAGTAGGGGTTACATCTTTTTGAGTGGTTGGTCAGTGGAATCCCACAGACATCCTCAAACATTATGGACTATAGAAATAGCTCCTGGTTACCCTCCATCTTGATGGTAAGACCTTATTGCTGAGGATACCACATTCCTGACTCATTGGACATGGAGAAGTCAAGTTGGTATCAATCTGGAAGTTTTATTTTTTAATGACTAGCTTTTATGGTGCTAGGAGGTTCTATGCATGCTCCTGGGAAGAAAAGTCATCATCAAGTATAGTGCGTTGGGTTTGATGCTGCTTATATTCTAATGTTAAATACTGCCTCTCAAGACGTGGTTGCACCGGATGAACAGATCCTCAGGTATGCCAAATGATGCTGTGTGAACCTTGCTTCCCAATATAACTGGCCAATAAAAGGCTAGAGTCTGTGATCGGGCAGTAGTGGGAGAAAGGTGGAACTTGAGGATCAAGTGAGGAAGGAGGTTTCAGGGAGAGAGAAGTGGAGAAGAAGAGAGGACATGGAGGTGGAAGAGGCTGTCATGAGAGAACACGGAAAATGAGCACATGGCCAGGAAAAACAGCAAGCAACAAGGGTCATTATGACTGGGAAGTAAGTTAGAATAGCTCCCTCCAAACCTGTCCAAACAAGGATTATGGCTTATAAATAAAATACAGAGATTATGTGTCTTCTTTACAGGCTAGTTAGAATGATTATTTTCGCTTATAATCAAGTCTTTTCCAACTGTGAAACCTGCAAGCTTACAATAACAATCCTGGCAAAATATGCCCTTTGTTGAAATAGTGACACATATGATCCACATTGTGATTGGTTTTAAGCCCTGTTCCACAAGGCAGAACTCACTCCTGGTACTGTTAGCTGGAAAAAAAATTCTTGTCTGGCTAGGTCACAGGTCTTAGAGTAGAACCTATTATTCTGTTAAATGAATAATCTTCCAGTAATCTACAGAAACATGCTATAACAAAATTTAAAATACTTCTATATTGTTATTCTCATAACATTTCCTTATACTTGATTCTTTATTTATTTAATTACTTTACAGTTTTAAACACTTGTAAATTACAAATGTTGACCCTTAAGTACAGTATCCATCTCATAACTGAGCATTTGGAAAAGATAACATCTACATTGACAATAGACAAGCAAGCAGAAAAACACAAAGGTAGATAGTGATTAGAATACAAACAATAAAGGTTATTATGAGGCACTTGCAAGGCCAATAGTACAGAAGGTATGTTGAGCACATATTCCACAATTATTGAATGCAGTAAGCACATTGGGACTTCATTTAATCAAATGCATGCTTAATAATAGGCACTTACAAAGACTTGATTCAGGGGCGGGGGGAAACTAACCAAAATAACATAGTAGAAGAATCAAAGCTCACAGCAGGTAGAAAAATGCTTTAATATCTGTGTCATAAGAAAATGACCTTTACTAAGGGCCTGGTGAGATATTCACAGGAGAGAATGAGGCAAGTGTAGAATGTGACCAAGGGCAGAACCTTGCAAGGAGGCTGTGTCCAGTTATGGGTCACCTAAAATTTCAGGGATGAAGTCATTCCTTAAACACTTAGGACACACCAGGCTGAGGGTAAGCCTTAAGTCCTGGTGGGTAAGAAAGTGTTCGCCAGCTCACAGCCTAGTTGTAGGCAGGAGGGAGACTTTAAAAATTGAGTGGAAAAGCAAACACAGCTGGGAAAGCAGGAGTACTATCTTTTCATGCTTTTTTTATTCCAGCAAATTAGCCAATTTACAACTCCTATAATTTCACTGCCTTAGCCACAATGAGGACAAACATCAGTCCATTTAGAAAGCAGATCTTAACAACAGGGTTTTCAATGAGACAAAGCATGAATTTATGCTTCTTAATTCTCTATGATGAGTTAAATAAACGGATGTATGTTTGTGTGCATGAATGGCAGATCAAACTAATTCCAAGAAATCAAATGCTGGGAGTATGGAATAGATACACAAGTAAATAGGATGCTACAGATGCTGCATTCAGTGCTACACCACCATTGCTACTCTTTTCCTTTTCTCCCCTGGAGAGGGAGAGGAAGAGGAAGAGGGAAAAGGAGAAAGTGAAAGAGAGAGAGAGAAAGGTCTATATTCATCTGTGAGAAGGTCAAAGAACAGTCTCTGATGTTTCTTCAAGTATAGTCCATCTTTGTTTTCTTTGGGTTTTGTCTGTTTGTTTGTTTTTTGTTTTGTTTTGGGTTTTTTGTTTTTGTTTTGTATTGTTTTGTTTTGTTTTTTGAGCTGGACTCTTACTGGCCTAGAACACACTAAGGAGACAAAGAAAACCTCAGTGCTTGGATTGCAGACATGTGTGTAATTTTTACATATATTTTATAACTCCGATTCCGATTCTAACTGAGCTATTACTACCCCAGCCCCTGTTCCTTTTATTCCTCTCACCAGCTTTGTCCAGTCATCCTAGCTTGCTTTCTGTTGCTGTGATCCACGTCATGACCATAAGCAACCAGAGAGAAACTGGTTCACATCACCCTACAACTTGCAACCCACGGTGAAGAGAAGTCAGGGAAGGAATTCAAGCAAAGAGACCTGAGTCTGGAACTAAGGAACTAAGCCAAGGAGATTCTCCATGGCTCCCACAGCTTGCCTTTTTATTCTTCTCAGATCACTGCCAAGAGATGGCATGGGTACTGGGCCCTTCTATGTCAATCATTTATCGCAACAATACCTTCACGACATTGCCTGTAGTCCAGTATGATGGAGATCAATTGAGATTCCCTCTTCTCAAATGACTCTGTCAAGTTGAAAACAATTAATCAGCACATTCATCTGCTTTCCTTTCCTTGACATCCTTCTTATGATCTCCCCTTTCATCTTCCTTGTACTGGTAAGTGGAAGTTGTTTTAACCATAGCAGAGAGAAGCCTCTACAGTTCTGGGGTCTGTAACTCTGAGAAACAATCTACCTCCCTGCAGCTGGATTGTGCTATGTAGTCTTTAGCCTCATTAAAATCACAATGGATACTGATGGGCCTTCTGGCTTCTGCTCCACTCTTTTAAGGGCTATTGTGAGTTTCCGGGTGCATTCTAAAAACTGAACTAATCTCATAAGGTAGTAAGAATCATTAAAGGAAAAATTATTTTCATACTGATATAACACCTGTGTGTCTATATTTATCATTAATAAATGGGTAGGTAGAGGGGCTTGCTAAAAACTTTATATAAAGTATTAATGCACTGTCTATTTGCAAATAGGTAAAACTAATTGAGCCCTTACCTTCTTTCAATAGTATATCCTCTGCATACACATCCACAAATCGTGACTGAAAATGACTTACATTGAAGGCACAGCCAAAATTGACCATGCCCTTCTATAAATGAAATGGTCCCAAATCTTAATGGGGGGGGGCTTTTACATTGATGTCACCAAACACATACAGTTTTCAAGATCTGCAGAATCATTAGTTCGCTCAGCCAACATAGTGAATGAATACTTTTATTAAATAAAAAAAGATTAAACTGAGTGTTGTTAACTAATAATCCAGTTGTCCTTGACCCTCAATCCCTACATTTTAAGTCAGTAATCAAGGTAAGACACAAAGGAACACGGACCAGAATCAAATTCCAGATGAGAGTTCTAAATATGTGCTTGAAACTCTACCCAAATGAGAGGCATGTAAGTGGATGGTAGAGGCTGGTGACCTGAGGGGACCTCAAGGTTGCAATGAGAAGGTCACATAGTAACAAGTAACAAGTGTGCAGGCAAGAGGTCATGACAGGAACTTGGATATCTACAGATCAGCAGTAGGGACAAACGTCAGAACAGATTAGTTTCACTACATACTGTTAAGTGAAACTTGCTTTTCATAGTCTAGAAATGCCTAGTACTCACCCAGATCTCTACTGCCAGGCTGGATCTAAAATATGCAAGAGAAGAATTCTTGCATTAGCTAAGGTCAATTCCAACGGCCTTCTCTCTTAATAAGGGTGCACGATTTAAACAGAATTCAGCTATTTGGGATTAAATTTAGATTTGTTGCTTACAGACTTGTTTTTTAATACACTAAAGAATTTTTACCTAGAGCAAAACGCCAAAGCGACACTTGGGTTGATTTTCCAAGTAACCTGATGATGACTCAGTAGTACTGATTTCTCAACTTGACCAGAGGAAAGCAGGCCATGGTAACCAGTTCTCACCATGGCACTCTGCAGTCAGCAGGAGGGTCACTGAGGCCAGAGAGATCAGTGAACTGCCCACTGAGACTCGAGGTTAGGTTTCAGTATCTGTTGCTGTCACTCAACTACGAAACTATATTTACCAGGGGCAGCAAGTGGCAGCTTAAAGAGAAGAATCCGGAGCACTCAGGGCACTTTCTTGACTTAGCTGATTTCAAATGACTTCCATTTCACTAGGGAGAGCTATCTAAATCTATTAAACAAAATTCTATTGCTGTTAGAGCTAACTTTGTTGAGGTAAGGTTTTGTTGAAGGTAATAAGAAATAGTAATAGTGCCTTCCATAATTATAAGTTATTTGACTGGCCATGCTGAAGCCACTGTTCTCATTGAAGGACCAAAAAAAGCTTTCAAAACAAAGGAGAAAATATGTGTCTAGATAAGAAAAGAGCAGTAATGTGGAAACAGTAGACCACCCATGTGCTTTCTTCTTAAATGTAGAAAGGATTTTTGCAGAATTATCTAAAAAACATAGTGCTAAGACTATATAATTGATACCTAAAATAAGCTTAATTGTGTAAACAGAATCAAATAACCAAAGCTAGAGTAAAGTATATCTGAGTAAAGGTACTACAACACTCCTGGCCAAGCAAACATAGACAAACAACAACCAAATTTACAACACATTGACAAATATCAGCTAGAGACTAAGAAAGGTGAAGTCCAAGCTCTTGTCTGTGTCTATGTGATTTTAGTAGAAGGATGGTTTGTAGAATTGAGAAAATAAGGAACATGAGTGGTATATCTCTACATATTGCAGAGCGCCATGACTGCCTAAGAGTTCATTTTTCCACTACGAGGAGCACAGCGGGAATCTGTCGGTTAGAAGACTGTCTACTCTCTTTCCATCCTTGTGTTTAAGGGTAGATGTCAGAGTTATACAGAGAAAGGAAAGTGTTCCGCATGCTGAAGAATGCCTGACTTAGAAATCATATCTACAGAAACCATTTGAATGCTAAATCCTGATCCGCTAATGTTGGAAGATTTCATCTCATTTTTCTTTTTTTGGTCTCATCACTTTATTTGTTTTAGACATTTCCACTTTCTTTTCTCTTCCACGCATAATCTTCTAATGAAAATGTCCAATATTTACAATGAATCAAAATTATTCTATACTAATTTCCAACACAAACCTCCAAAATAACAACCATCATAACTGAATGCTCCAAGCGATAGACAATGAATGATGCTAGTGTGATAGATCTGATGGCGAATATTCTGCCCAACTAAAGACTGTGACTAGCACAGCCAGAGCCCAGCACAGACTAAATTAATGACCTCCTGGCAGTTTTCCTCACTCTATGCTATCTCTCTGCTAACCTCACAGTTACCCCAGGACACTAGTAGGCAAGTGTGAGATCACTTTGCCAAATCCAGAAAATGCATTTGAAATTCAAAGAATCAGTGGGGAACAGATTTTACCACCGCAGATAACTAACTTCACTTGTGTGCATGAGGGTTTCTCATACCCCAAGATAAGCTAAATGTGAATGCACTAGATGTGTGAGACCTCTATAAAATTTAATTTCCTGCATCTGCCAAGTACTGGAGGCGCACTGATGCTTTCCATCCTTGAGATGAACTCCTTGATAACCTGCACAGTGACTATAGAAAGGGACAATAAGAGCAACACTAGCTACTTTTCATGAAAATTGCTTTTCAGAGGTATGTTCATCTTTGACTCAAACAATAGTGGCTTGTAAAAACACAACAGTTGTTCTTTAATATTTTTTTGAAAGATGTAGCTTGTATTAATACATATTATTATAAATTTGTAAAAGTTCTAAATTAAAGTTCTATTAAAGGAACAACAGCATTGACATGCAGTTGAAAAATGGAATCAATCAGTATAAAAAAAAGATCACTTGTGTGATCTAATCCACAGACAGTATCTGTTACCCACCATGTTTTAAGAATTCCTTGGAGACAGGGGTGAAACACACCTTTAATCCTAGCACTTGGGAGGCAGAGGCAGGCAGATTTCTGAGTTCAAGGCCAGCCTGATCTACAGAGTGAGTTCCAGGACAGCCAGGGCTACACAGAGAAACCCTGTCTCAAAAAAAAAAAAAAAGAATTCCTTGAAAACAACTTCAACTTCAGAGCTTCCTCCTCTGCTCAGCCTGAGGACCAGGGTATACTGATGAGTTGAGTCATGGTGCTTCCAACACCAAGGAAGAGGGTTTGATGCTCATACCCTACTTGGATTACAGCAATAATAATTGATCATTACACTTCACTGAGTGTCAGTCATCAGGAAAGACATCAGATCTAGTGGAATATTAGTACCCTTGCCTACCATGAAGAATAGTATTATACAGTGTCATACATAGTATATTGGTTTTTTTTTTTGCTCATATGTTGAAACATGTCAAAGATGGTTTCTCCCATAAAACTACACATGAACATTTTACAAACTTGATAAGCATGGGGTGGATTTGTTTTCACACCAAGTGACAGATATTTGGAAGAGTAGACTAGGAAAACATTACACCTCGGAAGTCGGGATGACTAAACTCACTTTAAGATACTTGTATGAAGGTAAATATAAAGTCTAAAGGTTCACGAAACTCAAATGAAATTAGATAATCATGAAGCATTCTAAAAGACCATCCATTCTCCACACAGGCAGTGTCCAGTGAGTAAATCGGAGGCGGAACACTCACTAACCAGTATTTTTGACACTATCTCCGTTTCTACTTTCTTTATATTAATCACATTACTTTGTTATTCTTTATTTCTACACCTTGCCATTCCTTCAGGATCCTACATTGGCATCACCTACAGCACTATAGAAGTCCTGATGATCCCTTCACAGATTTTTCTACCTCTGGAATCCACCACTGTCACCACTGGGTATGCGAACAACTCAAGCAGAACCTAGTCAATCAACTGTCTGACCCACAAGAAGATAAGCAAAAAAGCAAATGTGATGTCATATTCATCTTTATCCCCCAAGATCACCACCAATGCCTATCATCAAAAAAAAAAAATTGTTTTATGTGGTAAGCCTTCATTGATGCTTATTTAAATTATGGGGACTCAACCCTGTGTAGAACCAGGACATATAATATACTTTCTAGATAAATGGACAGTTTTTATGAAGGTATTGCCTATACATTCTTGCAAGAATAGCCTTCTAAAACACATGAAGCAGTCCACCTTCAGAAAAGCGCATACGCATGCGCACTACCCAGAAACCTTCAAGGACTCCTATTCCTATCAGGAAGAGCCCATACTAAATGCAACACAGAAAGCGCTCTGCTCTTCGGCCTCTTCATTCCTTTGTCTTTTCTTGCCCATTTTCTTTTATACATGACAGCACAACATGAGTAAACGAGCCCTGCTTCTGAGGGACTGCTGTACTGTAATTAACTCCTGACTTGATAATTTTATACAGTACAATTTTGGAAGCTCTTTGAACCTCGGCTTTGCCTAAGTAGAGGTAATTAATACCTGAGGGAAGCGGTAAACATAAGAATGAGAGAAACTTCACTTAGCAGGGACAGCACATGGTCGATGAAGTCTAAAGTCACTTAACATAATAACTTTACAGTTTTCAATCACATTGTGTAATCTTCACTTTGCTTAATGTTCCCCTACTTCTGGATGTTGTTTAACGCTCTCCTACTTCCGAGCTCAAACTGGAAATTTCAAGCTACTCTGCTTGCATGGAATCTAAGTCATTCCATTAAATTGAGATCAAAAGCTAGCCTGTTGTTGAGAAGCATCATGTTCAAGTGCCAAACAGTTGTAAACGCAAGGCGATCAGCTAATTAAAAGTCATCGCAAGGCAATATGATTCAATGAAAAATATTAACTTTGAGAGAGAAGAGTGGGTTAGGGACAAATAAGATTCAAAATCACTAAAGGTTTAAGAGGAGACTGTGCTGGGCACAAGAGTAAAGCGGCAACCTGACAAGCTTTGCAGAAGTCATCGCCTCTAGGAAGCCTCTGCATCACAACAGCCTTTCTATTTCTGCATTCACTAAAATACAACTATGTGCTACTGTGGTGAAAGGCAATCTGTGTTCTGGTTGAGTGAGGCATAACTTCTGGAGACCCCCCCCCCAGATTAATTCTGCAAGGGATGGACCCACTCCCATCCCCCAGCCTTCCCACCCTGCCACCCATGCCCCCCAATCCCCCTACCCCCTGTTGGCCATGCTCCCAGACACCAGGCTTCTGACACAAGGCCCTCAATTTCATAATTCTATGGTCATCAGTCATGTAAGGCAACGCCCCAAGCCCCTGGTATTCTGTCTCGACTCCACCCCTAGTCACCTGACAACAGCCAGGTATGCCCCACCCCACTGTTACCTGGCAACAGACAGGTAGGCCCAGTCCACTATAAGAGGGGCTATTTGCCCCCTCCCCTCTCTCTTATTCTCTCTTACTCTCTTGCTCTCTTTTCTTACTCTCTTGTTCTCTCTCTTGTCCCCTTGCTTCCCCTCTCTCCCCATTCCCTTCCTCCCTCTCTCCATGTGGCCAGGGCCAGCCTCTACTTCTCTACCTTCTCCTTCTCTCTGCTTCTCTACAATAAACTCTTGAAAATCATAGACTGCTTCCTCTCATCTGGACCCACTGTGCTGGAGCAATGGGGCAGGTCTTCCCCTAAAGAGCTATGCTTCAGGTCTCCTGCTGGAAAGTCTCCCAGCATTCCCAGTCATTGCTGCCACCAACATAATCAACCCAAGACACCTGCTGAGCAAGCCAAGGTCACACTCCCAGATTCCTGCCCACCAACCCCCACCCTACTCCCATTCTCAGCTCTTTCACAATATCCAGTAGCATCTGCTGTGTCCAAGACTGAGGACCTGTTGGCCTCAGTGATGCCAAGAACCTATGAGCTCCACCCTGCCGGCTCCGCAGGTGACCCCAAGGTCTGGTTCTCAGTTCTTCCCTGACATCCAGTAGCATCTGGGATATCCAAGACTGAGACCCCCAAGGACTGCCCTTTCCCACCCCCAGAGCAGGGTACCACGGCCACCAAAGCCCCAACGCCCACCTGGTGGTCCCGTGGGGATGCACGAAGTCCAACTACCAGTGTCTGCCTTGCCCAGTGGCCCAAGTTCTGGGTGGGATGCAGGCCATCACCCCATTAACCCACACAACTACAACACTGCTATGAAGCACATTGTTTTGGAGGTTCAACTACTTCTTTGGTTATATCTCTTGGCTCCCCAAATAGCAATTCTTTGAAAATTAAGGAAAGATCATATCTCTTAGGTGCCTCATTATTGATTTCTGTAATACTTAGTAGGTATTCCATAAATACTTATAGATTATTAGGTAATGAAAGCCTTGTGGTTTGTCTTTAATAAATGCTAGTATATTTTAAATGGTATTTTCTAGAAGTTGTGGAAGCCAACTCTAATTGGAAGTATGCAGTACAGAGCTCTCTGTTTTTCCAATAAAGCTATGTCTTCTAATGGTATCTCAACAGAAGAACTGGAAACAGGGAGAGGAAAGTGTGGAGCCCAAAATGATGCAGGTGCTAACAAAGGTGCAGAGATGGCTACTGTTGATGTCTCTAACTTGGAAGCTTTCAAACCTTGGCCACACTATAAAAGAGAAAGACTTTATACTAATGTCAGCTCAGCCACTGTAATCACTACCTATGATAAAATATGGTCATAGGTAGTGTTGGTGTTAAAAATTCACTAGGTGTCACAGGTGTGCTGTGTCACACAGCCTAGAAGCACTGCCCACCTCCTCATTCTGGTGAACGAGACTGCTGATGGTCCCTAGGAAAACCACAGTCTAAGATCACTTCTACTCACCATTGTTACCTGGGTCTTAAATATATTAGTACTGGAAATTGTTCCTTCACATTTTTAATTACTGTAGGCAATATTAATTTGTAAAAAAGCACCCTGTACCTAAATCTCAAAACAGTACTCCCCTAATTTCTTTAAAGAAATACACAAATATAAACAATATTAATAAGAAAATGTGTTTTCTTTTATCACATAAAAAAAGGGTGGATTTTCTGTGTGGGATTTTTGTGATACGAATTTAAGTTGTTTTATGGAGTACCTGAGAGAAACATCTTTTCATTGTCTCCTTATGATTAAACCTATCATTGCTGTTTATTTAATCCATTCTTTATTAAATATTTTTATCATTTCTACATCAGTAACTATGTGGCGCTCTTTCATTTTCACTAAGCTTGGTTTAAGGGTAAGCTAGTACATCTCTGCTAGCTGGGCTGCAAACTATATAAGACATAGCTGATATCCAGAGGCTGGCTTGCATCATTTAAGAATTTCCTCTCACCTGTCAGGGGAGGAAAGTCCTAGAAGAGAAAAGGCAAATGTGACTGAGCAGGTACATAGAATAAAAAAATACTCCCAACTGCTGGTGGCACACTATAAATAAAGCTACAAAGAAAGGGAGGGCAGAATGGATTCTCAACACTTGCTCTGTCTATTTTAGGCCATGATGAAGCAGGTGACCTCAGCACCCAGCAATGAGGCTTTCAACTTTTTATATCCCTCCCTTTCAGCTCGTCAGGGCTGAATTCATTCCAGCTGTTCCTAATTCATAACTACAGAGCAAATCAGTTTTAATCTTACGAGGCTGCTCCACCTCCCATAGGACTGCATTCTAAAATAATCTTCTCTGATACCTTCCTATTTCACTTTGAAGAGTTGTTTTTTTTAACATATTATTCTGGAAGAAAAAAAATTGTATATTACATTAACACTTTATATATCTGGAGAGGAAATAAAATCTCATATGGGAGAGTGTATAGCCATTCCTTCATGTAGATTGAAAGTGGCCCAAATACCCAACATCTAAATCACCAGTCTAGGCAAAAGGCTCGTTAGAACCATCTTTAATTTTCTCCCAAGCCAAATGATGGCCATCTGAATGGTAATGGCCAAAATGGCTCCATATGAGCTGGAAATATAATGAAGAAGGAATGATATCAGGCAAGTGATAGTCTCATAGCTGCCGAAACTATTATTCATATGTGTGGTCCATGACAGATTATTTGACTATTCAACACTTTGATTTCTTCATTTGTAAAACAACAAATAATTTCCCCGTTTTATGGAGTTAAGATCAACATTAAATAAGGGAATACGCAAAGCACTAGCATTCTGTTCTGTAACTAGTACTCAACACACACCAACAGGTCATTAGTCATGATTCAAAAAGTCAAGAAATAGTATTTAAAACAGTAGGTTTTAAGTGAATACATAGTAAATCCAAGAATACAAAACCTCAGGAACTTTTAACCTTATGGGCAGGAGTGCCTTGCAGTTCTTTATCTCTCTGGCATACGTAAAAATACAACATGGCAGAGCAGAAAACATTTGGGACATTGTTTTTCTCAACAGTAGGCCTGACTGAAGAAACCTCAGCATTTTTGGTACAATTTTCATAGCAGACATGCAGGAGATGAATCTAATTTGGAATGTAAAAAGTAACTTCACTAAAAAAGTGAGTATCTGGATACTTTAGGCCCCTTGCCTGAAGGCCAAACTAAAACAACTATAAATCTCTCTCAATCTGGCTCTCCCTCCTTCTCTGACATATACTTACATTCTCACATATGTGGCCTGGAACTCTAGACTCTGCAACAGTTCTGTTTCATGTTTAGTAATACCAATTAGCTAAATCTGGAAACAGGAAATGAGCAGCCACCTACCCTAGTTTCACTCAACAGGAAAAGGAAAACAAAATAACCCACAAAACAAAAATCTCATAATATGTACTAATTTGTACTCTAGGACCCAAAAGCTACAGGCAAAGACAAGAGTTTATTTTCCTTGTACCTTCACTTCACAGTCCATTTGAACCAATCCAAGACAGGAAATCAAGGCAGGAATGCACAAGCAAGGACTGAAGCATAAACCAAGCAGGAATGCTACCTGCTGGCTCCCTTCCAAGAGTGGAACTGCTCACAGCAGGTTGGGCCTTCCAGCAGCAAACATTAAACAAGAAAATGCCCCCCAGACTCGAGTACTTTCCCAAACTAATGGAGGCATTCTCTCAATTGAGGGTCCCACTTCCAAGATGACTCTAACTTGTGTCAAGTTAACCATAAGAGTTTAAATATAGATATGGCTTTGTGTTGGTCAATGCTCATTGTTTTCCTTAGTTATATGGAGGTGACAGGCCAGAGTTTGACATGACTGAACCATTTTCTCTGACTTGGTTTTCAAGAAACAGAAATTGTTTGTTGCATTTCATACACACACACACACACACACACACACACACACACACACACACACACTGAGTTGCTTCTTACATTTTTAAAAACAGACCTCATCAATTCTTGGGATAAATGTGAAAATACGTGCAGAAATTTGTATTAAAAATGTTTGGAACTATAAAAGTCTACTTAGTGTTAAGCATTGTACACCTCACTTGATCATTTGAGGTTATCAAAATGCTGTAGAAGATTCAGGATTAACAGACGCATTTCCCAAACATGTTTCAAAGATGGAAAATGACGAGGAAAGAACTCTAAAATGTTTACATACCACTGAAATAAGTATTTTTTGTGGTAAATCTTTAACCCAAATATGCCCCGCAATGAAAATACAACTCAATTAATATGAATACAAGCTGTGCATCTAGATTGGGCAGATCTACCACTAAACTACTATCTTCCTCATCTATGAGACCCCTTATAACATGGTTTCTCCAGGCCATGTGCTTCTGCTCCGTTTTCCTTCCACTGCCTCCTCCTTTGTCCTCTCTCCTTCTCTTTCCCAACTTTCGGCTCCACCTTTCCTTCCTCTGCCCCATCACCAGCTCTAGCCTTTATTTTACAAATTAAGGTGGGAAGAAGGCTTACAGGAAATCACCTGAGTGCTGACTCATTCCCTGTTGAAGCCTCTCCCAGGAAAATGGAATTAGCATCAAATTACAAATAGCCCCAGGGCTATTCGCAACAAGTATTAATTAATATTCTGCTACGAAGTGAGGTAACAAGCTTGCTGAATTTTAACTGTAATTATTTCTTGAAAACTACTAAAATAACTAGCTCCATTTGTTTATTCTCTCTTCCTTTCCCTCTCCTGTTCTCTCCCTCCCCTCTTTTCCCTGTCTCTCTCCCTCTCTTTTTCTCTGTCATCTGTCTCTGTCTCTCTCTCTCCTTCTCTCTCTCTGTCTCTGTCTCGGTCTCTCTCGGGGGGGGGGTGCACATTTGCGTGTGACTGTCTGTCTTTACTAATCAAGAGCAATTTGGAAGATTGCAGCTTTACCTTGAGTTAACTTTATAGCCCTTTTTTAACTAAACATTTCTTAGTCACTTTTTCACTCAGATTTTGACTGAGGAGGACCCACTGGGGAGGACCCACTGAGAGGGACCCATTTTTCTACCTGTGTTTAAGGAACTGAGTATTGTAGTGTTCATTTCTGCAACATTTGCCTGAGGGGAAATAGGTCACCCGAAAATTTATTTCTATCCATGCCCTGATTTCTCTGCATTTTCAAGGCTAGCCTGAGAAGTGGGTCTTCTGAAGTTCCATTCCTACCCAGTTACAATGCCCCTTTCCCAGGCCTATTGTTGCAAATATGGTTTTCCTCTCAAGCCTTAGATTCCTTATGAACTATATATAGCTGCTCCATGGTACTTCTCTTTTTTTTGTTGTTTTTTTTTTTTCTGGAACGTTTTGTAAAATTTAAAAACAAATGTAATGATATTAAAATTAGTTACAAATATATATACTAAATCATTTTTGATTGTTAAAAAATACTTAGAAAGTATCCATCTTTGTTATAACTATCCTGTAATTCAGCTAGGGTACTACCTTGTTGTGTTGGCTTTATTTGTTCAAGAAACTATATACTACCAGAATTATCATTAGAAATGCTAAATTTATAAGTATATGTATATACATATATATACATATATATATATATATATTCACTATTTCTTAGTAGGAATAAATATAAACTCAGGGTGGGAGTGTAGCTTAATGTGTGAAACCACTTGTTTAACATGCAGAAGGCTACAAGTTCTATACCAGTCACATACATGTAGTGTGTCTTATTTTTAACACCTGATACTGTTTTCACCATGGCTCCTAGGCAGAATGCCTAATGCATGATTTTAACTTTGATCAATTTTGTGTGTGTGTATGTGTGTGTGTGTTTTAAACATATACATTCATATATATTCAGCAGGATTATGTGTATGTATATATATGTACAAATATATATGCATATATATAATGAAAGTATAGGCATTATTTTATTAAGGAAGGTACAATGTCATAAATGGTTATAAAAAATAACCTTACATCGGCCAAAGTGACATTCAAATTAACTAGAACAATGAACTGAAAGGTAATTATAATAATACCATTAAAAACAATTTTTAGAGGACAACAAAATCAACCTAAGAAGCAATTTATGAAGCAAAAATAAGAGCATGTAACAAACTGGTAAAACTGAATGATAACCAAACTGTACTACTTGTACCCAATGAGTCTTCATGAAGTGAAGTCCCAAAAGAGAAACCATCAGCCAATCTTAAAATCGCACAGGAGGCTGCAAGCATCCAATACGATGGATGCAGGAGAAGATGAACAGCTTAATGGCTGCCACATGCACATAGTGCACAGTAGAGTCCTCTCATGACGCCCCCACACACTACCTCCATTGTTATGAAAATTCTTGGAACAAGGTAAGACAGTGAATTTGAATGCTTTTTCTTAATGAGGAAGTAGAAACTCACTTAGTGCCATCCTCAATAATCCATGACCACTACAAAACCAAAATCACATCTGACAACTACACATGGATAATAGAGCTGATACGGGAAAAAACCTAACCAGGTAAATGAATAAATGCTGGAAACACATCTTACCCATAACTGTGGACAGCAAAATATTAATTGGTGGGAAGCAAAAGCAGCAATCGGTGTTCAAAGCATGCATCAGGCATTCTATCCAAGAACCAGGGCAGAAACAGTGTCAAGTATTGAAAGAGAAGACACGTTGATTCTTTCGATGAGAGAGTCTATTCACCCTGGGAGACATATGTGTCCAGAATGTGAACAGTAAAAATGCTTTCCTCAAGAAGTTGTGCATTAAGTGCTAATAGCACTAACAGCCCCAAGCATTCCTGACCAGATCCTATGTGACCATGAAAGTGCAAATCTCTGTGAAACCTTGGGTTTGATGCACTGTTTATAGTTAAATCTACTTACACTCATAGTCAACCGCCTTATCATCTCAAAAATGCACATACTTAAAACTCCATACATTATAATTGCATTAATTTATTTTCTAAGACGAGGGGAAATGTTTCTCAAATTAGCCTCTTTTTTCATTAAACTAAGCTTAAAAGTCTAAGAGTTACTCTATTAATTGGTAAGTCTGCTGGCAAAAAAAAGTCACAGTATTCATCCATCACACATTTTTCAGACCTGGAACGGATCCATTGGGATTATGCCAGAATGTAGTACGAGAAACACAAGATGCTGGCTTCCCTTACTATATAATGCTGGAAAAACTCCCTAGATACAAATTCTGCACATAGCAAACCTCTGGGATTTTAATCTATAAGACAAAGTGACAGTACATGTGACAAAATCCTAACTCTTGGCACTCAATTAAAAATCGTAAGCTTTTGAATTATATTTCTAATAAATTTACTATATCCTGTCATTTAAAAGACATGCTTGTTAAACATAGATTTTCCTATGAGGGAAAAAAACTAAGATGTGTATAAATCAATATATACACATATATATTTATTAATATGTATACATCTATGTACACACATATACACACTTTAAAATGAATCTGAGAACTTCACCACAAGCATTCAATGCTAAATATCCTGAGGTATGTTTAATACATCATTTAAACTACATTGCTGTAAAACTGTATTATTGGATGGCAGGACCCACCATGATTTACTGAGTACTGAAGCCATGTTCACCTCCAGAGAGAAGCTCAGAGAATGTGGTGCTATCTGGATTAGTTGGCCTAGCCTGAAGTTTATCAGAAATGGGATGACATGGAGCAATACCACTACCTTGTCTCTCAGTCCTAGGAGCCTAATGACTGACACATTGTCTACACACCATACATCCTCTTACAACTCCTGGTCTCTCAGCTTCTGCTTCAGCCTGCGGTGCTCTAACTTTAGTTTTCCCACGGCACTGCCCCTATGTGTACACCCGGAAATATCCCCTTTTATAAACTCATACGTCTTGTTGGAATAGTGGCCACTGTACAGTGGAGTAACATGATACTGACTAATTACATCTGAAAAATAAAACCTTTCTTTCCAAATAAAATCATGCTCAAAGCATGGGGGATGACAACATCTCAGATATTTTAGAGGAACCAAAGTCACATCCTCAGAACAGACTCAATCTCAGTTTTACAAGTAACACCAAAATTTGTACGATTTTTGATATTAATCTGGTATCTTGGTTATGAAATGTGGCATTTTATGGCTGTTTAAAGCTCTTATGCTCCTACTGAACAAATATGGAATATAGTAATTATTTTCTTTCTTGCCCCATGTAAAAGAAAGAGCATATCAAGAATAGAAACAAATCACTGTTCGTTGCAATTAACATATATATCCACAATCCACACATACCGTGGAGAATTTACAACATATAGTTCCACTATGCTACATATATGCACTGATAGTTTGCATAGTAGACTAATACATATGGTAGTATATGAGATAAACAAAAAAGCCACTTATGCTGAAGAGGAGGTTTCCCCTACATTGATGCCATGTAAATTCATGTGTCATCCTGAACACTTCTGAAGGGGATCAAGTATCATTAGCAATTAGGTTAAACAATAAGCAGAAGCCAAGAGTATATTAGTCACATTTAATATGGGGCAAACCAGGAGAAGAGTGGACTGAAAATGTAGTCCAGACTTCATCCTGTCTATGTATAGACAATAAGGGAAAAGCTAACCAATACAGACAGTGAGCACCGGGATTTTCCATGGCCGCACTACACCACGCTGTGCTGCAATCCTTCCTGTCTCACAATCTGAAAGGAGAACAAGTGTTCTCCTTTTATAGAAAAAGCATATGAGCAAAAACACCTGGTACTTTTGTCCTCGGGAAGATATATTTGGTACATCCATTCAGGCCAGTCCTATAAAATTTCAAAGGCCACATATATGACAGAACATTATACAACTACAAACAAAGCTACATAGTAGCCCTAGTTTGTCCCAATAGCTCTCTTGCACTGTGGGTATCGCTGTAAGTGTTCTCTTGTGAAAGAATGGTGCAGTTTCAGCCAAAAAAATCTTCATTGGTCAGCTATGTCACTTTCCCAGATGAAACAAATACCCTTAACAAAAGTGTGTGTCCATGGTAATTACAATTTGCCCATAGTCACCCTGGCCACTCTCCAACCTCCTGGAACCACAAAAGACTGTATGCAGTACACACAGGACAGAATAGATTGAACCATTTCTGTTTCAAACCCAATGGGGAAGGACAGACATCAGCACCCTTCTGATAATGCCATGGTTCACTGTGAAATTTCCCTTCAGGAAATTCACAATCTCCAGGAACAGGGAACTTTGACCCCGGTACACCTGACTATATATGTTATATGACTGACTGCATTTCCTGCTTCAAAAAAAAAAAAAAGTTGGGAAAACCAACTTTTCTGTTTTAACAGGATGTTTACTAAAAGGAATTAATAACTAAAACATACTCATCTAACAAGGAATGTGTCTTCCTTAGGGTTTCCATTGCTGTGATTAAACTCTATGATGAAAAAGGAAGGTGGGGGATAAAAGCGATTATTCAGTTTACACTTCCATGTTGTACTGTATCCTTGAAGGAAGCCAGGACAGGAACTTAACAGGGAAGGAACCTGATGACAAAAGCTTATGTAGAAGCCATGGAGAGGTGCCGCTTACTGGCTTGCTGTCCATGGTCTGCTCAAGTATGTTTTCTTAAGAGCCCAGGACCACCAGCCCAGGGCTGGCACCACTAACAATGGACTAGGCTCTCCCTATAGATGATTAAGAAAATGCCTCACAGCTGTATCTTATGGGATTTTCTCCACTGAGGTTCCCTCATTTCAGGTAACTCCAGTTTGTGTCACGTTGGCATAAGATTAGCCAGCACAGAACACAAACACATTATCAAAACTCTGGGTCAGAATCAGATACCACCGGCTACAGGATTACATCTTATAAGCTCATTTACTATGAAAAGTCCAATAAACATGTATATTCGAGGAAATGCTTACCAGGAGTAATTTTGTCAGCTGGGGAGGCATCTGAGAATATCTAGAGGCATGTTTGATGGCCCTGATTTGAACAAGTTACCACTGACACTGCCTTAGTAGAGGCCATGGTTACCACTTAACACTTTACTGTGAATAAAGGCAGTCCCTTTATTCAAAGAACTATCTGATTCACAGCATCAGTACAGGTCAGGTTGAGAAACTCTGCCTTAGGTGTAAATCCCATGTAGTGGTACTCGCTCTCATAGGTGCATGTAAGTAAACCTTAGCTGCTTCTAATCCAATTTCTCTGGTATGCCTTTCAAGCTTTTTAGAATTATAACTTCGAACTGTCACCAAACATTATAGGATTATTATGGAGTATAACTAAAAGCATATGAACTAAGATAAAACAGTCTAACATTCAACATGTTATGAATTTAAGAGAGACCAAGACTGGTCAGAAATGTGAGTGGCAACCCTTCCTAGCATCTTCCTGTTCTCTACAAAATGGAGAATTCCCAAGCCCTCATGATTTCCACTCTTCTCCCCAGTAACAACTTATATATTTCATTTACATGACAAAAATGTGTTTCCTTTACAAGACAAAGCATTCTCCACTTGCAACCCAGCCCATCATGAAGGCCAGTCACTGTCACTCTCATTGTCAGACAAAAGTACTCAGAAACTCAGCTACCTAGGAGGTAGAATCCAACTCTATCCCTTAAGAATGATCCACTACCATTCCTGTGAATATAATTTCTGACAGAGCTTGAACGTTCTTCACCTCATTATTTATAAATAACAATAGTTTTGTGGAGCACTTGCCTTTGATGAATTGTAATATGCTTTATGTGGAGCAAATTTTTGATCTTAGGTTCAAAACAATACAAAATGGAAAACTTATAGCAAGTAAATCAAGGGGTAGCTATCACCTGATGTGGGCTGTTATCACTCAGTTACTAAAGTATATCACTCATCCATGCTTCTGTCTTTCTTCAAGTGCAGTTCCATTGAAACATCTGGGTCTTTCCTTCCTCAATGGTCTGTCCCTCTTAATCTAGCAAGCTGGCATTCTGCTAGGATGTTATGAGATTTTTCTCCACTCTCTTTACTTCATTGTTATAAAATAACACACATCCAAAGTATTCTTTCAATGACTAGGCTCAGCATTTTATCATATCACTTCACTATGTGTCAAAGGTACCTACCTACAATTACTTTTAAAGTAGAGTCTGAAGTCCTACAGAGACAGTGTCTGATGTTAAAAAGATAAAACCCCAAGAAATCACTCTTTGAAAGTCTGATCCATGATTGGATGCCAAGAGACGGGTGAGCCTGCTTTCCAAGCCTCACCTCCCAGAAGTTCCTCTGGTGATGAGGCTTGGGGCTGCACTCATATGTCAGAACAAACCTACAGGAAAAAAAAAGCCTTAAAACATGGCTTTTGGGGACTGGAGAGATGGCTCTGTGGTTAAGAGCACTGGCTGATCGCCCAGAGGTCCTGAGTTTAATTCCCAGCAACCACATGGTGGTTCACAACCATCTATAATGGTGTCTGATGTCCTCTTCTGTTGTGTAGGCATACATGCAAATAGAGCACTCTTATACATAAACCATCTTTAAAAAAAGGCTTGTATGTAAGCAGACAACATAAGAATCATGTGTGCTAATAAGCTCTCATTGAAGTGCTATCTCTAGAAAGTCTGCTTTTCAGTGGTTTCCAAAAGAAGGATTACTCCAGATTGTGGTGGAGGCTGAAATTATAAGAACATAAAAATAGGGACCTGACCAAATACAGAAGCTCTTGTAGGCACCTGCTGCCCTAAAAAAGGAGTAAATATTGTAGAAGAGTGAGCAAAAGAAGATGAACAGAAAGGCATTTCAGCACAGTTGGGAGAATGCTTTTTGCAGTAAGGAAAGATAATGTTCATATATCCTCACCTGAGTATCTCAGAATTAACTGGGATCCATTCATATATGTTTATACATTGTACATGTGTGCATGAGTGTGTGTGTGTGTGTGTGTGTGTGCATGTGCGTGTAAGTCAAGATCTGATTGAAAATACCAGTAGCTAGGTAGTTAGTGAGGTAAAATAACCTTAAGAATTGAACTTCAACATAAGTCATAATGATCTTATACTTACTAAGAAACAAGAACCCTGCCTTTATAAAACTTCCTAAATGAATCAAAGGGTTTTCTATACTCACTCATAGATATTCATTAATTACATGTTTCCTTCCTTGTGCTCCATGTAAGAACAAGGTCTAAGGCTAGGCATGGTCCCCAGTAGAGGGATGGGGCCACCTACCCACCTCAAAAATATTAACCCAGAGTTGCTCCTGTCTAAAGGAAATTCAGGGACAAACAGTGGAGGAGAGACTGAAGGAAAGGCCATCCTAAGACTACCCCACCTGTACTGGCTGGTTTTGTGTGTCAACTTGACACAGGCTGGAGTTATCACAAAAAAAAGGAGCTTCAGTTGGGAAAATGCGTCCATGAGATTCAGCTGTGGGGCATATTCTCAATTAGTGATCAAGGGGGAGGGCCCCTTGTGGGTGGTACCATCTCTGGGCTGGTATTCTTGGGTTCTATAAGAGAGCAGGCTGAGCAAGCCAGGGGAAGCAAGTCAATAAGAAACATCCCTCCATGGCCTCTGCATCAGTTCCTGTATCCTGACCTGCTTGAGTTCCAGTCCTGACCTCCTTTGGTGATAAACAGCAATTTGGAACTGTAAGCTGAATAAACCCTTTTCTCCCCAACTTGCTTCTTGGTCATGATATTTGTGCAGGAATAGAAACCCTGACTAAGACACCACCTAAGGATCCATCCCATCTGCAGACACCAAACCCAGACACTAATGCTGATGCCAAGAAGCGCTTGCTGACAGGAGTCTGTTATAGCTGTCCCCTGAGAGGCTCTGTCAGAGCCTGACAAATACAGATGCTGATGCTCACAGCCAATCCTCAGACTAAGCACGGGGACCCCAATGGAGGAATTAGGAGAAGGACTGAAGGAGCTGAAGGGGTTTGCAACCCCATAGGAAGAACAACAGTATCAACCAACTCTCAGATCTTCCAAGGACTAAACCACCAACCAAAGAGTACACATGGAGGGACCCATGGCTCTAGATACATATGAAGCGGAAGATGGCCTTGTCAGGCCTCAATGGGAGAAAAGGCCCTTGGTCCTGTGAAGGCCGGATGCCCCAGTATAGGGGAATGCTAGGGTTGGTGAGGCAGGGTGGGTGGGTGGAGGAGCACCCTCATAGAAGTGGCGGGAGGGGGGAGGGAGAGAATAGAATGTCTTGGAAGGGGAAACCAGGAAGGGGGTAACATTTGAAATATAAAAATTAAAATAAGCAATAAAAAATAAAATAAAATAAAATCATTAACAGCATGGGGGAAAAAAAGAGCAAGGTCTAATCATGTCCTAAACCAAATTGGTCACAGGATAACACTCAATGATTATATTTGAGGCCTATAAGACAATTATGTGTGGTACTAAATACTCACCCAATGCTCACATATAAAGATCTTTTTGACAAGGTATTTAGGTGATAACTACATGATGTAGCAACAATATTTTAATATAATAAAAAATAAAATATGAACTATAATCTTTACTGATGTGGACACTTTCTGTTGACAAGATTTTAAGATTTCTCCTAGCCTCCTAGTCTCTACAATATTCTAATATGTACATTCCCTTACTTAGGGGTTTTCAACCCATATAGAAACAGTTATGGTTTAAAGGGATTTATCAGAAGGACTTTCCGGAGTCTTTCCTGAAGTCACTTAGATGAGAACAGATCCTCTGGGAAGTTTAGGGAGAGTTCAACTGGCACTGCAAAAATTTGTGTACTTCTTGGCTACACATCCTAAGATGCAACATATTTCTGAAAAAATGTATGTAAACTCAACTAGGTTTAAGTGATCCATCAGAGAACAAAATAAGAGTGCCTCAAGAAAGTCCCAACCACTTAACGCAAATGTTCTAGGAAACTAGTTGATCTCAACAGTTTAAAAAATTCAGTAAAAGTCCTTGATATCATTGTTTTGAACTATATATTGGCAGACACAATTTAGAAAAAGGCATCATGGAAAGATATTCTTTAAAAGTAGATAATCATGTATGACTCTATATAACATCTCCTACACACAATATAAAAATGTCTTCAGCAACAGGCTGTCAGAAAAATCGTTAGTGGAAGAAACAGAATTTGAACAGAATATAATTTTGTCAAAAAAATGTTGTGAAGATTTTTTCAATTCTGATGTGCACAGATGCCTGGCAAGAAAAAGGCACCCACAAAGTAGAAATTTCAACATTTGTCAGTATACATCTGAGTCAAGGATAAATGAAGTATTCCATTAGTAGACAACTTTTGTTTTGTTTTGTTTTTTGTTTTGAGGCAGGGTCTCACTCTGTAGTCCTGACTGGCCCGGAAATCACTAAGTAGAATAAGCTGACTTTAAATTCAGAGATTTGCTTGCCTCTGTCTCCAAGTGCTAACTAAATTAAAGGTGTGTACCAAGCCTAGCCACCTTTGACAACTTTTGTAAAAACAATTTATTTGATTCTGGCATGTTTCAACACGACAAATGTTTTAGTTTCTACTCTAGGACACATTCTGGGATCTGAATTCAATGGAGACTTTTGGTGTTACCTGCAGCCCGACAGACCAAACAGAGGAAATTCAACCTGCCCTGAGAGTTATAAGACACTCTTCATCTTGATTATAAGACATAAACTAATTTATGACTAAAATTTTGTGTACAGCTATTGTAATGCATATGAGTAATCACAAGCTCTGTCAGCTACTTCCATATTAGCTGTCTTGCTGGTGTGGTCACTTTTCTTCTCTTCAGTATCTAAATAAATGTTCTGCTGACATCAAATATTTGTACTCACAGCATACAATAAATATTCAAAGGAGAATATACTTAAAGCTAAATGTGTTTGTAAGTAACATAAAATTCTGCTTAAGAATTCACATGTAAAAATTTAATAGGAGGCTTTAAACCAAATGATTTTAGTTACCTCGAGCAAAAAGCCACAGGCACAGTGGCACATGCTTGTGATCCCAGCACTCAGCGTGCGGAAGCAGGTAGGTGGAGAGTTCAAGGCAAACCTAGGCAACTAAGCCAGGTTATTTCCTTAGCCAGATTATTTCCCAAAATAAAAAATAAAAAGGGCAATGCTGGGCAGGTGGCTCAGCAGCTGTGAGCTTGTAGCTCTTAAGGAAAAATCAGTTCAGTTCCCAGCACATACGTTACAGCTAAAAACTGTCTAAAACTACAATTCTGGGGGATCCAACACTTCTGGCCTTCTTAGGCACTGAAGGCACATGGAACAAGATATGCATGCAGTCAAGGCTCCCAAACATACAAAAATAAAATCAAATAAAAAGAGCTGGGTACAGGTAGAACACTTGGCTAACACACACATGATCCCATGGAAGGAAGGAAGGGAGAAAAAGAAGCAAGCATTATCATAAATACTCAAGATTAGATCTGTTCTGTCTATGTGGCGATGAAGAACCTACAAATTCGGGAATGCTTCCACCAGTTCATAAGGAAAGAGAGTTTGGACACTTGTACAATCCTTCCAAAAGTCAATTCACTGCTACTGAATGTTTTGCTTTGTTTTGTTTTTAAAAAAATACATGTTCTGTTTTGTATATCTGTTTGAAATTTCTAGTTAGGCTCTGCAGGGTGGCTTATACCTTTAATTCCATTACTCAGGCAAAGGCAGGAGGATATCTCTCACTTCAAGGTAATCCCAGTCTACATAGTGAGAGGTCCAATACAGCCAGGGATCTCTAGAGCAACTCTTTCTCAAGATAAATAGATAGATAGATAGATAGATAGATAGATAGATAGATAGATAGATAGATAGGTAGGTAGGTAGGTAGGTAGGTAGGTAGGTAGGTAGGTAGGTAGGTAGGTAGGTAGATAGATAGATAGATAGATAGATAGATAGATAGATAGATAGATAGATAGACAGACAGATAGATACAAATACATACATATAACAACAATAACGATGATAATGATAACTTTCTTTTTATTCACTAATTATTCATTATAGTTCACAAAAATAAACATGAACAATGAATAGTAAATTGAGTACACTAATAAATAAACCCTATTCCTTTAGCACAGTTCATGTGAGCAACACTAAATTGACAATTACTCGGAACAGAGTCCCAAGTGTTAGAAAATTAATTAGTGCCACAGGTATAAAAAGACAGTCCTAAACAACAGGCAAGACTACCAGAGCAAAATTACCAGGTCTGAGCAAAGAGGACAAAGTGAGTCCCTATTTGAAGCAGACAGAAACCTTCATTTTTTTAGTAAAATGTCATTTTATCTTTAATATTTAAAAAAAAAAAAACCTATGTCATTGTCATTCACGTATTTCCATTTACTGTAGAGGAGACTCATTAATACTTTATAAGTGGGGCATTAGGAATATTCCATAAGGGTACATATAATAAGTAGATGGTAATTACTATTTTAGCATTGCCTCACTTACACAGGCATCAGAATCCATAGCGTTTAGGAAGGTTCCACATAGACACCTTCACCTGGAAATACCTTACCCTTTCACATTTCCCTAGAGTTTTTGCTTTACCAACAATGATGTTTGTAAATGGACTTAAGGCCCAGGACAGACAGTTCTGCATGGTAGAAGGGGGAATGCTCTGCTAACTACTTCTGACAGCAATTGTAATGAGGAATACGTGAGCTGCCAGGATTTACTATGCTATAGGAAGATCTGAACCGATGTGACAAAGCAGAGTAGTGGCAGGACCTGTGACCCTTCAGAGTGTGCCTTACAATTGTGAACACCTATGGTAAAAAGTGAACAGATAGTTCTGTACTCTAGATTTGGGGAGGTTGGCATTCTTGATCCTTATCTAATAATAAAAGCTGTGGTTTCAGAATTCCACTTTCATTGCTCATAGAGTTCAGTAAGTCATTTTTCTTGGGCCAGTGAGATATATGATTACAAACAGGTGTCGTTCCCAACATCAGCTATAAAGCAATAAGGAGGGGACTCTTAAGTATAATTAAGATGTGAATTCATTTGTTTATGAGTTAATCTAAAGGAATAATCTCACAGTAGGCCTGGCCTGTCACATTCCTCTGATAGTCCCTAAGAGAAGGACCAGGCCTTTTCTAAAATAAATGGTTTTCTTGTTAGTTTTTAAAAATACAAATGTCTAGGGCCAGGCGGTGGTGGCGCACGCCTTTAATCCCAGCACTTGGGAGGCAGAGGCAGGAGGATTTCTGAGTTCGAGGCCAGCCTGGTCTACAGAGTGAGGTCCAGGACAGCCAGGGCTACACAGAGAAACCCTGTCTCGAAAAACCAAAAAAAAAAAAAAAAAATACAAATGTCTAGAGGGTTATAAGAGGAGAAAATAGTGGAGGTCACTTCTTTTTCAGTAAGCATCCTCTGAGACACTGGACTGCTCGGTTACAAAAAAAAAAAATCCAAATAGTGGAGAACAAAGAATGGGAATTGTGTAAGAACTGGGATGGAAGTTTGAAGAGATGAGCAATCCAAAGTTAAGAGGAACTAAAGGCAGGTAGGCATCCTTCCTCTACAAGAGGATCTCAAATCACCCGTCTCCAGGAAGTTTTCCCATTTCTAACCAAATTCTACCTAATTGGTGCTTTCTGCATGTGTAAGTCAACACTTCTGTCTTGGGGAAACTGCAGGTAGTTTCAACAGTGGGAAAATAAACTTCCTCATGTTATCAAGCTAACAAATTAGAGAGCTGAATTTTGAAACCATCCATGTAACCAATCAGACAAGATTATGTCAAAAATTAGCACCAACTCTTCAAAATTACCCATGTTCCAGGTTTAAGTATATTTATGTAACTGGTATTGATACACATAACATTTCACTTTTGAAGTATATTTATGTCATTAACCCAACACTGAGAAGTTAAAAAAAAAAATCAGGTTCAAGACCTCACATTTAAGACTTCCTTATATCATGAACTAAGTTGCTGTATAAATGCTGTGAGTTATGGGTCATAATTTGTTTTCTGCATATTGTTCAGTTTTCTAAAGCTCACTTCCTGAACATATTTTGCCCCCTACAAAACCATCAAGTGTGTAAGTAATGTGTTTCTCTATGCCTCTACATGGTACACTATGCAGGAGAAAGGGGAAAAAACAAGTCACTTAAATCCTAAGCTCTATGGTTCTGACAAGGAAACCTAGTTAGAAATGGCACAATCCCAGACCTTCTTTGCTCAGTTTCTAAAACTCTAAGTGGGTTCTCAGAAGTCAACACAAGACAGAGGACGCTTCTGCTGTTACTCAGAGCAGGTCCACAACCTGTGAGAACTGTAAGCCTTTGCAGGCAACTCTTCTAACTCTTCTGAATGAAGAAGTTGTAGAGACCAGGCAATCATGGCAGCTGGCTCACTGCATTCTAGTGATGGACAGCTCAGCTTCACACTAAAGTCATGGCAGGAAGGTTAGAAGCTGTAAGCAGACCTCAGGAAATGGAAGGAGGAGCTAGTGAGTATGTTGCTTTTTTATGACTTGATCCAGTTCTTATGCCCCTTCCAGAGAAGATTTAGAGTCCTTCAGGGTTTTCAAGAGTGTAAGAGATTATTTAGGGAAAATAGTCTTTAGTAATCTCCATAGAGGCCTCCCTCCAGCAACAGGTAAACACTGCAGGAGGAGCCTGCAGGCCACACCCCCACATTAGGATGAAGGAAGACTAGCTAAGGTTCAATTCTTTGCTCATAAATCCGCTGAAATATGTGTATACAAGTGCTCAGTGGCATCTCATGTAAGCATTGTAGGTTCTACTGAAAGGCACCGAACATGACCTCCTTTATAAGGTATATGGATAAAATTCAAGAAAATTAACAGTCCCAAACTGTAGACTCTGAATCAGAAGGAGTACTTAACCTAACTGAAACCTCAATTCTTCCAAGCCCATCCTGCCTACCTGTGTATTCAGCATTTAAGTAGGTCATCATGGCTCTCTTGTTACTTAAATGTCTATCAACTCAACTGCAAATCATGGCATCAAACGCTTCACTATAGAATCACTATGTTGTTTGAATGATATGAAACAGAAGGCTCATTCGCACGGGGCCCAGGGCAGGTAAAAAGTGAAAACTATGACCAGCAACCATACAGGACACCCATGCATATTTTAATACCCCGGATATTTCTAATAAAATTTCTGGTCCTTAATCTGCCTGCTAGGAAGCATTTTTAAGGTTTTATTCTCTCTTCTCAATGTCTATTCAATATCTATATATTAGAATTAACATTCAAATTTTATATAGATTTTACTCATGGAAGTGTACGTGTAATGTTTGTAATGTTTGTATAGGCAACATATACATATATATGTAAGGAGATATGTATCCACACCTCAGTTAGGGGAGCAAAGTAAACATAAAGAGAAGATAAAATTAACCCCTAAGCTGCCTGTTTAAGCCAGGTTTTAAAATGCCACTGTGCAATGTAAAATTTGAGTCCAGGGGACAATCTATTTCACTTGTGGGAAACAAACTAACAACAAAACAAAGCAAACAAAAAATCAAAAACAAACAACAACCAAAATGAGCAGGACATAGTCGGAGGATTTCAAGCCTAAGATGGCCCCTGCTGTCAGTCATTTCCAGCCAAGGACTCAGCTGGCTTTGAGATATCACATAGACAGGCTGTGTCACATTTGATAATTTAAAGAATGAATGATCTCATCTAATTATCATGCATGGTTTACTCTGTGATGAGTTACCATTCCCCCATGTTTATTTATTACCATTGAGAATTACTACACATTTTAAACAATTACCGGTAGACCTTTATAGCCATGTACTAATCTCCTGAGAACCAGGCTACACACACACACACACACACACACACACACACACACAGTACAATTTTGCCTCAAGAAAATTAATTCCAACTTCTCCAGCTATTTTATAGGAAAATCAGGTGCTTGGAGAAAGAACCAAACATGCACAATGTTGGCTTTACAGCAGTCCGCACACCCTTCGTTGTGTCCCATTCCCCCTGCAGCTACACACGGCCCATTTGTTCAACTCTCCTAACATTTTTACAGATGTGAATTTAAGTCAATTCTAATGTGATGTCATGGCAAAGAAGGGTTGATATTTTTAATGTGACAAACATCATAAGAATTTGACACATCGCTTTCCATAGTAAATGTCAGAAATGACTGCCATGAAAAGGCAGGTTCTGTGGTGCTTGCAAACTTGCTTCTGTGTTATCATGGAGTGGTGGTCACTGGTGAGGAATTAATGCATGACTTAATGTAAAACATCTCTTTGCTATTGAACCAATTCAAAATTTACAGCAGAAATTCTGAGTGTTTCTTTTCCAGGTAGTGTAGTAATTGTGAAAGGCTGAAAAGGGATTAGGTGAAGTTTCACGAATGGAAGCAACCATCTGTCAGGTGAGTCAACAAAGACCTTTCAAAGTCTCCTTCGGGCAGATCTTTGTGGACTCCCTTGCTGATGACTGAAGTCTCATTCTGTTTGGAGGACTGTCTGGAATTGTTTCTAAGAACATCATGAATGACCATGCTTTCTTAAATTTCAAAAATGTTGCTTTGAACCTAAAAAACTCATATCTTTGATTGGAAAAAAACAAAGAAGAGGTTATCAGTGGCAAAGTTGTGACTTTTAAAAATAGATCCATTCTCCTGGGGCTCTCTGCTCATACAACAGGTGCTAGCTGCGATGTCAAAAGGAGCCACCCTGAAGGCTCTGTGGCTGTGCCTTCTTCCTGGTCTGTTTCAGGACCTCAGTTCTATCCTTAACCTAGGGATGCAGCACCTCTGGCTTTGCTCTACTCACGTGGCAGGGCATTTTTACTTCTGTCTCCTTTTTATGATTCAAGAGACAGTTTTAAGGCTGTTGGAAGCTTTGTCGTTTCCATTCCTTTGTGTCTCTCATGGTTCAAATGCACAATAATCTTGCTCATTGAGCCGTAATTATTTATTCATGGTCTCTTAAAGACAGAAAAAGCAAGCAAAGGGCAAATAGTAAACTCTGATCATTAAAAAGTACTCTAGATTCTTCCTGGCACATTTAGTTGATCCCCATGGTGGCACCGTAATGCAAGAACATTATCTTTGTTCTTCAGACAGAAGCTGAGACTTAGTTCTCTTCTCCTTTATATTGACTCTGGTTACCTCTCAACTATCATTGCTGAGAGAGTCAGTGGGATAATAGATGCTCACAACTCAAGGTACCTGTGAGCAGGCACAGAGGAACAGGTCAAAGGGAACCTCTATGATCAATCTGCCCAGTATTCAATTTGAGCTCAGAACAAATTTCAAAGAAGTAGATCATCCCCGAACCAGAAGCAACAGTATGACTTACCTTAAAGGCCTATTTTGAAGGTGGGATGGATTTGAAACCATGGAAACTAGGAGTGACTTCATAGTGCCAGGAACTGAGAAAGAGCCCAGATATCATATAAGTAGTAACTCTAAGATCTTAAGGAAACTGGAGATGCCCCCAAGAATGTTGACTAAGGACGTGCCTGGCTAGAATATGTTATCTGTCCGTGTACATCTATCAGTAGTGTTCACAGCCAATACAGAATCCAAACTACCTCAGATAAGGCTGGAAGTGTTAGCATAGAGTTATAATCTCAGGACTCAGGGGCCTGAAACAAAAGAATGATGAATTCAAGGCCAACATGAGCTACACGGTAACATCTTGTCTCAGACAGACAGACAGACAGACAGACAGACAGACAGACAGACAGATAGATAGAAAAAGTGAGAAGTGAAAAATGGAAGGAGAACAAAGAAAAAAGTAAGTAGCTCAAACCATAAATTCCCATAGGAAAGGAATTTTTAAAAGAGGGGGGAAAAGGAACAGTAAAATCACAAAAGGGAAATAACAGCCCTTAAGTCTTTTCACTTCTTGCCACAAACCACAGGGTGGTTTTTCCAAACTGTAATGGGACCAATGTGATCAAGATTAATGCTGGGAACTGTTGGCAGCTTCGATCCTAACCATTCATTCATTCATTCAACTGGGAAGTCAGGGAACTGCTATAAGGCAGCTGCCAATAATTTCAAAACCTTTGGGAGACTTGAGATGCCTCCAAGAGGGATGACCAAGGACATGCCTGGTTGAAATATTTTATCTGTAGGTGGTTTGTTAGTCTATCATATTTATCCTCTTGTTTTTTTTTTCTGTTTTTGAAAAGTGTCTGAATCAATGCAAAATACTAAATAGTGAACATGAGGAGGATGATTATAAACAGTAGAACAGGGGAGTAAACCACCAACACTTGACTAAAAAAAAATTATAAACAAAAATGTTGAATTGCCAAGAACTATGTTTTTGTATCTATTCAATGATGTTCATCCTTAAATCACAAGCATGTCTTAATCACTATTCTATCTCTGTGACCACAACAACTCTTATAAAAAGAAAGCATTTCATTGGGGCTTGCTTACAGTTTCAAATATGAAAGTCTGCTTACAGCTCATTAGCATTACAGTAGAGAGCATGGAAACATGCAGATAGGCACTGAAGCAGTAGCTGAGAGCTACATCCTAATCCATAGACAGGAGGAAGAGGGAGACACTGGGCCTGGCTTGGGTTTCTAAAGTCTCAAAGGCCACCCCCAAGGACACACTTCCTCCAACAAGGCCACACCCTCCAATAAGGTCAAATCTCCAAATCCTTCTAATCCTTTTAAATAATGGCACTTCCTGGTGACTAAGCATTCAAATATATAAGCCTATGGTGGCTAACCTTATTCAAAGGACTACACAATCACAAATGTTTATTAGATTTAATGACATCTCTGAAAATCACAGCCAAAAAGATAATCTCTCCCAAGAAAGAGATGCAGGAAATATAACAAAGTCAAATGTTTCTGTATGCAAAGGGAATAAAATTGGAAGCTGGAATCCTGTCACTACCAAGAACAATGATAAGTGCTTTAGGCTAGGTACCTCAGAGTCTGAATATTACTGACATGAGTGTACTATGTGGCAAATCATGTCAATTTATTCTTCAGAATGGAAGGTATGGTTTGGAACACTCACATAAAAATATCTCCAATAGATTAAGTTTGTATCTACCCTAAATTTCAATGATCTGCTTTAATTCTAAAGGCTGATTCAAGTTTCAAAAGTTACTTCAAAAGACATTGTTTCTTATCCTGATTCCTTCTTCAACTGCCTCTGTCAGAATGCTCATCTGTCAATCATGACCTCTCTGAAGGGCTTCCTCTCTCTGCCATTTGGTCTGCTTCCTCTGACATGCACAAACCGCCCCTCCAGTAATGCTTATTTCTCTTTCTATATATCTGTCCTCAGCACATGCAGTTTGTTCTGAGAATTGTTTCTTCTACCACCAATGGTAACAGCCACTGGTCCTCCACAATGAAGTACCTGTTAATGAGAACAGACCAGGCATGAAAAAAAAGAAAAAGAGAGAGAAAGAAGCTCAGTCAATCAGGGTCTGTCCTTTTACCATATCCCAACTCCTGCTCACAACTGACTGATACATAGACAGCTATCAGATCCCCTTTGGCTTATCAAGACTTTTTTTTTCTCTAGGGGATACATTTTAGTAAGATTCTGGACATCTTATTAATCAATCTAGAAAACATGACCCCCTTGCAATCATGAAACACCAGGAATACTAGGAAGCAGATAAAGACAATGTGCAGGGAAGAGTAAGGAGGTAAAACAGAGAAGCCAGGTTGACCTGAGTGGTGATGTTGAGGGCAGTCTCCCCTATCCCTTATCTGTTAGCATTCGACTTCAGCTTACGTGACTGAATCATATCATTCGCCCACTATTGGAAAACATTTCCCAACTTTTGGTTTAAGATAGTCCTATGACTGATTTCCTATAAAATTTAATTCCAAATGACCTAATACAATTCCTGGTCTTGAGACTAACGAATTCCAAATCCTCCACATCTACCCTTCTTATTCTGAATTTATTCTAGGTTTCTCATTTCCCTCATATTCCCAAATTCCTAGAAAGAGCACTCTGCACTTGCTGTCTCCAAATTCCTGACTTCTGCCTTTAAAGTGCAGGAATCATGTTATGTCACCAGCACTACTGGACTGTTCATTTATATCACAAACTTGCTGACATCCTTAATGAGACCCTACTGCTTGACCTCTCTACAAATGAAACAATGCACCAAACCTCTCCTGAGAACTTCCATTATGGGTACCAAATAGTCTTCACTAAATAAACAAATGAACCTTTCTTCTTGTTTTAGGCACTGTTCGGAAACAGCTTCCAAACACTGTACAGAGAGAGTGCTAAGGACCAATAGATACCTGCTAAATGGGACAACTCATATGGGCATCATCTGGTCAGGATACCTGTCAGCCTACAGTCAACACTTGCCAAGTATTCATTCCTCCTCAGGGGAATGAAACACGATCTACCTGCTACAGAACTTCCATTTTTTTCTGATCTCCAACCTCCATTCCACTGACATCTTTTCTTGCTTAGCCAAGACTAAAACCCAGCAGATCCTGTTTCATTAGATCGTGGGTTTTCAACATGCATTCTACCTTTGCCTCAGTCCTGCTTTCATGCACCCCACTATCACTATCTCCTGCTTAAATTGGAACTGTGATTGTGACTCATTGGGACACCCTGATTCCATTTGTACTCCTAGGATGTACCTCAGCAAAGTACATGATTGACACTGAATAATAAATGTGTTACTTGTTGGATTAAATTATATTTGAGGCTAAAACATTTAAAGCAGAAAACATTAAAGAAGAAAGTGTACATTAAAACTATTTCTAAAAATGAAATAGTCTATTTATTCATTGGCCCAAATAGTCTTGAGTGCACTCCTAGAAGGTCGATCATCTACAGCTTATTTTGTTTCTTTTAATCTCATGGAAGAAATTTTGTTAGAGAGCTTCTTGTTTGATAATTAACTCTGAAAACTTTTAATGACATATCATGATAGTATTTTTCATCCAAGGAATCATTTCCCTAGAGGTTCATAAAAACATATGAATTTCTAAGTATTTTTATGTTTTTTTAAAAGATCTAGACAGTTTTAATGTCTTTATTCCTTACACTGAATTTCCATATCTGAATATTTGGGTCTCTAAAAATGAATCTCATGCTTCGTGAATGGTATTTCAAGTCTAAGAAAGGCCACATTTGGAATGAGCCAGGGATGACAATATAGTGAAAATAACTAGAGGCTACTTCTAGCGTCTGCAGTTTTGTAACTCATAAATCTGAGGGCTCCTTTCTCTGCCCCACTTTCAACCTCACTTCTCAATGTTCTTTTATCACAAGGCCTGTTGATCACCATTTAAAAACAAGAGATTTTTCCCAGTGTGTCTGACCTCATTTATTTTATTGAGCTATACCTCTTTTAACTCTCAGGATAAGGAGTTATTGTCCACCTATCTCTTATATGACCAGCCAGTAAGCACCTTAGAAACAGACAATTTTATTAGCTATTTCCCATTTGTTTCTCTAATTATCCCCACACTATGTGGGCAAATGTCAAAGGGAACAATTGTCTAGACTATCTGATATTTTTTATAGAAGTGTCAATTATGTGCTACAGATTTATCTATGTGTAACAATCCCTCACAAATTTCCCTTAGAGGGTAAGAGAAAATCTCAGCAAACACTGAGCAGAGATTCAAGTGAGAAAGACAGGAACTTAAGAGATGGTTATGAACAGCCCAGGGAAGGGACAAAATTTTTTTATTTGATTGGATGCCCCCCACACACACAATAAATTACAATTAGTATTCAGTGTATGCTAACATGCAGAAAGGAAAAGAAACAGTACATAGTATTGAAACAAAATTGCCAGGATCATTTTTCATCAGACACCAGGAGAGAACCATAGTAAAATTGTAATTGCCCAGGAAAAATAACTTAGACAATGAGATTAGCCTCAAACTGATGTGTTCAAAATGGAAAAGACCATCATTTTCTATGCCATCATTTCTAATTTAAATTGTTCTTGCATCCACAATACTGAATTTTAAATGCATCCTAATTTTTTTAATTCACTGAACATATGGCTTTAAAAAAAAATCAGCAGAAGCATATGTTAAAATAACATTTAGCCTGAAATATTCCACATTCATATTCAAAGAGGACGTCTTCAAATAATGATATTTAATATACAATATACATTTATATGTGATATATATCATATATGTAAATCTCAATAATTCAGAATCAGGAAATATATATATATATGTGTGTATATATATATACACACATACATACATACCAGTTTGTTCAGGCCACAAGGCCAATGGTTTTCTTGTTCACAAGATCATTAGAATCTGTACAAATAAATGCTAAAACTTATGAAAGAAATGGCCACTATCTTGATTCATTGCTTTAATTACTAATAATATTGGTTAATATGTGTTAGATGACTACAAAAGAAGGCCTCTTATTATGGAATGCCTAAAAGTTCATATTTTATATAATGTTTTAAACCAGCACAGGATTTTCTCCATTTCTAAAATATTATAACACCAAATATATTTAACTCTTAAAAACATAGATGCATACTATACATAAATAAAAAGGTAAAAGTATCCACTATATAGAGACCTTTATAAGAAGTGGTCAAAATTTTTAGTGTAATAGTTTCATTTTCAAGATGTTCTTGTATATGATGTCACTCTAATGCTTGAAATGAAATTTAAACCTTGAAGACAGTAAGAGATTAACAGAAATCTTACAGCATGGACCATATGAATTAGCTTAAATTGCAATTTTTTTAAAAAAAATATAGCAAATCATCCAGTATATATGTATGCATACATATATAAATATGAATATACATTCATGCATATGTATTTTAATACACAAAATCTTATTTAATAATTAAAGAACACTGTAACTGTACACAGTAGACAAATAATCTAATTATATACTAAATCTTTAGATACTTTTAAGAGGAAGTAAATGTGGCCTTTCCTACCTTTTCAGTATAAACTGCTCTATCAAGTGACATTTTCTTTGGACTCGATAATGAATATGATGTTCCCATTTTCATGCCTAGTGCATGTAAAAGCCAAGGGAAATCATGTACAGGCTCCATGATTGGCTACCACTGTCCAGTGCAAGTGTCCGGAAAGCAACTGCATGGAAGGCTGAGAAAGCTATAGGCAGTCATGGAAAAAGGTTGGTCTGCCACACTTACAGACACAGCAGTGCACAGTGTACTCTGTAGACTCTAAGGAAAGGCAGACTGGAAACAGCAGAACAGTTCATTCTCCACAGTAAGCAGCTTATATACTCTGATGTACTACCTCTGACAGCTCTTTTAACATATTTGATGGAAGGCTGCTACTTTTTAACAATAAAATATTGCAGGTTAGAAGCTAAAACAAATTCTGGTTTCTCTAAAACATTCTATACATGCTTGTGTGAGAACTCTCTAGGTCTGTACCAAAAAGACACTAAAGGAAATTTAAAATTGCATAACTGCACAAAAAATATTTCATCTCACCCACTTAAATCTCCAGCTTAAAGTTAAAACTTCACCTAAGATAAATACTAGGAGGCAAGGAATTCATGCTTGTATTGAAAAATATGGAAAAGAAAAGGTGCAATGGATAAGTATTTAATAGTGCTGTGGGGAACATATGATTTAAATAACAGAAAGCTGTGTGCACAAATATTTAATATTTTCAAAATTCTACATAGCTTGTTGTTATGAATTTATGCTCTAAAGGTAAATAATGAATTTAAAGACAATACTCTATTTGCTTACATCTTAATGGAAAAGACAGAAGTATACTATATTGTTATATTTCAGTACCAGAGAAACAATAGAAAGGTGTACACTTAGGTTTCTCTGAAGCAAAAAAGTGATGAGATTTTTACCTGCTTCAAAACTGAACTACCTGCTTTATATTCTAGTGTTCCATGTGTTTATTAAAATTAATAAAATCCTCTGGAAGAAAGGAAACATACACCCATGTTTACATCCGTTTTATAACCCATAAGCTTATATTCCTGTATGTATTTTTCTCCAATGATTTTTGAATTTTTAGTTCAGTTTTTCTAATGCTCACTGAAATGCCAAGGGAGATAGTGACTTATATGCCTACATAAAACAATAGCAAATTAAATATGCACAAAACGACATCTATTGTTTCATATTCTAACCATACACCTGTGGAGTAATCAATGCTCTCATGTTGTTAGGGCTTGTGAGAAGACGTTAAAAATGGAGAAAAGGGTGTTTAATCATTCGTTTTAGAATCTACATATACTATCTTATTTTGCATTCTTTAATGTGACACATTTCCTCCTGCCATGTAGAATATAAATAGAAAGTTAAAGTAAGCATAACTACACAACTCACTGTTAATTCATGGAATAGCTAAATACCCATTCCAGCATCATGGCATCCAGACATAGCAATATTTCTACACAGCAACAGAAAAAATATATATCTTTAAGTATTCAGTACTCAAAAAACTACTGATTTTTTACAACACTTTATTTATTAAAAATAACTAAAATCCTTAGTTATATATTTAGATCACATAGTCAATCACATATAGGAATTGGCTCTCACCCAGTTGTTGCTCACTGAGTAGCACTTTGGTATGGCTGAGATAAAAGTGTAATTTGAATTATAATGCTTTAAAAGTGGATTTATGAGCAGGTTCTAAAATTAAGGACAGATTTGAAATTAACATTACTATATTGATCAGCACGCATGTGTTCTTGAATTTTAATAGATATGTTTTAACATAAATGCCAAGAAATTATTTCCAGAAAGAAAGCTGCCCTTTTTGAGAATTATATTTTGAAACACCACTATAATATATGTATACTATAATGTGATGATGATGTATTTTCCTTTAAAGCATGCGCCAATAAGCACTTGCTTGCTAGCACATCATGTATTTTGTTTCACACCTTACTTTCAAAAGCATACCCAAAAGAAATATATAGCCCATAAAAATAAAAATGATATTAAATTTTTTTTTCATCTGCAATTAAACTCAGTTTGAATGTTAATCGTTGGGATGGGTTTACTATTTTGCTGCAGAAGAATATACTGTATTAGAATGTTCTTTAAAACAGAGGGCAGAAAACCTAGCATTTAGAATAATATGCTTATTTATTATAACAAAACTAAAGACCTGCATGTTAAACATCACTAAAGAAAAAACCTCTTAATTATAATTACAATTCACGTCTAACTCCAATTAGCAACTAATTAATGTTACAGTGTGTTAATGACATGGTCTTCCTCTTCTAAAAAAAACTTCTCATTTTATTTTACTTTTGCTGAAAAATAAAACTGCCAACAAAACCAAATAATTTCCGAATGATTTTCTGAGAAGTTTATAAATAGAGGCATCATAATTGGCCTTTAATAATGGTTATAGTCTTTGGATTCCGTTCTTAGAAACTTGATTTTTTTCCCAGATGATCTGAGCTTTATCTTGATAAATACTGCATTTGATTTTTTTTCATGCAAGCAAGCAAATAGCACTGTTTTTTAATGAGATTGATGCCACATTTTTTTTCACAGATCTTATTCTGAAATCTAACATAAAGTACAAATGTCAACTACCCTTCCTCCAAAGATAGAATTACTAACTTTACAAATGAGTAACTGCGGAAGCAGGAAGGTTTCTACAACGTTGTTAATACTACGGTAAAGACACTGTCTTCGGGCTACAAAGCCCATTCTTAGCCCATAAAATAACGGTTCACATAATATGAAAATATTTTCAGACTCCCATTGTCTGAAACAGCACAAATCCTTTCAAAGAAAAGGAATCATGGTTTCTTAATTCCTATCTTAAATGCCTACTTGATCTCCCTCATGTCCTTAGCACATATCTGACCAGGAAAATTGAGTTACTAAATCTTGGGAAAGCATTTGTTGCAGATGTTCTGATAAGAAAGATGTTTTACATTAGTATTTTCTATGGCATGCTGAGTGTTGTTTGCTTGTTTGTGTTTTGTTTTCCTTAATGGAAGAATCCTTCCCAATTAATAGCAATATTGGCAAATCAATTTAAAATAACACTAAAAATGTGTATTCCGAATAAGTCAAAGATGTGGCTCTTTAAAAGCCACCACTTATTTGACACAAAATGCATGAGAGGCACCCGAGTTCTTATGTAATAAGCCAAGCTTCAAAAGCACTAAAATATAAATAAGTGAAAGTACGATTTCTTAATAAGACTGGATGATTTTGTAGCACCTTAAGGGAATTCTTAGACTTCTCATGTTTAAATTAAACAGTTGGAACGTTCTGCCAATTAAACGAAGCTCTACAGACGGCTTTTTACCCTTTTGCTTCATAACAAAAAGGATATGCAATCATTTTTATGGAAGATTATCTAAAGAGAACATTACTGTAAATCAATGCCATAAATATTAGACACCCCCTTTCTTCTGGCTGGAATATGTATCTCTAGATGCTTGCACTGACACCTAAGGTGATAAATGTTCTAGGCCAAATCTTAAATAATAGCTGTCGGGTTCCAGCTAGTACGGATGCACTTCTAGTGTACCCCCAAAACTCCAGGATTCAGCTCTCTGCCAACAAAGGACAGCAAGTGATTCCCTGCAGCATAAAAGCCGGGAAGGCTACCTTGGGCTTTGTTTTTGTTATGTAAAATCCATTAAAGTGACTCACCCACTTAAGACTACCTACTCTGAGCAGCTTTAAAGTACCTTCAAAAACCAAAATAAATGCTTTCCCAGAATGCCAGATAAGCTATTCAGCGCATTTAAAAATATGTATATGTGCCACTGACTCTGATTCCTTCTTGCATCCGAGAGAGCGGAGAATGGTAGCATTGCATGCCCTTCCTGCCGTGTGACTATAGCTACCTTTCAACACTCTATTTCTAGAATAGCAACGGTTTCTTTCTCTCTCTTTTTGAAAGTTATTTTAGAAATGTTAAAAATAAGGGAACATTGCAGGAGGCTAGGGAAACAGTCCCACCCTCAAAGAATAGGAGTTCTATTCATTCTAAGAACAGGAACCGCGTGTCTGTCGGCACTTAGATGTTTCTAATAAAGGGTTGGGTAGGTTGGCTTGGGTGGCCCTTGTACCTGTGAGCGCTGGGGTGGACAGCTCGCTCAGCTGCCGGGAGCGAGCTGGCTAGAAACCAGGGAAGCTGTCAGGCGCTCCTAGTAATTTGGGATCTAAATGAGTTTGGACAGCACAGCAATTAGCATCCTAGAGGCCAAATACTGGAGAAGCGCAAGCTACGGGGGGTCAGCCTGAAATTAACTCTGAAATATCTAACGGAAACCCAACTTTTCATCTGGCTGGGCTTGGTGGGAGCTGGGTATGCCTACAAAGTTTTCCCCCAAGTCCGGCTACAGTCTTCAGCTTGGAGCATCCTCGGAGACCAGGCTGAGACGGCGCCGACGGCTTGGCGGACATTCCCTGGGACGGAGCGGCCGGCCGAGGCTCGGCACACCGGTTCCGAGCTCACTCCAGCGGCCAGCAGCGCATCACCGGGCGGCCCAGCCTCCGAGGCTCCCAGCCGCGCTCCCCGCCCCCACGGGCAGCCCGCCCAGCATCGAGCGGGGACCCCCGCCTCCAGCCCCACCCGGGCCCGCCGACTTACGTGACGGGCGAAGGGAAGGGCTCCTCGCTCGAGGGGCCGATCAGCCCAGATTGGAAAAGTGTCAGAGTCAAGGCCAGCAGGCAGCCAGCAGCCATCTTCGCGATCGAAGATCAGTGCCCTCCCTGCCGGCCCGGAGGCGGCGGAGCTGCACGCGGCGGCAGAGGGACCGAGCCGGGGCGCCGACGTCTGCCGGAGGGCGCGCGGGGAGAAGCGGGCAGGGCACGGGCGGGCGGGCCGGGCGGGGCTGGGCGGACTCTCTAGCGCGTGGCTGCCGCTCCGTGCCACGGCTGCCTCTCCTGCGCCGCCATCAAGGGCGACTGTGGAAACAGAGCTCGGCCAGCCTGCTGGCGCCCGCGCGCTCTGGCTCCCAGCGCTCGCCTCCCTGATTTATCCGCGGTCGCCAAGGAGAGGGCGGGGGCGGGGCGGGGGCGGAGGGGGCGGCGCGGGGACGCCGCGGCTGCGGGGATGGGGGTGGCCGGAGCCGGGCTGGGGCTGCCTTCCCCGGGCGGGTCTCCGGGAGGCGGCTGTGGGTGGGCAGCGGGAGGGCCGGGCGTCAGAGCCGGGCGGGGACGGCCCGGGCGCAGCCCTCCATACAAGGCAGAGAGGAACTCCCAAAGTCGGCGTCGCCTGCTCCCGCCTCGGGGCGTGCGGAGGCCGAGCGGACCAGCCCGTAGGTGCTCCCCGAGGGACCACCGGCCGCCCGCGGGCATCCGCCGCTCGCGCAGCCTCCTGCCGAGCACTTTGCTCGCCTCCTCCGGGTTATTTTTTGCACAATCTGGCAGGGGCCCCCAAGCCCTTCTCCCAGGCGTAGAATCCGCTGCCTGCCTAAGAATCATGAAGTGATTTGACAACAAATGTAGGAGGGGGTTGTAGTGCTTTTGAAAACGCCGCTGTGGACTCAACCTGGTGGACTGTTTTTCACGGTATCCCAGGGGTTAGGACCTTTGACAGGGCTCTAACTAACGGTGCCAGTCGCCCTACACCCATGTACAAGTAGACTCGGTTTACCTGGCGGGGACAGAGCCTCCGGGCGGGCTGGAAATCCTTGAAGGACAGATGCTGTGAGATGTCTTTCCTACTCTTCCATAGGAATGAAGGCTAGAGAGACAAATACTCCTTCGAGGGTGGTTAGTGTTGCAAGGGGCTTTGACAACATCTTAGCAAGCAGCCTTCCAACTGGTTGAAAAATTCTCTGTCCTGACCACTGGACAGCTTTGAGAACGAGGTTGTTGCCTGCTGAATTAACTTCGTTAGTGTGAACACAGAACGGAGGTTAACATCAGAAACAGGTGGCCCTCTGCAAATTGCACCTAAAATGTGGGGAGAGAGAGAGAGAGAGCTGGTTTTTACCTCCACCCTAGGGAGAAGCAGGGCTATCTAGGGTCTTCTAGAAAGAGCAAAACGAAACAAAACAATCGGGTCTTCAATTATACCTTCCCTTCCTTTCTCGGGTCACCTTTGAGGACAGACTTGGTGGGCCGCTTAAGCTGCTTACAGAAGGATATGAAAACACTTTGACATGAAGTCAGAGAATATAGTTCGTGATGAGAAGAATCTGTAATGATTTTGTGGCTGTAAGATTGTTAATCACCCCTCCCTCAGGCCCAGGAGTTTATAGAAGTGTAGACAGACCTCTACTTTACTCTAAAAAGTTTATGGAAGGGCAGACAGACCTCTACTCTACTTTGTTTGGAATTGATCAAACAAAGAGATGGTGATACGAAGGTGATTGCCGACCAGCTCCTAAATGTATTTGTGATTTTATGGTGTTTGGCCCGGTAGGTTAGGTTTGCTTTCCCGTCCCCCTTATCTCTCCCTTTTCACGCCTTATTTGTTTTCTTTATGTCCTCTGCATCTCTATCATGCCCTTTGTTCCCTTCTTCCTACTCTGAGTGGCCTCACAAAGGCACCCCAGAGCGACTTAACTTAGTTTGTTTTGTGCTAGGCACCAGAGCTGCAGGGATGAGGGATGCAGCGGGCTGTAATGGGATTCAGAGCTACAGCTCTGATGGGTATTTTACAACTGCAGATACATTTTCTTCCCAAAATCAGACACCCATATAGTCAAATCTACTGCTCTTTACAATTTTTAATGATTCATAGCAGATCTTCTCTTGCACAAGAAAATTAAATGCTCATTATTGTCTACATAATGTGTTGGTATCACAGTGGGTTTTACTATATTAAAAAATATAGTTACAATATATTATGTCAATTATTTCATTAATGCTTCAGACTCCCTACCATTATACATTATATATGTATTTATGTATACATATATCATTTCTTTTTTTAGAAGGAAAATGGTTATAGAGTAAAAGAATGTGATAAAGTCTTTGAGAAGGTAAGTCAGATTTTATTATAAACTTTATTGGCCTTGAGCCAGATCTCAATGTCTTTAGATCACTCTGATGATGTACTCTTCTCCAATATCTGAAGCTATGATAGAAAGATGTTACTTCTACAATTCTTATTTTGAAGGGTAGGTGTTGTTCGACTACAAACCTCAAACTTTTACTTATCTGCAGTGAAGTTTAGCTGTTAATTGCTTTTGTTGACACAACAATTTTAAATGAAGACATTCAAAATGAAGTTTTTAAAAGATATATCTGTGATTGCTAAAGCAAAGCCACCTCCACAGCATTCACTATGCTTCTCCTAGATTAACCATATTCTTACACAATGGCTTTTTTTTTTCATCTCAATTGTGGTTTGGGAAGAGGCTCTATAAAGTTCAGATCATAGTCTATTAATTTTAATAAAAATTCCCTAAATCATCAAGTTCTGTCATTTAAGCCAAAATGTTTACAAATCATAAGGATTGAAGGCAAAAAATGAATGCATTATCACCTAAACCCAGGTCAAGAAGCCAAAAATTAATGTCTACAGTTCATTTAAGCAAAGACACTTTAATTGTAAGGTAAATTAATGAAGTGATACAGGATATTTTTTTGTATTTCATAATTTCTATAAGAGAGTTTAAAGACAATACATGGAAAATATTAACTTTTATTTGAAACAAATATACGATTCATAACTCCTTATTAACTCTCAATAGTTATTCGATATCAATGAAAGATAAAAGAAGGGGAAGGTTCAACTGTTTTACCTCCTTAGAGAAAGTTTTCAGTAGAGGAGTGGAAAGAAAGCAATTTCCACTATCAAGTCCCTGGAGAATGGGCAAGAAAGTGTGGAGTGCATTTTAAGCTGGAGAGAGAGAGAGAGAGAGAGAGAGAGAGAGAGAGAGAGAGAGAGAGAATTCTTTTTCAGTGTTTTAAAAATAAAGTGGCACCAAAAAAAGCCTTCATTTAAAAAATGGAAAAAACAAGTATTCTAAATTAAGAAGCAGAGTCAAATGTTTCCTATAAACAATCTAAAATAAACTTTCTTTGACCCAAGACAAATAGATAGATGATAGATAGACAGACAGACAGATGGACAGACAGACAAGGCATTCAATTTTTATGAAAGAACTGTTTTCTAAGTAAACACTAAGCACATTAAATGCATTTTCTGCTGTGCATTGTTGAAATTATGCCACTCTGCCTTACATCTGTAGATAGGCAGCGCCCTTTCCTTTCTTCCTCTCTCTCTCTCTCTCTCTCTCTCTCTCTCTCTCTCTCTCTCTCTCTCTCTCTCCGTCCCCCCGCTCCGATCTTTAATGCTGTCCTGGAACTCACTATGAGTAGACCAGGTTAGCCTTGAATTCACAGAAATTCACCTATCTCCGCCTGCCTCTTGAGTCCTGTGATCCTCTTAAAGGCATATTCTACCACATCCCAATACAATGATAGCTTTTACATAATTCTGCTTTAAAACTGCTAATCATATAATTTCATGTTCAGTATTTTTGTTCTTGTTTTATTTTCTCTATCCCTTGATCCCCACTTCTGTTATTCACAATTACATTTCAGGACCTACAGAAAATAATGGCACAAAGCATGACTTTTACTAAAAATAAAATAAAATAGAAGAAAAGAAAAGAAAAAAATCCTTCTTTTCTCTAGATTTCATAGAAAGAGCCTTCAATCCATAAACAGAGCTGGAACTGCATATTGTTTCATTCCATTGTTCTGAAAGTTATAGCACAGTATATAAAGTGCATGGCCACAGGCCTACCTAGACAAAGATTCAATTATTTACCCAAACATTCGCTAGCAGCAGCAAAGCAGTGGGAAGCCATCAAGAAAAGATAGTAAATATTGAAATGGTCAACAATACTGACGGCTAGCATCCTTTCCAGCTTCCTAGATGTCACTGATGCAGTTTTCCAGCCAATAAAAGACAGTGGATACTAAATATAGGGGTCTTGCTCTTCTAATGCTTTGTTTCCATAATCTATAGGTGTAGACTTCCCACTACAGCCTAGAATGCTTCTGCACAACAGAGGCTATATTGAGGAATACATTCAGCTGCTACTCACTCATAGTAGATTTCAGGCACAGTTCACTGGTCAAATAAGGGTACGCAGAAGGATTGCAGAATAGGGTGACCAGGAGTTTACTCTGCAGTAAAGAGCAGAGGGAAGGAAATGCAAGAACCAGCATTTTACTGTTCTCCCCACATGTGCTCAGTTTAGAGGTCTGAAATGCCTAAGGTTGTTAGGACATATAAACAATCATCTGAATACATTTAGGGAACTTTACTCTTAATATCCTATATTCCATTCATAGATGACAAAATAAACATCATGTGACTACGGTTTATTATAGATGAGAGATGTAAACTTTTGTAGTTTTATTTGGACACATCTAAAAACTAATAGAATAGATATTATCCAGCAAAAGTATTTTATTCAAGATATGAAGCATGATCAAAAGGGATCCCCAAGATTCTGGATAATTCGGAGAAAAAAGTTCCTATGATGTCTAAGGAAGTAGAGGTGAGTGTCACACACTATCTGGTGTTTTCCTTTCTTTCTTTTCTTTTTCTGACCAAATTACTACTATTTTAAATATCACATATTTTTAAAACTAGACAAGGATTAGGAAAATTCTGTTCTGGGTAGCATGATTGTTGTCCAGGATTGGAATTCATAGACATCGATTTCCTTTTTCATACTCACAAGTGTAAAGGTTTTCACTTGGGTGGCCTGTTCTTTAAGGATAGGTCTCTCTTAGAGTGTCCCTAGCAAACTAGAAGAGTTGATGTAAAAAAATGTGTCAACCAGGGTGAAGATGGCCCACAGCAAAGCAGTAGGGATTTCAAGGTGAGTCCATTCACTCCTTGGATGTTGCTGTGAGCCTTCCTGCTATAGAGATTAACAAACCTTTTGTCAAGATATTATTTGTTATGAATATCATATTTTATGCTGTTAAGATACTTGTCAATTAATTTTAGTTAGTTTAAAAGAATCAGATACGTAACAAACTATTTAATAAAAAAACCTCCAAAACAAGATTTTTGTGCTCATTATCATACTTTAATAACATTAATTTAGCTGTAATGAATAACATTTATAACTATATCAGACCTTATATGATTAGCAGTCACTATTTTTTAAAGCAAATATGTTTTGGTTAGAAGAGCTGTGCATCTATTTTATCACCTGTATGTTACTCCATGCTAGTATCTGAAAATAGCATTTCTTCCAGGCCTGATGCTTTTGAAAATGAGTACTTTGGCGTTTCTTGTAGACTGTGCTGAATATATATTTTCTTCAAACTTCCCATTTCATTTATAGTCATCAAAATATATCTAACACTTCCCTTTCAACAACGAGAGCAAAATACTTGTCAAAGAGTGACCAAAATCCTACTTACAACCTTGTGTTCCACTTCAATTCAGCTCAAACAAATACCCATGACTCATTGGTGTTCAGGAAGAGAATCCACTCCTGTCAATTTGTCCTTTCATTCCCTAAGTTAACCAGCCAGTCCACCCCGCCCCTTCTCCACCCCCTCTTTTCATCCATCTCATTCCCAACAGACAAGTGCTGAATTTAACACATTACCAGAAGAGAGATTTTGTGGTGGTTGTTGTTGTTGTTATTGTTATTGTTGTTGAATAGTGGGAGAAAGGGGGTAGAAAAATTATGGATGACAAAGATAAAGATAAACTATCCAGAGAAGAGAAATATTAAAGCATGAAGGAGGAAAAAGTTAAAGGAATGGATGTATGTTCACACAATAAAGAAAAACAGAACGCAAAGAGGGGTCCAAGAGACAGCAACAAATGTAAGGCCATGCTGTCTAAATGAAACTCGTCATGTGAGTGGTGTGTGCCTTCCATCTCTATAATTGGACAGGTCAACATGCCGTATGAATGGGTGGCAAATGTCTGTAACCATTGGCACTGCTTCCGTCTCTCGTCATAATGCTTTTGAGATCCAGTCACATTATTTCCTGTATCAATAGTATGCCCCTTTTATGGGTAGGTGATAATTCATAATGTGAATGTACAAATCACAAAATTCCCATCTAAAGAACAAGTAAGGTGTGACTATCTTTTTTTTTAAAGTAAAGTTGATATGAAATGTGTGTCCTCTTTGTTTTTAGAAAATTAACATAAACTGGGTGAAGAAAAAGTAGAGCAACTCAATTTTCTAAGCAAATTTGCAATCAACTAAATTTTTTATTTCTGAAGAAATACATAGTCATTGCTATGATACAATTTAAGAGAAAATATGAATAACTGAAGACTTCTTGTAAGTTATTTAATGTGTGGTGTTAATATTGAATTCATTTTACATGAAAAGATAAATAGCATTCAAAGCCTTAAACACAAGTACTGAAATATGAGTAATTTCTCTGTGCATTTGATAAGCCACAATTTTCACAACACAAACTTGTACATGAAATAGGTAAGACATAGAAGCCATTTTGAATGGGAGGTCGGCCACAATGATTTTTATAGCAAATCATTCATTCGTGAGCCTTGATTCAGCTATGTTCTTTTCATTTGCAATCGTCCAGACCGCCTTCTCCCTATAAAGCATAATCCAGGGACACTCAGGACGATGGCGAGCTGTCCATGAGATCAGGAGGAAAGGGTGTCAGAGCTCAGATGCTACCTCCACTCTGTTCTCACCTGAGAAGCTGTCTGGTGTTCAGGAGCCTTCCGCTGCATACCCTCTAGTTCATGCGCCAAAATATGGCTTACACTAATTCATTTGTCTTAAGAAAACATAAATTCATCTAAAAGCCTCTGCTCCCTCAAATATTCAAATCGTTGGTTCCTGTGATCATTAGAAACACCTCTCTAACTAAAAATTAACTTTAAAAAGCAGGCTCACTGTCAAGGTACATTAGAAAAGGAACAAATCTGTCTAATTACAAAGCAGTGTGCTGTAGTTGTTGCTCTTGTTGTTTAAAGACAAGCTCTGTTGATGTAACCCAGGCTGACTTAACATGGAATTCAATATATAGTTCATGCTGGCCTTGATCCTCCTGCTTCCCACTCCAATCGCTGAGATTAGATTATCTGCACTCATTTAGGGATGGCATTTATAAAGAACAGAGAGAGCTGACTTTTCTTCTAGTACCTGGCTCTTAACCGTTATGCCATGTAATGTCTTTCTCAGTCAAGGTAAAATGAAAACAACTGTTGAGAGGATTGAAGGGTACAGCTAGATTGAAAAAAGAAAGAAGGAAAGAAAGAAGAAAGAAAGATCATCCATAGCTTAAGTCAGAAGCTTGAGGTACTGAAGGACAGTGGGCAGACATGTAAAGTGTCCACGTTTCAATAAACGTAAACGTTGAAATTGATTTATGATAAGTCATAAGAAATAAGATTAAATAGCCATCTATAAAAGCAATCAATCACTTGTTCTCAATCACTTCAAATGTGTGTATTTATATATAATTTGAAATATAAATATACAAATATACTAAACACCAATTATGAACAATGGGCATGACTAATTTATAAAAAGTTATATCAAAAAGAAAATATTATTTAGGAATAAATAAAACATTTCTTGACTGAATTTATGTAGAAATATTTAAGTGAAGAAATTATTAGAAATATAATAGTTTTCCTCAATTTTTTGTTTTATTAATGTATGTTATATGAAACTATGATCTACCCATTTAAAATATATATTTCAAAAAGTTTTAGGAAATATATTGATTTCAGTATTGTTTATATAAAGACATTTCCAGCTACAGTGGTATGTACCTCTAGTCTGTGCTCAATGGATCATGACAGGAGGATTAGTAGTTCAAGGCCAGTCTGGGTAACATAATGCAATCCTATGTTTTAAACCATAACATATTTAAACTAGAATAATATAGGGTATTTAATGAGTATTTAATGACTTTGACATTTTAGCCACACTAATTTCTAATGACAAAGATATTTCCATATATAGAGCCTTGTTCTCTTTCTACCACATGGTCCACTTTCAGCAATTAATCATCATTTAAAAAAAAAACATGCACTCTACTTACAGTTTGCCAAAGAAATGATAATTACTTGGGTTCTGTGTTACAGACTTATATGAGAACAATAAAATTATAACTTAGATTGGCACAAGGATCTATTTTCTTATTTGTATCTTCCATGTGTGTGTATGGAGTATATTCTCTACTGTCTTCCCTTTACAATGAGAGTGGTATTTATGATACTGAACTATGTGAGACTGTAAATGGCACTTGTGTTCATATGAGACATCAACTCTGCTTCTCTATTTAATCATAGCCTATAGATATTTATTGCTTCATGTACTATTCTCCCATAAAGAGTAATACCCCAGTAAGACACTTTCATCCAATGGATTATTTACCCTTCCAGTGAAGATGAGAAATGGGAAGTGCTTTGTAGATATAACCCAGTCTCACCTTGACTAAGTAAGAAGTATGGGGAAAACTGAACATGGGTACTGAAAAAAAAATCAGAAAAATGCAATCTGAAAATTCAAATATTCTCATGTCTTTTAGCAGACTCCCAAATGTCTAAATATGTAAAAGACCTGTTACTTCATTTCTCAATAAAAAATTAATATAGCTAGCTGACTGTACTGTTTTCTCTTAAGAAAGTTTAAATTAAAAAAAACATCCAGGCAAGATGGTGCAAATCTGTATCCCAGTACTTGACAGACTAAGGCAAGGTAATTGCAAATTTGAAGCTTGTCTGATCTACATAGAGAAACCGTATCAGACAAACAAACAACAAAGAAGTACATGAAATGTTCATAGAAACAATATTTATAGCAGAAACAAGGCAAATGAAATATCTAATGAATGAAAAATGTATAAACACAATGTGGCATATCTATTCAATAGAATATTATTTGGCAACAAAAATGAATGTAGTAATGATACATATTATAATTGGTGAACCTCAAAAACATGCCAGATAAAAGAAGCTAGTCATTAGAATGGATACTGTTTAATTCTGTTTATCTGAAATGTCCATCCAGGCAAGTACATGAGGATGGAAAATAAGTGAGGGCTTGCCTAAAGTATTGTTATAGGGGTAAGTGTCAAGTATTAGAGCAAACGAGCCATGATGGCTGATTGGTGATGGTCAGGATGTGTTCTAAGAGTGGTTACTGTTGTGCTTGCACAGATTATATACCATTATACCATTTCACCCCATACTTCAAATAACTGCTCCAATTATTAGACTGAGAATTATACACAACTTTACCTTCAGTCAAGTGTGTAGACTATATTAAAACTTCAGCAGGTTTATTATGAAATAAAGATCATAGATAGGTAAATATGTGTTTTATGAGCAGTATGTGAAAGAAAACATAATGAAAATCTGGTCTTGAGTCAGTTTAACTCTTAACTAAAATATGCTGTAATTTTCCTCTTAGGTGCCAAGATGGATTCCCAAGAGAGGCCAATCTGGAGTTGAGGACCTCACAGGATGTAGTCACCACAGAGAACATGAGCTCCAGGACCGGTTGTAGTGACAGTAGAGGGTACTGTTGTCTCTGTGAGCTGTAGCAATATTCATACCAGCACCCAGAAGACCTGTCATAGCACAGGGTCCTGGCCTCTAAGCCTTGGGTTTGTGCTTCAGCAGGTCCGGAAAGACCCCAAAATTTGCCTGTCTAATAAATGTATACGTGAGAATGAGGAACTGCAATTTGAACAACAACTTGTGTCTGTATAATATCTATAGTAAGGTGGACTGGGAAGTGGAAGATATGAAATGGAGAAGCATATTGAAGATGCATTCTCCAGTCAATAAAGTAATTTAGAACAAAGCTTTGAACAAAGAAGATAATCTTGGTACATGGAGAAATTGGGACTACATGGAGTGGGCTTTGTTCCCTGGCACAACTTTAAGCACCAAATAAATCTAAGTCATCCGTCACATCTGCTGCTCCCTTTTGAGTGGCAAGGTCAAAACGGCTCCAGCAACATATCAGTCCAAGTTGGAAGTCTGTTCCTCAGTGTTTGAGGGTGTGTAGGAAGGCATACTGCTTCCTACACTTCAGTTATCTGTCCCTCAAAGCCATCATCTCCTCATCCTACCCCTAGCGTTCAGACTCTACTATCAACCTAAAGTGCATTTTAATGCAAAGCGATGTACACAGAAGCAACTCTCCTGTAGCAAATACCAATTTCCTGTTCCCAAATCCAGCTTTATCAGATGAGATTGCGAACACTGGAAGGAGAGATCTCCAGGCTGTCTGAAACTTACTTTGCTTTTGGGAAGAAAATCAATATGAATTTGACTCACTGCAAATAGTTCTGAATAAAATGGAATGATTAAGCCTTGTTATTGACTTCACCAGGAAAACAGAAACAGAAATAAGAAATGTTCATAATACATAAACAAGTCTGAATACGTTAAACAAGTCTGAATACCTTAAAAAAGTCTGACTACCTTAAGCAAGTCTTAGATAATGCCCAAGTCTACTCTCAGTGACACAAAATAAAACTTGAATTCACTCTCCTTGTTCTTTGTGAGATATAGGCAAATAGAGAGAGGTACATGGTCCCATAACAAATAATTCACTTTAATTGTTGATATTAGATAATCCAGACTGTGTGAGCTGAAAACCAGTTACTGGGTTTGAAGCATATGAGATATTATTAAGATATCTTAATTTTAAAGAAATTAAATCCCTGAAATTATATATCTGCTTGAAACTAAATACATTAATCTTGGTCATGATATTTCTGTTTTCAAGTGTTATCATCCACAGATATCTGTTGTATTTATACCATTTATCCATAAAATAATACTTATAACAGTTAGTTTACAGGTGTTTCTCTATTCAGAGCTGAATCAAGCCTTATAGTTTCTTGACTTAATTGTAGTCATATGAACTATAATAGAAACAATACTATTAAATGTCATTAGTAATGAGATATCAGGCTAAATCATATGAAACAGTGAATTTTATGTAGTCTGTACTTATGAAGGGATGTTCAACAAAACATCTAACAAGATAGTCCTTTGTGTCCCTAAATACCTACAGATTTTGGTATTAGAAACAATTTGTTAAGTCTCCATACTATGATTCTCACATTTTGGAAATTTTAGTTTGGGAAACATAAAATCCTCTGAAGGGTTTTTAGGTGCTTTAGAAGACTGGACTAGGAAGATATTTGATCACTCAAGTGTTGGTTCTGCGAGGAGGAAAACCTCAATTTGGTCCCCAAAAACCAAGAAGATGACTCAGGCATGGTGGTGCAAGCTTTTTATCCCATCTCTGAGAAGATGGGGATAGGAGGATGCTACCAGATTAGAATATCAAATGAGTTCTAGGTCAAGTAAGACCTTGTTTCAGAAACATGGTAGACAATACTTGAAAATTATACCTGAGCTTAACCTCTAACCCCTCTCCCCTTTACATAGATACATACTCCAAACATAAGGATACACAAACATACAAAATTTTTGGAAGAATTCAAATTCCTTTTAAACATATAGAGAAATCTATATTAGGTTGACACTGACTTTGGTGATATGTAAAAACCCTTAATTGTTATAGCTTAGCATATAAGAAAAAAGACTGTTCCACCTCAGTCCACTCTGTCCTCCAGCTCTCACATGGACATGTTTTTTCTGTATCTTTCTTTAGATGATTATATGTTCAGCCATAATATAATTTAATTATGAAATTCTTTTGGTGACAGTGTGAATAATTATCATACTACTTAATGCAAGTTTCTATCTTTCATATATATGTGTGTATATATATATTATTAATTGTTGTAATAAATACCACTATATGTTTCCAGTGGCTCATCAAAATGAGAATTTATTTCTCACTTTCTTAGTGGTAATATCTGGGGACTCATCCAGATTTTCTCAGGAAAACAAATTCCCATCTCATGTCCTCCAGCTTTCTAAAGCTCAGAATGATCTGCAGAAGGCAATGGAGAGAGGCATGCCCTCTTGTAAAACAACTTCATGTAAAAGCAGCTAACAGAGTTACTGATTGCTTTTCACTGGGAGAGCAAACTACGCGGTCTTGTCTAGGTGAGTGGGTTTCTAATAGTCAGTGTGGTACTGTAGAAGAAAAGTGATGCGTGTTGCAGAACACTTAGGTGTCCTTGCTACTAATATATATTCATCACACAGGCCACAGAGGACTTTTAAATCATTTTTCAAAAGACTTCATTTTTTTAGATCTATGTTGTAAGCCAGGAAAGAGAAGTATCTGCCTGGGATATGAAATAGTGAGATAGTGAGCATAAAAGTTTGGATCAAGGGGCTAGAGAGATGGCATTCTCTCTCTCTCTCTCTCTCTCTCTCTCCCTCCCTCCCTCCCTCCTAAATGGGGTATGTGATGAAGATTAATGTCAGCAAAACATGTATGTTGTTGGCCAACATCTGTAATAGGGAAAGGACATATACTATATAATATGAAGGGAAAGAGAAGGAAGAAGGGCCGGGGGGGGGCTCAGAATTATATGTTTCAATGCGGTAAATTTGAAAGAAGTTTCTGAAAAGCACAGCAAAATTTTCAATAGTTTCACTGTGCTGAAATGGTAAATATTAAAAAATTGAACATTTCATAAAATGAAATAAGTTGTATATTTTTTATATTTTCCTGTTATTTCCTTCTGTTCCTTTCTTCCTCCTTCTCTTTCTTTTCTTACAGGGGGCAGTGTATTGAATAGTCTTGTGTCAACTTGACATAGGTTAAAGTTATTAAGATGAAAGAGTGGGAACTTTTGTCAGAGAACGGAAAACTACATAACAAAACAACTAACAAGTGACAAAGCAATATCAACAAATACAAGACTTATGTCATCTTGTTCTTTCTTGATCCTGATTTCCATATATCATATACCCATGACCATACAAAGTTTAGAGAAATCAGAGAGTGATATATCAAAGTTCAATATGCTATGCCTGATAGTACTCTATGTAGCAATGTTTTTCTGTATTTTGTCAAATTCCATTCTCAATACAACATCTATTGGATGCTAAGACTTATCTGAACCAATATGATAAGGTGCCATGAACCATGTGGCTTGGGACTAGGATGGCAAGGAAATGAAGACAGAACAACACGTATGCAAAAATAAAATATGAGGAAAGACGGGTTATGCAGCCTTTGAAGAGGTGGCATCAACTACCTCAGCAACACAGAAGGTCAGCACATTTACTATGTAAAACATAGATAAGGGAGGAGTTAGCCAAATTCTATGGTAGGAGATGTCTATAGACAAGCAGTCTCAGGCTGTACACATCCAGAAAGAGGAAGAGGCAGTTGCTAGCTTTTGTACATGCTGGTTAATCATTCGTAAACCCTAGTTCTTGGGTCAGGGAAAAGTCTTTGGCAGTTTCCCATTGGTTTTAAGGCACTGGTCCTTGGCATGCCCACACCCATGTAAAGACACCTATTCACTCTGGACTTCCCTCCTTACACAAGGCTTCCCTGGCGCTCGCTCCCTCTCTCTCTCTCTCTCTCTCTCTCTCTCTCTCTCTCTCTCTCTCCCTCTCTCTCTCTCTCTCTCTCTCTCTCCCTTCCTCCCTCCCTCCCTCCCTCCCCCTCCCTCCCTCCCTCCCTCCCTCCCTCTCTCTCTCTCCCTCCCTCCCTCCCTCTCCCTCCCTCCCCCTCCCTCCCTCCCTCCCCCTCCCTCCCTCCCTCTCTCTCTCTCTCACACACACACACACACACACACACACACACACATACACTTAGAGATTATATGTGTTCTTACAATTTCTAAGGTTAGATTTCAAAACTCTGATATCCAACCTCTACTTTAGTTAATGAAGTTCTCTTAAGTTGTTCATCTGTTCTTGGCAACAGTTATTAAGTTCCAGCTTAAAAAAAAAAACAAAAAAACCAAACCAGTGATTCTCAATCTGTGGATTGTGATTGCTTTGGGGGTCAAACAACTTTTTCATGGTGGTCACCAAAGACCATCAGAAAACACCAATATATACGTTATAGTTCACAACAGTAGTGAACTTACAGTTTCGAAGTAATAACAAAAATAATTTTATGGTTGGGGGTCATCACAACTTGAAGATGTTTTAAAGGGCTGTAGCATTAGGACAGTTGAGAACAACTAATCTAAATTAAGATTATTCAAAAGTGTTTGAAGAAGTAAAAGGATCACATTTCCCAGACATACTTAAATTTATATGAGACATTATTTAGATAATTACTTCTTACTAACAATTTTTCTCTTACAAGGAGGTGGCTTCCCATATGTAAGATCATGACCTTGGTGTAATTCAATACTGTAACTCCTATCTATCTGCATCCAAGAGAAACAACTCATTATTGTTTTACCCTAAAAACTAGATGATGGTTAAATTTCTTCTCTGTTGCCCTCTTAAGAGGTAGTCAGGAAGGACACTCTGATTCTAGCTGGTCCAACAGTTATCAAAGTTCCTGAAACTAGATCTCAGGCTTATCAGTTTTTTAATCCAATCTTAGAAGCCAAAGGAAAAATGTGTGGGATACCAGTAGATGAATGTTATGTGATTCCCATCAAGATGTGATCATGAATTTTGTTTTTAACATTTAAAACATATCTTCTTCCCTGTCTTTTCTTGGTTCTCTATTGAAGGCTTGTGATGGCAGCATTGCTTGCCTTTATCTCTCCTTCATATCTTTCTAGGCACTAATCAAAGGTTTCCTTTCTTCCTTAAACAGAAAACCACTCATGCATTTTTTGGAGATTTTTAGATAGGTCACATGAGGGGTTTACCCCAACTGACTTCCAAATTAAACTTTAAGAAGCCAGATCGTTAGTTAATCTTACCAATTCCAGAAGAGTAGTTATGGCTGCTTCTTCAGAGGGTAGCCATGAAAACAGGAGACAGAAATGAGGTAGGCAGCTCAGGGCAGGGACCCCAAAAGCACTGGTTCAGAGACGTCCTTGCCCTGGCCAGGAATGCCACGGGGGAGCTCTGGTTTTTCATACCTTCCTAAAATAAGTATCTTATGAGAGTAAAACAGCCCAAATGTTACTGTTAATAATTCCTTCTCCTTAGGTTTACAACTGGTTCTCTAAATTTTCATGGTAAAAGATATATAATTAAGATCATACATATGGTTATATACATATATATGGGACCTCTTCAAAAGCAGCAAGTTGTGGGAACCAAGGGCAGAATACTAGAAGAAAGGTGATTCAATTTCAATGACAATTCTGATCATTTTTTATAACTTAGTGAGTCATCTGTAATTTTGTTTGTGATGACTTACTTCTATTAACTAGAATGATAAAATATTAATAAGCACATGAGTCTACAGAATAAGGTTATCACAATGATATAAAAAAGAAAAGAGGGCGATGATGTATAGTGACATTTTAGAAAACTAAATAGATCCATTTGAAGTTTCTTCACTTGTAATTTTATCTCTGCTCAAACATTAATCTTGGCATGGCTTTCAGTGAATTTTCAAATAATAATGGGTTGAAAATGGAGAAGGTAGTACCATCCTAATTTACACTTCAGTGAAATATTATTTGATGCATAGAAAATTCTATCCATGATATAGCAATTTTCATTTGGGAAGTAACACAAGATGCAGAAAAAACAAATTCTTTACAAGTTATATAATTCTAACCCTAAAATAACCCTAAATCTAGTCAGTCGGTCATGGAAGTTCACTTCTCTTGAGAAAAGCAGAAAATTAATTTCATAAGAGCCAATAGACTTTTAAGCTTATAGCTCCTAAAAAAGGATTCCCAAATTCCACAAAACCCACTAAAATTACCATAAACAATGTAGTTGCATTGCACTATAGAAAAACTAAAGGGGCTTCCTGAAGGCCTAGTCAGGTACATTGGGAAATATCACGTGTTATCTTTAAGCTGAAATTTTTATATGAGCAGATGACATGGTATTCCGAAGTTGCCTGTCTGCAGTAGGATTCAGGTCACTAACATGTCACTTATCAAATGTGTAACCCTTTCATGCTCACAGGGATTTAACTGAGTTCAGTGTAGGTTGTGAAAACTGAAACAAAACAAAACAAAACAGGTGTGGTGGCATTTGTCATCTCTTACCTGCTGAGCCCTTTCTTCTGCTCCAGGGATTGGCTGTGTATCATATGTGGGCATGGTGCTCACAGAGGCCAGAAATGGGCATCTGATCCCTAGAACTGGCATCATAGCTGGTTCTGAGCTGCCCACTATATGGGTGCTAGGAATTGAAAGCAGGTCCTTTGGAAGAGAACCCAGTACTCTTAACCACTGAGTCTTTTCTCCACCTCCAGCTATGGAGTTCTAATGACACTAGTGAAAATACCACACTAAAAATTTGTACTTTCTCTTAAAATTTTTAAATTATGTATACATGGGTATGTATTTTAAACAATTAGATGTATGGTGAAAAAAATGTATTTTAATATACCTAAGATCATTTTGACAGAAAAAAAATGCGGTTTCCATTGTTGAAAGTATGTTTCTTCTTATGAACAATATTTTGAAAGAGGTCCATTTCATCTTTAATAATTATAATATATACTTTATAGAATTCAAAAGATTTCAGTGGAGAGGCCTTAAGTTACCCTCTGTCTCTCTTACTCTTTGTATACATGTACATATATTTACATATATACACATGATATATACACTCTCTGCATAGACTCTATACATATACATATATACATGTATCTATGAGGAGGGTGGGTAGATGAAAATTGTTTTGGAAGCAAGAAGTCTTGCAAAAATTGTTAGACCCACAGAAATTCCATTTGGACTGCCAAATTTGCATTAGTCCCGCCCACAGCTTGAAATGTCACCCCACCCTCTCTTTGCCATCTGCACCACCACCTACTGATTCCTATGTCTTTAGTCTTAGAGAACAGAAGCATCTGCCTATGACAGGCACATTCAGACTTGGCCCCCCACCCCCTCCATCTTAGTTAGGGTTTTACTGCTGTGAACAGACACCATGACCAGGAAAGTCTTATAAAGGACAACATATATTTGGGGCTGGCTTACAGGTTCAAAGGTTCAGTCCACTATCATCAAGGTGAGAACATGGCAGCATCTAGGCAGACACAGGGCAGGCAGCATTGAGAGGTCTAAAACTTCATCTGAAGGCAGATAGCAGAAGACTGACTTCCAGGCAGCTAGAATGAGGGTCTTAAAGCCCATACCCACAGTGACACACCTACTCTAAAAAGACCACACCTCCAAATAGTGTCACTGCCTGGGCCAAGCATATTCAAACCGTGACATCCCCCAAACACGGATTTAAATGAAAGATTAGAAAATACTTTATAAAGAAGAGTCAGTCTATATGCACATGCATACATACATTCACATGTATGTATTTAAGTATGTATGTAATTGGAACCAGTACATTACCACCATAAGGTCTTCAGGTTGGTCATATCCTCCCACCTTTGTGGATTCCCCCCCCCCATTTCTTTCACTTTATGAGAGCTGAAAAGAGACCATTTGTGATTAATCCAAATTCTCTTTGATATATTAGTGGCATGTGACCTGTGAATATTTATTGTGCCTATTCAAAAATGTGTCTATTTCTCTATTGATTACTTGAGGCTTAGAGAGTGAGAGGACATTGTGGATGGTTCTATAGGAATGGGACAGAGAGTGCCTCATAGATTGTTTGTGGTAGCAGAAGGAAATAAAGCAAGAGAGTATCCCTGGGTCTGTTGTGAAAGGTTTACTTGAGAGGAACACTATATCAATAATTTTCCCATCCTTGGAGCAAAGACCAAGACTGTCATTCTGAATAGTATTTCACAGATCCTACCAGCTCTTGACAAGCAAACCTTCTTCTTGTCTTCTAGGCCAGTATCTTTTCTTCATGACCCTCAAGATGAAGAGTGCTAGGGCCTTCTTCATTTTTTTTCTGAATGTTTTTTTCCTATTAGAACCACTCTTAAATCAATCTCATCTCTAACACAGTAACATTTGATAGCATCTCAACGCACAAGTTGGGAAATATGCAACTGAAGTACAATTCAACCAATTGCAGCCCAAGTAATCTAAGATGTTTATTCTCCTTGATTTCTTAAAAACCGTAGATTGTGGAAAGAAACCTGTTCCCATGTAAGAGGGATGTTGGGAATATCAACATATTTGACATATCTATTTTGTCTCCATATACTTCTGACTTAAATTGTTCTGTTTTAAAACTTATTCACAATCCTGTCAAATTCTAGGCATCAGAGTCTAGGAAAGCACAGGAAATCCTTACTCCTTGATTCATATATAGCTGCAGTGGTTTCTGTACTGGTGTCCTGGTACTCTTACATAGAATAGTCATGGTGCCTTTTCTCATCTTTCAAGTCTTGGAAGAAGTAGACCCTTGGGGTGAACACAGGATGCCTTCCCATTACTGCTGTCACCCATTGATGCGATTGGTTTTCATATTCCAACAGGGTCTAATTCAACTATATACATTCATTATGCTAGCTCTTCTCTGACTTCTATCCATTAGATACAGCCTTTTTTTCTTTACAACCTATCATGAATCATTTTAGAAGAAATAAGCCTTATTGCTTGAAGTTTACCTCATAGTTTCTGCATCATGATTTGGTATTTGTATTTAATACATGGTAACCTGAGTTTAGTGGCTATCTTTTTTGAAACAACGAAGTTCAGGCTGCAGGAGAGTAAAGATAACTACTGACAGCTGCCATACAAGAGCTGGATGGTGGAAAGCTCTTGAATTAAAGAACATTATAAAGTGAACATGAAGGAGGAAGACATAAAATGCAAAACTGGTCCATTGGAGGAATTCTTGGGTCTTAATGCATCCTGTACTTGTTTGAACAGAGAAAGAACCAGTGTAACTTTAAAAGAATGAGCAAGTCAGATAAATGGTGAATGCCTCAGAGAAACACTTAGAAATGAGATCAACAGTCTCAGATAATGCTATGAGTGCATTGTTCAGTCATTGTCAGCTTTAAGCTGCAGAAGAACACAATACAATTCTTATTGTAAAATCTATTAATACATATGTATGTGCCAAATGGAAAATTATGGAGTCCAGATAAGGAAACTATAAAAGTAAAAGTCATCCAAGTAAAGACAAGAGTGGTTCACAGCAATAACAATAGATGCACAGCAACTAGATTTTGGTATGTTTTAAATTTAGAGACATTGAAATATGCTGGAGCTAAGTAGTAGGGTAAGACTTAATTAAGACTGATAGCAAAGACTTTGAGCTGAACAAGTGAGTAACGTGAACATTTATTGACATAGAAAATGCAAGAAGGCTGGAAATGTAGCTCAGTGGTAGAACACTAGAGCATTTAATTAGCATGTATCAGGAATGTCATGGTTGAATCCACAGCACTGAAATGGGGAAATGATGCAATTACATATATATATATATGAAATTGCAGGAACAGGCTTGAACTAAGCAAGAGATCAATATGTCTGATGTCATTGTGATAGGTTAATTCTGACGTTTTCATTTGTCATCCAGTAGAAATGTTGAGTGGGCAATTGAGTCTGCTTGCTCAAGTTCAAAACTGAGATTTCAGAAGAAGAAATTTTTGACAACAGTAGAGTCTATTCTCTGGATTCTTGTGGACTTCATTATATTTTGATTTCTTTCAAAAAGCTTCAACTCAGAAGAGATAAGAAAATTCACCTGGACCTTAGACAATTATCTCGCAAGACAGAAAATGAAGTATCCTTTCTGTTCTTGAAACTGAACTATTCACTCTTTTCCTTTTAAGAACTCAAGGGCTGCTTTGTTTTCTTTTGTTATTTGTGTGTTTGTTTACAAAGAAAACAGGATGTCCTTTGTAACATCCTGCTGACACTCTAAATTCTTCATTCCATGTATTTAACATAAAAAACTCATAGATATCTACTCTTTTGTCTGCTCTCCTTTTACTCTGGGTCTCCCTGTGTAGACATTGCCTTCCTCTCATTCTCCAGAGAACCTCATGGAAGACTTCCCCCAGCATCATTTTTCAGGACTCCATACTTCACTCTGCAGTCCAGAGATCTCCAAATCTCAGCTCCCCCTGTAGGTGAGAGAAGGAATGTTCATAATGCTTCTCTTGCTTGATGCAGACCAAAGTAGATGTTTTTTGGTTTTTGGTTTTTTTTTTTTTCTCTTCAAAAAAGTTCACCCAGACTTTAGACAATTGTTTCGCAAGTCAAAAAAAATGAAATGTCCTTTCTGCTCTTGGAAATGAACTATTCACTGTTTTTCTTTTAAGAACTCAAGGACTGTTTTGTTTTCTTTTGTGTGTGTGTGTGTGTGTGTGTGTGTGTGTGTGTGTGTGTATGTTTTACTAAGAAAACAGTTGATTGGTTGAGATGGATATATGACACAAACATATGAAAGAGAAAAGCATATTAACATATTTCAAAGGATTGTAACAGCTTCCATATATGTGAAAAATTGTAAATGTCCTTTAGCATACTATTAGATCTTTGAGGAATTTATTTTGTCTCACCTTGTTCAATTAGGATTTATCTAGTGAGTATCCACTAGGCCCAAGGCACAGTTTGAGCTGCTGCTGTTTGAACAGTGTCCATTTGGTGCTGGACTTCACTGGCCTCTTTTAGGAGAGATAAGACTATAGAATACTAAAGATGGCAGTGAAGGGGCTTCCTGTCTTAAGTTATAGAAGAAAGGAAGGGACTTTGCTATTCCAAATAACATGGCATTAAGTACTAGAAAAGTTTCAGTGTTAATAAAAGCGAGCCTCATCATTTACCTAAGTCCCTCCCCTCCCCTCCCCTCCCCTCCCCCCTCCCCTTCTCTCCCCTCCCCTCCCCTCCCCTCCCCTCCCCCCTCCCTCCCCTCCCCTCCCCTCCCCTCCCCTCCCCTTCTCTCTCCTCCCCTCCCCTAAAGTCCCTAAGTCAGTCATCAGTAGACTATTGCAATTGTCTTCAAATTATCAGTAATTGTGCTTTATAGCTGTAACAAATACTGCTGAATTACTCAATACTTTCTCACAATTTAGAATAATAAATTATAAACTAGATGAACTTAAAGAATATAACCTATAGCTCATACTTTCATAAATAGAAAAGGAAATAAGATATGCCAAGTAACTTGTTTTTGTTAGTTATTGTGTTATTTGAACTTTTTCACCTGTGAAAAATAGCTGAGAGAAACAGGGTAAGGGAGGAAAGATTACTGCTACTCATGGTTACAGAGATCTCTATCTGTGGCAAGTCGGTCCTACTGCTTTCTGACCAATAGCAAGAAAGAGACTTTATGGTACAAAAAAATGCCATAGAGTAGACCAGCTCAGCTAATGGAGTCTAGGAAGGAAGTCAGTGGAGAGAAGGAATTGATAGAAGGGAGAGGAAGTGGGAGGGGGGAGGGAGAATACAGGAAGAGGAGGGGAGAGAAGGGGTGAGCAGCTAGTGAGAGGAGATGGGGGAGAATAATCAGGGGAAGGGGTTGAGAACAAGATATGTCCTTCAAAGGCATAGAGCCAATTACATATTTCCTCCACCTATCTCAATCTCCTAGCTCTCATAGTGTCTCAATAATGTCAGCAAACTACGAATCAATCAGTAGATTAATCATCGATTATGTCAGAGCATGATGCAGTCACTTCTCAAAAGCCTATCAGGTGGCAGGCAAGCTTTTAACATATGAGCCTTTGGGGACATTTCCTATTCAAATGTGACAGTTTTGTTTCCAGGACTGAATTGAGATTTCTGGTTGTTGGGTAGGTTTCTTTCCCTAGTGCTTTATGTACTTGTTCCCTCTTCTCTCTGCTAATGCTTTAGTGCTGAGAAGGACAAGTATCAAGTATGTTTAAAGGTGTTAGGACTATTCCAGGTTGTCAACTTGATTATATCTAGACTGAACTACAATCCAAAATTGGAGAGCACACCTGTGATCCAGATCTTGAGGCTGGAAGACTCAAGTTTCTGACCTGGATCTTAGCGTGGAGATCTTGAAGCATAGTGGCCATGAAAAGCTTAGGCCCAGGCAAGGTAGTACATGCCTTTAGTCCCAGGAGACTGAGGCAAAGAGATCTCAGAGTGCAAGGTCAGCCTGGGATAAAACAAGTCCCAGATCCAGATGTGTTGGTACACACCTTTAATCTGGGTCATACCTTCTACTAGAGACCTATTTAAAGACATTGGAGGAAGGAACATATGCTCTTCTTTGACTACTTGCACTTGCCAACACATCTCTTGGCACCTACTTCTACAGAAGACCAGCAGAAACAACTAGCCTTGTGGGACTGAGCAAGTACTAGATTCTTAGACTTCCCATCCACTGCTGATGATTGTTGGGTCAATTGGACTACAGACTGTAAGTCATCACAATAAATTCCCTTAATATGTAGAGACATTCTATAAGTTCTGTGATGTTAGAGAACCTTGACTAATACAGAAGGCAATGTGTCTCTAAGTTTAGATCTTAGGACCCAAGTCACAAACTGTTTGCTATTGTCAGTAAATTCTTACAGTGACCTAAACTGCAATTCTGTAATGCTATTCTTTAAATATAATCCTGTTAACCTGGAATTTAGAGAAGTTAAGCAAATCATGAACAACTTAGGGATGTCAGGCATTGTCACCATCATTGTGGTGCTCATTCATTTCTTTAGCTGTGTCATGAAGAAATCAGTTGAGAGAGTGAATACATGAAATGATTTGCTTGTCATTATGAAAGATGAATGCCCAAATGCTTGACTATATATGTGTAGAAACACACACTCACAGACACACATACATACACTAAATTAAATATAACCAAGCTGTTTATATTGCATATTTTCAGCATCTTCTTACACATTGTTTAGACACAGATCAAAAACTTTCTGCAACTAGAGAAGAAAAATAGTTTTTAAGTAAACACTAGCTCAGAGCTACAGAGAGGTTAAGCGTACTTGTTGCTATGGCAATGGCCCCAGGTTCCATTCCCAGTACCTACTTGGTGACTAACAATCTTCTGACATTCAAGTTCCAGGAGATCTGATAGCTTCTTTTGAACTCTGTGGGGATCAGTAACATGTATAGTGCACATGCACACATGCAGGCAAAACATCCAAACACATAAAATAAGATGATTAAAAAAAAAGATATGAATCCATTTAGATCAGGGTGATTTGCCTATGTTCCTGCAAGCAAGATGCAAATTAATATTTGAATTTGCTTTTAAAGCTTGATCAATAATCTTTTTTATTTGATCTTCTGAAGTTCGTTTTCTTCTGAATCTATCAAAAATGATTCAAAGAAATTTCAAACTCAGCTTTACTTTGGATGCATGCTATTGTTTACAAGTGTGTTGAACTAGCCTGACTGGAAGGACGATTGAGCCTCCCTCCAAACAAACTTTTGAATCTTCTTGTAAATCAACTCTAGCGAGCTCCAAATTACGAAGCAACAGCCTTCTCATTTAGGCGTGTAAAGCTACATTGTATAATGAGCAGCAGAAATGGTAGCTTGCAAGCGCTTTATATTTGTCTGGTAATTTTATCCACTGCCATCCAAACATGAGAACTGCTTTTACGGACATCAGTCATGTCCGTGTTAAAATGAGAAGCACCCTTTTAGAAGACTCTCAGCACAGCAGGAAACAGCTGTTTAGACAGATATTTTTCTTTAAATTAGCATCCTTATAATGAGCTGTTGCTGGTCATGGCCCCTTGTGTTTACTAGGATCATAAGCCTTTTAAATCTACTTGATTTGTGCAGTTAAGCCACAGGTAAACAGAAAATTTTCATTAGGGAATCTAATGTATATTAGAAAGGCCGATTTGCATAGGCATCTGATTTTTCTCAAATATGTCATATTTCTCAAATTGCCATATTGCATCTAACAGAGACTGAGTGTATTAACCAACTTTTTTTCTAGACATGTCAATAGATGCCAGCTATTATTTAATATGTGGGATTCAGTTTTATAGAACAGCTAAATTTAGATGCAGTTGCATTACTCATGAACAGACAAACAAGCCAAAATGGATTTCTCATGAAGTAACCAGCTTGACACGAATTTCTATAAAGTCGCCATACATTATCTTGTTATCTCAGAAGCTGAGACAAAAAGATCCTCCTACTGTCCTGTGTGGTCACTGCGAGCTTGAATCATGGTTTGCTCATGCTGCCTTCCTGCTCTTCATGTAGTCCCAGCTTTCCCGTTTTGATTTTGATGCCTTACTCCCAGACAGCTCTGCCTGAGAAACATTCCTTTGTTACTGAGTATAAGTGAGATGACATTGGTGTTCTCAGTTTACTAATATAAATCTCAGCTGAAATGATCCACCTGTGCTTATGTTATGCCTCAATAGTAACAATAAAAAGATCCACAGTGCTGCCATTAATTGGTTGTATATGTGTATCTATATTTTAATAGGCTCCATAATACCAATCATTGTTACAATGAAGACAAATCAATAAAGATTAATCATATTACATTGTTAAATTATTGTTAATCAGATTCCTAAAGTGTTGCTAAGTGGGTAAATATTTTAGCACTTAATCAAAACATTGTTACTTGCTAATGGACATTTATGTAAGTGCTTTTTCAAAATTAAATGATGAAATGAATTCACTGAATTGGGCTCGAGGAGGTCATCTCAGGAAACCTGTTTACATTCTAGTAGGATTTAATTCACTGCTTACCTGCTCCATTATTAGTCATCTTGTTTTGTAAGCTTAGCTTAAATTATTTGCCATAAGCTAAAATACAAACAAAATTATTTTATTTAAACCTACTTACAACATTCATCTCCTTTGAAGATGAATCTACTACCTATAATGTGGTAACTGGCTGTCTTATCCTCAATTTTGACCTACCTATTGAAAACAATTACACAATTAACTCTCTAAAATGTCACATGTTGTGTGCTGTGTCACAAAAGTTTGACTGTTTCCTCAGAGAGAACAACAATTGTGTACAGGAGTCAGAACTTTTCACAGTCTAGAATGCACTTCTTTTTCTAACCTTTGCTCCCTTGATACTGTATCATGGTGAAAGCATTAAGTACAATTAAGCTGTACAGTCATGTGTGTACAGGGTTAGTTTGGTGCTGCTATGTATTCAAATGCTAAACACTGGCCCCAAGATCTGATTTGCCAGAGGTGTAGTAGATCCTCACAGATACCCAATGATGCCGTGTAACCTTGCCTCCCAAGTTATCCCTAATTGGTTAATAAAGTTGCCTACGAGCTGAGCTGGGCAAAAGAGATGGGGTGTGGAGTGAAGGTTTTTGAGCTTGGAGTCTCAGGCAGGGACCATAAGAGTGAGGGGAAAGAAGAAGAAAGTTGCCATGGGATGGCAAGGATGGTGAGTGCTTGGCCATGAGGGCTGGCCTAATGGAACGGCCCAGGAAGAATATGGCAAGTGATATCTCAGGGATCACAACAGGGAAGTAGACAAAATAGTCTACAAAAGTAGCATAGAGGGCTGATATCTGTCCAGCTCTAGTGCTCTAAAGCTTATTATAATCTGAGACAGCATGAGTACAGGAAGCAAAGGTGTGGCTAATGTTTCAGCAAAATGGTAAATGTTCGGACCTTCAGGACAATCCTTAAGGCTATGGGAAAGAGCTCTAGATACATGAGCTCAAAAATATATAATTTCTCAACTGTGCAAAATATACAGATGTAATGAATTATGAGGGGTTTCGTGAGTCTAAAGGAACCAAGGCAACTGCATTAATGAGCCAGTAGATACAAAAGGCGGGCAGATTCCTGAGTTCAAGGTCAGCCTAGGACAAATTGAAGAGGTTAGTCCCAGGTGTAGTAGAAACGGTAATTTGAAGGCAGGGTCCCAGCCAACTAACTTATCGTTTGTGCTTAACAAAGGCTAACAGATCTCTGATTTTTTTTTTTTTGCAATGATAAGAAAAAAAATGTATGCTTGCTGTCTCTTGAGAATTGGAGTAAATGAGTGGATTGATATGTAAAATAAAAGACTGGACCTGTGTTCCGCAGATGAGCTTTCCAGAGAATTTGTAGGATAAAAAGAGAGAACTGCTTGGAAATAGGTGTGTGCATGCAAGTGCATGCACACACACACACACACACACACACACACACACACACACACACACACACACACACACGGAAGCAGGACATGGACAGATAGAGATCTCTTAGAATAGCCAGCAAGCAGAATTTAGACAGAGAAATCTCCAGAGGGAAAACAGAACAGAGAGAAGCAGACTGGAAAAGTAGTATCAAGCAGAACACAGGTCGTCAGCTTGAATCCACTTGGACTTAGAGATGTCCTTTTCTCTGCTCTCACACATGCCTTTTCTCAGAACCCCTCTCCATGACGAGGCTGGTCCTTGCACAGGAGGCATAAACGCAGACAAAACCTGGTAGCTCAGGGAGGTATCTTTATTTATTTTTAACTATATACAAAATATCCATTCACAAGCCTAATCCTACACCTGCTAACTCTTTAGAAATCTCTTTCTATCTGTGTCATTCTACAGGGTCTAAATCACTTTTCTCTTGAACTCTTCTAAACTCAAGAGAGCTTCTTAGCTTTCTTTCTTAGAATATTGTTCGACCTGTGTCCTGCCAGCTGCTTCTCTGTGGTTCTTGCAAGCCCAGAGAGAGAAACCTTATCTCTTACCCAAAGTGTCTTCCATTAAGACTCTACCAAGCAGAGAGAGAGAGGGAGAGAGAGAGAGAGAGAGAGAGAGAGAGAGAGAGAGAGAGAGAGAGAGAGAGAGAGAGAGACAGAGACAGAGACAGAGAGAGGCTTATACCCTTAGTATGATGCTGCTGACCTGGGAGGGGTGGGAGGGTCTTCCAAGCCAAGTCAGTAGGAGCTGGAGTATTTTACCTTTATGGAGAGCAGTTCAAGGTCACCCAGCTAACTTTGCTTCTGGTCATAGAGCAAAACCCACAGAACTTCCCACAAGCAACTTCCTTAGGAAGGAACTTTTCATTCTTTAATATTTTTTTATCTATGGGAGCTTTTAGAGGCACACCCAAACTGCATCTCCTCAGGACATACCTAACTGCATCTTACATCTATTTAAGCTTTTATATTTTGCTAGCAATTAGGTTTTCTATGTGGAATAATCAAATATTCCATAACAGGGAAGCTGCAATTGGGATCTAAATCAATTTTTAAAGTCAATAAAAGAATAAAAGTCTATACACTATAATAAAAGAGGAGACACCCTTATGAGTTTTAGTCTGCTCCAGAAGTTTGAATATATTTTTTGTGTTCTACCAAGAAATGGTAGAGTTTCCAATTATCATGTTTTAAATTTTTTGCTCTAACATTTATTCATGTGTGTTGATATAGTACTACATGATTTTTGTCAAGGTATAAAAATAAGAAAACAGAAAATAGTCTTACAGCCTTATCAAAATTGCATAGATCATATGGAAGTTTTTTTTTTTTTACAAACAACTTAGTTCTTTTTTACTAAAGTTTTGCAAAGTCAAAATTTAAATATTATCTAGTCCACGACCCCACTAAGAGCAACACTTTTAGTCCATATTAACACTTATTGAGCAGGTTGTTTCAGTTGTTCCAATAACACTAACCTTCACTCCAAGTTTAGTTATTAGATAATACTAGTTATTAGATAATACTATAAGATAAAACTGCTTGTTTACAGTTTTGTTTAAATGTCACTTATTTACTATTTTGAGTGAAGAAACACAAAATACTGCTTCTATGTTAGACAGATTTTGTATAATTATAGCAGCTGAAAATTGCACATATTTTAAAGACATTTTAATCATATAGAAGGTTATGCCTTCATCTTTTGTTGTCATATAATCAACAGATAACCACACCAAAAAAAAAAAAGACCCACTTTTGGTTTTTGAGACATCCATTAGATGTTTCACTAATTTATGTGAACATCTAATAAAAGTCAAAAACACATAAGGAATCTTTTTAGATTATGATCATAGCTAAGAAAACTTATGGATGTAATGAAGCCCAGAAGGGTGGTATGTGGGCTAGATCTGGGCATGTAGGAAAAGACTTTAAGGAAATCATCAGCTTTAGCAGAAATCAGGGAGACAGTGTAGGATAGGACGACTTATAGGTGGAGAACAGGTGTCAAGGCAGCAGACCAGTATGCTAAAAGTCTCCATGGACAAAAGAAACAGGTAAAATATGAAATAACAAGGAACATTTACAAAACTTTTTTATTTGTTCATTTTTGGCAGCCCTTGGCATATGTAAACCTATAATGTCACATGATTCATTCATAATTATATTCATGTCATTTGGGTTCTCAGTAAATGAATGTTTTGGTCAGTATACATCTATATATGTATATATACATATATATCCTAGTTAATTGTTTATTGCTATGAAACGATACCATGACCCAAGCAACTTATTTTTTCTTTTATTATTATTATTATTATTTTTATTTTCTATATTCTTTATTTACATTCCAAATTATTTCCCCTTGTCCGGTTCCCACCCTTCCCGAAAGTCCCATAAGCCCTCTTCCCTCCCCTTGTTCCCCATTTGCCTAAGAATTTCATGAATTCATTGTTTTTAATTGCTGAGTAGTATTCCATTAGGTAAATATACATGGAAAATATCTCTGATAAAATTGAAGAAATATATAGAAAAACACATTAAGATAGACTATTTCATGGAAAAATTATATAGATAAAATGGTAGGCATAAAAGTATTCCTAAGTTGAGTGAAAGTGGAATTATAAACATTTTCTGATAAAACTGAAAATCTACAAGGAAAATATTTCTCATAAAACTCAAGAAATATATAGAAAAACATTAAAACTGACTATTTCATGAAAAATTATACAGATAAGATGGTAGACATAAAAATATTCCTAAATTGATTGAAAATAGAAGTAAAAATATTTTCTGATAAAATTGAAGATTTACATGGAAAATATCTCTGATAAAATTGAAGAAATTTATACAGATAAATTTGTAGGAATTAAAATATTCCTAAGTTAATTGAAAGTAGAATTATAAACATTTTTTAATAAAATTGAAGATTTACATAGAAAATATTTCTGATAAAATTGAAAAAATATATGGAAAAAGATTAAAATTGAAGATTATCATGGAAAATTTTACAGATAAAATGGTAGGCATAAAAATATTTTACATGGAAAATATCTCTGATAAAATTGGAGGAATATATAAAAAACGCATTAAGATTGAATATTTCATGGAAAAATTATACAGATAAAATGGTAGGCATAAAAATATTTCTAAGTTTTTTGAAAGTGGAATTATAAACACTTTCTGATAAAATTGAAGATCTACAAGGAAAATATTGCTGAAAAAATTCAAGAAATATATAGAAAAACATGTTAAAGCTGACTATTACATGGAAAATTATACAGATAAAATGAAAGGTATAAAAATGTTCCTAAGTAGATTGAATGTAAAATTATAGACATTGTCTGATAAAACTGAAGATCCACATGGAAAATACTTTTGACAAAATTGAAAAAAAATACAGAAAAACGTTAAAATTGAAGATTATCATGGACAATTATACCGACAAAATGGTAGGCACAAAAACATTCCAAAATTGATTGACAGTGGAACTACAAACACCCCCCCCCCCCGCGCCCGACAAAACCGAAGATCTACATGAAAAACACCTCTGACAAAATAGAAGAAAAACACAGAAAAAATGTTAAAATTAAAGATTATCATGGAAATAATACAGTCAAAATGGTAGACACAAAAGGCATTACTAAATTGAAAGGAGTCACAAACATTTTCTGATAAAATCGAAGATCCACATGCAAAACATCTCTGTTAGACTATGTTTTTTTTGTTGGGGAATTGAGTCTATTGACATTATAAGATATTAAGGAATAGTGATTGTTGCTTCCTGTTATTTTTGATGTTCTTTTTATGTTTGTGTGGTTACTTTCTTTTGGGTTTGTTGGAAAAAGATTACTTTCTTGCTTTTTCTAGGGTGTAGTTTCCCTCCTCGTGTTGGCATTTTCCATCTATTATCCTTTGTAGGGCTGGATTTGTGGAAAGATAGTGTGTAAATTTGTTTTCATCATGAAATATCTTCGTTTCTCCACCTATGGTAATTGAGAGTTTTGCTGGGTATAGTAGTTTGGGCTGGCATTTGTGTTCTCTTAGGGTCTGTATGAGATCTGCCCAGGATCTTCTGTCTTTCATCGTCTCAGGTGAGAAGTCTGGTGTAATTCTGATAGGCCTGCCTTTATAGGTCACTTGACCTTTTTCTCTTACTGCTTTTAATATTCTTTCTTTGTTTAGTGCATTTGGTGTTTTGATTATTATGTGCTGGGAAGACTTTCTGGTCTGGTCCAGTCTGTTTGGAGTTCTGTAGGCTTCTTGTATGTTCATGGACATCTCTTTCTTTAGGTTAGGGAAGTTTTCTTCTATAATTTTGTTGAAGATATTTACTGGTCCTTTAATTTGGAAATCTTCACTCTCTTCTATACCTATAATCCTTAGGTTTGGTCTTCTCATTGTGTCCTGGATTTCCTGGATGTTTTGGCTCAGGAGCTTTTTGCATTTTGCATTTTCTTTGACTGTTGAGTTAGTGTTTTCTGTGGTGTATTCAGCCCCTGAGATTCTTCCTTCTGTCTCTTGTATTCTGTTGTTGATGCTTGCATCTATGACTCCTGAATTCTTTCCAAGATTTTCTATCTCCAGAGATGTCTCACTTTGTGATTTCTTTATTGCTTCTACTTCCATTTTTAGATCCTGGATGGTTTTGTTCAGTTCCTTCACTTGTTTGTTTGTGTTCTGTATTTCTTTCAGGGATTTTTGTGTTTCCACTTTAAGGGCATCTACCTGTTCACCCATGCTCCCCTGTATTTCTTTCAGGGATTTTTGTGTTTCCTCTTTAAGGGCCTTTACCATTTGACCCATGTTCTCCTGTATTTCTTTAAGGGAGTTATTTATGTTCTTCTTGATGTCCTCTAACAGCACCATGAGAAGAGACTTTAAATCCAACTCTTGCTTTTCCAGTGTGTTGGGGTATCCAGTATTTGCTGTGGTGGGAGAACTGGGCTCTGATGTTGCCAAGTAGCCTTGATTTCTGTTGGTAGTGTTCTTGCGCTTGCCTTTCGCCATCTGGTTATTTCTTCTGTTAGTTGGTCTTGTTGTTTCTGGCTGGAGCTTGCCCCTCCTATGGGCCTGTAAACCTGTGTCTGTACTCCTGGGAGATCAACTCTCTTCTGGCATGCCTGTGCACAGAAGGCTGTGGAGCTGTCTGGTTCCCTGCTGCAAATGACAGCCAGAAGGAAAAACTCCTGTCCCAGCTGCTCCAATGATCATATACCTTGTGTGCTCCTAGCTGTACCCCTCCAGAGAGAAGGTGGAGATCTCACCTCCTCGCTCAGAAGTGAAATCGCTGCTGGGAGATCACTCTCTCCTGGCGGGCTAAGCACAGAAGGCTTTGGTGCTACCTGGTTCCCTGCTGCAGATGGCGGCTGGAAGGGAAGACTCCTGTCCCAGCTCCTCCTCTGAGTGTATGCCCTGTGCGTTCCTCGCTGTGCCCCTCCAGAGAGAAGGTGGAGATCTCACCTCTGCACTCAGAAGTGAAATTGCTGCTGAGAGATCATTCTCTTCTGGTGGGCTAAGCACAGAAGGCTGTGGAACTGCCTGGTTCCCTACTCGACCCAAGCAACTTATACAAGAATGTGTAAGACCTGAACCTAGGTCAGTGGTACTTACTTCGAGACATACCTGAGTGAGACACCGAGACTCAGACTGATGCAAAAGGAAGAGGTTTATTTTCTGGCTCAACGGGGTCAACACTCAATCAGTTGAAGGCGACCCTGAATGGCTATTACAAGCAGTTTTTATACATTTTAGAGTCAGAGGTTACATTAGCAAGGTTAGAGTTGAAACTTATTGGCTAAGCATATTGACCTTTAAATCTATTGGCTAGCAAACATGACAGGCATTTGAACTCTACCTAGGACTTTCCAGAGGGTCAGGTTACTATCAGTCAGTACATTCTGAGAATTTTTTACTCAAGAATGTTCTTGTGGGTGGAGAATGGAACTTGGCCTAGCCTTAACCCCAGGTGGGAGGGGGAAGCTGCGAGGAGGGTGTGAGACTGGAAAGAGCCCTTAGGGTCCTTCAATAGCATTTAATTCAGAGAGTGAGTCCCTGACCATTGTGGAAGAAAGCATGGCAGGAACTGGGGCCATATCTGAGAGCATACACATTAAAACAACAACCAGGAGGTAGAAGGAGAAAGAGAGACTGGGCCTAGTATGAATTTTGAAACCTCAAAGCCAACCTTCAGTGACACACCTCCTCGACCAAGGCCATACCTACTCCAACTAGACTTTCTAATCCTTCCCAAACAGTTCCACCAACTCGCAAACAACCATTGAAACTTATGAGTCTATGGGGGCCATTCTCATTCAAATCACCACAGTGTACACCCATGGTTAGTTTGACAGTCATAAAGAGTTCATCAATTTTTTTTATCCTTTAGGACAATAATAAGTACTATTGCATGTTGCATAAAATATTTAAAAAGTTGAACTGGCATGTTCCTGTGCTTGTGCCTCTGCCCTGGTGGGCTGGGCTGCCATGCAGTGGCAAGCAATGGCTGACCTATTTTTATCTTGTGGAGATTCTGATTCTGAACTCCACCATCTCTTCATCCAGCCCACTAGGTTCCACTAGTGAGTCGCTACCATGCCATCCCAGTACTTCAAATCCCCCAAGTCTTTTGTGAAGCACCTCAGGCCACACACTTGGCCGTAGTACCTTTCTCTCTTGAAATTAGATGAGCCTCTGCGTGAATGAAAACACAACATAAACTTAGTTCAGAAATAATGGTAACTCAATCTCTGATCACAACAACTAAAACCTAATCTTATAAGACTTATTAAAATCTGATCCCTCTAGTGGCAGATCCTTGCAGATCCACCATGACACTAGGAAACTCTAGCAGCTACATCTTACCCTCTGTTGTCCCAGCTCCAAAAGGAAGTAACTCTCTCCTGCTTCCTCTCTTCTCTGTCCAACCCGGAAGTCCTGCCTACTTGCCCAGTGATTGGTTCCTTTATTCATTAGGGGATTGTTGCACAAGAACACTAGATCCATCTACAACAAATGCATATAATAATGCATTCATATATAATATGTTTTAAATGATAAAATGGGATAAGAAAGAAATTAGGTAGACAACACCTTTCACAATAGCCACAAAAAATATAAAATGTATTGGTGTAACCCTAATTAAGTAAGTGAAAGAAAGACTTGTGCTAGAACTTCAAATCTCTGAAGGAAGTAATTAAATAACATATCAGAAGATGGAAAGATATCCCATGTTCATAAATCTGTAGGATTAACATAGTAAAAGTGGCCATTCTACCAAAATCAACCTACAGATTCAATGCAATTTCCATCAAAATTCCAACATAATTCTTTACATTCCTTAAAAGAGCAATTCTCAGTTTCGTATGGAAAAACAAAAAACCCCAGGATAGCTAAGACAATACTGCATAATAAAAGAATCTCTGATATTATCATTATTCCTTATATCATGCCATAGGACAGAATAATAGTAATAAATGCTTCATGGTATTGGCTTAAAAAGAGGCAGGTTAATCAATCGAAAACTCAGAAATAAACCCACACACCTATATCTGACATGTTTTAAAGTAAATCTACATTCTCCTTTTTGGAATTCATTAACTAGCACTCATTGTTTCTTTTTTTTGCTTTTATAATAATGAATAAATAAGCCAACATATAAAGAAATGTTTACAACCGTATGGCTAAAATAACAATTTCATAGTTTTCATTATTTCTATAAGACTTCAATGATAAGGCCATTTAAATTTCTAAGATGTTGAATCACTATTCTGAAATCTTAGGGGTGGCAAGTTCCTTTTCACAGAGGGAGGTGATTGCTGAGTTACCAGCCAGTTTCTTCATAGCTCCTAAAAAGAATGCAAAACTAAAACTTCCATGTCTGTTTTCTCAACTAAATGCTCAATGATATACTTTTCTAGGGAAAGTTTCTAGTTTAAGATGGTAATATATGTTATCATCTTACATAAGCTATTTCTGGTTCTTCAGTAAAACCTATTAATAGTTGTATGGCATACTAAAATCACTTAGGTACTGTGGCAAATTAACATTGCTAGATAGCAGTCTTTGGAAATTTAAAGCCAAAAAATGAATTTCTTGAATATTCAAAAGGCAACTTACCGAACAAAGGGAGCTGAGAGCTACAGAAACCCTTTTCATTGTGTCAATCTGTCAAGGTGCAGACCATGTGATTGGCTTGGGTCCCATGTTCTATCAAGGACAGGAAAGACCAGGACACTTTAACTGATGGTTCTGTCCAATTATATTCATTATGGAAACAAAACTGAAACAGAAGGAAAGGGTGCCAGTCTGGAAAAATCCAAAGTATTCATCATATCCTTAATGTTACGTAACCTTAAGGCATTATCTCAGAGGAAGCTTCCGTAGACATGTATAGTTAACTCAGGACAGTGAGAAAGGGTCCTTTGGAGACTTTGGTTCATTTCTAAGATTGATGACAATGTTTATTTTGAACTATTTAAATTCTCTACCTCAATATGTTTTGGAAAAAAAATCTCCTTTAAGGTTAAAGAAACAAGTAATGATAGTTGCTGTCTTTAGTAATTAATTTCTCCAGATCTTCAAATCATTTGAGTTTCTTCTCTGCTGGAGGAGTAGACTAAAGATCCAAAGAATGTCAAGTGAGTCAGGTGCTCAGTCCTTAGCTGTGGCATTAAAGTCTCAGACCAGTGTTGATGGGAATCATACTATGCCTGCTGGAAGTGAGTACCTACTCCCAGGGCCCTCTGACCATTCCAAACCCACGACAATGAATTCTATGATTATGGAGACCAGCAGTGCGAAGAACTCTGCATTAGAACTCTGCATCAATAACTACAAAAGCCCTACAATGCCCAAACCCTAATGGCACTCTACTGGATTATCAGTAGACATTTTGGCTGGGTTCGGGGTATTGCTGTGGAACCTGGAAGTCAGTGGTTCATTCCTGGAGCTGCTGACAGAACTATAAAGATTTTGGACTTGGCTAGTGGCCAATTAAAGATGTCATTGGTACAGTCACATCAGTACAGTGTGTGGTGTGCTCGTTAGCACAAGGAGCCCTTACTTGTTCTCTTGTGAAGAAGGCAAACAAGTGAAATATTGGGATCTTGAATATACAGCACTATCATGGCCATCTAAGTACAGTGTATGGTATAGATTTGCATCCAACAATCGATGTCCTGGTAGTCGAGATTCCACTGCTTGGATATGGGATGTGAGAACTAAAGCCAGTGTACACACTGGACACACAGATGCTACTGTGAGATGCTGAGCTGCAGAGAGCCACAGATTATTACTGGAAGTTATGATACCACAGTACGATTATGGGATCTGGCAGCTGAAAAGACAAGAGTACTACTGGTGAATCATAAGAAATAAGTTAGGGCTGTGGTCTTACATTTCTGTCTGGTTCTATAGGTAACATAAAACAGTGGAAATTCCCTGATTGAAGCTTCATTCAAAATCTCTCTGGTGACAATGCACTTATAAACATGCTGGCAGTCAGTGCTGATGGAGTACTTGTATCTGGAGCCCACAATGCACTACACACCTTTGGGACTGGAGAACTGGCTATAACTTTCAGGACATTCATGTAGCTGTACAACCTGGGTCTTTGGACAGCGAATCAGTAATAATTGCTTGTATTTTTGATTAATCAGAAACTCAGTGTAAGGAACAAGATGTAAATAAATGATACCATGGATTATTGTAACCATCGAAACCAAGCACAACCAAGAGTGTGTGAGAGAGTATGATAAGGTAAACGCCCGATGAAGTAATGTGTGAATGAGTGTCTTAATTATGATTGGCTAAGAGTAGATTAAAAATCCCTGTTCTGGCCACCATAACTCACTTACTCCTGGAGTCTCACGGAGATGTCATCATGTTGAGAGATCAAGTCCACCGATCTGGATGCCCTCGGCCGAATGAGATGAGCCTGCCCTGGGGACCAAACTCCAGTGGACCGGAAAACAGAAGGATACATCTCGAACCTTACCCACCGTGCCGCCATCGAGCCAGGCTATGACACCAGGCCAGACAGAGGTTAGTGAAGTGTGCGTGTGAGCCAATGTGATCCCATTTAACTACCTATTTGTCTATTGTTACTTAGGAATAAATAAACTATCATAACCTTGACCTTTGAGTTCGAGGCTCCCTATTTGCCTCCATCCTCAGCCCTGATTCAAGACAGTCAGTTACTAACAACTGAAGCTGATAAAACTATTAATGTTTACAGAGAGGATGAGACTGACAGTAACTCACACAGTCAGCTGGAAACCAGAAATTATCAAGAGAAAGAGATTTTAGTGTCTTCATGGTTGTGTTGTTCTTCACTTGGTATTGAGGATATCCAGTCATTTATGAAAGCTCACTTGCAGAAAACATTGCTGCTTTGTATTTTACAATAAACCACTCACATGTCCAATATCTATCTATCTATCTATCTATCTATCTATATATATATATATATATTAAGACAATATTTTAGATCCACAAGTTAGTTTTATATTAATATTATCCATAGATTCAATCTCCTTTTTATAACTCTGTCACACATATTCAAATTTCCCAAGAAATCTATCTACCTATAAAATATAAGCATGCACATGTGATCTTTTCTCATTGTCAAAAATTACTTTCTTCTTAGCAAATTAGTGTGAAATAACCTTCAAGGACCAGCTCAACTTATACTAAGGATAAACAACTTTTTCTTGCTCTCATAGGTTAAGAGTGGGACACAGTATGTTTTATCGCTTCCTCACAAAGCTAAGCTTAAATCATTATTTATCTGCATTTTCTTATACTTGCTTCTGCAATGTTCTAAATTTCTTGATAGGCAGAAATGATTTATCACTACTTTTATACCCATAGCAGCATTCCTTGACCTTGTTGATCATATGCCAGTAGAGGCTACAAGCAGCAGTGACAAACCTGTACACATAAATCTAAATGATGCTAGACTTTCTGTTCATTGAAAATAAGAGGACAGAGCCTGGCTGACTCCATGGCAGGCTTCAGACTGGCAGTTCAGGAGACTGGGCCTAGATCTTTGTTTCCACGAACTGGGCAAGTCCAGGTACTAGAAAAACCCCAGGCTTCGGGCACCCACCTGGCCACCTGACCTGAGGCAAGGGCACCGAGACAGCAACAGTTTCCAGGCTTCCCTAGTAACAGTTTCCAGGCTTCCCCAGTAACAGTTTCTATCCTCTCACCCCCTAGAGATAAAGCCAACCAATTAAGATAAAGGTCACCTACCCTTGCCTGAAATTCCCCTAAAGTGCTTTAAATTGGGCCTGCGAACTCACCTGGGTATTTTCATCTTGGTAAATGGTAGTCCCCAACAGGCTGGAGTTCTGCAGAATGAAACAATCTTTGCTTTTACACACTATTTGAGTCTGGGGTATCATTCTTTGGTGAATCATGAGCCCTTACAAAAAGACATTTTCAATGTTATTTTCCCTCATTTTTGTAAGGGTGTTTGAGAAATTTCCAAATCTTTTAAATAACAGTGTGATCAATCAATTTGCTCATATTTATTTAGAGATTCTGAATGTGTGCACTGTTGTGTGACTCTCATTGATGTAATTCATTGCTCTTTGATGACCTAAAAAGCAGAGTGATATTAACCTTTAAAATGCCAAATTTTAAAAAAGAATGCATTTTAGCTATCCCATTCATTTCATTGTCCATTAAATATATTTAGAAATGACACATTCTTTAACTTCTCTTATATTAAATAAACTCTGGATAACTGCTCCCAATTTCCCTACAACAGAGTTGCTGATACATCCTCAAGTTTTTGGCTGGTTTTATGTAAATCTTTGAAAGATATTGGAAAAAATCCAAAGCATCATATAATTCCTTTATTAAAATCTATTCCTGCCCAAAATTCATTCATATAATTGATGACATCATATCCTTAGACTCCAGATTTTTTTTTTGCTAAAATATGGCATAATATTTGACAATTACTCTAACTGACATTTGTAATGGAGTTGTATTATGCCTTTAAAAGCATATATACAATGCAAAAATTTTTAAGCTTATCTTGTGTGTCTGTGTGAATCATGCCATACCTCTTCTGTTTTTAACCAAGTCTAAACTTTAAAGATTGTAGGCATACATTTTTTGGAACCTACTTTTAATAAGGTTTCAACTTCTCCTCTAGCCAACCACCCAGCCAAGGTAGTAGAAAAGTTATTAGGATATGGGGAAAGTGGACCTGTTTAGAAATAGTTCTTCAGGGGCAAGTTCGATCTTCTTGAGCAGCAGTTCAGTCCTGTAGCAAACACCAAATGCAATTCAGCAGCTGCAGACCAGTCCTTTCAGCAAGCAGACACCAGGCAGCTTTAGCTCAGTCATGAAGAAACCACCAGACTCGCTAACCGGCCTGAGGTGAGGCCACAGAAGCAGCAAGCTGCTGCAGTAATCTCACAAGCAATTCTTTGGAGAGGGTCTCTCATGGCTCCGTTACAACTTACATACCACAGTAACACTATGTTAGGTGAACCAATACATGTTTGTCTTTAGTGAAGAACAGTGAGGTGGAGCAAACCAAACCAGTGCTCAGTGCTTATCCCCCAGTGTCTGTGGGGTGCATATTTACACTCCTTCATCCAGCTTTCTTTCATGTGTTTGCTATTTCAAAACATCCTTTCACCTATGTCTGCTTCATGAAAACATTCTTTCACGTGTTTGCTTTAGCAAGACATCCTCTCACCAGTATGCCCCAGCAAAACATCATTTGACATAACTAACTTTCCAAAGAAACTAGAAGTTTCCTCTTCAAAAGGTAATTAACTTTGAAATGACATTGAAAATTTCATAATTGTTTACTACTGTGTGCTTGTGCTTATTCACCCATTCCACTTCTGTACCTTCAAAAATCTTACAGTTGAAGGCTTAACGTTTACAGTTTCCCATCTACAGTTAAGATGGATTGAAACTTTGAGGCTATATGTGCTTCTTTGAACATCTAGTCTAGCCAGTCACTTCATGTAAGTATTGTTTGTTCGTGATATGACACATACACATGAAACTCTTTCAAGCTGTGGCATTGTCAGGTCAGGGAAATGTGCAGTCTCTGGAAGTGACAACATGGTTATTGAAAAGCATAATGCTCATGTAATCTTCTATAAAAGCAAGTGGGGAAGCGTTTCAGACACAGTATTGCTAATCACGTGGCCAGGATCATATTGTACTACCCGGTGCTTAGTAACTATCAATATCAATACACTATTCTCACACCCACAAAAGTGTTACATGTGACCGTGTTTCTTTTGTTTCCTTAACAACACCATTGAAATGTAATATCTTGTTTTATAGAAAGCATTTCAACTAAACAAGACTTTCCAAATATGATTGCATACTCATAATCCAGACTAGAAATGCCCAAGAAACATTAACTTTCCTTCCTGCTGTTTCTCTTTGCACATCCCTGGGAGAGTAGAATTAGCTACAGTTTCACCCTGTTGCAGCCAAGTGATATGGTGCCATATGATGATATTAGTACCATATGATATTAGTACCATATAATGTGATGCTACTTCAAACCAGATGTTACTTCCTAGTGGATCTGATTTTTATAGGTTGCATTAGTTGCTAGGGCTGCTAAAGCAAAATACCACAGCCGGGGGGTGGTTTTTACATCAGGGATTCATTTTCTTACAGGAACACCCAGCTATTACAAGGCTTGCTACTACCTGATACTTTTCCTCCTGAGCTTGTCCATGGTTACCTTCTCTGTGCCTTCATAGGCATCTTCTCGAAGCATTGCTTTTATCTTGTTTCTGTAAATGCCCTCATCTTTTCTGAACAAGTACATCAGTGATAATGGGATAGGACTTGAACACAAGGAACTGATTTAATCCCCCCTCCCCCAAGATAGTGTTTCTCTGTGTATCTCCGGCTTTTCTGGAACTTGCTCCACAGACCAGGCTGGCTTTGAACTCACAGAGATTAGCCTGCCTTTGCCTCCTGAGTGCTGGGGATTAAAGGCATGTACCACCATCACTTGGTCTAACTGAATCTTGATAACTCCAAATGATGTTACAGTTAATTATCTGTTTAAAGGTTCAAATCTAGTCATATTTGGAAGTACCAGGAGGTTAGGGTTTGATCATAGGAATTCTGAGGATGGAAAGCCACTACATAACAAATAATATGTCATTCCCTGAAAACAGTGGCTAAGACAGTGAAGTCAGAGCCGTTTTGTCTGGGTCCCACCCCCTGCCCATCACACCAACGTGTGAAGATTTCTGTAGCAAATTCTATAAAACTGCATTTGTGATACATGTGTTCGATCACACAATATCACTGGTTAATCTAAGGTAAATTGGGTTTCCCATGTAATTTAAACCATCATCCATTTTTTCTCCTTCATCAATCTCTACCTCATAGCTTCTTCTTACTCTAAGCAATGTGGCATAAAGCATAGTATATTTTTACCCTCACGCAATTACATTATAGCTGAAAATAAAGTTATATTCAACCCAGTTGGGACAATGTTAGAAGGCAGCCATGAAATATCCCATCTCTGTACCCAGGTTAAATATTTGAAAATGTGCAAAATATAAAATGTTATAGCTTGGCATGATTAAAAAACAGACAACAATCCAGGTATTGTAAACTTCTACTCATGAAAAACCCTGTAATAGGGCCATGAGGTCATTCCCATGAGGTCATTCATTCATAGTACATTTGCCCAGGGCTTGATGGAGTGCTAACACTCCAGAGAGTTTGCCTGCATCTAACAAATTCATGCTTATCTTCATTCTCAGGACTTGAGACACTGGTTAATATTAGTGATGATTGCCATGGAGAGAGAATTCTCATCTAGCTCGGATCACTCATGTTTCCTTCTGATCCGACAAGCTCTGTCTTACTGCCTTCGTTGGTCAATATCAATTTAAACATTCACAGCACAGTAGAGGGAGACTCTGATTTGAATTGAGAGTAGATGGAATTGAAATACCATTATAGCTCAGCCTTGGGCTTCCACACCCTCAGCCGCTCTACCCTCTTGGGTCTCCCATTCTTCCCTACCTACGTTGCTCAAAGCTGAATATCACTACTGACCTTCATTTTCCCAGAGCACAGCTTAAAGTATTTTTGGTACTCATAAGCTTCCTCAATTTTGTTGATATTGATTGGCAATTAGAACTAGTGTTGTGATAAGCACATAGAAGCACAAAACTTCAACTTTAAAGGTTAGATTTTGCCATATCTGGATATCTAATTAACCAAGGCCCACAGTGGAATGTCTCTGTGCTCAGGGGTGTCTGTACACACAGCCTTTTCCTGTGTGTGCCTGAGGCTTGTTCTCCTTTCTCCTAGCAACTCCATTTTCTCCTGTTTCAAAGCTGCTGAGTCTTTACCCTCAGTCCCTTGAGGTATAATTAAACAATTCTTCTTGTTTCTTGAGCAGAGAAACAGCTCATTCTTTACTTGGTCCACTCCTTCCCAAAACAGCATTCGTGTTCCTAACTTTAAAGACTGAAAGGGTTCTTTCCTTTAAACAGCAAATGGAAATATTCTTCAATTTAAATTACACCCATCCTTTACACAGCATACAGAACCTGTCCAGTGTTTGATGGGAACAAAGTACTACACTTTTCCCTGTTTTCTCTTCATAGTGTTTGGTGATTTAAAACTTTAAAACACACTTGCTAAGAATAAAAAAACGGCGAAGAAAATGACAATGAATGTGTAATTATTACCTTCAAGGCATAGTACGGTTATAAACAATAAGTATAAATAATATATAAGTATACAGATATACTGTAGTCAGATAATCTCAGTCACTCACACAGTCAACTAGTTGTTGAACACGTTCAAAATAACATGAAATTTAAGTTTTACTATAAGTAAAAGAAAAATATTCAAAGAGGAGCATGTTAAATGGTTTGAATTTGTTATAGACATTTTCTTCTTAAGCTTGAAAATTTTAAATGTATATAACTATATTAGGATTATATATTATGTGATGTGCTCATATAAATAAATGTAAAATACGGATATCTATTTAGAGATGACTAAATAGAAATCTATATAAATGCAAGTATGAATTTGGTTAATGATGAAACTCATCGCCTTCTTTTTCACTCCTCTCAATACTGTGTACTCCGTGGAATAATACAAGAATTTTCCAGATGTGAGTGCTCTGTCAGTGGATTTTCCATTCGCCCGAACTGTCAGAAATGCAGTAACCTGCTTTCAAGGCAAAAGAGTACTGAAGCAGTCTCTCACTACATGATGTGTAACTATAAAATCTCCCTTCCTTAAGAAAGTAGTGTCCGAAGAGGACCAGCAAAGAGTTAGTGTGCTCCCCTATACCTTAGAACAGTTATGTCATGCCTTCCCTGCTTCCTGAGAAGGTTGAAACTTATACCTTATCCAGCAATAACCCTCTGCTTCAATACAGCATTAGCAACATGTTAGATGGAAGTCAGAATTGTACTCTTACTCAACAGAGCAGGGAACTGTCCACTTTCTCTTCCAAGGGAGGCTGACTGGAAACTGGAGTTCTCTCCTGTGTGGTAGAAACAAGGTTTACTATAGCAGTATCAGAACTTAGTTTAACTTAACACAACACCCCAAAGAGCCAAATTTTACTTTTAAAGTGGTCACCATCATATCAAGAAAAAAGAAAACTATTATTTGAATTAAAGACACCAAGTCAGGCTTCTTAGATAACAAACATATAAAAAAAATAGTTGATGAAGATCTCAAAGTAGAAAATTTTAAGACACCCCCAACATATATTACAAAACTACTTGAAATGAGTTGAAATTAATTGATATGCAATTGATATATGTTCTGGAAAAACTTATCTATCTATCTATCTATCTATCTATCTATCTATCTATCTATCTATCTATCTATCTATCTATCTACCTATATCTATGCATGCATGTATAGCAAGAAAATAGAAGTAAGAAGAAAGAAGGAAGAAGAAGAAGAAGGAGAAGAAGAAGAAGAAGGAGAAGGAGAAGGAGAAGGAGAAGGAGAAGGAGAAGGAGAAGGAGAAGGAGAAGGAGAAGGAGAAGGAGAAGAAGAAGAAGAAGAAGAAGAAGAAGAAGAAGAAGAAGAAGAAGAAGAAGAAGAAGAAGAAGAAGAAGAAGAAGAAGCACCAAATGGAGATTCTAAAAATGGTACCTGAGGAGACAGCAATTCAAAAGCAAACCTGACAGATTCCACAGCACAGGGGAGGGGTGTTAGAAATTCCAGATACAACCAGTATGAAAGAAACAGATTCTAAAATTACTGCAACTAGAGACCTGAAATGAAAATTCTCATACTCAGATTATCTCTCTCAAAGAAGGAGAGCAGAGGGAGGACAAGACAGTGAAAGGACTCAGAACTTCCTGACTAACAATTAGTCAGTAAAATCATAAGGGACTATTAGCAAATGTATAAAACAAGCTGGCAGCAGTAGCAGCAGCACAATTTAAAAGACAGCCCAATTAGTAAATGACAGAAGGCGTGAAGACCAAGTTAAAGTGAACCCTCAGAGGCGGGAAAGTCTTAGCCATGCTGCAAGCCAGAGCGGTTGTGGACCGGGGAAATACTATCTTCCCTCCCAAGGACTGTGGAGATTCCGAGCCCTGAGACAATTTCTCAAATATGCCTCGGTAGGGCAACTACTAGAGAGACATTGCCCACAATGCTAATGGCTGTCTGCATATCAATTGCTTTTGACACTGTATATTTACGTGCTAGGCTTTCCCATGGGAACTGTTTCCTTTCAGAAGATTGTTATTTATTAAACATAAAAAGGCAATGACAATAGACAACAGCAGAGATCCCAGCCATCACATACACACATTACTTACTGCAAACACACACACACACGTACACACACACGGAAATGTGTAGTTTGTACATGAACTTCCAAGTCTGCACAGAGTGATTCTGGTTTTATCACATGCACCAATGCGAATGCCTACCACTGCTAAGGACTTCATAGCTGGGTGTCCTTATGGGGACCAGGGCTAATACATTATTTAACACTCATTTCTTTAGTTAAACTCTGCCATATATTTATTTCTACTGACAACTCAGTGTGTTGCAGCTTTAATGAGAGTCTGTGGGGGATAAATATTTGAATTTCATAATCCATATACGCCAAGCTAAATAATTCTACAAAGCTTTTTTTTTCCTGAAAATTCTTTCGAAGTTACCACATCTGATCCTTTAGAATCCAACTTTAAACAAAAACTTAGTTAATAAGCACCTAGGGACTTTTTCTGAATTTATAATCAATGGTCCAAGTTTGAAATATCTATCTAGTATTTGATCAAAGTGCAAATTTTAGAAAGACAGCCGTGTCTTACTTACATGTATATCTTTCCCAAGGCTACTCACCATAACCCCTATCTCCTACAAAACACGTTTGCCAAATAATTGCACAAAGAAGAATATTTATTTTCCTTTAAATTTTTGCCCCAGTCTCAGCTACCATTTTTAAAAAGGATATTCTGCCTTAACAATTGTAACTCAGGGGGAAAAAAAAGAACTCACTCCTTACTTATTACCTTTTGAACCTTGATTTATAATGAAAGTCAAGAGAGGAAAGGGCAGCCATCAACATGGAAGACTGTTCTAGCTACAGGGAAGACTCACTGTAGGCTGAGCTGGCCCAGAGCTCCCAGCCAGGCTGTGCGGCTATCCTGATGTGCAGCATAAGCATTCTTCAGGAGTAACAGACATGCTCTGTCTGAGATAACAGACTTAGACAAAACAAGGTCACTTCAGAATTTTATCTAAACAGACAAAAACAAGGTCACTGTGTCTCCTTCCAGCTACGAGATGCTTCCATTCCCAGCAAATTAAAGTGACTGCCTCTCTTTTAAAACAAAATACGTGTCAACTCCATGCATGGGGGCAGGGCTCACAAATCTCTGTTCCTCCTGAGGATTTTTAAGCAGTTAATAGTTGGGGAGGGAGGGAGGGAGAGAGATTTACTTCTGTGGTATGGTAACTGGTAAGGTCTCTATGCTCCAGTAAACAAATGCAGATGTTTACTGTGCCATCAACAGTCCTTTATGAAACTCTTTGGGTTATTAAAAAATAAGGGAGAGAGAGGGGGAAGGAGAGGGAGAGGGAGAGGGAGGGAAAAGAGAGAGAGGTTGAAGAGATGGCTCAGCAGTTAAGAGCACTGACTGCTCTTCCAGAGGTCCTGAGTTCAATTCCCAGCAACCGCATGGTGACTCACAACCATCTATAATAGAATACTATAATACCCTCTTCTATGCCTTCTTCAAGTGTGTCTTAAGACAGCATCAGTACTCATGAAAGAGAGAGAGAGAGAGAGAGAGAGCCCTGTAGGAAGAGGTAGTGGACTGTCATGCATGAGAGGGGACAAGAAAGGGCAATGTGGTAACTGAATGTGATTAAAATGTACTACACACATGCATGAAGCGGTACCTCTGATTACGTATAATTAATAAATGCTACTACCCTATCAAAAGCATAAACCCAAAAGAAAACAACTGGAACAACTTTATAGTCATTCTAATCAGGCCTCTCTGTAGGTTGGCTTTATTGAGCCACCTGGTTTATTTCCCCCTAAAATCACATCTAAAGTAGGTGTGTCAACTATTGTCTGAGAAATAAAAGTTGGTCATTGTCCCCCTTTTTCTCTTGTGTAATTTTTTTTCCAATGCAGGGAAAGGAGTCCAAGGCTTTGTGGCATATATTCTATGACCAAGCTATATCCCTGTGTTAAAAAAAAGTTTAGAATTTTCTTTCATTAAAAATATTTTATTAATTCTTAGAGAATTTTGTACAGTGTGAATCACTTTCACTTTCCCTCCTCAGACTTTTCCAAGACTCACCTCTGCTTTTTATCCCCACCACTTTGTGTCCTTATCTTTCCCCATCAAGGCTGATTTGTGCTATCCCAATATTCTTGGATGTGGAGATTTCCACAGTAGCCTTGTTGACTTATTGGTGGATATACCTTTAAGAAAATGATGCTTCCTCTCTCACAGTGTAAGAACTGTCAATAGCCGCTAAGCCAGCAATGAACCTTCATGCCCAGCTCACCTCTCCAGGCTGAGATTGGCCTGGCTTGTACACCTGGGCTCCCATGTACAGCATGTCACAAGCACTATGAAGTCATGCATGTAGCTCTCTTGCTCTGTCACTGAAGACATTGTTTCTCTTGAGTAATTTACCACCTCTGGTCCTTACACTCTTTCTGCACCTTTATCTCTGACCATTTTAATATTTTGACTGTTATCAACACATTTCTTCATAATTGCATGCTTCTCACAAAAATAGAACTATTTTCCCAAACTAGCACTTATAAATATCATAAACCTTTGAGGTACAATAATGTTTTTTGTACCCCCCAAGACCTCACAACTTAATAAGCAATGACCTGAGACTGGTTAAACAGAACTTTGCAGATATGTTTAAATTAGTTGATTAGTTGAGTGAACCCAATGTAACCATTTAGATCTCTTTTTTTAAATTTATTGACTCTGAGTTTCATATCATGCATCCGAATCCTACACATCTCCCCGTCGCCTCGTATTTACCCTTTGCCCTTGCAAAATCCCACCCAAAATAAAACATACACACACAAACAACAACAATAAAAACGAAACATCGGGGAAGCTGCAGTGTGTCACAGTCTGTCCCTCTGTTCGTAAATCTTCGTTTGCAAATGCTCAGGGCCATGAGCCATTCATTGCTCTGGTTCCAGATCTCTGGCTTCTGGGACACCATCAGTGTTGGATCCTCATCAGGATTCCTTCCTATGATTCTGATGTTGTCCTGCGTTGTGGAGATCCTGCAGCTTCGGATCAGTGGGACTGGCCCTTTTCATGCTTCCCAACTGTTCACAGATGCTATAGATTTTGGGATGAGCCTACTCAGATAGATCTGGCGGTACTGAGCTGGTGAGAGCACTAGCTCTCCCTTATCTTGTCCCCTAGGACAAGCCAGCACAGCTCCAGCTAGGTCACCCTGTGCCACCGTCATCAGGAGGCTCTCTTGTCTTTAGGGTCCTCACCTGTACCCCGGACTCCGGAACCAGCTTCCTTATGCTGCTCAGTCACGGCTCAGGGCCCACTCTACCAAGTGCTGCAGCCTTTGAGGGGCTGGGCCAGCTCTCCTGCTCTCATACCCTCGGGACTGGCTCATGCGTGCCCCCTCAACCAGGGACAGCCCTATTATGCTGCCTAGATGAGGAGCAGGGCCTGCTTTCTTGAGTGCTACAGCTGGTGAGGAACACAGGCCAGTTCTCCTGACTGCCACAGGTGGTGAGGGGCAAGGGAGGGACAGCATACCCTGTTCACCACCCATGCCACCTCATAGCAGATGGGTGGTAGGACTAGTTCTCCCATACTCTTGCCCTTGGGGCTGGCTTGCCTGCAAGATTGCCACCAGGGTGGTCAGTTCCCCTGTGCTGTTCAGGTAAGGTGCAGGAGCGGCTCTCCTGAGTGCTCTAGCTAGTGAGGGACAGGGGTAGCTCACCCAAGCTCAAGGCCCTCAGCAGCAACACCAGATGGGACCTCCCCATGGATCCAGGTGCCATGGCTGACCACTCAGAGCAGGCTACTCCCCTCCATCCTTGAGCTCTGGTCTGTCTCTCCTCATAATGCTCAAGCTGTTCTACTTCTCTTTCTCTCCCACCTGACTGCCGGATACTCACACTTTGTGGTGGCTCATGCTGCAGGCTGGCCATACAGTTGGAGAGCCCCTGTGTGACATCTTCCATCTGCGCTGCATTGGTATGGTGGCAAGCAGGTGACTGTGCCAGGGGCTGAAGGGCAGGTCTGTGGGTGGCATGGTGGTCTGCAGGTCTCTGTCATCCTCCCATGCTGCACTGCTTGGATTTGATATTTTTAAGTCCTCAGCATTAGGCAGCTTTGGTCATCAAGCCATCCATCAAACTAGGATGCAAAGGGCTGCCATTTTCTTTGCCCCTCACTGATATACACACACCGCTGCAAACAAGGTGTCTCTTTGCCCATTGCCAGCAGGGACCACTTGAATTTTTAAGAGAAAAACAATATTCTGACTGTGGTCAGAGGAAGCTTGGAATGTATAATGATTAACGGGATGCAGCAGCGTTAACTGGGAAGACATAAATTGGCCCAGAGATAAGAATGGCAGCATCCCCTAAAAGCTGAAAGAAGCAGGGGTTAAATTTTTGCAGGAAACATAGCCGTTTATATTTCAGTTTTATCGAGGCGGGATCCATGTTGGATTTCTAACATTCAGAGCTACATAATAGTTAATTTGTGTTGTTGCAAGCCAAATTGGCCATAGTTACAGCAGTGCACACACACACACACACACACACACAATATCATTTTACATGAAAGGAAATATGCAAAAATTTTATGAGTCAAAATGTGGATATTTCCTAACTCTCAAAATGTCTTTGCATTTCCTTTAATTTCCCAGATCCGAGTAGAGATGACACAGTTCAGTTGTCTGTCTGGACTCATTTGTCTCTCTTAATCTAGATTGCCTTTGCCTTTTATGATATTGACTGTTTTATTGGAGTTGAGGCTAGCTGTCCTAACAGAATTGTCCTCATTTTGTATTTGTCTTTGTGCTTTCTACAAGATTAGATTCAAGTTAGACAATGTCCTGGTAAGGACATCTCAGGCTGTGTTGTATACTTCTTATTCAAAGTTTTAGATACACAGTATTATGTGACCCAGCTTTTGGTCAGACTAAATTTGATCACTTGCTTAAAACAGTAACTGCCTGATTATTTCAATGTAAAAACCTGTGACTTTGTAACTGGTAAGTTATCTGTGGCTAAGGTTTAGAGACTAGCAGTTGTTTTCTTCCCCAGCACTTTTTATGGAATGGTTTGGTACCAGGTTAATGATGTTTTCCTGCATTTGTTATTAAGTTGTGAGTTCCCAACTGAGTTATTTTTCTTTCTATGTTTATGAATCAGTACCCCCTTCAACTATAAGCTTTTTCATAGTCCTCAGAGCTTCTTTCTGTTTCTGTCTCATCAATAAGGCTGCACAGGGAATTTGTCATACAAGGTTATCATCCCCAAACCTCTTCAACACTGTGCTTTGGAATCCTAGGGGTTTTGGCATCCTTATTACCTCTAGGCACAGCAGGATTGCTCAGGGTTCCCTTGCACATTTCCTGCCCTAAGTTAGGAATTGAGCTCCCCTAAAAGGGTAAGCCTTCTGATTCCTTTTAATGAGAAATCCCATTTAGAATCACAGCTCTGTGCCTTACTGACTTCTTGAGCTAATGCCAGGTTATTGCTTGTTCAGTCTTTATTTTCCCTTTATAAATTTCTCACTAAATGTGCTGCCTGTTGTATGCCACATGATTTGATATGAAGTTTTTCACTATCACTCTTTAGAATAGTTTCCAAATTTTACTTACGATTTTTTGCTTTGATACATAGTTTCTTTTTAAGTGATTGCTTCATCCACACATCTATGGTGACTTTCTTTTTGTCTTCAGCTCTGTGGTCAGAGTACTAGTGCGATTCCAGTTCCTTTGAAAGTGTTGACACTTGCTCACCTGAGTACATGGTCAGTTTTGTTATATGATTTGTGTGAGCTTGCAAAGAATGTGAATTCTCTATGATAGAAGCAATGTATATTAATATGTCAATCAGATCTATTTTATCACTAATGTGTAAATCTTCTCCACCCCTACTGATTTTTCTCTCTTCTGTTAGTAATGTATGTGTCAGTCTCACATACCCTATATGCCTTAGTTCTATGTGCTTTTGTTTTATGTATCTTGAGACAATGTTAGCAGGTTTATAAAAGTCTAGAATTGGTATCTCATCCTCAGGATTTGATGCATGAATTGTCAAATGTCACTCCTGGTTGCTGGGAATGTTTTTCTCTGTATATGTAGTAATGAAGCCATGCTACCATTAGAATTTTTGGTTGTTATTTGCATAGATTTTTTTCCCTTTCTAATTCCAGTCCCATGTTTCTTTGCTTGCAGTTCTGAGATCAAGGCCTTCATCATGGTAGAAAAGTTCTACAGTTAAAGCTACACTCTCAGCCCTTATCCTTTGTCTTTTAAATTTAAAGATATTATTTGTAAAGGCACAAGTTTTCAAAATTTTTGCACAGCATCTGCAGACCTTGTTCAGTTTCTAGAGATAATACTTTTCAGTTGTGTCTACACTGCCTTCTGTATTTAGTATGGCTTTCTGCCGTGTCTATACTGCCTTCTGTGTTCTGTCTGCTTTTCAGTTGTGTCTACACCGCCTCTGTGTTCAGTCTATCTGCTTCTTTTGGGCCTCTTCCTTCTAAAGGTTTTAAGAGATATTTTAAATGGTGTTTTCTTTCCATTTGATGCCTTATTTTGTCTTTGAATAATATGTCCTCATCGTGTTAATGATTACTATAACCATTATACTACGATCTTATAGAAAGTGACTGTGACTAATACTTTCAGCCCGACAGTACAGACACTGAGGAGTTTCGCTCATTGTGTGCTCTCCTTGCATTGTGTGTCATCACTGACAACATGTAAATCCATGCAATGACTGGTCTTTCCTATATTTTGTAAAGCCAATGTTTCCTTGGATCTACTTTGAACCCTTCTTACTTAATCTCTTCATTGTTCTTCATTTCTCCTTTATCTCTCTCTTCTTTATACTTTAAGCCACTAATGTGTGTGGTTGTTTGTTATGGCAGCAAAGGAAACTAATCCAGAGATTGAGGCGATGAGTGTAAGGCACTGATCACAGTACCCAAATTCCTTAACTGCTATCTTCATGCTGTACCATTGATTCTGATGAGATTATTATGCAATTAACACTTATTTGCATTTTTCTTTTTAGTTACAAATAAGGAACGGTCTCTACTTTCATCTTTGTTGCTGTTCTAACTTACCAAATATTTCTACTAATATGAATCTTAAGGAGGCAGATGTTAAAGAAATTTTTTTAAGATTTATTTATTTATTTATTTTTAAACATTTTTTTTTTTTTTTTTGGTTTTTCGAGACAGGGTTTCTCTGTGTAGCCTTGGATGTCCTGGAACTCACTTTGTAGACCAGGCTGGCCTCGAACTCAGAAATCCGCCTGTCTCTGCCTCCCAAGTGCTGGGATTAAAGGTGTACGCCACCACCGCCCCGCCTTAAGATTTATTTTTACTTATAGGAATACATTGTAGCTGTCTTTAGACACACCAGAAGAGGGTATTGGATCCCATTACAGATGGTTGTGAGCCACCATGAGGTTGCTGGCAATTGAACTCATGACCTCTGGAAGAGATTAACCTCTGAGCCATCTCTCCAGCCCTGTTAAATAAATTTTAAAGTGAACTTAGAAAAAGATTAAGATTCCAGCTTTGTGTTAGAAAGGAGTCATATGCTTTCACTCAGTCCTAGCAAAGGCATCCTGATTTCTTCCTACTCATTATGCCAGTTGATTACAGTGTTGGGAGACTTTTGAAATGTCATACGACTTTAATTTGGTATTTGTTTGTGTATATTTTGGGAAAGGTGTGCTCGCTAATAAATTTAAGACAGCATGGCAGCATTTTATGTGTCACATAACCTTAGCACTGTGAAATATTGTCATGGTTACCTGCAAAGCAGCAGGATGTATGTGGGTGAAAGACGAGGCTCTAGCAGCATATGAATAGGCTCCATACAGAAAGCAAAGACTGTGGACTAAGAGAGGAAGGTAGCGACATTTGGGAAAAATAGGAACAAGCCACAGTTCAACTGCTTGTAGGAGAAAATAGGTTTCCAGAGGGCATGGTGTCATCCCCTGACTTCAGGCATTTCAGATTATTGAACCACCTAATCATCTAGATTGCAAACATTATTGAATTTACTTAGAATAGTTTAGTCACTTCCATGTTCGAAGAGCTATACAGTACAAGTTTGTTTTCTCCATCATCTCCTGAAACACAAAAACTTCCCTATAAATATTAGTTCTTCTCTGTGCTTAGATTTATAAAAATTTAATTTTTATTTTATTTGTTTCTGGCAAGCTAGCTGCATTTTCTTTCCTACTTTCCACCTCCTTTCTTAAAAGCAATACTGTTAAAAACTAGATAATTAAGGCATAAATTCAATAGCAGTCTATGAGAGCCTTGGTAAGTCCAGTCTAAATGGCAGAGAACAAGAACTAAGAGTGCAGAGGGCAGGAGGGATGGCTCAGTGGTGAGCAACAGTTGCTGCACAATCATCGGAAAGCTTGGAACCCAGAGCCCATGTCAAAGCTGGATGTGGCTTCAGACATTCCTGTAACTCGGCACTCACGATGGCAGAGTCAAGGAGATCATTAGTGAAAACCAAACATACACGAACAAACAAACAACCCTAACAACTGTAAGCTCCAAGTCCAGCCACACACCCTGCTGCCTCAAAGGAACAAGGAGAGTGATAAGCAAACACTGAGACTTTCCTCTGGCTTCTGCAAACCTGCACACATCTGTTCACACAATGCTCACACACACACACACACACACACACACACACACACACACACACACCCTCCACACAATGCATACAAAAGAACAAATAGATCATGAGTTGAATTATTAGAATTCTTACAAAGTGAGAAAAACAGCATTTAAGGAAATGTCATAAACAATTTAATTACAAAAAAATAAAGACTAGGAACACAAATAAGACGAGTCCCATGTGAGGTGGAGGAACAAAGAGTTTTTGAACTTTGGAAAAAGAATTCAGCTCATTAACAAATACGATACAAACCATGACACAGCTCATTTACTCTTCTTATAATGAATGAAAAATGATTCATAAAACAATGTCGAAACATTTGACATTAAAGGAAACAGAACAGTAGAAACACTATGCCCACAAAGTAAGTCTCAAACCATGCACAGATAACCACTTCACCTCAAGTCAGTGAGGGCAGCTTCCTATGCTCAGTCACGTAAATAATCTTGGATTAAGATTTTGTAATTACCAATCCTGCAACTTCTATTCCTACACAACTCAAGGTTTTTTTAATCCTACTTGGATAATATCATAAATGGTCAGTTAGTCAATAAGATAAACACAAACACCAAAAATTACACAACTTCACAGAATAGGATCCGATGTACCAAGTACTTTCATTTCTCATGAAGTTTATGTAAAGTTTTCCCTCGGAAATATTTTAGTGCTAGCATCTTTACAATTTAAGTCGTTGCTACAACCAAATAGGAATGAAACCAGTAAGAAAGGAGTGAAGTTTTGTTGTACTCCGAAGAAAGGCTGATTTGTCTCCAGGGCCCAATTATAACAGAGCCAATTAGGTTCTGGGACGCCCTCATGCCTCTTTACAATTCTTTTACAAGCCCACGGAATAAAACTCTGCATGTGTGTGTCAGAACTTACTGATATGGATTCCAAATATTGCTCCGTCCATCAATAAAACTTCATGTTCAAAGGAGAAATGGAAACTAATATGTGCTTAGTTAGCTTTCAAATGACGTCAAATTCACAGACATGCTGCAACGTAAGAATTAATGTCAGTGTGAATGTTCAATTAATGGTTTAATTTCATTCTTAAAATATTAAAACCACCCATTTGCTTTCCTTTTTTCAACAGTATGGAAAGTAAAGAAAAGAAGGAAGGAAGCAGGGAGAGATAGAGGGAAGAGATCTTACAAGCTTTCAAATCTAAGGTCTCATTTGCAGTCTGGTGACCCTGAATCTACACTACTGTGGGGAACATGCTGTGAGCACAGAAACTCTCTCTCTGCAGCCTACATGCTCTCTGAACTCCATAATTGGAAAAAGATTCAGAGAACAATATGAACATTTGCAAAGGAGAAAAATCTTCTCTCATGAATGTGTGGTGTGACTTTAAATTCATTCTTTTCTTCTACAAAGAAAACCGTACCATTAATCCCAACTGGTAACTCCTCACAAATACAAAGACATTTTTAATTTGGCACAGAGTGTTTATGTGTGCTGTGGTTGTTGTTTAATAATACTAGGCCTTCTAACTTTTGCTTTGTCTCTCCACAATAAATACACCCAAAGTACTCCATTGACCACCAGATAACTATTTTATAAACATTTGGGACCATAATTTTAGAGATGCAGTCTCTGTGTTTTAAATGCATTAGATATGAGGACTGCAAAACTGCATGGATTGCTGTCTGCTGTGAAGATCAGAAAGGATAATAATACTGAGATCTTCTAATCATTTTTATTGTTAGAATTTTATTATTAATGTTTGTAAAATATTTCAGTCAAATATTTGGTTACGTTTTCAAAAAGCAGTGGCAATACATTAGCCACTCTTAATCAACAGCATAGATGAATGCCCTGAGTTCAACTCCACCAATGCCAGAAAATAAAAACAATAGAATTATTGGAAATGACTGACACTGCATTCCTAAGCAAGACTGAAGAGCCGGGTATCGGCAGACCAAATGCTTCCCCAACTTTATGGAAGACAAAAGTGAACTAAGGATGCCAACAGGTAGCTCAGGCTGTGGACAGTCATTCTACAATTCTGACAGAAAAGAGGAAGAGGAGGGAATTCAGATTCCAACGTGGAAATGTCATGGATTATGGAGCCATAGCCATGCCACACCTCAGCCCCAAACCTCCACACACAGGGCAGCCTCATTTGAGAATGCACCCAGAAACCTCCAGCTGAGCACAGTGCTCTAAATAACTCAATAGAATTCTCTCAAAAGATAAAAAGCAGCTAATTCAGCTGTTGGCACCTCGATGTAAATCCTTTCTAATTTTGGAGTTTTAAGTGTATTCCAACTGAAAGCTGGTTGTCTGACTCATTACCCTTAGAGTCAGCCAAATTTTTATTCAGAGAAAGAAAGAGCTCTTTACTCTTATTTATAAACTAATAACCAAATTCACTTTATCTCTATGAAGTGATATTCAAGATATATGAAAATAAGAAGTCAATATAAAAAATTAAAAGTTTGTTCCAACTGGGAAGCAAGGAGATTTCCAGAAAACAAAATAACATTAAAGTAAATAGTGTACTCTCTTTAGATATTCACTAAGATATTTCCACCATAGAAATAATTACATGTTAGGTAAAAGTAGCAATTAGAAAGAGAGAGAAAAGGTACTAGAAATAAAATCTATAATCTTATAACATATTTGAAGTTTGGTAGAAAATTAAAAAAAAAATTTAAGCAAGAAAAATCTAAGAGACAAAATGGTTGAGTGGTATTTGACTGACTACAAAGTTTAAGCCGAGATTAAAGCATAGAAATACATAAAACATCCTGGGAGGAAGGATTATCAAAGAAAAACAAAGCAAACAAAACAACCAAAAGGCCTTATAAGAGGGACAAACAAGTACTGATTAAGGGAGGATGTGGACCATTCAAGAAAGACCCATTGGCATAGACTTTGTTTAGATCTTGTTTGCATATCTATTATTTCTCTAAAAGAATGCTTCATGGCAGATGTATTGATATTCTGGCTTTTACAAACTTTCTTTCCCATTTTCTGAAATGATTCCTGTGCTATAGATGTGAATTATGCCGATGGAATGCTCATGGAGTCCCAACCCTAGACAAAAACCTTCAGGCAACTAATGAGTGCCTGAGAAAGGAAGCATTAACCTCTGCCACTGATGAGACCCCAAATGGGCTACCCAACACAAAGTGCCAAGTGGTCAGTCTTGCAGTCATATTCACACAAACAAGAAAAACCCTCTCAGCAGTTTGTATTCATGCGAGAATGAGTCTAATTTGAGGATGTGCTTTAGGCAAAGTGGAGGATTTACTAAAGCAGTACCTCTAGAAAAAGGTAAAATTTGAGCCAAAAGAGAAACAAAGGGAAGTCTCTGTGTGACCCCTGCAAAGCAGATGTAGAGACTGATCTGTCTAGCTTAAAGAGAATTTTGCTTATAAACCAGATATTTGATATGATCAAAAGAGAAAACCATTTCTCCATGACAACAAAAAGTATCACATAGAAATTTTCATTTCAGAAACTTAATGGATGTCTATGTTTCAAAGCTAATATTAAATTAAATATTTGGATAACTTGTATGATTTGAATATGAAGTTGTAAGTCTAAATTAGAGTTTAAACATTAGGGCTTCAGAAACAAAATTAGTAAATAGAAATGAAAACTGAAGAACACAGAATTATTAGCACTAAAGATGCAAAAAATATGATATATGCCTACACCTCCCCTAAGGGGAGTCTCGGCAGGTAGCAGGCAACAGTCAGTAGTTGTACAGAAGAGACATAGGTGGAAATTAGGTTTCTGGAGCTAGGGTTTGGAGGAGAACCATGAGGAGAAGTAGAAGGTGCAGGAGGGGCCATAAACACATAGCCCTGAGGACTGGCCATTGGAGTCACGAGCAGACTCGATGAAACACAGTAAGTAGTAAGTAATAACTCAGGGTTGTCGATAGGAAAGTAGATTTTAACAGAATGGAGGGTAGGTATTCACCCAGCTCTTGTGCTGTTTAAGGCTTATTGTAAATATAAAGGCAGTATATTTCTTTTCTCTCAAAACTAAAGGGTCAAAGGCATGGTAGAAAGCCCCAGTTGGGACTAAATAATTTCTAACATACAATCACTGAGTGATTTGATAACATACAATCACTGAGTCCATTTATCATTGCTTGTATATATATGTGCCCAAGACCACTTGGTATTGGAAAACCTATGTGGTAGGTCATTTGTAGACGAAACTTACTTAGCCCTCTCAGTAGTCATTGGCCACCCATAACTCTTCATATAGGGTAGGTAGGGGACTTGGGAAATTTCTCTGTTAGTGTTGGTATATTAACTGGTGGTTATCATTATGCCAGTCTAGTTCAGGCAACCAAATAATTCCAATTTCATGGATGCATTTCTCCAGCTCTGTTTAAGACATACTGTCTAGCAGCAGACATCATGGGCTTGTGGCTTCTATTATCTTTCTACCCCAATAGACTATTTTCCCTGAATTTTAGGGCTAAGAGCTGCATTGTAGATATATCAGCCTTAGTTGGCTACCCCCCAAATCACTTATTCTCTGCATTTTGACAAGGTGCTAACCTTGGTAATGACCCCCATCTGTTACAACATCCTTAGCAATTAAAGATGCAAATTAAGGCTTCTCAGAAATTCCTTCTTACCCTAGAGAGTAGCTAAGGTGAAGATATCTGACAACGAATGAATGCTGGTGAGGATTTAAGGGAAAGAGAAGCCTCATTTTCTGTTGGTAGAATTGGATCCACTATGGATATCAGCGTGTGGAAGTCTCAAAAGCCAAAAGTAGATCAGCCATATGTCCTGGGATACCTCAGAGTATACAAGGGATTTGATATTCTACTACATAGAAAATTTATCAGTCATTTTCATTGCTTTGTTCATGATAGCTGGGAATTGAAACAACCTAAATGTCCTTCAACTGATGAATAGAAAATGAAATATTGTACTAGTTTTAGTTAGGGTTTTTCTTGATGTGAAGAGACACCATGACCAGGGCAACTCTTACAAAGGAAAACATTCAGTTGGGGTTGGCTTACTGTTCAGAGGCTCAGCTTATTATCATCACAGCAGGAATGGTGGAATGGCCACAAACACAGTGTTGGAGAGGTAGCTTAGAGTTTGACATCTGGATCTGTAGGCAGCAGGAAGAGACAGTGAGCCACTAGGCCTGGCTTGAGCTTCTCAAAGCTCCTCCCCCCCCCAAGTGACACATTTCCTCTAACAAGGCCACACCTTCTCCAATGAGGTCACACTTCCTAGTAGTGACACTCCCTGTGAGCCTATGGGGACTATTTTCTTTCAAACCATTAGAACATCTATTCACAGTGGAATACTAAAGGAAATTGAAATGATGCAATTTTCAGGTGAGTGGATAGAACTGGAGTATATATTATCCTAAGTGAGGTCATCCTGGGCCAGAAACAAGTTCTCTCTTATTTGTGTATTTTAGCTTTGAAGTAACAACAACAACAACAACAACAACAACAACAATAATAAAACCAGGAAAACAGAAAGAGACCATGAGGGAGTTGGGGAGAACCACTGAAGAGGGGGCATAGTCGAATACAGTTGCTATGAAATGGATAATGGAGATTTTTACTAGAGAGGGAGGGTGAAGAAGAATAAAATAACACTAAGGGACTTTCAGAAGACACATGAACACATCATTTTACAAGCTTATTTAAAATATATAATGTATATGTGCACTTATATATATAAGTGTATGCACATATTATATATATATATATATATATATATATATATATATATATATATATATGTTGAACAACAACAGTTGTTCAACAGTTACTTCACTTAAGATGAGGGTGTGCCCCACCTCCAAGAGCAATGCACTAACAAAAACCACAGAGCCAGGCATGGGGAACATCCCCTTGAGGTAGTGATCAGAGATAAAATAAGACTCTCTCTCCTCTCTCTCTCTCTCTCTCTCTCTCTCTCTCTCTCTCTCTCTCTCTGTCTCCTCTCTTTCTGTCGTTCTCTTTCTGTCTGTCTCTATCTCTCTGTCTCTCTCTCTCTCTCCACAGCCAGACCACTATGTACAGATACGAGGAATGCTTTATTTCTTGGTTTCTTCCTCCTTTGTCAGAGTCTTGATGATCTCCTCCTTCTTAGCCTGGAGACGCTCCTCCCTGCGCTTTCATGCTTTCCTGGTCTTAGGCCTGCGGGCCTCAGCCTCGTCAGCTAGTAGCTTCTTGCCCGTCTTATCTGCCTTCAGAGAGTCGGCTTGTTTTTGAGTACATTCCCTTTGACCTTCAGGTACAGGCTGTGATACATATGGCGTTCAATCTCCTTAGATTCCTGATATCTCCTGAGAAGCCGGTGCAGGATCCTCATCCTTCTCATTCAGGTCACCTTCTTGGGCATCTGAATGTTGGCAGTACCCTTCTTCTTCCCTAAGCCCATATGCCTGCCCTTCTCTCGGGACAAGGTGGTTCAGCGAGCCGGGAATGGACAGTCACAGGCTTCTGGATAATCAGTCCACCTTTGATCAGCTTCCTGATCTACTGACAGGAGTTGGCGTTGCAATTTCACTGTTTCTCATTGGGGTCCAACCAGACCTTCTTTTTTTACCACAGCGGAGGACACTAGAGGCAAGCCTCTTTTGTAGCCTGAGCATACTCATGGCTGTATGTTTTATCACCATTTTCCTTGGTTGTATCCGAGAGCTTGAAGACAAGAGCTTACAGCTAGAAACACCACAATCCAGATCTGAGGACTAGCATTCATGAGGTCACTGCTATGTAAGCTGCTAAGGGAGAGGAGCAATCCTATCCAGGTGTAAAGGCTGCAGTCCACAACAAGGTCTGAACCAATAAGACATTGCCATTGGTGAAATAATAGTACTTTTATCTTGAAGGTAACCAATAGATGTTTAACTGTATTTAAGAACCACTCATTAGGTAGGAGTTTATGCCTGATACTGTCAACCTACCAACTAGAAAGGGACCGCGGAGGAGGGGCGGAGAAGAAACACCAGAGATGGGGTGTAGTAGGATACAGGTATTATGAGGTGGGTGACGAAGACTTTAACTGGGGAGGATAAAGAGGTCACATACTCTAGAAGGAAGTACTACTGCCAGTTTTCTAAGCTAGTATAATTTCTAATTATAATAAATCATTATCCACAGATAACTGTAGCACTCACCTTAATCAAAGCAAAAATATACTGCAATAAATAGAATCACAATCAGACATCCAAATAATAAAAAATATATATGCTTTCTAAAATGCTAAGAAAGATTGCTTGAGGAGATGTCATTTAAGCCTAAATAAGAAGAAGGTAAAGATAGAATGATCTATATGTATAAAATACTTGTTGCAGAAAGAGCAAAGGTTCTGATAAAGGTTCCTGTACCAGCTGTGAGGAAGGAAGTGCCTTGGGAGGTAACTAAAGGGGATATGGCAGGGAAAGAAGGGCTGGTACCAAGTCAGTGAAAGACTCTAGGCTCCATTCTAAACATGGTGGAAAGTTCATGAGGCGTTTCCTATAGGGAAATTACAATCTGCTTTCCATTCTGAACATGGTTTTTCTGGTGGAGAAGATTGCATGACAGACATAAAAGTGAAAGTGGGAGAGAAACTAGAAGGAAATGAAAGGTTGGTAGTGGAGATGTTGGTGATTTGAATATGCTTGGCACAGGGAGTGGTGCTATTAGTAGGGATGGCCTTGTTGGAGGAAGTGTGTCACTATAGGAGTGAGCAATGAGACCTTCCTCCTAACCCAGTCTTCTCCTAGAGGCCTTCAGATGAAGAGGTAGAACTCTCAATTCCTCCTGCACCATGCCTGCCTGGACACTGCCATGCTCCTGCCTTGATGATAATGGACTGAACCTTTGAACCTGTAAGTCAGCCCCAATTAAATGTTCTTATAATAGCTGCCTTGGTCATGGTGTCTCTTCAGAGCCATGGAAACCATAACTAAGGCAGAGATAGTGGGAAAAATTTAAACTCTGGATCACTGATGGGATTTGCTATAAGACCAGATTCAAGGAGAGAAAGAGTACAGCTTTTTTCATTTGGTTTTGCTTTAACATAGCATGCTTATGATGTACAGATGTACATTCAGGCACACACTCATAGACATAAGACAAATGTCTCAAAAAGAAAAGGGAAACTCACCAACATAAACATAAATTTGCAGTGAAAATCTTGTAAGACATTATTTTAGTCTAGTCCACACAAGAAGTTAGGGGTATTGGCATACACCAAAAGTCACAGTACTTGGGAGGAGAAGAGAGGGTCAGGAGTTCATCAGCTTTGGTGATGTATTGAGACTTAAGGCAATATGAACTATGGAAGACACTGTCTTAAAGCAAAACCAAATAAACAAAGTAAAAGATAATCACTATTAGAGAAAGGAAAAAATGAAATCATGTCTTACCTGAGGGAATGCAAAGAATCCACAGATACTATTGTCCTGTTCCTATCAAACATGCATCAGGCAAAACTGAACTGGGAAGAGGCCTTCTACATATAGTAAAACTTTAGCATCGTCAATCTGCCAAAACCGATGAGGAAGGAGGCCATTTTAGCTGGAGTATTTAATGATAAAAGCCAAGTGTGATCACTGATTCTGTAGAAAAGGCATTTATAAAACTAATACTTGAATGGTGTGTGCGCACAAATCAGAAACATTTTTTTCAGTGCTAATTTCTTGATTTTGATTTTTATACTTTATATATAAAGGGAGCTCTTCCTTACTAGACTTACACAGTCAAGTATTTGAAGGTATTTGGTAGGCTAGGTTTTAAACTGCTCATTAAAATTTCTTCTGTAATTTCATCACATATATGCACATATATACATACTCTAAATACATCCTCAAAATGATTCTGAAAGAAGAGTCTACACTCTCACCTATAAGAATATATGATGTTCACCTTATAAACTATTTCAGTATCCAGACAAAAAAAAAGAATAACATTTCAATTTGGTTTATGAAGCTATCATCAGTCTGACACCCAAATGCCAAAAATTAGTATATATGACATAGAGGACAATCATTTCTGTGAATAATATCAGATAAAAATATCACCCTGCCAATTATGTAGTAAATCATGAACATTTAAAGTTAACAGCAGAACAGATATATTTAAAATCCAATGATTAAAAACAGGGGCCCAGCCTTTCCTCAGCTGCTGCCAAGGTGCTGATTCTTCCCGGGAAGCTGAGACCTCAATGGTGAGATGTTCTCCCATATTGATGACTGGCAGTGTTCAGGCAGTCCACAACGTGGCTCTGTCTCTGCTCATCTGCATTTACTCCATCCTCATCTAGCATGATGCGGCGGCAGTCTCTTTAGTAAGTCAAAAGATCGATTTGTCGTGTAATGTTATACCTATTAGTATTACACTATTTACTAGTTCTGAGCCTTTTACATTTAAAGTAGAACCATTAGCTGATTACTCATGAACCCTTTACTGTCAGTACATGTGATAAATTCACTCCATTATATTATGACTACTACATCTACAAAACTTTCTCCTACAGCTCAAAATGCAGACAAACACTGAAATTTTACCTTAACATTGTTCATAATTTGAGTATGCCATATAAGAAGTATTATCCATTTAGATGCTTTTAATCATTTGGAAGTTAAATATTTCAGTATTCAAGAAAGCAAATTCTACCTCCAAATCTGGAGCACATTTTAAGATACTGAGAGAAATGATTTGGTAATAAATTATGTAACAGTGAGACAAGAAGTTCTAATGTTATTATTCAAAAATAACCTATTTTGCCTTGCTTGAAAAATATCCAGAGTAGTTAAATTAATACTAACATATAAAATGACAGCATAAATATTTGAAATAAGGGCACACCACATAATCAATATATAATAAAAGCAGAATATGCTTATTTTTCTTATTTTTCTCTGTCAGTTAATATTTAATTTATCAAATAAGTTTGCGTTACTTGCTAAAAGGACTATATTATTAAGTGAATGAGTCACTTATATGAGTATGTACATATAGCCATCTTGCTATTCAATTGTCTTTGTGTTGCTTTCCTTGCTATGGTTTTGATGAGATCTAACACATTGCGATATAATAATACAAAGTCAAATCATAAGGAAAATAGGGTTAATATCCAAAAGGATAAACATACTCAGTAGTTCATTACTATAAAAATGTTTATAAACTCCAAAATTGGTTTCTATTTGCTATATATTTTCACAAGAAAAATTGCTTACTTTTTGTAATGGTCCAGTTTTCTGTGAAAAAATTTAAAAGGACAGCCATATAAGATCATGAGAGGTTTGCACTTTTTATGGGCACCCTTTTTAGTCTATGTTTAAAGAAAATGTAAGCCTTTGGTAAATATCCCATGGAGAGCCTTCCTACCTACCAATGGATATCACTTGTTTTTAGGGACTATGCAAAGCTACTAATACCAATTTCTAAGTGATTACAGCATTTTTTTCCATTATATTTCTTCATTTGAAATGCTAAATAAAATGCAATTTAGTACCTGCAGGTCACTTTTTAATATTTAGTTGACATGTCAAAACTCCAGCTTCCTGAGAAATAATTTTGAAATGAGACTATTAATCTGTATGCCATCTTATTACATTTGCAGATTTTCTTCTGAGGGAAATACACAAAATTGATTATATAGGGAACAGAAATCTGTTGGGTTATGCTTTAAAAGGCCAAGAAATCTGAGATCCAGAGAATAACATTTAGGACAGGAATTCTTGCTAGGTTTTAAGGTGTCAGAATCCAGAAGAGAGACAGAAAGAGAAGAGAAACAAAACAAGAGAGAGAGAGAGAGAGAGAGAGAGAGAGAGAGAGAGAGAGAGAGAGAGAGAGAGAGAGACAGAGAGAGAGAGACAGAGAGAGAAGGGGTTGGCAAGACAGAGACAGAGGTTCAGAGAGAAGCAGAGGTGGACGAAGGGAGACTGATTTGATCTCCGATGAAGAACTCAGACTTGAGCTAAGGAACCCTCACAGTATTAATGCATCTGTGAGGGCAAGCTCTCCCAGCTTAATTACTCTCCTAAAGGCCTACCTTCTAGCACTGATGTACTGAGGATTGAAATGTCAATACACACTCTTCAGGGGACATACTAAAGCCAAAACATGATTAGCAAAAATCGATAACTAAGTTTGTTTATAATCTACTTTCATATTTTTTGTAGTGTGAATATGCTGAAAATAACTGACTAATGCATATGTTTTTAAGCAAAACATTTCATAAAGCTGTCTGTATAAAAGTTCAGGCTTATTAAATTAACAAACTATAAGGGATAGCCAAAGCGTGTGTGAGCCCATGCCTGTAATCTTAACACTTAGGAATCTGCGTTGGAAGGATCACGTGCTTGAAACCACCCTGGTCTTTATAGCAAGAAATTATCATAAAACCAAACAAAACCTCAAAACAGCACAGTATAATTCTACTTCTGTTGTGGTTGGGATATGAATTTCAGGTGGGACTCTTGAGAAGTCATTGAGATACGAAAAGGTTAACACCATAGATGGCTTACAGGATTGATGTTTTTACATCTGGATTGCTATTAGAATGCAGGATCTTATTGTAGGAAATAGGTCAGTGAGCACACATTTGAGGGGTGCATTGTACCAACCACTCCATTCTCTGGAACATTCTGCTTCCCACTGCTCTGGGCTTGAAGCAGTAGATCCAACTGATCTTAAACAACAACAACAGCAACAACAACAAAAACAAAAAACAACAAAAATCCACTGTAAACTACTACTGAAATAAAGCTTTCCCCTGCTTAAATTATATTCCTGGAAGTTTTTCACAATGATGGCAAGATAACTAACACAATTCTGTAACAAGAAAACCTTCTGCGGTTAAGATCATGTGCTGTCCTTTAAGAGGATCAGAGTTCAGCTCCTAGTACCCAAGTCACAAGGTTGCAATCAACTTAATTCCAGCTCCAGGAGATCTGATGCTTTGTGTGTTCATCAGGGATCCCCCAGTACTAGCATGCACATTTGCACGCGCGCACACGCGCACACACACACACACACACACACACACACACACACACACACACACATGCAAGCAAGTGCATGAGCACTTTAATATATCAATACTATCTACTCAGTCTATTTAATGTTATGGTTTTTTTGACACTGATAATCAATTTTTAATTTAGTTTTCATTTAAAAAGTATTCTTCTTCTTTTAATATGTACAAGCATTTGGAGTGCCCACACATGTGTATGCATGTTCATATGTGTATGGTCACATGTGCATGTGTGTGTATGTATACTTGTAGGACTGTTTGTGTAGATGTGTAAGGCTGATATTGGGAAGCTTTTATTTCGCTTCCCCCTTATCCTTTGAGACATGGTCTTTTATTCAATCAGAGCTTGCTCTAGGGACCCTCTATTTTTGCTTGCTAAGGCTGCATTTACAAGGGTGCTGTGTGACAAGTGCTTTAACTGCTAAACCATGTACTTACTTCATCTTCCTTAATATTACTTTTTGTTTGCGAGTCATGGAACAAATGTTGCAGTTAAAAACAATTGGGTATTTCTATAAAACATGGCTTGGTTCAGGTTTTTGTAAGCATTTCACTGATGGTTAGCTTATTGACTGCTATTTCTTTTTTTTTTTTAATTTTCTATATTTTTTTTATTTACATTCCAAATGATTTCCCCTTTCCCGTTTCCTCCCTCCCCAAAAGTCCCATAAGCCCCCTTCCCACTCCCTGTTCCCCATTCATTGGTTGCTATTTCTATGTGCAAAATTATTGTAGGTTTTAATATCAAAACCTATGCCCAGTTGTAGATCCTGTAGTTTCATGTTAAATTTGAAAATGGAAAAACTAAAGTGACTTGGGGGCGTACCTAACACCAAGAAAGCAGTTAAATAAAGGAGACTTGTAATATGCGTATAGAAAAGTATTTTTCCTGGAGATCTATATTAGTCCACTATGTCTCAAACTAAGTGGGAATAATACTGAAGGCTATTAATCATTCCATTTTCACAGCAGTACACCAGCAGGAATTTATTTAGTGCAACTACTTGCATTATTTTGACACATTAGAAAAAATTGTTCTGTCTAATTGGCCTTCAAACTCCCACTCTACCAGAATGGTGTGCTAAACTATTATTATTTCACATGATCTGTGCTGTGCGCCCCTTGGTGAATACTGCCTCGCTTCAGATCTGCTAACAAAGTAACATTGTACCATCCATGTATTCCGTTTAATAACTTCCCTCTCTTTCCAGGGTTATTACAAAAGCAGCAAAGAGAAACATGGAATCTCAAGCAACATTTTCTATGCAAGTGCAGTCATGCCATCTTATCAACTAATACAGTTTTGAAGAATTAAGCAAGAGCTATAAGTGCCTCCCAAATTCCTGTGTCTTCATCCAATCTTCTGCAACTATACCAATCAAAGTCTATCACTGAATTAAAATCTGAACAGGGACATTGCTATCATTCCTTCCCTGGCCATAAAGTAACCCTACTTACACATAAGCAACTGTATTGACTGAGGCTGGTAGACTGAAGATCTGGTGGAAAAGCAGTTTTTGAATTTCTATGACAGGTCAGTACTTCACTTTCATTTACAGACTTCTTTCATTCACTGCCTACATTGTCTCATCTTGTCTTGTATTTGACTCATCTAAAGAGCAGCAGTCATTGAGGAAGTCTGCAGACAACCAACATCACTATCTAAGCAGAATCCTGTAGCTATGATCTCCTCTACATCCTGACACTCTTCCTCTCACTGGACTATGTCTGCCATAGTTCTGAGTTTTAGTATCATTTAAGACAAACAAACATCTCTGTCCCTCCTACTCTCTCCCTGTCTCCCCTCTACTCCTGCTTTCCCAGCAAGACATGACTATGGGAGACATGTCTATGGGAGACAGTATGATTACTGTCTCATACTATTCGTCAATATGATAAACATTTTTCTGCTCTTGTGTCTCATTTTTTTCTGGGATATCTCAAAAAGCTCTTAAGCAACAGATCTGCTCATAATATTTCATTTATTACACCTAAAAAATTAACAGGCTACTAATATGGCTAACGTTTAATAATTTCTGTTGTCTTACAATACTGTCATCCCTTACTTTTTATTGTTATTTTGCCATTCTTTTGGAACAGGGATTCAATATATATAGCGCAGTATAACCTTAAATTGTTATGTATTAAATGTACATGGAATACATGTACATGGAATTAAATTTTGTGCCGCCACGTCCAGCAAAAATCCTATTCTTTGTAAAGTCTTCAGTGTTTTACTATAGTTCAGAAATCAGTCTAACACATTAACATTTGAACATTTTCCTATTTAAAAAAAATAAAGAATTCTCTACTCCTTCAACTTTATCTCTTTCAAACTGATTCATGGCAAGACATTTTGAAGAACTTCTCTGTGTTTATCACAAATTCATTCTTTGTAAATGTAAATGTCACTTTTATTTCCTCAGAGGCGATGAGAGTACCCAAGTTGTGCAAATACAGAGTTTGGGCTGAGCTCAGAGTGTTTCTATCTAATTATTCCTGGGCCTAGGCCTGGAACCTTCTAGCCTCTGTACAACCTAATCTTCTGTAACCCCTGACCTCAAAGGCTTCAGCTTCCAGCCTCCTTCTGTTAACCTAGTCTTAGAATGTTTCAGCTTCTGAAACTTACTGCTGAATAAACTCTTTCTGATCTCTGGCTGGCTGGTTCAACTCAGTTGTTCTTGCCCAAACTCCTCTCCAAACTGATTAATTCAAATTGGCTTCTCCCGGCTTCTGACTGAATTGCTCTGCATAGAAAGACTGCTTCTGAACTCCATGAACTGAACTACTCTGAACTACTCTGAACTGAACTGAACTGAACTCCATCCACTCTGTCTTCCAGTACTGCTCTTAAGTAGCCTCTCTTCCCTGTCCGCAGAGAGTTGGGCATATTCTATCTCTGACTCATTCTGTCAAATCTTTCTCTGATTCATTACTTTGTTTGCCCCTCAATTAGACTTCAGTTTCAAACATGGCAGCTTCTTTCTATAAACTAATTTTGCCTTAAAGGTGTGTACTAAGGGCATGTCTTAATTCCAGACAGAGAGATGAAAGGCAAGGTGTGTTTGCACTCCAGCAGAATCACACAGACCTAGGTCTTTGTGTGTGATTCCTTGTCAAAGCAATCATATTGCTGGATTAAAGTTCCTCTACAATTCTTTTTTATTTTATTTTATTTTTTTAATTTACATTCCAAATCACTTCCCCTTTCCCGTTTCCTCCCTCCCCGAAAGTCCCATAAGCCCCCTTCCCTCCCTCTTTTCTCCATTCAACCCCCTCTCGTTACTCTGTCCTGGCATTCCCCTACATCCAGTCTTTCCAGGACCAGGGGTCTCTCCTTCCATCTTCTTAGAAATCTATTGATATGCAGATTGTGTCTAGGGTATTCCGAGATTCTGGGTCAATATCCCCTTATCAGTGACTGCATACCATGTGTGTTCTTTTGTGATTGGGTTACCTCACTAAGGATGATATTTTCAAGATCTGACCATTTGCCTAGGAATTTCGTGAATTCATTGTTTTTAATTGCAGAGTAGTATTCCATTGTGTAGATATACCACATCTTCTGAATCCATTCCTCCGTTGAGGGACATCTGGGTTCTTTCCAGCTTCTGGCTATTATAAATAATTTCAACACACTACAATATTGTTTCTTCCTACCAAGAATTTCACTGAAACTACAGTATCTTTGTTTTGTTGCTGTATTAAAACACCATGATCAAAAGCAATGTGGGAAGTAAAGGGTAAAGGGTTTTTTTTTTTTTTTTTTTGGCTTACTGGTTGATTCACAGTAAGGAACTCTAGCAGGATCAGGAGCAGGACCAGTAGCCAAGACGGAAAGCTGCTTAGTGGCCTGCTCCTATCAGCTTGCTGAACTACTTGTCTTATAAAGCCCACACCCACCTGTATATTAATAGTACCACTCACAGTGGGCTAAGCCCGCCAAATCAATTAACAATGAAGAAAATGTTACACAGATATGCCCATTATCCATTCTGATAGGAACAATATCTCAACTGAGATTTTTCAATTCCCAGGTGACTCTAGTGTGTGTCAAGTTCACAACTAACCAGCACATACAGCTTCCTGAAGAACTGGCAGCTTCTGTCTTATTAAGTCAAAACAGTTCTTCAGTTCTTACCATAGGTGGTTTAGTGTCTAGAAATATGTGATAGTCTTAGAATTCTTCCTATCTTGAATCTTTCTTTGTTAAAATGGGTCTTTTACTACTTAAACTAACATATTCAGCTAGTTAGGAGTGACCCTTAGATGAATGGTTAATCCAATTGCTCTTTCTGTTGGAAGGTGATAATTAGCACAGGAAAATTTCTAGAATGAAATATGAACCTAGGTCCAAGACATGTTTTGCCGCTATTTAATACTATTTGAAATTTTGCTATAAATATTCATTAAGTCAAAACACATACTTACTTCACATAGAGAGTTTTAATCAGATGGTTAACTGCTTAGAGAAAAAGCTCACATATTTTTTTAAAAAGTCTGTTCATTTTATTTTATTTTGCTCTGGGCAGACAGACCTCAGATTTCTTTCTTCAAAAGCCAGATAATTAAAATAGTGAATAGAGTCTGGAAATAGAATTTCACACTGTCATATTTAAAGAATGTTTATGCAGTTGAAACAGCAGATTAAAAAAATATTCTTGAGCCCTAAGGAATTAATTAAAAATGAATTAGAATAATGACTACCAGGGCTAGATAGGTCTTGTTGGACAAGGTATTTTTATATTAAAATAATTAGTTACATTCTAATACTTCTATTATATACATTAGGGCATCGTGGCTCTCATTGCTCATTTGTAAGTAAAACATTTTCTAGCTAAATTAAATCATTAGTTCATTAAAATTCTTATTGGGTAAAATTTTTTAATAAAAATACTTTGAGATATGTCTTTGTAAAAACATTTTAAAGGAACAGTATTGCCATTAAGAAAAGACAAACCCAGCCAAAATTGAATTTTTAAATATTGATTTACAACTCTTGTGAAGTCTGTTAGATGATGACTTTGGTCTAAGCTTCTTAGCAGTAAAGAGAATTTTACCTTTTTAATCTAAAGAAATATTACTGCCCATGCTTTAAAAGTTTCTTCATTTTACAGTTTTAAATGTGTTACTAGGAGAGAAGCATGACACAATTTTGACTGGAAACTATGTATGGCTGCGATGCTGGAAGACATTTTTTCATTCAAGACTTTACATAGGCTAACACATTTGTTGACAAACTTCCATCACTTATTCATATCACACAGCTATTGTCACAGATATCTTGGTAAAAGTCGAGGTAAGTCTTGTAGAAATACCAATTCTGTAGTATCCTACTGAGTTATTAAGTTAAAATTAAGATAAATATTTTGAAGTATTGATTTCACTGTTAAAAAAATAACACCAAATTATATTTCAGACTATGTTAGTGATAATTTCTACCTTTGAGATAAACACAGAAATCCCTATACATTAGGTGAAACCTGTAAGATATGATTGCATATAGCATACTTAAAATATAACCTGTAAACAGACATGCAGATCCTGGATGTCAGAGGATTTTGAGGGATTTGAATTGAAAAACTATTCTATGTAAGATGCATGACTATATTGATGTGGAGGAACAGCTTGTTTTATGTCTAACTCCCTCACCACCATTTCTGCAGTGCCAGAGACTGAACCCAAGTCTGTGTATACACTTTTATATCTCTAAGCTGCAGTCCCAGGCTCATTCTTCATACTTTTTCCTTGTTTGAGACTGGATCTCATTAAGTTGCCCTGATTGCTCTAGAACTTGCTGCACAGAACAAGCTGCCCTTGAAGTCAAAGAGATCCTTCTGCCTCTGTTTCTGAGTAATAGTCTTAAAAGTGTACACACCATGACCATGGTGGGTGGTGAGAGCTACACATATGTGTAGGTATAAGTAATTCTTTAGCTTTTAGTGTAAGAAGTAATACTAACTTACCAAAAGGCAGTTGCCAGAGTATGAATAATGACATAAAGTTTCATATGTGTGTCCATTTATTACCTATTTGCATACATTTGAGGAACTTCTATTTCTGCTTTAGTGTGTAGTTTTTTCTTCAAGTTCTATAAAAATTAGAAATTTTTATTTGATTTAGGAAAAGTGTCACTATTTAGTAAAAAGATTGATACTCAGAGAAAATGCCAAATTAAAGCAAAATAAAATTGGAATATTATCGATAAGCATCCTGCTAAATCAAACATGACAAAGTTATAGTACTGTTTTTTAAATAGGATTTACTCAGAATTAACAATCCTAGACACAAAGATTATAGAGTATGTGCTCATATGAAGATCTAGAAAGGACAAAATAGTGATCTGTGATATAGAATCTACTACCTAAGCTGTTCGATGCCAAATAAAAAGTGACTGACTATAATTGCAAGAGAGATTTTGGAGGTGATTAAGAGTTTTGCACCTTTACTATTGTCCTGACGAGAGGAATGTGTAAACACTTCAAAAATGGGTGAAAGTTGTTGTTTTCAAATTGTTTATTAATAAGATTGTCATACATAAAAATATAAAACAGAACGGAATGAAAAGTCATAGTCTGAGTGATATTTTCTGTATACAAACTTATGAAAGTATAAATTAGGATGCTGAGAATAAACAGTAAACCCACAAAGGAAGAAAAATAACCTAGTTCAAAACATGGTTTATTGAAACTAGTATGCAGTTGGTGAACCAGAAATCAAGAACTGTCATAACCCTGAGTAAATGAATGCCCTGGCTGAGTGGGGACATACTAGTCTGAAGCCTGCTAGACAGGCAAGAATGTCTTCAGGACACTTGTAAATCACTGCAAGGATAGCAAACTAGAAAACTAACTCTGAAAATTGTTATTTTCCTTATGTTAAAAATACTAATATCCTAGGAGTTTCTCTCGTAAGCATGTACCACATCCAAAGTTAGGCAGAAGTATAAAAACTTGATAAGAGAATTGTTCATAACAAAAATATGAAAAACAACACAAATGTCTACTGAGGGAAAGAGAGTTGAGCATTTCAGAAGATCAGAAACAGAAAAAAATGAACTATAAGTACACCCACAAACGTAATGAATCTTAGCACATTTTCAATTAAAAATTACAAATCATGGACTGAAAATGTAGAGGCTTTGTAAAGACAGTTTTACATCCATCCATTCTTAGAAAAATCTATAATGCAAAACAAATTCATTATGTTTTGCTTGTTTTAGTTATTTTCAAATTACTTTTTGTATTTTTTAATTGAAAATAATTTTAAACTATGCATTCGGATCATAGTTTCCCCCTCCCCTCAACTCTTTCAAGATCTTCCTGTGTCCCCACTCACCCATTCCATACCTTCTTTTTCTCTTTAGAAAATAAACAAACCAAAATAAACAAAGAAACCAACAAAGAATAACAAAGAGATACTACAATAGGCACACACCATAAAAACACAAAATTAGGAACCACACTCTATAACTAAAGGAACATAAAATGAAAAAACAAAACAACAACAACAAAAGCCCAAACAAAAGAAATATGAGACAAAAAATCTAAAAGAAAAATACTAGTGAGTTCATTTTTATTTTATGTTGGCCATCTAGTGCTGGGCATGGAGTCTAATGTACTCCATTGAAGAGAACTAAATTTTCCTTTGCAAGTGAATGGCTGTCAGCTGGAAATATCTTGTTAGAGATGGATACTCATGTTCACTTCTCCATCTCAGCATCAGCAGCCCATCTGGCTTGAATCTTTGTAGGCCCTGTGCAGCTGTCACAATCTCTGTGCGTGTCAGTACTGTTGGGTCTGGAAGTCTCTGTTTCCTGGGAGTCATTCATTCCCTCTGGTTCTTGCAATCTTTTCTCCTCCTCTTCCTCCTCTTCCTCTTCTTCCTCCTCCTCCTCCCCCTTCTCCTCTTCCTCCCCCTTCTTCTTCTCCTACCCGTTCTCCTCCTTTTCCTCTTAGCTCCTAGGAGTAGAGTTTGTTGAACACTTCTCATTCAGGACTGACTGTTTCAAAGTCTCTCACTTTCTGTATCTCATTCTACTATTGTCCTGTTGGGGTTCTCTGTGTTAGTTTCTATCTATTGTAAGAGAAAACTTCTCTGATGATAGCCAAGTGAGTCACTGATCTATGGGTATAACAGAATGTCGTTAAGGGTCATTTTATTACTATGTTCCTTTAACAGGAGAGTAATAGTCTGTTTTACCCTAAGTCCATGGTCTATTTACTCTCATGTTCTTGGCCATCTAAACAGTCAGGTATGGGTTCTATATTATGGAGTTGGTCTTAAACCTAATCAGAGAGTAGTTGGTAATTCCCACAATGCTGTACAATATTGCATCAGTGTAACATTGTAGATTGCATGTTGGTGGTTATCTTTCTTCTCTAGTACCTTCCAGTATCATGAACACTCTCCAGTAAGGGTAAAAGCTATAGTTAGGCATCAATTCAACTTTTTACATATTCAATGAGATATGTAAGTGTTGTCTTCAGCAATAAGGCCTTATCATCAGATCAACTGATAGCCTTGGTATTAGCTTAAATTGTTTTGGGGCGTCCATGTATCACCTTTTGGTCAACAAGTCAAGATCCATCATTCCCACTCTTAGTATACACCCAATGAGCTCTACATTCTGCTACAGAGAAATTTGTTCATTCATGTTCATTGGTAGTCTACTTGTAATAGACATTTGGAACAGTATATATTATATAATTTCATACCTATCTCTATCCATCTATCTATCTATCTATCTATCTATCTATCTATCTATCTATCTATCTATCTATCTATCTATCTATCATCTATCTATCTATCATCTAATCTATCTACCTAAGTTATAGAGTTGAAAGAATTAAAATTGAAAGGATTAAATAGGGAGGTAGAGGAAAGAAGCAGTAAAGGAAGGAATATGGAGAAAGACCCCTAACACTAAAGACCTTTTGTGGCATCATATGGAAACCTACTACCATTGAAAGTTCTTAAAATACATACATATATGAAAGAAATCTAAATAGGGTCAACCAATAACAGAGGAGACTGTGCTCCAAATATACATATTTTCCTACCAAGTGAATCATCCAATCCCAGGCATGTGTTGCATCTAGTTGAGTCAATTATTTATTTATTTATTTATTATTATTTATTTTATTTTTTTTAATTTACATTCCAAATCACTTCCCCTTTCCCGTTTCCTCCCTCCCCGAAAGTCCCATAAGCCCCCTTCCCTCCCTCTTTTCTCCATTCAACCCCCTCTCGTTACTCTGTCCTGGCGTTCCCCTACATCCAGTCTTTCCAGGACCAGGGGTCTCTCCTTCCATCATTTTAGAAATCTATTGATATGCGGATTGTGTCTAGGGTATTCCGAGATTCTGGGTCAATATCCTCTTATCAGTGACTGCATACCATGTGTGTTCTTTTGTGATTGGGTTACCTCACTAAGGATGATATTTTCAAGATCTGACCATTTGCCTAGGAATTTCGTGAATTCATTGTTTTTAATTGCAGAGTAGTATTCCATTGTGTAGATATACCACATCTTCTGAATCCATTCCTCCGTTGAGGGACATCTGGGTTCTTTCCAGCTTCTGGCTATTATAAATAAGGCTGCTATGAACATAGTGGAGCATGTGTCCTTATTGCATGCAGGTAAAGTCTCTGGGTATATGCCCAGGAGTGGTATAGCCGGATCCTCCGGGAGTGTCATGCCCAGTTTTCTGAGGAACCGCCAGACTGCTTTCCAGAGTGGTTGTACCAGCCTGCAATTCCACCAGCAGTGGAGGAGTGTTCCTCTTTCTCCACATCCTCGCCAACAACTGCTGTCTCCTGTGTTTTTGATCTTAGCCATCCTGACTGGTGTGAGATGGAATCTCAGGGTTGTTTTGATTTGCATTTCCCTAATGACTAAGGATGATGAACAGCTCTTTAGGTGCTTCTCAGCCATTAGATATTCTTCAGGTGAGAACTCTTTGTGTAGCTCTGTACCCCATTTTTTAATAGGGTTACTTGCCTCTCTGGAGTTTAACTTCTTGAGTTCTTTGTATATATTGGATATTAGCCCTCTGTCGGATGTAAGGTTGGTAAAGATCATTTCCCAGTTAGTTGGTTGCCGCTTTGTCTTTTTGACAGTGTTTTTGCCTTGCAAAAACTTTGTAATTTAATGAGGTCCCATTTGTCAATTCTTGATCTTAGAGCATAAGCTATTGGAGTTCTGTTCAGGAAATTCTCCCCTGTGCCCATATGTTCAAGGTTCTTCCCTAGTTTCCCTTCTATTAGTTTCAGTGTGTCTGGTTTTATGTGGAGATCTTTGATCCACTTAGAATTGAGCTTAGTGCAAGGAGATAAGGATGGGTCAATTTGCATTCTTCTGCATGTTGACCTCCAGCTGAGCCAGCACCATTTGTTGAAAAGGCTATCTTTTTTCCACTGGATGGTTTTAGCTCCTTTGTCAAAGATCAAGTGACCATAGGAGTGTGGATTCATTTCTGGGTCTTCAATTCTGTTCCATTGATCTACATGTCTGTTACTGTACCAATACCATGCAGTTTTTAACACTATTGCTCTGTAGTACAGCTTGAGGTCCGGGATACTGATTCCCCCAGAGGTTCTTTTACTCTTGAAAATAGTTTTAGCTATTCTGGGTTTTCTGTTATTCCAGATGAATTTTTGAATTGCTCTTTCTAACTCTATGAAGAATTGAGTTGGGATTTTGATGGGGATTGCATTGAATCTGTGTATTACTTTTGGTAAGATGCTCATTTTTACTATATTAATCCTGACAATCCATGAGCATGGCAGATTTTTCCATCTTCTGAGGTCTTCTTCAATTTCTTTCTTCAGAGACTTGAAGTTCTTGTCATACAGATCTTTCACTTTGTTTGGTTAGAGTCACGCCAAGATACTTAATATGGTTTGTGGCTATCGTGAAGGGTATTATTTCTCTTACTTCTTTCTCAGCCTGCTTATCCTTTGAGTATAGGAAGGCTTCTGACTTGCTTGAGTTGATTTTATATCCGGCCACTTTGCTGAAGTCGTTTATCAGCTGTAGGAGTTCTCTGGTGGAGTTCTTTGGGTCGCTTATGTATACTATCATATCGTCTGCAAATAGTGATAGTTTGACTTCTTCCTTTCCAATTTGTATCCCTTTGACCTCTTTTTGTTGTCTAATTGCTCTAGCTAGAACTTCAAGTACTATATTGAAAAGATATGGAGAGAGAGGGCAGCCTTGTCTAGTCCCTGATTTTAGTGGGATTGCTTCAAGTTTCTCTCCATTTAGATTGATGCTGGCTACCGGTTTGCTGTAAATTGCTTTTACTATGTTTAGATATGGGCCTTGAATTCCTGATCTTTCCAAGACCTTTAGCATGAAAGGATGCTGAATTTTGTCAAATGCTTTCTCAGCATCTAATGAGATGACCATGTGGTTTTTTTCTTTGAGATTGTTTATGTAGTGGATTACATTGATGGATTTCCTTATATTGAATCATCCCTGCATCCCTGGGATGAAGCCTACTTGATCGTGGTGAATGATCGTTTTGATGTGTTCTTGGATTCGGTTGGCAAGAATTTTATTGAGTATTTTTGCATCGATATTCATAAGAGAGATTGGCCTGAGATTCTCTTTCTTTGTCGGATCTTTGTGTGCTTTTGGTATTAGTGTAATTGTGGCTTCATAGAACGAGTTGGGTAGTGTTCCTTCTGTTTCTATTTTGTGGAACAGTTTGAAGAGTATTGGTGTTAGGTCTTCTTTGAAGGTCAGATAGAATTCTGTAGTAAAACCATTTGGACCTGTGCTTTTTTTGGTTGGAAGACTTCCAATGACAACTTCTATTTCTTCAGGGGTTATAGGACGGTTTAAATGGTCTATTTGATCCTGATTTAATTTTGGTACTTGGTATCTGTCAAGGAAATTGTCCATTTACTCAAGATTTTCTAGTTGTGTTGAATACAGGTTTTTGTAGTAGGATCTGATGATTTTTTGAATTTCCTCAGTTTCTGTTGTTATCTCTTCCTTTTTGTTTCTGATTTTATTAATTTGGATACTATCTCTGTGCTCTCTGGTTAGTCTGGCTAAGGGCTTATCTATCTTGTTGATTTTCTCAAAGAACCAACTCCTCGTTTTGTTGATTCTTTGTATGGTTTTATTTGTTTCTACTTGATTGATTTCAGCCCTGAGTTTGATGATTTCCTGCCTTCTACTCCTCTTTGGTGTATTTGCTTCTTTTTGTTCCAGGGCTTTCAGGTGTGCCATTAAGCTGTTAGTGTATGCTGTCTCCCGTTTCTTTTTGGCGGCACTCAGGGCTATGAATTTTCCTCTTAGCACTGCTTTCGTTGTGTCCCATAAGTTAGGGTATGTTGTGCCTTCATTTTCATTAACTTTCAAAAAGTCTTTGATTTCTTTCTTTATTTCCACCTTGACCAAGTTATCATTGAGTAGAGCATTGTTCAGCCTCCATGTGTACGTGGCTTTTCTTTTGTTTTTGTTGCCATTGAAGACCACCCTTATTCCATAGTGATCTGATAGGAGGCATGGGATTAGTTCTATCTTCTTATATCTGTTGAGGTCTGATTTGTGACCAATTATATGGTCAATTTTGGAGAAGGTACCATGAGGAGCTGAGAAGAAGGTGTATTCTTTAGCTCTAGGATGAAATGTTCTATATATATCAGTTAGTTCCAGTTGATCCAAGGCTTCAATTAGATTCACTGTGTCCCTGTTTAGTTTCTGCTTTCCTGAAAGATCCATTTCAGAGAGCGGGGTGTTGAAGTCACCCACTATTATTGTGTGCGGTGCGATGTGTGCTTTGAGTTTTAGTAAAGTTTCTTTTACGAATGAGGGTTCCCTTGCATTTGGAGCATAGATATTCAGAATTGAGAGTTCTTGATGGTGGATTTTTCCCTTGATCAGTATGTAGTGTCCTTCTGTGTCTTTTTTGATGACTTTAGGTTGAAAATCAATTTTATCTGCTATTAGGATGGCTACTCCACCTCGTTTCTTGGGGCCATTTGCTTGTAAAATTGTTTCCAGCCTTTTACTCTGAGGTAGTGTTTGTCTTTGACACTGAGGTGCGTTTCCTGCATGCAGCAAAATGCTGGGTCCTGTTTACGTATCCAGTCTGCTAGTCTATGTCTTTTAATTGGGGAATTGAGACCATTGATATTAAGAGAGATTAAGGCATAGTGATTATTGCCATCTGCCATTCTTTTTTTTTTTTTTGGTTGCCGCTTTGTCTTTTTTTTTTTTTTAATTTAATTTAATTTTATTTTTTTAATTTACATTCCAAATCACTTCCCCTTTCCCGTTTCCTCCCTCCCCGAAAGTCCCATAAGCCCCCTTCCCTCCCTCTTTTCTCCGTTCAACCCCCTCTCATTACTCTGTCCTGGCGTTCCCCTACATCCAGTCTTTCCAGGACCAGGGGTCTCTCCTTCCATCTTTTTAGAAATCTATTGATATGCTGATTGTGTCTAGGGTATTCTGAGATTCTGGGTCAATATCCCCTTATCAGTGACTTCATACCATGTGTGATCTTTTGTGATTGGGTTACCTCACTAAGGATGATATTTTCAAGTTCTGACCATTTGCCTAGGAATTTCGTGAATTCATTGTTTTTAATTGCAGAGTAGTATTCCATTGTGTAAATATACCACATCTTCTGAATCCATTCCTCCGTTGAGGGACATCTGGGTTCTTTCCAGCTTCTGGCTATTATAAATAAGGCTGCTATGAATATAGTGGAGCATGTGTCCTTATTGCATGCAGGTAAAGTCTCTGGGTATATGCCCAGGAGTGGTATAGCCGGATCCTCCGGAAGTGTCATGCCCAGTTTTCTGAGGAGCCGCCAGACTGCTTTCCAGAGTGGTTGTACCAGCCTGCAATTCCACCAGCAGTGGAGGAGTGTTCCTCTTTCTCCACATCCTCGCCAACAACTGCTGTCTCCTGTGTTTTTGATCTTAGCCATCCTGACTGGTGTGAGATGGAATCTCAGGGTTGTTTTGATTTGCATTTCCCTAATGACTAAGGATGATGAACATCTCTTTAGGTGCTTCTCAGCCATTAGATATTCTTCAGGTGAGAACTCTTTGTGGAGCTCTGTACCCCATTTTTTAATAGGGTTACTTGCCTCTCTGGAGTTTAACTTCTTGAGTTCTTTGTATATCTTGGATATTAGCCCTCTGTCGGATGTAAGGTTGGTAAAGATCATTTCCCAGTTAGTTGGTTGCCGCTTTGTCTTTTTGACGGTGTCTTTTGCCTTGCAAAAACTTTGTAATTTAATGAGGTCCCATTTGTCTATTCTTGATCTTAGAGTATAAGCTATTGGAGTTCTGTTCAGGAAATTCTCCCCTGTGCCCATATGTTCAAGGTTCTTCCCTAGTTTCCCTTCTATTAGTTTCAGTGTGTCTGGTTTTATGTGGAGATCTTTGATCCACTTAGAATTGAGCTTAGTGCAAGGAGATAAGGATGGGTCAATTTGCATTCTTCTGCATGTTGACCTCCAGCTGAGCCAGCACCATTTGTTGAAAAGGCTATCTTTTTTCCACTGGATGGTTTTAGCTCCTTTGTCAAAGATCAAGTGACCATAGGAGTGTGGATTCATTTCTGGGTCTTCAATTCTGTTCCATTGATCTACATGTCTGTTACTGTACCAATACCATGCAGTTTTTAACACTATTGCTCTGTAGTACAGCTTGAGGTCCGGGATACTGATTCCCCCAGAGGTTCTTTTACTCTTGAGAATAGTTTTAGCTATTCTGGGTTTTCTGTTATTCCAGATGAATTTTTGAATTGCTCTTTCTAACTCTATGAAGAATTGAGTTGGGATTTTGATGGGGATTGCATTGAATCTGTGTATTACTTTTGGTAAGATGCTCATTTTTACTATATTAATCCTGCCAATCCATGAGCATGGCAGATTTTTCCATCTTCCGAGGTCTTCTGCAATTTCTTTCTTCAGAGACTTGAAGTTCTTGTCATACAGATCTTTCACTTGTTTGGTTAGCGTCACGCCAAGATACTTAATATGGTTTGTGGCTATCGTAAAGGGTATTATTTCTCTTACTTCTTTCTCAGCCTGCTTATCCTTTGAGTATAGGAAGGCTTCTGACTTGCTTGAGTTGATTTTATATCCGGTCACTTTGCTGAAGTCGTTTATCAGCTGTAGGAGTTCTCTGGTGGAGTTCTTTGGGTCGCTTATGTATACTATCATATCGTCTGCAAATAGTGATAGTTTGACTTCTTCCTTTCCAATTTGTATCCCTTTGACCTCTTTTTCTTGTCTAATTGCTCTAGCTAGAACTTCAAGTACTATATTGAAAAGATATGGAGAGAGAGGGCAGCCTTGTCTAGTCCCTGATTTTAGTGGGATTGCTTCAAGTTTCTCTCCGTTTAGATTGATGCTGGCTACTGGTTTGCTGTAAATTGCTTTTACTATGTTTAGATATGGGCCTTGAATTCTTGATCTTTCCAAGACCTTTAGCATGAAAGGATGCTGAATTTTGTCAAATGCTTTCTCAGCATCTAATGAGATGACCATGTGGTTTTTTTCTTTGAGATTGTTTATGTAGTGGATTACATTGATGGATTTCCTTATATTGAACCATCCCTGCATCCCTGGGATGAAGCCTACTTGATCGTGGTGAATGATCGTTTTGATGTGTTCTTGGATTCGGTTGGCAAGAATTTTATTGAGTATTTTTGCATCGATATTCATAAGAGAGATTGGCCTGAGATTCTCTTTCTTTGTCGGATCTTTGTGTGCTTTTGGTATTAGTGTAATTGTGGCTTCATAGAACGAGTTGGGTAGTGTTCCTTCTGTTTGTATTTTGTGGAACAGTTTGAAGAGTATTGGTGTTAGGTCTTCTTTGAAGGTCTGATAGAATTCTGCACTAAAACCATCTGGACCTGTGCTTTTTTTGGTTGGAAGACTTCCAATGACAACTTCTATTTCTTCAGGGGTTATAGGACGGTTTAGATGGTCTATTTGATCCTGATTTAATTTTGGTACTTGGTATCTGTCAAGGAAATTGTCCATTTCCTCAAGATTTTCTAGTTGTGTTGAATACAGGTTTTTGTAGTAGGATCTGATGATTTTTTGAATTTCTTCAGTTTCTGTTGTTATCTCTCCCTTTTCGTTTCTGATTTTATTAATTTGGATACTATCTCTGTGCCCTCTGGTTAGTCTGGCTAAGGGCTTATCTATCTTGTTGATTTTCTCAAAGAACCAACTCCTCGTTTTGTTGATTCTTTGTATGGTTTTATTTGTTTCTACTTGATTGATTTCAGCCCTGAGTTTGATGATTTCCTGCCTTCTACTCCTCTTTGGTGTATTTGCTTCTTTTTGTTCCAGGGCTTTCAGGTGTGCCATTAAGCTGTTAGTGTATGCTGTCTCCCGTTTCTTTTTGGCGGCACTCAGGGCTATGAATTTTCCTCTTAGCACTGCTTTCATTGTGTCCCATAAGTTAGGGTATGTTGTGCCTTCATTTTCATTAACTTTCAAAAAGTCTTTGATTTCTTTCTTTATTTCCACCTTGACCAAGTTATCATTGAGTAGAGCATTGTTCAGCCTCCATGTGTACGTGACTTTTCTTTTGTTTTTGTTGCCATTGAAGACCACCCTTATTCCATAGTGATCTGATAGGAGGCATGGGATTATTTCTATCTTCTTGTATCTGTTGAGGTCTGATTTGTGACCAATTATATGGTCAATTTTGGAGAAGGTACCATGAGGAGCTGAGAAGAAGGTGTATTCTTTAGCTCTAGGATGAAATGTTCTATATATATCAGTTAGTTCCATTTGGTCCAAGGCTTCAATTAGATTCACTGTGTCCCTGTTTAGTTTCTGCTTTCCTGAACGATCCATTTCAGAGAGCGGGGTGTTGAAGTCACCCACTATTATTGTGTGCGGTGCGATGTGTGCTTTGAGTTTTAGTAAAGTTTCTTTTACGAATGAGGGTGCCCTTGCATTTGGAGCATAGATATTCAGGATTGAGAGTTCTTGATGGTGGATTTTCCCTTGATCAGTATGTAGTGTCCTTCTGTGTCTTTTTTGATGACTTTGGGTTGAAAATCAATTTTATCCGATATTAGGATGGCTACTCCACCTCGTTTCTTGGGGCCATTTGCTTGTAAAATTGTTTTCCAGCCTTTTACTCTGAGGTAGTGTTTGTCTTTGACACTGAGGTGCGTTTCCTGCATGCAGCAAAATGCTGGGTCCTCTTTACGTATCCAGTCTGCTAGTCTATGTCTTTTAATTGGGGAATTGAGACCATTGATATTAAGAGAGATTAAGGCATAGTGATTATTGCCATCTGCCATTCTTGACGCTATCTTTATGTTTGAGTGGTTATCTACTTTTGGGTTTGATTCAAGAAGGTTATTATCTCATTTTTTCCAGGGTGTTGTTTCTCTCCCTGTATTGGAGGTTTCCACCTATTATCCGTTGCAGGGCTGGATTTGTGGAAAGATATTGTGAAAATTTGGTTTTATCATGGAATATCTTGGTCTCTCCATCTATGGTGATTGAGAGTTTTGCTGGGTATAGTAGTCTAGGCTGGCATTTGTGCTGTCTTAGTGTCTGCATGAGATCTGCCCAGGATCTTCTGGCTTTCATAGTCTCTGGTGAGAAGTCTGATGTGATTCGGATAGGTCTTCCTTTGTATGTTACTTGGCCCTTTTCTCTTACTGCATTTAGTATTCTTTCTTTGTTTAGAACATTCGGTGTTTTGATTATTATGTGACGGGAGGTATTTCTGTTCTGGTCCAGTCTGTTTGGAGTTCTGTAGGCTTCTTGTATGTTCATCGGCATCTCTCTCTTTAAGTTAGGGAAGTTTTCCTCCATAATTTTGTTGAAGATGTTTACTGGCCCTTTAAGTTGCAAATCTTCACTCTCATCTATACCTATAATCCTTAGGTTTGGTCTTCTCATTGTGTCCTGGATTTCCTGGATGTTTTGGGTTACGCGTTTTTTGCATTTTGCATTTTCTTTGACTGTTGAGTCGATGCTTTCTATGGAATCTTCAGCACCTGAGATTCTTTCTTCCATCTCTTGTATTCTATTGTTGATGTTTGCATCTATGACTCCTGATTTCTTCCCAAGGTTTTCTATCTCCAAAGTTGTCTCCCTTTGTGATTTCTTAGTTGTTTCTACTTCCTTTTTTAGTTCCTGGATGGATTTGCTGAGATCCTTCACTTGTTTGTTTGTATTTTCCTGTATTTCTTTAAGGTATTTTTGCATTACCTCTTTCAGGATTTCTTCCTGATGACCCACGTTCTCCTGCATTTCTCTGAGCGATTTTTGTGTTTCCTCCTCATGGGATTCCATCTGTTGATCCATCGTCTCCTGCATTTCTTTAAGCAGTTCTCGTGTTTCCTTTGTAAGGGCATCTAACCGTTGATTCATTTCTTTAAGCAATTTTTGTGTTGCCTCCTTATGGGCATCCGTCTGTTGACCCATATTCTTCTGCATTTCTTTATGCAAATTTTGTGATTCCTTTGTGAGTGCATCTACCCGTTGATTCATCTCGTTAAGCGATTTTTGTGTTGTCTCCTTGTGCGCCTCCATCTTTTGATCCATGTTCTCCCGCATTTCTCTAAGCGATTTTTGTGTTTCCTTTGTAAGGGCTTCTAACCGTTGATTCATGGTCTCCTGTAACTCTTTATGAGATTTATTTGTGTCCTTCTTGTGATCCTCTAATAGCATCATGAGAAGTGATTTTAAATCCAGATCTTGTCTTTCGGGTGTGGTGGGGTATCCAGGACTTGCTGCTGTTGGAGAGTTGGGTTCGGATGGTCCCACATTACTTTGATTACTGTTAGTAACATTCCTACGTTTGCCTTTTGCCATCTGGATACCTCTGGTGTTAGTTGGTCCTGCTGCCACTGGCTGTTGGTTGGACCTCCTGTGAGCCTGCAAAGCTATTTCTGCCCCCCCTGGATTACCAGGATTCCCCTGGCACCGATTTCTGGGGCCTGCCTGCTCCTGAGTGACTTTGGAGCCCTAATGTGCTTTGCCCCAAGTGATCTTATATTGGGGAGGCCTTGCACATCTAAAGGCTCAGCCTAGTGGATTCCTGGAGCAGAGGTCGCCAAAGGGAGGCTGGCAGGCTCCTGCCCTGTGCAGGGGTGTGTGATCTCTCCTGGGGGGGGAGGGGGCGTCCCTCAGCCAGGCAGAAGTCCCACAGCAGATCTGGCGCGCTGGTCACTGCAGATCAGCCCAGCACCTGGGAGCAGGTTACACACAAGCTGCCTGAACCCGAAGCGATATTATGCCTGTCTGTCTCTGAGCCTGGTGGTCCCAACTACCTGGTCACTGGAGCAAAGATGGCGGAGGGCACTCTCCGTGGCGCTGCTCACCCTGTGGTCACGATGGCCCGCCGATCTGGCACCCAGACGACCACAGCGCCAACCCGCCCTCGGGCACAGAAGGAAGCCCCAACAGGCCGTGTCCCAAGTGATGTTATATTGGGGGGAGAGCCTGGGTACCGGTCTCTCCAGCGCAGTCCGCGGGAACAGACGTCGCGGAAGGGAAGCTGGCAGGCTCCCTCCCTGCGCGGGGTCCCTCCACCAGGCAGAAGGTCCCACCACGGAACTGGCGCGCTGGTTACTGCAGATCAGCCCAGCACCTGGGAGCAGGTTACACACAAGCTGCCTGAAACCGAAGCGATATTATGCCTGTCTGTCTCTGAGCCTGGCGGTCCCAACTACCTGGTCACTGGAGCAAAGATGGCGGAGGGCCGCCATCTGCCATTCTTGACGCTATCTTTATGTTTGAGTGGTTATCTACTTTTGGGTTTGATTCAAGAAGGTTATTATCTCATTTTTTCCAGGGTGTTGTTTCTCTCCCTGTATTGGAGGTTTCCACCTATTATCCGTTGCAGGGCTGGATTTGTGGAAAGATATTGTGAAAATTTGGTTTTATCATGGAATATCTTGGTCTCTCCATCTATGGTGATTGAGAGTTTTGCTGGGTATAGTAGTCTAGGCTGGCATTTGTGCTGTCTTAGTGTCAGCATGAGATCTGCCCAGGATCTTCTGGCTTTCATAGTCTCTGGAGAGAAGTCTGATGTGATTCGGATAGGTCTTCCTTTGTATGTTACTTGGCCCTTTTCTCTTACTGCTTTTAGTATTCTTTCTTTGTTTAGAACATTCGGTGTTTTGATTATTATGTGACGGGAGGTATTTCTGTTCTGGTCCAGTCTGTTTGGAGTTCTGTAGGCTTCTTGTACGTTCATCGGCATCTCTCTCTTTAAGTTAGGGAAGTTTTCCTCCATAAATTTGTTGAAGATGTTTACTGGCCCTTTAAGTTGCAAATCTTCACTCTCATCTATACCTGTAATCCTTAGGTTTGGTCTTCTCATTGTGTCCTGGATTTCCTGGATGTTTTGGGTTACACGTTTTTTGCATTTTGCATTTTCTTTGACTGTTGAGTCGATGCTTTCTATGGAATCTTCAGCACCTGAGATTCTTTCTTCCATCTCTTGTATTCTATTGTTTATGTTTGCATCTATGACTCCTGATTTCTTCCCAAGGTTTTCTATCTCCAAAGTTGTCTCCCTTTGTGATTTCTTAGTTGTTTTTACTTCCTTTTTTAGTTCCTGGATGGATTTGCTGAGATCCTTCACTTGTTTGTTTGTATTTTCCTGTATTTCTTTAAGGTATTTTTGCATTGCCTCTTTCAGGATTTCTTCCTGATGACCCACGTTCTCCTGCATTTCTCTGAGTGATTTTTGTGTTTACTCCTCATGGGAATCCATCTGTTGATCCATTGTCTCCTGCATTTCTTTAAGCAGTTCTCGTGTTTCCTTTGTAAGGGCATCTAACTGTTGATTCATTTCTTTAAGCAATTTTTGTGTTGCCTCCTTATGGGCATCCGTCTGTTGACCCATATTCTTCTGCATTTCTTTATGCCAATTTTGTGATTCCTTTGTGAGTGCATCTACCCGTTGATTCATCTCGTAAGAGATTTTTGTGTTGTCTCCTTGTGCACCTCCATCTTTTGATCCATGTTCTCCTGCATTTCTCTAAGCGATTTTTGTGTTTCCTTTGTAAGGGCTTCTAACCGTTGATTCATGGTCTCCTGTAACTCTTTATGAGATTTATTTGTGTCCTTCTTGTGATCCTCTAATAGCATCATGAGAAGTGATTTTAAATCCAGATCTTGTCTTTCGGGTGTGGTGGGGTATCCAGGATTTGCTGCTGTTGGAGAGTTGGGTTCGGATGGTCACACATTACTTTGATTTCTGTTAGTAACATTCCTACGTTTGCCTTTTGCCATCTGGATACCTCTGATGTTAGTTGGTCCTGCTGCCACTGGCTGTTGGTTGGACCTCCTGTGAGCCTGCAAAGCTATTTCTGCCCCCCCCCGGATTGCCAGGATTCCCCTGGCACCGATTTCTGGGGCCTGCCTGCTCCTGAGTGACTTTGGAGCCCTAATGTGCCTTGCCCCAAGTGTTCTTATATTGGGGAGGCCTTGCGCATCCAAAGGCTCAGCCTAGTGGATTCCTGGAGCAGAGGTCGCCAAAGGGAGGCTGGTAGGCTCCTGCCCTGTGCAGGGGTGAGTGATCTCTCCTGGGGGGCGAGGGGGCGTCCCTCTGCCAGGCAGAAGTCCCACAGCAGAGCTAGCACGCTGGTTACTGCAGATCTGCCCAGCACTTGGGAGCTGCACACACACAAGCTGCCCGAGACCCAAGCGATATTAAGCCTGTCTGTCTCAGAACCTGGCTGTCCCAACTTCCCAGTCACTGGAGCAAAGATGGCGGAGGGCACTCTCCATGGCGCCGCTCACCTGCAGACGCGATGGCCTGCCGATCTGGCACCCAGACGACCACAGCGCTGACCCGTTCTCGGGCACAGATGGAAGCCCCAACAGGCCTTGTCCCAAGTGATGTTATATTGGGGAGAGAGAGCTTGGGGTACCTGTCTCTTCAGTGCAGTCTGCGGGAACAGAGGTCGCGGAAGGAAAGCTGGTAGGCTCCCGCCCAGTGCAGGGTCCCTCTGCCAGGCAGAAGTCCCACAGCAGAGCTGGCGCGCTGGTTACTGCAGATCAGCCCCGCACTTGGGAGCCGCATACACACAAGCCGCCCGAGACCCAAGCGATATTATGCCTGTCTGTCTCAGAACCTGGCTGTCCCAACTTCGCAATCACTGGAGCAAAGATCAATTATTTATTTTTTAATTCAAATGTGTGGGATCTTTTTAGAAGAAACTGGGGTTTAGAATTAGGGTGTCTTTTTCAGAAAAAGAAACCAACAACTAACACTTGCATGACTTGCCTCCCTCATATGGGGTTTAATGGATGTTTAAGTAAGAATAAAAAGAAGAGAAAAAGAAAAATCATAAGGTCATGTGAATTAGAATCGAAGCTTCTAGAATCTGGGAGGAGAAGAAGGATGGAGAAGGTTAGAGGGAAGATACCAAATTAGTCTGATGAAAGGAATCTATGCTAGCATTCTACAGAATAGTGGGGTGACTGCAGTTCAGAACAACCTAGTTCATACTTTATGATTACCGGGAAAAGAAGAATGCAAACACAACCCGAGAATATGGAGATCATCCATATTAGTATGGACTTCATCTCCAAACACAGCATAAGGATATGGAGGTCACCCTCATTTTATCAGCCTATAGAGTATAGAATATTTTTATGATATATATGTATATACATGTATATTAAAACGTCAACTGCGTGCCATCAAGCACATTATGTATTAGTCAAAAATTTAAGCAATATTTTCAGAAACATAATCAATTATCACATATTTTATACATCTAATTAACATATACACTTGATTAGTGATTACATATTTTACACATCAAATTACCATATTGTATTCCAACATCTGTACAATTAAAACAACCAATTTAAAAGCAAAACAAAAAAAGGAATTGAGTATTCCTGAAAGCATGATCTTTAGTTGTGCTTTGAAGATACATTCATAGCACATATATTCCTTGTTTAGTTTTCAAATATTTCTTTATAAAATTTTTAAAAATGGAAAGTGGTCAGCCAATGTATCTTGTTTTCTACCTTTTCTCTCTATTTTCTTAAAATATTATAATAGCATGTCCAACACTAAAGCCCACACTTCTTCTGGAAAGTCCTTTCTGATCTTTTATCTGATGTGTCATTCCTCCAATAACTTGGGGTCTATGCCCCTGCTGTCTGAACTTCCTTTCATTTCTAAGTGTTTAATGGTCTAAAAATCCTAATGTTCTTTTCTGGTTCCATTCCCACATCTCCAGTGAGTGCACCTCTCTTTGACCAGAAGATCATTTTGTTTCGCTTTTCATTGAATTCTGTCGTCTTGGTCAATTCTCTACCATAGATCTTTTTCATGATGAAAATAGTCTGTATAAGCTCTGTCCATATGGTTGTTCATCACCATATGCTTTTGATACTCCAAAATGTGATCACACTGAAGAATTCAGTTTTTAATCTTATATTTTTATAATTGATTTAATTTTAATCAATTTAAGCAAATTTAAAGTTAATTTTATGTGCTGTCATGTTAGTGCTGTTCTAAACAATAGCATCTTATATTTAATTCAACATAAATTTTTTTGCATGTATCTGAAATTATAAACTACATATATGAATAAAGATATTATTATTTGCAATGTGTGATTATTTTTACTACTTACAGTGTTGAGGAAGATTTTGAAAAAAGTAATTATAGATTCCATTTTTTTCATAGCCACTTTGTAAGGGAGTGAAGTGAATTTCTAAATTAAATGCAAACACTGAGATATTGACAGATTTTCAGTGTATTCTACTTGAATATTGTTTCCTTAAAAATGACAGAAACCCAAATCAAAATGACTCGAGAAGAAAAGGACACTGCTGTCTTAAATGTCTGAAAAGTCTGTGGGCAAAAGTTGTGTTTAGAGTTTAGCTCATACAGGGAGTTTAAGCCCTGAGTGTGGCCCTGGTGCCTAAAAGGAGCAAAAGATACAGAGGAGAAATTGTGCAGGATTTGCTTGAGTTGTATTCATATTTGGGATCTGGCTGGAGAATCATTCCCCTGAATAAGCTCATAGAGTTTTCAGAATAAAGTGGACCCTGGGTGCTTATATTCTGTGTTTGAAGCCCTGGGTACTTTGTCTCAGCAAACCCTCAGGTTTCCTCTGATAAGACTCTTCTGGTTGGCTTTCCTCATAATTAATCAAAAGGAACTACTTTACAGGTATGCTAAGGAAAAGGAGGAAAACTCACTCCTCCGAGACTTGGAATGAGTGTATAGAGTTTCCCAGAGGAAGATCAGTCTACACTTATCAAGGAAGGGAAACGTAGGGAGTGGCTGAAACCCTTGAATGTCCACTCCACCCTTGTATATGGCATTCTGAGCCCTTCGCTTGCTGTGGATTAAGATCAAGAGCCCTTTTTGTAAGCAAGAGTATGTTTTCTCTGTGAGTGTCATTATAGACTGCTCAAAATAAACCTACCAAGAGGCTTTGTGTAAAGAAATTCCTGTCTAGTGTTTTGTTTATTCCACCAATTCTACAGAAAGCAATCTTAGCAGCTTATTGCTAATATTCCCTTTTCAACAAACATTGATACATTTGTTAATTTTCCAATGGTGTTAACTTATGTTCCATCATTTGTTAGGGCATATCTTGCTTATCAAAACTAAAATTTCAGCAACTCAAAAGTCTTAGCTCTAGGATGCATCAGATGTTACAGCTATCAAAAAATCTGCTTTCTTGGTGTGAAAACACAGAGACAAAATTGAGACTCACTGGGTGTCCTCTAATGGTCATACTGGGAATAAAGTTCATTTCTCATAGTGGGATACTTCCAGAATCTCTGAATAAGTCATATCCATATTTGTGGGCTGGTTCTCCTTCTGTCTTTAGGGTAGTCAGACACCATTGTTCGCTGGACCAGAACAGAAGGAACAAGGCTGGTCCTGAAGGGCTGGGGTGGGTTGTCAGGTACAAGTTGTCTTTCACGCTGGGGAGAAATAATCATTCTCCAAGCTTTCAGTGTTACAGCTCTCTTTATTCAGGGATAATAAGGGCTATATTAACCTTGAGGCATGTGTAGGAGGTTTTCAGGATGAGTGTACATTATCAATTAGTATTGAGGTACTGAGACTGTTTCATTTTCATGAAGAGGAATTCCAGGTGCTTAAACCTGTAATTTGGCTATCAGTCGGCTGACTACCTTAACAGTGGTGAAGATGAGGGTTTCATCGTGGTATGCAGGGAGGGACAGATCACTATTCCTGCTGGTCTCAAGTTGAGACTTTCTGGATTTAGACACTTCTCAACCTTACTCTTGCTCCAGGCCCAGCCCACTTGTCCCACACATGTTTCTGGGCATAGGAAGGATTTACTTTGTTATGTTTGTTTAAATCAGTTAATATTCATTAGGAGCTGGGGATGGCAGAAACATATATGTACATATTATATATAATACATGTGTATATGTTATATATTATATATAATATATATCCTCAACTTACGTAAGCCTGAAACATGGACAATCTTATGTTTTAAGCTTGCATTTCTTCTATGGTAAGGAAAATATTGTATGATCATTCCCCTGTCATGAAGTTGTTAGGTTTTTCATCCTTTGTTATTAAAGTGTTCACATACTACCTGGAGTTTGTAGCAAAATACCACTTGGCAAATGACAGGCTAACTCAGTTTGATTGAAACTTAGAATATATAGAAATGATTGATGAAATGTGAGTCTGTATTTGTACATAACTACATCAAAAGTGGACTTATGCTGTGCTAAAGAAAGGTATTCAGCTCACAAATCATCCACAAATATTCTCTGCTCTTTCATGTATCGCTGTGGAGAAGAATTGATTTTGACCATTTCCCATGCTACTTAAAAAACAAACAAAGAAACATCTCAAAGAAGCAGCCTCAAAGAGAAACCCAAGATGGATGTGTTTTTCTTCAAGCTGTTGTAAAGTGAATTTATAAAAATAACTGAAGGAAAGGTATTTGCAACAAAAGTCTGTACTGTATTGTAGAGAACTCAGGGAAATTAAATGAAAATATGGTATTAGGAATTGCTTTCATCATATGGTATTATATATAAAACCAGTAAGAAAAGAACACTTGCAACCTGATGACCTTCCCAAGACATATGTATATATTATGCATATATACATATGTATACATTATATATAATACATAACATATATTATATATACTATTGTATTAGCTAACATCTCTATATCTTATGAAAGTGTATAAGAGATTATCTTATACCCTCACAAACATACTCCCTATTATTAATCTCTCTGACACTAAAGAGCTGGTAGATTCTATAACAAAGCATCTTATCATTAGCTCAACAAGCACCTAGTAAAATACCAAGTAATATCAATAAAAGAGGCGTAGTTTTTGTTTTTGTTTTATTGTTTTTGGATTTTAAACTTTAAGTGGTGAAGGATGTGAATCACCATTACACACTCCGCACACAGCATGCTAGAGACTTGAGTGTAGATTATCTAAAATCTCAGGCTGGTCCCTGCTGGGAAGAAAGGCAGCAGAGGGCAGAGAGCTCCATGCTTTGCTGCTTTCTCTCTCTTTTATCTTCTGAAACTTCTTCACCCCATAAATCTCCTAACACCCTGTCTTTTGCATGGGCTGGCAATAAATCACTACTTGATCCTGTTCTTTGGGAAGAATGATAAAGAAGAGGTACCTTGGGACTTACTTCTTGAGGATGGGGTCAGGGAGTGGGGGATAGGAACTTCCCTGGTTTCTAGCCCTCCAGCTACAGATCCCAAACAAAACCCTGCCATCTACACAGGGAAGATCTCCTGCAGGTGTATTTTATATATTATGTGAAAAGAGCATTATATGAAAAGGCTCTATACTATGTGGGATGGGGGATATGATACGAAACTAATCCTTGCAGGTTTATAGAATATTAATCTTTATTCTCTTGGGTCTCTCTCCTCAAAAATTGTTAAACCTGACTTATCATCAGAACCATTGGGAAGCTTTCATTCTTGAGCTATCTCATTTTAATAATAATTTCCTAATATTTTAGTATTTTATAGGCTTAGAAAATATTTTACTCTATAAATAATGAAGTCCTTCTTATCATTGAGTGCCATTCTTCCCTTGTTCTTCCGTCCAAAAATGTGTGTCTATTCTGTCTTCTATTCTGAGATGTCATGTCTTACCAACTGCTAATTACAGGAATACAGGCTAGGTGAGTGAGAAGAAGGTATTAAGGGAGATGTAGTCGGCCACAGTCTCAGATTGGTGAAGATGGTATAGTGAGCTAACACGTGTCTCTCAAGCATTCATATCACCAAGAAATTGTGTCAGTGGCTTGTTAGGTGAAAGGACATGACAAGAAGGATACAGGAAGAGTGATGTGTTGAATTGTAATTGGTAAGATTGGATAAAATTTCAAGAAGGAGGTGGTTTTTGTTTTGTTGTTGTTTATATGGCTGATTTCCGTTTTGAGACAGGGTTTCTCCGTGTACCTTGGGCTGTCCTGAAACTCCTTCTGTGGACCAGGCTGGTCTTGAACTAACAGAGATCCACTTGCCTCTGTCTCCTGAGTGCTGGGATTGAAGGCATGCACCACCACTGCCTTGCCCAGAGAGAAGTAATTAGAATCAGCATTCAATGAAGACCTTTTCTTTGAAATTCATGATTTCAACAGTAAGGTTTATACTTCATATATATAGTATACTTCATATACAGTCAGAAGCCATAGGAAATTTTGGCAGGCATGTAACTTGACCTGTATATTTGAGAACATTTTGCCTTGGCAGGCAAGATGGTCTAGTAGGAAAGATGCTTGCTGCCAAGGCTGATAGTTTAATCTCCAGAATCTACAGGATTCAAGGAGAGAAGTGGTTTCTAAAATGGTTCTCTGACTTGTACATGTACAAGCACTCACTACACTCACACAAACTAAATAAATAATTTTTTAAAAATTAAAGGGAAGAAAGAGCTCTGTTTTGGAGCTGTAAAGACAGAGTGCTTGCTGTGTAAGCAAGAAGATTCAAGTTAGATGCCAAGTACCCACAAAAACAAAACAAAACAAACAAAAAAAACCAGATACAGACAGTGTGTACTCATAAAAATCCAAGTGCTAGCTGGGCAGTGGTGGCACATGCCTTTAATCCCAGCACTTGGGAGGCAGAGGCAGGTGGATTTCTGAGTTCAAGTTTAGCTTGGTGTACAGAGTGAGTTCCAGGACATCCAGGGCTACACAGAGAAACCCTGTCTTGAAAAACCAAAAAAAAAAAAAAAAAAAAAAAAAACAAAAAACCAAAAAACGCAAAACCAACCAACCAACCAACCAACAAAACAGTTCTGGGGGCGGGGGACAAAGACAGGGTTTGCTGTTGGGCTAGTCTAGAGGTTGAGCTGTTACACCCCACGTTCAAGGAGACCTTGTCTTAAAAACATAAAGGTAGAGAATAATTTCAGGAGACACTCAAAGAGTTTCTGCACCACTTTCCAACACACACACACACACACACACACACACACACACACACACACACACACAGAGAGAGAGAGAGAGAGAGAGAGAGAGAGAGAGAGAGAGAGAGAGAGAGAGAGAGAGAGAGATAGGCAGGAAGGACCTTCACATCATTAATACAGATTCAGTGAAGACAAAAAGAATAGGAAAGAGACTATTAGGGAAAACTAATTATATGGGAATAATAATGACACCAGATGTTAATTATGGACCACTTAATTTTTCATAAACTCAGTCTGTTTCATAAAATATATAAAAATGAATTCCATATATTCTAGAGGAAACATTTAGAAGTAAGGGGATAAAACTGAGACTAAGGAGAATGTTTGGGAAAGATTTAGAGATCAGATTTAGTGTGAAGCACTTGTAGAGATCTCCTAAGGTTGTTTTTCTTGGATAAATATGGATTTTAGAAGAATAGTTAATGTGGTACATTACTACTTCCCAGCATGAAATGCAACTTCTTTATATAACTTGTGATTTATATTCACTATTGAGAAATTTTTACTCTCATCCCATAATTAATGAATAATCTCTGTTGTAGCTTTTTAAACCTTTGCTATGATAAAGAAACCTACCACTTACGTTCAGTACAGTCTCGGACTTATAACTTGCCGAAAGGATGTATGCACAATGTAATCTTCAAGGAATAGCTCAAGAAATCAATGCATACAGATAGGGTGGTCATACAGTACAAAAGACACGATGCTGATAAGGGATAAGAGGTTAGTCAAACTTTAAGGAATTAGTTGAGCTGGGCAGTGGTGGTGCACACCTTTAATCCCAGCACTTGGGAGACAGAGGCAGGCAGATTTCGAAGTTCGAGGTCAGCCTGGTCTATAGAGTGAGTTCCAGGACACCCAAGGCTACACAGAGAAACCCTGTCTCGAAAAACCAAACCAAAAAAAAAAAAAGTTAGTTGATCTGAATGGACACATTAAAAGATGCAAAAACTGAAAGCTTGGTAAAAGAGTTATATTTTTATATATAAGAATTATATTTATATTTATATTATATTTTTGCACGTACACTGGTGTGTTCAAATTTAAAAGAAGGTAAAATTATGAGTAAATACTGCCTTTTGTTTTAAGAAGCCATATGGATTAAGAAGCTATAACAGTTATCAACCTAAAGTGACCTTTGAGTCACCAGAATACAGTGTTTTAATGTTTCTGCTTCTGCTTCTGTGAAAGAGATGCCAATGACATGGCACCTCTATAAGACACTGAAACACTTAGTTGGGACTGGCTTTCCTCTGTTTTATTCAGAGGTTTAGTTCATTATAATCCTGGCAGGAAGTACAGTGACAACAGGCGTGCATGGTGCAGGAGAAGGAGTCAAGAGGTCTACATCTGGATTAGCAGACACCAGGAAGAGAGATCTAAACTGGGCCTGGCTTGAGCATCTGAGACCTTGAAGCCCACCCCCAGTGACACATTTCCTCCAACATGGCCACACTCCTTAATAGTGCTACTCCCTGGTGACCAAGTGTTCAAATCAACCAGCCTAGGAAATTCATATTCAAACCACCACATACCTCCAATAAAAGATTCCAGATATGTGTTACTGCCTTGGAAGGGAAAAGAAGTAAGGACAGTCACTAAAGTTAAGCTTTATTTATTTAGTTTATTTCTGTGGTGTGAGGATTGGACCCATGACCTTGCACATGCAGAGCTGGCACTGTACCACTGAGCTGTATTATCAGGCCTTTAAACAATGTTGATAATCAATAGAAGTAACATCAATCTCAGCAACAAGAAAAGTGTAATATAAATGCAGCATAAAGAAGCATAGAAAATTGAAACATCTAAGTTTTGTACAGAAGTAAATACATAAAATCAGGGAGAATATTGGTATGCTAGTAGATTGCTAATTTCAATTTTATGATTATAGTGTTAAGACATTTTGAATTCATTCACATAAACAGGTACATGTATGAACATTGTTCTAAAAAATTGGTTATATCCTTTAAATCTGAGCCTTCCTTCACATAAAATCCTTTAAATCTGAGCCTTCCTTCATGTAAAATTATCGTCATTTATATTTTATTGAATACAGTTTTGAAACCAAGCTGTCCTTGGCAAGGTAGTTTTTATTCCATACAAAGTAAATTAATTCTAAGATTTTAAATAATAATTTATACTGTTATTGATGACATTACAAACATTACACTGAATTGTTAATAAAGGCCTTTGTTGACTTGAACAAAGTAAAGGCAGCCATAAAAAGTAGGAAAGAATATTTTAACCCTGGAGTCCTAGCATGAAGTCTTCACCTCAAAATAATAAAATAAACCTATCATGCAGGTGCAAGCAAGACTCGTTGTTTTCACTCTCAAAAGTCTTATTAGATGGAGTTGTTCCTCGAAATGTGTGTGTGTGTGTGTGTGTGTGTGTGTGTGTGTGTGTGTGCTGTCCTAGAAGGTGCTTCAAAGGACAGAATGCCATTGGCATATAAACAGGCATTGTCAATGCGCCCAGTTTTGAAAAAGAAATTTCAGTGAGGTGTATTAATTAATTCCTGATAGTTTTATTTGTCATAAAATATAGTTGACATAAAGGAACTCTGTCAACTTTTAAAACAGGAAGGGACAGAATGACACCAAACTGATGTAAGAGTAGATGCTAATGCACCTAATGTGACCAATTATTTTTTTTTCCTAACTGACAATATAAACAAAGCAACTTGGACTAGGAAAACATAACTCTCAATGACCACTTCATACATATTTTAAATTCCCTTTTCCATTGCATACAACTGCAGTGCTATCCTGGTGGAAGCTCTCTTGTTGATGAGACATTTTATTTTGGGCACATTATATTATATGCAGTGCTGCTCCTGACAGATTGTTTTTCAGCACCTCTGAATGCAAATAGAATCTATCCTCAGTTTGCTGTTACATACTTCTTGCAATGTCATTAAGAGTGAGTGGTGGTGGCCAGAGACACCTTTGCTTTGCAATGGATAGTCAATGATACAATGTGAGTGGGTCATTTAAAATATAGTTGTAATCGATTGCTGCTGTTGCCTTTCTGGCCAAGCTGTTGTGCAGGAACAGATTTTTAATTAAATAAATGGCTGGGTCGGCAGGCAGGTGCGCCTGGGCAAGCAACCTGCCCTGGGATGTGGTTTGCAGTGGTTGCTTGGCAACACAACATAGACAGTCCCTGAACAACAGCTGCACCCTCTGTTAGCAGCTAGCAGATGCTCACACCTCAGAGAATGGCGTCAGAAATAATGATTTGTGAATAATAGCTCACAGAGCTCTCTAATAAATGGGGGAGGGGGGAGCTTGAGTAATAAAGGTCAGAGATATTTTAGCCTATTATGGAGCATGTGAATTTGCATTCAGCAAAATAACTAGATGAAAAAGACAAAAAAAAAATTAGCACTCTTATACATTACAAAAAGGAAGAGAGAAAATGAATATATAATCTATAAGCAAAAAAATGAAGATGCTTTTGTACATATTACTTCATTTAATTCTTTCAATAAACATCAGTATTAACTGTTAGCATAGCAAGCATGCTACTCGGTTTCAAGGAATTTAAATCACTTATAAATATAAAGTTCTATGATCAATTTAGTATGCAAATTTAAAACTGTGTGGCAAATAGAAACCCAAGACAAAATGTTTCACATATTATGAGATAAAATATGTGTACTGTAATAACTGTTACTACTAGTAACTGGTAGCTATGTCAGTTTATAGCTACATTCTTTGTGCAATGCCTACAGGATCACGCCAAATGTTGTCATCTGGCTTATTGAAACTAATTAAAAATAAGATAAAATATAGGACTGGAAGCTATGAATCTCTGGACTAATAATGTGTAATTAAATTGTGATGAACCAGAACCCTCTACTATTTTATTCTAATCAGATTATGCCATGCCATGAACATATGGTCCCAATATTCATGCCACTTTTGGTATAAAGTCAGCTAAATGAAATTATTAGAAAATTTACTATATTCATTTTGGCAAAACAGAAAATGTGCTTTAACAAATCTAAAAATTCCATATTTATATTTTCAAGAAGTTCTATTTTTCTAAGTCAACCGTGTGCCCTAGTTTTTGCCTCTGTCTATCATCCTACGCACACATGGAACTGAGAAATGAGGGACAGAATTGGACTGATAGAAACACATAGATGAATCTCTATATACCTGCCTGTGAGGATCAGGTCAGATTTTCCTGTGTGTGTGGCAAATAGTGAATATGTCACAGTGAAACATCTCTGTTACATAAACGTCAGTACATTTTCTCCTTTTGATAACATTTTCCTAAAAAGCAATCTATATGTTTTTTCAAATGTATGTTCAAATAAAACATATTTTCAAATACTGTATGTATGTATCTCATAATATTTTCCTGTAAACATTTAGATAAAAATGTTGTTTTCTCCATTTTAAATACTTAAAACTTCAAGTTAACTAAACAGCATTTGGTAAATAGTCACAAGTTTTGAGCTCAGTTAATTTACTAGTTTTTACTTTGTGTGTGTGTGTGTGTGTGTGTGTGTGTGTGTGTGTTGATGTATGTCCATGCATATTTGGGTGCAAATGTGTGTGTGTGCATATGTTGAGGGTGAATGTGGAAACAAGAATCCAACATGGGTATTGTTCTTTGGGAACTTTCCCCTTTGTTTCTGTGAGTTGGTGTTTCACTGGGTCCTATGACTCATTGATGAGGATTGACTGGCATGCCTGGGAGTCCCAGGTCACCTTGCTCTCTACAGGTTCAGGGCTTACATATTAATTATTTTGGAATTTCATACAATGCACCCTGCTCAGACTTGCTTTCCATTTCTTCCAGGTCTATCCATCTATGCTTGTACTAACACTCCCACCCTCAACCACACACACACATACACAAAAGCAAGTCCAATTTGTGTTCCCCATATGCTCACTGGAGCTTGGTCAAACTCCCAGTGATCATTGCCTTAAAGAAAACTGAGTCCTTTCCTACTCCTTACCAGAAGATATAATTTGAACAGCTATACTTCACATCTTTAATACAGTTCTCCAGAACTTACTTCAATAGCTTCCAGTCAGAACAGTTTCGTGTGTGTGTGTGTGTGTGTGTGTGTGTGTGTGTGTGTGTGTGTGTAGGGTGAGTTGACACTGATTCCTTCAATGTCTCTCATTCTCAGTTATGAATCTGCAGTCATTGATACCACTGCAGAAGAAGCTTCCTTGCTCTTAGCAGCAGGTGGTGATAGTTTATTTCTTCACCAGTGAAATGAGTCAGCTGAAGCCTGATTAGAATATATTAAAGGAAGGTTTACTGGCAAGCTGCTCTCTGGTGGTGGGCAAATTCCCTGTATCCGAGGACTCAGGCCAAGGAAGTCACAATGGGAAGGGGGAAGGAGTAAGAGACACAGAAGGAAAAGAACAAGAAGAGGGAGGGGGAAGGGACAGAGAGGTGGAGGGAGAAGGTGATGGAAAGGGTGAGGGAGAGAGGGAAAAGGAGAGCTAGAGGAAAAGGGAGAAGGTAAGGGAAAGGGAAAGAGAAAAGGAGAAGGACAGGGAGAGGGAAAAGGACAGGAAGAGGGAGAAGGAGCACTCAAAATGTCTGGATATATAGGGAGGGACCATTGGGGAAGGGCAACTCAGCCCCTGGGCCAGAAATTGGTATGCCTGGTAGGAACCCAGAGATGCTGGGAGAACCTGAAGGCCAGGTCTTTGATATGTTAAATATCCACCCCAGCCCCACTTCCCACCAGTAGAAAGCAGTCACTGTTTTTAGTTTAACTTAGTAATTAATGTTTGGAGAATATTAAATTATATAATGAGTTTGTTTATGGTATACTTTGAAACTTTGAAAGCAAATGTTTACTAAGTGATACCAAAATGGCTTGAATTAGAGTCTTTGATCAGCCCTTAATTAAATTCTAATATGTTTCCTGAACCCAAATTTTCATTAGTTTCTTGAGGTTTTAACACACAGTTCTATAGTCTGTTTACATTCATGGAAATTTCTCTCTCTCTCTCTTTTTTTTCTTATTTTCTAAGTTTTTTTATTTACATTCCAAATGATTTCCCCTTTCCCATTTCCTCCCTCCCCGAAAGTCCCATAAGCCCCCTTCCCTCCCTCTGTTCCACATTCAACTCCCTCTCGCTTCTCTGTCCTGGCATTCCCCAAACTGCATGGTATTGGTACAGTGACAGGCATGTAGATCAATGGAACAGAATTGAAAACCCAGAAATGAATCCACTAAAACCATCCAGTGGAAAAAAAGATAGCCTTTTCAACAAATGGTGCTGGTTCAACTGGAGGTCAATATGCAGAAGAATGCAAATTGATCCATTCTTATCTCCTTGCACTAAGCTCAGTTCCAAGTGGATCAAGGATCTCCACATAAAACCAGACACACTGAAACTAATAGAAAGGAAACTAGGGAAGAACCTTGAACATATGGGCACAGGGGAGAATTTCCTGAACAGAATTCCAATAGCTTATGCTCTAAGATCAAGAATTGTCAAATGGGACCTCATAAAATTACAAAGTTTCTACAAGGCAAAGGACACTGTCAAAAGGACAAAGCGGCAACCAACAAACTGGGAAATGATCTTTACCAACCCTACATCTGACAGAGGGCTAATATCCAATATATACAAAGAACTCAAGAAGTTAAACTCCAGAGAGGCAAGTAACCCTATTAAAAAATGGGGTACAGAGCTAAACAAAGTGTTCTCACCTGAAGAATATCTAATGGCTGAGAAGCACCTAAAGAGATGTTCATCATCCTTAGTCATTAGGGAAATGCAAATCAAAACAACCCTGAGATTCCATCTCACACCAGTCAGGATGGCTAAGATCAAAAACACAGGTGACAGCAGTTGTTGGCGAGGATGTGGAGAAAGAGGAACGCTCCTCCACTGCTGGTGGGATTGCAAACCGGTACAACCACTCTGGAAAGCAGTCTGGCGGTTCCTCAGAAAAATGGGCATGACACTCCTGGAGGATCCTGCTATACTGTAGCTCCTGGGCATATACCCAGAGGCTTCCCCTGCATGCACACATGCTCCACTATGTTCATAGCAGCCTTATTTATAATAGCCAGAAGCTGGAAAGAACCTAGATGTCCCTCAACAGAGGAATGGATTCAGAAGATGTGGTATATTTACACAATGGAATACTACTCTGCAATTAAAAACAATGAATTCACGAAATTCCTAGGCAAATGGTCAGAACTTGAAAATATCATCCTTAGTGAGGTAACCCAATCACAAAAGAACACACATGGTATGCAGTCACTGATAAGGGGATATTAACCCAGAATCTCGGAATACCCTAGTCACAGTTCGCATATCAATAGATTTCCAAAAAGATGGAAGGAGAGACCCCTGGTCCTGGAAAGAAAGAAGCTTTTCAAGAGTAAATAAACACTTTCCTTTTTTGAAGAAGGCTAAGTTTATTGACAGGACACATTATTGGATTTTAGGAGAAAACCATCCTCCACAAGTATCTATCCCCAGTACAGACTGAGATGCTTAGTAAAAATCTAATTATTTCACTCATTTACTCTTTGATGCCGTGCATGTATTGAGGGTAGGCTGGAAAAGTGTCCTCTCTAGACATTAAAGGATGTATTTCATGGGAAGCTCACCACACAAAATTTCTACCATCAAAGCTGGCCACCCTGGTGTAACCAGGTACATTTAATTTGTAAACTGTGGTTAGTGTCCACATAGCCTCTCCTCTAAGGAGACTGTTGCAAATCACTGATTAATAAAGCTAACAAAAAGTGGAATATCATAAATAATTCTTTATATAAAGTAGAAATAAATTTACCCCGTAGTACTACTAAGTAGAAAAGTACAAATGTCTCTGACTTGTGTCTGTCAAAGTGTTCTAAAATCATGCAATAAGAAACTATGTCTCCTCTCTTGTATTATTGCTATGAATAAATAGAACAATTTAATCACTAAAATACCACATAAATGGAAAGCTGAGATGTAGTCCATGAAATAACTTGCTGTTACCATTTAAAAATTGGCACAAAGTCAAGATGGAAATGAAAGTCATGGAATAATTATAACAGGATGTACAGTGCAATTCATCTTTGCATCCTGAACCAGGAAAAGGCCCTCAGCAGGAAAAACATTGAAATTTGAAAAGGGTTGTGCTCTCAAATACAGCAATCAGTCAGTCAATCAATGTTAATTTCCTTGTTACCATCACTTTGTTGTAGTTACATAAATGTTACTATTTGGAATGTCTAGATATATAATTTTGGACTATCAATTTTTATATCTGAATAACTTACAAATAAGAGATCAGATTATGATAATTATGAGTTTGTTATAGCTCATAAAGTAAATTTAGATACATGTTAATATCTTAGACAGTTATGTAGTAATCTCAGTAATAGACATCATTTTCTTTGTGATGATGACTGATGTCACTAAAGACAAAGGGGAAATACATATGTAGATAGAGTCAGATTTTTATTTGAAGTACAACAGAGAGTGTAACACGGGCACAAGCAGAGTAAATGGGACCGTTTGGGGCAGACTGGAGACAGAGTGGGATCACCATACTTAGAATACCTCTTGAGAGGAGAACCTTTGGACTTACAGAAGAACAGACTGCAATAAAAATGAGTCATCTGCCACTGTAGTCCAGCCGGTCAGAGCTTTGTGTGCAGTAAAACCTCAGTACTAATGATTAGCTGCACAGAAACCTGCTGAAGAGGTCAGCCTCTGTGAGGAAAGTATGACAGATTTCATCTGTTTTTCAATAATCTGAGATTGGCTGTAAATACAACATAATTCTAGGCAGATATATTTCTCACTTTATTGGTATATTTTCTGAATTATCAATATTCTTGGCATTTATAACCACATATGTGATTCTACTTCATGAGAGAATGTCAAGGAAGGAGAATGGGGTTCCAGAAGGAAATGGACAGTTTGCAGAATATTAGGTGGAAATGGTAGAAATTTCTGAGCAAAAAGACAAAGGAAAGTAGAGCATCTTTATAGCCTTAGAGAAAGTGTAACCAAGTTGTCACTGTGTAATAGAGAAGCTGGTTCACAGATGGCATCTGATCCTTGAATCTGCTCCCTGTGGTGCAAACCGGAAACTCCCCGAAAACCACTGATTGGTGCCTCGGTTTGACATCACACAGTGACAGTAAACAATCCATCAAGGAACTCATTGGAATCATGAAGCAGTTTTATTTTATTTCCTATATTCACCATTTTAATAATTCAATGTTCTAAGTGTTGAAATGCATATATTAAAGAGAAAATTAATTTGTAGAAAGTCTAGAGAAAATATGGGGAGAGCCAAGTGTCTTTTAGGCTATGCTGAATGTATTTACATTCATTTTAAAAATTTTATTTAGAGAAAAGTTCTTGTTTTCCAAAACAGCAAGAGATAGACATGAGGACAACTTAAAAAAAAATGCCACGAAGGCAGGAGAAACACTTAGATGCTATCATTATATTTATCAGGAATATGAACAAAGTCAGTGATCATAGATTAACTTTTAAAGTGCTTAAACTTATTTTGAGACTTCAGGGGAAAGGTCTTCAATTGTTCCCAAGGAAAATATAAAATGATAGCTTAAATATTTATTTACTGTAGCTGGAGCACACACGTCTCTGAATTTATACTCCCCAGGAATGGTAGCAGAGGATGATGTTTTGTAAATGAGAATAGATAGAGGTAGGGAGCATGGAGATGAATGGTCTGGTTCCTCCAGGACACAAAGGACAGCAACACATGAGGGGAAATGCATTTTAAAATGTTTCAAATTTTAAAAGCAGTCTTTTCTCCATAACATTTAGGATATTATTACAATGTTGTCCTGGTTTTTGCCCACTCGAGCCTCTAAAAGCAAGACGGATCTGGGAGCATCATCAACTAGACATGAGTTCTGGGACGGATAGTAAAAAGAGAGCAGGGAGCAAAATGAGGAGCCGATAACTGAGACAAGTTAAAGAATCAAGTTTGAAGTCATATGCACTTCTTGGAGACAGACAACATGGAAACGAACAATTTCACCTTACTAAGTTTATCTGCAGCAAGTAGACGTTATAGAGCATTCTTTCCTTATTTTCTCTTAGTTGAGCACGAATAAGGAGCTATGGTTGAGTCATTTGCAGCTTTTTAAATTTAAATACCCTTGCTTATATTACAATCCATTTCTTATATTATTCATGGTTTCAGGAGCCATGGTGCCAACTCTCATTTCAGCAAATATCTTCTATAACTTAAAAGAATATCAAAATGGATTTTTGCAATAAATCTGTAGAAGTACCTATTTCTTTCTAATGAACATAATACAGAAGCCAAAGAGGCCTTAAAGAGCATTGAATTTGGGATGTGAAGATAAGTGTTGGTCTTTGCATGAAGCAGCGCTATTTCCAATGCACTTTACATGTTAGCAAACCCAATAAAGCTCTGAAACACCGACAAGCAATTCAGACAAAATTCATATTTTCTGAGGCTGGTCAGACTTTGTTAGACTCTGGGTGCCTTGGTGAGGGTGGATTGAGGAACAAGAGACATGTGTTAGCAGTAAGTAGGGACTGGGTGCTTCTCACTTGCTCTGACTCTGTAGAGTTAGGTGGTCTCTAAAATGAGTATGCAAGAAGTCCCTCTCTCATAGGCTTGCTAATTATACTATTTGCAGAGCAGTTCAGATAGTCGGTTAACCACGTAAGTGTCTATTTAGTAACTACAAAGATTAAGTCAGGCTGTGTGATGATGAGGAAGATATTTTAGGGTAACAAAAGAGCCCTTGTAGCACCCTGAAGTGAGGACTCTCCTGCAGGTAGACCATCTTCCAAGGTTTAGTGTGGATTTGATGAAGAAGTTCAACTAATTATTTAGACAGACTTAGAGCATTTGATGATTTATTTAGTTGAAAATGACTCAGACCTGACCCAAAATTTCAGATGCACCTAACTGAAAATACCAGGGGTTTGCATTGTCTTTGTACCATTTGGAAGAGTGCCAGTTTCTCTCTTATTTTCTGTCCTGGACTTTATCTTCAGACATGACTATGCTCACCATCATATGTAGGGCATCTGACTTTTTTCTACTGGGAGATTGAAGGAAAGAAATAACTTAATTCACATGTGGGCTATGCAAAGCCCTAAGTTTGGGCCACCTAACTGACTTGGAATCTAAAAAATAAGTGAAAATTCATGAGCTGAGTTTGATCCCCAAGACCCCCAATGGAAAGAGAGAATAAACTCATGGATGTTTTCTCTGACCTCTATACACATGGTGACTTACCTGTACAAATGTGCACATACACACATACTCTGCCACAACCTACATGTTTGCCTAATAACAACTCACCACAGACTACAACAAAATTTGATTCTCAGATTAATTAGATCATAGTCATGTGCTCACCCTGGGAAACAGCTAGAATGTAGAAAAAAACAGAGCTTTTTTCCTGGGAAAAAAAGTAGTAAGTCGTTTTTACTGAAAGAGGAGAATGCTTGCTATTGGGGGGAAAGGAGGGAAATTGGAAAGGTTAACAGTGGTGATGGCCAAAGCTGCAGGATCTCCATGACACAGGAAACAACAGGACAACCTGGAGGAGTCCTGGTGAGGATTTGATGTTGATGGTGTCACAGACGTCTCAAGACAGAACAATGACTTATCTCAATGAACATCTGCAAGTGAAGTTGTGGGACACTCTGTGACACACTACAGCTTCTATGATGAGAAGATTTCTATGTTTTTTGTTTTGTCTTGTTTTTGTTTGCTTGTTTGTTTGTGTGCTTTTTATTTTCGTGGGGGAGGTTGCAAATGGTAGAGGGTAGAAGGTAGATATGAGGGAACTGGGGATGAGTGGGACTGGGGTGTAAGGTGTGAAACTCACAAAGAATCATTAAAACATTTTTAGAAAATAGGTAATTTGGACTGGAGAGATGGTTCAGAGGTTAAGAGCACTGACTGCTCTTCCAGAGGTCCTGAGTTCAATTCCTAGCAACCCTATGGTGGCTCACAACCATCTATAATTAGATCCTTATTTGGCCTGCAGGTGTACGTGCAGACAGAACTCCGTATACATAATAAATAAATCTTTAAAAATAGATAATTTTAAAAGTAAAAAAAAAAGGAAAAGAGACCAGCAAACAGTGGGAATCATTTTCATCAGAGAATAATCATTGTTATGCCTCTTTCAGATTCAGTTTTGGTGCTAATTTTTATTTTTGTTTTAATTTTTTTTAGTTTTGTTTTAACTTTTTTTTGATAGAGTGTCACTACAGAGCTTAGGCTAACCTTGAAGTCAGACTTGAGATCCTTCTGCTTCTGTCTCCAGAGTGCTTAAGTTATAGGCCACTATATCCAGCTCTCTAAAATCCTTTTAAGAGGAGGTACAGCAGTTATTCTGAGTTTTAAAATAGAAAAATATTCTGACCTGAAAAATACATGCCTGGGGAAAGTTATTTGTTGGAGAAGGAGAGAAGACAGAAAGCCAGGGGAGTGTACTGGGCACAGAGTATGACTGGGTGCTCTGGGCCAACAGTCTGGTCTACTTTCTGCCAAGACTGTCCAGGCCCCTTGTCATTGTTCTGAAATACTACTGACTTCTCAGCGCATCACATTCTGGCATCTCTCAGCATTAAGTGTGGCTCATAGCTTCACAATTCGCCTAAAGTGCCTCTGATTCAAAATCAATTCTTTGCGGGGTTATAGATGGGATAGATTGTGGATGCCAGAACAATCCCTCAAGTCAAAGGAGCACATGATTGTTTGACAATATCTGGATTAAATATTGTGGTGATGGACTCATTTCTTTCACATTTAAGATGGTGCCAGTTTCAGCTCAAATACTTGCCACAAGTTACCAGAACTGCTTTGTACTTCTAAGACATGGACATGTTCATTCTGGGAACCTGGTCAGAACAAAAGGATAGAAATTTTACTTCCCTCTCAAATATCACAGACATATCCGTGTCTGCTTCTCTCGTTTAGTGACCACCCCCATCCTCCCCATTTACAATAAACCAGAGAGTGGACCATAGGACTGTGGTGCATTGCCCTCCATTCAGATAATGAAGGGAGTTTGGAAAATCACCTCTCAGAGACCCCTCAGGTAACTGGGTCAGATTTCTTCCATGAAATTTGCCTTTCTTTCTTCTTTTGAACTTAGACTTCTAATTTTGCCATCCCTTGCCTTATACTGCTTCCCAGAATCACATTAAATTCCCCCATTTCCACAACATTGGAATCCTCTGATTTCCCCTAATTCCTTTCCATTGTGTCTACCATCTTCCTACACTGGAATTAGTGTGGTTATGGTTTGTTGTTGTTTGTTGTTTAATGTTGTTTGTTTAGTCCTTTACAGCTCCACACTTAAATCCTATGTGTCATGATTCTATCAAGCTTGCCCATCACCTAAGCATCCCTCAACACTTGCTTTTCCCACTTTCACGTCTCTTCTTCATTCTGTCTACTAAGACTCCTCAGTTCACGTCGTACTTTGTTTAGAAATGTTGACTGTCCACATGCTCCACTATATTCATAGCAGCCTTATTTATAATAGCCAGAAGCTGGAAAGAATCCAGATGTCCCTCAACGGAGGAATGGATTCAGAAGATGTGGTATATTTACACAATGGAATACTACTCTGCAATTAAAAACAATGAATTCACGAAATTCCTAGGCAAATGGTCAGAACTTGAAAATATCATCCTTAGTGAGGTAACCCAATCACAAAAGATCACACATGGTATGAAGTCACTGATAAGGGGATATTGACCCAGAATCTCAGAATACCCTAGACACAATCAGCATATCAATAGATTTCTAAAAAGATGGAAGGAGAGACCCCTGGTCCTGGAAAGACTGGATGTAGGGGAACGCCAGGACAGAGCAATGAGAGGGGGTTGAACAGAGAAAAGAGGGAGGGAAGGGGGCTTATGGGACTTTCGGGGAGGGAGGAAACGGGAAAGGGGAAGTGATTTGGAATGTAAATTAAAAAAAATAAAATTAAATTAAATTAAAAAAAAAAAAAAGAAATGTTGACTGTTGTTGTCTTGATCTTGACCTGGTACCCATAGCTGCAGTGACTTCATGAGTGCATGGCCATGAAGACAGTGTTTCTCTGCACACCCCATCTGCAGGCTCTCTGTTGACTATCCCCTCACATGCGTCCCTATGACATGCTATTTTAAAGCTAATTGCAGCACCCTTTAATGTGCTCTTTGCATCATGGGATCTTCACTGGAATTTAAATTTCTTGAGGTGAGAGAGAAAATGATACTCGGTGCTTCTTCTAACCTTATGATGCAAGCCTGTGCCTTGAACTGAACATAAAATCTTTGCACTTGCTACAGTATTTATAAGCTATATTGCCTGAAGAAGTCATGTAGAGGCCACTGTATAGCCTGAGATGTGGAAATAGATGCTATGTGGCAGCTTTTCTCAAACTCCCAAATTGTGGGTTCTTCTACTCCAGGCCAAGGGAATCTATGTTTGTCAACATGCAGTGCCAATACCAGAGACGTTAAAGCCCTCTACTTACATACAGATATAGCCACACATTTAACAAATAGAGTTATGATAACAATTTTTCATATTTAAGAAGCTAAATTCCATACAGTAGATTCTGATAATAAGCAAAAGAATAACTGGAAACCAGAGGCTATGCAAAAGCCCATGGCCACTAATAAATGTTACTGAGTTATCATATTCAAAGGACTGTACCCAGGTGCACTGGTGGGCTCCTACCATCCAGAAGGCTAAGACAAGGGGATTGTTGTAAATTTATAGGAAGCCTGGGCTACATAGTGAATTTTAAAAATGAGCAAACCCATAGACAAACAAACAAACAAGATGAAATAAACAGCCTTTCCCTCCTTTAAAAAGACCACATTCGAGAGTTATTTCAGTTTTACAATAGAACAATTGCAGAAGCATGTATACTCGGAATCATAATGTGTAGCAAAAGCAGTGATGCACGGGAGGTGCTATTGAAGTAATGATCACCAACACTCAGATGTTGAGAGAATCTTACAAGAGCAGGCTAGGTGTGGACTAGAATACAGAGAGCCTCTGACTGTGGGGGGAGTGAAGATGAGGTGGGGGGATACTTTAGGCAGGTGGCATTCTGTAATTCCTCTTCTCATTGTTTTCATACTGAAGCCAGTAGCAGTTACTGTTGAGCATAAAGAAGCATTCACGACCTAAAAAGAATTAGGAAGGTATAAAAATATTTTTTTTTACCTGAATGAGACAGTCATGAGTGACTTCCATATTGCAAAGTCTTCTGGCTGCTGCTCCATCACAGAGTCTGGATAATAGACATTTGCACATCTTTCTACTTCCCACCGAGGATACTGCCCTTGCCGCTCAAACTTCTGTGGCTTCCTCCCGCCTTTCTGGCTTCTCTCTTGCAGGCTTCTCAGGCTTCTGCTGGTTTTGCAACCTCCACCTGAATATTCTAAATCTTCCAATTCTTTTTTCCTAGGCCCCCTCCCAAGGTGATCTCATTCATTCTTATGATTTCAAAGACTGCAATGTGCTGATGGACATGCATTTCTATTTGTATCCCAGAGGTCTCTGCAGAACTCCTGATAATGGGGCACATGTTAAGTCTGATTCCACTAGAAAGTGTGTGAGGGTATGGGATCCCTCTGAAATTTAGATTTTCTCTACCTCCTACAAATAAGATTACTTTGTAGTCTTCCCTAAACCAATAAACAACAGTTTCTATCTTATCTTTAACCACATGTAAAACTTGGTCCCCTTAGCTGCTAACTTGGTTGCTTAGCAAAGCTCAGTTCCCATTCATCACACACCCACCTTCAGGGATATAATTTTTAAATAGATCCACATCAAATAGAATTTTTTCAGCTCTACTGCCTGAACTAAGCTGCTTCTAACTAACCATACTGTTTTAAATGACTACTTCTTTATATCCATCTATTTCAGTAGACCCCACCACCACCACCACAACCCTAACACTCTTGGAACACACCAGGCTTTTGCCCTACCTAGAATTTTTACACAAGCTTACCATTTTTCAGTCTTTAACACTGTCTCATGTGTACGTCTCCTGAATGTGGCAAACTCTCTTATTCTCCTCAAACCTTTATAAATGTAAAAAAAAATTTTGAAAAAACTACAAAGCCAATATCTTATCTTCAATGTTTGTAAAAACATACACAGGAACAGCTATCTACAGGGTGTAGAATTTTTGAGGAGATATTTAAATTTCCTTGTGAATATTTAAATGTCTTCTTGGATTACTACAATGAACATCCAATATTGAAATCTCAAAGCACTTCAAAATATGTTTTCAGTCTGCCCCTCAGAACTGATCCTGTGCTACAGCTCTCCATACACAAATACCTCGGAGAGAGAGCTGGTCTCCCAGGAGTGTTGACACACCTGTGAGCACAAGTAAGACCAACACTTCTGCTCAAATTCCTGGCTCAAGAGGGACCTTTTCAGAGCCATTAGGACACAGTAATGAAGAAAAAGCTGGGGACAGGATCCTTCCAGTTTCCATCTGCACCTCGGAGCTGACCCTGTGCCACAGCTCTCCATATCCAAATTCCTCCCAGAAAGAAGTAGTCTCTCAGAAGTACTGACATAGAGGCTTGCAGGAGGGACAAATCAGAGACAGCAAGACCAGATAACACCAGAGATAACCAGATGACAAGAGGCAAGGGCAAGAACATAAGCAACAGAAGCCAAAGCTACTTGGCATCATCAGAATCCAGTTCTCCTACCACAGCTAGACCTGGATACCCAAACACATCAGAAAAGCAAGACTCTGATTTAAAGTCACATCTCATGATGATGATAGAGGATTTTAAGACAGACATAAATAACTCCCTTACTATCTTAAAGAAATACAGGAAAACACAGGTAAACATAGATGCAAGCATCACCAACAGAATACAAGAAATAGAAGAGAGAATCTCAGGGGCAGAAGATATCATAGAAAACATTGACACAACAGTCAAAGAAAATGCAGAATGCAAAAAAGCTCCTAACCAAAAACATCCAGGAAATCCAGGACACAATGAGAAGACCAAACCTAAGAATTAAAAGGTATAAAAGAGAGCAAAGATTTAACAAATTAAAGGGCCAGTAAATACCTTCATCAAGATTATAGAAGAAAACTTCCCTAACCTAAAGAAAGAGATGCCCATAAGCATTAAAGAAGCCTACAGAACTCCGAGTAGATTAAACCAGAAAAGAAACTCCTTCCATCACATTATAATCAAAACACCAAATGCACAAAACAAAGAAAGAATACTAAAAGCAGTATGGGAAAAAGTTCAAATAACATAAAGGCAGAACTATCAGAATTACACCAGAGTTCTCACCAGAGACTATGAAAGCTAGAAGATCCTTGGCAGATATCATACAGACTCTATGGGAACAGAAAAGCCAGCCCAGACTACTATACCCAGCAAAACTCTCAATTAGATGGAGAAACCAAGATATTCCATGAAAAAATGAAATTTAGACAATATCTTTCCACAAATCCAGTCCTATAAAGGATAATAGTTGGAAAATGCCAACACAAGTAGGGAAACTACACCCTAGAAAAAGCAAGAAAGTAATCTTATTTCAACAAACCAAAAAGAAAGTAGACAAACACACATAATTCCACCTCTAACAACAAAAGTAACAGGAAGCAACAATCACTTTTCCTTAATATCTCTTAACATTAATGGAATCAATTCCAGAATAAAAAGACATAGACTAGCAGACTGAATACCTAAATAGGACCCAGCATTTTGCTGCATACAGGAAATGCACCTCAGTGTCAAAGACAAACACTACCTCAGAGTAAAAGACTGAAAAACAATTTTCCAAGCAAATGGACCCATGAAACAAGCTTGAGTAGCCATTCTAATATTGAATAAAATTGACTTCCAACTTAATATTATCAAAAAAGATAAGGAAGGACACTTCATACTCATCAAAAGGAAAAATCTACCAAGAAGAACTCTCAATTCTGAACATCTATGCTTGAAATGTAAGGACACACACACTCATAAAAGAAACTTTACTAAATCTCAAAGCACATTGTACCTCACACAATAATAGTGGCAGACTTCAACACCCTATTCTCATCACTGGATAGAACATAGAAACAGAAACTAAACAGAGACACTGTGAAACTAGCAAAGTGGCAGGATATAAAATTAACTCAAACAAATCAGTAGCCTTCCTCTTCTCAAAGCATAAATGGACTGAGGAAGAAATTAGGGAAATGACACCTTTCACAATAGTCACAAACAATATCAATATAAAATAGCTTGATGTGACTCTAACCAAACAAGTGAAAGATCTGTATGACAAGAACTTCAAGTCTTTGAAGAAAGAAATCGAAGAAGATTTCAGAAGATGGAAAGATCTCTTATGCTTATGGATTGGTATGATTAATATAATAAAAATTGCCATATTACTAAAAGCAATATCCATATTCAATGCAATCTCTATCAAAACTCCAACTCAATTAATCATAGAGTTAGAAAGAGCAATTCTCAAATTTATCTGGAATAACAAAAAAACAAACAAACAATAAAACAGGATAGCGAAAACTATTCTCAACAATAAAAGAACTTTTGGGGCAATCACTATCCCTGACCTCAAGCTGTACTACATAGCAATAGTGATAAAAACTGTATGGTATTTGTACAGTGACAGGCAGGTCGATCAGTGTAGTAGAATTGAAGACCCAGAAATGAACCCACACTCCTATGGTCACTTGATCTTTAACAAAGGAGCTAAAACTATTCAGTAGAAAACAGACAGCATTTTAAACAAATGGTGCTGGTTCAACTGGTAGTCAACAGGTATTTAGAATGCAAATCGATCCATTCTTATCTCCTTGTACAAAGTTTATGTGGATCAAGGGCCTTCACATATAGCCAGATACATTGAATCTAATAGAAAAGAAAGTGAGGAAGAGTTTCGAACACATGGGCACAGGGGAAAACTTCCTGAATAGAACACCAATGGCTTATGGTCTAAGATCAAGAATTGACAAATGGGACCTCATAAAATTGGAAAGCTTCTGTAAGGCAAAGGACACTGTCAATAGGACAAAATGGCAGCCAACAGATTGGCAAAAGATCTTTACCAATCTTCCATCTTATAGAGGGATAATATCCAATATATACAAAGAACTCAAGAAATTACAATCCAGAGAACCAAATGACTATATTAAAAAAAAATAGAAATATAGCTAAACAGAGATTCTCAACTGAGGAAATTCAAATGTCTGAGAAGTACCTAAAGAAATGTTTAGCATCCTTAATCATAAGGGACATGTAAATCAAAACAATCCTGAGTTTCTACCTCACACCAGTCAGAATGGCTAAGATCAAAAACAGGTGACAACAGATGCTGGCAAGGATGTGGAGAAAGAGGAATAGTCCTCCATTGCTGGTGGGATTGCAAGCTGGAACAACCTGTAAGGAATAAATGCAAGCAATATAAAAAAAATGGCAAATATAACCCAGCTCAGAGTATGTGAGTGTGTGTGAAATGTGACAAGGTAAGTGCCACAACTAAATGAACGCCTTAATTTTGATTGGCTAAAATGTTATTATGGATACCAAGTCTGGAGTGTGTATAGAGATGGTAAGGCCAAGTGCAGATAAAGTTGTGCAGAACGCCTGAGCTGAGAGAGACTTAAAAATCTTGCTCTGGCAACTGTGGTTGGCTCATCCCTGAGAGCCCAGTGGAGACTCTTTGTATTGAGATTGGCTCGTCCCTGGAGCAGTCCACAGATTCCAGAACCCCCTACTCTGGACCAAGAGGGAAAAGCTGCAAACCTTGCCTGCACAGCCATCAAGCCAGACTATAGCATTTGCCATACTGGAGGTAAGAGTGTCTGTGTGAATGGATACAGTCCCTTTTTGCTTTCCATTTTTTTTTATTGTTGCATATAAATAAATACTAGTATAACCTGATCCTCCAAGTTACAGGCACTCTTTTTCTCTTGCTCTCATCTCTATCCCTAAGCCTGACTGGAAGCACAACCACTCTGGAAATCAGTCTGGCAGTTCCTCAGAAAATTGGACATGCTACTACCTGAGGACCCAACTATATGTAACTCCATATATCCAGAAGATGCTCCAACATGCAATAATGACACATGCTCCATTATATTCATAGCAGCCATATTTATAATAGCCAGAAGCTAGAAACAACCCAGATTTCCCTCAACAGAGGAATGGATACAGAAAATGTGGTACATTTACACAACGGAATACTACTCAGTTATTAAAAACAATGACTTCATGAAATTCACAGGTAAATGGATGGAACTTGAAAATATCATCCTGAGTGATGTAACCCAGTCACAGAATACACATGGTATGCACTCACTGATAAGTGAATATTAACTCCCAAATTCAGAGTACTGAAGATACAATTCGCAGACCATATGAAGCTTAAGAAGGAAGACCAAAGTGTGGATACTTTGGTGCTTCTTAGAAGTGGGAGCAATCCATTCCTCCGTTGAGGGACATCTGGGTTCTTTCCATCTTCTGGCTATTATAAATAAGGCTGCTATGAACATAGTGGAGCATGTGTCCTTATTGCTTGCAGGTAAAGCCTCTGGGTATATGCCCAGGAGTGGTATAGCCGGATCCTCCGGAGTGTCATGATATCATCCTTTGTGAGGTAACCCAATCACAAAAGAACACACATAGTATGCAGTCACTGATAAGGGGATATTAACCCAGAATCTCGGAATACCCTAGACACAATATGCATATCAATAGATTTCCAAGAAGATGGAAGGAGAGACCCCTGGTCCTGGAAAGACTGGATGTAGGGGAACGCCAGGACAGAGAAGCGAGAGGGGATTGAATGGGGAAAAGAGGGAGGGAAGGGGGCTTATGGGACTTTTGGGGAAGGAGGAAATGGGAAGGGGAAATGATTTTGAATGTAAATAAAAATATAAAAAATAAAAAATAAATAAAAAAAAGAAGTGGGAGCAAAATACTCACAGGAGGAAATATGGAGACAAAATGTGGAGCAGAGACTGAAAGAAAGGCAACTTAGAGACTGCACTACCTGGAGATCCTTCCCATATACAGTTGCCAAACTTGGATGCTATTGTGTATGCTGGGAAGTGTTTGCTGATGGAAGCCTGATATAGCTGTCTCCTGAGAGGCTCTGCCAGAGCCTGACAAATACAGAGGAGAATGTGCACAGCCAGCCGTTGGACAGAGACTGGGTTCCTGATGGAGGAGTTGGAGAAGGGACTGAAGGAGCTGAGGGGGTTTGCAGCCTCATGGAGGAGCAATAGTGTCAACTGGCCAGACCCTGGAGCTCCTGGGGACTGGACCACCAACCAAAGTGTATACATGGAGGGGCCCATTGCTCTGGCTACATATGTGGCAAAGGATGGCCTTGTTGGACATCAGTGAGACGAGTGGCCCTTGGCCTGGGGGTGTTTGATGCCCCAGTGTAGTGGAATGGCAGTGTAGGAAGGAGGGAGTGGGTGGGTGGGTGGAGGAGCACCCTCAGAGGCAGGGGGAGGAGGGATAGAATAGAGGGTTTCTAGAGGGAAGACCTGGAAAGGTGATAACATTTGAAATGTAAATAAAGAAAAGATCCAATAAAAAATAGAGTAATGAGAGGGGGTTGAACGGAGAAAAGAGGGAGGGAAGGGGGCTTATGGGACTTTCGGGGAGGGAGGAAACGGGAAAGGGGAAGTGATTTGGAATGTAAATTAAAAAAATAAAATAAAATTAAATTAAAAAAAAAAAAACTAGGGGAAAAAGACCATCAATCTCTGACACCATCGTGATATGCTGCAAATTGATGTGAATAAAAAAAAAAATATGTTTTCATCAAATGGAGTTAAGAAGTCACATGACTTGCAAGATTTTTGCTTCTTTTTCTTGTTCCGTATAAGCCGTGTTATTTCTAATATCCTCATAGCACCATTTCTCTCTCTCTCTCTCTCTCTCTCTCTCTCTCTCTCTCTCTCTCTCTCTCTCTCTCCCTCTCATTTTGTACATAGTAATGAACATTTAAAGAGTCACTACTTGAGGACTTGAGGTCTGAAGTTGTGTTTTAAGATTTTATATTCAATTCATATTAATATGGAAGATTAGTGTAAACTTACCTTGAATAATGTTGGGACAGTGGAATGGCAATGATAGCAACAATAACTAACTCTGTTGAAGGTGTCCTAAGTATCAGACTCCATAAAGGTTCACATTCAAACATGCCCACATGGAAGAGGTATTATTTCTGCTCCCTTTAAAAATAAAGAAACAAGTACACAAGGAAATAGAATAAGAGAGCAATCAATTAGCTGCAGATCACGTAATAGATCAGTGATTTTGAATTCTCAATGAGGTTCGCCTCACTTTGATGTTGAACATTTACACATTTCTGAACAAAACAAGAGAAAACAAAAACAAACAGCAAATACAACAACAACAACAAAAAAACCCACCACTCATTCCTTTGATAACACAACCTTCAGGAAATGGAAATTAGGTAAATCTAAACCCAGAATTAGGCAGTGAAAGGGCCTATTAGAGGAATATTTCCCATATGACCCCAGATAGCTAATACTCGAATCTCTCAGAGGCTTGTCAAAACTGAGCTGTTAAATTGCTGTTTTAAGAGGCAAACACCAGTAAGTCTTACCTTCCCTAACACTTCCTCTTTTATTACTTAGTTGGGTTTTTCAATGAGTTCTTTTTCTACACAGCAGATTTCTCATGTTCAAAATGAATGTTTCTGATTTATTTTTCTCTGAGGCAACTTTCGGCTTAGCCTATAAGAAATTAGTTTACAACTGAATGTATATATGTATATATACAGCAATGTTGTATCGCTATTGGATGTCTTGAGAACTGGTTTTGCAATAGCATACTGAACATATAGAGGTTTAATAAGGTCTAGGTTCCTCCACGTCAGTAGGGGTGTGAAAAGCGTCAGGAATATACTGATGTCCTAAGGTAGACCCTTCAACATTGTCCCTCAATATTACTTAATCATAACAAACATTCTGCCTTTGACAAAAGACAGGAAAGAAAGTATGATTTTTCTGTGTACTTGTTCATCTTAAACAAAATTCCAAGAGGCAGATTCCTAATAACTCCAAGGAGAAGGTTGGATGGCCCGAGCTCATGATGTTATTTGTGGTATAGCATCCTTCAGAGAGTGTTACGCATAATGTCCTCTGGGAGCTTGGGCACTGCTTAGCTATCCATTCTTAGGTTGAATGCAGTTAGTGTTTGACACTATTATATATTGTCCATGTGTTGACCATGTTTGGCTCTGAGAATTTATAAAACTTTCACTTGGTATTCTTAAAAATTAAAAATCAGAAAACAGAAAGGTATGAAGAATACAGCTCATTTAAGCATCAGTAGCCTAGGCTGCCCTTGAACTCTTCATGTTTTACCCTCCCCTATTATGAGATCTTGAGCTTGAAACCACAGCCTATTTCAAAGTAAGAAGAAAATACAAATTAGCAAAGAGAAAGAGTAAAATCATGGAAAAGCCCTGAAGGAATCTGAGAAATGTGTTTTAAAAATTCAACTACACAAAACAAGGGTCGTTTCTTCTTAATAGGTACAGGAACTGATCTATTGAAGGGGATTCCAATGTTGGTCTCTGGATGCAATTTAAGGTGCCGGCTATAGTTTTGGCGCCACCTGGTGGACCTTAGCTCTGTGTCTAAAAAGCAAGGAATTCAAATTTTTGTGACTGACTGGAAGTCAGGGACACTAAAAGAAAGTTTTGTAACATCTCCATAGTTGAAAACTATTTCATTGCCTCAGGAAGGGAGTCTGTCCAGTAAAACGTTGGAGATGAAGGCATCCACTCTTCCTTTCTCTTCCTTTCTCCTGTTTTAACTGATGGAGTGTAGGAGTATAAGAGCCAACTCAATGGATGGCATCATATGAATATATACATGCGTGCGTGCACACAGAGAAACACACAGACACACTCACACACACATACACGCATGTACACACTAAGCTGAACATTGCGTCAGAGAAAAATAAGTCAGAAACACTCGTTTTGAACAAGTGAAAACTACTATCTAGAAATTCTGTCCATCCATAAAGTCTTTGATGAATCCTAATCCTGGAAGGTGATGTTGGAGTCCCCTCCACCTCCGAGGCAAGTGTGTTCTCTATCTTTAGTTAACTTTGCAGCTGTCCATGCTCCTGTTGCCGTTGTTCCACCTGATGTTGTTTTAAGCTTCTACTGGACACGTCTTCCCTTTCCTGCCCATCCTTTCCTTTTGTGCCTTTATTCTCTTTGTTCTAATTCCCCCCAATACTTGCCAGTCTTCAGCTTACTCATTAGATCCTTTGCCTCATGACTTCTGGCTACTTTTCACCATGTGTGGCTGCTGACAGGAGCGGTAGTTCAGACTCAGTTATCTCTTTTCACATATGTAGCCTTTACATTTTATAATTTCCACCAAGAGATTGAATTCATTTTTTTTGTGCCATTGAATGTTTTCAAGGACATTTAGAGAAGTAAACACGCCAGTTTAGGTGATTGCCCTAATGATAAATTCAGCTTAGTTTTAGTAAAACAAAGTACCATCAACTTCATTCTATTTGAGAGCAAGCCACTGAGTTCTCTCTCCTCTGTGGATGGAATGCTTGTGCTTCTCCAAAGCCCAGATACAAAAACCTGAACTCCCAAGGAGATGGCAATGGAAATAAGACTTTGAGACTTTTGAGAAATGCTTAAATTCAAATGAGGTCTTGAGGGTGAACCCCTCATGATGTGGTTGTGATTAGGGCCTTATAAGAAATGACAAGGATGGTGATTCCCACAGAAGTTCTTTTATTGTTGAGAATTGTTTTCACTATCCTGGGTTTTTTGTTATTCCACATGAATTTGAGAACTGATCTTTCTGTGTCTCTGAAGAATTGAGCTGGAATTTTGATGAGGATTGCAATGAATCTGTAGATTACTTTTGGTAAGATGGCCATTTTTTACTATGTCAATCCTGCTGATCCATAAGCATGGGAGATCTTTCCATCTTCTGAGTTCTTTAATTTCTTTTCTCAGAGATGTGAAGTTCTTTCGCATGCTTGGCCAGAGTTACACCAAGATATTTTATAATACTAGTATCGTTGTGCTTGTAGACAGAAATTTAGCATAGCTGTCCTCTGAGTGACTCTGTCAGCAGCTGGCTGAGACAGGTGCTGATATTTACAGCCAATCATTGGACTAAGGTTGAGGACCCCTATGGAAAAGTTAGGGGAAGGATCGAAGGAGCTGAAGGGGATGACAATCTTATAGGAAGAACAACAGTATCAAATACCTGGACCCCCCCCCCCATAGTTCCCAGAGGCTAAGACACCAACCACAGAGCATACATGGACTGGCCAGTGGCTTCCACTACATATATAGCAAAGGACTTCCTTGTTTGGCTCAGTGGGAAAGGATGCACTTAATCCTGTAGAACTTTTGCCCTAGGGAAGGGTGATGCTAATGGGGTGAGGTGGGAATGGGTGGGGGTGGGGAAGCACTAGGGAAATCAAGGGGGTGAGATGGGAGTGGCTCGGGTGGAGGGGCATATACTTGGAGGTGGGAGGAGGTGGGGGTTGGGGGTTTTGGGGAGAGGGGAAACTGGGAAAGGTTTTACCATTTGAAATGTAAATGAAGATTATATTCCATAAAAAAAAAAAAAAGCAAAGGGGATGGGGGATCAGGTCAAGAACGTGGGGAGGGTGACCAGAGAGGGTATATTTGGAATGTAAATAAAATAGTTAATAATAATAATAAATAACACTAAAAATTGACAGTGTATTATCCTATGACCGTATTCTGTTACAAGATAACCATAATGATAATTACATTCATGAATTTATCTGTCTATCTCTCTATCCATCATCTATCTAAATATCTAAGTATCTGCCTGTTTGTCTGTCTGTCTGTCTGTTCGTCCGACCGTCCGTCCATCCATCCATCCATCTATCACTCACATCACAGGAAGAAGACAGTCATCTACAAGCTCAGACGAGAGCAGTCACTAGAACCCTATCAAGACTAGTGAACGATAGAATCTTTATCACAAATCTCCACCTTCTAGAAGTTTGTGTGTCTGTGTGTGTGTGTGTGTGTGTTTGTGTGTGTGTGTGTGTATGTGTGTATGGAGAGTGAGTCTGCTATTTCATTTGTCTTAAAGATGGTATTTATTATAGTATCTGAGGATGACACAGTTTGGTCTTTCACAGGTCTCTCAAGTGGTTTGTGTTATTTTTTTGTTTTGAGATCAACATTTTTATTTTTTCACAATATTGGTGAATCTCCCATAATCCTTTCAATAAAGCATGGATTTTGTGATAATATTCTCTTGATCTCTACTCTACTAAACACCACAACTCTTTTGCAGCTATCTGTTATGTTATCTACAAATTGAACCAACAGTTTGCCAGGACAAACAAACAAATAACAAAAAAGCACTAGTATTCCTCTTCATTCCATTTCATTAAGAATGCAGACTAGTCATAACATAAAGGCATCTAGGACATGCTAAAACTGTATGCTACAAAGTCATACCTAAGAGTCCTGAAAAATACATTCCTTAGATGATAGGGGTTTATGTCTAATTTCAAGACTTTTTATTTTACCTTTGCTATAATTCTTTGTCATTTCTATGCCAAATTATTCTTTTGTAAAATTAAAACATTATAACGTATATTCTATATTGTGTCATGGAGTAGCCATAATAATCAAAATGTCATTATAATCATGAATAATTTACATTGCTACATTTCACAATGGAAATGTGTCCTGATAAATATGTTTTGAATGTGTTTTTGTAGTTTCACAAACATCATCGAATGTCCTTATACATGTTAAGATCACTACAATTTCAACACTGAAATAATCTTACATGATCAATTTGAGCCTTAGTATCCCTAAAAGCAAAAGGTTGCTATTAATTGTTATTATTATGTATTTTCTTTTACTTGACAAGTCAAATTCAATAATTTGCCCAAGCGAGAGAAGGGTAAATGTTAGAATGAAATTAGAAACCTGAGTTCTCTATTTCCAAATTCCATGTTCTTTCTATGTGCCAAGCTATTTGCTTGAATGGAAGGTCAAAAATGCATCTCTGTTTCCATGGTAGCCTCTCACTTAAATTCTTGGTTTATATCAGGTTATTCTTCCTGAAGTGATGCAAATACATTGCACACATGACTGCTTCCAAAAATCAGTTTGACTTAGAAAATAATTCCCTGGTACTAACATGTGAGCTCCCTGCTGCTTTTCTTCCCACTGTCACTATCTTTTGAAAATAGAGACTCTCCAAATCATGGGGGGAAATGTCAAGATCACTATTAAGGAGCATTGATGACAGACATTTAAAGAAAGTAAAACTGAGTTGCCACTATAGTATGATCTTGATGTTTGTTTTCTAACTCCAGAAAGGATTAGAGATTGTAAAGGGACACCTAGAGAGTTATTTTGTGACCTGCTAATCATTAGTTTAGGGTAGGCCTGATTTTACTCTGACTAGCAGAAGAATCATGCTATATTTTGTTGATCTCTTGGGGTCTAGGTTTTTCTTAGCAAATTATCTACGACATATATTGTGGATTAAGGGGTTGTGAGAATAAGTGTCATAGAACAATGAAAAGTATGTATTTTATCTTCAGCAACACAATATCGATAGTGTCCAGTGGCGTTGTTTCTGATTATTCACATTATCTCATATCCCTATAGTTTGCTAAAATAAAACAATGAATCAACTCTGCATCCATTAACAATTCTGAGATTTAAAATAATTTTAGGCCGGGCAGTGGTGGCGCACGCCTTTAATCCCAGCACTTGGGAGGCAGAGGCAGGTGGATTTCTGAGTTCGAGGCCAGCCTGGTCTACAGAGTGAGTTCCAGGACAGCCAAGGCTACACAGAGAAACCCTGTCTCGAAAAAAACCAAAAAAAAAAAAAAAAAAAACCATTAAAATAATTTTAGATTATGGTTTCCATTTCTTTTACTATAAGACCTCATATAGAAAAGAGTGGCCTCAAACTCATTATGTAGCCAAAAATAGCCCTGATTCCTGTTTCTTCTCCCTCTTCTTGCCCAGTGCTGGATCTAAGGTGTGTATGCCACTCTATATGGTTTAGGGAATGCCATTAGTGAAATCCAGGGCATCATGCATGTTAGGCAAACTGTCTCCTAGTTGAACTACATAGCCAATCTTGGTTTTAAAAATGTTTTAGTATTACTAAAGCAATGATACACATTATGTTAAATTTTCAGCTTTGATTTTAAAAATATACTTATATTACACAATTTCACCCATTTAAAAGGCATTTACCAATGGTCTGCTGGTCCTTGGTGCTGAGAAAAAGGTAAGAATTTTCTCAACCATAATGGAGTTTATATTTTGTTTGCATTTCTGCATACTTGTTTACATAAATAAAACACAAGTGCACTTTTTTATATCTTGCCATTAAAAGGTCAAAATTTACTTTTAACTTTTGTCTAAACTCCCCTTGACAACACTAACTCCCACAAGCATAACAAAGCAATAGATACATTTGGCAGAACAACTATTTATGTCCTGTCTTCTGGGTTGCCAGGGTGATGGTAGCAATACTGAAAACATTGGAGGTGGTTGTTATTGGCAAGGATCCTGGTTTTTAGTACAAATGGAAGGACTGTAAAAAGCAAAATGTAGGCTGGAATGTAGGCAGTAGACTGGCTATGGCTTTACATAAACTGGGTGAATGGAGTTGGTGACTAACAGCTGTGTATTATATTCTTAGAAAAGTAATGTCCATGGGCAATATTTCCTCATTGACATTTTAAAATTATGAAACTGCAGTGATCACATCCAATATTTAGGGGGTGATTTTGAGCAACTAAAACACTATGATGGTATTCTTGCAGAAGTTGGGGCTTGTTTTATCAGTAACTCTGTTCTCATTTCTTTAGAAGGAAAATAATTCAGAAAGGTACACTGAGCTTGCAAGACCAACTTGAAACGAGAAGTCAAATGCTGCCACAGTGTAAGTGCAACTTCTGAAGGATTTCTAAAAAACACATTGATCATCTACCTTAAAGGGAATATATGATTACAAACTAACCTGGAAGGAGATAGTTCGCTGTAAGGTCTGCCAAATTTTCTGTCTCAGTAGAAAGGACTACTTGAGCTCAGAAGCTAGAAACTGAGGGTTAGTGATCAGTGACATTTTCTTTCTTCCCAACTTAATTCAATCACTCCTAAACCCATATTAACTAACATATCATCATACAATTAAAGAAGTGGTGAATACCATGGAGTGGTCTTATCAAGCCACTTAGCCTTCGGCATAATATGGTGCTTGCTCCCTCCCCCCTCCCCATGTGTGTGTTTGTGTGTGTGTGTGAGAGAGAGAGAGAGAGAGAGAGAGAGAGAGAGAGAGAGAGAGAGAGACAGAGAGAGAGACAGAGAGACAGAGACAGAGAGACAGAGAGACAGAGACAGAGAGACAGAGAGACAGAGAAAGAGACAGAGAGACAGAGACAGAGAGACAGAGACAGAGACAGAGAGACAGAGACAGAGAGACAGAGACAGAGAGACAGAGACAGAGAGACAGAGACAGAGAGACAGAGACAGAGAGAGACAGAGAGACAGAGAAAGAGACAGAGAGAGACAGAGAGAGGCAGAGAAAGACAGAGACAGAGAGAGAGACAGAGACACAGAAAGGAACTAGATATTGAGACACACTCAAAGGCAGCCAGAGAGTCTCCTTTCAGAGCTCATTTTTCCAACTGCTGTAGCCGGTTTAAAATTACCTAGTCCTCAGTTAAATCACTGTATGTTCAAAATACCTGAAGTAGTCTTAGTTTTCGTTCCCTGTCTCAAGTTTTATCCCATGCAAGTCATATGTCCTCCTTTGCTTAAAGTATACAATTCTGATGTGCTCTTAGAGGAAAGTATTCACCACATTAGCATAATATCAGTGAATCTGTTTAATGGCACATACCTTAAAATTCTTTACAGCAAGTCTATCCTTTCTTTCCATATAGTTTGTTCATCTCTTAAACATTCATGTTTTATAATCTAGTATACATAGCCACACACTAATACTATCTTACTTTTCTATTTTCTCAAACTAGTTTTCCAAAATCTGTCTTCCTTCTTGTTTTCATTTCTCCCTTAACAAACATAAAACTTCTATGGTCATCTATGCAGAACCGGCCACTTTCTCAGTTAAATTAATTTAGCATTTATGTTCCCTTTGGGTCCTGTAATCCTCTTTATCACCATTTAATTTCAACTAAGCAATGATGACTCTCTATCCTACTTTGCACAATGTTGTTACTTACCCAATATTTATTGTATATTTATCCATAAGCTGGTCAGTGTGCTAGGCTCAGGGGTGAGACAAAAACCATGATCCCTGTCTTAGTGAGCCTTAAATCCTAGTCAGGTCAATAATCATTAAATAAATAAGTCCTAAATCAGCACAAAAGCATCACCTCTGACAAGTTCTATAAGGACAAGTACTGCGTAAGCTTTGCATCTAATTTTATCTGCCTTAAGAGAGAAGGAAAACTACTGATGGAAAGACAGCAGCAGTGATACCTGGAGAACGATGAGACATTAAATACTATACAGGATGCAGAGTGTAGACACTGCATACAGAATGTCTTTTGCTAACCTGACATTCATTGAGGACATGGAGGTCCTGTCCCATCTTTTAGAGTCTGAGGTGATTGGCAGGAGTTCATTTTACTTGAATGTATGAGAAGCACCTTTTCCATAGAGACTCTCATCAAAGAATACACTTCCCTTTCCCTAGACAGTTGCCATACCCTTGTCTTGATAAGATCTCTTCTACTCTCAATTAATTAAGTACTACATACAGATACAAAAGGGACAGTAAGTTAACCATAAACAAAACAATATATCTATTGAGTACTTATCAAAGCCTAAATAAATTTCCTATTTGTTTATATATAGATTGACATTTAATTTTCGTAATAACTCTATGAAATAAACACTTAAAAAGCGATACTGAAGCACAGAAAATAATGAGACTCTCTAAGGACCAGTATATGCACCATTGAATGTAATTTCCTATGTACTGAGAATAACCATCAGTTTGTAGTTATTATTATTTCCATTATATTGAGACCAGGGGTGATTGCATAATGAGTAAGACCAGACAATCTTTCAGACCCAGATGAATCAACACATAGACTGTTATGATACACTGCTTTTGGGGGGCAGATCCATGATTAGCTGCTTCAGGTTCTTACCACCTTGACTTTTCTGCAAGGAAGACCTATAACCTGGAATTATGATCTGAATGAACTGCTTGTCCTCTGAAATGCTTTTGTTGGGGTATTTATTAGAGCAACAGAAAGTGAAGGTGAGATACTGGCTTAAATGGGTACAGAAGATAAGACACTGCAGTGGCCTTGGCTTCATACCTCTGCTCTGCATGGTGGACCACTGGCTGATTGAGCTTATAAAACTGGTCTAGCAGGAAACTGTCCTCACTAATAGCAGCTTATTTTTCTTTATTCATTCTTTGTCTGTTTGTTCATTCCTCCCTCCCTCCCTCCCTCCCTCCCTCTCTTCCTTCCTTCCTTCCTTCCTTCCATGTCTCTCTCTCTCTCTCTCTCTCTCTCTCTCTCTCTCTCTCTCTCTCTCTAAGTTTGAGTTGATTACAAGTGAGAAAAAATATTCTGAGACCTGCTTTGTTGTTGTTTGTTCAAATAAGTAATAAGTCATTTACAAAATATCTCTTTCTTATCCTGATATAGTGTGATTGTGATTTGAGTCTCTCCTCAAGGTCCAGATGTGGTCTACAGAGGGTTACAATTGGGATTGCTAAGGTTGAGCAGGACCAGTGAATATATGGTATATCTCTAAGGACACAATCTCAGAAGGTAGTTCTTCTGGATTTCTTGGTAGTTTTCATCCAAAGGTTGTTAGAAAAGCTTGGCAGACCATGTGCCATACATACCTAGAACAAGTCTTGCAAACTCTGTTCCCCATTGTCACCTAACATTTGCCAGGTTCTCTTCCCAGTACTATGCCAATGAAGGTGCCATACACCCTTGTACCATCCGAATTTTCATTTTAATAAGTAACTTCATTATCAAGTCAGATGGCTCAGGAATTTTCTAGAAATGGAAAGTTAATAATAATACCTACTCTCTACAAGAAAAATCTGCTTTTCAGAATTGAATCTAGAATTAGTTACTTGGTTCTTATTAATCATAACCAGGATATTAAACTTGTACTCTTCTGTATAGTTCTTATATCACAAATTCTTTCTTGGGCAATGTCAGAAGCTTGACTGATAATCGCACTGTTTTGTGATATGCTGGCTTACTTACTGATTCTTGCGGGTAGTCAGGAAAAAATATTCTGACTTAGAATCTGAAGCAAAAATGTAAAGGTAAACATAGATATGAATTTCGGAGTACGTTTAAATGTTTTAATTAGCATTTATAACTTCAATGCGTATTGTGGCAAGCAACAACTATTTACTTAATGAAACTGAAGAAAAAGATCTGCCAAATCAGAAATAACACACCTGTCATTTCTCTTTCTTAATATTCTCGGCATTACTTGGTATAACATGATGCTCAAATATCATATGATTTCTATGCTTTCGAGTAAACATTCCTTGGAAATTGCTAATGCTAGAAGATTATCTAACACATTGTAGAACAGTATGACAAAGTTATCTACAAGAAACCCATATTTAAAAACACCACAGCAAAAAAAAAAAAAAGCAGACATCATAAAGAAAACACATGGCTTTTGTGTTAGAGAATGTGAGCCATTTTACCTAGTCCTTTCATCTTTTGGAGACATAACTACCTTTTATTTTTAAAAGTCTCTTCCAGTTGAATGAAGGTTTTTGTGAATGGACTGTGCCTAAGTGCTCAGACTTCATGTTTTTCTCTGTTTTTTACTCAGCGTTGACCAGGAAGAGGACTTCAAGGCTGCAGAGAAGTCCTCTGTTCTCATTTATTTCTCCTGTTCTGATACAAGACAACAACAATGACATCAGCAACAAACTAGCAAGAAGCAACTTTATGGGAGAAAGAGCTTATTTGAGCTCATAATTCCAGGTTATATCGTAGCAGATGACTCTGGCTGCTAGAAACAGTTGAGAGCCGAGAGGTGATGAATACATGCATGCTTGGAAGATACAGCATAAGTTTTGTCTGTCTGTCTGTCTGTCTGTCTGTCTGTCTTTGTTTTGACCAGGGTATGAGTGGGTGGAGGTGTACTATTTGTAACTTTTTTCATAAGAACGAGATCATTATTTGGGCATAGTGGTACAGGCCTGCAGTATAGCCCTTAGGAGGGAGGGAGGCTGAGGCAAGCCTATCCTGTATTGGAATTCATACTTGGCTACAAGGTTAAGTACAAAGCCAAGTCAGTATGGGATAAAGAGTCCTTGCCAAAAAATAACAACCACAACAACAATCAGTAAAATTATAAGAAAAAAATTTATAAGGGTTAAACTAAGATTTAATTTATATAGAATCTAAGAGTTCTTGATATCTTAATAGCAAAACACCTCTCTAAATAGTACACCAATTACCGTAAAAGCAAAAAGGGACAATGAAACTGAAACATATTAGCTTATAAATTGCAAGATACAATAGGAAAGACCATATAAAACGCTTCCAAATTGGAGATGATGCCACAAATATTATTCCTAATTAATTCCCCCACTAAATCACTTTCAAGGAAAAGGCAGAGAACAGGAAGCAAGTGTATACACATAAGATAAAAATAAAAATAAAAATGAGACCTATTATTAAAATGTTAAAATGATGAAAATTGTTAAGAAAAGACTATTTTTTAAATTCTAAATATCTATGCATGTGATATAAATTTTATTCTCTGCATATGTATAAACTTTATATGTGAAAATATTTTAAAATATTATACATAGTGATAATAAATAACATATACATGCTTGATATACATTAAATCTAAGATGCATATTTCAGTGAAATTTGTTTCTGTCAAAGGCAATTTGACTTAGTTTCATTTTACTGATAATAAAAGCATCAAAATTAACTGAGATGCTTTATTATCTAATTTCCTTTCAGACCTTAAACTATTTCATTATATATATATTTATATAGATATATAAAATATAGATGTGATATTATATATATTTATCATGTAATAGCAATTAGTATATAATACTTATTGTTATTATTTAAACTATTTTGTTCATTCCTTAACTTTTTTTCATTCCTTAACTTTTAGCAGTTAAAATCTATTTTTTTGATCATTACCTGCTTTTATTTTACTACCTTACATCAAGCAATTTGTATTTTTTCCTATGTTTTTTAGTCGGTATTAAAATACATTTTATTTCTTATTTTTTCTTATTTATGTATTCATTCATTCTTTAATTCCTTTTGACTTATTCACTTTACATCCTGCTCACTGTCCTCCTCCAAGAATTTGTATTCCTATATGTAGATTTTTGGTTTTTCAAGCCAAAAATCTCACTCACTTCATTTCTCTTCACAGTCATTCATTCTCTAAAGGACAAGTATCAATGTCTAAGAGAACACAGTGAAACCTCAGCAGAAAAGTCACTAATGGGTAAGCAGAGGTGCCTGCCACAAACAGAATATACAACTTATATATTCTCCATCACAACTAAAACAAAACAAAAAAATAAAATCATTCCTATTTCTAAAGTACTTTCTGTGTTTTTGATATCAAATCATTTACATATGCATTAGTAAACATAGGTATATTTAATATACGTATAAGGGAGTGTGTTTAGTAATTCTTTACTATTGGAATATTGACTTGATGGCCAAGTTAAATTTAGGTGAATAGGGAGATTTTAACCAGATCTGTATTACTATGATATTGTGAGTATGAGAGTTTGAGGACTTAGCCTTTTCTGTTTATCCAATAAATTAATGACATGTGCATAATAAATTAGTAATATTATCCATGTGCTACTCTGTTCATTTCTTTAACAAATGTTACTTCCCTCTTGCCTGTCACTACGATTATTTCTGATATAATAAGAATAGAGAATCCTCGCCTTTATGAAACAGACTTTATACAAAGAGATAGATTATGTGGTTATCATTTAAAAACTGTAACCAATATAATTAGTGGTAGAAAGAGAAATTTATGTTGGCTCATTTGAGGAGCCCAAAAAAGAACTAAGGTGAATGATGCTTAGAAAAGAAGAAAAAATACTTTTCAAAAGCTCTGCAGTCGGATTTGAAGCAGATGACTAACAAGTCTGTGGTACAGACAAGAACATGAAGATGGAGAGACTCCAGATCAGACTGAGCTCATTAACTGCAGAGCTTCTTGAGGGCTTTGTTGGACTGATTTCCCTAATTAAAGTGCATAAAATAGCAGAAAGAACTGCCTGAGTTGTAACTAAATTTTTATTTTAATTTGTGTGTATGTGTGTGTGTGTGTGTGTGTGTGTGTGTGTTGGCATGTGCAGGAGAGGGGTTTGAGTTCATATGTGCCTGCAAATTTAGAAACCAAAGGTCAAAAGTGGGAAGTCTTCCTCTATTGCTCTACACCTTATGTTTCTAAATGAAAAAAATTGTTTTTTTTTCTGACAGTATATTTTGATCATGGTTTTCCTACTCCCAGTCTCCTAGATCCTTCCCACCTCTCCACCGCCTCAACTCTGCCTCCTTTCTTTCTCTTTCTCTTTAGAAAACAAACAGGTGAACAAAAACCTAAACAAAGAACCACAACAACAAAAGAAAAATGTACATACACTTGCATGGCAAAATTCATAAAAACACAAAACCAGAAGTCATAATATGTGTCAAAGTCCAGTAAGGTAAAACATGCCTGAAGAAAACAACATGAGAAGAGTCTATAAAAACATTGAGTTCATTTTATGTCAGTCATTTACTACTGGGAATAGGGCATTCCTGAGTCTGATTAATATACACTGTGATATTTCATTGGAGAGAACCAGTTTTTCCTTTGTGAGCAGATGTCAACTGAAGACAGCTTCTTGGTTAGAGGTGGGAGTCTATGGCTTCCCCTTCTCAGCACTATTAACCTATCTGTGTTGAACCTGAACAGGGTCTGTGCATGCTGCCATTGTCTATGAGTTCACATGGGTATCAGTCTTGTTGTTTTGGGAGGAGTTTGTTTCCTGTCCATCCCTCCTGGGTCTTATAGTCATTCTTCTTCCTCTTTTGTGCAGCAATATTAAGCCTTGAGGGGGAAGGATCACTTAGGAGTTAGTATTCCCAAATCTCTCACTCTAGGTACCATGTCCAGTTGTGGGTTTCTGTCTTGGTTCTCAGCTAACGTATGGGAAAGTTTCTATGATGATGACTGAGTAAGACACTGGTCTATGAGTTAGAAAAATACCATTAGGAGTCATTTTATTGTTATGTTCATTTAGCAGAACAATAGTATTTAGTTTTCTCCTAGGTCCACATTTGCTCTAGTTTCAGGTTGTAGGTCATCCCAGTAGTGTCAATTAAGAGTTCTATCTCTTGACTGGGCTTAAAATCCAATAAAAGAGTGATTGACTACTCTTATAACATTTATGCCAATATTGCATCAGTGTATCCTGCAGGTAGATTGCCATTGTAAATCATAGGACTTAGAGCTGGTTGTTCCTCTGGTAGCATGCATAGTACCTTTCAGTACTATGAACATTAGTCATGCTCTATGTAGGCATCAGCTCAACCACTCTGTCTCAACCTTATTTTATCAAGATTATATGTGTAATGTATAATGCATAATGCATAATGTATAATATATAGCATAATATGTAATACACTATATGTAATATGCAATATATAACGTATGATATATAATATGTGGTATATTATATATAATATGCAATATACAATAACATAGTATATATTGAAAATAGTAATATATGATATATGATATAGAATAAATATATATGTAAGCATAATATGTAATACATAATACATTATACATTATAAAATGTGCAGTATAATGTTTAGTGTATAATATTATGTATGAGGTATAATGCATAGTGTATACTATACTATATATTATGTAATATATAATTTACCTGTATGTGTGTGTGAATGTCTGCATGTATTTGTGTGCACCACATGAATACTGAAGACCATGGAAGGCAGAAAAGATAATCCCCTGGAACTGGAATTATGTATGATTGTGAGCCACTATGTAAATGCTGTGGACTGAACCCAGGACCTCTCAAAGAGAAATAAGCACTCTTAACTGCTGAACCATCACTCCAGCCCTCTTCCTTATTTTTTTGAGACAGGTGTCTCACTGAACTTGGAATTCTCTAGCTCAGCTAGACTGGCTAGCCTGCAATCTTCTGGGATCCACCTTTCTGTTCTTCCCAGTGCTGGGATTACAAATGCGCATCTTAAAGCCCAGCTTTTATGTGGATGCTGAGTAACTGAATTCAGCTCCTCATACATGCACAGCAAGCACTTTACACACTGAGACATCTATCTTCCATCCTCCTCATCTATATTATAAGGGTGAAATTTAGTTGTATTTTTGAGAATACCAAATGATATGTTGAGAGAAATTTGAAATATGTTGCATTATTTGTGAGCAATATGGTGGTCATTTGCTACAGGATTATGATGGCACAGAAACAAAATAAAAGGTGAGTAGAATTAGGAGTATTGAATCAAGAGAACTTATTTCTTGGTGAGTTGAGTATGCTGATGAGAGAGAAAAGAATCTGTTAACTTTCAACTAGACAGACACTAAAATGTTTGACACTAGAAAGGGAAATGAAGTCGGACATTATTTGATCTGAATATGTGGATGTGAAATATTTTAATCATCTAAAAGGTACCAAGTAGACAATTGAAGCTTGGTGACATCTTGAACTAGAGACGTAACTTTTGAATTATGTGGTTATAAAAATGTGTTTCAAGTCAAATGAAATCAGCTAGAGGAAAGAAGAGACAATGAGAAGCCCTACGATATAACTTTAATCAACTCCCACATCAACTGGCTGAATAGCAGACTGGATCCATACATTATTTATCTAAAAAGAAATATGCTAATGGTATTAGTATATTATTTAAAATCTAATCACTAATATATATCTATAAGCATGCTTTCCATATGAAGCAATACGAACTCAAGTGGACACATGAAGAAAATGCAAAAGGTAGCAGTGAAGAAAGTTAACAATTATGCCTGGAAGAAAAAATAAAGAGTAGAAAGAGAGAGATTATCTTATCAGCCTTTGAAATATCTCTGAGGATATTTTCCTCATGGTGGTTTCATTGAAAAGAGAAATGGAAGCAAAGTTCTGGGAAAAATCTAATTTCATCAAGTCAGAGATGCTTCCTAGGAGACAATAAGAAATTTTGATGTATGAGATAGGACACAGTGGATCTAGGGAAGGTCAAGATAGATTCTGAAATATATTTTATAACAGAATACAACAGATGCTTCATCTTCTAAGAACTCGAGAGCCATGGGGGAAAGCTGGAAGCGGTGAAGTGACTCTGCTGGGGAATCTTATCTCTGTTGCATCTGCTTGTCAGTGAAGAATCCATCTCTCACTGCCCCACCTGGGGATCCATCTTATATACAGTCACCAAACCCAGATGCTATTGTGAATGCTGGGAAGTACTTGTTGACAGGAGCCTGATATGGCTGTCTCCTGAGAGGCTCTGCTAGAGCCTGACAAAATACAGAGGCAGATGCTTGCAGCCAACCATTGGACTGAACAAGGGGTCCCTGATGGAGGAGTTGGAGAACGGATTGAGGGAGCTGGGTGGGGGTTGCAGCTCTATGGAGGGAGAAACAGTGTCAACTGACTAGACCCCCCGGAGCTCCCTGAGACTGGAACTCCAACCAAAGAGTACACATGGAGGGACCCATGGCGCTGGCCACATGTGTGGCAGAGGATGGCCCTGTCGGACATCAGTGGGAGGGGAGGCCCTTGAGCTTGATGGTGTTTGATACCCCAGTGAAGGAGAAGGCCAGGGAGGGAGGATGGGAGTGGGTGCGTGCGTGGGGGAGTACCCTCATAGAGGCAGAGTGAGTGGGGAGGGTTTCTGAAGGGAAGACCTGGAAAGGGGGAAACATTTGAAATGTAAATAAAGAAAATATCCAATTTTTAAAAAAATTAAAAAAAAAGAATCCGTCTTTCCACATGCTAGTTACTTCAAAACTTCTACCCCTTTCTTTTGTAAAGACCAACTTGCTTCTATTTTTCAGTTCAGACACTAACAATTGAGTGTTTAAGTTTGACCTTCGTTTTAGAGTAGACAGAGCTTTGGAAATAAAGTTTTGTTGACCTATAAGCCATGCACTCATCCAAAATAACAAGCTTCTCTCTCTAATTTGGCTTTTACATTCACCACTTTGGGCCTCAGGAAAACAAACCTTTTCTCAAAATACCCAAGCCCACGTAATTCAAACGTGTTTTCTTCTCTGTGGAATAGTAAACATTTCCCACTCTCAATTAACAAATTCAACCTATAAGTTGTGCTTAAGTCTGAGACTCATTATTAATTTTATTCAGACAAATTAACTCTAGATTATAAAACTGAGATAGAGGCTTTGATTGAATAGGAAAATTAAATGCAATAGCACAAGGGCGAATGCCAGCCTTTGAATTATATGTAGTGACAATTCATGGTTTTAACCATAAATCTTAAATAAAGAGCACATCTATCTCAGGGACTGTCAGGAGCATATGGGAGCATCAGGTGCTGGAGTGACTAATGATGATCTGTAGACCAGACTGAAACCCCCACTTATTGCAGAGAAACAACTAAATATGTGGAGAAACTTGATCAGTCTCAGGCAGGTTTTTATTAATAAAGACAAGAAAATTTAATACTGAGTAAGTAAGACCTCAAATACAGTTTATTACAAATTATGTTTTTTTCCCCAAAAGTGCTGATCACACTGTATAATTTGTTCTCCTGTGTCATTGTAAGCTTTTAAATCATCCTTCCTCCATGCCAGTTTTATATATATACATATATATACATATTTATATATGTATATATGTTTGTGTGTTTGTATGTGTATATACATATATACATGTATATATACATACGTTCTTTGTTATTGTATTTCAAGGAAATTTTTGTTAAAAGAAAGACTAGTGAAGAAAGGAATTTCTGGAATGGAGAGACATAACTTGACACAGTAATTCTAGTTTTCAGCTGGATAGCTAATCATGACTTTGTAATATATTAAACTAAAAGTCTTGACCTTATGAATAGCTGCTATTATTGAATTGTGTGAAGAGAGCTAATTTAAAACTTGTTTACCTCTGTAGTGCTTTTACGTGACTAGAGCAGAGAAGCCACACTTTAGAAATGATGTAGCATGATCTTCCCTTTGGGAAGTAGCTATAGGGTATATATCGACTGCCTGAAATAACAGTGCTCAAAACAGTGAAAGGAAACCTCTCTCCCCAGCAACAAGAAGGGAGCTGTGATGGCTCCTGCAGAGACTTTCTTCTTTGTGTAAATTGAGTTCATAAAAGGAACCCGGTTTTGTTTCACTGCAGGATTCCACTTCACAAAGCTTTCAGTATATCCTGCATCCTTGAGAGACTCTCCTTCTACATGTTTCTTCAGAATCTCTCCTGCTTACCCAGCCAGATCATTTTTTAGGACCTAAGACCAACAGTACCAGGGGAAAAGTAAGAGCAAAGGGGCCAGGCTGTCCGGTGCTTTCAGATTCAGCCAGTAAGCACTCACTAAGTATATATCCTATAAAAATGTATTTTAGGTGCTATTATGTCCACTGCAACTAAATACCAAATAAGCATTTCAGAATAGATTTGTATCCAGGGAAAGAAAACAAAGAAATGTAGAAAACAGTGACTTAAATTTTAGAAGGCCAGGATACTGTGGTGGGTTTTAAGCCTCACATCTATCAGATGCAATATCATCTCCTGGGAGGAAGGCAGACAGTTCTGACAGGAGAGGCATAGATTACTCTTGGCCTTAGACCATTTCTTCTGTGTGTTTGCAGTTTGATTCTTGTTGATTTCTCCCAGGGACTCTTCTAGATGAATAATTAATTGGAGTCCATGTCAATTTTTCATGGTCATTGAGCTCTGTAGAAACCTTCCTAGAATAATCTTTTGATTCCTGAGAAGGGAACTGTTGCACATTCCACTCTTTTAGAAAATTTAAGGTTGTCTTCATCCATAGGAGATTGGGCAGGAAAAACTCAATTAGCTTTCATACCCTCTTTGCATCTCTCTTTCTTTCATCATTTCAACTGTGCCCAGAAACATTCCTGAAGTTTCCGGCAATTTGGAGATTATTCATTTTTCTGGAATAAGCAACCACTTAGCACCCATGATCTACTAGATTGTAATAAACTTTGTAGTCTTATGGAATCTTAAAATTTTATTTGCCTAAATAAATCTAGGACTTTTTATTTTTTAGCTAAAGCAACATCTAAATAAATGTTCATACAAATAATAATGACACCTAATTAGAAGAAAAATTGTTGTGGAAAAATATACAGTCATTTTAATAAGTGTTTACCATTTACATACTAATGATACTGTATTCCATTCACTTTTTAAAATTTTTCTTTCTTCTGAATCCCATTTTTTTAATTTGACTCCCTTAAACCATTTAAGACTCCAAGTTTTCCTTAGATAAAGAAATAAAATAGGTAAGTATGGGATCAGTCAATTCCAGATAGGAAATGCCCTATACATCCAATGCTTGTCTTATAAACACTTTAATGTCTTTAATCTTATCTTACATAACCATGCATAATACTGTCTTCGGATCATTTTCACTCATTCAAATGTATAGAACTTCACAAACTTTACCCTGCTTATTCTAACGCACTAGTTTTTAAAAAAATCAATATTCAAGACACAAATGTTGCTTGGCATGGTAGTACACACCTTTGATTTTTTGTGCACACCTTGCAGTGTACACCTTTGATCCCAGTGCTCAAGAAGCAGAGGCAGGTGAATATATCTGAGTAGGAGGCCAGCCTGGTCTACATAGAATGTTCTAGAGCAGATAAGGCTATATAGACACATACTGTATTAAAAAACCAATGTGGGTAAATAATAAATAAATGACATATGCTAATTCAAACATGTTCTGTTTATATATCAGATTTAAAATATTTTCTCAAACTCCAGAAAATATTCCTTAGCATAGACAAACAGGTATGCTTAAGTGACTGGTTCTGGTGCCTAGAGTTATGAACTAAAAAGCTAATCACTGGGTAGTGCTGATGTAGGAAATAGTCTTGTATTTTCTACAGATTTTAATTAAAATGACATTTTTCAAATAGTGCAGTATTAATCAATTTCTCTCATCAAGTGTTTTATTGAATTTAAACTCTATGTCATTTCAAATGATGGACTGATAAAGCATTTTTAGGCCTGGGCATGGAATGGTCATGTACAGTGGCATTTGGGCGACTGGGTGATGAGATTTCGGAGACAGTAATTTGGAAGCAAAAGTTCTCAGGAGAGTCATTTCCTGTATCTATTAAGTCTGTGGTCTTCGGTGTAACACTGGTGGTTTTAAATGTCTCCTCTGTAATTACTGGCTATGTGACTTGGGGTACATCTCAAAATACTTTCTTCCTTACAGTAGCTATGGTTTCATAGTAGATAATGTCCTTGTGAATATGACTCTTTGGGGGTAGGTTTGACTGTGCCATTTCTTCCCAGATATTTTTAAACCAATTAAATCTTCATAACACTTGCAAAGATTTAGCTCAGATGTAGACTTTTAGTGCTTTAATTTCTTATGCACAGAAGCTCTTTCATTTGCAAGATGGAGATATCGGCAGCTTCTATTTTACTGGGTTGCTAGGAAAATGAAACAAATCAATGTTTGTAAAGCCCTCTGACTTGTCCCACACCACACACCACATAAATACAAATCAATGTATCACCCTGCTACAGCCACAAAATTTATAAACGATTTTATAAGCCAATCCCTACTTCCATGGGTGAGTTAGATCTAGGAAAGCATTTTCAGAGCTAAAAATTGCACAAAGAATATATGTAGCATCCTTAATAATAACGAGCTATATAAAGCTTAGGGCTCATGTCAGAGGAGTGCAAGCTTGCTTAAAGCCCAGTAGGATACAGACCCACAGGCAGATAGCAGCCAGCAAAACAAACACAAATCCATACACAAATTCTAGGCTTTGGGAAGTTGCCTCTGCAACAGACAAGCAATGCCAGGGCATACAAAAGTGGCTGTTCTGATGCAGACAGAGCAGGGTATGGGCCTCCTGGGACACGGAAGAGGCCAAGAGGTGATGAAGAGCCAAGAGACTAAAGAGAATTGAAATCTGAGTCAGAATCAAATGGGGCTGCATCTTTTCGCAGAATCTTTAGAAAGGACTCAAAGTCGCTGATATCAAGATCAGCTTGTAATGCTCTTCTGTTTGCTTCCTGTTATATACACAAAACTCCTCCCTCCCCCCCCACACATGGATTAACAATATTTACCATGCAAGCGTTGCTCCTGTGGGACCATCTTGCTAAACCTTGTTAAGTAGCCAAGATTTAAGAGTAATTGCTTCACCTTCTGATTTTCTTGTCCAACTTTTATGGGTTAGTTTTGTTTTTATCTCACTATATCACCATCATCACTTTATTAGTTTATAATAAAATCTTTATTATAAAATTATTTATATTAGAATCATGTTTATTTTCTCATGACAGACAGGAAGAGAGTAAATCTGAACAGGAGGGGAAAAGGAGAATGACAACCAGGATATATTATGTGAGAAAAAAAGTTTAATTTTAATAGAAGAGGAAAATACAAAAGTAGAAATTAGAAATTAATTCTTAAACAGGGAGATTATTGATGAAAGTTACTTGAGTAGGACCATAAGTAACTGGTTTTAAATTACTAAAAATATGCCATAAATTTGGATGAAGGTAAGGACAGGTATATGAGAGAGTTTGTCCAGAGGAAAGCTATAATTATATTATTATCTCAAAAGCTTTTAAAGTAAAATTTAAAGTAGAAAACATGACACATACACGAGAATAATTGTTTCTAAGCAGTGGTCTATACAGGGATCTGAAAGAGTAGAACTCTGACAGAGAAGTTCAGATATACTTGACACAGTTCTGCCTAATGATGACAAATGTCCAGACTTATAGAAACCCTATGCAGACGAGAATCATTTGTAGAGAGCAGTACATAAAATATTTTTAACACCAATTTTCTTTAAAATTATGGATCTACAAAACTTCTTAAGGATCTATATATTGATTATAAATGTTTTCATTTTCATTCCTGAAGTAATTAGATGTTGCTATGATTAACTCAAGTTCGTAAGAAGTAGATGCACAAAAGCATCTGTAAAACTCATTAAATCTATGTGCCCATATGCTCCTGCCTATGGAGGAATGAAAACTTCCTCCTATGAAAAGAATTTTTCAATTTTCTTGTGCTATTTTTGATTCTGTTGCTATTAATACTCTCATTTTGATGGCCTTTTATGGACGGTGTGACATTATTTTGATGCCTTCTGAATGCTTATTGGCTCTACCTCATCAACCCACTTTCTCAGACTTTCTGAGGATCTATACAGTGTGATTGACAGATTCTTTACTGCAGTAAGAAAATATCACAAATGTGATGATGATGGTCATAAGACAGTGCACATACTAAAATCCCTTGAAATGTATGGCTTAGAAAACTGGATTATTTCATTAAAAAAATCTACTAATAAGGGTCGATAGGTTCTTGGCTGTTTTTCTCAGAAGATTAAATATCTAAGTAGTAGGCACGGTCCTGAATCTTTAGCTTGCTGAATTTGGCTTGTTTTCATTGATATGGTTTTTAAATCCACATCTATTTTAAGTCCCTTTCTTCAAAAATAAGATAATTTTGAAGTCTCATTTGGCCACCGTATGGTAGCTATGTCTCCTTTAAAAGATTTTAATTGAAGAAGCTCAAAGGCTTGGCTTCCAAAGGAGGCAGGAATTTATCTTGAGTAGATAAATTCTCAGACTCATGGTAGAGTCCTTGTTGTGTAGATGATTCAGCCTAGAGATAAACCCAAGGTTTTGAAGCCTGGAGTGTTGAGTACTGTGTACAAGCTGTGCATCTCATACTCATTTGGAAAATAGAAATACAAATACTAGTTTGGCTATTTGTCTCCTTCATTACCAACTGCCATTAACTATCAGTATGCAATATCTTTTTTTCCATAATGACTTGACTGGCTCTTTAAACTTTCTCTACTCCCCAACACCCACTCTATGCTGTTGGTTGTTGATCAGTTTTTCCTGTTCTCAGTAACTAATTTTACTGCACCATTTTATATACTCATTGTTCTTTGTAGTTATTCTTGCATTGAACACATGGGAAACATATTTTACTGTTTACTTACAAAAAATAACATATTCATAAAAATGAACACACCCACTTACGTAATACACTAGAATGAATGACCAAACTATTAGCATATCAATTATGTTATTCCTCATCTTTGCTTGATGCTACCTTATTGGGTATCATCTATTCTTATCATTTTAGAGACTCATATTCTCCTTGTCGTCATCATTATGACCAACATCATTGTGGCTACTTGGTTTATTTAGTTGCTACAATATTCAAACTTTACTGTTGGAAGCCATTTTAAGTTGAGTTTTGTTTATTTTTGACATGAACTTGAAGGAGTTTAAAGTTCCTGGCACGTCAAAACAGTTATTTTACAGGAAGGATTGATGTCTGATAGTGGTAGGAAGAGAATTGGCATCTAAAATAGGCAATAAGCGATATAAGGGGCTTGAGGATCAGTTTGTTTGGGGGGAATCCTTACTGAGTTCCCTCAGTCCCTAATGTTTCCATGTCTGGTTCCAGTTACTTTCTAATTGGCTCCTACAGAGGAGCAATTTAAGCACATGATTGTCTGTCACTAAAACTTTGCCCTATCATACTAACAGCCAAATTTTAGTTAATGTTTTTCAAAAGTCAAAGCTCTAAGGATATTTACTATGAAAAAAAGAAACAAGTTAAAATTTTATCATTAATGTAATTTCACTTTTAGAACTTTAGAAATTAATATGAAAAATAGTTGATTTGGGGACCCCACTTTTTTCTTTCATTTCCTCTGTCATTGCTTCATTTGTCCAACTACAACTTAATTTTCTGATTCTGCTTTATTGTTTTTCTCATGAGAATATTTAAGAACTATTTCTTGATAAATAGCCAATATCAAATATTATATGCACATATAGACAAATCTCAATGACTTAGACTATAAGATGGTCCAACAATGTGCTAAGTCCTTGGAAAAGAGAAAGTACCAATTGATGGGAATCTATGTTAAAACCCTCAGTAACCTTTGCATACTTATATGTATCTGTAGAAAATCTGTATATGAAATTGATCAATTTTTCCATTAATTACAAATTATGTAAAAGAGAACTATGGACCAGTTCCTATGAAGAGTGCTCTACTTCAAAATGTCATCTGGTCAATGTTGTCACCTTAAAGGTTTGGGGCAAAAGTAACACTTCGTGTGTCTCTTACAAAAAATGTATTTATGTATGTTTTTTAAAAGCACATTTTATTTCTGCTGTGAAAGCACACACACACACACACACACATATACACACACACAAATAAATGTCATTGTGGTGTATGAGTAGAGCTATGAATCAGTAATGTTTTTCAGTGATCAGTTGTACACACACACACACAAACACACACACACACACACACACACATACTAGGCTGGCAATAATTAATGTGAAAAATCATATGCCAGAAATAGGAACCTGAGATCAAACACTTTTTAATTAAAATTCCTAATGCAACACCTACTGCTGTATGACTCAAGACAAGGTACCTAACCTTCACGTCTGGTTTTCTTGATTTAAAAATGGGAATATCATCCTTAGTGAGGTAACCCAATCACAAAAGATCACACATGGTATGCAGTCACTGATAAGGGGATATTGACCCAGAATCTCAGAATACCCTAGACACAATCAGCATATCAATAGATTTCTAAAAAGATGGAAGGAGAGACCCCTGGTCCTGGAAAGACTGGATGTAGGGGAACGCCAGGACAGAGTAATGAGAGGGGGTTGAACGGAGAAAAGAGGGAGGGAAGGGGGCTTATGGGACTTTCGGGGAGGGAGGAAACGGGAAAGGGGAAGTGATTTGGAATGTAAATTAAAAAAATAAAATAAAATAATAAAAAAAAAATGAAAAAAAAATGGGAATAATATCCGCTTCTTGAAGTAATTATGAAGATTATGTGAATAACTATTTTAAGTAATAGTGAATATTACTGGTACTTGTGATCTGTGAACATGATTATTGAATGGTTCTATTATGGGTATGTTGTATTATTCTCTAAGACCCCTCCTCCCTGCTGAGAGTAATAGTTTCAGTGCATACGGCCATTTTTCTGAAACGCAGTGAACTGTGGCGAGCCCCAAGACCTGGCAGTTTTGGATGTGCCTCATGCCTCTGTAAAGAAAGGGACAGGGTAGAATGACCTTATAAAGGCCAGTGAAAAGGGACAGGGTAGAATGACCTTATAAAGGCCAGTGAAAAGGGACAGGGTAGAATGACCTTATAAAGGTCAGTGAAAAGAAAATAAAAGGGTGTTAGGCTCACTAGGTCTCAAACAATCCCCCTTCTTCCCCTTCACTGGGTTAAAAAGACACAAGGGAGTTTTTTTGGTCCAATTTTTACAGGCTTTAATTTTGATATAACTTTGAACATATAGGAGCATTCAAGGGATTTTTCTTTATTAACTCAGACTTTTCACCATGTAGGGTAATGTATAAATAAGCAATAAAATGTTCCTGTGTGAGCTAATTTATGAAAAAATTTTCAGTGTCATTAAGGATTTCAACATCACATCTAGTATGCCTATGTCCTCAGTTAGCCCTTCAGGGATTGCCATGATTCTTGGTTTGGAGGAAATATTTATTTAGGGATGGCCTCCATTAGTATCAGAATAGAAAGGTAGGGCACTTTAGGTTTGATAAGCTCTTCAGAGTTAAAAATATGCCGCTGAGCTTATAGTCCTGGCAACTCTTAGTGTCAAAGGTATTTTACAGCTTCGTTGATATTCCTGCTGTCCTTGGCACTCTAGGTTGAAAAAACCTCTATAGATTTGTAAGAAAGATACTAACATACAAATCCCAACAATATGAGTGCTTATGAAACCTTTGCATGACTGTCTTTTTTGCACTTCTGAACACTTCTACTGTGATTTCTCTCTTTTCATATCATTTGTTCAATGAAACCCAAAGATTCAATTTAGGAGTTCTTATAGTCATTATTTTCAAGTTGTTGTACTGTATGGAAAACCGTAGTTGACTATTTTGAGGCTTCACCACTTGGTCAAGATTGGCTATTGTATGTTGATAAAGCCTTGATCATTTTATATTTATTTATTTATTTATTTATTTATTTATTTATTTATTTATAAGCCCTCCAAGAATGCCGCTGGGTTTATTTTGTGTTGAAAGTCTACTGCTGAGCACTGGGCTTGCTCTTTTTTTCCTTTTTTTTTTGAATTATTATTTTCTATATTTTTTATTTACATTCCAAATGATTTCCCCTTTCCTGTTTCCTAACTCCCCAAATGTTACATAAGCCCCCTTCCCTCTCTCTGTTCCCCATTCAACCCTCTCTCGCTTCTATGTCCTGGTATTCCCCTACATCCAGTCTTTCCAGGACCAGGGGTCTCTCCTTCCATCTTCTTGGAAATCTATTGATATGTGAATTGTGTCCTGGGTATTCCGAGATTCTGGGTTAATATCCCCTTATCAGTGACTGCATACCATGTGTGTTATTTTGTGATTGGGTTACCTCACTAAGGATGATATTTTCCAGTTCTGACCATTTGCCTAGGAATTTCTTGAATTCATTGTTTTTAATTGCAAAGTAGTATTCCATTGTGTAAATATACCAAATCTTCTGAATCCATTCCTCTGTTGAGGGACATCTGGGTTCTTTCCAGCTTCTGGCTATTAGGCCTTGATCATATTAAATTATATTTCCACATATAAAATATGTACTGTCCATTGTAAATTCAAAATATTCTATCATATTATTCTCTGACCTCCCTTCCTCCTTTTTCTCTTTCCTTCCCTCTCCTTTACTTCCCTCCTCCATTCTCTCTCAAATCCAGGTTGTTCTCCCACTGAGTCCATTGCTAGCCCTCTTTTCTTTAAAACTAAATCACTAGAATTTGTTTTATAATGCTGACAATAACATATCAGTTTAGAGAAGTAAATGTCAATAGAGTATTGCATGAAAAGAAGTAAGAATCAGTAATGTTTTTCAGTGAAAAGTTATATGTGTAGGTAACTAGTAAAATAGTAGGTAGGTACCATATAACACTTATAGTTGGAAAGGAGTTAAACAGGGTGATAGAAAATCACCTAGAGTTCTTTTCTCCCATTTTTTACTTGAAAATAAGTTTTTCAGTCAATATATTCTTTTTTTTTCTTTAGCTGTGTAGTACATCATAAGTGTTTATTTTGATACTATCTTCGTAACTTACATAAAGTGAAGTTATATAGATACATAATTACAGTCCTGTGCTACACATGCTACTTATGTATCATAAAATTATAATCAGTATTGGTATAGAACATATTAAGTACTACTACATATCTCTAAAGTGTACATAGTATGTATTGTACATACTAATGTATTTTCTATCATACTCTATATAATATGTAGTTTACAATAATATGTGTAATAAATTATGCTCAGAGCTCCCTAAGTGGTAGCACTATAAATATTTTCTTCTGTTGTAATTTTCTACATTTTCCTGATTGTCTAACAGAAGTATAAAACAATTGACTCTTGGTATCAAGTCTCCTAGATAAAATATCATTCACTGTATTGCATATATCATCCTCTATATTTTAACTCAGTGTCTGCATATAACTATATACATCTTAATTTTTTTCGTTTCTTTTACTAGATATATTCTTTATTTATATTTCAAATGATTTCCCCTTTCCTGATTACCCCCTCCCTGAAAGTCCCATAAGACTTCTTCCCTCTCCTTGTTCCCCAATTAACCCCCTCCTGCTTCCCTGTCCTGGTATTCCCCTACACTGCTGCATTGAGCCTTTCCAGGACCAGGGGCCTCTCCTTCCTTTTTCTTGGGCATCATTTGATATGTGAATTGTGTCTTGGGTATTCTGAGTTTCTGGACTAATATCCACTTATCAGTGAGTGCATACCATGTGTGTTCTTTTGTGATTGGGTTACCTCAGTTAGGATGATATTTTCCAGTTCCATCCATTTGCATAAGAATTTCATGAATTCATTGTATTTAATAGCTGAGTAGTATTCAATAGTGTAAATATACCACATTTTCTGTATCCATTCCTCCATTGAGGGACATTTGGGCTCTTCCAGTTTCTGGCTATTATAAATAGGGCTGCTATGAGCATAGTGGAGCATGTGTCCTTATTACATGCTGGGGAATTCTCTAGGTATATGCCCAGGAGTAGTATAGCGGGGACCAACAGTAGTATTATGCCCAGGTTTCTGTGGAACTGCCAGACTGATTTTCAGAATGGTTGTACCAACTTGCAATTCTACCAGCAGTAGAGGAGTGTTCTTTTTTCTCCACATCTTCACCAATACCTGCTGTCTCCTGAGTTTTTGATCTTAGCCATTCTGTCTGGTGTGAGGTGAAATCTCAGGGTTGTTTTGATTTGCATTTCCCTGACGACTAAGGATGTTGAACATATTTTTAGGTGTTTCTCAGCCATTCGATATTCCTCAGGAGAAAATTCTTTGTTGAGTTCTGTACCACATTTTTAAAAGGGTTATTTGGCTCTCTGGAGTCTAATTTCTTGAGTTCATTGTATATCTGGGATGTTAGTCCTCTGTTGGATGTAGGGTTGGTAAAGATCTTTTCCCAATTTGTTGGTTGCTGTTTTGTTTGATTGACAGTGTCCTTTGTCTTACAGAAACTTTGTAATTTTATGAGGTCAATTTTTGTCAATTCTGGATCTTAGAGCATAAGCTATTGGTGATCTGTTCAGGAAATTTCCCCCTGTGTCCATGTGCTCAAGGCTCTTCCATAGTTTCTTTTCTATTTGTTTCAGTGAGTCTGGTTTTATGTGGAGGTCCTTGTTCCACTTGGACTTCAGCTTAGTACAAGGAGATAAGAATGGATCGATTTGCCTTCTTCTGCATGCTGACCTCCAGTTGAACCAGTACCATTTTTTAAAAATGTTATCTTTTTTCCACTGGATGTTTTTAGCTCCTTCATCAAAGATCAAGTGACCATAGGTATGTGGGTTCATTTCTGGGCCTTCAATTCTATTTCACTGATCTACCCGCCTGTCACTGTACCAATACCATGCAATTTTTAACACTATTGCTCTGTAGTACTGCTTGAGGTCCGGAACACTGATTCCCCCAGAAGTTTTTTTTTTTTACTTTTGAAAATATGTTTAGCTATCCTGATTTTTTTGTTATTCCAGATGAATTTGAGAATTGTACTTTCTAACTCTGTGAAGAATTGAGTTGGGATTTTGATGGAGATTGCATTGAATCTGTATGTTGCTTTTGGCAAGATGGCCATTTTTACGATATTAATCCTGCCAATCCATGAGCATGGAAGATTTTTCCACCTTCTGAGGTCTTCTTCGATTTCTTTCTTCAGAGACTTGAAGTTCTTGTCATACAAATCTTTCACGTGTTTGGTTAGAGTCACATCAAGATACTTTATATTGTTTGTGGCTATTGTGAAGGGTGTCATTTTCCTAATTTCTTTCTCAACCTGCTTATCCTTTGAGTATAGGAAGGCTACTGATTTGCTTGAGTTAATTTTATATCCGGACACTTTGCTGAAGTTGTTTATCAGCTGTAAGATTTCTCTGGTGGAGTTTTTTGGGTTGCTTAAGTATACTATCATACCATCTGCAAATAGTGATAGTTTGACTTCTTCCTTTCCAATTTGTATCCCTTTGACCTCCTTATGTTGTCTAATTGCTCTAGCTAGAAATTCAAATACTATATTGAAAAGATATGAAGAGAGAGGGCAGTCTTGTCTAGTCCCTGATTTTAGTGGGATTGCTTCAATTTTCTCTCTCATTTAGTTGGATGTTGGCTATCAGTTTGCTGTAAATTCCTTTTAATATGTTTAGATATGGGCCTTGAATTCCTGATCTTTCCAAGACTTTTAAGATGAAAGGATGCTGAATTTTGTCAAATGCTTTTTTTAATCTAATGAAATGACCATGTGGTGTTTTTCTTTGAGTTTGTTTATGTAGTGGATTTCATTGATGGATTTCCGTATATTGAACCATCCCTGTATCCCTGGGATGACGTCTACTTGATCATGGTGAATGATCGTTTTGTTCTTGGATTCAGTTGGCAAGAATTTTATTGAGTATTTTTGCATAAGGGAAATTGGTCTGAAGTTCTCTTTCTTTGTTGGATCTTTGTGTGGTTTTGGTATCAGCGTAATTGTGGCTTCAGAGAACAAGTTAGGTAGTGTTCCTTCTGTTTCTATTTTGTGGAATAGTTTGAAGAGCATTGGTATTAGGTCTTCTTTGAATGTCTGATAGAATTCTGCATTAAAACCATTTGGTCCTGTGCTATTTTAGAATTTCAATAACCACTTCTATTTCTTTAGGGGTTATGGGACTGTTTAGATGCTCTATTTGATCCTGATTTAATTTTGGTATTTGGTGTCTGTCTAGAAAATTGTCCATTTCCTCCAGATTTTCCAGGTATGTTGAGTATAGGCTTTTGTAGTAGGATCTGATGATTATTGGAATTTCCTCAGTTTCTGTTGTTATATCTCTCTTTTCATTTCTGACTTTGTTAATTTGGATACTGTCTCTGTGCCCTCTGGTTACAATGGCTAAGGGTTTATCTATTTTGTTGATTTCTCAAAGAACCAGCTTCTGGTTTTGTTGATTTTTTTGGTATGGTTCTTTTTGTTTCTACTTTGTTGATTTCAACCCTGTGTTTGATGATTTCCTGCCTTCTACTTCTCTTGGGTGTATTAGCTTCTTTTTGTTCTAAAGCTTTCAGGTGTGCTGTTAAGCTGCTAGTGTATGCTCTCTCCAGCCTCTTTTTGGAGACACCAGAGCTGTGAGTTTTCCTCTTAGCACTGCTTTCATTGTGTCCCATAAGTTTGGGTATGTTGTGCCTTCCTTTTCATTAAATTCTAAAAAGTCTTTGATTTCTTTCCTTATTTCTTCCTTGACCAAGGTATCGTTGAGTAGAGAATTGTTCACTCTCCATGTGTATGTGGGTTTTTTGTTGTTTTTCTTGCTATTGAAGCAACAAAAAAATTATGTTACTCCATAGTGATCTGATAGGTGGAATGGGATTATTTCAATCATCTTATATCTGTTGAGGTCTGTTTTGTGACCAATTATATGGTCGATTTTGGAGAAAGTACCATGAGGTTCTCAGAAGAAGGTATATTCTTTTGCTTTAGGATGAAATATATATGTTAAATCCATTTGGTCCAAAACTTCAATCAATCAGTTTCACTGTGTCTCTGTTTAGTCTGTGTTTCCCTGATCGGTCCATAGAAGAATGTGGAGTGTTGAAGTCACCCACAATTATTGTGTGAGGTGCAATGTGTGCTTTTGTTTTAGTAAAGTTTCTTTTACGAATGAGGGTGCCCTTGCATTTGGAGCATAGATGTTGAGAATTGAGAGTTCTTCTTTGTGGATTTTTCCTTTGACCAGTCTGAAGTGTCCTTTGTGTCTTTTTAGGTTGAAAGTCAATTTTGTCTGATAGTAGAATGGCTACTCCAGCTTGTTTTCTGGGACCATTTGCTTGTGAATTTATTTTCCAGCCTTTGAGATAGTGTTTGTCTTTGACACTGAGGTGTGTTTCCTGTATGCAGCAAAATGCTAGGTCCTGTTTACATATCCAGTCTCTTAGTCTAGGTCTTTTTATTTGGGAATTGAGTCCATTGATGTTAAGAGATATTAAGAAATAGTGATTATTGCTTCCTGTTATTTTTGATGTTATCTTTATGTTTGAGTGGTTATCTTCTTTTTGGTTTGTTGAAAGAAGATTACTGTCTTACTTTTTATAGGGTGTAGTTGCCCTCCTTGTATCGGCGTTTTCCATCTATTATCCTTTGTAGGGCTGGATTTGTGAAAGATATTGTGTAAATTTGGTTTTATCATGGAATATCTTGGTTTCTCCATCGATGGTTATTGAGAGTTTTGCTGGGTTTAGTAGTCTGGGCTGGCATTCTCTTAGAGTCTGTATGAGATCTTCCCAGGATCTTCTAGCTTTCATGGTCTCTAGTGAGAAGTTTGGTGTAATTCTGATAGGTCTTCCTTTAGATGTTACTTGGCCTTTTTCTCTTACTGCTTTTAATATTCTTTCTTTGTTTAGTACATTTGGTGATTTGATTATTATGTGCTGGGAGGTATTTCTGTTCTGGTCCAGTCTGTTTGGACTCCTGTAGGCTTCTTGTATGTTCATGGGCATCTCTTTCTTTAGGTTAGGGAAGTTTTCTTCTATAATTTTGTTGAAGGTATTTACTGGCCCTTTAAGTTGGAAATCTTCATTCTCTTCTATACCTATAATCCTTAGGTTTGGTCTTCTCATTGTGTCCTGGCTTTCTTGGATGTTTTGGGTTACAAGCTTTTTGCATTTTGCATTTTCTATGACTGGTGAGTCAATGGTTTCTATGGTATCTTCGGCACCTGAGATTCTTTCTTCTATCTCTTATATTCTGTTGTTGATGTTTGCATCTATGACTCCTGATTTCTTTCCAAGGTTTTCTATCTCCAAAATTGTCTCCCTTTGTGACTTCTTAGTTATTTCTACTTCCGTTTTTAGATCCTAGATGGTTTTGCTCAGTTCCTTCATTTGTTTGTTTGTGTTTTCCTGTAATTCTTTAAGAGATTTTTGTGTTTCCTCTTTTAGGATTTCTGCCTGCTGACCCAAGTTCTCCTGTATTTCTTTAAGTGATTTTTGTGTTTCCTCTTTCTGTGCTTCTCTCTGTTGAACCATATTCTCCTGAATTTCTTTAAGTTATTTTTGTGTTTCCTTTGTAAGGGCTTCTACCTGTTGACTCATGTTCTCCTGTACTTCTTTAAGAGAGTTATTTATGTCCTTCTTGAAATCCTCTAACAGCATCCTGAGATGTAATTTTAAATCCAAATCTTGCCTTTCTGGTGTGTTGGGGTATCTAGGACTTGCTGTTGTGGGAGAATTGGTTTCAGATGGTGCTATATTGCCTTGATTTCTTTTAGTAACTTACCTACATTTGCCTTTTGCCATCTGGTTATCTCTGGTGTTAGTTGGTCCTGCTGTCATTGACTGGTGCTTGAACCTCCTGTGTGCCTGCAAGTCTATCTTAGCACCCCTGGGTGCTTTCCCCTGGCACAGATTGCTGTGGCACTGCCCAGCTCCTGGGTGCAGGTGGGGCCCTGGCTGGCCTTGTCCCAAGTGAACCTATACTTGGATGATCTCTGCATACCTGGCTGCACATGTCTGCTCAGAAGCAAAGATGGTGGCGGCCTCACCTCTAAATGCTGGACTCTCTCTAACTGCAGGACTCCCTGCAGGGCAGATGTCCCTTGGCAGGGTATGTGTACAAAAGGTTGTGGTTCTGCTCAGTTCCTGGCTGCAGGTGGAGCCCTGGTGGGTTGTGTCCCAAGTGATGTTATACTCAAGTGATCTTTGTGTACCTGTCTGCACCTGTCTGCTCAGTCACTGAGCAAAGACGGCAGTGGACTCACCTCTAAGCATGGGACTCTCTCTAACCTTGTGGGACTCCCTGCAGGACAGATGTCCCCTGGCAGGGTAGGTGCACAGAAGGTTGTGGCGCTGCCTAGCTCCTGGGTTCTGGTGGGCAATGTCCGAAGCGATGTTATACTCTGGTGATCTCTGTGTACCTGTCTGCACCTGTCTGCTCAGTCATGGAGCAAAGATCCATACAATATATTCTGATATATCCCGCATCTCCAAATTCTCTCAAATCCTACTCCAATTTCCACCCAATCAACTTCATCCTTTCTCCCTCTCTTTTTAGGACACAATCAGGCAAACAAAACAGCAAACAAATCAGATCTAAGAAGACAAAAAGCAAAGAAACACACATACACACCACAAAAAGCCATAAAATTAGGAACAATAATATATAAACAAAAGACCAAAAAGGTAAAAAAAAATGCCCAAACAAACAAACAAAATAAGAAAACAAACAAACAAACAAACAAAAACCAAACCCTACAAAAGTAGCACTGAGTTAGTTTTGCATTGACTATGGGCATGGGCCCTACTCTAAGCTGAGGTTTGTTACCCAGGGAGACTCCATTGGGATGAACTAACTTTTCTTTGTATGTAGTTTTCATTTTCTTTTTAAGAAGTCATCAGTTGGAGAGTTTCTTAGATACGGATGGAAGAACATGCTCACTTCTTCTTCTAAGTGCTCTAACTCCATTTGGCTTGAATCTGTGCAGACCCTATGCAGGTTGCCATAGTCTGTAATTTCATATGTCTCAGTCTGGCTGTGTCTGGAAGACAGTTTCCTGATGTCAAAGTTCCCTTTTGACTCTTAATGAGTTTCTCATCTCCTCTTCTTTAGGGCTCGCTTTGTCATAAGATACTGAGTTTTAGATTTAGGTATAAAAAAGTCCTCCTTAAAGACTGGATGTAGGGGAATTCCAGGACAGAGAAGTGAGAGGGGGTTGAATGGGGAACAGAGGGAGGGAAGGGGAAAGGGGAAATCATTTGGGATGTAAATAAAAAAACTTAGAAAAAAAAAGTCCTCCTTAAACCCATTCTTTCTTCTATCTCTTGTATTCTGTTGTTGATGCTTGCATCTATGACTCCTGAATTCTTTCCAAGATTTTCTATCTCCAAAGATGTCTCACTTTGTGCTTTCCTTATTGTTTCTACTTCCATTCTTAGATCCTGGATTGTTTTGTTCAGTTCCTTCACTTGTTTGTTTGTGTTCTCCTGTAATTCTTTCAGAGATTTTTGTGTTTCCTCTTTAAGGGCCTCTACCTGTTCACCCATGCTCCCCTGTATTTCTTTCAGGGATTTTTGTGTTTCCTCTTTAAGGGCTTTTACCATTTGACCCATGTTCTCCTGTATTTCTTTAAGAGAGTTATTTATGTCCTTCTTGATGTCCTCTAACAGTATCATGAGAAGAGATTTAAATTCAACTCTTGCTTTTCCAGTGTGTTGGGGTATTCAGGATTTGCTGTGGTGGGAGAACTGGGCTCTGATAATTTTCCATGATACTCTTCAGTTTTAATGTTTTTCCATATATTTTCTTCAATTTTATCAGAAATATTTTCCATGTAAATCTTCAATTTTATCAGAAAATGTTTATAATTCTACTTTCAATCAACTTAGGAATATTTTTATTCCTACCAATTTATCTGTATAAATTTCTTCAATTTTATCAGAGATATTTTCCATGTAAATCTTCAATTTTATCAGAAAATGTTTTTACTTCTACTTTCAATCAACTTAGGAATATTTTTATGCCTACCATCTTATTTTTATAATTTTTCATGAAATAGTCAGTTTTAACGTGTTTTTCTATATATTTCTTGAGTTTTATCAGAAATATTTTCCTTGTACATTTTCAATTTTATCAGAAAATGTTTATAATTCCACTTTCAATCAACTTAGGAATATTTTTATTCCTACCATTTTATCTGTATAATTTTTCCATGAAATAGTCAATCTTAACGTGTTTTTCTATATATTTCTTCCATTTTATCAGAGATATTTTCCATGTATATTTACACAATGGAATACTACTCAGCAATTAAAAACAATGAATTCATGAAATTCTTAGGCAAATGGGGAACAGGGGGAGGGAAGAGGGCTTATGGGACTTTCGGGGAGGGGGGAACCAGGAAAGGGGAAATCATTTGAAATGTAAATAAAGAATATAGAAAATAATAATAATAATAATAATAATAATAATAATAATAATAATAATAATAAAATGAAAAAAACCCGTTCTTACCAAAAATGTCTAAGAATATACTCTGCCAAAACTTAATGAAATTGGCAGAAAGAAAACAGAAACAATAAGTGGAGTTAGATTAACTAGGAGACTGCCCTGTGGAGAACTCCCAGAGCAGTAGCCTAGGCAACAGTGGGAAGCCACTCTGTCACAATTCTGCATTCTGTGAGGCCGGGGTAAGTCCAGTAGGTTTCCTCTGAGGCTTTTTTACTTGGATTCCACATATGCCTCTTCTTTACATGGTCCTTCTCTGGGCAGGCCTGGTGATGCTCTAGGGGCCTCCATAGACCTTATATCAGGGACCTTTATTTGGATTTGAACATGACTTAATGATTATTTTTCTTGTGACAGAGGATCACACACAAATGGAATCAGAATTCTGCTACTGAATTACATGTTTAACTCATGACCCCATTTTAGTTCAATTTAATTTAATTCCAGGCCTATTGCTCAGTGATATCACATTTGGAGAGACTGATACTTAAGAGTTTCAAATGTGAAGATTTAGAGGAAACAGAAGTGGAAGTTTTTGGTAGTGTCATATGATGCAGACTCACATAGTGTTTTGCTGAGGCAAGACCTGTGGGAAGACATGTAGTGTTTGGAGAGAGTATAAATAGGATTCAATGAACAGTAATGGGGTGTTTGCATAGCTAGATTTGCAATGTTTGTTTGGTCTCACATCTTCGCTGATCTTTGCTTATCTTCTCTTCTTTGAGTGAGGCATGGAAGAGAACTTATCCTAGTATCTCAGGTGGTTCTGGTCACTCTCACTGACTCATGCTGATTCAGCGGAGGCCTGGATGTTTCTGCTGGATTGTGCCACCACTGCTCATTCCTTTTTGGTATCCTGACACTACAAAACTGGATTGCTGATATCTTGACAAATGGAGATTAGAAACACCCTCAGAGAACTACCTCTAAACATGTCCACATCCCCTTGTCCTATTTACCATCTTTTCTCCCTTACCTTTGTATGGTAGGCTAGAAATTGGGTCAAAGCATTTAAGACTCCTTATTAAAAGTAGGTTTTGTAAAACCAAAGTCTACAGAAAACAATCCAGTCTTCAAAATCTTGCTTAGCACAAGGTCAGCAGATAAGCATAGCTCCTAGAAATGATGTTTCAATAAGATTCCCAGGATAACAGCCGATTGCAGCCCAGAGACTCTCCAGTCTGCATGGGAGCAGGAAGATGGATTCCCACAGTGACAATGACAAAAATGTCTGCAACTTTTAGATTTATCTAGACTCTTCAAACACAGCAAGAGAAAACATAACCTTCTGGAAGTTACCTGAATGAGAATTGGTGATAGATAGGTATACAGAAAACTAAGCCAATAAAATTTCAGAAATAATTAACTTTCCCAAAAAACAAAGAAGTGTAGGAGAAAGAAACTATAAACACAATACAAGACTTGTTTGTGAATAATATTTGTATTGCCACAGTAATAAAGCCACAGACAATAGTTTCCAGTTATATAAATGGTGGAATATAATTTCCACCACTCTATAAAGATGGTCAGGGAAAAGAGGAAGATTCTTAACCTACTTTCTGTGTAAGTTGCATTCTCATTGCTGTGACAGATTACCTGATCAGACGTAACTTATGAAAAGAATTTACTGTGGCTTGTAGTTTGAGGGCAAACAGTATTATAGTGAGGAAGGTATCATGACAGGAAGTTCCATGGTAGAGACAGGATGAGATGACTGTTTTTACCTCTCAGCAGACCATGAAGCAGAGTGACAGAGAGAGGGGAGTGGGGAAGAGATAGATAGATAGATAAATGATGGATAGAGAGAGACTGAGAGACAGAGAGACAGAGTGGAGATAGAGATACAGAGAGACAGAGAGAGAGAGAGAAAGAGAGAGATAGAGACAGAGAGTGAGGATTATAATATAGATCAATATTGCCCAGGTATTTTGATAAAGGCTGATTAAATAAATCTTAAACTCTCTGTGTCATTATAGGGGAATTAGCTAGGATAAAAAAATAGCTGCTATATTAATTTTCTGCCTACATTTATATTAAAATTAATATTTACAGAGCATTTAAAAGTTTGCTTCTAGAAGTAAAATCCTAGACACTACTAGAGAGATGAGGAAGGACCTTACTGTTTTGTATTAAACTCTTTCAGTTCAAAAGGGAACAAAATACTCACAGGAGCAATAATGGAGACAAAGTGTGGAGCAGAGACTGAAGGAAAGGCCACCCAAAGATTGCCTTACCTGGATATTCATCCTATAAACAGTCACCAAACCCTGATGCTATTATGGATGACAAGAAATGCATAACAAAAGGAGCATGTCATAGTTGTCTCCGGAGGGGCCCTATCAGAGCCTTACACATACAGAGGCAGATGTTAGCAACCAACCATTGGACTGGGTCTGGGGTCCCCAATGGAAGTGTTGGAGGGCAGACTGGAGGAACTGAAGCGGTTTACAGCCCCATAGGAAGAAAAATGATGTTGGCCACTCAGATGCCTCAGGACTCCCATGGACTAAACCATCAGTCAAGGGGTACACATGGTTCCATCCAAAAATGTGGCAGAGGAATGCCTTGTTGGGCATCAGTGGGATGAGAGTTCCTTGGTCTTGTGAAGGCTCAATAGATGCCCCAATAAAGGGAAATTAGTGGGGGGGGGGAGGGAGGAGTGGCTCAAGTGGAGAGGCATATACTTGGAGGCAGGGGGTGGGAGGAGGGGTTGGGGGTTTTCAGGGAGGGGGAACTGGGAAAGATTTTAGTATTTGAAATGTAAATGAAAATTATATTCAATAAATTAAAAAAAAACAAAAAAAATCCTCTTTCAGTTCTCTTAAGTTTTCAAACTAGAAATTACAATAACACAAAACTTTGAGAAAAATTAACAAAAAGATTTTAACAAGGAAATACTATTAAAGACTTTAATGCTGGTAAATGTAAACCAAGGTCCCAGAAAATCCCTTTGAACATCACTGGTTCTGAGTTTTTTAAAATATATCTGTTGGATGCTTCATAAGGAGCTTCAACTTAGTTCTAATATCACAGGCTAGCTTCTTCTTCTTTCCCCTCTTCCTTTCCTCCACCTCCTCTCCCCCGGACCTGTTCTTCCTGTGTTTGTCTAGGTAGCAAGTAACACCTTATCTAGACCATCACTCATCAGAACACAAGCCATATGCTGCTCCACGTAATGTTAACTCGTGATCAGCCAGTCCTATTCAATTTTCCTCTCTGTTGAATCTGAGTTCTTTCTTTCTCCCCATATTTTCAAGTCTCACCAGTTTTTTTATCACTGGACTTCTCAGTTAATTGCACACATGTTCGACAATTTCCTACTCCAACGTCCAATAACAAATTGATTTTACTGCTGACTAATTTTCTGTCTTCCTCTCAGGCATGAGCAAAAGCAATGAATTCTCTAGAATGTTCTTCCTGACACATTTTTCTCATTTTTCTACTTGTGTCAATCATAATGATTGATGCATAGAATGTGGATAATTTTAAGAATGAATAAGTGAATAGACTGAATGAATATGGATAAATTCCAAGAGAATGGGTCTGATTCTTTTTTTATCAAGTATAAGAGATCTTTCAATTTAAAAAGACATAAAAATCTGTTTCTCTATTCCCCTTAAATTCCACACTGGCTAGAAAACTTTTAAAAACTGTTTGTATTGAGAAATGGAAATGTTCTATCACCTTCAAAGTCAAGAATCATGGATTAAAAGTAGGAAACTGCCTCACTGTGGGTGTTAAGCACACAGACATCATGAAAAAGTCCCCCTATAGGAGGTGTCTTGTTTTGAGAGGTTAGGCTCTGTCTGCTTAAAAGATGTCAATCAAGACTTCAGCTACCCCTTTCCCCTTTTTCCTCCCTCAGTAGAGTAACTGTCAGTTTACCAGAAAAGATCTCAGCCCTTGTTCTGCTAAAATGTCAGGGGGAAAAGCATATTCATCTCAGACGACTAGGCACAGGGAGAACTTGGGTGGCTGTCTTTCAGTATGTGTATTTTTAGCTGAAATTATTTTAAGAGACAATTTTCTCCCTCCACATTAGGATAAAATCTTGACAGCTCTGGGGGTAAACAGTCACAAGAGGTTGCTGTGTGTAGAAATCCCAGTAGTGTTAAGTTCAAGAAGAATTTAAAATAAAAAAAAAAACTATATACAAGCAGCATCGTTTCCTTTGTCGTTCCTTCCAGCCTTTCAGTACTGGAACTTTGCAGTCTCCAAATGCAGAATGAGCACCAGTCTATTTTCAGTTTGCTTCTTACACGATTTTTGGCAGGGGGAAGTAAAGCACACTATTGTGTGTTTTTCCTATTTTATTTTTCTTTTTTGTGAACTCATAGGTTAGATCACCACTCTTTTACTCTGTGACTTTGAAAACTTACTGTAAAAATGTGAAGTCAAATGTCATTTTTTAAACATGGAGCTTGAGTTAGTCAGCATAGTGTTAGTGCAACAAAATAGCTGGGGGAATCAACTTAAAAGAGGGAAGACATAGTTTTGTTCATGGTTTCTGAGGTTTTGGTTCTGGTCACTTTGGTGTTTCTGGGTCTAAGACTTTAGAACATCCAGAAGGTTGGGGAAGCAAAGCTGCCCCTATGTGGTGGCCTGGAAGGTAATTGATCTGGAGGAGAATAGGTTGAGAATGCCTTTAGTCCTCCAGGGGCACATTGCTACTCCTTCTCTCCCTCTTCCTAGGACTCTCTTGTATAGTTGCTGCCACTTCCAATCATGCTTCCCACTGGGAACCAGGCCTTTGCTTTGACATATGCGCCATGGGGAGATGAGAAGACATTTTGTTGGAGGCAAATTTTGAAACTACATCATTGGTTTATTCAGAAGAGTATATCAAATTCACTCTTGCCTTACAAGTGAAGAGTATTATTTCCTACATTATTCGCATCATTTTTATTATTGAAATTTCTAAGTGTAATGAGTGAGAGACACATATTGTTCTCAGTATAAGATGATTAAGTATAAGATTTGTCCCTGGTAAAATTTTGTCAAATTTTGTCTATTCAACAGTAGGTTAGGATTAGCTTTGAAAATGCTTAGAATGTGGTCACATGTTAGGATGTGATTTTGTTTGTGAAAAGAAATTGAATATTATCCATTCATTCTTTTATTTGCTTGTTTTTTTTTTTTTTGCTTCTGCAACATATTTAAGCTACTACCATGTAGCTAGCCACATCCTGGGTTGAGGCTAAGAAAATGAGATCAACTCTATTGCCATAATCACATTGCTGTAAGAAGAATCTGTTTGTTTTTGTTTTTAAATCAGGAATATTCATGAATTTTTATTGAGTCTTTCAGTTTACAATATGAATTAAGAAGAAGAGAGTTCTTTGTATTTCACACAGCCATAGTCACACATTTGAGACTTAAGTGGACTTACACTTTACTTGGGATCAAGTAAACATACTTTGAGGGCTTTAATTTTCCAGTTGAATCTTCCCTTGGAGTAGCAAGCTCTCATTAGTTACATACAGTTCAGAGCCATGTTTCTATTGTCGCTGATGTGTGTTGCTCCAAAACACTGCTGTTTCAATAAATATCTACTAATTCCATTTCAAAACTTAGTTTTGTATCTGGTGGAATTTATGCACTGGGTTGTTCTCCTTCTAGTCCCATCCTGGTTCAGTCTCTAATTGAGACTTCCCATAGTAAGGAGTGCTTCATACCCTCCTCTGACAGCCTTGACAACCCTAACCTGTAAACTTTAAGGTGCAACATTTTTCTTCTCTTTTGAACCTCTTTGAATCCTAGCATCAAAATCAGTGCTGTTCTCAAGTATGGCATTGCTGGTGCCAGCTACAAGCAATCCCTCCCTTTGGGGAAAGTCCATTAAGCTTCGTTTTTTAGAACAGATATTGTACATCTTGGTGGATCCTCATCCAGACTCTGAGTTTACTTTCTTTGTGCTTGTTTTCATTATGCTTTTGCAAATCTCATTTGCCCAGACACTTTGCTTGTGTTTCAGTCCCCTCAAAAATTCTTATTTTAAAATAGATAGTTGGGCTGTCTCATCTTATGTCAACATGACTCAACATAGAAACATCTGAAGGGAGGTAACCATAATTCTAAAAGAAATGCCTCTGTAACATCCAAGTGTAAGCCAATTGCTTTATTAGTGATAGATGGGTAAGGGTCCAGCACATGGTGGGTGGTGCCATCCCTGGGCTGATGGTCCTGGGGTCTATAAGAAAGAAGGCTTTAGCAAGCCATGGAAGCAAGCCAGTAAGCAGCATCCCTCCATGCCTCTGCATCAGCTTCTGTCTCCTGCATCCTGACCTGTTTGAGCTTCTGTCCTGACTCCTTTCAATGATGAACAGTATGGTAGAAGTAAGTGTAAGCCAAATAAACTGCTTTCTTCCAAACTGTCTTTGGCCATGGTGTTTCATCAGAGCTGTAGTAACTTTAAGACAAGTTATGAGTAATAATCAAATGATCTGTATTAACAATCTTGGCTACATATTTAATCTATCCTAATAATTTATTCTCTGACAGAAAAAATCTTACTGTAATCCTGTGGAAACTTGATGCTATCTTTATGGAAAGCTGTTCACTGACCAGATGCTTCATGGTCTACACACATTTTCAAAGAATGTGACATACCTTGTCCCCACTGTCACTGATGCTTAGAAGGAATTGATAATAGGTTCCCCTCCAGGAGCTGTCCAGTCTTATTAAAGCACACAAATACAAAATGCCATGATTATTGTTCTGAGGCAGTATAGACAAGTTCAAAAATGCTACAGAGGTGGTTTGGCTGCGAAGAAGTAAGCAAAAAAGAAAACAGAACCTGAATTACAAAGGGGCAGTAGCCCAACTCCAGAGGACTACATTCTTGTAGGATAACCAAGTCAACACCAGATTAGAACACAAAGCTGTCACTCTATTAGAAACTTTGTCCTGAGGGTAGGAGATTGTGGGACAAATGGAAGGACATGGGAAAAGTAGGAGGTTGTGTTGACAATTTTTATTTGTCAACTTATCTAAAACTCAAGTGGCTGGGCACACCTATGAGGGACTTTTTTCTTTGAATTAAATAATGTGAAATGGGAAGATCCATTTTAATCCAGATTTCTTGATGTGGGAGGATATACCTTGAATCTGGCCACACACTCTTGGGGGTAGTCTGTGTAAAGAACATGCAAAAAAAAAAAAAAAAAAGTTTTCTCTCACTGCTTGTTTGTCCTCATTCTGACTGGCATGTTCATTCCTTCGCCATTTACATCCCACTTCTTCATGAATCCAGCATATGGTAGAAAACAGCTGAGGTATCTAACCTTGTTGACAAAGTAACTACTCCTTTCTTGGACTTCTGTTCATAGACAGCCACTTTTGGACTAGCTTCACCACAGCTTGTAAGATGATCTATTAAATCCCTTTGCTATCGTTCGATCTGTTTGGTTTCTTTAGAGAACCTTGGCCACTATGGAGGTCCTTAGAAAACAGAGAGGTACTCTGAAAGGGTATTGTAATACTCTGGTTCTCACATTTTCTTTCTCTTTTGCTTTCTTGTGCATTTGGTCATGTGCTCACTGCCATTGTCATCTGTTATGACCTCAGGGGGTCCATAACAATGGCTTTGAACTGATCATGGATTAGTACTTCCAAAAAATTTCAGTCAAGATAAACTTTTATAATTAACTTACCTATTTCATTACAATATTTGAAACTGGGTTAGCACCTATGGCTACATAATGCTGATAATTTAAGAGAAAAAAAGAAGGCAGATCCTTCTATGTTGTGAAATCTAATCATCTATATTTTATGTATACCAGACTGTCATGAAAGAATTTTAAAAAGACAACTCTCCCTATCCTAATAAGCTGTGTGTGTGTGTGTGTGTGTGTGTGTGTGTGTGTGTGTGTGTGTGTGTTGGAGCTATCTTTATTTTAAAAGTGCTGTGTAGAAAAATTTCCAATGTGAAGAGTGAAATGAAGTTATATAGATATTCATTGTTTTCAAATATAGAGACTGAACTAAATGATTTTCATAGGATAAAGATTTGTGATCATCCAACTACATATTTAAGGATTACAATGGAAAATGAATATAAAGTATACTGCATTTCACCATCTAAGAAGACTAGATTCTGATGTGAACACTGAATGGAATGTGGCTATAAGCTGTCAATAGGTATGTCTTGGTATGACTATTAATGGTTGATGTATTGAGCTTTAAACCATTCCAAAGGATGTTTTTACTGAAAAAAACATGCCTATGAGTCTGACCTCTGAGGCGAACTGACAGGAATGAGCAAGAAAGAAATATTAAAGACATCATTCAAACTTAATGGTAAAACTCATGGAACATGATTAAATAGCCCCAAGGACTGTTTAATATGAACAAATGAGCTTAGGAAGAAAAGAATTCTATGCCTTTGTTTATACAGCTTACTTTGTGACATATTCTTATAGCAATGTAAAAGAGATCTCTCATAATGCTGAGATATATTATAAGATATTATTAAGACATTATTAGAGGAGATTAATATTGTTGACTAATAATATATGAAAAGCCGAATCACGTCCTGGTCATTTTAGAAAAGAAACCTAACAAAATGCCTAGGTTTCGGTTTTATATTTCTTTTTGCACTGACATGATTTAGTGATTAGAGCAAGGTGATCAGTATCTTGCATTTTACTTTATTCAATGCTAAGATGAGTGCTTTAAATAAAAGAGGAGTTTACCTTCCCCTGCTTGTAGACACAGATGGGCCGGATACAAATCTAGGTTTTGTTACTTATTGGCAATGAGAACTTTTGGCTTGACCAGTTTACCATAATAACCAGGCTGTTCCTATTGTTATCAAGAGTAGTGAGGATGAGAATTATCATCAAAATATCTAGGTAGCTGGGCTGCAGATAAAGTTCACTGGCAAAGTGAAACCATACACAGAGATATATATATACATACACATAGCTACACAAAATAATGTGAAATGAGTCTTTAAAATTTCAATTAGTAGTATGTAAAATTTTATTCGTATTTTGCTTAATTTTAGTAATTACTAATCATCTAAAATATGCCTTGTCTGGAATTACCAATATATGAAATATTTGTGAAACAGTACTGTTAGCTACTGATTTATCTGGGTTGGTGTATATGTTGTGCCTAGTGTTTGAGTGAGTGTGTGTGTGGGTGTGTGTGTGTGTGTGTGTGTGAGACACTGCTGGTACATGAAAGATGAATGACATGAAACAATATAATTCATATGCTAATATATTAATAACACGTAGTTTTCACTCAAGGGTGGGGTTTGTGTCCTTGATTCTCTGACAGATTCTCAGGTTTTATAAACATTTACCCTGAGGAAGAAACCTAGGGCTGCATGTACTCTAGGCAAATACTCTATCAGGGAGCTATAGAGCTATGTCTCATGTCCCTACAAATATTTCAAAACCACTCTCTAAACATAAAAACATATGTGGAAATACTTCACCAAGTCTTCCAGAGAAAGAATGAACACTGAGCTTTCAGTGATGTGGGATTGCTTTGTTCCAAGTGAGTCACTATAATGAGCTATAAGAAGCTCTAAGATGACAAATTCTCATCAACACAGCAGGGAGCATAGTCACTAGATCAGGACACTTCTGCCTCACTGGAGGACATCAAGTACTTTTCTGTTCTCAGTAATTTAAAGAGTATTACTACACTCCGGGAGTGGAGGAGACTGTGTCAGGCTTCTCCTTTATTCCTGTTCATATACCAGTGTTCTGATTGACAGCTCCATTGTACAAACATGAGTGAGATTTTTACCCTTGACCTGAATGTTTAACCTCAACCTTGTTCTCTGAGTTTAGCAAGTTGGTCAGCTCCTCCATTCTATCAGGTCAGGCTGCTTACCTCAGCATGGAGGCTCCCATAAGCTTCAGCCTGAAACTTTGGCACGGCTGCTTACTCTAGACTCCCAGGTTCTGCACTCAATTGTTCCTCTAGACCTCTATTCTGGCCACCATCACTCTCTGTACTACAGCCTCCTTCTCAGAAATGATGCTTTCATCCTCAGCACCAGGAAATGAGTAATTTTTTAGTACTAAAAATTGAAGAAAAAAGAGAGAGAAAGAAGGAAAGAGTAACCAAAGTGAAAATAGTTGTTTAGTATTTTTCAATTTTTCACCTGTAATATCCTTCCCAATATTCAGATTGAATTTTCCTTTTCTGTATGAAATAATTACAGGTATTGTTAGTTAATGAAGTCTTTAGTTGAAAAAGTCAGTCAGCAATCATGCCCTCCAAAAGCATTGGGATTTTCTTTGATCATAAATTCCCAAAGTCATGGGCTGAAGAAGAATAGGTTGCATAAATGCGTTACCTCTTTGTCATTGCTCAGATATTGATAGCCTCTCTCTGTGCTTCTACTTGTTGCCAGTTACCCTACTCAGAAAGCCCATTTACAAGTCTATGCTTTGTCCTAAGGCATGAAGAATGGATTATCCCCAGGGTATTTGTTTGGTAAGGGGTCTTTTTCTATATTTTACCAATCTAGACACCAATGACTTACAAGCCTCAAGTGACTTGCTTCAAGTGACAAGAGTCCACGGTCAATCAATGCCAAAGTGGGAGCTAAATGAATGCTCGAAACCCAGCAAGTGACTACAAATCAGAGTGACTGAATCTATTTATCACATCCAATTCTGTTATAGGAAATACACTTGATGAAACACAATAACTTAATCCACCCAGATGCAACCTGCCCTATCCATCAAGCAAACAAGATATCACCGTATTTTTTTTTCCAAAAAACTTAGAAAAACTTTGTAGATTTGTTTAAACACCCTTTCATGCCTTATCCTCAGGTAGAGTAGTATTTCCCTTCATTTAGTCCAATCAATAGCAGATGACATTTAGCAAGTACCATTGACAAATGGTGTGTGTTAAGAAGCATCTATAAACTTTGCATTACATCTTCATTATGAATTTACTATACTGGAATATTTTTGATTATTGCAGAGACTTTTTTATGAGCATGTAATTAATTGGAACAATTTTCTCAGTTTCTCATTTAGAAGTGTGTTTGGCCACATTTTTCTACATAGGCTAATGGCATTGTAGAAAAATCAGCTTCTTAGCTACATGTCATCCAACAAGGTCACTACTGAAAAGATAGAAATAACCACATGGAGGAACAAACAGTTCAACTTTAAAATGCTTTAGAAAGTGCCAACACCTTCAACTCCCAAGTGCCTCAGCTTAATCATGATCAGCTCTTTGGTGAGGGACCGAAGGACAATTGCAGGGCTGTTGTTTATCTAGCTGGAGAGGATTCATTACCTCAGACATTATTTGACATGAAAACAGATGTACCTCTGTCACTGCTTTGACCTCTCTAACAAGATGAACAACTGGGCTGATACATTTATTGATCAGAGCAAAACCCATTCCACCGGAAATAGCAGTAGATGCACAGGAGTGTAAATGAGGAGTTAACATCTGTTCCAAGGGGATTGGCTATTAATCTAAAATCTGAAACAAACACAGGTAGCTGCACTGCACTACTACCTTGTGTTGTAGGTTCACAGATAAAAGGTCTTTGGGCATTGCTTGGTAGGCAATATTTTATGAATCTAGGTAATTGTATATTAGACTTGTAAATCAAATATACTGAACTGGTCTGCATTCTAAGTAGGCTGACTATTGAAAGTGTCCATCATTTTGCTGTGACCTTGCCTCTGTTTTGCTTTCCAAAGGTAGAATACAATAATTGTATAAGTTGGCCCTTATTGAACAATTCATTCAGGTATTCTTCCTGTTAGTGGCATTCATGATATTTATATGGCACATGTTACAAAGGTATGGTGTTAATAAAATGTTCAAACAAAGGCTGCACAGGGTTGAGGTGCAGTGCTTCTTGCATAAATGAAGAATTCAAGCTGGCTTAGAGAAACTTTGTATATTTGCTAGTCCCAGTTGCTTTCATCTCTTTGTAAGAATTTTATATTGTCATACTCCTTAACTATTGAAGAAAGCCATGCAGACACACGGAACCCAAACCATTTATAAATGGTTAGTTTAAAAGAAGAAAAATTACCTTTTACTTAACCAGATTAATAATAGAGCAGGAGAAAAGCATATATACATATATATATATACATATATATGTATATATATATACATATATATACATATATATGTATATATATATATATGTATATATATATATATATATATATATAGTGACACAATAATCTTAATAAGAAAATGAAGATCTGAAGAAAGAGGGAAAATTCCTGTAAGTTATAGTTGATATTGACAAGAATAAACAGTCATGGGAAAATATCACTGGAGGAAGAAGGAGTAGTAACCAGTGGTTATAAACTGGAGAATGTCGCCTACCATCTTTAGTCAGATTCTTTTCTTGATGTGTGTTCGGAGAAGGAAGTGTACAAAAGGACTGCATTGTGGTGGATTCTGAGTAATTCCAAATATCTGCATTTCTTTTGAAATAGATTTTCTGAAGTTAATTAGAAGAAAAGAATACTGATTGGAGGAAGAAACAGATATGCATATTCACACACATGTGCACACACAATACACACACACACACATAAACACACACACACAAACTTGGCTAATTCTTCTTTCTGCCCATCTAGCTAAAGTTATAAAGGAAAGAATGATGAATTTACTAGAGTAAAAAATTTATGTCAGGGACACGTGCATCAATCAATAGTTTTGCAAATTATTTCACAAAAAAACTCTTTTGTACCAACTCATATGCTATAAATATTAGATGTGCCATACTGAAATTGCTTTTTTCCCCATAGAGATTTACTGACAAATCTAAATCCCTCAGCATTCTAAATGCAGACTTTAAGCAATGATGAATGTTAGTAACCATTCCTCTATCATTTCTTCATCCCTTGTCTATGGAGCTAGGCCCTTTTAATAGATGTCATCGGGTAAGAAACCTTTGAAGCAGTTTTCTTGGAGAATCCAATTTCTTCCCATACACCAAAATTGAAAGTCGTTTAATTATTGGTTGGGCCTGTGTTTCTCAGAGATAGAGCAAATGTTTAACTTGTGCAATGTTCTGAGTTGACTTCCAGAAGCGTCAACAAAGTTCCTAAAGAAACACTCCACCTAATGGTACCACCAAAACTTCTTTTAAATTAAAAATTATAAGTCATAAAGACAATCCTTTCAAGACACATAAATCAACTTTGAATTTGAACTTCCTTTTGAAAACTAAGAAAAATTTTGACAATTTCTCCATTTTTCCAACTACTCTACTTTCTTTCCCTCTATTATTTGAAAATATGAATTATGTTAGACAATCAGGGCTACAGCTGTAGACATGATCATACAAGAAACATGCTTATAAAGTCAAAATTTCTGAAATGCAATTTACTAATGTCAGCTCACTATTACAATAAATTGATGGCATAGGTACAAGTAAATTTATTATTGATAAATAAGGGGCTGAAAAGGAGCAGTAGGGAAATTTATGCAAAACTTTAGTTTGAGAAGCAGAAATGCAGTTTTGTCCAGTAGCCTTTTGATTCCTATTTCATTATGTTTTTTTCTTTTTTTATTAGATATATTCTTTATTTACATTTCAAGTGATTTCCCCTTTCTTGGTTCCACCCTCCCCAAAAGTCCCATAAGCCCTCTTCCCTCCTCCTGTTCCCCAATCAACCCCCTCTCGCATCACTGTCCTGGTATTCCCCTACACTGCTGCATTGAGCCTTTCCAGGACCAGGGGCCTCTCCTTCCTTCGTCTTGGGCATCATTTGATATGTGAATTGTGTCTTGGGTATTCCGAGCTTTTGGACTAATATCCACTTATCAGTGAGTGTATACCATGCGTGTTCTTTTGTGATTGGGTCACCTCACTTAGGATGATATTTTCCAGTTCCACCCATTTGCCTAAGAATATCATGAATTCATTGTTTTTAATAGCTGAGTAGTTTTTCACTGTGCAAATATACCACATTTTCTGTATCCATTCCTCTGTTGAGGGACATCTGGGTTCTTTCCAGCTTCTGACTATTATAAAGAGGGCTGTTATGAACATAGTGGAGCATGTGTCCCTATTACATGCTGGGGAATCCTCTGGGTATATGCCCAGGAGTGGTATAATGGGGTCCTCCTGTAGTATCATGCTCAGTTTTCTGAGGAACTGCCAGACTGATTTTCAGAGTGGTTGTACCAGCTTGCAGTCCCACTAGCAGTAAAGGAGTGTTCCCCTTTCTCCATATCCTCCCCAACACCTGCTGTCTCCTGAGTTTTTGATCTTAGCCATTCTGACTGGTGTGAGGTGAAATCTCAGGGTTGTTTTGAGTTGCATTTCCCTAATGACTAAGGATGTTGAACATTTCTTTAGGTGTTTCTCAGCCATTTGATATTCCTCAGGTGAAAATTCTTTGTTGAGCTCTGTACCCCATTTTTTAATAGGGTTATTTGTCTCTCTGGAGTCTAATTTCTTGAGTTCTTTGTATATTGAATATTAGTCCTCTGTTGGATGTAGATAAAGATCTTTTCCCAATTAGTTGGTTGCTGTTTTGTCCTTTTCACAGTGTCCTTTGCCTTGCAAAAACTTTGTATTTTTATGAGGTCCCATTTGTCAATTCTTGATCTTAGAGCATAAGCTATTGGTGTTCTGTTCAGGAAATTTTCCCCTGTGCCCATGTGCTCAAGGCTCTTCCCCAGTTTCTTTTCTATTAGTTTCAGTGTTTCTGGTTTTATGTGGAGGTCCTTGATCCACTTGGAGTTGAGCATTGATGCAGTTAACCTCCAGAGGGCGGTGTAGTGGCTGTGTGGTCCAGCTCATGGGTGCTGATTAACCTTAGCAGCATCTTGACGCTGTCATCCATAGTGGCCATGAGGGATAGTTTTAAGGACCTAAGGTAGTTGGAGTAAGAGGAAAACATGTGGAATAGAGAAAATTTCCAAGGCAGCATAGAATAAGAAGTCTAGACAGTATTCCCAGACAGTACTGCAAAAGATGGAAACATTGGAATTTACGTATTTTTTGTAGTTTCATGGAAACATCAGTCTCCTCAGATAAAATATTTTATCCCTAATTTTTCAACTACATTTTTGCCAGAAATCTCACTAGTATTGGAATACATCTAGAAAGATGAGTCTAGATATTGGGCTATAGTATGAAAACATTTGTTATTACTGTTATGAATCAATTTATACATTTACTTCTATATTCACAGTGCTTAGAAGACTATTTAACACGTAGCAAATACTTAAGATTATTTAACCATTAATGAGCAAATGCATAAACAATTAACTGACATGAATCATTAATGTAACTATGAGAAAAAATGGAAGATAATTTGTTTAATTGCCCATTGTAGTGACACCATATACCAAATTTGAGTCACCTTCTTTCCCTTCTTTCTTTCTTATTTTTATATGATGCACATGTCTTAAATATATTGCATGTTTTTCTTTCAATAGTTTGGTTGGTATTTTATTTAATCATCATACGTTTATAATCTTCCTAAACATACTTATGAATATCCAGCGATTCACTAAAAAAATATAGTAGTTTGTTTCAACATTACTCATTAAGGTGACAATTTGTTTTAGTAAATCTTAAGATGACAACATTTTACAAATATGTTTAATTTAAAGAATTAGATTATTTTCCTGGGCATGGAGCTCTGTGAATTTGACTGATCTACACAGTAAGTTCCAGGGCAGGTAAGACTACACAGTTACTTATTTAAGAAAATAAGTTATTTTTAGTGTAGAGTCTCAGAAGAAGAAATTAAGACAGGAAAGTTTTGTTTTATGGATGATTTTTCATATCTAACTCAATTTACTTTCGTGTTTGTATACACTGATTTATCCATGTTCTTTATGTGGTATTTATTATAGGAATAGGTTAGAAAAAGAATTCAACTTTTCCAGATAATTGTTAAATATTCTTTGTTTAAAACTTACATGTTTCACCACTAGGTTGTTCATTAATGAATAAACAGCTATCTCTTCTCTCTTGTAATATCTTTTGTGTGTGTTTGTATTTATTCATTCAATGATATTTATTGAAATCTCATTTTGCCATGCCCTAGTTAACAATTTAGAGATTTTAAGTTGTAGAGAAAAGTCTTTCAAGTAGTTTACAATCTGTTTGACATGGAAAAGCTCAAAATAAATTTCTACATTTATATTTCTTCAGTATGAGCAAATTAAAATTACTAGTAGGCCATCCCTATTATCTGAGATATATAACCCAAACTTTTGTGTGTTTGTGTGTGTTTGTGTGTGTGTGTGTGTGTGTGTGTGTGTGTGTGTGTGTGTGTGTGCTTATGAAGTTATAGCAAAGCGAATGAAGTGCAGATTGTTAACATGAGATGAAGTTTTAAAAAGCATGAACAATGGTTCTCAGATAGCATCAGATTGACGGGGTAATATCAAATGGGCCATTGAGTAGAACAGAAAAAGCAAAATGCCTACACCCAAGTTAAAAATGCAAATGATTAACAATCTCTTTCCCTTTACAAAACTGCCAAGTTTCCTTTTGTGATGTTTGATTTAAATACTTTTATTCTGTATAATTTTCTTCTTTCCAAAATGCTTTACCATTATCACATCTATTTAAAAATAGCTACCATCAGCCTTCCATTTATTTGATTCAATGATCACTTTTAGATCATTGTGATTGAGAAGTTAGGGTAATTATACAACACACTTAAGTCTATACATCTATTTTGGACTCCATTGAAGATAATACTTGACATTTGTGATGTTGTTTTTAATAAAAAAATAATAAATCCCCATAAAATTGTCTTGGAATCTTCAAGAAAGCTGGGAGGCAGAGATAGTGAGTCAGTGTCCATTCAGAATATAGCCATGGAAAGAGCCAAACGTCTCTAACTCAGTACTCCTAAAACACTCTTTGTCACAGAATTATTTTTCACCTATTTTCAGCCCCCTTTCTATAACTACCATTTTGCTTTCCAATTCCGGTCCTTTTAATGTATATATTTTCTGTGGTTGACTAAGTAGGATAGTTCTGCGAGAATCAGAGGTCTTAATATAATGACTTTCTGTATTCTTTCTTAAACCTGCTTTCATTCATACTCTGAGCAAAGTAATTTTGTGTTATTGTGTATTCTTAAAGCATTATGTACCTTCCATTGTGCCCAAGATGCTACAGAGCAATTTCTCTACAAAATAATAACAATGCCATAAGATGCAAAGCATTTCCCTCACATGAGTGCATACAGGCAGGGCGGTAAATAGACCTGTTGACTCAGGAACTTTGTTTGTTTGCTTTTTTCCTAGAGACAGTGGAAACATTGCTATAGGGCTTCTGTTTGTCTTCCCTCCCTAAGCATCCATCAGTGAGAACCATTCCTGATATCTATGATGTGTCTATACATACCAGCATTTGTTGACTATTAGTATCAAGGGCAAATAACCAAACTGGTTTCAACAAGTTCAGGGTACAATATGCACATTAGTGATCAGAGCATATTTGGATGCAGTTGTAACATTCAATCGTTCTGAGAAGACAAAACAAAATCAAAGTATTGTCAATTAACCTTTTTAAAGATCTCACTCTCTGTTTTTTTATATAAAAACATAGCCCATATCTGTAATTCCAACATCTGCCAGGTTATGACAGGGGTTTGCAAGTTCAAAGCGATATAGAGAGAATTGATTTTATATAGAGAGGATACAAAAATCTAAAGGAGATTCCTTAATACACCATAACAAATATTAATCATAAGACATTGAAAATACTTCTCTCAAAATTGTGCATATGTAGACTATTTTGGAAAAAGGGTTGACTAATCTAAAGTTATAACCTATTTTCCAGGTACTGCCAGCTCTAAGACGAGGTAGATATGAGCTGGGGATTGTATACATGTGCCATTTTTTTCTTCTTTTTTCTTTTTGTTTGTTTTTGAGACAGAGTTTTTCCTCTCTGAGGCCTTGTCTTTTCTGGAAGACATTCTGCTGAGCAGGTTAGCCTCAAACTCAGAGATACAGCTGCTGCTGCTTCCAGAGTGTTGGAACTAAATGGAACTAAAGGCTTGCACTACCACCACTGGGTTACAAGTTTGTATTCCTAAAAGTGGTTTAAATGGGCTAAGGCTCCAAAATATTCTACAGATTCAGATATAGAACAGTCTAATTCCTGGATGTGAATATTTATAATTCTGTTTATAAAAATATGATCTAATTACATCCTTCATGCAATAATTGATTTTTCTCCAGGAAGTTCTGTAGATATTTCCTAAAAAGCAAGTGAAACCAGTGCATGTGATATTAATTGTTAGGAAAATATGGTTTGAGTGCAAGGAAGTAGTTTGGGGAGTAATTTAGATCATTTAATGGGTTATTTTTATGGTCAGACTCATCAGCAGGTAGGTTTTTTTGTTTGTTTGCCTTAGGTCTTTTGAGCCTCTCTCAATAGCTTACAAATCCAGTTATTGGGAAGTGATTAGATCATAAGACATGGGCATAATCAAAGTTTCAATCCTAAGTTGATGACAGTATTGGATGGTGAGGGAAACTCTAGGTCATGAGGAAGGCTATCACTGGGGACTCGTACTTTGGGGGTGTCTTTTTTTAATACCCCCTCTCCTCCTCTTCTTCCTCCTCCTCCTCCTCCTCCTTCTCCTCTTCCTCTTCCTATTTTTTATCTTTCTTGTTGCCTTTGTGGGACAACTTCTTCCATGAATTTTCAACTGTCATGATGGGCTGCCTTGACTCAAGCCCAAACCAAGACTCAGCTGACCTGAGGCTGCAACTGTGTACCATTTATTTATTTATTTATTCATTCATTTATTTATTTATTTAGCAACTTACATATTGTCACAATGGAGAAAACTAGCATCTGATGCTTCCTCTTTGCTACTCTTATCACTAGAGTACAGTTGTCAAGGCTGCAAGGACTTACAGAAAAGAAGACTGGAGAAATGCAGATTGGACTGAGCAGATTAAAATATGTAGCTTAGCCTCTTAGCTGTTTAGTTACAGAAGCACAGATGCCTCCATGAAAACTTAACAGAAGGTGGCAAACTTTATTTCAAATCTTCATCTGTTCAGAGAAGAAAATGGAAGCATCCCATTAAGTTTACTATGCTTGTTTACTAAACTAAGTACAGTAGCAATCAGCTTCACAAATGCTAATGAAATATTACATTTCAGTTACATACAGATAATATATTAAGTAAAGGAAATTAATAGGATCCTAGATTTAGTGTGGATAGGACTTAGATTACCATATATAAAATGCCCATTTTATACATATTTTTATTACTTGGTTTCTAATTGAATGAACTGAAAATTTATTACACTTAATTATAACTAGGCAATAGATTTCAAATACTGAATATAGTTAAAAGATGTGAATATTAAAATAAAATTCAGTGATTATTAAAACTGATTAAATGTCTCCAGAGAAAAATGCAAAACAAATATTTGAACTGGGTATAAATTGGTATAAAGTGAATCCCTGATGATTATGAAATTTAATTTCTAATGTAAATATTCAAAATTCTAAACTGAGATCTGCTTTTTCACAAAATTAACACTCTGGGAATGATGTATCTGGAGTATGTAACTGAGAGAGAACAAAGAAAGACATCTGCATGACCGTATACATCATCTACATTATTTGAAGCAATAAATAAATAGAATTGAAGACATCACAACTGGTTTATCTCTTATATTCTAGCTAATTTTATATAAACGACACAAGATAGGGTTATCTGGGAAGAGGGACTCTCAATTGAGAAATTGCTTCCCTAAGATTTACCTATGGAAAACTTGATAGAGTATTTTCTTAGTTAGTGATTTATGTGGGAGAATCCAGACCACTGTGAGTAGCTCTGCCTCTAGTCCAGTGGTCCTAGGGTTTATAAGAAAGCAAGCTTAGTAAGTGCGCCTCCAGAGCTATTTTATCAGCTTCTGCTCCATTTGAATTTCTGCCCTGACTTCCACAGAACTAGAGTTGTAAGCTGAAATAAATTCATTCCTCCCCAAGTTATTTATTCTCATGGTGTTTGATCACAGCAATAGAAACCCTAACAGAGATACCTTGTCACTAGATGTGAGCTTTCTAGAGTATTAACAGGCTGGTATTTATTATCCAATGAACATACTGTGTGATGGATACTGAGTAACAGAGACATTAAACCAAGATTTAACATGAGTGTGTTTCTTTAAGACTTTCACAGTCTAGTAGGCCTAGGAATGTTTACCAGATAACCGTTAAGCATATGCACTGCAGTTGATGTCCATGTACTCAACAGACATTTGGGCCTGGTTTGATTGTGTCTTCCAAAGGTTTATGGACTGGGTGGGACCTTAGTGCCCAGTGTGGCAAAGTTAAGGTGGGGAATCTTTACAAAATGGGGTCAAGTAGAATGAAATCATGTTGGGGAGGCAACATTATCATGAATGGAATAGCACTGGTCTCATGGCATGTTTCAATTCTCATGTTAGTGGGCTATTATGAGGGAGTCCCCTATGCTGTTGGCCATTTTAGTGCTTGGCTTGCTTCTTTCTAAGTTATTTACTATGTTAGGGTATAGGCATAGAGGCCTTCACAGGATGCTAGTGCCATACTTTTTCTACAAGAATCAGGAGCTAAATAAACATTTTACACTATAAAGTGCACTGCCTGGGGTATTTGATCATGGGAAAGGAAGGTGACTAAGAAGTTTGCTAGAGGACTATAATACCTATCTCAGGTAAATTGGGAAATATCTCCCTCCCTACACACCTTCCACTGATGCTTCTCTTTGGATAATGAAGGGACTTGTTCCTAGGATGAAGGTGTGCATTCACTAGAGGAGATAAGTTATGAAACAAACAGGATCTGGAGTAGGCTGCTATGAGGTTGGAGAGTTCCTCAGTTTGACAAGGACAGTGTTCATTTAGGAAAAAGATAGACATGAGTTTCTGGCACAGGTTCATGCACAGATGATCTTAAGAGCCGCATTTAAGTAGGTTTCTTCTTAGGGAAGAAACTTACCATTGGAGAGCTATACGATCAGCTTCCTCTTTTGCAGTGTGTCTGAAAGATTGCCCTAAGAGCAGAACTCACGAGTATCAGATTCACTTAGGCCAGAGAGAAGCAAAGATGCAGTGACGGATTCACCTCAAAGGTGTGAACAAAAATATGTGGAATCAGCTGGGACCCAACAGTTGTGAACAAAGTGAGAGAAAAATAAAAGGGCACTGGAAATGCATAGAAAGGATTGTGGAAATATAAGTCAAATGGAAGAGCAACTTCTTCTTCTTCTTTTTTTTTTTTTGCTATTGTTCCGATTTTTTTTCTAAGTTTTTTTATTTACATTCCAAATGATTTCCCCTTTCCCGTTTCCTCCCTCTCCGAAAGTCCCATAAGCTCCCTCTTTTCCCCATTCAACTCCGTCTCGCTTCTCTGTCCTGGCATTCCCCTACATCCAGTCTTTCCAGGACCAGGGGTCTCTCCTTCCATCTTCTTGGAAATCTATTGATATGTGTCTAGGGTATTCCGAGATTCTGGGTTAATATCCCCTTATCAGTGACTGTATACCATGTGTGTTCTTTTGTGATTGGGTTACCTCACTAAGGATGATATTTTCAAGTTCTGACCATTTGCCTAGGAATTTCGTGAATTCATTGTTTTTAATTGCAGAGTAGTATTCCATTGTGTAAATAAACCACATCTTCTGAATCCATTCCTCCGTTGAGGGACATCTGGGTTCTTTCCAGCTTCTGGCTATTATAAATAAGGCTACTATGAACATAGTGGAGCATGTGTCCTTATTGCATGCAGGTAAAGCCTCTGGGTATATGCCCAGGAGTGGTATAGCTGGATCCTCTGGGAGTGTCATGCCCAGTTTTCTGAGGAACGGCCAGACTGCTTTCCAGAGTGGTTGTATCAGCTTGCAATCCCACCAGCAGTAGAGGAGTGTTCCTCTTTCTCCACATCCTCGCCAACAACTGCTGTCTCCTGTGTTTTTGATTTTAGCCATTCTGACTGGCCTTGCACTAAGCTCAATTCCAAGTGGATCAAGGACCTCCACATAAAACCAGACACACTGAAACTACTAGAAAGGAAACTAGGGAAGAACCTTGAACATATGGGCACAGGGGAGAATTTCCTGAACAGAACTCCAATAGCTTATGCTCTAAGATCAAGAATTAACAAATGGGACCTCATAAAATTACAAAGTTTCTGTAAGGCAAAAGACACTGTCAAAAAGACAAAGTGGCAACCAACTAACTGGGAAATGATCTTTACCAACCCTACATCCAACAGAAGGCTAATATCCAATATATACAAAGAACTCAAGAAGTTAAACTCCAGAGAGCCAAGTAACCCTATTAAAAATGAGGTACAGAACTAAACAAAGAGTTCTCACCTGAAGAATATCTAATGGCTGAGAAGAACCAAAAGAGATGTTTATCATCCTTAGTCATTAGGGAAATGCAAATCAAAACAACCCTGAGATTCCATCTCACACCAGTCAGAATGGAAGAGCAACTTCTTACAGTATAGCCTTCTTAGCAGAACTCACAGGGAGGTAAACACAGAATTCAACACAACTTCACTCTCTTTCTTTCTCACCATCTTCTTATAAGCTGTCCTGAACAGGCCTAGTCTACTCTCTCAGAGCTCTGTAGACTAGAAAACTCAAGGTCTCACCAGCTCAGCTCTCTGGTGTATTTTGTAAGGGTGCTACTAGCCCTATTAGTTCAAGGGCCTACCTTTATGACCTCATTTCATCTTACTTACCTTTACTCTTAGGATAGTCACTCTGGAATTGGGGAATTCAACATTTCACAATGGGTGTATACTCATGGTCTGTTGTATCTACCCACATCTAAACTGCTAAACAGTGAAGCAGATTGTTCTACAAAAATCAACAGTTACTTTGTAGAGGCTTCAGAAAACTCTATCAAATGTGAAGCTTCATTCTACTTATAGCTGAATATTAAGTGAAAAGTATATGTGCTACTGTATTTCTGTAGAGAATTTTTAATCCAGCAACATGGCTGCTCTGTCAAGGGATCACATCCAAAAACCTAGGTCTGTGTGATCCAGCTGGAATGCAGTCATGCCCTTAGTACAAACCTTCAAGGTAAAGTTGGTTAGTAGAAGAAAATAGCCATACTTGAAAGTAAGGTCTAATTAAGGGGAAAACAAAGTGATGAATCAGAGAATGATTTGACAGAATGAGTCAGAGACAGAATATACCCAACTCTCACAAGAACAGCACAGGAAAGAGAAGCTATTTAAGAGCAGCACAAGGAGATAGAGTTGAATCAGTTTGGAGTCAGTGCAGTGATAGCAGAGGAGGTAAGTTTGTTCGTGTGGTTCAGAGCAAGTCAGCAGAGGCAGTTGAAGCCAGAGGATAAGGATCCAAAAGATTTAGAACAAATTGCCAGAGTTAGTTTAAGGCCAAGCAGAGCAATTCTGTGAGAAGCTGAGAGAAGCCAAATTGAATCAGTCATCTCAGAAAAGTGTTTGATCCATAACAGCTGAGTTGAACCAGCCAGCCTGAGTTCAGAAAGAACTAGAAAGGGTGAGCTTATTCAGCAGTAAGTCTCTGAGATCATAATTACATGAGGTGAACAGGAGATACATTTACAGTTTTTAATAAAGCTGAAGATATGCCAGAGCATATTCAAGTTTTACTGCTTTCATTTTTCTTTGCACAGTCATCTGAGTTCTGAATGCTTTTTTTAGTCAAAAAAAATTTGCTCAGCAGATGCCTGTGACAGATTGTGTAAAGTAAGACCATGGATAGATAGGTGGATGCTGTGAGCACAGGCACTGCTTTTCCTGAAGAACTTTCTGGTTCATAACAACAGATAAATGTATCCATTTTGAATAGTTTAATAAACAGAAGTCTTAGAATATATAAAATTGCCTCTCACACAGTTAATCCTAAAAAAAATAGCAGAATCATTTCTCTTCCTATCCTTCTACCTGGAATTTAAACTGCAAGACACCTGAAGTAGAGTTCCTGTCTTTGCACCTGTGTAACTAAGGGATGCTTAGTGACAGTCACCTTGTGTTTATTTTATATTATAAATTGATAGAACTTACTGAAAGGGAAATCTGTATTGTCTATTATAGTCTGCTCACCCTATCTGTCAAACCAAGCCCAGCATATGAATGCTAAATGCAGAGTTCTGGTGACTGATCATTGTGGCTTCACAGTCAATTTTCTAGCTTATCCAGACAGAACTAGTTTTGTCCAGTATGTCATTTCTATAGTAAATGAAAACTTTTACCTTTAGTGTCAAAGAAAAATTAATGATTAGCAAAAAAGTGAGAAATAAAAACATGGTGTTTCAAGATCATGGAATCCTTCAGATCCCAAATGAATCACTGTAGACATTTAAATTTCCTTCCATGGCATTTATTTTTGTCCTTTCTTATTGTTGTTTCTTACAGTAACTTCCCTAATATGTAGCAATACTACCAGTTGTTCCTTTATCCTCACTAAGATAGCAGGATAGTCTCTCTTTCCACTAGGAGAAAAATATGTCAACACATTGTCTTCCCTGATGCCTGGCAAAGGAAGGTGGAGATCCTGGACTTGTAATATGTGGGATGACTATTGGTAATAATAAGGACAGTACTTCTAATTGCTACTGAGGAGTCCTAAATACTTTTCTCTAAACACTTGTCACAGCACTGTTATTTCCTCTTTGCTTCAACTTCCAACTTTAAATGGGGCTATTTGTGGACAGGGGTGTAGCTTTGCAGACCTGGGACTTTGCAAACTGCACATGGTATATAGTTTAATTTCAGAAGGCAGTATTTAGGAGGGCATAAAGGGCAAACACCTCTAAACAAATAGGACTCTACCTCTTTTTGAAATCTGTTTTGTGTCACTGATTGGCATGCTACAGTTCCAATCTGAGATGTTCTCTACAGGTATGTTCTAAATGTTGCATCTCCAGCTGGTGATTCTATTTTAGAGAGTTATGAGCACACTCAGAGGAGAATCCAGCAGGGAAAGCAGGCTCATAGAGATCATGGTTCCACCCTTTTATTCCCAATCCACCAAGTGGTAAGAAGTATCAGGCATACAGTTTCAACCACCATGGATTGAGATCCATTAGGCTTGTGCTCTGAAACCACAAGTCAAAATAACATCTGGTGGCTCTTTTCTTACCATTATGCCTTATTCTTATTGGAGGATTGTGATTTATTTTCTTCCTTTTTGGGAGAAGAGAGTATGGATCAGGGGGTCTGACCTCCTTCCTCACTGAAGAGACAGTCATATGATATATATATATATATATATATATATATATATATATATATATATATATATATTTGTCAGAATATGAGAGTGACTGGGACACCATGCAAGTACACATTCCTTCAAGAAAGCCAGAAGGTATGTCAAAAAAAGGCAAAAAGGTATTTCTCCCCCAGCTAGCAGTTAGGAGAAGACGCGGGGTAGAGCTGGAAGAATTTTTGTCCTCTGAGGCAGGGTATAAAATATTCAAGGCCTGATACAGAAATTTGGACTCTTCCTTGAGAATTTTCAGCTACATAAATCAGTAGTTTTTTAGAACTGAAATTGCTTTGAATTATGTTTTGATACTAACAGAATACTGACTCATTTGTCAATTTAAATTTCTTCAGACTCAGTGGTTAAAACATAAAATAGAGACAATAGAAAGTATAGTTGTGTTAAGGAGTTTTAATAATACAGTATGAAGCTACACATTATGGACTGGTAGTTCTAAAAATAGTCACTGTTTTTAAGGCTTTGATTGTGGAGCACTGTTGTAAACATTTTACAAATGTTAATTCAACAATCTTTGAATAACTCAGATGTATTTTTCTGGTGAAAAAACTGAAATGCATCAAATTAAAAAAATTGTTTTCAGTCACAGAGACTTTGAATGGCAAAGATAAGATTCAACAAAATAAGGTCCACAGGCTTATTACCATCCTGGTATGCCATGGCATTGCTCATGGATTTAGTGACTTTGTTTCTATGGTAATTGTTGCACATTCCCATTACAGATGTTGTTTGAAAACAGTGAATTCTCATCTGGGACTTTCTTCAAAGTTACCTGCATAGTTGCTTTAATTCAAAATATTTAATTCAAAAGCATAGTCCTACTGCTTCTACTTCCTTAGGCCTGGGGTGGACCAGTGATTGATGCCATTAACAGGTAGGGGTGGGGGATCTGAGACAGCTGGCCTGCTGCCTCAAAGATGCATTGTGATGGTGATGTCCCTGGAGCAGATTGTATGTGCAGAGCAAGGAGGATAAAGGAAGACATGGCAAGACACATCTTTTCACATCCCTGGGTAAAAACATTTTATTGCTTCAGACTAGGTTGTGTGTGTGTGTGTGTGTGTGTGTGTGTGAGAGAGAGAGAGAGAGAGAGAGAGAGAGAGAGAGAGAGAAAGAGAGAGAGACAGAGACAGAGAGAGACAGAGACAGAGACAGAGAGACAGAGAGAGACAGAAAGAGAGAGAGACAGAGAGACAGAAAGAGACAGAGAGAAACAGAAAGAGAGAGAGAGAGAGAGAGAGAGAGAGAGAGAGAGAGAGAGAGAGAGAGAGAGAGAATGCATACATGCACTTGAGGGTATACGTAGACATGTGTTCATGTGCGTATGATGGCAAGAAGGCCAGAGGCTGAAACTGGGTATCTTTTTTCAATTGATTTTACTCTATTATACAGTGTCTTTCATTGAACCTCAACCTTATGGAATTGGGTTAAGCTAGTTGGGCAAGAAGCTTCAGGGATACAACTTCCTCCATCCCTTAAGAGCTACAGTTACTGAGGGAGGGTGGGGTAAGGTAGGGGAGGCTTCACGGTGTCTATGGGGGCAACACTAGCTGAGACTCTTAGCAGTGGGGGATATGGATCTTAAAGTCCCCACTTCCTGTAGCCAGGGTGGACTCCTAGAGGAGGGATAAGGACAGCAACTTACATACAAAACATTTTACCCCAAATATATCCTGTCTACAAGATGTGCAGGGACAAAGATAGAGCAGAGATGGAGGGGATAGCCAATCAATGACTAGCCCAATGTGACACCCAGTTCAAGAGCAAGAACCAATCCCTGACATTATTAATGATACTCTATTATGCTTGCAGACAGGAGCCCAGCATAACTGTCCTCTGAGAGGCTGCACCCAGTAGCCCATGGAAACACATGCAGAGACCTACAGCCAAACATTAGATGGAGCTTAGGAGTCCTATGGAAGAATTGAGGAAGGATTGAGGGACCCTAAGAGGTCAGGGAACTCACAAAAAGACCAACAGAGTCAACACTTGGGGGCTCCCAGAGACTGAGCCACCAACCAAAGAATGAGCATGGGCTGGATTTAGGACCTCACACATATGTAGCAGAAGTGCACTTGGTCTTCATATGGCTCCTCTATCAACTGGAACAAGGGCTGTCCTGAATCTGTTGCCTGCCAATGCATCCCGTTCCCCTAACTGGGTCACCTTGTCCGGCCTCAGTGAAAGAGAATGTGCCTAGTTCTGCAGTGACTTCGTGTGCCGTGTGTGTGTGTGTGTGTGTGTGTGTGTGTGTGTGTGTGTGTGTGTGTGTTACTGTGGAAGGGGGCTTCTCCTTCTCAGAGGAGAAGAGAAGGAGGGAATGGGGAAAGAATATTCATGAGGGAGTACTGGGAAGAGGGTGGCTGATATTGGGATATAAAGTGAATAAATAATAATAAAAAGAGCTGTGGTTACAAATCATAAGATATAAATTTATCTAATCTGTGCTTCTTTTGGTCTTAAAACATTTATAAGCTAATTAAGACCAAAAATGGTTAAATCTGTACTTTTATGCTAGATAATTGAGCAGTAAATAACTGGAGCAAATGATTAATTGAATTTTAATAATCTAAGGAAAACTTAAGCTTTTGCCTTGAGATACCTTTTATGTTCTTTTGTCTTCTTCTGTGCATATAAAGTATACCATGAGGACCCAGTGATTGTCCTTAAGAACATGACATAATTCCCTAGGTCTTATTCTTCTCTCAGAATTCTTCAAATTCTTCTCTCCCTATTTTAAAAATATTTGGAGGTAGAGTTACTAAACTCACAGTTTATAAATGCACCATTTCTTATTTTCTCTTTGACTTTTCTTAGTTTAAGATTCATGATACACATATTTGGCTAAAGAAAGTTTTCCAAAAGAGTCTGCTGAATAAATGAGTCATGCTATATAAAGCAGAAATTTTATGAAAATATTCATGTCATGCCTTTGAAACTTCATGGGACTTATTGGCTTGAAATTTTCAATCTTACTCAGGCATTCTGTGAAGCATCTATCTATCTCCTTTTACTATTTAACCTCTAAAAGAAAAGTACACATTACTACAATCATAAGCAGGGTTATCATACAAAATTTTCAACCTTGCAGAAGGCAAATTTAATTAATGTTTGCATAAAATCATAACTGCTGGGCAGATGTCAACATTTAAATGATTCACAGGTTGGTCAAAATAAATTTCTAAACCATGCTTTCATTTTTTAGTAGGATAAGAAACAACACATAAATAATGTATTCAAGTGAGGATTTGGAAATGGGGGCATTGAAAAGCATGAAAATAAAAGTTGGTTTTTATTACAGCATCATTACTATTTTAGTATTGCAAATTGAGTGACAGAGTTTCAGACTATACTCACTAAGTAACTGGAGATGAATTAGTATGCTTCCTGGTCATGTGATGGGTTCATGAGGAACTTGTTATTGCCCCTGCTATATCTTTATTGAGATTACAATATTCATATATTTTATGTATCTAGGATTATAGTTCCTGCTTCCATTGCAACATATTAATCACTTGTAATTCTAAGAAATAGTTGGAAACTATTAACACTATAAATATGAACTTGAGTATTATTTTTAGCTTCCCTCCAATTAATATATTGCTTTAATATACGTTTGATACTTCTGAGTGTCACTATAAAGAATCATCTACCAGGGCTTACACATTCAAGATAAAATGTATTAACACTTATTACCACAAATTTCTTCATTAATATTTTATGAAATAACTGGCACAGGAAGTGTCATTAAATATCTAAAAGTTGCTGGCTTGTTTATTTGTTATCTTTAGTTGGATTTCAGAGGAGCAATTGGGATATGTGTTTCTATGTGATTCTATTAAATTTTAGACAAATTTACAAGTTGCTGGGATTTTTTTTAGAATTATCTTATAATTTTGGAACTTTCACATTCTAAAGGTAAAATATGCAGGTTGCAGCATAATGGGCTAACTTTCTTTTAAAAGAACATTTTTTCCAAATACTTTTATATAAGAACATATTAGTCCCTTTTCTTTTTGCTGTGACAAAATGCCTGGAAAGCACCTTAATGAATTTATTTGTTTTCTTTTGGCTTATAGTTTGGAGGTCAACATGTCTAGAAGGCACGGTGGTTAGAACAAGAGGTAGCTAGCTAGTCCCAGCTATAGTGAAGAAGCAGGGAGAGATGGCTTTGATCTCCTCTGTCATTCTCCTTTTCCTTTTTATTCAGTGTTGGACTTCAGGTTTTGGGATGGTGCTGTCCATATTTGTGATGGGTTCTCCCACCCTCGGGATGCTTTCTTCTAAAGCACCTCACATGTGTTCTTCCAAGCATCCACGGTGCCTCCAAGTAGCTAATAAACAAAAATACCCAATATCCTAAATAAAAGACACCTGTACTTGCAATGGTTCATTTTAATTGTCAACTACATTGAATTTCGAACCACTCAGAGGACACATTTCCTTTCTTGATACTTGTTGCCCTATCCAGCATGATCACCACTGGGTTGGTATAGCTTACTAGCATTGAGGAACTCAAAAATCATTTTATTTAAATGAATTACATTTACCTTCTCATGTATGGCTTATAGCTCTAAACAAGACAGCCTGGTTAAGAAAGTTATAAAACAAGGATCATTTCTCAGTCCCTTTTGTAACTGGGTGTGGTTATATGACAATTGTAGTTGATAAGACCATTTATACCAGAATAGTAATGAACATAGTGCCACTAGGTGTGTATAATAAAAATGATAATAAGAAAAGGAAAAGATTAAGTTTTCTTTATAAATGTGCAACCTAGATTTAAATACATATAAATATAAACATGCTCAAAAACTTGCATGGATGTGAAATGAAAGCTGTAGAAGGACTTTTGAGTGAGAGGACAGGTATGAGAAGGGGAGACATGAAGGGTGATGTGGAGACAGATGAAATGAAGGGAAAATGGAAAAATGGGAAAGGGACTCTAAATGGGAGAGGTTGCAGAAGGAGTGTAGGGAGGATGGAAAAATAAAGCTAAGGATTCTTGAAAAAGGCCTAAGAAATCATTTTATATTTGCTTAAAACTACAAATGATATATATGTATGTGTATATACATACACACATAAAACATTTATAAATGAAGTCATGCTACTTGGGTTGATGGTGCTCTCTAGAAGAGCCACATGTATATAACAAAAATCTCAGTGGCAGGCATAAGAAATCTCCATTTGAGTTGTTGGTTAGGGTAGTCCAAGAGTTGCTTTTGGTTGCCTCCCAGAGATAGAAGATAACTCTCTATTGCTGAAGGTACCATATACATCAAAAATAGAACTGAGAAGATTCCAACTATATCTGACCTGCTAGCTTCCTCCCTGAGGTCTAGTTTTCATGATATGTGAAGGTGCTATGCAAACTGCCAGGGTACGGAAGCAAAAGCAATGAATACTCCATACATTTTTAAAGTTTACACCACAACATAACCATCGTGGCAAGATACCCCTAAAGGTGCAACAGTGGGACTCGTGTCTAATTAAGCTTAAGACATGCTTAACAGGAGAACAATCATGCCTGGTTCTTGAACTCTAGCCAAAAATTTAGGACTATTGAGGCTGTGGATCTTAAAAGAAAACCTACTACAGTCACTTTACTAGGTCATCATAATTCCTAACCACATTCTAAAATCTAGTTTCATTCCCACATGTAAGAATAGTTCCCATTCCTCATCAGGAATGGTTCTTTCTGCAGGAGAGACCACTATAGAAAACCACAACTGTTCAAAATGCAGAGATCAACTAGTTGGCTGTCGTGTCTTAATAGATACATCTACAAGGAAACTTCTGTACCCAAAACTTGGGAACATAGCAGAAGAGGAGGTGGGAAGCTGTTTAAGAGTCAGAGGTCTAGGAAGTCTGCTTTTAGCTTGTCTCCTAACAGGACAGACAAGCTATACCTATAATAACTTAACAATATGGTTATCTAAATAAGACCTAAACAAAGATAACACCAATAGACATGCCAACACTAGAGAGGAAGTTATCATGGAGCTGCATTTCTAAACTAAGAATTACATGCAGCTAAGTAATGCTGAGAGATGGAAGATAGAATTACTCAGGGATGAGGCCCATAATTGGTAATCCAACACCAAATCATCATACACATACCTGAAGTCATACACATACTTTTAATCATACACATACCTGAAGACATACACATACCAGAAGTCACTCACATACGTGAAATCATACACTATAAGCAATATTCAATGAGTAAAGTAGGTTATTTTTATGTATTTATGAATATATATATATATATATATAAAATAACAAAAAGGATATGAATTTGTAAGAGAGTGAAGTTGAGGGGTCCTGGTAGCGGAGGTGGAGAGAACAAAGGGAAGGAGAGAAATGATGTAATTGTATTTTAATTAAAATTTCAAAAATTAAGACAATAGAATTTCACTATAGTTTTAAAATTGAAAGAAGAGTAGAACCTTAGTTAGCTGGAATAAGATGGATTATTTGAGTGTGACTGAGAAAGATGACTTTCAGAATCCCAGCAATGCCATGAAGGTTCTAACGTTGCTTATGTAGCCTGTGACAGAATGGATGATTTAGGACATTGTCATTCTGTTATTCAAGAAATGCTTTGTCTAAGAGTATAAATCTCAAATTTGAGAACAGAAACTGTTGGGGCCATGCAATGGCTTTAGAACTCATGGAATGCAGCCCACTGATTAGCACAGTCACGAAGGGTGTGCCTCCGAGAGGCAGAGCCCTGAGGTGTCCTGAGGACTTCATGGCATTGTGGAGTTGTGTTCTGCTTCTTGCCCTAATGTCAATCCTAATTTATGAGTTGTATGAATACTCTAAGCAGGCTTCCAGCCCCTCACTGGGCAATGTGATAGGCACCTATAATTTTAGCGATTGAACTTTCTCAAGCACAGCTGCCAGAGCCGATTAATGATTCAACCATCACCTTTGAAAGAACTTAGAGATGCATATTGTTAGTAACAATCATCATCCTTAGAAAAAATTTGGAGATGTATATTGTTGGAAAATTAGACTTCACTTTTGCTGGTGGCCTTGATGTAGAAAATCTGACAATTTAGAGTTCAAAAGGCACACTTTTGATTATTGAGTGAGGGATACTTTTAAGGTCAGGGAACAAGAACAATGGCAACACAATTAGTACTAGCTGATATGTCTTTTATTTTGCTAAAGCTGGGCTGGTGATCAGGATGATGATTAATTTCTCATACCTATTTTTGCCCGCAGCTTCCTGATATGATTTAATAAAAAATATTAATGAGTATACATGCACCTAAGAATTTAAAGTAGAAATGACTAGTTGTTTCTTATATAAAAGTTTACATTTACGGAATACCCAAGATACAATTCACAGACCACATGAAGCTCAATAAGAAGGAAGACCAATGTGTGGGTACTTCAGTCCTTCTTAGAAGGTAGATCAAAATACCCATGGGAGGAGATTCAGAGACGAAGTGTGGAGCAGAATATGAAGGAAAGGCCATTTAGAGACTGCCCCAATTGGGGAGTCATCCCGTATACAGTTACCAAACCCAGACACTATTACGGATGCCAACAAGTGCTAGCTGACAGGAGCCTGATATAGCTGTTTCCTGAGAGGCTCTACCAGTGCCTGACAAATACAGAAGTGAATGCTCACAGCCAACCAATGGACTGAGCACAGGTTCCCAATGGAAGAGCTAGAGAAAGGACCAAAGGAACTGAAGGGGTTTTCAGCCCCATAGGAGGAACAACAATATGAACCAAAGTGTACCCCCAGAGCTCCCAGGGACTAAACTACCAACCAAAGAGTACACATGGAGAGACCCATGGCTCCAGCTGCATATGTATCAGAGGATGGCCTTTTCAGACATCAATGAGAGGAGAGGCCATTGGTCCTGTGAAGGCTCGATGCCCCAGTATAGGCGAATGCTAGGTCAGGAAAGTGGGAGTGGGTGGGTTGGTGAACAGGGGGAGGGGGGATGGGATGGAGGGTTTTTGGAGGGGGAACAAGGAAAGGGGATAACATTTGAAATGCAAATAAAGAAAATATCTAATAAAAAATTAAGTAAACAAAGAAGTTTACATTTGTGATTCTCTTAATATTTTTATAAGATTACTTTTAAAGATAAGTAATAAAATAATTGATCCTTTCTTTGTAACTGCAAATTGTAGCTTGCCAGGAAGAGAAACTGGCTGAGAAAATTACCTTGCTTGCTTACACTTTGTTAATCTGTAACAAGTTGCTTAGATACAAATGTATGTGGGTTCTTGGGGATAATTTGTTGTTGTTTAATACATAAGGGGTAAAACATTTAATCATGTGAGTATATTGGGGACCATTTTTTTTCTTATATATATTCACTCTAATCATTAACTAGGGGAAAATAGAATGTAATCGCATTGTAATTTTTATACTGCTTGAAAGATTTTTCTGAGATTTATAAGCTATGGGAGAAAATAATAAAGTTGTTAGAACTTTGCTCCACCCCTCAAATGTATAAGTATGAAGTTGGAGCTTTGTTCCATTAACCAAATGTATGCAAGTTTGTGCTTGTGTGTGTGTGTGTGTATACACACACATATATGTATATATGTGTGTGTGTATGTATATATGTATATATGTGATTAGGTTAAAGCTTGTTGAAATTTACTTCATCTACCAAGTATGTGTGTTTCCTCACTCTTTTCACTGACCCCAGAGAGTTTCTCACTGGCCCCACGGAGGTTCTCACTAGTCCTACAGAATCAAGCTTTGTTCCTTAAAGAAAAACTTCTTCTGAGTGACAAATCTCTGACTCTACAGTCTACCTCAGTTTACCTGTGATGTCAAAGCTGGGTTTTTGACCACAGACACAATGGGCTTAAAATAATCCACCAGTCGTTTTAATCATTTATGGCCTGTCCTTTCTTGTATCTGAAACCAATCACTCCTCAGCCTTCTTTTGCCCTGCCCACATCTGTGGATCCCATAGACCTAACTTCCTTCCCCATTCCTGTTGCTTTGTGTGAGGTCCCAACTCAGGAAGCCACTTTATGCTAACCCAAAGAATACTACTCATCCAAAGGCAACAAGTAGGCAGAATGCAGACCTATTTTTCTCCTACTGCTCCTGAGATTCAATTCACACAGTCTCATCCCCAGCTCTGTAGCATAAAATCTGCTGTGATCTTCATTTCCTCTCTGACTGCTTCCCTAGAGGATCACAAAGACCTCTTCCAACCTCCCTTCCTCTCTTCAACCCAGTATCCCAGCCTCCAATAACAGATGGCAATCCTGTAAAGATACATACAGACAAGGGAAGCAGGCTGTACAGAGCCATCACTGTTGGCATTCCTTCTAGGCTCCACGCAACAGTTACCTGGCAACAGTCAGGTAGGCCTGGATTGATATAAAGGGGGATGTTTGGCCTCTCCTCTCTCTTACACTCTCTGCCCCTTCTCTTTCTGATTCCTTTCTCCCTCTCTTCCCTTCCCCTGTCCTCTCTCTTGCCAAGTGTTCCTGGCCAGTCTCTCCTCTTCTTGTCTCTGTTCTCTCTCTCTCTCTCTCTCTCTCTCTCTCTCTCTCTCTCTCTCTCTCTCTCTCTCTCCCTCCCCTCTCCCTCTCCCTCTCCCTCTCTCTGTCTATACACCCTTCTCAACTCCCCTTCCCATGCCCGAAATAAACCTTATATCTATACTATACCCATTGTATGGCTGGTATCTTAGGGGGAAAGGATGCCTCAAAATGGGCCTGATGAGGCAGCCCTCCCACTGGACCATACATGGCTCTATAAAGCATATCCTGGCTCTTTTTATAAAGCACAACAATCATACTTCCAGATAAAACAGAGAGGAAATAAATAAACCAAGGAACAAAGCACACAAAAGACCGATCCAGAGCTCAGCACCTAGAGCTACAATCCTAAATCCATATTAGGAGACTCCAGTGTAAAAACAGTCAACAACATAACAAAAAACAATGTCAGCCAGTATTCATTTGGAGTCCCCAGTTTGCACCCCACACCCTATGGCCCAGTAAATCCCAATCCTCTCTCCCTCTTCAACCCCACCTATGCAGAATGTCTCCAAACAAACAGAAAAAAAATACCTAGCACCCAAAGCTCATTCCTACATTTCTAATATTTCTGACAGTGGTACCAACCTTCTCCTGTGAAGTTGCCAGTCACCCAAGCTTCTGACCTAGATGACCAACCTGGACACAAGCCCAGCATCATTTCCTTTGCTACAATTTATAAAAGCTTCCTCACCATAGACTGCCCTCGATTTTTTTTCCAGTCTCATTCCCAGAGGCTGGTGAACTAGCCTGTAAGCCTATGCCCAAATAAACCTGCCTACTTTTACTTTGGCTTGAATTGGTTTATTTCATCTGTGGAGAAAACCTATCACCCAGGGCAAAATATCCCCATTAGAGCCTAGCTCTCCTATATAGAAAACCCAGAATATTTCAACATAGCTGAGGCACAAGTAAAGAACCTTAAAACAGTCTATATGAATATGATAGATCTTTAAAGAGGAGATTAATAAAATACCTTAAAGAAATTGTGGAACACATACACACAAAAACAATGTAAGGAAATAAATAAAACTGTTCAAGGCTTGAAATTTAAAATAGAGTCAATGAAAAAACAAAACTAAGGAAATTATAGAAATGAAAAAATTGCAAATTTGAGCAGGAATATACAGAGGTAAGCTTCTCCAACAGAATACAAGAGATAAAAGAGAGAATCTCAGACATTAAAGATGGATAGAAAAGATTTCCCTTGTCATTTCCTATTTATCCTCCTTTCTTCTCTCTCTCTCTCTCTCTCTCTCTCTCTCTCTCTCTCTCTCTCTCTCTCTCTCTCTCTCTCTCATTTTCTCTCTTTCTTTATAAAAGAAATAAATTTGGTGGATCCTGTGCCATAGTGCCCAGAGTTGATGCTGTGCCACATCGCACAGCATATCCATATCCAAATACTACCAGGAGAGAGCTGTCCTCCCAGGAGTGCAGACAAGCCTGTGAGTGCAGGTAGGACCACCACTTTTGCTCAGAGGGACCCACCTGGAATCCTCAGGAAACAGGAACTGAGGCACAGTCTGGGACATGAACCTTCCAATTTTCTTCTGTGACAGGAGCAGATCCTGTGTCACAGTACTACAGACCCAAATAGTGCTAGAAGAGAGCTGGTCTTCCAGGAGTGCTGACACAACTGTGTTCACAGAAGGGATAAGCAACAGTCAGAGACAGCAATACCAGCTAACACCAGAGATAACCACATGGCAAAAGGTAAGGGAAAGAAGATAAGCAACAGAAACCAAGGCTACTTGGCATCATCAGAAACCAGTTCCCCCACCACAGTGAGCCCTGGATACCTCAACACACCAGAAAAGCAAGACTCTGATTTAAAATCACATGTCATGATGATGATAGAGGACTTTAAGAAGTACATAAGTAAGAAATACAGGAGGAAACAAGTAAACAGGTAGAAGCCATAAAAGAGGAAATACAAAAATCCCTTAAAAGAATTACAGGAAAGCACAAACAAACAGGTAAAGGAATTGAACAAAACCATCCAGGATCTAAAAGCGGAGGTAGAAACAATAAAGAAATTGCAAGAGGAGACAACCCTGGAGATAGAAAACCTAGGAAAGAGATCAGGAATCATAGATGCAAGCATGACTAACAGAATACAAGAGATAGAAGAGAGAATCTCAGGGGCATAAGATACCACAGAAAACGTTGACACACCAGTCAAAGAAAATGTAAAATGCAAAAAGCTCCTAACCCAAAACATCCAGGAAATCCAGGACACAATGAGAAGACCGAACCTAAGGATAATATGTATAGATGAGAGTGAAGATTCCCAACGTAAAGGGCCAGTAAATATCTTCAACAAAATTATAGAAGAAAACTTTCCTAACCTAAAAAAAGAGATGCCCATAAACATACAAGAAGCCTACAGAACTTCAAATAGATTGGATCAGAAAAGAAATTCCTCCCGTCACATAATAAATAAAACACCAAATGTACTAAACAAAGAAAGAATATTAAAAGCAGTAAGGGGAAAATGTCAAATAACATATAAAGGCAAACTTATCAGAATTACCCCAGATTTCTCACCAGAGACTATGGAAGCCAGAAGATCCTGGGCAGATCTCACACAGACCCTAAGGGAACACAAATGCCAGACCAGGCTACTATACCCAGCAAAATTCTCAATTACCATAGATGGAGAAACCAAGATATTCCATGAAAAAACCAAATTTACACAATATCTTTCCACAAATGCAACCCTACAAAGGATAATAGATGGAAAAAAAACCAACCCAATAAAGGAAACTACACCCTAGAAAAGGCAAGAAAGTAATATTCTTTAAATAAACCCAAAAGAAGATAGCCACACAAACATAAAAATAACATCAAAAATAATAGGAAGTAACAATCACTATTACTTAATATCTCTTATCATCAGACTCAATTCTCTACTAAAAACACATAGACTAACAGACTGGATATGTAAACAGGACCCAGCATTTTGCTGCATAAAAGATATGCACCTCAGTGTGAAAGACAAACACTACCTCAGAGTAAAGGGCTGGAAAACAATTTTCAAAGAAAATGGTCCAAAATACAAGCTGGAGTAGCCATTCTAATATTGTATAAAATCAACTTTCAACCAAAAGTTATCAAAAAGGATAAAGAAGGACACTTCATATTCATCAAAGGAAAAATTTACCAAGAAGAACTCTCTTATATTTTTGGTTGTGAACCTAGTCTTTAATTGCTGAGCCATCTCTCCAGCCCCAAGAACTCTCAATTCTGAAAAATCTATGCTCCAAATGCAAGGATACCCCTTTTATAAAAGAAACTTTACTAAAACTCAAAGCACACATTGTACCTCACACAATAATAGTGGGAGACTTCACCACCCTACTCTCATCAATGGACAGATCACAGAAACACAAACTAAACAGAGACACAGTGAAACTAACAGAATTTATGGACCAAATGGATTTAACAGATACCCTTAGAGTATTTCAACCTAAATTAAAAGAATATACCTTCTTCTCAGCACCTCATGGTACCTTCTCTAAAATCGAGCATATAATCAGTCACAAAACAGACCTCAACAGCTGGTCAGGAGTTTGTTCGTTGGTACTCCTTTTCCCTGAACTGGAAATAATCCAGGGAAACAAGCCCCTGCCAATCCCAGTTGTAGATATGATAGTTGCCCAACATAGGAGGGCAGTTCAGGTCATGCCACTCTTGGTCGCTAAGGGAATAGCCACAGGTGTTGGTACTGGAGTTGCAGGGATAACAACTTTCATGACCCAATATAATACATTCACTTCCCAGTTTAAAATTGATCTTCAAGAAATGACTGAAACTGTTCTTATTCTCCAGAAACAAATTTATTCTCTGAAAACCATGATACTTCAGAACCGACAGGGTCTAGATGTCCTGACAACTGAAGAAGGTGGTCTCTGCCTGTTCCTCCAAGAATGCTGTTTCTATGTCAACTAATCTGAGATCGTGAGAAATAAAATCCAGGAGCTACAGTCAGACAAAGGATTTCAGGGAACATGAGACCTCCAGTTCTGGGATTTTCGAAAACTCTATATGGAAGTGGGTACTCCCTTTTCTAGTCATCCTCCTGTTGTCATTATTTGCTCCCTGCCTCATTAATCTTGTTTCTACATTCCTTCAACCACAAATACAAATATTTTCTAACCAAACTATCAATCAGTTTCTGTTACAGAATTACCAGCCACTGCCCACAGAAGAGTTGCTGTCCATAAAGCAATCTGATGTGAATATTTACCTAGTGGATTCAGATGGTGAAAGTCAGCTACACCCCAAAATTGACTACACCCTTAAACAGCAGGAAGCAGCTTAAGAGAATGATGGCCCCATTCCCTTTCACCATTGGCTTCGCCCTCCCTCTTTTTTCCTACTCCTTTATAATAATAAAGGAGTAATGTTGGTATCAGGACCTCTGAAACCTGTGACATCACATAGGGGACAGCATGACCTGCACACCTGCTGCCAAGGCAGCAGCCACCATATTATCAGAATCCACTTGGCTCACTTCACACCTTTACCTGTGACTATGTCACCAACCATATATAAAGAAAGACCCCACTGATCTCTCTTTCTCTTTCCCCTCTTCTCTTTCTGCCACCACTTTGCCCTTTCCTCTCTCAATAAACCTCACATGGAACTCTTTGGCCTAGTGTGGTCTTTCCAAAGCCGCTAGATGGTCACAACAAGATCTGTTAGGAAAAATACTCTATTATTTATAATTTATACACTGTGTAGCATTCTGTGGTAGCAACAGAACACAGCCTGAGACAAATGGTAAGCACTTGGAGAGTCAAATAATCGATGTTAAATCAATGCTGGAAATCCTTACATGGCATTTTGTTCTTATAAGTGAAATTGATCTGTTTGTACAGGTCAATTACACTGATGTTTTCAAAAATATCATTTTATAAGGCTTGGCAAGTTTTTCTGTACAGGATAGATTTATTTTAATGGATATTTTACTTATTTACATTTTGAATATTATCCCCTTTCCTGGTTTCCCCTCCAGAATCCCCCTATCCTATCCTCCCTTCCCCTACTTCTATGAGGGTACTCACCCACCCACCCACCAACTCCCACCTCCCTGCACTGGCATTCCCCTACACTGGGGCATAGAACCTTCCCAGGACCAATGGCCTCTCCTCCCATTGATGTCCAACAAGGCAATCCTCTGCCAGGCATGCAGCTGGAGCCATAGGACCCTCCGTGTGTAATCTTTGGTGGGTGGTTTAGTCCCTAGGTGCTCTGGGGAGGGGGAGGTCTAGTTGGTTGATATTATTGTTTTTCCTATAAGGTTGCAAAGTCCTTCATCTCTTTCAGTCCTTTCTCTAATTCCTCCATTGGAGACCCCATGCTCAGTCCAAACTTTGTCTTTGAGAATCTGCCTCTATATTTGCTGGGTGCTGAAAGAGCCTCTCAGGAGACAGCTATATCAGGCTCCTGTCAGCAAGCATGTCTTGGCATCCACAATAAGGTCTGGGCTTAGTGTCTGTTTATTGGATGGATCCCCAGGTGGGGAAGTCTCTGGATGGCCTTTCCTTCAGTTTCTGCTCCACACTTTGTCTCCATATTTCCTCCCATGATTATTTTGTTTCCCCTTCTAAGAAAAACTAAGAAAGCATCCACACTTTGGTCTTCTGGTTTTTTGAGCTTCATGTGGTCTGTGAATTGTATCTTGGGTATTTCCAGCATCTGGGCTAATATCCACTTACCAGTGAATGCATACCATGAGTGTTCTTTGTGACTGAGTTATCTCACTGAGGATGATATTTTCTTGTTCCATCCATTTGCCAAGAATTTCATGAAGTCATTGTTTTTAATAGCTGGGTAGTACTCCATTGTGTAAATGTACCACATTTTCTGTATCCATATCTCTGTTGAAGAACATCTGGGTTCTTTCCAGTTTCTGGCTATTATAAATAAGGCAACTATGAACATAGTGGAGCATGTTTCCTTGTTATATGCTGGAGCATATTTTGGGTATATGCCCAGGAGTGATATATCTGGGTCCTCAGGTACAATTTTCTAAGGAACCACCAGACTGATTTCCAGAGTGTTTGAACCAGCTTACAATTCCACCAACAATGGAGGAGTGTTCTTCTTTCTCCACATCCTTGTCAACATCTGCTGTAACCTGAGTTTTTGATCTTAGCTATTCTAATTGGTGTGAGGTGGAATTTGAGATCAGGAATGATAGATGCAAGCATCACCAACAGAATAGATTATTAAAAAGACTTTGTAAACCATATGCAATCTTTCTACCCTTCCATTGCAGCACAAAAATAGTCAGAGATAATATATAAACAAATAAGAGTTGATTATTGCCCAGAAAATTGATTGATTGAGGGCAGGGAGAGGGGGAGGGGAGAAGAGGAAGGAGAGAGAAAAACTAAAATTAAACTGGTGTGATTTGCTCTGTAGTAGGCACTGGGTGACCTCTAATCTAGTCACATCAAAAACCAGAAGTAACTGGGAAAACATCCCTTCTATTTAGACCATAAACACTCATCAAACTCTCTAGCTGTGTGATCACAATTGTGACACATGAGCCAAGTTCCTGTCTCAGTCTCTCTTCTTCTGATTCTTTTACATACCTCATATACAAACCTTAGCAAGTCAGTCTTTTATTATGTAATGAGACTTAAGAATTCCACATCTGTTATCTAATCTATTTTTATCATATTTAGCACCCTGCCTTAGACTAAAGATCTGTGTGAATTGCTTCATGCTGGGGAATGACCTGACATTGTCTTTCGATTTGTGAAGTAATTTCTTCCATGTACCAGAGAATGTTGCAACTGCAGAATTGTGGGGGGAAGCCTAAGCTTTAAGGAGATACACATAAAGATTTAAATATCAGTTCCGTCCCTTGTCGGTAATTTGGCTTTGCAGGCATGCTCAGCCTCTTCGAAGTTTTTCATTTGCCATCTTAGATACTAAATAACTGAATAAAAGTATTCTGATTTCAAATAAATTGACCAACTCAATAAAACAGCAAATACAGGTTCACAATGAATTCCATTTATCACTTCTTTGTTCTCAACTTTAGAGAATTATTACTATTTTTTGGACTACTGGAAATTTTATTTGCAGTATGTTTTTTCTTTATCAGTTATTTTACTTATATTTCACATGTTATCCTCATTCCCAGTTTCCTCAAGGTAAACCCCTATGCCATCTTCCCTCCCTGCTGCTTCAATGACAATGCTTCCCAACACACCCATGCCCTCCTGCCTCACCACCCTAGCATTTACCTACACTGGGGAATCGAGTTGGCATAGGACCAAGGGCTTCCCCTTTCACTGATGCAAGATAAGTATGCACCTGGAGCAATGTCTCTCTCCATGTGTAATCATTGGTTGGTAGTTTAGTCCCTGGGAGCTCATGGGTTTCTGTTGTCTTGATATTGTTGTTCTTAATAATGAGTTGCAAATCCCTCCAGCTTCTTCAGTCCTTCCCCCCCCCACAACAACAACCCATGATCTCCAAGTTTAGGATAATGCATGGGCTCTATAAACACTTTATAGAGGATTTCTGATGTTCCAGAGCCTTTATGCCTTGGATCATTCCTAGTGCTTTAGTCTATTTCTATTCTCAAGAAAGTTTTCCTCTTTCTTAATAAATTATCTCTATTTTTATAATTATCCATGTTATGTGACTCTAATTCAATTCTTTATTACAGGACACAAGAACCCAATGATCTCATTGGATGTCTGATACTCTTGCTTTTAACAATTTGAGTCAATGGCAATTTGAGTCATTGCTTTGCACCAGTGGAGAGGCAAACACATCATGATGTGGGCATGAAGTAAGCAAACTGTTCATCTATTGGCTGGGGTGTAACAGGCAAGAGAGGAGGAAATTCCTTCAATGGCTAACTCCTAAAGATTCAGTATTTCCCACTAGTGTCATCTCATAAGTTTCTATCACTGCTCAACATCACTACAGGTGAGGACCAAGTTCTTAACCTACAGGTCTTTGTCAGAATAAGAACTTAGAAGTTTTATGTACATAGCAAAATTATGATTTTCTTAATTTACTAACAGAGTGTGTAAACTGGCCAAAAGAAGATGAACAAATCAATTCCTGAAAAGCACAAGACATTTCTCAAAAAAATACCAATGACAATAATGGTACATGCAAATGGTGTTCATGTTCAGGACAATTGTATATGGATTGTATTTCTTTCTTATTAAACTGTCAAAATTAGAATAGTTTGATTTTCCCAGTGCTAGCCTTGGTTTGGATAAGTGGATTCTCTCATACCCTGTTGAGAGAATAAATAGCTTCATACTTTCTAGAAGACAGTTTTGCAATATTCATCAAGACTAAAAATAGTTATATCTTTTAGTGACCAAGCCTGCTCAGTCAGTCAACAGGTTCTCCAGCGCAGGAGCGAGGATTAAAAGAAAGAGACAATTAGACAAAACTGCAGCATGACCCCAGTCAGTTCTGAGACTGAAGATGGGTTTAATAATTTCAAGTCCACTTTTTATAACAACTTAATTACTTGCAGGAATTAAGATCAATAGTGGTACAGTAAGGAACAAGCAAGACAGTAAACACAAAATCGTCAAGGCAGTAAGCAAAATTCTGTGATGGTTGTTACAAAGGGCTTGTCAGAATGACCAAAAATTCCTGAGCCTACTTCCTCATCCAAACCCAAGACCTTGCCTGAAGCCTGCTTCTCAACGTTCCACCCTAAGATTAAAATTCCTGCCTTTACCTACTTCCCTATTATGCCTGGATGTCAGATTCCTGCTTGTCCTTGGCCAATGTCAGGTTCCTGCCAGCCAGCATGGTACCCCAATAAGGCTCTCCACATTTTAGCTAATGTTACAAATTCAATCTGTCACTGTACTCACAATGTACATGCAGGAGCATTTACTATAGTAATGTTTGTTAAAAGTTAATACTGAAAACAACCAAAATCCTTACTTATGGGGACCAGAGTAATATATTTTAGCCCATACTTTGACAGACTTCCCAATAATGGTACCTAATGATATACAAATCTGTGTGAATCTGAGAAGATCTTTTAAATTGAATGGCATTTTCATAGAAAACAGAAAGATGCAGAAGATTTGGTTGTGGTTTCTTTTGAGAATGCTTAGCAGTCACCAGTTCTCATGACGTAGCTTGGCTTACATGCTATCAACATCTGTCACTATTGGTATTAGGAAAGCCTGAACATGGATAGAGGTACTGTTCATCAACTTTGCCTTCTGCAAAGTTTCTAAAAGGAATGATTGCCACACTCATGGAAGGGGTTTTGTTTTCTGCATTTCAGAGGCCTCCAAGCAAAGAAAAGGTGTAGAATCACTAATTGATACAGATTGGATTTGTTATGAATGTACCAAACCAAGAACTCCAGACAATATGCTTTGGCCTCCTCTCAAAGATTATGAAAATAAGCTGAGGGACCCCCAAGATCCACATAAATTTCACATTGTTATCAGTCTAAGAACTTGAGAAAGATACGGTAAAAATGCTAAAAAAGCACATGCCCTCAAATTCAGAAGAACATCACTTTAGTGAATATTAAGTCAGAAGTGATTAAACACATGACAAGAACCCAGCCTGTGAGTCTGCCACAAAGACTTCCAATGGAAGAACATATCTACTACATACCTCGAAACACTGGGAATTAGAGTAATTGCATCTTAAGCCTATGGAGCAGTCCCAATACTACTTAGCTTAATATTACGAAATACAGATCACCATTTTCTAAAAGGGCTTTCATTAAAGTATATGCTAAATTAAAAAAAAAATCTCTTCTGAGAAAATAAATTTCTGTATTTTGGGAAAAACCAACATCTTAAAAATAGTCATAAAAGCAAATATACACACATGCACAGAGACAGATGTGTGTATTTGTACCTGTGTGCATGCACACGTGTGCATGTGTGTGTTTGTTTGTGTAAGTCTTCCCAGAGAAACTGTCTCTAGTGATGTAGTTTGGAGCTGCATGGTAGCATAAGATACAACAGGAATGAACAAAACACTAAAATAGCATGAAAGCCACAGCCTGACAGCTTGTGCATAAATATATCCTGGATTCCTGGATTCTGTTCATGTTTCTGCTCTCAACCACAATTTTTTTAGTATTTATAATATTGCACATGTATGTGAATAAATAATCATAAATTTTACATGCATCTGCATGGAAATTTTTGAATGCATCTGCACTCTACAAACTATGAGGAGAAATGGCTCCTTTGTTAGCGGGCACAGTGCCAATAGACAATATTTTTAAAGAATAAGTGGAGTAGGTGATTATTACAATCTCAAACTGGAAGCTTGGATATGGAGCTTCTCACAATACATTCTTCACTGTGCATTCCAGGCTGACATCTGTTAGGTACTGAGCTATATTATCTTCCCTCTCACCCCCTCATTCCCACCAACTCCTATCTCACTCTCTCTCCCTCCCTTCCTTTCATTATACCCCTCCTAGATCAACCTTTTATTTTCACAGTTATTTTTGTGTGTGATGAGACAGGCTGAATTGTATTTGTAGAAATCGTCTGTAATATATTTTCTTAATTTACTAATTTTGTCTACTTTTTGAGTTTATGCCGTAAGTATAACACTAAACTTCATCCTGCATGAAAGTTGTTTTATCATCCGGATTTTGGAGAAGACTAATTTAATTGGGTGTTTTAAGCTATGAAAACCCCAAAGGGTAAATTAACATCATCAGGAAATTTCTTGGTATCAAATAAAAATAACTTGCCTTTTTAGGTTCCTGATACTGCCCAGAACTCATCTTCAATACTGGTTCATAAAGAGAGCAGAGCAGAGGAATAAAACAAGCTGAGAAAGCTCTGTAAGACGGTGAGCCTCAAACCAGCTAAACTTGAACTCTTTGACTCACAGCTGAGGAATAAGCAAGGCGTTACAGATTGTTCAGGGGAGCCCCAAAGAAGGAAAAGGCAATTCTGCAGATGGCTCCCCGACTCTGTGCCCTCAGTGACCACTAGCCAGAGTCATTGTACTGTCCGCTGCACAGAGACCCCAGGCATTCCTAGCCTTCACTTGTTACAACTAAGTTCCTACAGGAGGCCTTTCTTAATCTTTCCCTAGTCTTACTGGGAAGATTCCCTCTAAGTCTCTTTTCTCAAAGTAATTAAGAAGCTCTCCACAAGGTTTGACGCCCCAGCATAAGGGAAAGCTGGAGCATTGGGTCAGGAGAGGGTGGGTGGCTGGGGAAGTACCCTCATAGAAGCAAAGGGGAGGTAGGAGAGAGCGAATGTAGGACAGGCTTTGTGGAGGGGTAACTGGGAAGTGGGATATCATTTGAGATGTAAAGGAATGAAATGATTATTAATAAAAATCTGAAGCTTTCCACAATTGTTTTCATTCTTCAACGTTTCCCTTCCTCAGGATTGTTCTCTTTGCATGTGACTGTCCTCATTTCCCCCTCACCAAACAAAGAAACAAAAGTAAAGCTTCCCCGCCTTGCTCTTTTCTTGTGGCTTTTCCTTCCTTTAAAGGGTAAGCATTTTAGAGGAGTACATTTTTGCAGCCTAACTCTGATTTATTTCCTACCACTCACATCCCAATCCATTACAGTCTATTTTCTCCTATTACTACTCCCAAGCGACCATGCCCATCATAGCACATGACTTGCCAACACTAAAAGCAAATGACAATCTTCCTTCCTGATCCACTTACACTCTCTGTGGTACTCAAAGTGTTGCCATTCTCCTCTACATTTTAATTTTTAAAAACTTCATTTATCGAGCTAGAGAGATTGGGTCAGCAGCTAAGAACACTGACTGCTCTTCTGGAGGACCAGGGTTCAATTCCCAGCACCCACATGGCAGCTCATAACTCTCTATAACTTTACAATCTGACACCTTCACAGTGACATACATGCAAGCAAAACACCAATGCACATAACCTAGAAATAGATAACTTATTTAAAACAAAAAACTTCATTTATCCTGCTCTGTCTCCTGTTGTGTAGAGTTCACTTCACCATCAGTCTGGATTTTTCTCTTATCATAGGATATACAAAAGTGTTTCTAGCCATAAGTCTCCTTCCCTCCCCTACTGTCCCTTCCCCATGTCTTACCCTTTCCTTCTTGATCATTTCTAGTAGAGTGAACTTAACTAAGTTCTCACCTTCTGCCCTAACCTTCAAGCTCATAACACCCCCACCTTCTTTTTTTTTTTTTTTTTGGTTTTTCGAGGCAGGGTTTCTCTGTGTAGCCCTGCCTGGAACTCACTCTGTAGACCAGGCTGGCCTCGAACTCAGAAATCCGCCTGCCTCTGCCTCCCAAGTGCTAGGATTAAAGGCGTGCGCCACCACCGCCCGAGCCCCACCTTCTATCTTAAAACTAACTTCTCTCAGCTCTGGAACTCAAATACCATTCCTGTCTGCAACTCATTAGAGAGATTATTTCTGTAAGTTGTCTTATCAGTCTGTGTTGTCATGATAAAGTTTACTATAAACAGGGGTTTATTTGTCACATTCTGGAGGCAGGAAATCCAAGACCAGAGATTTACCATTTGATGAGGGTCCTCTTCTAGCTGGCAGAGTGCCAACTTATATTTCCCCTTCATTTGGCTGAGCAGAGAGGGAGAGAGAGAGAGAGAGAGACAGAGACAGAGACAGAGAGAGACAGAGAGAGACAGAGAGAGAGAGAGAGAGAGAGAGAGAGAGAGAGGGAGAGAGAGAGAGAAGTCAAGCTCAACTCAAGGTTCTTCTGAGGGCACCAATCCCAGTTCAGTACATTGCATACTTATCACCTCACCTAATTGCCTACATCCTAATACCATCACGCTGTGGAGAGATGTTTCAAATATGAACTTTTGGATGACATAGACATTTGGTCTATAATGTATGCATAGTGAACTTCTCAAGCTCCAAAGAAGAAAATGAAATACTGCCTCTGTAACAGTCTCCAAGTCTATTTAAAACTGAGCATTCCTTATGTGTGCTCTTCCCTTTTATACCCTCTTGAAAATGCCCTACTATTCTCTTTCGTGGCCTAGAAGTACACTGGCTTATCTAATGACCCTATGGCACAATCTCCACTGAGCACTGAGAAGTTGTTGCCTTAGTGGCTTAGTTTTATGACATATCTTGGGCACTATGTCTTCAGCTTTCTATATTATACCATGAGACCACAATAAACTTCTTGCCACTAAATTTAGCTATAACATATTTATGGTCTCTGCTACTAGATCCAAGCCAATCAACTACAAATATAATTTTCCTGCAATAATACCTTATAGCCTCCATAATGATTTTTTCCTTGTTATTGGTGCATCTCTGTGAACTTCCTGATAACAGTATGACTGTGGTAGTAAATGTAATAGATAGTTAATATTTGTATATTAAATGAGCTCACAAAATAAACAGTATATTCAATAAATAAACTTTATAGTAACCACCTTTTTCATTGAAGCTTTTGAATATAAAACCATGTTTTGAACATATAACCATGTTTAAGACATTAATGAAAATGTCACTTAACTCTGAGTAGAAAAATATCATTTAATAATAAGGATTATTTCTAAGACTTTCATTTTTGTTTAATAATTATAACTTTTTTCCAAATTTCTTTGTATCAACCTTTTTTGTTACAAGCTTTCATGCATGATTTCACTTTCTTTGTTGCATGTGGAAGCAGAAATTGAAGTTACAAAGCAATAACCTTAAGATACATTGATGCTGTCAAACTGAAGGTCACATGAGTTTTTCTTTGCATTCCTCTGTGGTTTTTAGCATGTCAAGGATGACTAGTCTCTTTCATTAAGCTCCATGACCCGAGTATGAAAATCCAAAGATATTGCAGAGCTTGTCAAAACAAGCTTAGCTCTTTTAGAGTCATCTGTACCATTTATTTTAAAGTTTAAGAAATGAAAAACAAAGAAAGATTTTGGAGTAATGAAAGTTTTCAGTAGTAATTATAAATGGTTAGTTGGAAATAAAATTTAGTAGTATTTATGAAAAATGTAGTCAGTTTGAAGTCAGGGGACATGGAGGAAGGGAATCAAGATCAAGTAAATGGGACTTGGGGTATGGGCAGAGGAAGCAAGATTATACATAAGGTCTAAAGGAGTTGCGGCTGCACAGGGGAAATGATTGCATGCCTTGCAGAAAGTCTGGCCTGTGGAGGACAGAACTGACCTTAGAAAGAGAGGTAGGAATTGAGGGAATGTGTAGATTCTCTTGAATTTTCACATGAAAGGGAAATGCAATCTGTATGAGTTAATATGTACTCAGTGCAAATTCTAGGTTAAAGGTAATTAAGAGAACAATCACCACTTTGATGCTGGATCTTGCATTGCTCTCAATGACAACTTTGCAAAGTTCATTCCCTAGTATGACACTGAATACTACTACAGCAACAGGGTCGTGGATCTCATGGCCTACATGATCTCCAAGGAGTAAGAAGCCCTGACTGCCTCACCCCAGCAAGAGAGCAAGAGAGAGCCCCTTGGCTGCTGAGGAGTCCCTATCCCAACTTGGCCCCCAACTGAGCATCTCCCTCACAGACCCCCATAATAACAGGAGGGGCTTAGGGAGCCTCCCTGCTCTATTGAATATCATCAACAAAGTTCAGTGCACCCACACAAAGAGAGAGAGAGAGAGAGAGAGAGAGAGAGAGAGAGAGAGAGAGAGAGAACAACCACCAGCCTGCTCCTTGCACTGGGGCAGATCATCAGCTTGTCTGCTCCTCTACAGACTCCACAGTCTGAGGGCCTTCCAGAAGACCTGCTGTATGAAGGGGCAATAGGTAAGAGAAATCCCCCCACAAAAACAAAACACAAAAAACAAAAAAAACCACAGCAGCTGGGACCCCTGAGGAGCACAGCAGACTCGGGAACCATCCCCCCTACTCCATCTCTCTTCAAGCCTGTGCCTCCAGCCTGGGCAGATCATCAACTTCTCAGCATTTCTGAAGACCCCATAGTCTGAGGGCCTCCCAGGAGATATGCTGAACACAGGGCAACAGATCGTCAGTATGTCTGCTCCCCTGAAGACCCACAGTCCTGAGTCCTCCCTGGAGACCTGCTGCATGCAGGGCAACAGATCAGCAGCTTGTCTGCCCCTCTGAAGATCCCAAAGTCTGAAGGTCTGCCAAGAGATATGCTACAGTTAGGGCCACAAACCTCCCAGGAGACCTGCAGCAACCCAGAGACACAGGAGGCAGGCTCTAAACAGAGGCACCAAGGCCAGCTAGCAACAGAGATAACCAAATGATGATAGGCAAGCACAAGACCATAAGCAACAGAAGCCAATATACGTGAGCATCATCAGAATGCAGTTCTTCCTCTATAACAAGCCCTCATTACCCACCTGAAAAAGATGATGCTGATCTAAAATCCTATCTCATGAAGATAATAGAGTCCTTTAAGAAGGATATAAATAACTCACTGGAAAAAATAGAGGAAAACACAGGTAAACAGGTATAAGCCCTTAGAGGGAAAACAAATTCATCCCTTAGAGAAATACAGGAAAACATAAGCAAACTGGTGAAGGAATTGGACAAAGCTGTCCAAGCCTTAAAAATCGAAGCAGAAACAATAAAGAAAACACAAATGGAGGCAACCATGGAAATGGAAAATCTAGGAAAGAGGTCAGGAAACAGATCAACACAGAATACAAGAGATAGAAGAAAGAACCTCAGGTGCAGACAATACTTAAGAAGATATTGAAATGGTCAAAGAAAATTCAAAACATTAAAAATTCCCAACCCAAAACATCCAGGAAATCCAGAACACAATAAAAAGACCAAATAATAATAGGAATAGAAGAGAGCAAATACTCCCAGCTCAAAGGATTTGAAAACATCTTCAACAAAATCTTAGAAGAAAACTTCCCCAACCTAAAAAAAGTTGGCCATAAATGTACAAGAAGCCTATGGAACATCAAATAGATTAGACCAGAAAAGAAAATCCTCCTGTCACATAATAATCAAAACACTAAATGCACAGAACTAAGAAAGAATATTAAAAAACTGTAAGGGAGAAAGGCCAAGTAACATATAAAAGCAGACCTATCAAAATTATACCAGACTTCTTTTTTTTTTTTTGGTTTTTCGAGACAGGGTTTCTCTGTGTAGCTCTGGCTGTCCTGGAACTCACTCTGTAGACCAGGCTGGCCTCAAACTCAGAAATCTGCCTGCCTCTGCCTCCCAAGTGCTGGGATTAAAGGTGTGCGCCATCACTGCCCAGCTTATACCAGACTTCTTAATAGAGACCCTAAAAGTGAGAAGAGCCTAGACACAGGGCATGCAGACCCCAAGAGAACACAAATGTCAGCTTAGACTACTATATTTGGAAAATCTTTCAGACATCACAGATGAAGAAACGAAAATATTACAGAACAAAACTAAATTTAAACAATATCTGTCTACCAATCCAGCCCTACAGAGGAATCTAGAAGGAAAACCTCAACACAAAGAGGGTACCTACACCAAAGAAAAAACAAGATATTAATTATCTCACAACAAAGCCAAAAGGAGAGAATCACATACACATAATACCACCTACAACAACAAACATATCTCTCAATACCAACAGACTTAATTCCCCTATGAAAAGACATAAACTAACAGACTGGATATGCAAACAGGATCCAACATTGTGCTGCATACAAGGAACACATCTCAAGAACAAAGACAGACATTACTTCAAAGTAAACAGCTGGAAAAAAGTCTTCCAAGCAAATAGTCCCAAAAAACAAGTGGGAGCTGCCATTCTAATATCCAATAAAATAGACTTTCAACCAAAAGTTATCAAGTGAGATGGGGCAGGACACTTCATATTCATCAAAGAAAAATCTACCAAGAGAAAGTCTAAATTCTGAACATTTGTGCCCCAAATGCAAAGGCACACACATTCATAAAAGAAACTTTGCTATAGATCAAAACACACATTGAACCCCACACAATAATAGTGGGAGATTTCAGCACCCCACTGTCACCAATGAACATGTCACTGAAACAGAAACACTAAACAGAGACAGTTAAACTAATAAAGGTTATGAATCAAATGGATTTAACAGATATATACAGAATATTTCACTCTATAACAAAAGAATATACCCTCTCTCAACACTTCATGATACCTTCTCCAAAACTGACCATATAATAGGTTATAAAACAAGCCTCAACAGATAAAAATAATCCCATGCATATTATTAGATCGCCAGGAACTAAGGCTAGACTTCAGTAACAACAAAAACAACAGAAAACCCACATACCCATGGAAACTCTCTACTCAATAACTTGATCAGGGAAGAAATAAAGAAAGAAATTAAAGATGTTTTAGAATTTAATAAAAATGAAGACACAATATACCCAAACTTATGGGACACAATGAGAACAGAACTAAGAGGAAAACTCATAGCTCTAATTGCACTCATAAATAAATTGGACAGATCCTACAGTAGCAACTTAACAACACATCTGAAAGCCCTAGAATAAAAAGAAGCAAGCACACCCAAGAGGAGCAGAAGGCAGGAAATAGTCAAAGTCAGGACTGAAATCAACCAAATGGAAACAAAGAGAATGATACAAAGGAGCAACAAAGCCAAAGGCTGGTTCTTTAAGAAAATCTACAAATAAATAAACCCCTAGTCAAGCTAACTAAAGGGCACAGAGACAGTATCCAAATTAACAAAATCAGAAATGAAAAGGGAGACATAACAGAAGTGGAAAAAATTACAAAAATCATCATATTCTACTACAAAAGTCTATACTCAAAAATCTGGAAAATCTAGATGAAATGGATGACTTTCTAGATAAATAGCATGTATCAAACTTAAATCAAAAGCTGATAAATTATCTTAACAGGTCCATGTCCCCTAAGAAAACAGAAGTCATACCCCCCCCCCCCAAAAAAAGTCAGGGCCAGATAGCTTCAGTGCAGAATTCTACCAGACCTTCAAAGAAGAGCTAATACCACTCCTCAAACTATTCCATAAAATAGAAACAGAAGGAACACTGCTGAGATCATTCTCTGAAGGTACAATCACTCTGCCTAATCCACACAAAGATCCAACAAAGTAAGAAAACTACTAACCAATTTTTGCTTATGAATATGTAAGCAAAAATACTGAATAAAATTCTAGCAAACCAAATCCAAAAACACATGAACACCACCCTTCACTTTGATCAAGTAGGCTTCATTCCAGGGAGGCAAGGTTGGTTCAATATAAGAAAATCCATTAACATAATCCACTATATTAACAAACTCAAAGAAAAAAATCACATGATCATCTTATTAGATACTAAAAAAGCATTTGACAAAATATAACACCCCTTTATGTTAAAAGTATTGGAGAGATCAGGATTTCAAAGCCCATACTTAAACACAATAAAAGCAATATACAGCAAACCAACAGTCAATATCAAATTAAATGGAGAGATACTTGAAGCAATCCCACTAAAATCAGGGGCAAGACGAGAATGCCTACTTTTCCCATGTCTATTCAATAATAGTACTCAAAGTTCTAGCTAGAGCAATAAGACAACAAAAGGAGATCAAGGGGATACAAACTGACAAAAAAAGTCAAGGTATCACTATTTGCAGATGATACAATAGTATACATAAGAAACCAAAAAAAAATTATACTAGAGAACTTCTACAGCTAATAAACAATGTGGGTTGGAGAGGGTAGGGGAAGGAAAAAGAGGAACATGATCAGGTATGGGAGGAAATAGGAGTGAAGCCCTGCGGGCCAGCAGAAAGAACGGAAAGATGGGGCGTGAAGTGGAGGAATGGGGTTGCCATCCCACAGTCAAAAACTCTTGACCCAGAATTGTTCCTGTCTAAAAGAACTGCAGGGACAAAAATGGAGAAGAGATTGAGGGAAAGGAAGTCAAGTGATTGACCCAAATTGGTATCCATCTCAAGGGGAGGCTTCAAGGCCTGACACTATTACTGATGCTATTGTGTGCTTACAGATAGGAGTCTAGCATGGCTGCCCTCTGAGTGACCCAACAAGCAGCTGACTGATACAGACCGAGATACTTAAAACCTACCAATGGACTAAATTCGGGGACCTCTGTGGTTGAATTAGGAAAAGCCTGGAAGAAGTTGTGGAAGAGGGTTACTTGATAGGAAGACCATCAGTCTCAACTAACTCAGACCCTGGAGATCTCTCAGACATTGAGCCACCAATCAGGTAGCATAGCTGGTATGAGGCCTCTGACACATATACAGCAGAAGACTGGCTGGTCTGGCCATAGTGAGAGAAGTTTCAGCACATAACCCTTGAGAGACTTGAGTCCCCAGGGAGTTGGAATGCCTGGAGAAGTATAGGATGGGGTAGGATAGGGTAGGGTGTGGGCATCCTCTTGGAGATGGGGGTGGGGGAGGAAGAATGAGATGAGGAACTGTTGGAGGCCAGACTGGGAGAAAGATGAAGACTTGACTGTAAAAAAAAAGATTAAACAATAAAAAATAAAATAAATAAAATTCTCAAATTCATCTAGAATAACAAAAAAACCAGGATAGCTAAACATATTTTCAAAAGTAAAGAAAAAAAAAACTTCTGGGGGAATCAGTATTCCGGACCTCAAGCAGTATTACAGAGCAATAGTGTTAAAAACTGCATGGTATTGGTACAGTGACAGGCATGTAGATCAATGGAACAGAATTGAAGACCCAGAAATGAATCCACACTCCTATGGTCACTTGATATTTGACAAAGAAGCTAAAACCATCCAGTGGAAAAAAGATAGCCTTTTCAACAAATGGTGCTGGCTCAACTGGAGGTCAACATGCAGAAGAATGCAAATTGACCCATTCTTATCTCCTTGCACTAAGCTCAATTCCAAGTGGATCAAGGATCTCCACATAAAACCAGACACACTGAAACTAATAGAAGGGAAACTAGGGAAGAACCTTGAACATCTGGGCACAGGGGAGAATTTCCTGAATAGAACTCCAATAGCTTATGCTCTAAGATCAAGAATTGACAAATGGACCTCATTAAATTACAAAGTTTTTGCAAGGCAAAAGACACTGTCAAAAAGACAAAGCGGCAACCAACTAACTGGGAAATGATCATTACCAACCCTACATCCGACAGAGGGCTAATATCCAATATATACAAAGAACTCAAGAAGTTAAACTCCAGAGAGGCAAGTAACCCTATTAAAAATGGGGTACAGAGCTAAACAAAGAGTTCTCACCTGAAGAATATCTAATGGCTGAGAAGCACCTAAAGAGATGTTCATCATCCTTAGTCATTAGGGAAATGCAAATCAAAACAACCCTGAGATTCCATCTCACACCAGTCAGAATGGCTAAGATCAAAAACACAGGAGACAGCAGGTGTTGGCGAGGATGTGGAGAAAGAGGAACACTCCTCCACTGCTGGTGGAATTGCAAACTGGTACAACCACTCTGGAAAGCAGTCTGGCGGTTCCTCCGAAAACTGGGCATGACACTCCCGGAGGATCCGGCTATACCACTCCTGGGCATATACCCAGAGGCTTTACCTGCATGCAATAAGGACACATGCTCCACTATGTTCATAGCAGCCTTATTTATAATAGCCAGAAGCTGGAAAGAACCCAGATGTCCCTCAGTGGAGGAATGGATTCAGAAGATGTGGTATATTTGCACAATGGAATACTACTCTGCAATTAAAAACAATGAATTCACGAAATTCCTAGGCAAATGGTGAGATTTGAAATTAGCATCCTTAGTGAGGTAACCCAATCACAAAAGAACACACATGGTATGCAGTCACTGATAAGGGGATACTAACCCAGAATCTCGGAATACTCTAGACACAATTCGCATATCAAGAGATTTCCAAGAAGATGGAAGGAGAGACCCCTGGTCCTGGAAAGACTGGATGTAGGGGAATGCCAGGACAGAGAAGCGAGAGGGGGTTGAATGGGGAAAAGAAGGAGGGAAGGGGGCTTATTGGACTTTCGGGGAGGGAGGAAACGGGAAAGGGGAAATGATTTTGAATGTAAATAAAAGAAAACTTAGAAAATAAAATAAAATTAAAAAAAATAATAAAAAAGAGAAAACAATCAGTGTTCTCTGTCTCTCTGTCTCTGTCTCTGTCTGTCTCTGTTTGTCTCTGTCTCTCTGTCTCTGTCTCTGTCTCTCTCTCTCTCTCTCTCTCACACACACACACACACACACACACACACACACACACACACACGCCCTTAGTACACACACATATATATGGTATGTATGTGTTTGCATGCCACTCTTCCTCAGATGAAGTGATGAGATGAGAACTGTACCCAAGCTGACTGATTCAATTCTGCTTCTCTCAGCTTCTGACTGAATTTTTCTGCCTAGATTCATACTAACTTTGGCAATATGTGTGGGAAAAAAAAGAAAAGCGCAGGGCCTGGCTCGGGGAGGTGGGGGGAAGGGGCACACTCCAGGCTTGGCCGTCAGCGGTGCATGGGCCTCGCTCTCGGGCCAAGGTGGTGTGCAAGTCGCAGAGGACACATGCAGATACGGAGCCCTCATGGGGTTTTGGGGGAAACAGGCAAGATGCACGAGTGCCTTAGCAAAACGGGGAGTCGGCTGGTCTCTGCAAGTGGGCGCGCGCGGGCAGAGAAATGCCACGCAGAAGGCGGGGCCATTCGGGTGTGGATTTCTCTGCCTGTTACCTGTGCTCACAGACTGTCTGCGTGGCTGAATCTCTGACGGCCTAGCTCCGTATGGCAAGTTTAATAAGAGGCGGCCCATAGCTTTGATGTTTTATTATTAAAAAAATAGAAAGAGAAAAGAGATAGAAAGACAGAGGAAGAGGAGAAAATAGATAAGAAAAGCCATGACCACGTGGAAAGGGAAGAAAATGGAGAGACAGAGAGATAGACAAAGAAGAGGACCGGGGGAGAACAAGGTGGGGAGGGAGAGAGAAAGAGAGAGAGAGAGAGAGAGAGAGAGAGAGAGAGAGAGAGAGAGAGAGGGAGGGAGGGAGGGAGGGAGGGAGGGAGGGAGGGAGGGAGGGAGCACTGAGGGGCGCTATTTATAGTGAGTTGGGTGGTCAGGTAACCTAGAGACGGGGACAGTGTGGCTGCAGGCAGGTGACTGCTGAGGCAGAGTCAGACTAGAACCCGGGGCGTGGCCACAAGTCTCATTAAGGTCCCACAAATATGTTTTAATCTTCTGACTTCTTTTAATTTTCTGGCTTGTTCTGTGTTCACCTGTGTCTAATTTGTTCTCTCTGCAACCAGTCTCTTTAAAACTGTCTTAGTAAAACTGCCGTAAACATACTCCAGAGGCTACACACCACACAGCCTTCTCTCTTCCTCATTGCCCTTAAGTAGCCTGTCTTTCTTGAGTTGTTCTCATGTGCATGGGGTATATTCTATCTCAGACTCCTACTATCAAACCTTTCTCTGATTCATCACTTCTTCTGCCCCTCTGTTAGACATCACTCTCAAACATCAAACATGGCTGCTTACCTTCATAGTTAGTGATGAAAGGTATGTACTAAGGGCGTATCTGCATTCCAGCCAGATCATACTGTAATCCAGGATGCATTCTGGGCAGATCGTATCTTTGGATTTGATCCCTTGCTAGAGAATCCATGTTGCTGGATTAAAAGTCATCAACGTGTGTGTGTGTGTGTGTGTGTGTGTGTGTGTGTGGTGTGTTGTTATTCAGACCATTCCTTAGAAACCCCATTTTTGTCAGTTTTCATATATAACACGAGTGTATTATTGAGGGAATGAACAGATCTTGATGCTGAGAATCTTACAAACCTTTTGGGAAAACTATATACCTGCACATGAAAATTTTATTTAATTTAATATAGAAAGCAATCAACCACTGTAAATTAGTAAATATAATTAAGCATTTTATTGAGACTGGGCAATTTTTCATTACAACATGAAAGCAATTCTATTCCTAAGAGAAAAAAAATGTAAATAGAAAACAGAATATGGAATAATTCGAAGTTCTGTGTATGTAAAACTATAGCTGTGATTTTATACAGATGTGTGCTATGCATCTATGAGCAGTGTCTATATTTATCCCAAGATTGAGAAAATGGCATGAGACTTGTTGCCCACTCTGTAGTCAGGCTTCTTGGCTTCAAAGGTAGCTGTCTGCTAGAGCAAGCTGAGTGACACTGTAGAGTTGTTAGGGATGTCATGAGAATTATAGCACCCAGGAAGAAAGATCTTACAGTATAAACACCCACTAAATAAAAAGCATTTCTTCAAAGGGTATAGGTTAGTTGGCTGAATTTCCAAAATTTTCAAGTGATGTGGTGTCAGGGGAGTCAGTCTGGAGCAAGAGTGAGGTAGAGGTGTCTTCAAACCCCAGAAATCTCATCCTGAGATCAGCAGAAGCAGAGTAGCTTCTCTCTCCCTGCCTGGGACCTATATATCCTCTGTATATCCTGGCTCATGCACTCCTGCACCCCGACCTTTGCTCCTAGGGAGGGGTCATGTAGCCTGGCAACCAGGATGAACTGACTTCCTCTCCTTTTAAGGTTATGTACAGCAATATTTGAAATTTCTTCCTAGGCATATAAGACACCTCAGTACTCTGACCCTTGCTGGTGATATCCACTCTCCCTGAAGACCCCCTACCCATTCCCCAAAAGGCTTAAATAGCCTTTGTTCTTCCAATTAAATGAGCTGTCTCGATAAAGCCTGCCTCCAAGACTCTGTTCTTATTGGGCTCACTGGCCCCCATACCCCAACCCCTCTGCCTTGTTGTCCCCAGCCCCAGCCACCAAGAGTTGGGCCAGTGACATTGCTACAGATGAGGAAGCAGAGCCTGAATGACAAGCTAATGGCAGATACTTTAAGTTGCAGGTTAGGACAAGTCTGAGGCAAAGATGAACTTTTGTTCTGGAATTTTTCAATCAGTAGTGGAAAAAGAAAAACTAGCATGCCCAGGTAACAAACCATGTCATTTATATACATACAGGTACATATTCTGAAATGTTAAGAAATAACTGTGGGTCAGAAAAGACAAAAGGAAGTGTAATAAAGATGGTGTGTTAGCTGGTATGTGAGTACCCAGCTGCAATACCAGCACTAAGGAGGCTAGCCGGGACTATATCATGAGACCCACTCTTAAAGGACTAAAACAAATATGTTTTTAAGAGAGCCTTGCAGGTGACAGAAGTTTTGCTAATGGAGAAAAGAGAGGAACCTGGAAGAAAGAGTGAATGTGGCACCAGCTACTTGAGAGAGCAAGAGAGGTGCCTTCCCTCAGAGCTCACTGAGAACAGGAGGAAGCATGAGGAGTAGACTCTGAATTGGAGGAGATTAAAGAATTAACCTTATTTTCTATTCTCAAAAAAGTCATCAGGGTACAGTTGTAGAACAAATGAACTCATCCACAAAACAAAGTTACAAAACATTCACGCAACCATGCTAACAGTGCCATGCCTGCTATACAGGTTTATATGCACTAACATTTAGTTTTCACATTTCTATGAGGAGAGTCACAGAGAAAGTAAATACCAGTGCAGAGGAGGAGTCGGAGTCCCAGCACTGCTCACCCCTGCAGGGTGATTTTCAAAGGGCTTCCCTTTTTTGACTGTAGTTGCCCCCCTTGAGTTGAAGTTCAGTACACTGATAAAATATTTACTGTTTTTGAATATGTTAGGTATGGGGTATAGGAAAACAAGCTATGGCTAGTTTATCAAAACATTGGTTTTTTTCTGATTTTTTTTTTTTTTGCCTAAATGTCATATTCTCAAATTACTTGTAATTTTATACAATTAGTTATATTTTGATGGTTGATTTGCTTATTTTTACATTATTTTCATGAACAAATAAATGTTTTGTGAAGCAAAATACAGTATTTCAGAAGCTGTACCTAGAACTAATTATATTGATGATGTTAGCAAGACCAACCATGTTTTATCATAAAGTGAATAATAAAGTACATGTATAGCAAATAAAATGACAAGTAGTGAAGACAATGTGAACAACTGACTTGGGTATCTATATCCCTGTCCTTTCTTAGAGTGAAAGGTTTGTCACACTAATGAATGGAAGTCAACGAGGCTTCAGCTGTTGGCTCCACTGTCTTCTGTCTGCAGAATAGAGTACGATATGCCACATTTAAGCTTTCTATTTACCTCAGCCATTTCTGCTAAAGCAATATTTTCAAAATAATGTGCAGTTTTGATAGTCATGTAAGTCTCTTATAAAACCTAGACTACTGGAAATAATAGGAAGCTTTACAGGGACAGGCAGGTAGGCATCAGTGAGCATTTCTGTGTTCCCCTAGAGTCTCTAGTTCACATTGTCTGGGAAGACGAAATTTCTCCTGGTTCCTATAACTTGTCCTTACAGAGATTACTTTCTTCTTGAGTTCAAGTCCTGCTCCCTCTATTCTTAACAGCAAAACCCCAGGCTGAGACAGTAATTAATATCATTAGCTAAGAGTTTCTTCTCCTCCCTTCAAATGTTCTTTCATCCACAGGCACACATAGCCCTACAAGCTGGAGGCTGCTGTGTCTACAGGCAGTCAGTGTCCACTTTCTCTTTGATTATATTTAAATGTTTTGTTTGTTTGGTTTTGGTTTTTTGAAACAGGGTTTTTCTGTGGAGCCTTGGCTTTCCTGGAATTCACTCTGTAGACCAGGCTGGCCTCAGACTCAGAAATCCACCTGCCTCTGCCTCCCAAGTGCTGGGATTAAAGGTGTGCACCACCACTGCCCAGCTAAATGTTTTTAACTGAAATAGAATTATACCACATTCCTCTTCCCATTCTTCCTCCAGCCACTCCTATGCCTCACTCTGAAGTTGATAATCTACTTTGCTTAATTATATATACTGCACATATATATATAAGCACATATATAGTATATAAATATATAAATCATGTATAGTATATAAATAGGTAAATATATAGTATATAAATATTTAAATTATATATAATTTTATTTAAATATGTAAATTGTATATAATTTTATATAATTTATATAGTATATAAATATGTAAATTATATAGTATATAAATATGTTATATATACATATATATGTATGTGTGTATATATACATATATATATGTATATATATATAATTGGTAGTACCTATCTGTAATCCTAGCCTTCAGAAAGCAGAGGCAAGATGATCAGAAGTACAAGGTTATCTACTGCTACACAGTAAGTTCTTTGCCAGCCTAGATTATGAGAGCTTGTCTCAAAACAGAAGGGAAGGGGCTGGAGAGATGGCTCAGCAGTTAAGAGCACCAGCTACTCTTCCAAAGGTCCTGAGTTCAATTCCCAGCAACCACATGGTGGCTGTAATGGGATCCGATACCCTCTTCTGGTGTGTCTGAAGACAGCTACAGTGTATTCATATAAATAAAACAAATAAATTTAAAAAAAAAACAGAAGGGAAGAAAGAAGAAAGAAAGGAAAGAGAAGAAAGAAAGGAGGAAGAAAACCTTTTAAAAGAACATTCTAACTCTAGTGGAAGTAACAAGTTTCCTGAGAAACTCAAAATATGGAACTGTAGCATATTTCAGGTTTAGAACTCTCTTTAGGATCAATTCTGGAATTTAACAGAACATTTTTGTATTCATACTACTGGACACCTGAATGTCTTTTGGTTTCTTCATTGCCAAAAGCTAAATTGTCCCACATTAATTTATTCCAATAAATACTTATTAAATCAAATGAAGTCCCTGAGCTTCATTTGCATCTGAAAGTGGCTTCACCATCAACTCTTGATATATACATGTAGAAGAACATTTTTTTTTTTTTTTTATTTTTTTTTTTTTTTTTTTTTTAATTTAATTTTATTTTATTTTTTTAATTTACATTCCAAATCACTTCCCCTTTCCCGTTTCCTCCCTCCCCGAAAGTCCCATAAGCCCCCTTCCCTCCCTCTTTTCTCCGTTCAACCCCCTCTCATTACTCTGTCCTGGCGTTCCCCTACATCCAGTCTTTCCAGGACCAGGGGTCTCTCCTTCCATCTTTTTAGAAATCTATTGATATGCTGATTGTGTCTAGGGTATTCTGAGATTCTGGGTCAATATCCCCTTATCAGTGACTTCATACCATGTGTGATCTTTTGTGATTGGGTTACCTCACTAAGGATGATATTTTCAAGTTCTGACCATTTGCCTAGGAATTTCGTGAATTCATTGTTTTTAATTGCAGAGTAGTATTCCATTGTGTAAATATACCACATCTTCTGAATCCATTCCTCCGTTGAGGGACATCTGGGTTCTTTCCAGCTTCTGGCTATTATAAATAAGGCTGCTATGAATATAGTGGAGCATGTGTCCTTATTGCATGCAGGTAAAGTCTCTGGGTATATGCCCAGGAGTGGTATAGCCGGATCCTCCGGAAGTGTCATGCCCAGTTTTCTGAGGAGCCGCCAGACTGCTTTCCAGAGTGGTTGTACCAGCCTGCAATTCCACCAGCAGTGGAGGAGTGTTCCTCTTTCTCCACATCCTCGCCAACAACTGCTGTCTCCTGTGTTTTTGATCTTAGCCATCCTGACTGGTGTGAGATGGAATCTCAGGGTTGTTTTGATTTGCATTTCCCTAATGACTAAGGATGATGAACATCTCTTTAGGTGCTTCTCAGCCATTAGATATTCTTCAGGTGAGAACTCTTTGTGGAGCTCTGTACCCCATTTTTTAATAGGGTTACTTGCCTCTCTGGAGTTTAACTTCTTGAGTTCTTTGTATATCTTGGATATTAGCCCTCTGTCGGATGTAAGGTTGGTAAAGATCATTTCCCAGTTAGTTGGTTGCCGCTTTGTCTTTTTGACGGTGTCTTTTGCCTTGCAAAAACTTTTAAGGACAAAAGGGATTACAAATAGTGTTACTAATAATTCTAAAAAGATGTATAACATCACTAGTCATCAGCGAAACGTACATTGAAACCATGCAGACATATCAGCATAGAAATGAATGTCAAAAATGTAAACAATATCGAGTATTGGTGAGAACTGAAAGAAAATGATTGGAAACCTTACATGTTGTTTCTAGGAGCAAAATATTAAACAGCTGCTCTGGGAGACAGTTTGGCAGCGTTTTATAAAGTTAAACATGAACTTAATGCAGGGCTGGGCCATGAAACCTGTATCCATTTACTCAAGAAATAACAAGCATATGTTCAACTAAAGACTTGTATTCACAGTGAGTTCAGAAGAAAACAGCACAGTGCTTGTCAATGCGAAGAACTCCGGTCACCAGTCACAATAACCAGTGAATTCCAAAATTATTGAAGGCAGATGCAAAAGTATATGCATTTTATAGTTAGCCAAATTTTTTTTAAAGTAGATTTGCAGGAGCAAATTGAAAAGTGATCCCTGAGACAAAGTTTGGAGACTGATTTCCAAGCACATGAGAAAGCTTTCTGTGGTAACAGAGAAATCTCTTCATCCCCTTCTCTCTCTCTCTCTCTCTCTCTCTCTCTCTCTCTCTCTCTCTCTCTCTCTCTCTCTCTCTCTCGTGATGTTCAGGTCTCACCTCATATGCATGTGCTTGCACAGTACATATTAACTACCTTAAAAATTACCCACTTCAGGTCAGTGAAACTAACTCCCTTTAAACCAACAGGCTCAAATAGCCTTTTTTATCATATGAGAATAAAATTGTGTAGTTAGCTGTTACCAGAATTTATGTGTTTTCATTGATAATGCTCTCCCATACTACTAACTCAGACTCTGTTTAAGTCTAATCTGAGAAAAAAATTCAACTCCTAGTACACATTCAGAAGAGTTATAACGATGTTTCTACACATAAAATGGAAATACTAAATAGTTTTACCAGTAACATTAAAATATTTTCATTATATTTATTTATAATTCATCAAAATTCTTCCTATCAAATGTAAAGCAAAAGGAACTGTGTCTATGTTTCTCTCTGAGTATCATAACCAGAAGATGAACATTTAATAATCATCTTGCAATCAGTTTGGAAGAGATTAACAGCTAATATATTTTGAATCCATATTTACCAAGATAGTTCAAAAACTTCTCTGAGGTTTCAATATGCATTCCTTGAGAGACCATGTTTGTTTTTTCTTAGATTAAAATCTATTTTTTTTGAAACTCAAACTGTTGACTGCAACCAACAATATTGAGTGTTATAAATATTCTATTCAGATTTCTGAGATTTATTTGGGATTTTACCTTTAATGACAGATGAGACAGGAAATACAGGGCAACAAATTTTTTTTACTGTTTGTCTGCTAGACAGATAGAATTTATATTCCTGTATTCTCCAAAAGACAGAGGATGCGGGGCTTTTTCATAAATCTATGTGCATTTTCTGAGCAAAAATATCACAGCCAAATATTTGAATTACTTTGATTTGGGGTTTGAAATAGTCATTTTCCTTTGAAACTGGAAACACACGGATGGTTGACTGAGCAGTTGGTCCTAAGCTGGTAAATGTTTAAAACCAGTGCTCTGAAAAAAGAAAAGAAAAATTGATTTGTAACCTTTTCTGATGTCCTGGGCGTAAATAGTTCAACCATTTTCAGTTCCAACTTAACTCAGTGCTGTCTGCCAGGTTGCAAATTTCTCAAACTTAGACTGATTTGTCATAAGTCATTTTCAGCTGGATCTTAGCAAACCAGAGAAAGGAACATACACCATTCAGTAATTTTTTTAAAGCTCATTGATGACATGATCAAAAGAACAATTACAACTCATTTAAGTGAAAGTAGAGAGTAATTGTACCAAACTATAGATGCTACTGTATTATTCCTTTAATGTAGAACAAAAATACATGAAAGTTCCCTTTGGTCAAGCTGTAACAAAAGAAATTCAAAATAATACAGCTTACTAGAATTGCTCCTGCAAAGGCATAGTGTTCTGATGCAATGAGAGGAGGGAAAGGTAGGATTTCAGATCTGGGGATATATAGGAATGTCACTGACTACTGCACTCAATAGAGAATACAAGAATAAAGATAAAGAGGATGGTGAGTTTGGTATTGGCTGTCTTTTGTCTTAGATGCCTGTATAAAATATAAGACGGGGCTGGAAAGATGGCTCAGTGGTTGACTGTCCTCATTCTTACAGGAGATGGGTGGAATTTGGTTCCCAGATCTCAGGTTAAATAGCTGACTAAAGCCTGTAACTCAAATTCCACAGGATCTGATGTGTTCTACTAGCCTACACTCATCTACACTTACGTGTTCATTTACACATAGACATACATACATACATACATACATACATACATACATACATACATAATATTTTTGAAAGGTACATAAGAGGAGTTATTTACTAGCAAGGGAACCCCACTGTTCTAGGAAGTGTCAGACTAGTGACACATTTGTGCACGTGCCACAGTTAAGTCAGTGTCTTTTCATAATGCAGTAACTTGGTCCTGTAACCCTCATCTCTTATTTTCATTTAAATTTGTGTGCCAATTATACATTTAAATTAAATCCCAATTCGTTCCGAGTGTGAATTTTTAATTAAGAGTCAGAACACTAATTTTCTCATGAAAATTTGTTGCTTGAAGGCTGCCTAGAAAAATAAAGGGTAAAACAAAAAAATGTCTTGGAGGTTAAGCACAGCAAAATCATAAATGCACTTCCTCTGAATGCTGTTGAGCTAAAAAAAACAACCCATCAGAGACAGAAAAATAAATTCCTGTCTGCAATGTTGTACATTCCCTAAACTCTAATCCTTTGAAGCACTCATTAGCAACTGCCCCTCAGTGTATAGTGTTTTATGGCCTCATCGAGTGTGTCAACATCAAGCATCATTAAAAAGGGTAATTAGAATAAAAAGGGAAAGTTCCATGTATCTTTTGAAGTCGTCTGTCCTTGAAACAAAAAACACACTATAATAAAGTTAACTTTTCTTCCTTTCAAAATGCATGGGCAGACTTAGAAGAATGTCTCTAGACACAATGGTTAAAATTATATTAGGTTAAACCTATATTTAATATAATTCTTAAGCAAGGTTTGAGGATAACAACCAACCTAGATACAGTACAAGGGTAAGATCCATGCACATGTATGGATCACTGAAGAAAATTCTGCTAGGGTTAGTAAAAAACAACTACAAAAGTCAAAAGACAAGTGGAGAAAAAAATCTTTAATTGTCCAACTTAAAATATAAAACATCATTTCCATAGAATATTATTAAAACAATTACAAATATATATTTAAATACAGTTAATTAAAGCAAAGTACACTATAGCCATGAATGAAAAACAGTCCATCTCTATTATAAGAATGATTAAGGTATATAAATGAAGAGATATAGCCTTCCAGTCAGAGTCGATGCCCTGAGAAGACCTGCACCCAATCCTAAAACATCTAGAGGAAACTGAACTCCCAGGAGCTCTAATACACCCAGGATCAGAGTATCATAGGATCACAGGATCTCAGGAACTTAGTCACATCAGGATTTCAGGATCCCAGAAGCAGCTTGGTTCCTAGGAGTTCTTATACCCAGGATCACAGAGACAGCTGGACTCTGAGAAGTTTGACATATTAAAGATAACATATAAAGATAACATGCTCCAGTCAGAAACAGTACATGCAGGTAGCACTAAAAATAACCAGATGGTGAGACACAAGCAAGAATATTAACTACAGAAACCAAGGTTACTAGGGATCATCAGAACCCAGTTGGCCCACCATAGCAAGTCCTGGATACCCCATCAAACTGGAAAAGCAATAATCAGATTTAAAGATCACTTCTCATGATGATGATAGAGGACTTTACAAAGGACATAAATAATTCCCTTAAAGAAATACAGGACTTCAAGTACTATATTGAAAAGATATGGAGAGAGAGGGCAGCCTTGTCTAGTCCCTGATTTTAGTGGGATTTCTTCAAGTTTCTCTCCATTTAGATTGATGCTGGCTACCGGTTTGCTGTAAATTGCTTTTACTATGTTTAGATATGGGCCTTGAATTCCTGATCTTTCCAAGACCTTTAGCATGAAAGGATGCTGAATTTTGTCAAATGCTTTCTCAGCATCTAATGAGATGACCATGTGGTTTTTTTCTTTGAGATTGTTTATGTAGTGGATTACATTGATGGATTTCCTTATATTGAACCATCCCTGCATCCCTGGGATGAAGCCTACTTGATCGTGGTGAATGATCGTTTTGATGTGTTCTTGGATTCGGTTGGCAAGAATTTTATTGAGTATTTTTGCATCGATATTCATAAGAGAGATTGGCCTGAGATTCTCTTTCTTTGTCGGATCTTTGTGTGCTTTTGGTATTAGTGTAATTGTGGCTTCATAGAACGAGTTGGGTAGTGTTCCTTCTGTTTCTATTTTGTGGAACAGTTTGAAGAGTATTGGTGTTAGGTCTTCTTTGAAGGTCAGATAGAATTCTGCAGTAAAACCATTTGGACCTGTGCTTTTTTTCGGTTGGAAGACTTCCAATGACAACTTCTATTGCTTCAGGGGTTATAGGACGGTTTAAATGGTCTATTTGATCCTGATTTAATTTTGGTACTTGGTATCTGTCAAGGAAATTGTCCATTTCCTCAAGATTTTCTAGTTGTGTTGAATACAGGTTTTTGTAGTAGGATCTGATGATTTTTTGAATTTCCTCAGTTTCTGTTGTTATCTCTCCCTTTTCGTTTCTGATTTTATTAATTTGGATACTATCTCTGTGCCCTCTGGTTAGTCTGGCTAAGGGCTTATCTATCTTGTTGATTTTCTCAAAGAACCAACTCCTCGTTTTGTTGATTCTTTGTATGGTTTTATTTGTTTCTACTTGATTGATTTCAGCCCTGAGTTTGATGATTTCCTGCCTTCTACTCCTCTTTGGTGTATTTGCTTCTTTTTGTTCCAGGGCTTTCAGGTGTGCCATTAAGCTGTTAGTGTATGCTGTCTCCCGTTTCTTTTTGGCGGCACTCAGGGCTATGAATTTTCCTCTTAGCACTGCTTTCACCCCTGGTCCTGGAAAGACTGGATGTAGGGGAACACCAGGACAGAGTAACGAAAGGGGGTTGAATGGAGAAAAGAGGGAGGGAAGGGGGCTTATGGGACTTTCGGGGAGGGAGGAAACGGGAAAGGGGAAGTGATTTGGAATGTAAATTAAAAAAATAAAATAAAATAAATAATAAAAAAAAGAAAAGAAATACAGGAGAACACAGGTAAACAGGTAGAAGCCCTTAAAGAGGAAAACACAAAAATCCCTTAAAGAATTACAAGAAAAAACAACCCAAAAGGTGAAGTAATTGAACAAAACCATCCAAGATCTAAAAATGGCAATAGAAATAATAAAGAACCCACAAAGAGAGACTACTCTGGAGATAGAAAACCTAGGAAAAGGATCAGGAGTCATAGATGCAGGCATCACCAACAGAATACAAGAGATGGAAGAGAGAATCTCAGGGGCAGAAGATACCATAGAAAACATTAACACAACAGTCAAAGAAAATGCAAACTGCAAAATTTCCTAACATAAAACATTCAGGAAATCCAGTACACAATGAGACGATCAAATGTAAGGATAATAGGTATAGAAGAGGGAGAAGATTCTCAACTTAAAGGGCAAATAAATATCTTCCACAAAATTGTAGAAGAAAACTTCCCTAACCTAAAGAAAGAGATACCTAAGAACATACAAGAAGCCTACAGAACTCCAAATAGAATAGGCCAGAAAAGAAATCCCTCCCATCACAAAATATTCAAAACACCAAATGCATTAAATAAAGAAAGAATATTAAAAACAATAAGGGGAAAAAGTCAAGTAACATGTAAAGGTAGACCTATCAGAATTACACCAGACTTCTCACCAGAGACTATAAAAGTCAGAAGATCCTGTAGAGATGTCATACAGATCCTAAAAGAACAAAAATGACAGCCCAGGCTACTATATGCAGCAAAACTCTCAATTAACATAGATGGAAAATATAAGATATTCCATGACAAAACAAAATTTACACAATATCTTCCCACAAATCCAGCCCTACAAAGGATAATAGGTTGAAAACTCCAACACAAGGAGGGAAACTACACCTTAGAAAAAAAGCAAGAAAGTAATCTTCATACAACAAACAGAAAAGAAGACAGGAGACAGCAGTTGTTGGTGAGGATGTGGAGAAAGAGGAACACTCCTCCACTGCTGGTGGGATTGCAAGCTGGTACAACCACTCTGGAAAGCAGTCTGGCGGTTCCTCAGAAAACTGGGCATGACACTCCTGGAGGATCCTGCTATACCACTCCTGGGCATATACCCAGAGGCTTCCCCTGCATGCAATAAGGACACATGCTCCACTATGTTCATAGCAGCCTTATTTATAATAGCCAGAAGCTGGAAAGAACCCAGATGTCCCTCAACGGAGGAATGGGTTCAGAAGATTTGGTATATTTACACAATGGAATACTACTCTGCAATTAAAAACAATGAATTCACAAAATTCCTAGGCAAATGGTCAGAACTGGAAAATATCATCCTTAGTGAGGTAACCCAATCACAAAAGAACACGCATGGTATGCAGTCACTGATAAGGGGATATTGACCCAGAATCTCGGAATACCCAAGACACAATTCACATATCAATAGATTTCCAAGAAGAAGGAAGGAGAGACCCCTGGTCCTGGAAAGACTGGATGTAGGGGAATGCCAGGACAGAGAAGAGAGAGGGAGTTGAATGGGGAACAGAAGGAGGGAAGTGGGCTTATGGGACTTTTGGGGAGGGAGGAAACAGGAAAGGGGAAATCATTTGGAATGTAAATAAAAAAACCTTAGGGAAAAAAAAAAGAAAAGAAAATAACCACAACCACACAAACATAATTCCACCTCTAATAACAAAACAAACAAACAAACAAAACAAAAAAAAACAAACAGGAAGCAACAATCACTTTTCCTTAATATATCTTAACATCAATAGACTCAATCCCCCAATTAAAAGCAATAGACTAACAGACTGAATACCTAAACAGGACCCAGCATTTTGCTGCATACAGGAAACATACCTCAGTGTCAAAGAGAAGTACTACCTCAGATTAAAAGGCTGGAAAACAATTTTCCAAGCAAATGTTCCCAGGAAATAATCTGGAGTTGCAATTATAGCATCAAATAAAATTGACTTTCAAACAAAAGTTATCAAAAATATAAGGAAGGACACTTCATACTCGTCAAAGGAAAAATCTACCAAGATGAACTCTCAAATCTGAACATCTATGCTCCAAAGCCTAGGGCACCCACATTCATGAAAGAAACTTTACCAAAGTTCAAAGCACACATCCCACCTCACACAACAGTGGGAGACTTCAACACTCCACTCTCAGCAATAGACAGATCATGGAAACATAAACTAAACAGAGACACAGTGACACTAACAGAAGTTGTGAACCAAATGGATGTAACAGATATTTATAGAACATTTCATCCTAAAACAAAGAGTATACCTACTCATCACCTCATGGTACCTTCTGTAAAACTGAACATATAATTGGTTACAAAACAGGCCTAAACAAATACAAGAAGATTGAAATAATCCCATGCCTCCTATCACATCATCACAGACTAAGGTTTGTCATCAATAACAACAAAAACAGTGGAAAGCCCACATATACATGGAAACTGAACAAAGATCTACTCAATGACAACTTGGTCAAGAAAGAAGTAAAGAAAGAAATCAAAGGCTTTTTAGAATTTAATGAAAATCATGCCAAAACTTACGGGACACAATGAAAGCAGTACTAAGAGGAAAACTCATAGCTCTAAGTGCCTAAAAAACAAAAGTGGAGAGAAAATACACTAGCAGCTTGACAGCACATCTGAAAGCTCTAGAACAAAAAGAAGCAAATACACTCTTAAGGAGTAGACAGCAGGAAATAATCAAATGGAGGGATAAAATCAACCAAGTAGAAACAAAAAGAACTATACAAAGAATCAACAAAACCAGGAGCTGGTTCTTTGAGAAAATCAACAAGATAGATAAACCCTTTGCCAAAACTAACCAGAGGGCACAGGGACAATATCCACATTAACAACATCAGAAATAAAAAGGGAGACATAGCAACAGAAACGGAGGAAATTCAAAAATCATCAGATCCTACTATAAAAGTCTGTACTCAACAAAAATAAAAAATCAGGAAGAAATGGAAAATTTTCTAGACAAACACCAGGTACCAAAGTCAAATCAGGATGAGATAAACCACGTAACCAGTCCCATAACCCCTAAAGAAGTAGCAGCAGTCATTAAAATTCTCCCAACCGAAAAAGTCCTAGAGCAGATGGGTTTAGAGCAGAATTCTATCAGACCTTCAAGGAAGACCTAATACCAATTCTCTTCAAACTATTCCACAAAATAGAAACAGAAGGAACACTACACAATTTGTTCTATGAAGCCACAGTTAAGGATATTTAAATTACACAAAGGCCCAACAAAGAAAGAGAACTTAAGACAAATTTCCATTGTGAATATCGATAGCAAAAATAATAAAATTCTTGAAAACTGATTCCAAAAACACATACATCAAAATGATCATTCACCATTATCAAGTAGACTTCATCTCAGGGATGCAGGGATGGTTCAATATATAGAAATGGATGAATGTAATTTACTACATAAACAAACTAAAAAAAAAGGCACATGATAATTTCATTAGATGCTAAAAAAGCATTTGACAAAATTTAACAACCCTTCATATTAAAAGTCTTGAAAAGAGCAGGAATTCAGGGCCCATGCCTAAACATAGTAAAAGCAATATACAGCAAACCAGTAGCCAACATCAAACTAAATGGAGAGAAACTTGAAGCAATCCCACTAAAATCAGGGACTAGACAAGGCTGTCCTCTCTCTCCATATCTATTCAATAAAGTACTTGAAGTTCTAGGTAGAGCAATTAGACAACAAAAGGAGGTCAAATGGATACAAATTATAAAAGAAGAAGTCGAAATATCACTATTTGCAGATGATCTGGTAAGCATAAGTGACCCCAAAAATTCTACCAGAGAACCCTATACCTGATAAACAACTTCAGCAATGAGGCCTGAAATAAAATTAACTCCAACAAATCAGTAGCCTTCTTATACTCAAAGGATAAACAGGCTAAGAAAGAAATTAGGAAAATGACACCTTTCACAATAGTCACAAATAATATAAAATATCTTGGTGTGATTCTCATCAAACAAGTGAAAGATCTGTATGACAAGAACTTCAACTCTCTGAAGAAAGAAATTGAAGATCTCAGAAGATAGAATGATCTCCCATTCTCATGGATTGGCAGGATTAATATAGTAAAAATGGCCATCTTCCAGAAAGAAATCTACAGATTCAATTCAATCTCCACCAAAAATCTCACACAATTCTTCATAGTGTTAGAAAGAAAAATTTGCAAATTGATTTGGAATAAGAAAAAGCCAAGGATAGCTTCAACTATTCTCAGCAATTAAAGAACTTTTGGGAGAATCACCATCCCTGACCTCAATCTGTCCTACAGAGCAATAGTGATAAAAAAAATGCAAGGTACTAGTACAGAGTCAGGCAGAAAGATCAATGGAATAGAACTGAAGACCCAGAAGTGAATCCACACATCTATGGTCACTTGATCTTTGACAAAGGAACTAAAACCATCCAGTGGAAAAAAGACAACATTTTCCACAAATGGTGCTGGTTCAACTGGCAGTCAGAATGTAGAAGAATGCAAATTGATCCATTCTTATCTCCTTGTACAAAGCTCAAGTCCAAGTGGATCAAGGACCTCCACATAAAATCAGATACACTGAAACTAATAGAAGAAAAAGTGGGGAAGAGCCTTAAATACATGGGCACAGGCAAAAAGTTCCTGTGAACAGAACGCCAATGGCTTATGCTCTAAGGTCAAGTATTGACAGAAGGGACCTTATAAAATTGCAAAGCTTCTGTAAGGCAAAGGACACTGTCAATAGAATCAAACAGCAACCAACAGATTGGGAAAAGATCTTTACCAACCCTACATCCGACAGAGGGCTAATATCTAATATATACAATGAACCCAAGAAATTAGACTCCAGACAATCAAATAACCCTATTTAAAAATGGGTACAGAGATAAACAAATTATTCTCAACTGAGGAAACTCTAATGTTCTAGAAGCACCTAAAGAAATGTTCAACATCCTTAGTCAGGAAAATTCAAATCAAAATAACTCTGAATTCTAGCTCACACCAGTCAGAATGGCTAAGATCAAAATCTTAGGTGACAGCAGATGCTGGCAATTATGAGGAGAAAGAGAAACACTTCTCCATTGTTGGTGGTATTGCAAGCTGGTACAACCACTCTGGAAATCAGTCTGGTGGTTCCTCAGAAAATTGGACATTATATTACCTGAGGACCCAGCTATACAACTCCTGTGCATAAATCCAAAAGATGTTCCAAGATATAACAGGGACACACGCTCCACCATATTCACAGTAGCCTTATTTATAATAGCCCAAAGCAGAGAGGAACACAGATGTTCTTCAACAGAGGAATGGATACAGAAAATATTGTACATTTGCACAATGGAGAACTACTCAGCTATTAAAAACAATGAATCCATGAAGTTCTTAGGCAAATGGATAGAATTAGAAAATATCAACCTGAGTGAGGTAACCCAATCACAAAAGAACACACATGGTATGCAGTCACTGATAAGTGGATATTAGACCAAAAGCTCAGAATAAACAAGATACAATTCACAGACCACATGAAGCTCAAGAAGAAGGAAGACCAAAGTGTGGGTTCTTCGGTCCTTCTTAGTAGGAGTAACAAAACACTTACAGGAGCAAATATAGAGACAAAGTGTGGAGCAGAGACTGAAAGAAAGGCCATCCAGAGACTGCCCCATCTGGGGATGTATCCCACATACAGTCACTAAACACAGAGACTATTGTGGATGCCAAGAAATGCATGCTGACAGGAGCCTGATATAGCTGTCTCCTGAGATGCTCTGCCAGAGCCTGACATATACAGAGGTGGATGCTGGCAGCCAACCATTGACCTGATTATGGGGTCCCCAATGGAGGAGTTAGAGAAAGTACTGAAAGAGTTGAAGTCGTTTGCAATCCCATATGAAGAACAACAATATCAACCAACCAGAACTTCCATTGTCTAAACAACCAACCAAGGAGTACACATGAAGGGATTCATGGCTCCAGCTGTATATGTAGCAGAGGATGGCTTTGTTGGGCATCAATGGGGAAAGAGGCTCTTGGACCCATGAAGGCTCAATGTCTCAGTGTAGGGGAATGGGAAGAATTGGAGGTGAGAGTGGGTGAGTGGGTGTGGGTACACTGGGATAGAGGGAGTAGAAGGGGGTGATGGGATATCGGGTTTCTGGGGGGGTGAATTGGGAAAGGGGATAACATTTGAAATGTAAATAGACAAAATATCCAATAAAAAGAGATATAAAAATATACTTAATAGCAGTTTTTCTAGCCACATATTTTCTAGAACTGTTAACTGGAAAATAAATATTAATTTAAAAGTTATTTTAAATACTAACTGTGCTTTACATGATTGTTTCTATCACATATTCCATTTTTTAAAAATAATTTCTTCATTGAGATGCTTTGGCACAGTAGGTCGTGTGTCTATCCCATAATCTATCCTTTGACAATTTGATACACTTATAAAATGCACTCTGTCCTTATTCACCTCCCGATCTTTCTTATGTTCTTATTGCCTCTACTTTAAATCTCCTGTCACCAAATTCCTGTGATCATTTGAACTATGATGGCCCCCAAAGTCTAACATGTTTGAATAGTTGATTACGAATTGATCGACCTGTTTAGGAAGGATTAGAATGTGTGGCTTTGTTGGAAGAAGTGTGTGTCACTGGGCTTGGGCTTTGAGGTTTCTTAGACTATCCCCAGTGCCTTTTCTGTGCTTCATGGTTGTGTCTCAAGATATGTGCTATCAGCTACTGTTTCAGTGCTATGTCTTCCTGATTGCTGCTATATTTCCCACTGTGATGGTGATAGATTCTAACTCTCTAAAACTTTAAGCCAAAAATGAAATTTTCTTTGACCTCTCTTGGTCACAGTACCTTATGACAGTAGTAGAAAAGCAACCAAGGCAGTTCTTATTTCACTTTAGTATCTTTGAAGATTTTTTGTATGTTTTTGCCTTGTGACCTACTAGATTTAACCAGGGCTACCTGAATGGGTATGGGTGTGGCACTATCAATTACATCACTGAGGTCATTGACTTCCTCTACCTCAGCATACCCTAACTGCTAATAACTGTATTAGGTGCCTAACTGCAATGCATGTGCCTCTTCCCCATCTATGACTAATTGTCTACAGACTCAATCTTGTGCAAGTCTGTGATGGTCTCTGTTGTAAAATTGATGAAACTTAGAAATACTTGGGAGATGGATCTCTTTCTAGGCATGCATTGGTGACGGATTATGTTTACTATATTTATTGATGTGGGAAGACTCATGTCGGGTAATGCTATTTTCCTACTAGAATCCTAGATTGTATGAATGGGGAAAGGAAAGTGAATAGCAGCATCATTCATTTATCCCTTTTTGCTTCAGATGATGGGTGTGATGTGGCCAACTGCTTCAAGCTACTGCTATGTAAGACTTCCCCATTATGATTGACTATAACCAAGCCATTTAAAATAAACCTTGCCTTCATTAAAACATATCAAGTCTCTCCTCACTATGGTCCAGCTCTTACACTCTTTTGGGTGTGGTGTTCCCCGAGCCTCATGGGGGAGTAAAATGAGTGTTCCAGTCAATGGGCTACCTCCACAACAGCCATGCATCTTTGTACCAGTAGGCACATTTTGCCTCTCAAGTTGTGATCATAGCTTACAAGATCCCAAACTGTTGAGGAGTCCCGCCTTTAGAGGTGAGGCTGCCATCTTTGCTCCTGTGACTGAGCAGACGGGTGCAACCAGGTACGCAGGGAACACCCAAGTGTAAGATCACTTGGGACACAGTCTGTCAGGGCCCCACCTGCACCCAGGAGCTGGGCAGCGACACAACCGCCTGTGCACCTATCCTGCCAGGGGACATCTGGTCTGCAGGGAGTCCCACGGTTAGAGGTGTGGCCACCATCTTCACTCCTGTGACTGAGCAGGTTGTTACAGCCAGGAATGCAACAGGGAACATCTGAGTGTAAGAGCACTTGGGATTTGGTCCACCAGGGCCCCACCTGCACCCAGGAACTGGGCAGCACCACCGCACGATGTGCCAGGGGAGAGCCAGTCACCCCGGGGTGCTTGCAGGCATGCAAGAGGGACAAGAGACAGCAGGACCAACTAACACCAGAGATAACCAAATGGCAAAAGGCAAATGTGGGAATATTACTATTAGAAATCAAGGCAACATGGCACCATCTGAACCCAATTCTCCCACAGCAGCAAGTCCCAAAACACCAGAAAAGCAATATTTGGATTTAAAAATCATAGCTCATGATGCTGATAGAGGATTTCAAGAAGTACATAAACAACTCCCTTAAAGAAATACAGGAGAACACAAGTAAACAGGAAGAAACCCTTAAAGAACTACAGGAAAACACAACAAAACAGGTGAAGAAATTGAACAAAACCATCCAGGATTTAAAATGGAGGTAGAAACAATAAAGAAATCACAAAGGGAAACAACTCTGAACATAGAAAACCTAGGAAAGAAGTCAGGAGTCATGGATGCAAGCATCAACAACAGAATACAAGAGATAGAAGAGAGAATCTCAGAAGCAGAAGATACCATGGAAAGCATTGACACAACAGTCAAAGAAAATGCAAAATTTTTCTTTGCATTTTCCTGACCCAAAACATCCAGGAAATCCAGGACAAAATGAGAAGACCAAACCTAAGGATTATAGGTATAAAAGAGAGTGAAGATTTCCAACTTAAAGGGCCAGTAAATGTTTTCAACAAAATTATAGAAGAAAACTTTCCTAACCTAAAGAAAGAGATGCCCATGAACATACAAGAAGCCTACAGAACTCCAAATAGATTTGACCAGAAAAGAAATTCCTCCCATCACATAATAAATAAAACACCAAATGTACTAAACAAAGAAAGAATATTAAAAGCAGTAAAGGAAAAAGGTCAAGTAACATATAAAGGTAGACCTATCAGAATTACACCAGACTCCTCACCAGAGACTGTGAAAGTCAGAAGAACCTGGGCAGATGTCATACAGACCCTAAGGGTACACAAATGCCAACCTAGACTGCTATATCCAACAAATCTCTCAATTACCATAGATGGAAATTACCAAGATGAAGATGACTTTCAGGGGGGAGGGGACCAGGAAAGGGGAAATCATTTGAAATGTAAATAAAGAATATATCTAATAAAAAAAGGAAGAAAAAAAGATCCCAAATTGTTAATATCATTGGTCACTTTTCTCTTTCAGCTGCTTGCCTAAAAATGGCTCCTGTCACTATGAAAGCTAACCACGAAGGAGGAAGCTTCTAGTTCAATTTCACTATTGTTTCTCTGAGTTTGGAAACCAAAGTATGCTGTGTCTTCATCAATAGGTTCTTACCATCCCTGGCTGGTGGGAAACCAAATGTAAAGATGGTAACTATAGGACTCTTTTAGTCAACAACTCTTAGGAGTTATCTCATAACTAGCACTTAGAGTTTTATTTAATAATTCAGGTTTGGACCAAAGTTTTTTTTTTAATCCCACAGGGTGGAGGGAAAAGACCATTGACCCAAATCATCATAACCAGATTAATTAAAGCAGAAAGGTTTTTTGTTGTTATTTTGTTTTGTTTTTCTAATGCACACAGACTGTCTTTTCCTAAAGTTTGGATTTAAGAGATCAGCTTCGAACCTGGGTAAGATAAGGGTTTGTACAGTTGAGAAATATGAAGGTTTACAAATGAGGTAGGCAAATAGGAGGGTTTACAGAAGCAGAAAAAAAAGATATGGTTGCAAAGTACTTATTACAAGAACATTATAACAACAAAGTAGTTATAATAACGTTTTCAAACAAAGACATGGTTACCATTTCCTGGAACAGGTAGTACAGACCATTTGTAGTTAAGGCTACAGGTGGGACATAGCCCAATCCTTGACAAATGGATTTAATTATGAACAGGAATGAATCTAGTTTGTCTTTACTATAAGGCTGCTTTCAAGCTTATGATGAAGGCAGAGTAGTTTATCATTTTTTATTAAGAGATTCAGGTGGACATAAACTCAATAATGTAGTGAATTTTGTAGCACTAGTGCTTGCTTTGTTCAGGGAAAAAATGTTTTAGTGTTGGGTCTAACTTATGGGCATGACTTTATTATAGTTAGCTTTAATTTAATCTGTCCTCTGAATAACCTTCATTAAGAGATCATAAATAAATATTTTTTTTAATTTATAGGGGATTTTTAGCAAAATACACCAGAATGATAAGAACAGAAAATTCCTAAATTTAAAACATTAAAAATTATATCTTAAACAATAAATAATTGTGCTTCTGATAATGTTTTCTAAATGGGCTTTAATATTGACAGGCTAGCCATGTCCTTTTATGAACTCAGAAGGTACTTTGAAATTTAAAGTCTTGATTTCCATTAGGGAAAAATTTATATTCTGCTTCAGCGAAACAAGATGGCTTTGGTTTCTTCACAGTTCTTAGTTAAGCACTTACAACTTTAGCATCAAGCCTCTATGGAGGTGAGAGAACCACCCAATAGAAAGACTCCTAATTCTGGATGGAAACTGACAAAAGGCAAAGACCTAGCAATAAATGGGGACTTGTTTTCCTAGTGTTATAGTTTCATTCCTGTTGTTGTATTAAAAACTAACAAAAAGCAAGTTAGAGAAGAAAAAAGTTTTTTTCGTCTTACAATTTCAGTTCATAATCATGACAGCAGGAGAGCCAAAGTGGTGAGTGCATGCTTTCGTCCATTATACTAAAGACAAACTAGTACCTTAAAGTACCTTGTCATATCACACTCACAGTCAAGTATGAGCAAAATGGATGCAGGCATGCCACTTGCTTCGTCTATTAATTTCTCCACTTTTTACAATTCATGACAATCACTTGTATAGGGAATGATGCCACCCATAGTGATTTGGATATTCCTACATCAAAAATTAAGTTAATTAAGACAATCCTGCACAGACCTGTCCTGAGAGCAACCTAACACAGATAATCTATTATTGAGTCTTTGGTTCAGCAGTTAAGAGCACTTGGTGTTTGTTCTTCCAGAGAACTTCCAAAGTTCCTAACCCCGTTTGGAAGAGTTTACATTGAGAATCTCACATCTTTTTCTGGCTTTCTCAGGCACTGTATTCATGTGCACAGTCACACAGACATACATATAAGTGATAAATAAATTCAAGTGTGTATACACATGAAGAAGACACTTGAATATTATTTTTTTAAAAAAGGAAGTAGAAACATTTTATGATAAAATTGAAGATTTACATGTAAAATATTTCTGATAAAATTGAAGAAATATATGGAAAAACATGTTAAAATTTATGATTTTCATGAAACATTATACAGATAAAATGGAAGACATAAAAACATTGCTAAATTAATTGAAAAAAGAAGTAGAAACATTTTATGATAAAATTGAAGATTTACATGAATTTTTTTTCTGATAAAGGTCAAGAAATATATAAAAAACATGTTAAAATTGAAGATTTTCATGGAAAATTATACAGATAAATGTTAAATATAAAAACATTGCTAAATTGATTGGAAAAGGAAGTAGAAACCTTTTATGATAAAATTGAAGATTCAAATGGAAATTATTTCAGATAAAATTGAAGAAATATATAGAAAAACTTGTTAAAATTAGCAATTTTCATGGAAAATTATACAGATAAGATGGTAGGCATAAAAACATTTCTATATTAATTGAAAGTGGAATTATAAATATTTTCTGATAAAAATGAAAATTTACAAGGAAAATAATTCTGATAAAATTGAAGAAACATAGAAAAAGAGTTTAAATAGAAGATTTTTATGTAAAACAATATGGATAAATTGGTAGACTTAAAAAACATTTCTAAATTAATTGAAAGAGAAACTATAAACATTTTATGATAAAATTAAAGATTTACATATAATATATTTCTGATAAAAATTGAAGAAATACATAGAAAATCACATTAAAATTGATAATTTTCACTGTGTCTCTTGTTTAGTTTGTCTTTCCCTGATTTGTCCATTGATGAGAGTGAGGTATTGAAGTCACTGACAATCATTGTGTGAGGTGCAATGTGTGCTTTGAGCTTTAATAAAGTTTCTTTTATGAATGTGGGTGCCCTTGCACCCACAAGCGTAGATGTTCAGAATTGAGAGTTCTTCTTAGTAGTTTTTTCCTTTGATGAGTATGAAGTGTCCTTCCATGTCTCTTTTGATGACTTTTGGTTTGGAAGTCTATTTTACCAGATATTATCATGACTACTCCAGCTTGTTTCCTGGGAACATTTGCTTGGAAAATTGTTTTCCAGCCTTTTAATCTGAGGTAGTGCTTGTCTTTGACACTGAGGTATGTTTCCTGTATGCGCAAAATGCTGGGTCCTGTTTAGGTATTCAGTCTGCTAGTCTTTTAATTGGGATATTGAGTCCATTGATATTAAGAGATATTAAGGAATAGTGATTGTTCCTTCCTGTTATTTTTTATATTATTTTTATGTTTGTGTGGGTACCTTCTTTTGGGTTTGTTGGAAGAAGATTACTTTCTTGCTTTTTCTAGGGTGCAGTTTCCCTCTTTGTGTTGGTGTTTTCCACCTATTGTCCTTTGTAGGGCTGGATTTTTTCAAAGATACTGTATAAATTTGTTTTTGTCATGGAATACCTTGGTTTCTCCATCTATGGTGATTGAGAGTTTTGCTGGGTATAGAGGTCTGGGCTGGCATTTGTATTCTCTTAGGGTCTGTGTGAGATCTGCCCAGGATCTTCTAGCTTTCATTGTCTCTGATGAGAAGTCTGGTGTAATTCTGATAGGTCTGACTTTATAAGTTACTTGACCTTTTTCCCTTACTGCTTTTAAGATTCTTTCTTTAGTTATTGCATTTGGTGTTTGATTTTTATGTGCCGGAAGGTATTTCTGTTCTGGTCCTGTCTGCTTGGAGTTCTATAGGCTTCTTGTATGTTCATGGGCATCTCTTTATTTAGGTTAGGGAAGTTTTCTTCTATAATTTTGTTGAAGATATTTATTGGCCCTTTAAGTTGTAAATCTTTGCTCTCTTCTATACCTATAATCCTTAGGTTTCATCATCTCATTGTGTCCTATATCTGTTGGATATTTTGGGTTACAAGCTTTTGCATTTTGCATTTTCTTTTACTGTTGTGTCAATGCTTTCTATGGCATCTTCAGCACCTGGGATTCTTTCTTCTATCTCTTGTATTCTGTTGTTGATGGTTGCGTCTATGACTTCTGAATTCTTTCCAAGGATTTCTATCTCCAGAGTTGTCTCCCTTTGTGATTTCTTCATTGTTTCTACTTCCACTTTTAGATCCTGGATGGTTTTGTTCAGTTCCTTCACTTGTTTGTTTATGTTTTCCAGTAATTCTTTAAGCAATTTTTGTGTTTCCTTTTTTAGGGCTTTTATCTGTTGACCCATGTTCTCCTGTATTTCTTTAAGGGAGTATTTATGTCCTTCTTGATATCCTCTATCAGTATCATGAGATGCGATTTTAAATCCAACTCTTTCTTTTCTGGTGTGTTGGGGTATATAGGACTTTCTGTGGTAGGAGAACTGGGTTCTGATGTTGCCAAGTAGCCTTGTTTTTTGTTGGTAGGGTTCTTGTGCTTGCCTTTTGCCATCTGGTTATCTCTGGTGTAAGTTGGTCTTGCTGTCTCTAGGTGGAGATTGTCCCTCTTGTGGGCCTGTAAGCCTGTGTCTGTATGCCTGGGAGACCAACTCTTTCTGGCAGGGTGTGTGCAGAAAGCTGTGGATCTGCCTAGCTCCCTGGTGTAAATGGCACCTGGAAGGCTCCTGTCCCAGCTGTTCCACTGATATTATGCCCTGTGTGTTCCTAGCTGTTTCCCTCCAGAGTGTTATTGGAAAGGTGGAGATCTCACCTCCCAACTCAGAAGTGGAGTACTGCTGGGAGATCACTCTCTCCTGGCAGGCCATGCACAGAAGGCTGTGGAGTCACCTGGCTCCCTGGTGCAAATGGCGTTCCAAAGGCCCTGTCCCATCTGCTCCACTGATCCTGTGGCCTGTGCCTAAAATTTTCTATTTGCTGCCTGCCAATGCTAGAAATTTTGTTCTCTCTGAAGGAAACTCATTTTCTTTTATTTCATTTTATTTGTTTCTCTTTATCCATTGTTTTTGTTTTTGAAGTCAGGGCCTCATTGTTTAGCTAGGAATGATCAAGAACTTCCAAGTTGCTCATATTGGCCTTGAACTTTTATTGTTTCTTTGCACTGTGGGCACCAAAGATCTTTAGAAAAGACTTTTTAAAATTCTTATTTATATCTGCCTATCTATTCATTTGTTTATTTATCTTTGTTCTGTTGAGAGGGGGTCTTTCTATGAAGCTCAGATTGCTCTTGAATTTGTCATCCCCTTACCATAAGCTCAACCTCTTGAGTGCCTAGACTATACACATACATCACAGCAAATCTAGATAGAGCCTGACCAGTTAATGGAAGAGTTATCCGTTCTGATACCACTGATGTTAGACATCACAATTTCTAGGATATGCCTTGCAGACAATTCTTGTGGCCCAGACAAACAGTGTAGAACTTGGACCAAAAACACACACAAAGTCTAGGAGCTTGCTGGAAAGGCATATTCTTAGTCCATGACCAAGATCTGGCTAAAACTGTGCAGGCTAAAGTGATCACCACATGATTTACATTAAAATGAAAAGTGCTATTCTGGCTTCCCTAGAGTAATCATGAGGAAACTCTGACCTTCCTTAAAGGTCTAGATCCTCTTACAGTTCTTTTTAATTACTTAATTAATTTGCATCCTGATTGCAGTTTCCCCTTTATCTTCTGCGCCTAGTCCTTACTTCTCACCTCCCTCTCTTCATACCTCCTCCCCTTCTCCTTAGGGTAGGAGAGACCTCCCATGGATATCAATCCTCCTTGGCCTACCAAGTTTATGTAGGACTAGACACATCTCCTATAGAGGCTAGATAAGACACCCAGTTAGGGGAAAGGGATTCAAAGGCAGGCAACAGAGTAAGAGATAGCCTCTGTTCCTACTGGTAGGTCTCCCACATGAAGACCAAGCCACACTTCTGTTACATATGTGTAGAAGTCCTAGCTCCATTTCATGAATGCTTTCTGGTTAGTGCTCTCTGTGAGCCTTTATGGGCCCAAGTTAGTTGATTCTGTAGGTTTTCTTGTGATATCCTTGACACCCCTGGCTCCTTCAATAGTTCCTCCCCCTCTTCCACAAGATTACAACCTAGTTGCACTGAATGTTTGGCTGTGGGTCTCTGCATCTGTTTCTATCACATTCTGGGTGAAGTCTCTCCGATGATAGCTATGCTAGGCTCCTGTCTGTAAGTATAACAGAATATCATTAACAGTGTCAGGAGTGGGCTATTTCTCATGGCATGGTTCTCAAGTTGGGTCCATCATTGGTTAGCCATTTCTTAACTTTTGCTGCAACTTTATCTTTACATATCTTTTAGGTAGTACAAATTGTGTGTCTATGGATTTTTGTCTTGGTTTGTGTCCCCATTCGTCCACTGAAAGGAGGTGGCCATTTCCATATTCCTTATTGCTGGGAGTCTTAGCTAGGGTCACTCTCTTAGACTCCTGGGGAGTTTTCATTATCCTAGGTTTCTAGTTGATCCCAGAGATGCTTCCTACCATCACTGATCCACTGATTCCTATCCTCTCTCTGAGTTCTCTCTCTCTCTCTCTCTCTCTGTCTCTCTCTCTCTCTCTGTCTCTCTCTCTCTGAGTTCTCTCTCTCTCTCTTCATCATATCCACACTTGATCCCTCATGTTCCCCTACTCATACCCTCTCCTACCCAGTTTCTTCTCTCCAGTCACCCCCTTATCTACTTTATTTCTCCTTCTCAGTGAGATTCAAGCATCCATCCTTGGGCCCTACTTGTTACTTAGCTTCTTTCTTCTCTGGATTGTAGTGCGGTTATCTTATACTTTATGGCTAATATCTTCTTATAAGTGAGTATATGGCATGTTTGTCTTTCTGGATGTGGGTTACCTCTCTTGGAATGATCTATTCTAGTTCCATCCATTGCCAGCAAATTTCTTTTTAGTCCTAGTGGTTATTAGGAATCACTTAAGCTTTTCCTGAAAATTACTGAGTTCTAGATTTCCTTCTATGTTTTAAAGAATAACCCTTCTAAAGTGTGGTGAATAAAATTTTTAACACTAGGAAGTCAGATGGATAGATTCAGGTATCCAAGAAAAATTATAAATGATTCTAAGTTTCAGTCTCCATATATAACCCAGTTACTATTAATTTTTTTTCGGTGTTCCTAAAATAGTGGATGTGTCTTGGATTTAAAGAAGTATATTTCTGCTGAAATTGTGTCTTACCGTCATATGCTGAGATAAGAGATACCCATTACTCTTTTAGAATAATTTAGACTAGACTTTTCTAAAACAAAACAAAACAAAACAAAACACCAACAAAAAGCAAAAAAGCAAATCTACCACCTCTTTCTATATAAATAACATATATTCAAGAAGGGATGACTATTTACATGGTGAGTTTATTGAGGTGCTTCCTTTTGTGAGAGAATGTCACATATTGTCTAGTTTCATTAGAATAAACTGTGGGAAAAGCCCTCTTCAATGAAGTCACACTGATATATAAGCTGGTCGTAACTGCCCTTCTTTTTCCCCCCACCTCTGCCGTACTGAGGACCTGATCTTTACCTTTCTTTATTTTGTTCTTCTAACCAGCTATGTCATTTCAATTTTGCCACCTCTCTATCTCAAATCCCAAGAAAGTCTGTTTCATTCTATGTACTAGGCATACTCTCTCACCTACCCCCAAGACATTCCTGACAGGATGACAGGACACCAGCAAGACACAACAGAACTAGACCACAGCCAGACTGCATTCTGTTACCTCTTGGACTTCCATTTGCCATTGCAAATAGTCCTTTATCTACCTTCAGCATCAAGAAACTGTCCTCCGGGCATGACCATGCCACACCCTTCTTTTCTTATGTCTACTAGTTGTTTCTTGAGGTTACAAATGACCAGTACCTATCTTGCAGTCAGGTTTCTGGAAAACACTGTTCCTGAGGGGAAACACCACACTTACAGTTCACAAAGGCAGCTCCATAGGGAAAGTAAGACATGGATTTCGTTGTTTATGCTTTGGGCTCTTGAGTTCTTGGAAGGGCATATCGGAAATTGGACTTACTGTGCTTAAATTTTGACTTTAATTCTCTGCTTTCTTGATGTAGATAAAATGGACTCAAAAGAAGAGACAGATCTAGTAACAGTGACTGGTGCAGCTACATGGAGCAGGATTCCTTACTTTGTCTTTGTAAGGACACTAACTTTTCTTTCTCACATCTTTCTACTCTCCAGAAATCTACCTTTGAAGTTACCATCTCCTAAATTTGAAAGATATTTTGCTATGGTCCACTGGTTATTAAATGACATCAGGAACCTAAATTGTTTTAAAGAATTGTATCTTTTAATATTAGTGTTTAGCTTTTATCTATGATATTTCAAGCTTATAATTCAAGTAGTATTAAAATGTACCCCCAGGAGGTATTTGCTTCAGAGTTGTAAGCAATATTTCCTATTCTAATCCTTTTATGATGTGCCTGTCATTTTCTATTTTTTTTCCAAAAAATAGAAATGCAGACAGATGGCTACTTAGAATTAATAAATGGATTTTGAAATATAAAGTACATTTATCAGGATATGCATTGTCAGTAGAATTTAGGATATTTAGCCACTGCTTAATTTTTAAAAGAATTACATTGGGATTCTTCCCTTTAATGGAACTGAATTTGTGATATAAAGTAAATAAATACAGTTTGATCTATATTTTTAAAATATCAACTATTCCACATGGTTTAGTAATACAAAATAAGCACTGTACTCAGGAGTAGATCACTTAAGGTCATGCAGACATAAATCATAAGGGCTCATGACAAACACAGTGAGTGGTTTAAGTCTAAGAAGAAACCATCTCTGGAACATACTGACTTATAGCTTACAACAAAGCAGCAAGCATAGAAATATATCTTGAGGAAATGGTTTTAGTTGAAATTGATCATGATCTCACATACATGGCACAAACGAAGAAAAGAAGTACCTTATTACCACAGAGTAGCCTTCCATTGACATTGATTTATTAAAGTAAACTTTTAGGTCTAACATAATAAAAATTCAAGAAGAAACTGGAAAGATGTCGGCTCAGAAGGTAAAGGTCCTAGCTACCAAACTCAAAATCTGAGTCCAATCCTTCAAACCGACATGGTGGAAGAAGAGAAGTAAACTGACTCCAACAAAGTGACATCTCACCTATACAGGTGCACACCATGGCATGCAGGCACCTTCCCTCCAGTACCAGAATTCATATTAAATAAATAATTATTAGGAAGCTGAAGAGATGACTCAGTGGTTAAGAACACCAACTGCTCTTCCAGAGATCCTAAGTTCAATTCCCAAGAACCACATGGTGTCTCACAACCATCTGGTATGTCTGAAGAGAATCATGGTGTACTCATATACATAAAAAAATAAATCTTTAAAAATAAATAAACAAAATATTTTTAAAAAACATAAGAAAGTAGAACCAGAATGCAAATCGTTGTCAGAAGGGAGAAGCAAGAACAGAAGCCAATAGCATAAAGAGCTCAGTAAGTGCCTGAGAAAGTGAAATCATGAGAGTCAGCCTGTGAAAGTATCACGTCAAAACCATCTACAGAAGTGACAGGCTTAAAGATATCTGCTGGAAGCAGGACAGGAAGTAAAAGGACATGGAATTTATTGAAAATTTAGTATTCTTAGTAAAATAATCGCAAGAATAAAAATAAATGACAACTGTTGTCTAAGACTAAAATCAACCTAGTTTAGAATATTAAAAATTATATTAACTTAAATTTAAGATTGCAAATGCAGAGAACAAAGAACCAAGCAGTCTTATAAATGTTCCCTTAGAGCTGAAGGGGTTTGCAACCTCATAGGAAGAACAACAATCAACCAACCAGACCCCCCAGAGCTCCCAGGGACTAAGCCATCAACCAAGGGGTACACATGGCTCCAGCTGCATATGTAGCAGAGGATGGCCTTGTCAGGTGTCAATGGGAGAAGAGGTCCTTGGTCCTATGAAGGCTCAATAAATGCCCCAATGTAGGGTCATCGAGGGCTGGGAGGTGGGAGTGGGGTGGGTGGAGGAACTCTGCCATAGAAGTAGGAGGAGGGAGGATGGGATAGGAGGTATCCGGGAGGGGGGACAACTTGGAAAGGGGATAACATTTGAAATGTAAATAAAGAATATATCAAAAAATAGAAAACTTTATTAAAAACATGTTCCCTGAGGGTTTTGTAGAATGACAGCTATACTTACAATTGAAACCACAAATGAAGGCCTAGGCTAGGTGTTATTATGTTACACATTAGTTAACTAGTTATGATTGGTTGGTAGCAAGTTTAAGGTGTTTTGTAAAAAAGCAGTGTAGAATAGCAAGGGAAATTAAGAACAATTTAGGATCTGTAGATCAGATTGGGTTACTCCATCCAAAGGTGAGTTCATACCGATTTGGGGTGGAGAAGGTCAGAAGTAGGAAGGTAGGTATATTTGCTTCCCAGTTGTAATCTTTAGGTGTCAGGGTGATGGAGAAGGCTTACTCAGTGAAATTCCTACCACTCAGGAATGAGTACTTGAGTTTCAATCCCCAACACTCACATCAAAACAAATTAGCAAATACTTTGGTGATTCAATTCACATCTATGATCCCACGGTTGTGATAATAAAAATAAGAGAATCCCTGGGAATTTCTAGATATGTAGTCTAACCAATCAGCTTGCTTCCAGGTTCAGTAAGAGATGCTGTCTCAAAAAAGAAAGTGCAGAGAAACAACACCAGGCATTGACTTCTGGCTTCCCTATGTGCATGTACACACATGAACACACACACACACACACACACACACACACACACGGGCGGGGGCTGGAGAGCATGAGAGCAAGAGGAGGGTGAGACAGAGACATAGAGAGAAAGACAGAGACAGAGCAACAAACTTACAGAGAACAGTGCCACTAAATTTAACAGTGACTCCCACCCCGATACAATCTTAATGCGCAGAATTAGTCTTCTTCCATTTTTTAACTTGACCACACGAGCTTAAAATAATCCATTGTAATCATATAGTAGCAAACTAGATATAGATAAGAAAGAGTTAGCAGTCTAGAGTGAATGTCAGAATAAAACATTCTAAATAAAACATTCAGAGAGTAGTTCGGGAATAGCAAGATGACTCAGGCCACCAAGCATAATAATGCCCAGGGTCTGTTGTACTCCGGTCTTCCTCTCTCCCAGGGGCGCCTGAGATCTACTAGCATGCTTACAGGAGGAGGCAGGGCAAAGTCCAGAACCAGGAGTCTACAGTGGTTCCTGTTCTCCTCTCTGGGTACCCAGGTGCTGCTGGCATACCATCAGCAGTGGAAGTCAGGAGGCCGTGGCGGGGATTGTCTGAGGTCTATGGTTTCTCTCAGGGAGTCTACGTGCAAGGCAGGAAGGAGCCTCGGACGAACAGTATCCAGCCTGGCTGGATAAGAGTGCCACGTGTATGTGAGGGGATCAGGAGAGAAAACCTCTCTTCTGGGACTCTTAGGCTTGGCTCATTTAGGTGAAGGCTTTCCCAGTGGAGATCTTTAATAAACCAGCTCTCTGAGATGATCCTTGATTGTTCTTATTGCTTTATTTGGTGGTGGATATACATACATACACTTTATTCAGTGTGAACCAGGGATTATAAACCTCTTGGGGGAAGGAATATCCAGGAAGAGAAGATTGGCAGAAGGCTCAAGGCTATGTAGATACCTCATTAGCGTGGAAAGCACTCCAGGTGTTATGCTACAGTGGCTGAGTGCCCATGGTCCTCTCATGATTACCTGTTCCAGACAGGTAGGAAATGGCTCCACCTCCACCCCAGGATTCTCAGGGTTTGAGCTCCCTCAGCCTTACAAGTTCTTATGTCTGTACTGTAGCATGGGCTCACATGCCCTACAACAGTCCAGTCCTTTATACTAACATGGTGGAAAGAGAAAAACCAACTTTTACATATTCTCCTTACATTTACAGGTACATCATGGCACATGCTTGCCTCTTCTCACATCTACACACACAGAACAGTAATGGATAGAGAATAATGAAAAGAAACAAATAAGCAATGACAGCACAGGGAAACAGAGAAAAAATAAAAGTATGGCAAGAAAACATAAGCATGGTTCCCATAGACGCATGTTTGGATACTTTGGCCCCAGTTGGTAGAACTGCTTTGGAAGGATTAAGAGACACATCCTTGTTGGAAAAGATGTGTCACTGGTGGTAAGCTTGAGATTTCAAAGGACTCATGACATTCCCAGTGTGTTCTCTGCTTCCTGCTTTCAGATCAAACTGTGAGCTCTTAGCCTTTCCTGTTACCATGAGTTGCTCAGCCACTGTGGACAGTAATCCTTTGAAACCATAAGCCCAATTATATACACTTTCTTTTAGAGGTTGCCTTGGTCATTATGTTTAATGACAGTAGTACAAAAGTAACTAAGACAGGACAGCATACATTCAGTGTTCTAGAAAGAAAGGGAAGAGGCAATATTTAGAGTTACACTTAGGAGAATTTTCCAGAAGTGACAACTTTAATTCACAAATTCAAGCAGTTCAAATAATCCAGACCCAGACAAAGAATTCTCTCTGGAAATGTAAAGAAACTACATGGGAAGGCCAATAGATATGCATAAAAGCATTTCTAAACAGAATAAAAAGGAGAGATTACTTTCAGAGAAATGGTGGCTACACTGAAGAGAAAAAAATTACATGTGCAAAAGGAATGAGCCCATGAACATGTATGGAGCAATTGAACTTGCATGGAAGAACAAGAACTTGGTAGTAAGAAAGAAGAAAGAAACATATGGGTGCATATGAAGACATGCTTATAGATTCATAGGAGAAGTAAGAGTTCTCATCAAGGAAGAGTAGGTCAAAATGCCAGATAATAGAAGAGGAAATAAAGACAGAATAGAAAACAGAAAAATGGGAGACAAGAAAAATGATAATATACTAGAGTAGATGACGATTGTGGGAAAGTGGTACACAGGGAGAGCTTCTCAAAAGCAGGTCCCTGCATCACAGATTTGAAATTCTGACCCAATCACTGCAAGCAGAAGGTTGACTGAGCTGCCAAATGATACCAAGGTCCATTTTAAAAATATATAGAATTTTCTTAAGGATATTCACAAATATTTATGGAATGGAATCCAGTTAGATGTCATATCTACTTACATTCAAAAGTTAGGGGATTTATCACATAAACATGATTTTTATGCTAGACTTTCATGAGCTACTTGAATCAAGGACCCACACTTTATTAATGTGGTGCAGTAGTGATGCAAGGATTGGCTTGTGTTCTCTGCTGCACTCTGTGTCCCTAGGCTTTGCCTATGCGCTTCTCTGTCTCATTATGTTGCCCATGCCTGCTGGAAGTCAGTTCTATGTGGAAAAGGTTAATGGCTGTGGCAACACTCTTGGTCATTCTCAGGGCATCATTTTAACAGGTATCCACTTGTAACTTAGGTAAGTTTGTTGGAGTATTTGACTTAGCTTGTTGTAGTAAACACTAGTTTTGCAAAGGGCAAATTATGAGCCTATGTGCTTGTGTAGCTTATAAAATATTTGAACAGCTGGGCAAACATTCTTAACTGAACAAAAAGGAAGTAAGAGGCAATTAATCACTGCAATAATCGTATATAAATGGGTCCAATAAAAGCAATAGAGGAGCCATTGAGTCTTATGGGAATGTTAAGTACATGCTGCACTTAGCTAGCCTTGAGCTGCAGAGGAAAAAGAGCTTTTACATTGTATGAGTTGGCTTAACTAGAGATTAAATTAATGGTTCCAAGTTCAAAGGCCCTCAAAGTAAACAATCATTTACAATATTAGTAACCCACATTTCCCCTCACGACAATAGATTATTTTTATTATGCTATGCAAATTTAGCTCAAACTCTCAGTTTCGTATATACATTTAGCGGTGTCCCAAATTTTTTAATGTCTTTCTATCTATTGTAAAAATAAGTTTGATATTCTACAACATAACATCTCAATAACTGGCAACAATTTTGAGATGGACTGGAGTTATTGCTTTTAGTTATGATTGTGTTTCAAGCATTTAGATGACAGGCAGTATACTCAGCTATCAAGTATTGATTAAATACTGCATTAACTTGTATTCAATGCAGTCATACTAAAATGTTAAGGATTATAGATTAGAGAACAGTTAATAAATTTTTCTGATAGTTCTGGAAATATTAAACACTGGCATAAAAATGATGTTTGCATATCATATTATTATGTATATCTGCTATACTGATTCCCTACCCATATCTCACATTGTGTCATTTAGCATGTACTTAAGAAATGTCATGTTTGTCACTAAATCTAGATGTATTATCTAGCAGTAGTGGCTAGGACAGTGTGGTATCAGGGAAGTGTTGTAACAGGCCTTGATATCACCATTTAGATACAAGTAGAACAGGCTCCTAAGCAAACTACAGGAGATTAGAAGTTTGGGTAGCAGCTAGCATACTGCTGGTATCCTAAGGAGGGTGAGGGGGAGTCTCCAGTTTGGAGAAATGATGTTTGTTTAGAATGACTTTCATTGTGTGCCATTCTTGACATGGAGTTAATCAGAAGCAATGTAGTCCAGAATGGTCAGTGTGCAGTTTATAGATGTTAACAAGAGCTGCTATGCATGTAATTTCTCATAATGCCATCTTTGCCATGCTCATAAGGGCAGTCCTGGTTGATCAAAATTCAGGTCTGGTCCAAGACTTAGATTCAAGAGTCCTGGACTATAGCTGAAGGGTTTAAGGATATTGTATTTTACCACTAGCAGTTTGTGATTTCTGGATCATGCTTGTTAAAATTTTCTAATTGTGACCAGCTTCATTTTCAGGTCTCTTATTAACTTGTCTACACATAGGTTCCCCTTTATCTTCTACCAAGCTCCTAGACCTTGAGGTCGATTGATAGTAATGAAATTCAGATCTCACTCTCTTCCTTTCTACTATATTATTTACAGTAAAAACTATGGTTGATAAGTGGGCCATCACAGTCTTCATAGGACATAAAATCATTTTGAAATTGCTTTCACTTAGGAAGTATTGGCTCCAAACTCAGACTCTATTTTGACGTTTTCACAGTAAGTGTCCACCACTCAGCAACCTTGTTTTGCTTGTTTTTCTCTGTGTTCTGCATCTTCACCTTAAACTGCCTTGATGTTTTAGCACCGAGGTGTCCAGGTTGTGCTCGTACTTGTTATTCCCTTGCTTCAGCATCTAGAGTCCTTGGGATAACAGCACTACCACATCTGGGCCAACTCAAGTGTCTTGATTACATCAGATCCTCTAATGATGTCATCCTCCCCGCCTCCTTTGAAACTTCCTCCTGGGAAACTTAGCAAGAATGCTGTGTGTTATGCTTATTATCTGTCTTTAGTAGGCTTCCATGAACACTACACCTGGCTTTTTCTTTAAGAAATACACTCCAGAAATTTCATGAAAATTAATATCATCAGGTGAAGTCCTATTCAGATATTTTTGTTTAAAATATTTCTATTTCTGAGGCAGGAGAAAAAGGCAGGAAAGATATGCCATTATGGGAAGGAGAGCACTGGGAGGGAAAGGGGCTTCATCCAAGGATCGACCTGTTGTTTCTGCTGGTGAAGGTGGGGAGTTCAGGTAGCACACTGATGGAGCCAAAATGTTTACAGAGATAAGGAACACACTGCTTACTGAGGGCCAAAATCATGTAAAATGTTGACTTTCTAGCACTCTCCTTTCACCCCCAAATCCACAATAATGCCTCAAGAATGTACCTTACACCTTTGTTTACAAAGTAAACTCTTTAATCTTTAGAACCTGTCGTAGGTTATCCTCTCAGCACTGAAGATTGATTGAGAACAAGTCAAGTGGGCTTGCCAGTTCTCACCTCCACTTCAGCTCATCTTAGAGAAGCCCACACCAATGCTCCTGGTGTGCTCTACTCTTCCCTTAGTACTTTCCTTTCTGCATTTTATAAACTTCATCTTCACTTCATACTGGTTCTCACTGGTTCACCTTGAAATTCTTTACTGCATTGAAACCAGGAATCTGGGTTTGCTTGGGTAAAGACTTGTGTGAAGAATGCAAAACACTTGGAGTGACAGCCCAGGGTAGAGTTGGACAATTATTCTTGTCACAGCCAAAAGTTCCAGATCTATTTAGTCCCCCATTGATTGGAATGTAAACCTCTTGTGTTAAATATTTTTTGATCCCTAACTACTGCCAATAAAGTCTTAATTGTCAATGTAAGTAAGTCAAATTAGAGCCTGGGAAAATTATTTAGTGTCTGTATTTTTAACTTAAGTGGCATACTTTACAGACTGGAAAGAGTCTGAAAAATAGGTTGTATATACAACTTATGTTTATATGGCACATTATAGTTCTAAAGTATGTTTAAAGATATGATCTTAATTTAGCAATCAGTTCAGTAAGTTTTTCTGGCCTGAAATGAGCCTATTTGTATGTGTATGCAATGAGGCTCAGAAAGTTTTGGCAACTGTTAGCAAATAGAAGATATGGAGGAGTCCAAAAAGTGTTGGTGATAAGTTTCTTTATGTGAGGATGAATTCTGGTCGACAGTAATTAATTTCAAAGGCAGCGCCTATCCTATTGATATGGAACACACAAGTTGGTAAGTTCTCAAATTACTGCAGGAAGATGGTGGATTATACCAGCATATGAAAACAGAAAACGACCATACTCTGATGAGCGTAAAACAAAGATCAATAGCCAGAATCACTTGCAGAAAAAATGCTATTTTCAAAGCCACATGACATAAACTTTAAAATATTTACATAAATAAGAACAAAAATTTCAAAAGCCATTCTTCATATATTTATTTGCTTTTTCCCCTTTTATTGGCTCTTGCACTATTATTTATTTGTTCAACTGAACTTTAGTATTCCTTCAAATTGTGGCTGAGTTCATAAACATTCGTATTTTGCCACCCTTTTTGTGATTTTTCTTACTCATATTCTAAATACAATTTCTTTTGACCTTCTGTTAATGAAATAAACATCTAAAGTGCACTTTGGAAAATGAGTTTCCGCTCCGTAAATAAATATAATTTATCGTAGTTTTATTGGAATTTTTGTTATTTTGTGATTGCTCTCAAAATTTTGTGAGCAAACGTCATGGAGTCACTGAACACAATTACAAAAACAGATGAAAATACTGTAATAATGCTCAAGAATAATTCCTGAACAATTATTATTGTTACAGTTCCAATCTACACTGTCCCAAATTCTCCATTAAAAACATTAATCATTATCTAACATTCTAAGTGAATTAATAATCTCTATAATAGGGCATTCATACATATGATAATTTTATGAATTTTTCATGATACAAAAATCTCCCCTCCAAAAATAATTCCTATCTTTCAAATTTAAATACAAGTCTTTTGTTTTATAACAATCTCTTGAGTACAGATTTAATAAAAATATATAAACATCAGAGAGTTTCCAAATATTTTTTTATTTCTTTTGATTATCACTTTTACTCCTAGCAAAAATGTTATGAATACTCACGGAGTTTTAAGTTTTAAGCAGTATTTTGCATATTTAAATAAGAATGTGATTTATCCTCCTGCCAATTGTTTCTTAGACACTGAATTCTATCTAATTCACTATTGTTTGATTTTATCACAAACTGAAACAAGAATAACTGTTATAAAATAAAGCATTTTCCAGATGATACCTAAAAATAGATCTATGAGCATTTGTCAAATGGTTTGAATTTTGTCTCCAGGCCATTATTGCTTATTGAAAATAACACTAGAAAGAATCAGTTTTCTTGTCTGGCTTGTCTTCTCTGTAACAATATGATAGATCGGAAAGTGTATAAAATATGAAGGTTTATTCAGCTTGAGGCCCCGAAGGCTGAGGATCCTAGTGCAGAACACTGTAAAAGGAGGTAAGAATGTATATTTATGCATCCTCCCCATGCCTCCAGATTGTGCACACGTGAGAGAGTAAGTTTCGAGGAAGATGGCACAGTCTCTCCTTAGGTCTACTTTGCCATACAGCATGGATGATGCAGGAAGTGCCACCTTGCCCTTCCCTGCTAGTCTCTTCCCTAGCACACACCCCTTCCACCCAATATTCTAAATTCTCAACATGGGCATTCGTGAAACCTCTCCCCAACTCAGCTCACATGAAATGACTTGCATAAAAGTGACATTTGCCTAAAAAGAAACCTGGCCTCTGGTCTCCAGGAGGTCTCAGGATCAGATCTGTGTCCCTTCCAAAGGAAAGCAGAAACTGTGGAGAAATACCTCACCCCATCATGAGTATCTCCAACCCACTTTCTTATTGTAAACACTAGTGTCTCAGAATAGCTCTTCCCCTTTTACCCTCAAAGAGGAGATTTGAACACCAGAGTCTCTTCCTTTTCTCAATGAATAAAATTCATTTCTTAAATGAATATGTTTTAGTTTCATTAGGTTTTTGTTCTTGAATTTTGACTGAGCAGCAAGAAGTACAAACCTCAGATTTTGATAATATCTGGGGTAAGTCTTCTGCTGGTCAGCAGCACTGGGATGGTGCTAAGTCTCACATAGTATAAAGGGGGCATGGCAGTGACAAAGAAAACCTGACTTTTTGTTTCAGATTTATTTATTTATTTTATGTATGCGAGTACATGGTCGATGTCTTCAGACACACCAGAAGAGGAGGACATCAGATCCCATTACAGATGGTTGTGAGTCTCTGTGTGGTTGCTAGCAATGCATGCCTGATACCTGTGGAGGCCAGACGACTCATATTCTCTGAAACTGAAGTTTCAGACTGCTGTCATGTCAGAGCTAGGAATCAAACTCAGGTCCTCTGGAAAAGTAGCCAGTACTCTTAACTACTGAGCCATCTCTCTTGCCTCTTGGGCAGATTTTTATGCTTATTTTTTTAAGAGAAAAAAAATAGAGGCTTGTGCAAGATTGCATGATATTCTCTCTAGTTCTAAAAATGCATACTTTCAAATTCATGCTATAAATACCTTGAATCATAAAGATGGTAGTATTTGACCTGCTGTGTTCATTTTTACACAACATAATTCATATTTATTACAATTTCTATTGAAATTTTAATATCTGGGTATTATAGTAATAAAAACTGTTCACTAAATATGTAATGGGCAATACTGTTATGTTAACTACCTCCTTCACATTACTGTTGTACATAATTTTTGACATCCATTAAGGTGATTGAATATTATAATAAAGTTTAACGAAGTTATAACATTTTTCAGTTTATTTCAGGTAACAAAATATTTTGTTCCAAGCATGTGGTAACAGTAGTATTTGAATATCTAGTCATGTATATGGGCTTCAAGCAGTCATGTTTCATTAGAAATGTCCTTGGACTAGAAACTAAAACCTAGGTCTTCAGTTGACTTTCAGATAACATTAAAAACTGTTTGAACATAAGTAAGTCATGTCTCACATCAAGTTTCATTTTTTGTGGTATCTAGTTCACTCAGTAAGCATTGACAGAGACCTTCTGGTGGTCTCAAGACTATGAGTGTAGTGTTGAAAGACAGACTCTAAGAGAATAGTGATGGGTGGGCAACATTTTCAAAATCTTAATATGTAATTGTCATATTATAAAATAAATGCCACAGTGAACATTTAAATGATGATCAAACCTGTAAGATGCTGTGGTAGTTTGAATGAAAATGGTCCCATATGCTCATATGGAGTGACACTATTAGGAGGTATGGTCTTAATGGAGTAGGTATGGTCTTTATGGTACAGGTGTGGCCTTGATGGAATAGGTGTGGCTTTGATGGAGTGGGTGTGGTCTTGATAGAGTAGGTGGGGTATTGTTGGAGGAATTGTGTCACTGGGGGGTAGGTTTTGAGGTCTCAGAAGTTCAAGCCAGGACTAGTGTGTCTTTTTCTTTTCCTGCTGCCCACTAACCCTAGTGTCGGATTCTCAGCTACCTCCCCAGCAACATGTCTGCCTACATGCCACCATGCTCCCTGCCATGATATTGACTAAACTTCGGAAATGTAAGCCAGACCCAATTAAATGTTTCCTTTTTAAGAGTTATCATGGTCATGGTATCTCTTCATAGCAACGAAACCTTAACAGATGGTAAAACTAACTCAAAAACAAAACAAGGATGTACTTAGTAGTATAAAAGATGCTTAGTCGGAACGTGCCCCTTCCTATGGATGCACAAAGACACCTCCCTCTTTGAAAGGAAGGGAGTTTATTCTAGAGCCAGATATGAATGACTGGGCCAGAGAACTAGATGCTGGCTCTCCCAAATTTCATGTTCAAACATGCTAACAGTTTGTTTGTTTATTTTCCCCCCATGGAGGTATTTCTATTCTAACTCTCTTTTCTTACACTATAACTTTTGACAAAGGTATAAAATATCAGGCTTCCATATGGCTTTTCATGCCATTAGTCTTGTATACTCTTCCTTCTCAACCACCGTCTTCCTCTTCCCTTACTATTCCAGCCCTTCTCTGTTTAAGCTAGCATTTCTAACTTCAGTATTCCAAACCCACATTCATGTATGTGTTGGTTTGAATATGCTTGGTCCAGGGAGTGGCACTCGTAAGAAGTGTGGCCTTGTTGGTGGAGGTATGGCCTTGTTGAAGGAAGTGTGTCATTGTTGGGATGGGCTTTAAGACCCTTTTCCTACTTTCCTGAAGAAAGTCTGCTCCTTCACTTCCTTTAGATGAAGATGTAGAACTCTCAGCCCTTCGTGCACCATTCCTTCCTGGACATTGCCATGTTCCCACCTTAATGATAATAGTCTGAACCTCTGAACCTGTAAGCCAACTCTAATTAAATGCTGTCCTTTATAAAAGTTGTCTTTGTCATGGTGTCTGTTCATGACAGTAAAATCCTTACTAAAGCAATGTCTCCTATTTTATTATCTCTTCCTCCCTGAAGGTCTCTTTGATTCCCCAAAGGCCCATGCCTATCTTTCTGGCCTTTACCACTGTGCAAAGTTAAACACAGAACTCTGAAATGTTCTATCAAGGATCTTCAAAGTAGAAGTTTTTTGTTTTTGTTTTTGTTTTCTAGGCTAGGATACCTCACTCAGTATGTGTTAGGGCACCCTATGTTTTTTCTTTTGGAAGAGGAAAAAGAAAGATGAAAGGATATGGAGAAGAGCAAGGGGGACAAAAAGGCATGGATAGTTAGGAACCAAGATGGTCTTTCCATTGGCCCTGAGCATTGATTACAAATAAAAAGGAGTCTTAAATAGGGAAACAAGACCTGGGTGGAAACTGGCTGTGGGGCCAGGTTCTAAACTAATTCTCTGATCTCTTAGGAAGCCCCAGGTAGGGACTGAAAAGTTTCAGTGTGCTCCTTATCTCCAATGGCGGCCAGGAGTTGGGGTCAAAGTTTGGCTCCACCCCCTATTTCAAATTGCAAACTAGAGTTGGGGGTCAAAGTATGGGTGGGATCTCTGACCTCACCCTAAATATGTTTAAGTCTACCATACGCATATCTAAATTTAGGCATGCCAAGGATAGTAATTTTAACACTCAGCTGGTTTACAATGCAAAATGAAGTTTCCACAAATTTTTTGTCTCATTTTTAATTTTTTTTAATTCGCTTTACATCTGGGTTACAGCCCTCTTCTGTACTCTCCTTCCAGTCTGACTCTTAAGTCCCTCTCCTGATGCCCCCTCTCCTTCTCCTCAGAGAAGGAGAGCACTCCTTGGATACCACCATACCACCTTATTTGATTCTCTTCAAGAATTTTAAGAAGCAGATTTAGTATTGGCTCATGTTTGTTTTTCACTCAAAATGACATGCATACAAAAAAGCCAATTATATTAAAACAGTGACCAAGGACATATGTAATTACCGTAAACCAGAATGTATGTATTTGTTTGTAGAAACAAAGAAGAAAAGTGTACATTTCTGTACTTCTGACATGTAAGGAAGGCCCAGTGAAAGCAGAAAGATGAAAAGCTGAAAACTTGGAATATTATCTTTACTACTCTAAGAGTAGAGGGACGTTCCATTAAATATGGAGGTTTTAATAAGCATCCTGCTTTATAGGTCAATAGGGTATCAATTTATTTTCAAGCCCTGGAGACCCTGATATGCCTGAGGAGACACCACATACAAAGAGTTTAGCAGTTTCCAGAGAGTATAGGTAGCAAGTCACTTTTCCCTGTAGCCTAAAGGGGGCTTTGCTAATGTTATGCTTTAAAACAAAATTTGGTTTTCCTTGGGGATTTATGATGGAAGACAAGGAAAGATCAGGAAAACATGGGTGAGAGTATGTGCTAAGAAAAATCAGAACTCTCAGACCTTACCTTTAGTTCTGACACAACTTCTAAGATCTTGATATCAGTGTATGTGGTTGTAGTTGCAATATATAGTGTGTGTTTTACATAAACATGAGTGTGCAAATGTGTGTACTGCATGTAGACATGCAGAAGTCAAAGCGGGACTGTGAGTATTGTCTTCTATTGCTCGGCCTTATTAACTTGAGACAGGGTCTTTCACTGCATAAGGGGCTCACCACGTCATCTATGGCTGGCTTTTGAGCCCCTAGGTTCCAGCAATGTTGGGGTTATAGGCACACATAGCTATGTCTGATTTTTCCTTTGGTGCTTGGGATTTGAACTCAGGTCCTCATGCTTGCAGGAAAAATGCTCTTATACACATGTTAAACATGTCTTTTTAACTTATATGTAGTTTCTAGAAGTCCAATGACAGGCCCAAAGTGGAATCCAGTTCAAGGGAAAGTCCCAAGGCCTGACACTATTACTGAGGCTATGGAGCACTCACCAAAAGGGACCTAGCATGACCGCACTCCGAAAGTCCCATCAAGCAGCTGAAAGAGTCAGATGCAGATATTTGCACCCAACCAATGAACAGAAGCTGCTGAACCCTGTTGTTGAATTACGGAAGGATAAGGAAGCTGAGAAGGGCAATCCTTTAGGAGGACTAGCAGTCTCAATTAATCTGGACCCCTCAGATCTTTAAAACACTGGACCACCAAACAGGCAGCATATACCAGCTAATGAGATCCCCAACACACATACAGTAGAGGACTGCCAGGTCTGTGTTCATTCAGAGATGATATACCTAACCCTCAAGAGACTGGAGGCCCTAGGGAGTTTAGAGGTCAAGTGAGGTAGTGGGTAGGGACAAACACATGGAGACAGGGGCGTGGGGAGGAGGTATGGGATGTGGAAGAGTCAGAGGGTAGACAGAGGTGGGAGGGAATAAAATATGGAGTTTAAAAAATAATTAATGAATTAATTTTTTAAAAGTTACTAGATTTTTTAATATTACTAATTGTATCATGTTTCTTTTGATAGCCATTAACAGGGCCACTTATTTTTCCTTATTTTAATAGTCTTGTGTTCGTGTGCATGTGTGTAGTCAGCAGCCTCCTTTTTCTGTATATTGCCTCATGAACATGTACAGTTGCAAGGGTGTAACTGTGGCATGTAATTTTAGAAAACCACGCTAGTTGCTGCAGCTAGGGTCTGGGACTAGCGCTGCAGTCGGCCTGCTAGCTAACCCTCCTTCCTTCCACAAACGCTGGGAGTGCCTTCGCGGCTATGGTCCACGGTCTGAGAACAGCTGCTGCCACACTGCCTGCTGGTGTTTTCTTGAGACCGGTGCCATGCTTGCTCCGTCTCGAGAGCTCCACCCAAGCTCTTTTAACTTCTTGTCGATAGTTCCGCCAAGCCACCAACGACCACCAGAGACGTTTATATTTTAAAACTGACCCAGATAACTCAAAGGCTGGGCGAAGAATATCCTGTCACATCCTCCTTGACCTCTTCAGTTGCCTGTGCAGGCTACAAACTATCGGTACCCTAAGAGACCTACATGTCTGTAGCTTCTTCTCCGCTCCCCGCCTGGTCTGCCACTAAATCCTCTCCGTTCTTCTCTTCCTGTCCTGCCCTGAAATCCCTCCTATCTTTTGCCCGGAAGTGATTGGTTTCTGCCGGTTTTATTTAGACAATCAACAATTAAGGAAACCCCCCCCCACACACACACACACATACACACACTACATGTAACAACAGTCAGTTTAGATATTAGCTTTTTGTCTTTTCTTAAAGTCAGCCTTTGTTAGTGTAACTGGCTCATTGAGCTGATGTTCCAAAAGGTAAAGCTTCTGCTCAGATGACATCTTCCTTTTACACTATCACTGCTCCTGCATAGCTTCATCCATCCTGACCGAAGCTGCTGCCATCAGTGAACCAGGTTACCTCTGTATCTCGGAGAAGCATGTCTTCTAAGTCTGCTTGAATGTTGTGCACTTGTGCTAGGATTTCTGTATAATTGTGAAGTAACGTCTCCAAGTCTAGGTCGCGAAGCAGAATAGCAGGGTTCAAGGCAGTGGGGGTCTGGAGGGAAATTCTGGTAAGATTCAGCAACAGAGTCTGATATGTTTCATGTCGGCTTACTAAGCTAGTGGTCTGGAGGTTGCTTTAGGATTCCTTCTATGGCATGGGGAGAGATGAAAACCAGGCTTTGTCCTAAAGTCAGCTTATCTGTATCCCTTACCAGGAGAGCCACAGTGACCACAATTTGAAGGTAAGGTGGCCAGCCTGAAGATACTGGATCAAGCTTTTTGGACAGATAAGCTACTGTGCACTGCCATGGTCCCAGATGTCGGTTTAGGACCCCTTTGACTATTTCTTTATGTTCATCTGTGAACAGGTGGAATGACTTAGTTACATCTGGCATCCCTCAGCCAGGGGCTGACAGTAGGGCTTGTTTCAGTGCATCCATGGCCTTTTGATGGCTCTCAGTCCATGTGAAATCTGGCTGTTCCCTGAGGGCTTTATATAGTGATTTGGCCAATTTGGCAAACCCAGGGATCTAAAGAGGGCTAAAGCCTACCATCCCCAGGAATTCTCTCACTTTCCTTACATTTTTAGGAGTGGGGATTTTCAGAACTATTTCCTTTTGGGCTTGGGATAGCCAGCCATCTCTTACATCCTCTGAATATATAGCCTTAATATTGTACCTCCTTTTTGAAAATCTTGGACTTCTTGGTCAATGAGCGGTACCTTAATTTTCCTAGGTTTTGTAGAAGTTGTTCAGTGCATTTCAGACATACTTTCTGTGTGTTGGCTGCACTCAGCAAGTGACATACATATTGTAAAAGGGTTACACTGAACGGCAGTCATTGATATTAGGCTTGTGGAACAGGTAACGGATATATTCCAGGCTGACTGGCAAACACACAAGACCCCTAGATGTACTAGCCACCTGATGGAGGGAATGATTCCTTCATGGGCTTCCTTAGTCATGGGGTACTGTCAGACCTGCACCCGATCTTTCCCTGGTTTGAGCTCAACAAACACAGTGGTCGGTGTTCGACTAGTCCCATCCCACCCATTTCAGCTCACAAAGATGGGAATTGCCAAAGCCAGACTTTGATGTCCTGGCTTGGCTCTCTGGGAGTCTTGAGAAATCTACATTTATCAGTCAGTCCCATAGTCAGCACTATAATGGGATGTCCTGTTCCATTTAATACTTTAGTACCTTCAGGAGCTAAATGTATCTGTGTCTCCATCTTGGTTAATAAGTCATACCCCAACAGTGGATCTGGACAGTTAGGGACTATAATAAAGAAGTAGGATACTCAGCCCATACCAAGGTCCACTTTTCCTCCAATAGTCCATGCATACATGGTTTCATTCTTGTAGTTTCCTGTACCCAAGATGTCTTGCTGGATAAGGGTCCAGCTACTTGTAGAAGGACTGAGTGCTCGGCTCTTGTGTCCACCATAAATTTGGTGGGTTTCTCCTCCACCTTAAGGGTTACCTTGGGCCTGGGGTTGGGAACTGAACCCCATTTTCCCTAGTCTCTGTCTTCCTTGATTGTCATATTTGGCACGTTCCCTCTCAACTTTCCCTTCTTGGGACATTCTTTAGCCTAGTGACCCTCTTCTTTACAAGAGGCACCTTGATTTTTGCCCAGCTGGGGGCAGGTGTCCCCCTTTCTAGGTCCTCCCTAATCTTCTTCTTTAGTCAGCTGTTTGAGGTGTCTCCTCCCATCCTCTGGCTTGGCCATTGCTGCTAACATGATACTAGATAGGTTCTGGTTCTCCCAATTCTTGGCCCTTACTTGTTTTCCCTCAGCACTGTCCCTATTGTTTAAAAAACCTTTTCTGCCACTACCATTAAATCCTGGAGACTCTTTTCTCCAAGTCTTTTGAGTCTCTGAAGTTTTCTGCTAATATCTGGAGCAGACTGGTTAATAAAAGCCATGATCACTGCTGCCTTTGCTTCCTGAGACTTGCGATCCATAGAAGTGTTTTGTCAAAATGCTTCTATGACTTTGTCAATGAAACTGGTCTCTCTTCTAGTGCCTGTCTAATATACCTTGGGCACAAGAGCTTCAGCCTTGAGACCCCCTCAACAGAGTCTGGAGATAAACTAGGATGGATGGGTACAAGGAGCTTATGCTGGTGTATGTGCTGATCCAGATGATGGTACTGGTGAGTGGGTTAAGCATGTTGTCCTACATTCAAGGGTCAAAATCTGTCATGGCAAATCATAGCACTCACCCCAAAGAGAGTAAGTGATAGCTTATTCTTAGCCAACTGTAAGTGACCAGGAATCAGATGGACTCAGATTACTGCAAATCTTATGTTCCTTGTGGTAACAGTTTCATGAAGATTTTATACAAACAGAAAAGAAGAAAGTAAAAATCAAGGTTCTTTTGAAATACATCAGTGATAACATCCAGAAAACTGCTTACAGCAAAGTGGAGTATTGTCTCCCATAGGCCTCAGATTGTCTGGAGACATTCATAACTTTGAATCGTCAAAGTCAGTGGTCTGTCAGTACATTTCAAAGAGATACACCTAGTAGTTACCAGGCTGTTACAGAAACAAGATGTGTGGGCAATGGATGGCTACTGGGGGCTCAGATAGCTCAAGGTAATTTATCTTCAGACCCTTAGCACTTTAACTCTGCACCACCAGGGCATTTTTTTGTTTTGTTTTGTTTTTCCTTTTTCTTTTTTTTTCTTGATTATTTTATTTATTTACATTTCAAATGTTGTCCCCCTTCCCAGTTTCTCCTCCACAAACCCCCTATCACCTACCCCCTCCCCCTGCCTCTATGAGGGTGCTCCCTCATCTACCCACCCACTCCTGCCTCAGTGCCCTATGGAGCATTGAGCCTCCACTGGATCACAGGGTTCCCCTCCTATTGATGCCAGATAAGGCAATCCTCAGCTACATGTGTAGCTGGAGCCATGGCTCCCTCCATGTGTACCCTTTGGTTGGTGGTTTAGGCCTTAGGAGCTCTAGGGGGTCTGGTCGGTTGACATTGTTGTTCTTCCTATGGTGTTGCAAACCCCTTCAGCTTCTTTAATCCTTCCCCTAACTCCTCCATTGAGGTCCCATCTAGTCAGATGGCTAGGTGCAAGCATCTGCATCTGCATTTGTCTGTATTAACTCAGGAGACCCTCCCAGGGTCTCAATCAGGTCCGCAACCCCTCAGGACACAGCTTGACAATAGATTGTTGCAAAAGCATGAGGTTTATTATTCTGCATATGTGGGGTTGCTCATCCTCTTAGGGGGAGTCAACCCCGAACAAAGAAAGCACACATCTTTTATATGCTCCTTGCAATGGGGGTGATGCACTATAGGCAATATGTTTTTAAATTTACAGGTCAAGAGGGATTTTTGCAATAAGATTGTTGACAGTTTGTGGCCTTCCCGGAACCCAGTAGCAAGGAGGGCAGGGGGTGATTCTGAAAGGCCCTCAAAGCGAGAAGAACCCCCACGCTCCGACTCAGGAAAGGTGACAGCTTGAAACACTCACGAGAAACGGTCTTGATGCAACAGCAAGAGGACTTTAATACCAAGTGCGCTGGGATGCACAGTCGTAAGCCAAGCAAGGGTAGAGGACTGTGGACCCCGAGTGCAGAATTGGTGCAGCTTTTATAGGGTTACAACAAAGCCCGCACCTCGCAAGCCAATCATTTCATAGCATCCAGAGCCCGCACAGTGAGGGCCAATCGATTTGTACCATTCTATAGTTTCTAGGCCAATCATTTTAAAACATCTAAGCCCGCGTTTTGTGAACCAATCAGTTTCCTATAGTCTCAGAGGTTCGCATTTGAGTGCGGGTAACAAATTACAGTTTAGATAGGACTGGAGGTTTCAGCGTGTTATCTTCCCTCTGTGGTGCCAGCAATTTACAGAAGCCAGATAAGAGGTTAGTCAGCTCATTTCCTGTTATCTTACTAGGCCAGAATCACGTATTCAAAGGTCTGTCTTACGCCTTTTCACCTAGTTCTATACAGAAAGCAGTCTCTGGAATAGCAAGAAGTGTGATCTTTTACCCACTTCACTGGAGAGCAGGGTCTGGAATTTGAGGTATTTATGGCTAGTTAGGAGTGAGAAGGTATTTCTAAACTTCTGACTTATTGGGGCCATTGGAGGGCTAGGCTGCATTTTCTGTCCCTTCAATTCAGAGAACTGTTACATTTTCTTTTATCTCGACTTGGTCAGTACAGTCTGGTCACTTCGTTCGCTTAAAACTTTGCTTTTACATTTTTGTTTATATGTTCTCAAAAAACTCTGTTCTCTATGCCATCAGTGAAGGTCAGGACAGAAGCTGCAGCTACTAGCTCTCCAACTAGGTAGGCTTGCTGTCACCCTGCAGAGCAGCTTCTCTGCCTCTTTTAAAGGGGAAGCTACAGATTAAAGCTTTTACCAGCTCATCACAGAGAGGCACTGTTGCTGGGGAAGAAACCTTGCTTTCCACAGGTCAGCCTCTGGCAGAACCTCTCTGGGGACAGCAAAACAACCAGGGCATTCTGAATCCACAAATCAGCCTTTTCTGTGTGGCCTTTTCCCCTGGGAACTTTAGTTCACACATCCTATTTCTTTGTTACATCGATTATGAATGGAAAACTTGTTTTCCTTTCCCGATTCCTAGACAAACTCTAAATTTTTCTCATGGAGTATTTCAATTGAAAAAATAAAACTAAGTGGTATAGGAATCATTTATATTTTTCTGATAATGTTTGTTTTTACAGAACTTCAAATTATCTAATTCAGTAATAAAATAGGAAGTTAAACAAAACTGCATATTCTTAGCAATTAAATAATCCTTCATGTGTTATCAGATGCTTAGGACATATTGGATCCAAATACTAAAAATATTAAGAAAAACTAATGTAATACATACAAAAAGTAATTTATTTAGTGTTCTGATCAAAATTGGGAACAGAGAAAATTTTAATGTTTCCCCCTTGCCCCTAGCAATTTGCCACATATAGAAAAAAATGAAAGGCCACAACATCTGCCCCAACACCCAGAGTAACTGGGACTCCTGGGATACAGGGACACAGGAACTCCTGCCGAGGCAATGGCATGGGTTTCTTCTGGTCTGAACCTGCACCCAGAGCAGACCTGGGGCACTGGCTCTGCACCCACTCTTACAAGAGGGAGCCGGACTCCCAGGTTCTCTGAAACTCCAAGGATTACAGAATGACAGGATTACAGAGGAAGCTTGACTCCCAAGATATCGGACACACCCAGGATCACTGGAGCTCTGACATACTTAAGATCACAGTTGAGGCCACATCTTTCCCAACACCCAGTTTAACTGGGACCCCCATAGGAACCAGGGAAACACAAACCCCTGCCTACCCAGATGCACAGTGGAGAAAGAAGAACACTTCTCCACTGTTGGTGTGATTGCAAGCTGGTACAACCACTCTGGAAATCAGTCTGGCGGTTCCTTAGAAAATTGTACCTGAGGACGCAGATATATCACTCTTGGGCATATACCCAAAAGATGCTCCAGCATATAACAAGGATACATGCTCCACTATGTTCATAGCAGCCTTATTTATAATAGTCAGAAGCTGGAAAGAACCCAGATATCCTTCAACAGAAGGATGGATACAGAAAATGTGATACATTTACACTCAGCTAATAAAAATGATGAATACATGAAATTCTTAGGCAAATGGATGGAACGAGAAAATATCATCCTGGGTGAGGTAACCCAATCACAAAAGAGCACACATGGTATGTACTCACTGGTAAGTGGATATTAGCCCAAAAACTCAGAATACCCAAGATACAATTCACAGACCACATGAAGCTCAAGAAGAAGGAAGAACAAAGTGTGAGTGCTTCAGTCCTTCTTAGTAAGGGGAACAAAATACTCACGGGAGCAAATATGGAGGCAAAGTGCAGAGCAGAGACTGAAGGAAAGGCCATCCAGAAAGTGTCTCACCTGGGGATTCATCCCAGATAAAGTCACCAAACTGACATTATTGTGGTTGCTAAAAGGAGCTGAAAGGAGCCTGATATAGCTGTCTCCTGAGAGGCCCTGCCAGAGATTTATAAATACAGAGTCAGATGCTTGCAGCCAACCATTGTCCTGAGCACAGGGTCCCCAATGGAAGAGTTAGAGAAAGGACTGAAGGAGCTGAAGGGATTTGTAGCCCCACAGGAAGGACAACAATATCAACCAACCACACTCCTCCCAGAGCTCCTAGGGACTAAGTCACCAACCAAGGAATACACATGGCTCAGGCTGCATATGTAGCAGAGGATGGCCTTGTCAGGCATCAATAGGAGGAGAGATCCTTGGTCCTATGAAGGTTTGATAGATGCCCCAGTGTAGGGGAATTGAGGGCGGAAAGGTGTGAGTGGGAGGGTAGGTGGAAGAACACCCTCATAGAAGCAGGGGGAGGGATGGTAGGAGAAGAGGTTTCTGGGAGAAGGAGAAACCACGTAAAGGGTTAACACTCAAATGTAAATAAATAAAAATAACAAAATAAAAATAAAATAAAAATAAAAAAATATTTAAAAAGTATTAATATTAGTCAACAAGTTCATTCATTGTAAATGAGACTTGAGAAGTGTAGTTTTCATCTTAGGAAATGTTTACAATGCTACATAAAGTAGTGAAACAACTGGCAATAAAAAACAAAAGATGGCAAACAACAAATAAAGATTTAGCTGTGGAACTAGGACATGATAGTTTGTCTGAGTACCAGGTTCCTTGCCTTTTGGGGTGGACCATTGTCACTCAAAACCTGCCAATTCCTGATAACTGTTATAATTCTCCTGCTTTATGTTTGTTAATCTCCAAGGGCATGGGATTGTGTGTCGTCTGGTGAGTTTTCTATAATTGGTTTAATGAGTGGACTCATGTGTAGATTCTACCCAGAGTATATGCATCATATAAAAATGAGAACCCATATGCTTATGTCTGAAAGCAATTTCATGAGCAGAAGACCTTCGGAGGCAAGAAAGGATGGTGTCTTAGAGCGCCACCTAGTGAAACAGCTGGCATTGTGTATAGGACCTCTATGATCCTTTCCGTTCTAACTACTACTTTTTTTGTAGTGCGTTTTAATCTTAATGATTCTGCCTTTTTTTTTAAATTTTATTTTATTTTCTAAGTTTATTTACATTCAAAATCATTTCACCTTTCCTGTTTCCTCCCTCCCCAAAAGTCCCATAAGCCCCCTTCCCTCCCTCTTTTCCCCATTCAACCCCCTCTCGCTTCTCTGTCCTGGCATTCCCTTATATCCAGTCTTTCCAGGACCAGGGGTCACAATGGAATACTATTCTGCAATTAAAAACAACGAATTCACGAAATTCCTAGGCAAATGATCAGAACTTGAAAATATCATCCTTAGTGAGGTAACCCAATCACAAAAGAACACACATGGTATGCAGTCACTGATAAGGGGATATTAACCCAGAATCTCAGAATACCCTAGACACAATTCGCATATCAATGATTCTGCCTTTTATCTGTAAACCAAGGTTTTCTCCCAATCTTTAGTTGATTATCAGGCTGTGCTTTTGTCCCCATTGCAGGGGTGGGTATGCAGAGTGTAAAGGGGTGAGGGGTGTCACATGTCTCATCAGCTTGAGCAAGTGTGTAGGGGGAAAAGCATTGTAAAATAAAATGAAGTGAGAAAAAGAGTTTTGGGAGAAGTTATCCTTAGGCTAAGTTTACCCAAGTTCATGAGTAAACAAGTGGACAGCTAACATTTTACAGCAAACATTTCACACACACAGACTTTTGATCTGCTGCAGTAACAAGACTAAAACAACTTTGTCTGCAAAACAAGCTTTGTTTTCTCAAAAGACTTCATTTAAGAATACTCTGGGTGGATGTGAGGGCTCAGTGGGTAAAAGTGACCGCCACCAAGACCAGTGGCCTGCCAACTCCCACATTTGTCCTCTGACCTCATGTATTCTGTGCCCTCTACCTACCTACACACACACACACACACACACACACACACACACACACACAAGCACACAGGCACGCACTCACCCATGCACACATGCATACACACACACACATACATGTACACACACACACAGAGCACACAGGCATGCACTCACTCATGCACACATGCATACACATACACTCAGGCACACAGTGCACATGTACACATGCACACATACACTCATTGTAAATTATAACATCTGAGTTCTGAGTTATTTTCTCCACAAGTTAATTGATCTGAGATTTTAATTATACATCATATCAAGAAGAACATCTAATAAATAAATAGCATTTGTGTCTGTTCCATTTCTAGAGAAAGAACTTCTAGAATTCTTTAGGCAGTAACAGAATATGGGTGTTAAGAACTATTGCTATTTGATGATTAAGAAGTAAGAACATACATAAACCGATGATTACATTTTGAATGTGTTTTGTGGTATAACTTTGCTTTTAGGTGTTTCTGAACAGTACACTTGAGAAAACCTTGAAATTGATAGCTTTATTCACCTTACATTAAAATATTAGTTTTAAATTTGCTTTGAAATGAAGATGAATAAATCCAAACGATCCTTTAGTGCTTTACAAAACTGTTGTTTGTGTTAACCTACGAGACTGTCAGGATGTACACAGAGATAGTAGTAACTTAGCAATTCATTTTCAGTTATTTTTATAGACTGTCAAGACAATAATCATGATAGCATTATATTAGGATTGTCATGCTTTTAAATGTTAATAAAAGCTTGTATGTGTAAAATATAGAATTGCAGAAAAGCAGTAGCTCATTGAGATTGTTATAGATTAAACTTTATTCATTTAAAATACAAACTTTAATTTTGTTAAGTTCCTTACACTACAAAATCCCAACAAAAGGAAATAATATATTATCTTTTTATACAAAAACTTGTTACCTAAAGCATGCTATTTTGTAAATTTTACTAAGAGCAGATCAATATTTTAAGAAATATTAGTTAATCTAGACAGTAAAGCCCTATTGCTGAAGACATCACCGACATATCGGAGAAGTCATTCTGGTGTCTAACTAGAGTTTTCACCCCTGCTGATTGGTGTTCATGATACTGTAAGGTACTCTGTTTGCTAACAGAGCAGAAAGGTAAACATCAACCCAGCTACAAGCCATTCATTCTATAGTGATGACAGGCCTGCATGATATGCTAGTGGACCATGGTACAAAAGCGGTGGGTGCAAGCAGTCACTGTCTGATTCGATTTGAGACTCACTATATGAGATAAGATCCATGACACAACGCTTTGTTAACCAAAAACCTGAGACTAGATAAAGCTAGGGTAAAGCCAAACACTATTGTTCTGCTAAAGGAACTTAGTAAAATAAAATGACTCAACGATATCCTGCTGCATCCTTAGATCAATGACTTGCTCAGCCATCTTTAGAGAATCTTCTTCCTGCAGAAGATTCTAGTGCAGAACCCACAGCTGGATGATGTGCTGAGAGTGAGAGAACTTGGAAGACTCTGTCCTAAATGAGATGTCTTCATCAGATCCCTTGCCTCGGGGTTTAGGAGGCTATGTAGAAGAGGAAGTAGAAAGTGTGTAGGAGCCTGTAGGAATGGCTGACACCAAGGAAACAGTGTCTTGCAGATACAAGAGGACTGAAGCACATAGAACTCACAGAGACACAACAGCACACTCAGGGTCTGCACAGATTCTAAGCCAGGTGGAGTCCAAGCTCTGAGCCGGGAAAAGGGACTTATCTCCAACAAATGTCAAATACTTGCAAAGGAAAAATCAGTTTTCATCCATGGAGTATCATAGGGTGCTCCATGCATGGAAGTAGATAGCCAACACAAAAGGAACTCAGTATTTTTGGAGATTTTGTTTTTCTCATAGTACTTTGGCCATTTTTTTTTAACCTTAATGGTCTTTTTTCTCATATGTATGGTCTCTGATTTTGTGTTTCTGTGCTGTGTGTGTATGTGTGTGTGTCTGGGGATGGCGTGTCATGTATGTGTTTCTCATTATTTTTCTTGTTTGCTCTATTTTATTCTGGTTTGCTTGTTATCTAAGATGATAGGTGTGGAGTTGGATGGGTGGGAAAGTGTCAAGGATCTTGATCTCGGAGGACGTGGGGGAGGGAAAACTATGATCAGAATATATTGTATGAAAAAATATTTTCAATTAGAAATGTTTTTAAAAAGAAATCTTAGTTTTTCTAAACATAAAGAACTAGATTGTGGGTTTTTAACTGTGTTTAAATTTTGATCATAAAAAAACAAATAAATTTTGGGGGTATAGTCAATATAATTACATATAAAAATTATGATATTCACCTTTTATCAATCGCCTGTTATGGTTTATATTTCATTGAAATATTCATTCACAGCACAAATATGCTCTTTAAACTGTTGTAGAATGACATTCTATAAATCAATAACTGTACATATGCTACCAATACTTTCTTCTTTCCTTCCTTCCTTATTTGCTTCCTTCCTTCCTTTCCTCTTATCATCCTTTCTTTCTTCATTGCTTTTTTCTAAAATAGGTGTGATGTACACCAAGCTGGCCTTAAATTCCCCATTGTCTGCCACTGTCTCCTAAATCCTGATTATAGGTTTGCATTGCCATGCCTGACTGCCCTTTGTTTCACAGTTCCCATCCTTTCTTTATTAGGAAACAAAACTAAAAAATGATAACAACAAAACCCCAAAACAAACAAACAAACAAAAAATCCCAGCCAACCAACCAAACAACCAAAAAAATGCAAAACTAACAAAAAATAAAATAAAATTATATTTCTTGACTTTAATGATTCTGATAATATCTCCTTAAAATTCAATTTGTCTCTACTTAGTGCAGAGTCTTATTTATGGATTTCCAAGTTTTTGTGGATTAACTTTGATTTTATATGTTTAAATACACAATTCAAACACACTAGTACCTTGTCAACTTTAATTGGAAAAATATTCAAAATACAACATTTCTAAGAACCTAAGGGAAGCCTGGCTAGGGGACACTTCAGCCGACCCATTTTAGAGAAGGAATGGTCTGTGAACCTTCCTTTGTAGCTGCTTGCAACTACAGGGAAGCGAGTTCACCTGGAAGGAAATCTGGGGCTGAAATAAGATGATTGGGTGAGAGAAATAATGAGCCAAGACAATGTACTTCTGATCAAGACTGGATGTTTAATGGATAGCTCCAAATTTAAAGATGGGGGGAAAACCCTTCCACCAAAAGGCTGGGAACTTATCTGCAAATCCAGTTTGGTTGCTCAACAAGAGTCTGGCTCCTCTCAGGAAACTACAGGTCCTTGGAGAACAATAGGCTTCACCTTGGTCTGAGATCTCCACCCTAGGTGGGCGGTCTGGGTTAGCTGATCTGAATTTCCAGCTCACGGCCTCGAGGGAGGGCACATTCCTTGAAAACTGCTAGCATTAGGGCAGAAGACTAAGCTTTTCTTGTTAATAAGTAAGTTGAAGTTATTAACTCTATCCAAAACAATCTTTATTAACAGGTCTTTCTAGCTGTCAGAAAAATGAATCTCTAGGGCCAACCACCACCTACAGTAGACAGTGATTGGTTCATAACTGAAATATGGAATGAGCTGCCCTTTTATAAATCATAGAATTAAATTAATAGATGATTATGACCTTTAATCAGCTCAGAACTTTTTTGCTTAAAGCTTATTCCTTTAAAGCATTGGACAAATTGTCCTCTTTTCTGGTATTTAACTTTCCCTCTGAATTGGTTTTTCTCAAACTTATAATATCACGTATATCTTTATTGTCAATCAAAGCAAGTTTTTATTGTTAATAATTATGAAACACACTTAACTGACCCACATGTAGTGTGTAGTATCTTTTCATAGATGCTTTGGGAGCCCGGGCTACTCAAACTCTATTGAGTAGATGTTTTCTGTGTAAGCTACCTTGTGAGTGGCTCTAAGGCTCTATTGTATCACACATCCATTAACTGATCCCATTTTGTTTACTTTTTCAAGTCGCTTGGATTCTCTGTGACTTGTAAGATACCAGATAAGTAAAAGCAATTCCTAAGTTACATCTGTGCCAACAGACATCCACAGAATTGCTATACGTGCAGCCCAGAAGCTACAGAAACAAAAACAAGATGCATACTAACAATTCTGAAAAAATGTGCTTATCGGATTTAAATGTAGTTATTTTTCTGAGGTCTATTGATGTTAACGTTTAAGTTATAAGGAAAAACAACATGATGATAAAAGTACAGGTTTATAGACACATGATTAAACCTAAATTAAATTTAAGACAAATTGAAACAAGCTGAGGCTACTTACTTATATTGCTAAACCTTTAGATTCGTGAGCTATATGAATGGCCAATCAATTTTGAAAAAGGAAATTTTTTAAAAGTTTCTTAAACTTTTTGTCTTTTTTTCTTTTTTTTTAGTTCCAAACAATCTGATTTTTTTTATATCTGCATTCAAACCATGACTGGCTATAATTTTCTGAGTAAATTTGAATAATAGGCTATCTTTTTTCTATATTAACAGAAAAAGATAAAGTAGACAAATGTCCAAAAGCTTTAATCCAACAATTTAAACTGCTGGGCGTGGAGATATAACTTTTACTACTAGTTCTTAGAAGACAGAAGAAGGTGAATCTCTGAGTTTGAGGCCCGCCTGGTCTACAAAACAAATTCCAGGACAGGCATGGCTACATAGAAAGACTCTGTTTCAAAAACAAAACAACAGCAACCCCTCCTCGAATCCAAACCAAACTAAACTGAAACCAATTTTATGTGTGTGTAGGTGTGTGTATATGTATGTGTGTGTGTGTGTATGTGTGTATATGTATGTATGTATGCATGCATGCATGTAGGCATGTATGTATGCTAGCATAAGTAAATGTGAATTAACCAAAAAAGTACATGAGCTCAAAGGGCAGAGAAGACATGTTCATGGGTGCACTAGCCAGCTACCTCTGGAAGAACAGCGACATGGATTCAGAACGCCTTCCATGCACATTCAGTGCCATGCTGGATGGCTGTGGAAAGTCATCTCTTACTAAGTCATAATCAAAATGCTTCTACGGAGCTTCACACTGGAGTCAGTGCCTTCTGTTCCCAAGCAAACCACAGCACTGATCTCCATCTGTTTTTCTCCACTCTTAACATCCTCTCAAATTGAAAAACAAAGCACAAAGCATCTTAATTGTCTTGCCAACAGAGTTGGAAAGGAGAACCACTTTTTGTTCAAAAGACAACTCCAGAAAACACAAGAAAAGCCACAAATGGGCCAAAAGCCACAAATAAGAAAACAAAAGAAAACCAAGGCCAGCTGTCTACTGCCAGCAGGAGTTCACCAGGGACACAAGCTTTGAGTCTGCAGACTCCAAAATAGTTACTTTTCCATTTTATCAATGGTGGCAAAAGGCCATGGGTGCTGGCTAAAGAAAGGAAAGGATGTGCCAGAAAGAACACAGGGATTTTTGCTGCAAGAAGTGCATCCTCTGCTTATGTCCAATGTTGATGGCTCTGGGAGGGTAACATCTGTATGGTGACATAGGAAGCTTTCTCCATGGTCTAGCACAGTCTTTCCAGAGCCTCTTGCCTGGGTTTGCTATCTCATCCAAATGCTAACTCTTATTAAGAGACAACATGGTGTAATTGGAAGTGGACAAACACATTTACTTATAGTTTTGGCCATAACTGGAGAAAAGAGAAATTCGCAACTATATTTTACCATGTCCATAGCACTTTCACACCAAATAGAAAGATGAAAGATAGAAAAATATACACACTCTAGTGTTAGCTGCGGGCCCAGTTTCTAGGAGATGGGAGATGGCTGTTTTCCTCTAGTTCAAAGATGATGCATGTTGGGTGGGCCATTTTCACTCACAGTGTGGTATTTCCTGTAGGGAGTCTTATTTCTTAAGGCCCCTTTACAGCTAAGCATGACAATATTCAACTAAAAACATTCAAACAAAGCACAGTGATTCCTTTTGCTTACTTGCCAAGGATCAAAAAATAACAATTATTGCTAGTTCAGTTGAAAGATCTTAGTTCGCTTGATTTTACACTTTTGAATTGGGTAAGGCTTTATTCTATAAAGCAAAATCAGTCCTTTCATGGCATGAGCAGGCGGTGAATTATATAGACAGTGAAAGGATGGATGAAACAGAATCAAAGAATACAAAACAGATTGAACACCAGGTATGGATTCACACCTATAAATGTAAGCAGTTAGGGGGCTGTGGTGTGAAGACTGCTGTCAGTTTGAGGTTGGTTTTAGCTATATAGTGAGCTACAGCTTAGGTTACAGTGTGAGACGTTGTCTCAAACCAAACCAAACCGACAAAACAAAGTAGAAAAGGAACAGGTTGATAATCTCAAAATTATCTTTCTCTCTAAGGTGGTTAACTATGATGTTATGAACTCCAGCACAGGGTACCCCAGTGGATGGAACTTGGCCACCCATCTCAGTTTAAGGACAAAAGGTGAGCAGGAAGGTTTTATTCAAGGCAGCTTAACTGGGAAGAACAGATGCTGGAACTTAGTGACCTTAGCTGTGTTTTTCAGGGAGGTCAGTAAGCCTGAGATTTCAGAGCGTTGCCATTTGTCTCTCTTGTTCTGCTAAGACACTAACCCAAAGCATACTGGCACAGGGAAAAAAAAAATTTTTTTTTTTTTTTACATCCAGGCCCAGCCACCAAGGATATAATTGACTACGTTGAGCTATGCCTTGGGTTACCGGGTCCTATCACATCAATTAAGAAAATTTTCCACAAATGTTCATAGGCCAATCTGTTGATGCCAATTCCTTAACAGAGAATTCCTCTTCCCAGGTACAATTGGGTCTTTGTCAAGTTGATAGAATGCAAAAAACACGTCGTGCAAGTGAGTAGCTGAGGGGAATGCCCGCGCATGCGCGTGCGTGCGTAGCTGACAGAACAGCTGATTTTAAAGTAAGGTTGGTGGTCTAGTCAATCATGGTCGATGTTCTGTGCTAAACCAGATTCTGGAGAAAGCTCTATTGCTCTTAAGACTTGAGAGGAGCTACACTGCCTCGGTAATGTGCTCGATTCATGACAGGGGCAGCCTCTGTTTCCATTAGACATTAATTGCTCCCACTTGGGTATGTGATCTCATTATGTGGTTATTTGTCCTTCCCGACTTAATTCCCAGCTATAAAGATGTTTAACAATCAGTCCTGACATTCCTAGAATCCGGGTAACTTCATAAGGGAGGTATTTAGGAAAGAAAATATTTTAAAGAGACAAAACAGAGCCAGAGAAAGGCCAAAATGGAATTTATTAGGTCAGTTACTGAAGCCCCATCAGGGTGAGCAGAGGGAGACAGAATTACAGAAAAAGAATAGATTGCCAAGTATAGTGGTGCGTACCAGAGGTCCTAACTCTCAGGAGGCTGGGAATTAGAGGTTAGCCTGGGCAATATGGTAAGATCTTACCTAAAAACAGACAAGCAATCCCGAGGCTGAACAAATTCTAATGTGTAGATTTCACCATCAACCTGACTGGGCTTGGACTCAATTACTTCAGAGGTATACCTTTAGATGCCTGTGAGGGTGTTCCTGGGGTGGCTCATATGAGGTGCATACCACAGTGTGTACAGTGAGCTGGAAATTCAGATCATCATCTCATGAGCTGGCTTCCTAAAGGAAAATTAAGGCGGAGGAGGAAGTAGCTCTGCGTTACTATTTATCTCTGCCTTGACTGAGAACACAATGTAATTCATCATGTCAAACTCCTGCCATCCTGCTGTGACCACAGTGACAGACTCAATCACTTCAAACTTTGAAACAAAATGAACTCTTCTAACCTTGAGTTGCTTTTGGTCAGATATTTGGTCACAGTGCTGAGAAAACTGATGAGTGTGGAAGGTTAGTCAGCCTTTCCTCCTGAAGTTCTCTTAGCAGATACTTTGTGGACATCAATAGAAAACAAAGTAAAGAGTTCACAAATAAAACAAAGCAGATTGGCTAATGTCACATCTCTTCAGTCTGGCTCATCCAGGCTGTTTTAGTTAAATGTAAAGGATGCAAAACAGTGGAAAGTTCATCTTACAGGGGTTGGCCAGTTTTGAAAATTTGACCCTTCCTAGTTTTCCTGATTGATTTATTTCTTATCCATTTTCAAGATTTTAGGATGATCAGATAGCACCCTAGTCTTAATTTTGTGACTGAAACGAGCATAGCTATTTTGATTTTTATCCTCGATTTTGAGCTCCAGTACACAGGCATAAACTGAAATGATTGCTTCCTATAATTTTTCTTAACACAATTTTTTGTGTATTTTTCTTAGCAGAAAGAAAGATCAGTAAGTGGATGGTTAAAGCCAAAGTGCCTTGGAGCAGATAGGACAGCGTAGTCACCACATGGTTCTGCAAGTGAAAAAAGGGTCAGCCCTGGAAAAACACTGAAACGTTAAGAACAAGTCTCCTAAATCTTGAACCACAAGATTAGGTGGTTAAAGACAGAAGACAGACATACAGGGAGAGCTCTGACCAGGACTCTTAATTGTCTTATTGCATAGATTGTGAATCAAAAAGATCATTGAAAAAAACAACTTGATGAAAGGGTACATAGAAAGCTTCTTAGGGTTTCAATTGCTGTGAACAAACACCATGACCATGGCAACTCTTATAAAGGACAGTTTTAATTAAGGCTAGCTTACAGGTTCAGAAGTTCCGTCCATTATCATCAAGGTGGAAGCATGGCAACATCCAGGCAGGCATGGCACAGGAGACGCTGAGAGTTCTACATCTTACTCCAAAGGCAAACAGGAGAAGGCTGATTTCCCGGCAGCTAGGAGGAGGGTCTCAAATCCTCCAATGATACACTTCATCCAACAAGACTACACCTACTCCAAAAGACCATATCTCCTAATAGTGCTACTCCATGGGCTAAACATATAAAAACCACCACATAGGGTTGGAAAATTACGTATGATTATCATTGTTGTTATTATTATTGTTATTACTGAAAGATTAATAGAATTCAGAGTCTGGAACAGAAGACATGGTCCAAATCCCAAACCTACAGTGTTGGCATTTATAGGAAGGATATTGATGCTATTTACATATTCATGTCATTATTTGTAAATCTATATGCAAGTTTGGCAGTTATTTGGCTAATTTTAAAAAACATTTGGTTGTAATTTCTATTGCAAATATTTTGGGCAGTAAAACTGAGGTTAGTAGTAATGTAAAGTTCTGCACCTATGCATGTGTTTTATTATCTTTCAATCCAGAGCTTCAGAAAATCAAACAAATTATATATAATATATATTTGTATTATTAAGTAAAATACTTATTAATGGCAGCTTTTAATGCATAGCTGCTAACAAATTCAGTAGCATCTTTTTCCCTTTGTTTCCCAAGATTTGCTTCTCCTTTTCTTGCCCTGACCTATTTCTTATGAGGAAGGAAACGAGCATCTTCTAGCTACAAACTGCTTTCAAATGAGCAGCAGACCTTGGCCGTGAGATCTTTGATCTCGTGTCTTCGCTTCCTTTTAATTATTAACCACGTTGTAGAACCAGAACACTGGGCTATTCCAGAGATGACATGCAAACATCTGAGCTCGTGAGAGCATATGGCTGGAGAACAAAAGGCCTCCCTATGATCATGTTAAACAGACACAACTGTGAGCCTTAGTCGCCATTCTATTGCTGTGAAAAGACGCCATCATCGGGGCACTTCTTATCAAAGAAAGAGTTTACTTGGAGCTTGCTTACAGTTTCAGAGCTTTAGTCCACTGTTGTTATGACGGGGAGCACAGTAGCATTCAGACCCAAGTAGGTGTGAGCTCTCCATCTGGATCAACAGGAAGCAGGGAAAGAGAGACTCTGGGCTTGGTCTGGGCTTTTGATGTCTCAAAGTCCACTCTCCATGGCACACTTCCTCCAAAAGTCTAAGACAGTGGTTTCTATATTGAGTATATTGTTGTGTGATTAATGGCTCTCATTTGGAGTTATACATGATAGAGAAATTAAATTTTAAAATTCAGTTTTGGAAAATATTTTCAATAGATAGACCACTAAAAGTAGCATTTGAGAGAACTGAAAATCAGATAAAAGCAAAGTTCACTCTTACTTTAGTAGTTTCTGCTAGCTTTGTGCCCTAACCTTCAACATTTTTCCCCTCTAGTGACTCAGAAATGTGGTTTTTGGTGTCCTCTAGTGCCCATTCTTGGCATAACAAGCAAAATAAATTTGCAGTTTTCTATTTGTTTATAGCAAATACCATTTTCCAAATTGATAACGACAAAGTAGAAATCACACTGGCACTGAGAATTCTGTAGAATTAACCCACCAAAGAATGTAAATTCTATTAAAACAGCGACATAGGAAAGAGCCCACAACAGCCAGGGAGAGTTTGCTAGCCACACATTGACAGCTGGACTTGGAGTGCACATCACACAACAGTTTTAGAACAACTACACCACTGACATTTTGTGGCTTTCATTTCCGTGTGTGCATGTGCGTGTGCATATGTGTGTGTATAGAGATTGAACTTGTGTGCTCCATCAATCACTTTTAAAAAAAGGGCAGCTTATTAATTTTTCTCTCATATATTCTGTCCCTTTCCTCCCCCAAGCGTCTCCCCTCCACCTCCCCTTTCCCCCAGATCCACCCTCCTTCCCCTCCCCTCAGAAAAGAGCAGGCCTCCCAGGGACATCCTCTAAATACAGCATAACAAGCTAAATAAGACTCATATTGTCATACCAACGCTTGGACAAGACAAGGCAACTCAGCGGAGGAAAAGGGTCCAAAAGGTAAGCAAAAGATTCAGAGAGAGCCCTTGCTCCCACTGTTAGGAATCTCACAAGAACTCCAGGCTACATGACCGTAACATAAATGCAGAGGACCTAGGTCAGACCCACACTGGGTCTCTGCTCTCTGTGATTCCCCATGAGTCCTAGACAGTTGGTTCCAGGTCCTTCATTCCTCGATCTTCTTCTCTACCTTCTCCACAGGACTCCAGAGCGACACCTAATGTTCGACTGGGACTCTGCATCTGCTCCCATCCGTTCCTGGATGAAGTCTTTCTGGTCTCTTTGAAGATGTTTATGTTAGGCTCTGGTTCCTGCATGTCCTGCAGGCACAGTAAACTGTAGATCTGAGGTTTTCTGGCAGGTTACAATCCCTTCATTTGAGGCCTTGCCTACTTACAGAGGATGGCCAGTTCAGCCTCTGTGTCCCTCATTACTAGGAGTCTCTGCTAGTAATACCCTTGTAGATTACATGGAATTTCTGTTTCTGCCTCATTCCTGAAATCTCTGTCAATTTCAGTTGTTCCTCCCAGTAGTCTCCTTCCACCCTCTCCACCTGATCCCTCCGGTTCCCATGGCCAGTCCGCCGTCAAAATCTATTCTATTTCTTCTTCCCAAGAGGATCCTTGTCTCACCCCCCCAACCCCCCACCCCTCCTCCACCTCTCACTCCCCTTAAGCCTTCCTTGTTACCTAGCCTCTCTGGGTCTGTGGATTGTAACATGATTATCCTTTATTCACTTACGTAATATCCACTTACGACTGAGAGAGAACACGCCATGTTTGTCTTTCTGGGTCTGGGTTACCTCAGTCAGGATGATCCTTTTTTTCTACTTCCACCCAATTGCTAGCCACAAATTATTATCACTTTTGTTCTTATTTATTGTTGCTGTTGTTGTCGTCATCATCATTATTTGAGACAGGATCTCATTAAGCAGCTTTGCCTGGCCTGGAACTATCTATGCAAACCAGGCTGACCTCCATAAAGATCTTCCTGCCTCTCCCTCCCAAGTACTGAGATTAAAGGCCTAGGTGACTATGTTTGAGGCAGAATTTCTCTCTGGAGCTTGGAGCTTGCCTATTTGACTTACTTCCAGGGACCTTCCTCTCTCTGTTTCCCCAGCACTAAGATATTAGGAGATCACACCACTCTCAGCATTTTTATGTGGGTTTTGGAGGATCACACTCTGCTCCTTGAGGTTGTGTATAAAACACTTTACCTTTGAGCCGTCTTCTTTGTTCAGCTTCTATCTTTCATCAAAGGTGAGGAATTGAGAAAACTTCTTAAAATACAGGGACGTGTTTTTCATGGGTGAAACTCTTCCTAGTCACTTGAGTACAATAAAGATAGAGACTCAAAATATCCTGGCCAATGGCTTTAAAATGTTAACTTGTTTTATAGTGTTGATCACTTTAAACCTTTTCTCTTTAAATCTTGCTTCACTGCACTAGTCCCTCCTTGTCTGTTGACAGTTTCCCTTATGATTGTTCTTTTGAAATGCCACGTTATAAATATCATCTCAATCGAGCCTGTAACTATTTTCAGAAAATGTTTTTGCTTTCCCGATGGCTTTATCTTTTTTTCTCCCCACCTTGAGTTGTTGGAGATAAAGCTCAGGGTCTCTACCGACGAGCTAGATCCTCAGCCATGGGAGTCTTTATTGCCTATACAGCATCAACCTGCTTAGGCTGCAGTTGCTTGGGTAGACTAAGGGTATATTGCTGGTGACGACTGCTCTGCAGTCGTGAGCCCTATACCGTGATCGAGCGTTTCTACTGCCTCTGTGAACTCGGCTCACAGATGACCGACACGTGTATAAAGGTCCTCATTTTACCAGAAGCTACCTTGTTCTCCTAAGTCGCTACTGCGAGGTGCCGGTGGGACTGTCAGCATCCAGCACACACAGGTGAAACACTTGACACAGTGGCAGGCATGGACCCCTCACATCTGGTCATAGCGGTAGCTATTGCTACATCCCTTATTTCTGAGTGATTTCAGGACTCATGCTTTAGGTTTCAGAAAAATCCCCCACAGTTGTTAGACTTGTATAAGGGTCAAAGTGTGGAACAAAAGCATGTTGTATAAACATTTTGTTTGTTTGTTTGTTTGTTTTTAAAATTCAGTTTTGAGGCAAAACAACCAGTGGTTGTTTTTAAAAACTTTCAAAGTGCTATATCGCCACCTGGTGGCAGAATCGCTGTAAGGCAACTGTAACAAAAGTACTTTGGTGTCCTAATAAAAAAAGGAACTTCTAGAAGCAAAGATTTCGTTTTTATTCACGAAGAGGTGAAAAAACGCTTTATCGAGAACAGGAGAGAATTTGGATCTCTACATAGGCTTCTGACTAGACTTTGCGAGAGCAATCTAGATGATCTCAGCTCCCCGATCCCAAGAGGAACTCACTAAAATAATAGTTTCATCTATCAGTTCAACAACAAAAGGGAAAATGCACTTTTAAACTCTCCGAGGGGGATAAACACCCTGTCTCTTGTATAAACTTGTGTTTGGTAAATACTTTCTCAGTGTTTTATCCTAAGTGCTTCAATAACTACTAACATGTGGAGCCTGTGAACTGTAATGACCCAGATCTGCTTCTAGAGTTCAGAGGTTCCTTTATTGGAAAAAGACTTCATTAGATTCTGGGGCACAGAAAACAGTCTGGAAATTTGAAAGACGGTCTTGTTTTTATTTTACCTTGCCATTCAAAAGTGATGGTTATTTTACACCTGGGGTTTTAAAGGTGTGTTTTGTAGAGCTCAATAATGTTCCCTATTAAGTCTTTCCTTCAAAACAGTGTTTTTCTGTGTAATCCTGACTGTCCTGGAGCTCACTCTGTAGACCAGGATGGGCTTGAACTCAGAGATCTACCTGTTTCTTCTCCTAAGTGCTGGGATTAAAGGCTGTTCCACCATGCCTGACCCTCCTTATTAATTTTTTGCCATCTCCTTAGATTCAGAATTTGATAAAGGAGTAATTACTTGTATGTTTATTTAGATATTTCTTAATTGGATCTCACCCTTCTAAGCATTTTAGACAGGAAACTTTAAAGGTTATTTACCGTGTAATAATGGGAGCAAAATAAAAATGCTTTCTGCATATCAGAAGGCATTTGTAAAGACCAAAGGAAGCATCACCCTGACCTGCAATACATACATACATACATGCATACATGCATACATACCTACATACATACATTTACATATCTGTGATATATGTGAATATGTATTTCATACTAATATGAAAGTATTGACAGCATAGCAGTCATTTTCTTCTTTTTCCTCCATTTCTCCCCCCCCCCACCTTTTCTAATGAATGTTTCTAGGTATCTGCTGTAAAAAAAAAATGTTTTCTTACCCAAAGTTAAAGAGCTATTTTTAAGCCAGTACTTGGTTGCTAAGTAATTCAAGATACTCTTGGGAGTCCTGATAAAGTATTTTAGATAATGATGGTAGCACTTATGAAATTAACTGTTCATGTAAAAGACCAAGGTAAATGTCAGATCTGTGACAGCTGCTCAACTCTTACTGTGCAAAGAAGCTGTCACAGACAATATAGAAATAAATGACCAGGGTCATTGCACAGTAAAAGCTTCATTTACAAAAACAAAAGATGTGCTAGATATGAATCAGGAGCTAGGACAACAGAAATCATTAAGTTATGTCTGTATCTGAACCAAGTTCACCAAAGAGTTTCTTTACTTTGCAGAGCTCCTCAATATAACCTAAGAACTGCTTTCTGAGTAGATCTTTCCTACAGATCCTTCCATTTTATGGACATCTCTTTCAGGTGATCATGGTTTTCTAGAATGCCTGTTAAAAATAAGGATATCCTTTTATCACTGTTTGGGGTGAATGGGTTCAAACTGTCCTTCCTGGAGACCAAGAAAACATAGATTTGCTTCTTTTTGATTAAGCACAGTCATAGGAGTCTTAGTCATTAAAGTATATAAAATCATAAGTAAACACAACTACTAAGACTCTAAAAGTAACTTATTCACCAGATGTAATTGTCATCTTGGAGTTTCACCCTTTCTAGTTCTTTCTGAACTCTGTCTGGTTCAATTCAGCTGTTCTGGCCCAAAACCCTCTTCCAAACTGACTGATTCAAACTGGCTTCTCTTGGTGTCTGACTAAATTAGTCTCAGTCTCTTTGCCCTCAAACTACCTCTATCAATCTATTCTAATCTTCTGTTTGGCCTCTTTTTATTCTCTGACTTGTTCTGTCTTCAAGTGTAACCTGTCTCTGTAAACTGCCCTCCTTCCCAACTCTCTTAAGTCCTTTCCTTCCTCTCTGTTCTTGTGAGGGTTGTGTTGCTCTCATAAGTTGGGCATATCCTATCTCTTACTCATTCTGTTATATCTTTCTCTGATTCATCACTTTGTCTGTCTCTCAATTAGATGTCACTTACAAACATGACTCTTCTATAAACCAACCTTATTTTCATTGTATGGAATTAAAGGCGTGTACTAAGGGTATGTCTGTATTCTAGCCAAATCACATAGACCGAGGAGGTCTATGGATGTGATTCCTTTCGAGAGACAATGTGTACTTTTTAAACATGGCAAATGAACTTTTATTTCTAGGAATCTAACCACAGTGAGATTGTTTTTATATGGTAGTAAAGCAAATTAACCACCTTGAATTTCAAAGATGGCATATATGTGTACATGCTTCTATATATCTATGTTTATTTCCTACAAGAGAAGTAACTTTGTGTTCAGTTTATACCTACTGCTTTCTTTCTGCTACTAAATGGCAACTGTTGATAGATTATTGTGTTTTAAGATGTAATGGGTGGGGGAACTACATTTTGGTTTTTTCTGGCTTTAATCTGTGAAATGTCACTTAGACATATGATAGCAACATTTGAGGTACTGTGTAGCTTCTGTGTCTCCTTACACAATTGCATGGTCTCTAATATCCTGCTGTACCTAGGTTCCTCATAACTGTGTTTAAATTAACAACACTCACATATCCTAAAGTTACTGAAATCTTAAACTCACAAGTTTACTTCCTATTTTGAAAATTCAGTTAACACCAAAGATTTGAACTATATTTGTCTTTCTTGTTTTATGATCTTTTAGAAATTCCTAAAATTGTTAGCACCTTCATAGAATTTACCAGAGTATTTGATGTTGTAGTTGCAAAGTTACACATAAAAGATTTTGTACACAATGATCCTCTCTTTTTTTAATAAAATGAAAAATTTTAAAAAATGTTATTTTCACAAAGGGGGAAATAATCACAAGTATATAAACATTGTGTAAAAAACACAAATAAATAAAATGATTAATAAGTGGGCAAGTTCCTAGGCATTCAAGTAAATTTTAGCAACTTGAGAATTTCAAGTCCTCCAAATGCAGAAGGTGAACTATCATGTTGATGGCTTGCCAGGGCACATCTTGTGTTGCAAGGAGCCACGTACGTACAACAGCAACAACGTATGTTCAAATGAAGATATAATTGTTTTAGAATCCATGTAAACTTCATGAACATTTAAAATGATTTCAATGTTATTGTTTAGAATTAATATTCACATATTAAATGATTATCTTATATGTTATTTTTATGAAACATGTTGACATTTGTTGCCAAAGATGAATTGAAACATCTCTCTTATTAAATTTTAACAATTCAAATGCATTTTTATCACTTGTTGACTTATTTGTCTAGTAGCATTAACAAGCTAAAATTAATTTTAGAAATCTATTTCACATAAAATAATAAATTAATAAAAAGCTTTGTAACACATTTTTGTTTGCCTTTAATGAAACTCTTCTGAACACACTCTGATATTTCCTATTTAATTCTCACCTCACAGGTATTCAATTATCACTCTATTAACATGTACATCAGTAATGGTGTCTTTAATCTACCTCACCATGCTATCAATTAGAAGGAGAATACCCTTGAACGTAGGGTGGGGACTTGCTAATACATAATTTTTTGAACCTTGAGATCTCTGATAGTCCTTTGAATAATTTGTAATTTGTAACAATTTTTTCATTTAAAATGCGTCTTCTGGAAATAAAACTCTGAAAGATTAAGTATAATATTAATATTAAAATCATTGGTCAGTGTATTGGTTCATACTATGATATAAGGCTTACAATGTTTCTATATGTATGTACTTATTCATTTACTTATTTATGGTCTCTAACATCCTGCTGCACTGGGATTCCTGATGATTGGATTTAAATTACCAACACTCAGAGATCCTAAAGATAATAACTTATTAACACTGAGCTTTACTTTCTATTCTGAAAATTCAGTTCATGTCTATTATTTGAATTTTATTCATCTTTGAGACAAATCTCACCATGTTTCTCAGGCTGGTCTCAAAGTTGTAATCATCCTGACTCAGCGTCTTAAGTGCTTAGATGAAAGACAAGTAGTAGTGTGGTGGCTTGAATATGCTTGACCCAGGATAGCACTATTAGGAGGTATGGCCTTGTTGGAGGAAGTCTGTCATGCTTCAAGACCTCCATCCTAGCTTCCTGGAAGTCAGTCTTCTACTGGCCTTCAGATGAAGATGTAGAACTCTCAGCTCTTCCTGTACCATGCCTGCCCAGACACTGCCATGCTCCAGCCTTGATGATAATGGACTGAACCTCTGAACCTGTAAGACAGCTCCAATTAAATGTTCTCCTTTTTAGAGTTGCCTTGATCATGGTGTCTGTTTACAGCAGTAAAACCCTAAGACATATCATATCTTGGAAAAAATAATTTTTTCTTATTCTCAAAGATTATTATAAACCTTTTTACACATCATGCACCAAGACACTTGAGTGTATTGCTCAAGTTTTACATTGGGAATATGGTGCTGGGTAGTCTTATAGTATATTGATAAAAACAAAAAGATATGGATTACATATAGTATAGAACCAGTTACATGATTAGAGATAAGGGTAGTTACCTATGAGAGTGTTAAGCATCACTTGGCCAGTAATGAGCCATTCTTTCAATATCCTCTAGGTCCTTGTTCCTTCAACCATCTCTGTAACCTGTTAAGTACCACTTACATATCAACTAGAAAATGTTTCTTAAGTCTGCTTTCTCTGAATGTCTAATTGACATTAATGAGAAAAATCTCAGAAAACAATTATGCCATAGGCCAGAAACTTTTCTTTCTTCTTTTACAGTTAATTTCATGCTTATTTTGTAAGGATATTTATTAAGGCTTTGGAAAAAGGTTGAATTCATAATTATCACTTGAATACAATTTTTTCTCAATGAATGATTTTCATTTTATTGCTCATATTTCAGTGTATTCTTTAGTCTACGACATCCACATCTCATTGTGGGGCAAAGTGAACTCTACCACCAGACAGAAAAACTGGTAAGGTTGGGTCTCCATCTGTGTCCCTGAGCTAAGGCTGTTCCACAGCCCTCTGCATCCAAATCCTGTCCAGAGAGAGCTGATCTTCCAGGAGCACTTTCACTCCTAAGATCACAGGTGAGACCACCACATTTGCTTCAATAACTGGCCAAAGAGGGACTGTCCAGGAGCACACAGGGCACAGGAACTGCAAAACAGTCAGGGACAGGATCCTTCTGGTTTCTATCAGTGCCCGAGAGCAAAATCTGTGACACAATTCTCCATATACAAATCCTGCCCAGAGAGAGTTGGTCTCCCAGGAGTGTTATCATACTTAAGATTACAGACTCACAGGCTCACAGGATAAACAAGCTCAAGTCAGAGACAGTAAGACAAACTTAACACCAGAGATAACCAGATGGCAAGAGGGAAGTACAAGAACATAAACAACAGAAACCAAGGCTACTTGCCACCATTTTCCCACCACAGCAAGTCCTGGATACCTCAACACACCAGGAGAACAAGACTCTGATTTAAAACCACATCTCATGATGATGATAGAGGACTTTAAGAAGGACATTAATAACTCCCTTAAAGAAATACAGGAGAACACAGGTAAACAGGTAGAAACCCTTAAAGAGGAACACAAAAATCCCTTAAAAAATTACAGGAAGACACAACCAAACAGGTGAATAAATTGAACAAAACCATCCAGGATATAAAAATGGAAGTAGAAACAATAAAGAAATTCCAAAAGGAAACAACATGGGGGATAGGAAACCTAGGAAAGAAATCAGGAGTCATAGATGCAAGCATCACCAACAGAATACAACAGATAGAAAAGAGAATCTCAGGAGCAGATGATACCATAGAAAACATTGACACAACAGTCAAAGAAAATGCAAAATGCAAAAAGCTTCTGACCCAAAACATTCAGGAAATACAGGATACAATGACAAGACCAAACCTAAGGATAATAAATATAGAAAAGAGCAAAAATTCCCAACTTAAAGGACCAGTAAATATGTTCAACAAAATTATAGAAGAAAACTTACATAACCTAAGGAAAGAGATGTCCATGAACATATAAAAAGCTTACAGACACCAAATGGACTGAACCAGAAAAGAAATTCCTCCCGTCACATAATAATCAAAACACCAAATGCACAAAACAAAGAAAGAATATTAAAAGCAGTAAGGGGGGAAAGGTCAAGTAATATATAAAGGCAAACCTATCAGAATTACACCAGACTTCTCAACAAAGACTATAAAAGCCAGAAGATCCTGGACAGATGTCATACAGACCCTAAGAGAACACAAATATTCTCAGCCCAGGATACTATACACAGGAAAACTTTCAATTACCATAGATGCAGAAACCAAGGTTTTCTATGACAAAACAAACTTACACAATATCCATCCATAAATCCAGCCCTACAAAGGCTGGATTTATGCCAACACAACAAGGGAAACTACACCCTAGAAAAAGCAAGAAAGTAATCTTCTTTCAACAAACACAAAAGAAGATAGCTACACAATCATAAAAATAGCATCAAAAATAACAGGAAGCAACAATCACTATTCCTTAATAACTACTAACATTTATGGACTCAATTCCCCAATAAAAAGACATAGATTAATAGACTGGATACATTAATAGGACAAAACATTTTGCTGCATACAGGAAATGCACCTTAGTGAAAAAGACAGACACTACCTCAGAGTAAAAGGCTGGAAAACAATTTTCCAAGCAAATGGTCCCAAGAAACAAGCTGAAATGGCCATTCTAATATCGAATAAAATCAACTTTCAACCAAAAGTATCAAAAAACATAAGGAAGAACACTTCAAACTTGTCAAAGGAAAAACCGACCAAGATAAACTCTCAATTCTGAACATCTATGATCCAAATGCAAGGGCACCCACATTTATAAAAGAAACTTTACTAAAGCTCAAAGCACAATTGCACCTCACACAATAATAGTGGGAGACTTCAATACCTGACTCTCATCAGTGGACTGATCATGGAAACAGAAACTAAACAGAGATACAATAAAACTAACAGAAGTTATGAACCAAATAGATTTAACAGATATTTATAGAACATTTCATCCTAAAACAAAAGAATATACCATCTTCTCAGCACCTCATTGTACCTTCTCCAAAATTGACTATATAATTGGTCACAAAACAGACCTTGACAGATACAAGAAGATTGAAGTAATCCCATGCAACCTATCATATCACCACAGACTAAGACTAGACTTCTGTAAGAAAAAAAAAAAAACAACAGAAAGCCCACATACACATGGAAGCTGATCAATGCCCTACTCAGTGATAACTTGGTCAAGGAAGAAATAAAGAAATGAAAGACTTTTTAGAATTTAATGAAAATGAAGGCACAGCATACCCAAACTTATGGGACACAATGAAAGCAGTGCTAAGAGGAAAACTCTGAGTGCCTCCAAGAAGAAACTGGAGAGTGCATACACTAGTGGTTTAACAGCACACCTGAAAGCTCTAGAACAAAAAGAAGCAAATACACCCAAGAGGAGTAGACGACAGGAAATAATCAAATTCAGGGTTGAAATCAGCCAAGTAGAAACAAAAAGAACTGTACAAAGAATCAACAAAACCTGGAACTGGTTCTTTCAGAAAATCAACAAGATAGATAAACCCTTAGCCAGACTAACCAGAGGGCACAGAGAGAATATCTAAATTAACAAAATCAGAAATGAAAAGGGAGACATAACAACAGAAACAGAGAAAATTCAAAAAAAAATCACCAGATCCTAGAACAAAAGCCTATACTCAACAAAACTAGAAAGTCTGGATGAAATGGACAATTTTCTAGACATATACCAAGTACCAAAATTAAATCAGGATTACATAAACCATCTAAAAACTCCTATAACCCCTAAAGAAATAGAAGTCATTTTAAGTCTCCTAACCAAACAAAGCCCAGGACCAGATGGGTTTAATGCAGAATTCTATCAGACCTTCAAAAAAGACCTAATACCAATATTCTTCGAACTAGTCCACAAAATAGAAACAGAAGGAACATTACCTAATTCATTCTATGAAGTCATAATTGTACTTATACCTAAGCCACAGAAAAACCCAACAAAGAAAGAGAACTCCAGACCAATTTTGCTTATGAATATTGATGCAAAAATACTCAATAAAATTCTCACAAACTGAATCCAAGAACACATACATCAAAATGAACATTCACCATGATCAAGTAGGCTTCATCCCAGGGATGCAGGGATGGTTCAATATATGGAAATACATCAATGTAATCCACTATTTAAACAAACTCAAAGGGGGAAAAAAAAACATGATCATATCATTAGATGCTGAGAAAGCATTTTACAAAATTCATCACCCCTTCATGTAAAAGTCTTGGAAAGTTCAGAAATTCAAGGCCCAAACTCAAACATAGTAAAAGCAACATACAGCAAACCAGTAGACAACATTAAACTAAATGGAGAGAAACTTGAAGCAATTCCAGTAAAATCAGGGACTAGTCAAGGCTGCCCACTCTCTCCCTACCTATTCAAAATAATACTCAAAGTCCTAGTGAGAGCAATTAGACAACAAAAGGAGATCATAGGTATATATGTTGGAGTGGAAGAAGTCAAAAATATCACTATTTTCAAATGATAGGATAATATACTTAAGTGACCCCAAAAATTTCATCAGAGAACTCCAAAATCTTACAAACAACTTCAGCAAAGTGGCTGGATATAAAATTAACTCAAACCAGTGGCCTTCCTCTACTCAAAGAATAAACAGGCTGAGAAAGAAATTAAGGAAATGACACCCCTCACAATAGTCACAAATAATATAAAATACCTTGGTGACCTCCACATAAAATCAGATACACTGAATCTAATAGAAGAGAAAGTGGGGAAGAACCTGTAGTACATGGGCACAGGGGAAAATTTCCTGAATAGAACACCAATAGCTTATGCTGTAAGATCAAATATTGACAAACGAGACCTCATAAATTGCAAAGCTTCTGTAAAAGGCAAAGGACACTGTCAAGAGGACAAAACAGCAACCAACAGATTGGGAAAAGATCTTTATCAAACCTACATCCAACAGAGGACTAATATCCAATATATACAAAGAACTCAAGAAGTTAGACTTCAGAGAATCAAATAACTCCATTAAAAAATGGGCTATAGAGCTAAACAAAGAATTCTCAACTGAGGAATACTGAATGGCTGAGAGACACCTAAAGAAATGTTCAACATCCTTAATCATGAAAATGCCAATCAAAACAACCCTGAGATTCCACCTCAACACCATTCAGAATGACTAAGATCTAAAATTCAGGGGACAGCAGATGCTGGTGAGGATGTGGAGAAAGAGGAACACTCCTCCATTGCTGGTGGGATTGCAAGCTGGTAAAACCACTCTGGAAATCAGTTTGTTGGTTCCTCAGAAAATTCGACATAGTCCTACCTGAGGACCCAGCTATACCACTACTGTGCATATACCCAGAAAATGCTCCAACATGTAATAAGGACACATGCTCCACCATGTTCATAGCGGTTTTATTTTTAATAGCCAGAAGCTGGAATGAACCCAGATATCCCTTAACAGAGGAATGGATACAGAAAATGTGGTACATTTACACAATGGAGTACTACTCAGCTATTAAAAATGACGAATTCATGAAATTCTCAAGCAAATGGATGGAATTAGAAAATATCATTCTTAGTGAGGTCACTCAGTTACAAAAGAACACACATGGTATGCACTCACTGATAAGTAGATATTAGCCTGAAAACTCAGACTACCTGAGATCCAATCCACAGACCTTATGAAGTTCAAGAAGAAAGAAGACCAAAATGTGGATGCTTAAGTCCTTCTTAGAAGGTGGAACAAAATATTCACAGAAGGTAGAGGGTGGGAGGGTCTTAGGAGGATGAGAGGAAGAGGAGGAGGAAAAATGTGGGGCAAGATTGGGTATAGGAGAAGATTGGGGTGATATAGAGAGTTCAGGAGTTTGAACAGAGGTGTGTAGCAATGGAGGATGGAGAACTGGGAGAAAGCCACCAGCAAGTCCCAGGTACCCAGAAAGCAAGAGGCTCCCAGGATACATCGGGGATAAGTTTAGCTGACATGCCCAACAACAGAGAGTGAGAACCTGTAGAGACCATATCCAGAGGTTAGGCGAGACCCCTGGTTGGGATACGGGGCCATCCACTCATCTCCAAATTTTTAACCCGGAATGGCTCCTGTCTGGGACAAAGTATGGAGCAGAGACTGAAGGAAAGGCCATCCAGAGACTTCCCCCCACTGAGGATCCATCCCATATACAGACACCAAACTCAAGACAGTATTGTGGATGCTAAGAAGTACTTGCTTATGGGAGCCTGATACAGCTGTCCCTTGAGAAGTGAGTTGGGAGTTGATGGGTGTGAGGGGGAGCACCCTCATAGAAGCTGGGGAAGGGGATGGGATGCAGGGTTGAAGAGGCGAAACTGGGAAAGGAAATACCATTTCAAACGTAAATACATAAAATATCCAATAAAAAAAGAAAAGAAAGAGAGTGAGAAAGAGAAAGAATGCAGTGTGGAGGGGGATGGCAATGAGTCAAAAGTATCAGACATCAAACATATAGACATTCTATTTTAGAACGCGTAAGACTCAGCTTGTGCCTTGAGTCAAGTCTGCTCACTTGTCCTCAATATGCCAATTGAAGAGCCAAACAAAAGAACTGGTAAGGTTGAGCAGACTCAGACCCTGGAGAATCTCAAAACCGCCGAAGTGGAGCCAACTCCCTGCCAAACTACCTGATCTGACACCCACTAAGAGGACCCTGATAGTCAGTATGGAGCTCAAAAAAAATGGAGTTCTCCATGCTAATGAGGTATCTAGATAGGTTCCAAGTGTTCAGCAAATGAAGTTCCCTTCCTGCACATTCCTTCCTGTAAAAGGTATTTAATCCCTCATTCACCCTGAGTAAGGTGTATGCATTCACATTCACCACCAAATAAAATAGTTTGGACAAACAAGGACTCTCTCCTTCATCAAGGATCTAAATGGAGGAGGCTTTCATGGTAAAGAGCCATGCCTAAATCTCCAGGAGAAGGCCTTCTCTCTCCCAGCCTCTTGTACTCTCAGCACTCATTTGGAACCAAAACAGGTTCTTCCCACATCCTAGGCTTGCATCCCCTGTTCCATACTTGGCTCTATTGTCCCTTCCTGCCTGGAGTGTGAATGCCCTGGAGAAGTGCGAACCTGCGGACCATTCATGACACAAAGGAGGTTAGGAACCTCAGCAGCGGTCCCAGACACTGCTGTTTTCCACTGGAGAAAACAGACTGAGATCCCTACTATGAACTGTGTTCTGTCTCCCCTGAGTGGCTTGCTGGGGAGAGGCAGACACACAGCCTGGCACCTCATTTTCAGAATTTGAATTGTATACTTGTGTGTTGTAGACAAAATATCTTCAAGTTTGCTTTAGAATTGTGCAAGCAAAAATAGATCAAATTTTCAAGTTTGCAGTTGCCTATTCTACAATAATTGACCAATATCTGTAAAGATGATTTACTCTGTTTTGGTCAGATAGTAACACTAAAAAAAGTTCTTAAAGGTTATACTACCCAACGCTTATATTTTCCTTACTTTTGTTATCCTTCTGACACTTAAGTTAAAACATCTCAAGTCCAACAATAAATTTTAGAGTTACTTTTTCTATTAAATAGTAATACACCAAAACCACAATTCTCATAAAATTTTAACACATTCAACATATATTACCATATTCAAAGTGCAGTAAGACTGAAATACCTTTATTTAAAAAGATATCCACAGTGAAAGGAAATCCAATATAAGAGTGTGTTTCTTTGCAGAGCAGTGTCACACCGCCCTTTGGGCCCTCTGCTGGAAAAGTAGAATCAAGTCTCAAATAATGCCTTTTAAATTGTATCCCTAGTATTATAGGTGTAGGATAGTACTGTATCATACCTCTGTGAATGTAAAATAGCTTGTACCTGCTTTATGATACGTAGTAGTGACTGCTTTATCAGAGATGTTTTTGAAGTTGTTGCTCAGGATGTTTCTTTCCAGATTATGATTGAGAAGCTAATTTTAAAAATAAAATGGTGCCAGGTACCACAAGAGTAATAGAACTGTGCTGTTTTCTGGGGTTTTGTTTTTTACTTTTTTTTTTTTTAAAATAGAGTATGCTAGCTGTCTCTACAATTTTGTTCAAATGACTGCAGAACATGGAAAATATGTTGCTGCTATTGATGCATAACATACTGCTATTACTGATATATATATATATGTATGTATGTATTGGATTTTTGGAAACTTTAGCTATGCTGTCAACTTTGGAAAAAAGTATTCCAGTTTACTGTGTTGATTTGGCATTGTACAGAAATTAACAACCATATTGGTTTAGAAATGTTGAACTTAATTTTTTTCCATTTGTACAGGGGTAATGCACTGTATTAAATATACAAGGTCTTATCTACAAGGGATTGATTACAAAAACTAATAAAGTATTCTCTAAATAATGAAAAAACAATAAAAAGATAGCCCTATAAGCTTATAGCATGTATATATATATATATATATATATAAATTAAGATTGTAATTTGCATAACACATAGGCTGTTCATGTGGAAGACACTGCAAGAAGATATAAGAAAATGCATTGTTAAAAGAAGTCTTTCTACAGAGATGGGGAAATAAAAGGACAAATATAGTTGTCTAAAAGTCAATTTGCTCTATATATTTTATTTATAGTTTTATATACTGACCAATATGAGCTATTTTTAACCAAAGCTATATAACTTATAAAAATCCTATAATACAGCATGAAGATGCTGAGAGAGGCAGGCTTACTAATTCCAGTTAGGAGTGTTATTATGGTGCTATGCTTTTCACAATTTATACTTATGTTTAGGGAATCACAAACATAGGCGCCTGATTTGAATGAGATGTCTAGATTCACAGCAAAGCCTTGCAGTTACAAAATCACTCTTCCTCAAATTGCCAAAGAATGCACAAAACCAATGTTTATTCCACCTTTCTGTCACATTCTTGGCTCCTGTGCCAGTGTTACATGAAGAAAAAAACAAAAGCAAAAGGAAGGAAATGAAAATCCCTGACGGTATCAAATAGCAAAAAAAAAATCAGTGAGAATACAGCAAAGACAATACTGTAAAGAAACAGAAAACTCTTCCTATCTTGCTTTTGTAGTGATATGTGTAGTAAAGTTATGTCTGGCTATAAGTGAAGTGTATGGTAAACCCTTTGTGCCTGGCTTTCAGTGATGTTTCAGCAAAGCCTTTGCTATGTTTGGGCCAATCAGTAGAGGCTGAGAAATTGTTATGAGACTGTTTGAACTTTGAAGAAATGTTGCCTCGCTAGAACTCTGCACTTGGTGCTACATGACATCTTGCAGCTGTGCTAATCTTGATCTAAGACACTCTTGGCAAAGCTGGAGTTCTTAGTTTTGATTATGGCTAGCCATGGTCAAAAGGGACTGAGATTTGTGTGGGTTGGCTGCTCTCACAGGCAGCAATAGGAAGATAACTTTGTTAGCTGGAACCTTTCCCAGCCCCAATTAACCTTGTATGATGTTTGAATAAAGCGATTGGAGTGAGCCAGCTGGTTGTCAGTCTTTCCTGAGAAGTCTGTACTCCTCTACTCCTTTGGAAGATGAAGGCTTAGCATCTCTACTAAGCCACCTACAACCGTCCTCCATAAATACACTATCACATCAGCAAAACATGCTTCCACGTGAAGTGGAATATGGGATCTTTTCTGTCAAAGGTAAGAGAAATGCAGGTTCTCATTCAAATAGGAGAGAAAGGATACTTTTCTTGCCGTGGTCCTTCTAATCAGTTGTTACAGAAAAGACCAGGAACACACACATCTGCAGATTCTGGTGATGGTGTACTGTGATTATTTGACTTGGATAGTAGACATTTTAGCAAAAGATAAAAAAATAATGAATCCAGAAGTACAACAAAAATGAGTCAGGTCTCTCTTATGACAACATTTAGATGGAATCAAATTTAAATGCACTCCAGTCTGCCTTGATGAGCATTTGATTTTGCTCCCAAATTTTATGATTTGATGCAGGCTTCTGTAAAAGTATTTAAAAAGTGATTTCTTCAGTAGCAATCCTGTATTAGGGATGGAAATACTCCTCATAACTTTGTTTGTTTGGGACTCAACCAGTTGTTACCTTTGAGGAAGTACTAACACACACACACATGCATGCACACAGGCATGCACATGCACAAGCATGTGCACATGCATATGTACATTCACACTCGATTGCATGCACACATATATACACTCTCACATGCATACAAGTATACACACATACACCTGAATATATTTACAAATACAAATTATTGCTTTAAACAAATTACAATTTTAGATTGCTGACAAAATACTACATGTGGAAGTAAGATCATTCAGCATAAACCAATTACATGTTTAAAACTTATATCTTGGAAAGCGGGGAACCATATTTATGTCACAATAATATAGTGGTTACCAGTGGTTATATCCTTCCAAAGGGAACTATCATTTAGACTTCTCTTCAATGACCTAAAAATACAATACTTGAGAAGGGATGTAAATATATATATGAGTTGGACATAGAGAATTGCCAGGGAACATGTGGAGGCAGGGACAGGGCAAAGAAGGGTGATTTTAGAAATTGCAAGGTCAGTGTTGTTGTTGTAGAAAGTAAAGAGAGAATGTAATGCGAACAGTTCATGGAGGAGTCTGGTTGAACTGGACACCAGACACCTATCCTAAGAATAATGGAAAACCATTGAACTTTAAGAAGTTCATTCAAGTTGCTATAACAAAATACTGATGGATATATTTTTTAAAAACTTTGTTTTGATTCTTTGTACGTTTCTTAACATGCACTAGAGTGCTGCACATCTCCCCATCCCCTCATCCACCCGTCACCCTTGCATCCTCCTGCCCCAAAGTAAAGTAAAACACACACACATACACACACACACACACACACACACACACACACACGCACAGAGAGAGAGAGAGAGAGAGAGAGAGAGAGAGAGAGAGAGAGAGAGAATAGAAAACCTCTCATTGTGGAAACTGCAATATGTCACAGTGTGTCCCACGGTATATCTCTCTGTCCACACATGTTCAGTTCATTGCAAATGAGTCACTGGTCTGACTCAAGGTCTCTGGGTTCTGTGACATCATCAATATTGGGTCATCACCAGGACTCCTCCCAGTTACCCTGTTGCTGCCCTGTGTTATGAAGATTCTGCAGCTTAGGATCAGCAGGACCTTTTCATACAACCCAACTGTTGTCACAGATGATTAAATTTGGGGGTAAACCAACTCAGACCTGGATCTTGGCCTGGGTGGTAGCTGAGCTAGTCAGTGCACCTGTTCTTTTTTATCTGCACTTCCAGGGCAAGCTCTCCAGCACTGCTCCCGCTAGGCCACTCATTGGTGGCATAAGTAAGAAGCAGAGTCAGCTTTCTTGGTCTCATGCCCTCAGATTGGCTCACCTGCTCCCACACCTCCAGAGCCAGCTCCATTGTGCTGCCCAGTCAAGGCACAAGCCATTGGGGCCGGGGGGTGGGGTGGGGTGGGGTGGGGCTGTGAGGAGCTGGGCCAGCGCTCCTGCTCTCATACCCTCTGGGCTGGCTCACCCAAGCCTTTGACATCAAGGCCAGCTCCACTGCATTGCCCAAGCGAGGTGCAGGACCCAATCTCCTGAGTGCCGAAGCCAGGGAGAGACAAGGACATCTCACCCACTCTCATGACCCAAGGGTCACCTCTCCTGTTTGCCTCAGGTGGTGAGGGATGAGGCAGGGGACGGCATCAACCCGCACCTATGCTACCTGTTGGAAGACAAGTAATGGGGCCAGTTCTCCCTTATTTTCGCACTTGGAGCTGGTTCGTCTGTGCCCGCTTTATGGGGCTCTTTTATGCTCGCCAGATGAGATGCAGGGCTTGCTTTCCTGAGTGCTGCTGGTGGTGAGGAATTCATCCACTATCATGACCCTAGGGTCAACTCTCCTGATTGCCTGAGGTGGCTGAGGGGTGAGGGGGTTGAGGGCGTGCATCCCTGCTCTCTAAACTCTCCACCCCTCCACTAGGCCACCTCACAGCAGAAGAGTGGTAGAGCCATCTCTCCCTTGTTCATGCTCTCTGAGCCAGCTCACCATAATGGATGAATAATCAAACAACATTTATCACAGATCTGAAGACAGTTGCAAGTAGATTTTTGTATGTAGTGAGAGCCTGCTTCCTGTTCATAAATGTCCTGTTCATCTGTTCATCATAGGCTGACTTGAGGGGAAAGACAGGGCAGCCCTCTGAGTCTGTCTTTTTTTTTTTTTAATTTAATTTTATTTTATTTTTTTAATTTACATTCCAAATCACTTCCCCTTTCCCGTTTCCTCCCTCCCCGAAAGTCCCATAAGCCCCCTTCCCTCCCTCTTTTCTCCGTTCAACCCCCTCTCATTACTCTGTCCTGGCGTTCCCCTACATCCAGTCTTTCCAGGACCAGGGGTCTCTCCTTCCATCTTTTTAGAAATCTATTGATATGCTGATTGTGTCTAGGGTATTCTGAGATTCTGGGTCAATATCTCTGAGTCTGTCTTAAGGAGCTAATCCCTTCTGTGAAGTTTTGCTCTGTGAATTAATTATCTTCCGAATGCCCAATCACCTAATATCATCTCCTAGTAAGCTAAAATTAAAAGCTTTGAAACTTGGGTTTACATTAACCGTTAAAATCATGGATGGAAGAAATACAATATTTTCTCTTCTAGTGTAAGTTTATCCCAAGCAGTTATTGCCTACCAGTATGAACTCCATTGACTCTTTCCCTACAGGTCATGAATCAAGAATTGGTGTGTGATCACTTGGGCAGCAGATGCAGTGAAAGCAGACAATCTTTACTAGTGAACTGGGTGGCCATGTGTAGCAAAGTAGTGAGGTTAACTTGATCCCCTCTCTTAGTAATTTAAATGACTACAAGAATAATATTACAATTGTAAGAAGCTTAAATACTAGCCAATAATTTATCCAGAGGAGTCATGAATTAGGAACATTCACACAATTTAATAGATTTTGACTTACAAATAAAAGTAGATGCTTTCCCAATTTTTGAGTCATTTATAGTAGACTATTTATTTTTATGTACATGGATGCTTTTGCCTGCATGTATGTATTTGCACCATATATGTACCACCAGATGCTTAAAGAGGTCAGAAGAGAGTGTCTATCCCATAGAATTGGAGTTATGGATGGTTGTGAGCCACTGTGTGGGTACTGGGAATAAAACCCTGATTCTCTACAAGAGGAAAAAGTGCTCCTAACTACTGAACCATCTTTCCAGCTCCATGATTTTCTTACCTTTAATTAATAAGATTTGGACTCTTCTATATTTGATTCTTTGCCTTTCTTCCTAATACCCATTTTACTAAACTGTGACAAAATTGTGTGAGTGCGTCCGTGTGTGTGTGTGTGTGTGTGTGTGTGTGTGTGTGTGTGCATTTTCATGTATTTCTCATCACTTTTAAAAGGTTTCTATCATTTAAGCAGTACAATAGGTGCTTGTCATTACTGTACAGATTGGGAATGCTGTAAGGGAAGGCTAAAACAGGTAGAATGCACCTGTTTGTCATTTTCCCTTCTTTGCCTGCTTTCTTTTCTGCCTTATGTCTCCTTGCAGCTACAGCTGATTTTAATCACGAAAACCTCTTGAAGCTTGTCTTCTTTCTCCCAGTTCCTACCACAGTGTCCTACCATGTCTTCAAGGTGGTCAAGTTTGTAGTTTGTATAGGACTGATAGTACAAAGATCTTATTATACATGTCTTTTGGGTTGGTGAGAGATTCTTCTTCTATATACTAAAGACTATGGTTGGATAAGCAAGTGGGTATATCCACACAGAATCTCTGTAACCTTTATATACTGACATCAATAACCTTCACATTATCATACTCGTGAGGAGTGTGAATATCCTGTGAGCTGCTGGTGACACTGAAGTAACAAATGACTAGTCAAGTAGTCTAGCTTACATACTTTATGCAGAGCAATTTCAGATACTTTTAAAAAGTTTTATGGGCGTGTCTTTTTAATAATGTTGTAATGACAATTTCTGATTTTACCATTGCTAGAGTTCTTATGTTGAGCTCCAGAAAAGACAATATATTAATTATTCCTTATTTTTCCAAGACATTAAACTTTGCAATAAACAAGTCTCCTTCTCTTCTAGCCTATGTAGTTATCTTCAATCACTGAAAGTATTTTAGGGATACACATAACGAGATATTTACTACAAGTGGAGACAAAGTGAAAAAGAGAATGACTACAAATTTTCATGTCATTTGCAGCACAATAGCTTTACCACACAGTGCCTAGGGCATTCCTCTGACCAACAGAAACAAGAGCCAGAAATCTTCAAGTTCCAAATTCAGCAGCAGCCCAATGCCTTGACCCAGTCCATTGCCTGTCACTGATGCACAGAATTCCTGGAGTCAGTAGATGAGTGCTACCCTTCACCGTCTCTCCTCAGGGACCCTGGTGGTGAATAAGTAGCAGCAAATATTTTCTAAAACCTAGGTAAGTCTCAGAATCCTGACATTAAAATTTTAAAGGAAAAGCTGTAAAATGGTGTGTGAGTTCTTTGATGCCTTCTGATGTCTAAAGCAGGATGGAGGAATGAGTCATTAATGAATATCAACAAGTACTAAGATATTCACCTGAAGAAAACCAGTGGTCTATGATTGGTACCAAAAAGGGGACTAGGAAGGCAGCCATTTGGTTCTCTTAGTAAATCAAAGCCAAATGTAGGGGAGGAGTAAAAGAAATTGGAAAACAGAGCTTGGGGGCACATAATGAAAAGAGAAGATGCTGTATTTTTCTATATAGTTTCAATTAGTGACAACTAAGGCTTCTTCTATAATTATAAAAGATTCCTTGAAAAACTAAATAAATATATGTGTAAACACAACAAGCATGCATGGCCTTTCTAGTTCATTCTACAATGAATTTTACTTGTTTGTTTTTTAGTAACATCAACCTCTGCACAAATATAAGAATGAAAACAAACCTAAATGATTGGTTGCATTTATCCTTCAGTACTTGTGCGTTCTTTTAAGATATTTTGAATAAATAACCAAAAACTGTCCTATCACCATAAACTCTAAACTAGTGACATGGTGTTCTCAACTATGATTACAGTCTATACGTGAGAAAAACACATAGGGGTAACTGGTTCTGTCTATGACGTTTCTTTTTATGATCATATTATTACGTGGATAAGCCGGGGAGTTCTACCTTCTTGAATGCTGAGCTCTGCTTTGTGGGTTACTGAAAATGATTGCTCCTTGGTATTCATGACATTTATGGGAAATTGATTCTAGAGAAGCCACACAGAAATAAAAATCTAAAGATAATCAAGTCCTTCTCAGTCCACCCTCTGACAGTTCCCTATCCCAGGAGGGTCAAACGAGAGGGGGATAAAATCTGGAGTGTAAAAAATAAAATTGAATAAAAATTTTTAAAAAGATAATCAAGTCCCACACTTAAGAGTTAGTTTTGTTTTTAGATGTAACTTATATGTTGTGGGAGATATTAAAAAAGAACGGCAAGTTCACACACTACACCCAGCTACTCTCTTCCCGGGTGGGCTGACTGGCCTGTTCTTATCTTGTTCTTACCTCCAAAATCTTTCCATCCAGCTCACTAAGTTCCTACAGGCAGGACACTACAAAGCGAGCCCCATACTTCAAAACCCCACGACCTTTGTGGTGCACATGTGGAAAACCCATGCTTTGCTGCCATGCCTTTTTCTCTGGAACCCAGTCGAACCACTGCATGAAGGAAGACACCACACAAACTTAGTTAAGAAACAATGATAACTCAGTCTCTGGACACAACTAGAATCCTAATCTTGTAAGCCTTATTAAATCTAATCCTCCGGTAGCAAATCCACTAGGATTCGCCATCTAATCTGGAAAACACTAGTAGGTACATCTTGTCCTCTCATTATCCTCGTCCAAAAACCCCTAACTCTCTCCTGCTTCCTCTCTTCCTCCATACAACCCAGAAGTCCTGCCCACTCACCCAGTGATTGGTCCCTTTATTCATTGGGGGAAGGTTCACAAGAAGTCACCTGAGTATGTGACTCATTCCTCATACCAGACAACCCCTCCTGGGAAAGCAGAATTAACATCAAAATACAGGCAGCACCAGGCCATCCACAACACTTATGCATAGTTTTATATATGTTAAATATGTGATACCAATAACATGAATGTTGTGTGGTTATTACATTGTATAGTTTAGGAAAGATAGACCGGAAGCAGAAGAGTATCTGAAATTGTCTACTAGAGATAAAATTTTTTAAATTGTGGTTGGTTGATTCAACGTAAGTGGAAACTTCACACACAGAGGGCCAAGTATAGTAGAAAATTGGTTTTATACTGCACATTAACATCGAATTTGGTGTGTGATTCAATAACTTTTAATGCTCATTCTGCCTCTCAATAGTTGTAATGCTCAGTACATCATTTGTCACAAAACAAAAACAAAAATAAAAACAAAACAAAACAAAACAAAACAAACAAACAAAAAAACTTGTATTGTTTGGTTGCCTCCAAGAAGCTGAAAGTAAGTTCCTATTGCTGAAGATATTATGTACTTTAGAGATAAGATTTGGAGGATTCCAGCAATTTGACTCCAAAGCCTCCTCCATGAAGACTTACTATCATAGTACTGAAAGGAGCGATGTAAGCTGCCGAGGGATGAGAGTAAGCAATAGTTCTTATGCAGCTCTGATACCTGTGAACCACAACAGTGATTGATCATCATGCTAAGATAACCCTATAGGGGTAATAGCAGCATATAACAAGAGGAAAATCATGCCTGGTATTGTAAATCTGAGCTGACTACCAGTGGTTAGTGAGGTAATGGATCTTAGAGAAGATCCTACTACTGCTGCTTTTTAAGATCACTATAATTCACAACTTACTTTAAACATTTATCTTTATGCCCACAGTTAAATGTAGCTTTTACACTTCATCAAAGATGTTTCTCTGCAGAGAAAAATGGACTGCTTTTGTGCTCAAACCCAACCCTTTCTTCCTTCCTTCCTTCCTTCCTTCCTTCCTTCCTTCCTTCCTTCCTTCCTTCCTTTTTTCCTTCCTTCCTTTCTTATACTAAGAAGTGAAGGCAGGGCCTCGGTCATACTAGGCAAGTTTTGCCAACTAAACCCTAGCCCCATTAGATGCATGTTGCCAATGACTTATGACAGTCAAGAGGTTGGGTGTCTGTCAATATGATGTTTCCGAACATTTTTAGAAATGTAAGGCGTTATAGGAAGGTTTGATGTCTTTCTATTGTTATTGAACAAAAAGGGAATGTAAAGAATTAGTTTGAAAATTCAAATCCTCAGCTCAAAAGCTATACAAGTAACTTTTAAGTAACATCAGTAACATCAGTAATGTGCACTGAGGGAGGTGCTTATCTCTTGGAGGAGTGCTATTATGCTAAATTCAAACACAGAATCTCACTGTTTAATTGATGGAGTGACTAATTAAGTTGAATTTCTACACTTATGGTATATTTATTCTCTTATTTTGTTGATCATGAATTCTATACAGTGTGTTTCCAACATACAGAACCTCACTCAGCTCCTCCATTTACCACCCTCTCAGTTCTTCCATTTTTCTCATCCAACTTTGAGGTCATTTCTTTTTTCACTATGTCTATCTTTAAGACAAAAAATGTACTGAGAAGAATGGAATACTATAATCTGGGATGGGGACATGAGGAAGACCCTCATGAATTTAGGGACATCAACTTTAAATTTCATTGGGTCTTCCTTACAAGAGTGAGTAGTCCTTCATTAGTAGAAGCAAGGAGTAATGGTTTCTCCATCCCTAGGGGCAATGACTTCTTTTCTCTGTCAGAGGGTAATGATGTCACATTGACTGAAGAATTTATTATAGAGTAACCTCTCTCAAGACATTGTTATACAAGACAAGGCCAGTTCTCCCCAGATTCCATGTCTACAGCATTTCTTTGCATCTAAGCCTATAGCTGAAGCCCTAGAAGGTCTCCAAGGGTAAATACAAAGTGTAATGATAAGAAAATGAATCATAGTACAAAATAAGTACTTGAATTCTCTGATTTATATAGATAAAGCTGTAAAAGACCTATGTGGAAGTGCACACAGAGAGGATAATGATAGAAAGAAAGTAATGTTTGAACAGGATGAATTTATGGTTCTAGGCTCACAGAGCAGAAATTTTGCAGCTAAAGTTTGTGTCTATTTCTTTTTATAACTATTACAAAACACCAGAGAAAATAATTTTAATGAACAAAGAGTTATTTTCTCTCACAAGAAGGCAACTCTTCAACGACATAAGAATTCTATGTTCCCTTTTACCTTTAATGTGGGACTGCAGTCAAGATCATGAGAAAATTACATGAAGTGGGAGTAATTAAATATGACAGAAGGCATGCCCAAATCTCAACTAAAAGTACAGCGTGGGTTAGGTTACAATGGATATTAGAGTTCAAAGTAGTAGTAGTCATCAGAGTTCCTCAATCTGTGCAGTCCTAGGTGTTTACTAGCTATTCAGGGTGTTCTTAGAAGTAAAACAGACTGGAGACCTTTGAAGTTTTACTTGATGTGTTAGCAGAATGTTTCCAAGCCATGTATATCATAATCTGACCATAATCATAAGAATAAAGAGCAGTTGTCCACAATTAATCCCAGAGTTGACCCAGTAAACAGGCTCCTAACTGATTGAAGGGGCAATTGAGTTCCCTAGAGAATAAATTTTGGAGCATCTCAAAGATGATTAACGTTACACTTTCTCCCTGGTTTCATAAAAAGAACATCTGTCCTATGAAAGACTATCTGTGAATTGAGGGAAAGGAACCCATCAGTGCTTTCAGAAACTATCAGACAATGGCTCTGAAATGATGCTCCTTCCAGGATCCCAAAATATAATTTTTGTCTGTTTGAAGAGGGGTGGCTCACGGAGATCAGGTGGTAATTGGAGTTCTCACTTAGGTTTGTAGGCCCATAGTTCTCTGAACCCTGGGCTATTTTCTGTGGCTGTTTTCTAAGTTTTTGAAACACAGATAAAGTTAGAAGTACTCAGCAGAGTGTAAAACCCTACAATGATTCCCTAATGGTGATATGAGTGCTGTTATGGTCGGAAGGCCAAGTGAAATCATAGGGTTGTGTCTACTGAGGAGGGCATTAAATCAAAATTACTGTTGCATTTCAGAATAACATGCCACCATCTGTGACTTGATAAATGCACATGTGGTGATTACTCTACCCCTGCCAGTCAATACCGATATTTGGCCTAAGTGGAAGACAGATGGAGTAGGGAGAAAAAAGTATCATCATAAACTTTACCTAGTAGAAGCTCCAGTTGCAGCTGCTGTAACGTGTATGAGTTTATCACTTGAATAAATCAACACATTCCCTGATTCTTGGAACGAAGCTAGTGATCTCACAAATTCTTTGTCTCCATAATCTTCAATAAGAATCACAGGGTATTCTCAGGTTTACACTCACTAGCCTGTGTGAGATGTATATCAAGTCCCCATATCTATGTAATAATTTGGTTGGCCAGTATATTTTTTCCTTTCTCTTTCACAAACATCACATAGCTCCTTATATTGATGACACTATGCTGATTAAAATAAGTGAACAATAAATAGTAACTCCCCTTTATTTCCTGGCAGCATCTTTGTATGTTAGAGAATAGGAAATAAATATAATAGGAATTCATGGACATCAATGAAATATAGAAGAGTCCAGTATAGGTCATACTAACATATCCTTTTTAAAGTCAAGAATTAATACATCATGTATCAATCTATCATCTATCTATCTATCTATCTATCTATCTATCTATCTATCTATCTATCTATCTATCTATCTATCTATCTATCCATCGATCATCTATCTTTTTTTCTTAAATTGGATAATTTATTTATTTACATTTTAAATTTTATCTTCTTACCAGATTTCCCTCTGCAAACTCCCATCCCATTCCCCCTTACCTTGCTTATATGAAAGTGCTCCTCCACTCACCCACCCACTCCCACCTCACCGTCTTAGCATTTCTCTTCACTGGAGCATCAAGCCTTCTCAGGACCAAGGGCCTCCCTCCCATTGATGCCAGATAAGTTCCCTTCAGTTCCTTCAGTCCTTCCCCTAACTCCTACATTGGGGTCCCTGTGCTTAGTTGGATGGTTGGCTGAGAGCCTCCCAATCTGTATTGATCAGGATCTGGCAGAGCCTCTCAGGAGACCACTGGGGTATTTCAACTAATGTCATCCCTGTGGGGTCCTGGGAGGCTCTTGTTTTCCTGGCATCTGGGACTTTCTGGTTGCTACCCCCAGGTCTTCTTGCCCCATTGCTACACCCCTCTGTTCAATTTCCTGACCCTCTTTACATCTCCTCCCACACCTGATTCTTCCCTTTTTTCCCTCCCCCTCTTCTCTTCCTCCCAAGATCCTTGTACCCTCTACTTCCCTTGATTATGTTTTTCCCCCTTCTAAGGAGGCCTGAAGAATTCACTCTTTGGTCTTCCTTCCTCTTGAACTCCATGTGGTCTGTGAGTTGTAACTTAGGTATTCCATACTCATTGCCTAATATCCACTTATCAGTGAGTACATACTGTGTGTGTTCTTTTGTGACTGAGTTACCTCACTCAGGATGATTTTTTCTAGGTCTGTCTATTTGCCTGCGAATCTCATGAAGTCATTGTTTTTAATAGCTGAGTAGTATTCCATTGTTTGAATGTGCCACATTTTCTGTACCCATTCCTCTACTGAGGGACATCGGGATAGTTTCCAGCCTGTCTGTTAGGACCATCAGGGAGTTTCAGAAAGATCACACCAGGCCAAAAAGTTCCATGTGAGATTTTGAGAGAAGAAAGGGCAAGGTGGCGGTGGAAAGAGAAGTGGGGATCAGATGGACCTTTCTTTATATATGGATGGTGATGTGGTCACAGGTAAAGGTGGGAGGTGAACCAAGTAGATTCTGGGAACATGGTGGCTGTTGCCTTGGCAAAAGGTGAGCAGGTCATGCTGTTCCCTATGTGATATAACAGGTTTCAGAGGTCCTGATACAAACACTATCTATTATAAATAAGATTGCTATGAACATAGTGGAGCATGTGTCCTTGTTACATGTTGGAGCATCTTCTGGGTATATGTCCAGGAGTGGTATAGCTGAGTCCTCAGGTAATACTATGTCCAATTTTTTGAGGAACCACCAGACTGGTTTCTAGAGTGGTTGTACCAGCTTGCAATCCCATCAACAATGGAGAAGTGTTCCTCTTATTCCACATCTTTGCCAGCATCTGCTGTCACATGACTTTTTTATCTTAGCCATTCTGACTGGTGTGAGATAGAATCTCAGGGTTGCTTTCATTTGCATTTTCCTGATGACTAAGGATGTTGAACACTTCTTTAGGTATTTCTCAGCTATTAGAGTTTCATCAGTTGAGAATTCTCTGTTTAGCTCTGTTCCCCATTTTTTAATAAGATTATTTGGTTGTCTGGAGTCTAACTTCTTGAGTTCTTTGTATATATTGGATATTAGCCCTCTATCAGATCTAGGATTGGCAAAGATCTTTTCCCAATCTGTTGGTTGTTGTTTTGTCCTATTGACAGTGTCCTTTGCCTTATATAAGCTTTGCAATGTTGTGAGGTCCCATTTGTCAATTCTTGATCTTAGAACTTAAGCCAGTGGTGTTCTGTTCAGGAAATTGTCCCCTGTGTGCATATGTTTGAGACATTTCCCCACTTTCTCTTCTATTAGATTCAGTGTATCTGATTTTAAGTGGAGGTCTTTGATCCACTTGGACATGAGCTTTGTACAGAGGAATAAGAATGAATCCATTTGCATTCTTCTACATGTTGACTGCCAGTTGAACAAGCACCACTGGTCAAAAATACTGTCTTTCTTCCAATGGATGGTTTTAGTCCCTTTGTCAAAAATCAAGTGACCATAGGTATGTGGGTTCCTTTCTGGGTCTTCAATTCTATTCCATTGATCTACCTGCCTGTTATGCATGGCATGCATTTTTTATCACTATTTCTTTGCAGTACAGCTTGAGGTCAGGGACGGTGATTCCCCAGAGGTTTTTTTTTTTTTTTTTTTTTTTTTTTTTTGATTGTACAGAATAGTTTTCGCTATCTTGGGTTTTTGTTTATTCCAAGTGAATTTGAGATTTGCTCTTTCTAACTCTATGAAGAATTGAATTGGAATTTTGATAGGGATTGCATTGAATCTGTAGATTGCTTTAGACAAGACAGTCATTTTTACTATATTAACCCTGCCAATCCATGAGCAAGGGAGATCTTTCCATCTTCTGAGGTTTCTTTGATTTCTTTCTTCAGAGACTTGAATTTCTTATCATACAGATCTTTCACTTGCTTGGTTAGAGTCATACCAAGGTATTTTATATTGTTTGTGACTACTGGAAGGGTATCATTTCCTTAATTTCTTTCTCACCCTGTTTATCCTTTGAGTATAGGGAGGCTACTGATTTGTTTGAGTTAATTTTATTTCTGGCCACATTGCTGAAGTTGTTTATCAGGTGTAGGTAGAATTTTTGGGGTCACTTATGCATACTATCATATTGTCTGCAAATAGTGATATTTTGACTTCTCCCTTTCCAATTTGTATCTCTTTGACCTCCTTCTGTTGTCTAATTGCTCTACCCAGAACTTCAAGTACTATATTGAATAGATAGTAAGAGAGTGGGTAGCCTTGACTAGTCCCAGATTTTACTGGAATTGCTTCAAGTTTTTCTCCATTTAGTTTGATGTTGGCTACTGGTTTGTTGTATATTGTTTTTACTATGTTTAGGTATGGGGCTTGAATCCTGATCTTTCCAAGACTTTTAACATGAAGGGATGTTGAATTTTGTCAAATGCCTTTTCAGCATCTAATGCAATGATCATGTGGTTTTTATCTTTGAGTTGTTCATGTAGTGGATTACGTTGATGGATTTTTGTATGTTGAACCATTCCTGCATCCCTGGGATGAAGCCTCCTTGGTTGTGGTGAATAATACTTTGATGTGTTCTTGGATTTGGTTTACAAGAATTTTTTTTGAGTATTTTTGCACCCATATTCATAAGGAAAATTAGTCTGAAGTTCTCTTTCTTTGTTGGGTATTTGTGTGGTTTAGGTATAATCGTAACTGGGGTTTCATAGAATGAATTGGGTAGTGTTCCTTCTGTTTCTATTTTGTAGAATAGTTTTAAGAGTAGATCATCTATCTTCTATCTAATCTGTATATCAGTTATCAGTTATCAAGCATGTGTTTATCCCGTATCCTGTATCTGCCTACCTATCATCTACTATCTCTTAATGCTTCTACAGTCATAGACAAATACAAATTCAAAAGGAAAATAAATGACTCTTAATACAAGAAAAATTTCTAATACCAGAATTCTGATAATGATAGGAATTATCTACTTCTTGAGCATAAAATGCAGAATAATAGTGTGTGCATGCTTTCTTTTTAAAAATTATTTTTCACAGACTATATTTTGATCATATTCTTTATCCTCTTCAGCTCTTCCAAGCTCCTCTCTACTTTCCCAACTTCATGTTTCTCCTCTAATAAAACCCTAAGCTTCCAGAAAGCCAAATAATGGAATTCAAATCAAAATATGCAAAACCAATAAGATATAAAACACAAATACAGTAAAAAAGTATACCACCACCAATGTTGATGATGATGGTGATAAATATGATTTAAAAACATAGAATCTAGTTTGAGTTGGCTTATCACTTAAGGTCTCCTGTAGAGTATGATTGATATACTCAGTGACACTCTATTGAAGAGAACTGATTTTCTCTTTCCCAATAGGCATCAAATAGCTTCTTGATTAGGGGTAGGACTTTGTTTTCACTTCCCCCTTTCAGTGCTGGAATTTGATGGTTTGAATTATGTATGTATTTTATGTGGTCTATTACCATATCAGTGAGTTCATACATGTATCAGTTCTGTTTTATTTGGAAGACATTGTTTCTTGGAGTAATTTATACTCTGGCTATTTTATCTTTTTGAACCCCCTTCTACATAGGTTCCTGAGCCTTGAGGGGAGGGATTTCATTAAGACATCTCCCTAAGACTAAGTGCTCTGACTTCTCTCATTCTCTGCACATTGTCCAATTGTGGTTGTCTGTTAATGATCATCTACAGCAAGAAGAAGGTTCTTTAAAAAGGCACTGATCTATGTGTGGATCAACTCATAATTAGTAGTTATTTTATTGCTATGTTCCTTTAGTAGAATACTAACAGTATGTTTCCCATCTAGTCTCAGGATTTTAGCCACTTTATCATTGTCAGGTATGGGTTCTATCTCATGGAATGGGTCTTAAATTTATTAAAAAGTGCTAAGTCACTAACATAACGTTTGTGTTATTATTGTATCAGCATAGCTTATAAGCATGTCACTGATGTAGGTTGCAGGGTTTGTAGCTGGGTGATAATGACAGTTATTTTTCTCCTCTAGTACTGGGCAGAGCACCTTCAAGGACTGAGAATTCTATTTAGTAGGAGTGAAGCTCATTATTGGGTGCCAACTCAGTTTCTATATGTTCAATGATATAATAAGTGCTTTCTTCATCAACAGGGCTTTGCCATTAGGTTGTGGAGAGTAATCAATATTATAGGCATATTTTGAAAAAAGTACAAACAGAGAATAGGATGTATTTTAGAGGAGGTATCAGATAATGAATTGAAATGTTATTTGTGGCACTTACAGTCTTTTAACCTTCATTAATATAGGCTTAAATTTCAAAAAATATTTATTTTCATTTCATGTGTATTCATATTTTACTTGCATGTAAATATGTCTACAACATGAGTGTCTTGTTCCCATGGAGCCAGAAGAGGGCATCAGATCCATTGGAACTAGAATTAAGGACAGTTATGAGCTGCTATGTGGGTGCTGGGAACTAGACCCTGGCACTCTGGAACAGCAGTCAATGCTTTTAACCATTGGTTCATCTCTCAAACCACCCCCAGAAAACCCCCTCCTCATTTTTTTTATTTTATATATTTTTTTTTATTTACATTCCCAATGATTTCCCCTTTCCCGGTTCCTCCCTCCCCGAAAGTCCCATAAGCCCTCTTCCCTCCCCCTGTTCCCCATTCAACCCCCTCTTGCTTCTCTGTCCTGGTATTTCCCTACATCCAGTGTTTCCAGGACCAGGGGTCTCTCCTTCCATCTTCTTGGAAATCAATTGATATGTGAATTGTGTCTTGGGTATTACGAGTTTCTGGGTTAATATCCCCTTATCAGTGACTGCATACCATGTGTGTTCTTTTGTGATTGGGTTACCTCACTAAGAATGATATTTTCCAGTTCTGACCATTTGCCTAAGAATTTCGTGAATTCATTGTTTTTAATTGCAGAGTAGTATTCCATTGTGTATACAAAAATAATGTTATTGTAATAAAGACAGATACCTAATTCTTTTGTATTGCATGTCTAATGAAAGTTTACTTGTATTTTGGAAACTAGCATGTATTCTATATAAAATAAAGAGTGTCATACATTATACACATATGTGCCATGTTTATCCACTAGTATCTTCTCTTGTCCCCCTTCCCGAAGCCCCAACCTCACTGTTCCCCTTTCTCTTTTCAGAGACCCCTTTATTTTCTTGTCCTTTGTCTCAACTAGATAGTCATATATGAAAGAAAACATCAAACACTTGTGTGGATCTGGGTTATTTTACTTAACATGATGATATCCAGCCATACAAATAGCAGGAGTTTGTTTTTCTTTCTAAGTGAATAAAAGTCTATTTTGTATATATACTGCATTTTTTTTTACTCATTCATCAGTTGATGGGCACCTAGGCTGACAGGACATCACACCTATTGTGAATATTGCCATGATGTATATAAATATATATGGACATGCTGCTGTCTTATTTATATGCTGACTTTGATTTCCATATATCCAGAAGTGATGTACTTACGTCAAAAAAGTAGTCATATTTTCAGATTTAAATTATGTTTTACTATTAATATTTATAACTTGAAAAAAATAAATAAAAAAAAGTACAAACAGCCTAATTTTTATTTTCTACAAGAATTGCTTTGGGAACATTTTCATGACAACCAAAGTTGAATATTTGTGGTCTTAAAGGGTATAAAGCATGGATTAAATCTATATATATATATGTATATATATATATATACATATATATATGTACATATATATATATATATACACACATACACACACATATGGCCTCTATTATATTCTGTATAAAAAGACCTTATATAGATAGAAAAGGTCACAGCAAAGTATTGTGAGGGAAAGTTGAAAGAGCACATTTATATAGGCTAGTCATCTGTACAAATAAAATTTAAAATAGTTCAAATGTTGATTTTTAAAATTATGAATACAGGAAACGGTAAATACAGAAAATAGAAAACTCAAAGTGGTCAGGAAGTTTTTCATTTAATGAAAAAACAAAACTAGTAGACCCAGCAGAAAGACTCTCTCGGCAGAGGAAGTAGAGAACACACACTCAGGGCACCTTCTCTACGGACTAGAGTGTTCATGGTGAGCTCTGATACTCATATATCTCACAGGGTACATGAACTCACAAGGCTCTATCAAAGGACACATCTCACAGCTGCTGGAACTGGGGGATGTGCTAGCCATGTACACATAAGAAAGCAAGACAGATCAGGAATTCCAAGCCTTTTGATACCTCAGTTCTGTCTTTGGCAGTGACTGGATCCATGTAGTGATTCATGTTAATATAACATTGTCCATGTTTTACACTCTAAGAGATAGAGGCGTGGAAAACAGGAAAGGAAGTTCTGAAGAGAGATTAATGAGTGAAATATTTTAGAATGTTTACTAAAAGATGGTTAGAAAACTTACATTTTTATTCAAATTATTGGAAATATATATTCCTTTATCCACATAAGTTTCTTTATTGTGCCAACTCCCAACTCAGCTTTCTGAGTGGGAATCTCCAGAACTCAGTGAGCCACAAGTCTACCCCACATAGGGCAAAGAGCTCAGACCAAGGTGAAGCCCTTTGTTTTCCAAAGGACCTGCAATTTCCTGAGAGGCACTAACCAGCTACCACCAGCCACAGCCACTTGCATAGCAAGTGAGCCAGTTCTATAGACCCGTTTCCAGCCTTTGGCATGAAGGGTTTTTTCCCTGTCTATATATTTGGATACCTCCATTAAACTTTGAGCCTTGAACAGAAATCTAGTCTTGGCCTCATGTTTCTCTTGTCACCCTGTTTCTATCCCCAGTTCTTGTTCCAGGGAACCCAGTAACCCGTTCGAAGGTAACTGCTGGTAGTTACACTTTATTGATAAAAAAACAAACCCTCAAACATGTGTTTTCTATTGCCAGGTTACCAGAGACATAGAGGGACCATGATGAGTAGACACCTACAGTTTGGCAAGAGTTTCCATACAACACTGGGCTCTAGATACCTGTGCCTTGAATACTACTCAATGATAATGGCCTTGACTTCTTAGGTATGACATAACTTATAATTCTATATTACACTAAAAATGTTCCTGAAGTAAAGAGTATCCCTGTCCAATTGTGGCCCCTGAGACACCAGGGATCTAGTGTCTTGTAATCTCAGGATTGCTCTACCTCCCCTGATTCAGAACAGTTTCCATAAATATTGTCTGAATAAGCATCACTGTTTTCTACATTCAAATCAGGTTAAAGTTCATGGCAAATAAATGTCTGAAATTTTTCTGTAAGCTCCTCCTCTGCTCCTTTATCTCCTGAACTAAGATCCCAAGCCTTGGCCGTAGTGTTTAAAAATGTTTTTTCTATATGCTATGACATTGGATATGATTTTGGCTTTAATTCTTTTTTAACTAATTTGGCTCTTAGTCCTGATTATCTTGTGATCAGGCAATTGCCAACACTACACTGAATTGGGCAATACTGAAGGTGGATGTACTTAGAAAGGTGGCACCTGACAGTTACTAATGACAGTGATGACAAAAATGAACACTGTACAAACAGGAATGAAGAACTGGACAGAATATACAAAATAGATCAATAGCAAGCAAAACAAGGCCAGCCATGTTTCAGTTAAGCCCTGGTGTGAACAAAGCAACTTCTAGCTCAGTTACATATCTGAATTTATCTAGGTCTAGGCTTTATTCTTCCCTGGGAGTAGACACACTTTTGTATCCTACTTCCTGAAAATCTTGAACTACTGTGCAAGCAGCAGCTCTGAGGATTCCTTTGAAGTCTCTACTGAGGAGGCATTGCTAGCACAGCTAAAAGTGTGCCGCACCATCATTAAAGGAAAATATTAAAATCAGGAACCCAAGGCATGTTTACAGAAGGCTAAGCTATTTACTTATTTATTTACTTATTTATTTATTTATACACATTAAAAGAATATCAAACTGACCTCAATACTTTAGTTAAAAGAGTCTTTGCTTGTTTATTCTCAAGCTAACCAGGCTCTGGGCTAATATTTAGTCTAGTTCATCCTATCAATTTTTTTCAGTGTTTCCTTTGTATAAAAATTTAAAGGACCAATTTTACACATAAAATATTTCATTTAATACAAGAAAAAGACACTTGAAGTAAACTTAAATTATTAAAACACCAACTATATTAAACTAAAATTAGGAAAAATAGCAAGAAAAGCAGTGCTCAATATTTTCCAGAATGGGGTGGTGTTGTCTTGCTAATTAAGGTCAAAGTCTACCATTGTCCAGATAGCTTTCTAGACTAGGTGCAAAATGGTGAACTCCCTTTATTACCAGGGCTTCTCCTTTTCTGATCTTAACCTCCACACACCTCTACTTGTATAATGTCAAGAAGTCTTAGCTAGATTACGGGTTCAACTTACCTTCTCCCGATAAGAACCTGTTCAGCATTCAGCCAGTGATTTTTGCTCATCCTGGATACTCCTACCCCCCTCTCCATCTACATCCCCAAACTATGTAACCCCTGAATCACCCCAAGTAAAGTTAATCTGTCTCTGCAGCTGGTCCCAGAGTATTGTTATTACTGTACATTCTCAGCATGTGGCTTCCAAACCCATCCCCACATCGCCCTTGTCCATTGACCCCTGGACGGACATTGACTTACAGTCCCAAGGGGCAGGGAGGGTCACAGAGTGGACTAGAACAAACACTTCTCCCTAATTCAGGACCTGACCACCACATGTGTCCTACAGTCTTAAGCTCTAATTCCAATGTATCCTTTAGCACACACATTTTCTATTTGATACTAGTTTTTTGGATACAGTTTGATGTGCCAGATATTCATGTGAGTCATCTGTGTCCCTGCATGAAAGCCTGTTGTGGAGTAGATACTTCTGTGGTTAGGGACACCTCCACCCCACAACTGCTGCCAGCAAAGGGCTGAAAAGAACAATGAAGAACAGCCCTTAGAACGGACCAGTGTTTCCGCACTTGTCCTTAGCTAAGCAACATTTCTGGGGTCTGAAGCTCCCTTTTCAGCTCTACACTCTTTTTCTCAATGGTCTGTCTTCAGACCCTCCAGGTGCACTTCCTGCTCCTTCATCTTCTAGAAGCAGCATCCCTACTAATTGTAGACACTTTGTCTAGTTTTCAAGTCCTCCTAGGAAGTATGAGGCATGAAGAACACCCACCTGGAAAATCAGTGCAATTGTTGGCGATTCTGGAATGAAAACTTTAAAACAGTCTCCACAGACAAGAATACCCTGGTGGAGGTTATGAGTAAAGCACTTGGAAGGCATAGAGTGGAAAACGCCTGAAAGGCAGCAGAGCTGACTTCACCACTGCCTTGTATTGCTTACTTATAGAGATATGCCTAATAAATTGAAGACAAGGAAAAATAGCCAAAGTTAAATATGAAAGCCCTCACAAGGACCCTGTGTATGTTTATAGAGGAAACCTGCCTTTCTGCAGTAGAAAAGCAGACATTCTTGGTAGCAGGCCTAGTGTGGCAAATTCAGAGTCACAGGACTTCATTAAAAGAAGGGTAGAAAGTTCTGGATCCTCTGAGGATGGCAGCTGTGCCTGGGGAGAACTGGGGTATGGACAGCTAATGTCTGAGTCAGTGCCATTAAGATATCCTAACTAAGGTTCTCAGATTCACTGGACCATAGAAAACACTTTACCTCTCTGTTATCTTACTCTCTTGTTAGGGTGTTTGCTTTATAAAATCTTTCATCATTAATTGTTTCTCTAAAATTTGTTCTATAATCCATTGTCCACCTTCAAATTTTTAGAGCTTCTTTTGTAAGGGCCAATGACTCACCAAAGAATGATACCCTGGACTCAGATAGTATGCAAACTCAAAGAGTGTTTTATTCTGCAGGAATCCAGCATGCTGGGGTCTCCCATTAACAAGACAGAGAGACAACCATGTGAGCTCCCAGGCCTGATTTAAAGCACATTAGGGGATTCTGGGGGTAGGTAACCTTTATTTTGTTCCATCTCTAGGGATATCCCATTACTGGGGCATGGGGGGTTTGAAACTATTGCAGGAGAGGTCTGGAAACTGTTCCTGAGGAAGTCTAGGGTTGGTGAACTTTATTTTACTCCATATCTAGGTACTTTCCATTACTAGAGTGTCCAGGCTAGAAACTATTGCCGGGGAAGAATGGAAACTGCTGCTGACCCATTTCCCTAGCTTCAGGCCAGATGGCTGGTCAGCTTCTCATGGTAGGGCAGTTTCTGACTAGCTGCCTGAAGCCTGTTTTTTTTGGTTTTGTTGTTGTTGTTGTTGTTGTTTTTTCTAGTAACTGACTTGTCTGGGCTTGCCCAGTTCTTAGGCCTAGTCTCCTGTACTGCCGGTTTGAAGCTCATGGAGTCAGCCTCTCTCACTTTCATGTCTTTGATGGAGTTAAACCTGCATTGAGAGTCCTTCCATATTATCCTAGTCAAGAAAGAAAGTGACAAAAAATCTGGAGAGCATCATGGTGATCACTGATTTACACACTGCTGGGTATTACAGACTGGGGCAGCCACTTTGCAAGTCAGCATGAAGGTGCCTTAGTTACTTTCTTGGTACTATGACAAAACACCCTTATAAAAGGATTTAAGGAAGAAAGAATTGATATGGGCTTACAGATTATGGTGAGGAAGACTTGACTGTGGCAGGGAAGGCCTGCTGGCATGAGCAGGAAGCTGGCTGGTCACATTACATCTATTCTCAGGAAGCAGCAAAATATGAATGCACGCTAGTGCCCAGCCCAATTTCTCTATTCTATATGGCTCAGGATGCCCTGTGCTTAAAATGGCCCTGCCCAGAATTAAGATGAGTCTTTGAACACAAATCAGCATAATCCAGATAATCTCCAATAGGTAAGCCTAGAGGGCTATCTCCCAGATGATTTTAGATACTACCCAGTTGACAGTTAAATGTATTTATCACTGGACCTTTCTCAAAAACTCTAAATAGATCTACCATCTAAATATATCTACCTAAAGGATGTCAACACAGCTCAGGGATCCTTAGAAATCCATGTTTATTGCTGCACTATTCAGAATAGACATGAAATTTAACCAGTCTATGTGTCCATCAACAAATGAAGGATATAAACAAAGAAATTTTATTCAGCTGTCAACAAGAATGAAACCATGCCATTTCCAGGAAAGTTTCTATAATGGCTAGTTTAGTTATCAGTTTGATAGTCTGGAATTACCTGTGAAAAAAGTGTTCAATGGGATCATCTAGAGTAGACTGGCCTGTGGGCTAACTGAAGCAGGAAGACATGTACTGTTGGTGGCACTATGGCATGCATGAATTCATTCACTGATCTTTCTTCTTTACTGGAGATGAAGTGTGACTAGCTTCCTCAGGTTTCTGATGGCTTGACTTCTCTTCGATGATTAATTTTTAAAATTGAGTTTTGGTTAGTATATTAAATGAGTTTTATTGTGAAATTTTCATGTGTATTCTAAATTTTGTCCTTATTCCTTTTCACTTGCTTAATTTATTTCCATGTACATCATGTGTCTTATTTGAGGTAAGTGTAAATGCTGATGTTAACAGATTAACTATAGAAGAGAAAGAAAAAGGATCAGGTATGTGACTGCTGTGAAATATCAACAGTCTTATAAGAGGATTTGTAGAGAGCCATATTAGGGTGTCTGGTCTCCTGGCAGAAACTGGACATTGACCAAGGTGAAGTTCTCCCAGCCTGTGAGCTAAAATTCCTGTGCTAGCCATAATCCTGCCCCACCTAGGGTGGAGTGAAGGAAGTTCTTTGTTCCTCCCGGTCTACAAATTCCTGAATTAAGCAGGTGACCCACCCAGCTGCCCAAACCAGACCAGATCTGCATCTGTGGTTCCAGTTTCTGGGGGGGGGGAAGGGCTTTTTCTCCCACCTATATATTTGAAAAGACCATTAAAGGTTTGAACCTTGAGCAGGAAACATACCCTGTGTTTCTCTTGTCACCCTGTCGTTTTCTAGCCCCAGCTCTCCATCCAGAGAACTCGAGTTCGTATGAAACCACAGGCAGTTTCAAGGACTGAGCTTCAAGAAAAGTCTCAGAGACCCAGAACTCAGCAAGACCTTCATAAATGAATTGGTGTCACCTCCTGGTAGAAAATGGAGGAGTCATTTTCTCCAAGACTCCTCAGGCCTGGTTCAACCAGTATTATTGCCGCAGCTCAACAGTGGGGTTTTAGAAAAATGGTATGGAGATACAAAATTTGGAAATCAACATTTAAAATTCAGATCAGAATATAAATATTTATGTGGAATGGATGGGTTTTTCTGAGGACTGTACTGTATTAACTATTAATCACTCTGTATTAAATATTTATTCAAATCACCTATATATTTCAGAGATTGCCATGTTGATTTATTAGTACTACATCAATGGTATATGCTGATGTGGCAATCAAAAGATTCAACTAGCTAGTAGTTTTTTTTGCACTTTCAAACACATACATCAGAAATCTAATTTCAGCCAAGTTTTCAGGGTTCTATTGGTTACATGTGCTTGAGATATTTACTGAAAACTAAGATATATTGATACATTATCCACACCTTGCCTCAGGGAAGGAAGGACAATTCCTGGTAAATCTAATGAGATTCTTGTTGAAAGTACAGACAATAGCTAGACTTCAGATCCAATCTATAGAATGCTGCCCACTCTGCCTGACATCCTTGGTAGAAAAGGGAAGTGCTAGAGAGACGGGTGGTGGTGGAGGTGGAGACAGTTCTGTTGCTAGGCTACTCAATCTGTCAGGATCCATATGGTAAATGCCAGAAGGCCATGGAGAGGAAAACTAAAGACTGAGAAACAAGACATGTTGCAAGGACACGGGATGGGCTCTGGGTGGCAAAGTGTTAATCATATGTAGAGGCCTGTTGTGTTTTATAATACACTAGCAGCAGCAGTCCAACAGAAGGTCTTAGAGTCCATCGGAAGACCCCCACTCAATAACGCCACAGAGACCAGAATCGCTGCAATCCGCAAGAGGTTTAATGTTCCAATATACATTGGTGTCCCCCAGCACGCAGGCAAGAGGAGACCCCGAGCTCACAAAGCATACCCTTTTTATAAACTTTTTGGCAGGAAGTTCAGCGGTCGCCTGAATTGGACGACTGTTATTGGTTACCCTGAGCAACATTTAAAATTATTGGTCAACTCGAATGGGGAGGTTGTCTCTGCCATTCAGCCCTGTCCTGCCCACCTTGTGGTATTCGTTGTATTTCCTGGCATTGTCTTTTAGTCACTTCCCCCTCTGTCCTAACCCTAGGCAGGGTAGTTCTGTTTAGCTTATTTCCATATCTGTCCTTACCCCAGGCAGTCATGGACGGAATGGAAAGTTCCTGTCTGGCTGTGTCCTCCCTTGGTCGTGGGGAGCTGGCCTGCTGTTTCTGACAGGGTTCTCACAAAGCGAGCAGGCCCGTGCCAAGGCGTTTCCTCTGAGGAGTCAGCTCTCAGCGGAAGAAAGAAAGGGTAAGAGGCTGGCCGGAGACACCTGGGAAAGAAAGAGTAGGAGATGGAGAAAGAGAGAGGGAGGGAGGGAGAGAGGGAGAGAGGGAGAGAGGGAGGAAGAGAGAGAGGGAGAGAGGGAGAGAGGGAGAGAGGGAGAGAGGGAGAGAGGGAGGGAGGGAGGGAGGGAAGGGTACAGGGAGAGGGAGAGGGAGGGTACAGGGAGAGGGAGAGGGAGGGAAGGGTACAGGGAGAGGGAGAGGGAGGGAAGGGTACAGGGAGAGGGAGAGGGAGGGAAGGGTACAGGGAGAGGGAGAGGGAGGGAAGAAAGGAGGGAAGGGAAGGAGGAGCTGGGGGGAGGGGACGATAAAGATGAAGGGAGGAGGGAGGAGGGAGGGAGGGAGAGAGAGAAAGAGAGACAGAGAGACAGAGAGAGAGACAGAGAAAGAGAGACAGAGAGAGAGAGACAGACAGAGACAGAGAGACAGAGAGACAGAGACAGAGACAAAGAGACAGAGAGATACAGAGAGACAGAGAGAATTTCTTATATTCGAGGCAGGCTCCTACCTGGCTGTTGGTAGGTAACTGTTGGGCGGAGCCTAGAGGAAACTAACACTAACAGGAAACAGTCACTAGGAAGCAGACATTGAACAATGACAGAGAGAGAATAATGTGGTCAGATGATATTAGCCACCTCTGTCACTGACATTCCAATACTGCCATGAGAGACATGAATGTAGTGGCCCGGCCATATTTCTGGTATTACTTAATCATGAGCAAAGATTAGATTATGCTTCTGTCTTTTGGTCTGCCTTTGTCTTTGCAATGAAACCAGCTCATATTTAAATATTATAGCATTCTCAAATTGTACAAGTTTTTTACATCTACCTCTCCACCTCATATTTTGTTGCTTAAAAAACAAAGTGCATCATCAATCACAGGAGGAATGGCTTAGTAAATGTACCCCTTGGTTTGGGTTAGCTTACAGGCAATTCTGCAGGCCTGTCCTCAGGGACCTAGCAGCTGCTTTAACCATCGAGATATGCTACCACCACCGGATGCCAGGTGTGTGCAGAGATAAAAGGGGCCCAGCCAACCCAGTCCTCTCTCTCTGCCTACATGTTTCTCTGTGTCCTCTGCATTTTCCCCGTCTGTTCTTCACGCTTGCCCTCTCTCTTTCCCTCGCTGCCCCCTTTGTCTCTGCCCTCATCTGCTTCTCTACATGTTCAGAGCATGCTTTGGCCCTTTCTCCAGGTCTTCCTCTCCTCTCCCCCAATAAAGCTCTTTTACACCAGAGCTGTTGCACGACAGTTTCTCAGGAGTACACCTTGGCTTGAGGCAGCCAAAGGTACCCCCTTGCTGCATTATATTTCATTAGCAGTTGCTTTCTAAAATTTACTATTATTATTATTATTATTATTGTTATTATTATTATTATTATTACTACTACTACGACGACTACGACTACTACTATGACAACTACTACTACTGCTATTAGTATGTGTGCTGTGTGCATGTGCCTGTGAAGGCTCACACATGTCATATCCTGTGTTTGTGTAGGTTAGAGAACAACCTTTGTGAATCTGTTCTCTCTGTATTTACATTGGTTCTGGGGACTGAACTCAGGCACCAACCTTGCCAATAAGCACATTTACTTGCAGAGCCATCTTGCCAGTCTCTTGATCTACCCTTTTGTTGTTGATAGAACATCTTTAATTTGTCCTTGTGGTGGTCGATGCTCTGAACAACCCTTGTATTTGTTTTGTTTTGGTTTGTTGTTTGTTGTTCTTTGTTTTAAGATAAACAGTGATAATAGTGAAAAGTGAGAGAGAAAAGCATCCCTAAATATTCCAAATTCGTCCCAACCGTTTGCTCACAAACCGGACACTGGAGTCTTTTAGAATGCACTAGTTAATCTGTTCCACCCTGCCTGCTTGCTTTCCTTAGTTTTTCTCTCTCCCTTCCTTGCTTCCTTCCCTTCTCCCTTCCTCTCTCTCCCTTCCTCCCCTTCCTCTATCCACTCATTCTATCTTTCCTTTCCTTCCTCTCTCTCATTTTCCTTCCCTACATTCCTATCATCTTCCCTCCCCCTCTCCTTCCCTCCGCCTCTATCCTTCCCTCCCCTTCTCTCCTTCTTTTTTTTCTTTCTTTTCTTTTATGATTGTTCATTTAATTTCCTCAAACGAGCTGAAATATCTCAACAGTTTCCTTCTCGCTCTGATTCTAAGCCCTCAATTGAGATTTTAATAGTTTTGGTGAGTTCAGTGTCGACAGTTCACTATCAGGGCTATTTCTATTTCAGGTCCTAAACGTCACACCACTTCTGGAACATAGCCTAATCAGAATTCATGCTCATTTTCTGCAAGTTCAGATTCTTTCAAGTGCTTTGATTAGTTTTACAATGATATTGCAATTACGATGTGTTAAAGTTGTCTGAGAATAACTTTTCTCCTCAATCCATCCTCTAATTATACTGAAATACTTTATGGAATACTTTTACTCTGTAAAATGTAATAATGATTTTATATTTTACTCATTGACAGGAATATTTAATGCCTTATCATTTTCTTCAGCTGGACCAACTGTTAGACACACTACTCTCTAGTTCCCAAGCTCTTTCCTCTTCAAAGCCTCAAGTCAATTTAACAACCCAGGGATGCCTTCAGGATGTCTTTGAACTGTAAATACCTGGGAAGATGGTGCCAATCGCCCAGTTTCTGTGAAGAGAAGCACAGACTTTAGGAAATGCCTTGCTCTCTGTGTGATGACAGACACCTAATTTCAGTTTTCTTACTCCAAATTGCAAAAACTATATTTTATCTTGAAGATACCAGAAATATGTTATTTCTGTGGGAGGAAAGAAGGAGGTGTTTTCTTTAGCTCCTTAGTTTAAGCACACTAAGCCTTCCTTTTCTTTTCGTTTTTTTTTTCTTCTTCTTTCCCCTTTCTTCCTCTCTCCCTTCCTATGCATGGATCTTTAATTTGCACGGTTATATACTTGTTTTTTTATTTTTTTTAAAAAAACATATATTTTAAGTCATTTTATCTCAGGGAAAGTTAGGACATCCTAGGTTTATAGATGGTACTTGCCTTTCTTTTAGGGTTAAACTGTCTGAGGCCCAAGCATTCTTTATTTCAAACAGTACTTGTCAAATACTGATACTATGTTTTACTCACATTAGTCTAAATGGTATAATAATGATTACCAAAATATACATGCCACCCACTGAAAATGGAAATTGATTTGACCACTCTTGTCTTCCTAAGATCTTGGTAAAGCAAGCAAGCACACACACACACACACACACACACACACACACACACACACACACACACACACACACGGAAAATTGGTCAGTCTGCTGATGATCAATTACTGCCATGGGTTTGACTATCTTTTGTTTCTTGTTTTTTGTTTTTGTTTTCAAATGCCCAGGTGCAATTGTGAGTGTACTGAAAAGAAATGAGAATTTTTTTGGTTTTCAAAAGTACAAAGCATTGAGATTTTTAAAAATATCTGCACATATTTCATTTGCAGCAATTTTTATTGATAAATGAAAGAAAACTAAACGTAGCCCCTGCTGAAATGCATTGGTTATTTTACTGCAATGCATCCTGTTCCACCGGACCAACATTTTTGGCAGTTTAATTCGATCAGATTCTAATCCCTCATGGACCACTCTTTCCAGATGTCCACCTCTGTAAAGCTTCCCTAAGACTTTAGCATAGAAACCACAACTTTTCCTGCATCTTGCTAACAGTATTCCCTCAGCTGTAATTCTTTTTTTTCTTTCTTTTTGGTTTTTTTTTTTAATCTTTGGATCCCTTTATTCCATACCCTTTATTAAAAACACAAAGTGGCCAGATCTTTTTTCACTATAGCTTAACTATCAAAAAATATTTATTAGTAATTCACAGTTAGCGACAAACGCATGCAGAGAGTCATCCAGCTCTAATTCTTATTCTCTCAGTTCAATGGATAAATTCTAGTCAGTGTCTCAGCTGGGCTTGCAGCATGGACAGTTGATGTTTTGCAAACTTGCGCAGAGATTCTATTCCTTCACACCCCTCCCTTACTTCATTATCCTTTACTTTTATTTACTTCTTTTTAAAAATATTTATCACTAACCAGTTTAAAATCATCTTATTCTACAATTCATATTTGTGCACTTGTTGTTTAACATATATGATGAGATCTGAGCCAATTGGAATTTATCAAGTCCTTAGACATGTAAACTCTGTGTTCAGGCTGATGAATGGTCCAGCTTCTTTATCTTTTAGTTTATTTATTCTTCCACTCTGCTTGAGAACTATTTTAAGTCTCTCTTCCAGATGTTAATCCTTATTAATTTAATTCTTTTGTTTTAACCCTCTTCATATAGAATCTGGTATCCTCAATATATTGGATTTTCCTTACTTTTTTTTTGATAAGTTAGTAATTATAAGCTTTGCCTGACACTGTATAAATATACTCCTGCCTGGGCTGAAAAATTTTTTGATAAACACAAGATGTCAAAGTTGATATTTTCAGTTTTTATTAGTAAGGCCGATACAACAGCCTGTATGCAGCACAGTTTACATAAGTTATCAAGATACAACTGTGTACAGTCACAAAACCAAGACATGTTTTTACATAGACTAAAACTCAAGACAGATTTACAAGCATTTTGTCTCTACACAATTCTCATTTATTTTCAGGTCAGTTTATAGAATCACTAATCCAAGAATTAGCATTTGTTCATTAAATTTTCAGACTGTTTGGTAAACAAGAAAATAATAAAAAGATTAGCAAATCACCAAGAAAGCATGCAACGTATCGTCAGAAACGAGACGCATCTCCAAGAACTTCATGTTTTGTTGGAAATAAATTTTATTAGATTTTAAACTTTTCTTAGACAAGAAACACCATTTTTAAACAGATATGTTAAGATATTAGCACACACATTAATCAGTAGTGGGAGCACCTGAGCACATCACGGAACAAATATACGGACACAGTCGAATGATGATCACAGTCACATGCTGATTTCCAAAGAATGAGGCTAACTCTACGGTTTGCTATGTTACCAAATGTCTACTTATATACAGGGTAACAGATTCAGAAAGTGCTCTCAGTCTACCTATCAGATAAAGAACTTGATTAAATGATTTTTGTTTAATGTGAATTTTCAATAATAGCCACAGGAGACATACAGAAAACATCAATATGTCATAATCAATGAAAATATAGGATTCACTCATTCATTCACTCTTGTGATACACTAAAGGCAAATAATTATTAAGGGAAAAGCTCTTGATTATTTATTGAATGTTCACTTTCATTTCAAACTCAAAAAGAGGGAAAGTCACTTCTGTCATACATATAGTTATAAACACATGTAGCTATAGTTGGCTAATTTTGAACTATTTGACATTATAGCAATTAAAATAAATTTTTAAAAATATTGTTAGTTATGATTTAAATAATAAAGTAAAAAAATACTATAAACATCTTTATGATATTTTAATGAAATGAAGTATTGATTAAATCATTTCTAAGAAACTGGGCACAATATAGTAACAAATAATTTATTTTATTCCATATCACTGCCAGCACAATTGTTACTATCACTACCACCAACATCATAACAACCATTCTATAGTGAGAATCAATATCAGCTGGTTACCAGCTATAATATTCCCAGGATACAACTAGTCTAGTGTATATGATTCCTCCAGTCAACCTCATAGATATGCAGAGAATGTATATTTAACTATCATGATCTATTAAAATAGGGACCATATTAAGGATCAAGGGCAATTATTATCCCTTAACGTTGAGTACTGTTCTTTTAAAACACAAATGGTAATCAAATGAGTTTACCAAAACTTTTCTTAATATTAAGTAAAATCAGAGAAAACACCAACTTCTTGCTACTAGTGTTATCTGTATCTATAATAATGATTCTATAATTTCCCATCTTTTATAAAAATTCACTCTGTGCTTTTTCTTCTCCGTTGAAAGACTTCTTAGTACTAAATTTAAACCAAGTAACTTTCATCTCTGATGACTCAATGGACTAGTAGGGAAATGAATTGCTTCTCAAGGTTTAAGTGTTGCAAAAAGATTACTAATCTAGTAATTAGAGATTATAAACTGTTGCTAGTAAGATAAAAAAGCTAATTCTAATAACATAAAATAAAATAAAAATGGAAAATCATGTATTGTGTTATTTACAAAAAAGTAAAAAACACTAAGAGCCCTATTTGCAATTAAAAAAGAAATAGTTTTGTTGTGAGAAGGGGCAATCAGTGTCCCTCAGAAGTGCATTCATGTAAGAATTGGTGTTGCATAGAGCAATTCCCATTACAACCTAGGAGTTTCGTCAGCTGCAAACTTGGCACACTGGCCGGATCTTTTTCTTTCTCAAGGAGAATGCTGGTGCATGATCAGAAGCTCCATCACTGACTCCCTTGATTGGTCTAATTGATCTAACCCCATCTTTAGTTTTTTAGAATGGAGGGGCAGCTGTATCAGGAAGCCTTCCATTTGTTCAGGATGATCTTGCTCTGGGGATCCCTCTGTGTAAGGTGTAACTAGAATGGAGCAAGCTACTGTGCTATACAACCTTTCAGGGAACCCTTGGAGTACCAATGCTGTAGAACAGGATCAGGGATGAACCAGAGCCTTTTGATGTCAGAAGATCCTCTAACACTTCTTCCCCTCTTCAGTTGTTACTGATTATAGGCTTCCTCAAGCAATTGTCTGCTGGAAATATCCGTGACGACCACCAGCAGAGCTAGTAGTCTCTGAAACTAAAATGGTAGCAGTCTCTAAAACTAAAATGGTAGCAGTATCCTAGCTTTGAAAATTCGCATCTCCTATTGTTCAATTTAGAAGACTATCAGTAGTAAATGGCTTTGCACTGCCTGGGAGGAGGAACCAAAAGATGGAGGGAAGAGAGTGCTGGTATTTTAGGACAACCAATGTGGACTTATATATTGTTTTAATCAGTGTAAGCTATGCAATTTGTCATATACTAGAAATTCTTTACTCCTAGTGTTTTACATTACTTTCAAATTTAATGTTTTTCTCTAGAATATGAGAAAATTCAATATCCAACCAATAATTTTGAGATGATTTCCTGTAATCCTACTAGAATTTCATCTTAAATAAAGCAACAATTTTTAGCTTACAAACTCCACAAAGCAATTTAGTTTATTTTGGATAGGGTTTGGAAATGGGATTATAACCATGTACTTCAATAAATTTGGTGTGATGAATTTTTACTTAATGTTCAATCTTTTTCATGTTAAATGGAAGTTTATATTTAAATACAAATAAGTTGTGGAACAATTGACTGTTTTTATTTCCATGCTGATTCTCACCAATGGATTGAAGTTGTTTCTCACATATAAAATTTGAGAATTAAAAAGCTACATAATAATTAACTCAGTTTATATATAAAGCTATATTTATAAATGTGCTTTCCTATCTCTTATATCTCTCTATGTACTATTATTTCGGGGAAAGTGAATTTCAATGACATTTGCAAGGTATTATGTGCAAAGTAAGTAGTAAAATCAGGACTAGAAGCCAGGATTTTCATCCCAGTTGAGTGTGTTTCCCACAATTTCTGTGTCACTTTCTTTATTGGCATTGGTGGTTGATGGGGAAGAGAAGGCTTCATCTTAATGATTCATACATTGGTTGTTTGAGTCTATATTATTAAAATAAGTCAAATATGTTTTAATTTTAAACACTGACTTTTTACATTCTTTCCCATCATAGGCAATTTCTGATTCTGATATCACTAGCAAGGAAGCAAAATAGGAGAAGGAGCATGACATTGATATCAGATGTTTCATTATGTAGTTATTGCGTTTATAGAAAAAAACATGGAAAATCAGAAAATGACAAGAGTTTAATCAATGCTATATGACAAATATAGTTTGTTTGCCAGAACAATAATTTTATGTCTCTGACAGTACACTATGCAAGAGAAAGGAAATATGCAATATGATACATGTAATAGCAGTTACTCAGAGAATAAGCAACCCCTTTCTTAGGGCACATGAATTAATCTAGATACCTTCATGTGTACAGTTGAGAACAGCTTGACTTGATGAAAATTATGTAGACTGTAATGTTTTCAACCAACGTACATATTTTGTGGGTTAACATTCTTCTTTAATAACCAGTCTCTAATTTTTGTTTTATTTCTAGATAAATACAATTTCATTTTAACCTACTATTATCTTCACTCTCCACTATTTTAAATTACACCAAGACTGATGTGCTTTGGCCACATAGAATTCAGACCTACTGTTGTATAGCTTTCTAACATAGACATAGGGAAAACATGCACCTTGTAATCTAAAATCCATTGTTCATAACTCTGGTTTAATTTCCCCCATAAACACAGTCACCTTCTGGTCTTGTAGACAACTTGGAATTTAATCTTATGTCAGAATTCCAGACCAGGAAGTTTTATGAGAATATAGGACAAGGAGTTTTGATCTTTTGAAAACCATGATTCATTACATCAGTTTTTTTTCAAACAAGGTTGTGTGCGTATAAGCAAGTGCTTTCACACTACCTTTCAACACTATGATAGCCTTTGTACCTCTTTTTTTCAGTTCTAGCTCAGTCTGATCAAAGACATTAATCTTAAAAAAAATCAAATCTTTCACAGTTTCTCTTCGCAGCTATGAGCAACCCAGTGTCTCTGACCTGTTTTCATCGGTTTGCTTTCAACACATGAACTTTTAAAGTCTCTTTGTATTCCACAGCAATGCCGTCTGTTTGCTTGTTGTTTTGGATCTCATGTTTACCCCTGAAAACATAGATCAGCATAGTAGTGTTCATCTACAGTCTCCATCTGAGGCTATGGAGCTCTGCTTCCTCACCCTGAGCAGACACATCTTCAGTGTGTTTGAGTAGGACTCACCAACAGTTTGTGCCAGTTGACTATTCTTTTTCTCAGATCCACTTTGTCAAGCCAGATACAAGCTTCTCCAATCAAAGTCTTCTTCATAAACTTCCCTCCATTGGAGAAAAGTAAAATCTAGAAAACATAGTCAGAATTATATGTAGATAGATACACACAAATGAACATCTTCCAATTTTTAAGAAGTTTTTTTTTTTGGTTTTTTTTTCAAGACAGGGTTTCTCTGTGTAGCCCTGGCTGTCCTGGAACTCACTCTGTAGACCAGGCTGGCCTCGAACTCAGAAATCCACCTGCCTCTGCCTCCCAAGTGCTGGGATTAAAGGCGTGCGCCACCACCGCCCGGCTTTTTCTTTCCTTTTTTTTTGTATTTTTTGTTTTTTTTTGTTTTTGTTTTTGTTTTTGTTTTTCGAGACAGGGTTTCTCTGTATAGCCCTGGCTGTCCTGGAACTCACTTTGTAGACCAGGCTGGCCTTGAACTCAGAAATCCACCTGCCTCTGCCTCCCAATTGCTAGGATTAAAGGCGTGCGCCACCACCGCCCGGCTCAAGAAGTTTTTATTATGAAAAGATAACCAGGAAGAGAGGGAGATGTGAGGATGTATTACATGGACTTGAAAAAGAGCAGAGATATTCTTGAAATATCTATTAATACATACTAATTCAGATCAGCCTTTCTATTAGTCTTCCTTAAATTTTACTTTATCTCCAAATCACGCACTCTGAAGGACAGGCAAATATAATATAAAATAATGTAATATAATATAATTAATATGTTAATATAATACAAATATGCACATTCTAATTAGATATACTTAAATTGATGAAAACTTTCACATTTAAAATATATAATTTCATATATAACTATCAGTTTTAGGTTTGGGAACTTCACATATTTTTTAAATCATTCGAATTCCTATTTTCATATTAAGTTAATTTCAGGAAAACTCGTGATGTTCCATTCTTATAACTCTCCTCTCTTAATTTATTCTCTGAATGATACATTTGTTGATATATGATTCAGAGTTTTTGTCTTTAGTGATTTTTACTTATTCTGTCAATGAAGCTTAACTTCATCTTTTCAAATATATGCATAGAAAACATATGCATACATATTTTAATTTATATGTATGTGTGTCTGCTAGAGTCCTGAAGACAGTTTCAGAACCCTTGAAGCTGAAGATACAAGAGGCTGAGAGCCAGGTGATGCAGTTCTTGGGTGGTGAACTTTGGTCCTCTGGAAGAGCAGTATGTAGGTTTAACCTCTGAGTTATCTCTCCAACCACTGAGCTTGTATTTGTAATATACGTTCACCTCCACTGCAAGGTATTAAGTACTGGTACCATGGAACGGTTTCATATATTTCCATATATTCTCCTCTGTCCACATTTAGTTTTCCTGTATATCTACTGAAGGCATGTTACATGATAACCATTCTGCTAGACTATAGGAAAAAAGCTAATGAAAATTAAGCCTTGGCTTAGAGAAATGGTAACATGTAAGTACATAAACTAGTGCATAGGAGAAGCTCTGCTTAGGAGAGTAATTGGTGAGATAATTAGTGAATAAGGTGTTATGAATAATATGTAGGGTTCTCAGTAAAAATGAGTATTGAAAATGAGCTATGGGGATACACGAAAAAGAAGCTTTAAAGGGGAAGAAAAATGAGCAAAGAACTCAAGGCTTAATGTAATTTAAAAAGATTCAGATGTGTCTGGAATACAGAAAAGTGACAAGGAACTGGGGCCAAATCAATATAAATAAAGGTCACTTCGGAGGACCTTGAGTGAAACAAGAAAATGACGTTTCACCAAAGAGCTTTAATGGAAACCCAACAGTGTTTGGTAAAGATAACTCTGGCCGCAGTGTGATGAGTTTAAAGAGATGAGACATTAATGAGAAGAAGACCAGGTGAATTACCAAATTGTTGTAAATAGCAAAGTGGAGAGTCAAAATATTTAGGTAGAGTGACCATGAGAACAAGAGGAATCCACCCAAAGTAGCAAAACAGAGTAGTCAACTGGTGGGGAACTGGATAGAGTGAATGTATTAAGGGGGTTCACAAGGCTCCGGTGGTGATGCTTCTAATGAGTAACTATCATATAGTATATGATCAGTATCTAAACACAGAATAACTGAATGAACAATAAGCTTAATAATAAGAATGGAAAAGTAAATATATAACACAGTTACCTGAAGTGAATGACCTGCAGGACTTAGGCTGAATCTAAAAGTTTCATTAAAGGAAGGCTCTCGATCATGTCGGCATACCCTTGTTTTCTTTTTAATAACCTTTTTTTGGGTAGAGATGTTTATCACATATATTTTCACATATAAATCTGAAAATAAGACATAAGTCCATTAAGTGCCCATCGATCACAGCATTTTCTCTTGCATGCTGAAGCTCTCACTATGTAGTATACAAACATAATAAGTTGCATACAATTTGTTGCAGAAAACATAAGGATCCTAAGTATACCATTTTCTTATAAATTTAAGTTAATTTTACTTAAATTAATTGTTGCTTATTATGTGCACTTTATTTTTTTTTCTGCTTTGGAATTGCTTTGTTTTTGGAGGAGAACACAGTATGTCACTCCTTTCCTGTATTTTCTCAGAAACATTTCACAGAACACAAGACAATTCATTATAGCTGAAAGAAAATAACTTTTAAGAAGATGCTACTCAAAAGATAGTCAAATGTGCATGCCTGAGTGATGCTCTCTGTGATAATTACCAAAAGAGTGTTAGCTTTAGTGTTCCCAGATAGTTAAGTTTTTTAAAATAGAGATTTTCTTTATTTGCATTTCAAATGTTGTCTCCTTTCCTTGTTTCCTCTCCAAACCCCCCATCCTCTCCCCCTCCCCCTGCTTCTATGAAGGTGTTTCCCTACCTCTCTAGCATCTCTGTCCTGGCATTTCCCTACATTGGGGCATTGAGCCTTCACAGGACCAAGGGCCTTTCCTCTCATTGATGTCCAATAAGGCCATCCTCTGCTACATAAGTGGCTGGAGCCATGAGTTGCTCCAAGTGTACTTTTTGGTTGATAGTTTAGTCCCTGGCAGCTCTGGGGGGGGGGTCTGGTTGGTTGATATTGTTGTTCCTTCTATGGGGTTGCAAACCCCTTCAGCTCCTTTAATCCTTTCTCTAACTCCTTCATTGGGGACCCTATGGCTCAGTTCAATGGTTGGCTATGAGCATCCATCTCTGTATTTGTCAGGCTCTGGCAGAGCCTCTCAGGGACAGCTATATCAGGCTCCTGTCAGCAAGCACTTCTTGGCAGCCACAATAGTGTCTGAATTTGGTAACTGTATATGGGATGGATCCCCTGGTGGGGCAGTCTCTGGATGGCCTTTCCTTCAGTCTCTGCTCCACACTTTGTCTCTTTATCTCCTCCCATGGGTATTTTGTTCCTCCTTCTAAGAAGGACTGAAGTATCTACACTTTGGTCTTCCTTCTTCTTGAACTTCATGTGGTATATGAATTGTATCTTGGGCAAGCACACTAATTTTTATGCTGAAAATCTAACTGAAGTCTAGGAAAATGATTTTATCCTTAAAGTAGAAATTACATTAAATTATTTTTTGCACATTATTCTGTTTTCCATGCACAGGTGAAATTTTACCTAAAATTTCTCATAAAATTTAAAGGATGGTCCTAGGAAACTAGTAGATATCCTTCATTAATCATTATCACAAAAGTAGATACCTGGTAAATGATCTGGAGACTTAAATTTGTAGGTAATATTTCTGCACTGGAGAATTTCAACTATTAGTTGTTCACCATCTGTTTTCATTTCCTTTTTCAGTGCTAGCTTGATTTCTCCCATTACTTGAGTTTTAGCTAGAAGAATTCAACAAAAACAAGTTGACGAATAATTAACGCTACTTATTAAATGTTTCAAATATTCACTTAAGTATTAAACACTTTATTAAATGTTTATTAAGTATTAAACACTTTATTGTACGTTATATATATCATGCACGGTTCAAACCCTTAAGGAGTAAATAGCTTCATGGGGATCACATCATTCAGATACTTATAAGAAAGCATGCTAAACATGATGGTAGGCAAAAGAAATTATAAGTAGATGTGGTATTCAGCTGTAGAATCTTAAGTTTGAAGAGGTAATTGATGACCTTTCAGGAAGAGAAACAAACATGGAAATTATAACATTTTAATGCAATATACAGGCAAAAATGTTTTTTAAAATGTAGTATGTTGTTTGCCAATATTTCTGCTGTATCTTGGCTTTGGTGTTGTTTCACCAGGCTTGGTCAGGAATACATGGTAGCATACCCAAATCTTCCTGCGTAGAGTTTCTATTTCCTGTTTCTTTTATAAAATATAGATGGTAGTTATGCGTAAAAAGCTACATAAGGCAAAATGTATAAGTGATTAGAGTAAATTCACTGTAGTTTTTAACTTCAAGAATTTTAGCTTTCATTTTTGAAGGGATTTTCCATGCCACATCAAATCTGTTGTGACTCCACAAATTTCTCTATTGACTCATGGATTCATTCACTCACACACCACTTGTTCATCTTTTTACTTTGGGCTCAATGTCCTGTTAACAGGACGAATACAGTGTCTATAAAATACAGAAATAAGTATGAAGGTATGTTTATTCTTAAATCAGAATCTTACATTTCTAATGCTGATATATATAATCTTCATAAACCAGACCCCCCTGATTCCTTAAGAGTACAAATACAGCCTGAAAGCAAATGCTTATGAATAGGTTTTTGGCAGACATGTTTAAAAAGAAAACACAAATTTATGTATTTTAAATAACCACTAATCCAGACTCACAGGATTTTTCACTTATTAGGAAGATATAATTTAATTAGATATTTCTGTGGATAAATAAATGACTGGGAAGAATAATTCTGAAGTATAGTGACATTATTTAAAAAAGAATGTGACTCTGGAACTCCTCTTGGAAAAGAGCTAGGGCTGCAAGTAGGATGGGGATTGGCTGAGATGCAAGGGAAAAGGAATTCTTCTGTTAAAAAAAAAATAAAACAGAATGCTAGCAGATAGGATTATCATGTGGGAAATCTAGGCCTGAAGGAGGACAAGACATTGTTCACTGGACCCAAATTAACAGCTTTATTTCTAAATTCAGAGCACAAGAATTTATTGAAAGTCTCTAAACACAATGTATTCTCAAACAGTTGCTTTCAGGATATATATTTGTACTTAAAAAAAATCAAAAGAGCCTTAGTAACATAGATTGTATTTATAAACATTAGTGTTTTAAAATTTTAATTTAAAAATCCACTATGATATATTATTTTCAGAGAAGTATATGAAGTTCATTCTTTCTTACAAACACAGAGTTGGGGTGGGGAGGAGAATATCTTGTTATCATTTTTGGTCAATTTTTAATAATTGTGATACTATATACTAAGACCAGTTGTTTAAAGATAGAAAGACAAATTTCAGCAAGGTCCAGCTCAGCAGTATCCATGACCACGTCAGACATGCAGAAGTTTACAGGGAAAAGAGAGAGTTGGCCAACACAAGAGGATTCCAGACCCCAGCCCTGAGAAAATGAGCAATGAATGCAGCCCACACCGGGCCCTGGAAAGCCTTGTTAAACCTTTGAGCTGACAGCATTAGTTCATCAGCTTGGGGTTGTCTGAGTCTCAGCAGTCGGAATAAGCAGTCTTGGTGACCGGCAGCTGAAACTCTACTATCACATCCAAGAAATTCACAAAAGTTAGATTATCTTTTCAGAGTGTGAAGACATTTCTGTGTTTGCTGGATTGATCACTTTGTCTGAGTCGCAAAGGAGGAAGTGAAACCAAACCTCAATAGGTGGGTAAACTGATTACCAAGTGACTGGATCCATGTCCCCAAAGCTAAAGATAGAAAGGTGTCCTTCATTTACCAAACCATTCCTGAGACTGGGTTGGGGGGGGTTAAAAATTATTACCAGTATATAATGACTCTAAAAAACATTGGATTTTATTGTGACATTTTCATACATGTATGTAATGCCACTGGGTCATATGCGTCCTCTGTTTTCCCCATGCCCCCTCTCTTTGGAAAGAGAATTCTCACTTTAAATATTAAAGTCAGGGACCCTCACTATTTAGAGCCAATTGAAGTAGACAGAAGGGATTGCATTAAAGATACCGAAGCATTTTCTCCCTGGGAAATACACTTATATAGGTCACAGCCTCCTTTTCTAGGCCCACACTCCAATAGCCAATGATATGTCGCCTCCTAGCCTCCTCTCTTTGAAACACTTGCTAAATAAAGTTCCTGAGTCATCACACTGTCTGCTTCCTTCCTGGAAGTTTAACCTCACATCTTTCACTGAGGTTTGCTTGTGAAACATTTGAGGAGATTCAATCTATTCAAAGATTTTCCAGCTTGCTCTTTAATATTTCTAACTGGCAAGAGAAAAGGACATGTTTATTGAGGTCATCCTAAAGCACTTTTTTAAGTGACTTTTCTTCTGAAGCAGATGCTTCTGTGAAGATAAAAAGAAATTGGTGTCTGCTGTCTTCACAGGGTGGGCACCTGCTCCAGATCTGGGTGAAACTTTTGAGTACCAGGGCACGATAAACATAGAGGATATGTGATAACATTTTGGAATATGGGGTAAATGGCAGGAAAAAAATTTCAACCAATGTTCATGTATTGATGCCTTGAAACCCATGCTTCTTTGATTCTATTAGAAGAGTAATATTCTAAAGCTTGGAGAAAAAAATTGAATATTTCCTATACAATGAAATGAAATGCTAAATACTTGAGACAATAGATCTTATTAACCTTATTTGAATGCTATCCAAGGTATACATGATTCATAATATGGTAGCCTACAAATATGTATAATTTTTTATGTGTCAATTTACCAAACAGATAATAATGTTATTCAAAATAGAAATATATTTATTCTGCAATGTAGCACATACCTCAAACTAGTAAAATAAGAGAATAAAGAAAGTACTGTGGCACATGCTGGATTGATCACTTTGTCAGAGTCTCAAAAGAGGAAGTGAAACCAAATCTGCGTTTCAGAGGTAACAGGCAGGAAGCTCAAGAGTTCAAAGCCAGCCTCTGCTGCACAGTGAGCTTAAACTAACCTTGCATACATGAGACCCCAAGAAAGTAAAGAAAAGGGAGGAAGAGAGGTAGAGAGATATAAACTATGTGTTTCAAGAGTAAAATGACCAAATGATAGATGAAGTAAAAATGAAAATTAAAAGTTGTACAGATAAAGTATTTACGGATAAGAAAAATCTGGAAACAAAAGTAAATAAAAATAATGAATACTGTGGGTAGAGAAAAGTATTAATATAATTATACCTAATGTATCTGTGATCATTTGCATAAGAATGGCCCCACTAGGCTCATAGATTTGAATGCTTGGTAAGCAGGGAGAGGCATTATTGAGAGGTGTGGCCTTGTTGGTGTAGATGTGGGCTTATCGGAGAAAAGTGTCACAGGGGGTGTCCTCGAAGTGTCAAGTACTCAAGCCAGGCCTAGTGTCTTGGTCTTTCTGCTGCCTGTAGGTCTGGTTATAGATCTTACAGTCGCTTCTCCAGCACCATGTCTGTTTGCATGCTGCCATGTTCATTGCCATGAGCATAATAGACTAAACCTCAGAAAATGTAAGCCATCTCAATTAACCGCTTTCTTTTCTAAGTGTTGCCTTGGCCATGGTGTCTCTTCACAGCAGTAGAATACTAAAAGAGTATCTCACAATCCTGGAAATACTGATGAGCTTATGTGTTGATAGAGCTTCTTTAATTGCACTTCACAGAAAAAATATGATTGAAGAATGGACAGGGAAAGAGTCAGTCCTGTGAAAGAGTACATTATTGTATAAAACAAACAGTCATTGTAAAATAATTAAAACTGAATATTTAATATGTTAAAAGACCACCTAGGAAAATAAAGGGGAAGAAGAAAGGAAAAGGACAAATAAAAGAAGAAAGGAAGAAGGGAGGAGTGGGAGGAGGGAGGAAGTGGTAGGAGGAGTTAGAGAGGAGTGGGAGGAGGGAGGGAGGAGTGGAAGGAGAGAGGAGTGGGAGGAGGGAGGGAGAAGTGGGAGGAGGGAGGGGGAAGTAGAAGGAGGGGGGAGGAGTGGGAGGAAGGAGGGAGGAGTGGGAGGAAAGAAGGAGGAGTGGGAGGAGGGAGGGAGGGAGGAATGAAAACTAATGGATGAAACACAGGCAACCTATCATATAATGGAAGAAAGATGGATAGACAACAAACTTCCTCATACTTTAAATGCAACAGTAGAATTTAAAATTAAGATAAAGGATTAAAATGATACATGGTTAATCTCTTAATATTTAACTTAGTTTCTTAACCTGTGATACTTTAAAAATAAATTAATGTATAAAATATTTATTGAAATTTATTCTTTCCTATATTTTACATTGATATATTCATTTCACTTAAATTAATATTTATAAAGAGAATGAATAATTTAATTTGATTTTGGCAAAATTGGGTCTTATTATCTCTTCAGCTCGATAACATATTTCAAGTAGTGTGATTGTCAAATTATCTCTATTTTCAACAGTTTTTTTTTAGCACTTTCTAAGGTGTTTCTGTTTTCATTAAAATATGCAGTGATCTTCCCACTTCTCCCCCACCCAAAAGTTACACACATATTTGAAAAGTGTGTATTTGTCATATCTATCTAACTTATATTTTAGGGAAATATAAACCACTAAAATTAACATACGATTATCTCACACCAAAAAGAAAATATAGTAGGCATAATCATCAGTTCATAGAAAATGGTGGTCTGTGTGTTTTGTGTATTTAAGAAATTAAGTCCAGAGTTCTGAGCCTCATAGACACCTTGTGCTTTTTGTGAGCATGATTGTCACAACATTGGCACATTTGTGAAAATATTCACTGTAAACTGTCTTTACAAAATGTATTTATAAAATACACTTCAAAATGAAATTGAATGAAAGGATTTCAGAAGTAATTTTGTGGTTTACTTTAGCCATGTACTAGGCCTTATATATCAGGGAGGCTTCATCTGGAAAACTTTTGTGTGGCTTAAAGTATAGAAAATGTCCCCTTGAAGGTGTTGTCTACATGCGCACTTTGGTTCAGAGATGTAAGGTATAAACCAAACAACAACAACAATAAAAAAAAAATCAAGGGAAATCTTCCAAAACTACCAGTTGTGGTATCAGGCACCTTTAATCCCAGTACTGGGGTGGCAGAGGCAGGCAGATTTATATGTGCAAGACCAACCTGGTCTAAATAGTAAGTTCCAGGACTGCCTCAGAAAATATAAAAAACATTTCTGAGATACTTATATAAGATCTTTGTGAAAATGTTTGCTAAAGCTACAGTGTCACTTAGTGATGTGCGTAGTGACTGGAGAAGTATTTATCTTATCTTTAAAGACTCATCTTTTAATTACTTTTAAGTCTGTGTATGTATATGTGTCAGTGTGTATGTGCCTATGTGAGTGCAGTTGCCCATACAGCCCAGAAGAGGGAGAGAAACGCTGGAGCTGGAGCTACAGGTTGCTGTGAGGCCAGTGAAGTGGGTGCTGGAAACTGAATTTGGGTCCTCGCAAGGAGTGACAGTACTGCTATTAACTGCTGGGCCACCTCTCCAGTCCCTCAGAAAATATTACTTTGAAATCACATTGTTAGAATCTCTAAATCTCTAACACCTATCTAAACTTCATGTAAATTTAGTTTTGTCTCAGCAACTTTTTCCAATGCAAGATCATTGTAGGCAATGCTGTCTTTGGAGATATTTTAAGAAACTGATGTGGAAAAGAAATCAATGAAAGAATAGCATTTTTAAAAGGGGAGACTATAAAATGAAGACAAGGCATGTAGAAGACTACTAATGAGTATTACTTTTCAGTGAAGCAGGCACCAGTTAATAAAGTTAGAGTTAATGTTATGGAAATTTGTTCACTCTAACTTATCATCTACCTCTCATTACTGAAACCAAAGCCAAGAAATTCTTATTAGACTGAATAGGTCTTATTGCACTTATTAGAATTAAGGTGGATTTCTCAGCAGGTAAGAGCACTGACTGCTCTTCCAAAGGTCCTGAGTTCAAATCCCAGCAACCACATGGTAACTCATAACCATGTGGAATGAGATCTGACACCCTCTTCTGGAGTGTCTGAAGACAGCTACAGTGTACTTACATATAGTGAATAAATAAATCTTAAAAAAAAGAAAAAAATTTTTTCATCTATCATAGGGAGGTGTCAGGCATCACATTAGGTCTATGGTTTGAGCCTGCTGTGGTGGCACAAACAGGTAGAGATGATCTTAGAACTTAGAAGATGGAGAAGGATGTAGGAGTTTAAAATCATTCCTTATGAGCACAGAATTTAAAACCAACCTATAAGTCATGTTTCACAAAGAAAACTGGAAGCTCCTCTGGCTTATAAGTGCTTATTCAATGCAAAATTATATAATGTTACTATTTATGTATCTATTTCATATTTTTAATATGATTAAGCTTTGGAGTTTTCTTAAGATGTATAGTGCTGGGTCTCCAATTACGAAATATCTTCTGTTCTAAATAATTTTGTGTATTTTCTAAACTCCAATCTTTATGGACATTTTTACTCATGTTCTCATGCTTGTCAATAGTAATGTAAACTTCCTCATAGAGTAATTATTGCATTTAGTTTTATTATTTCCTCTGTATCAATTCCATACATATGTATTTTTTTGTTTCAATGTTATTCAACTAAAATGTTGGCACCATTGCTCAAATGAAACTTAACAAGCTTTCATTATTTGCATTTTACGACATTCATTACATTTTTAAAAAATATTATATTATATTTATTATGTTTTGAAGCAGGGCTTCTTGTAGACCTGGTTGGTCAAGAACTCACTGTGTAGCTGAGATCAGCATTTCACTTGTGTCTATATCCCTCCAGTTCCGGGATACAGGTGTAGAGGAATTTTCATCCAGTAATATGGCTGCTCTGGTAAGGGATCACATCCAAAGATCTAAATCTGTGTAATCTGGAGACATGTCTGCCATGTCTTTAATCCCTCAGCCTGGAATACTGACATGCCCTTAGTACACACCCTTAAGGTGAAATTAGTTTGTAGAAGGAAGCAGCCATGTTTGAAAGTGACCTCTAATTGAGGGGTAGACAAAGTGATGAACCAGAGAAAGATTTGACAGAGTGAGTCAGAGATAGAATAGAACTAACTCTCATGAGCACAGGAAAGAGAAGCTATTTAAGAGCAGCTCAGAGAAAGAGAGAGAGCTGAGTCAATTGGGGAGTCAGAGTTGAATTTGTTAGTGAGTTCATGTAGTTCTGAACAGGTTAGCAGAGACAATTGAAGCCAGAGAAGAAAGAGCCAGAAGATAAGAACAAATTGCCAAAGTTAGTTTCAGGCCAAGCAGAAAAATTCAGTGAAAAACTGAGAGAAGCCAGATTGAACCAGTCAGTTTGGAGAGGAATTTGATCCAGAAGATCTAAGTTAGACCAAGCCAGCCAGAGTTCAGCAAGAACTAGAAAGGGTGAGATTATTAACCAGTAAGCCTCTGGAGGTGGCAATTACATCAGGCAAATAAAAGTTACTTTTACATACAGGTTTGTGTTACCAAGACTGGCACAAATTTTACTTTTAATTGATACATATTATTTTCTGGATTTTTTGGGTAACATGTAGTGCTTTGATAAGTGCTTTGATAAGGGTAATGAAGTACAGCACCTCACATACTTCCCAGTACTACTGAAGCAATGGAAACCCAGCAAACCTGTGTTTTCCATTAGGTTTGTTTGCTTTTTCATTTAGTATAAATAAAGCAAAACAAGGAAGTTATGTTTTGGGATACTTATATGTCAGTACTTTACCTTGAAACTGTTATAACTTATAGCAGATAACAAATTTTAACTTATTAAAAATTTGGAGCTGGGCAGTAATGGCACACACTTTAATCCCAGCACTTAGGAGGCAGAGGCAGATTTCTGAATTTGAGGCCAGCCTGGTCTATAGAGTGAGTTCCAGGGCAGCTAGGGCTACACAGAGAAACCCTGTCTCCAAAAACTAAAAAATAAAAAAATAAAAAAAGCAATATACCTCATACATAGGATATTTATTTATTTATTTATTTATTTATTTATTTTTGGTTTTTTGAGACAACTTTCCATAGAGAGGCCAGCAAAACATAATCCACATTGAGTTTAAGCTACATGTGAACTAATATAAGGTCTATATAAGTTAACAATTTTTAAAGAAAAAAACCACCTACATTTAAAAAATATAAATACATATGCCACATTTCTATTGCCTAAAATTACTGTAGAATTTGATATAGGAAGAATAGGTTTTTAAATATTTATTGAAAATATATTCTTCTCCCATGCATTATATCGCAACCACAGTTTCCTCTCCCTCCACTCCTCCTAGGTGTCACCCACCTTCCCTATCTGCTAGATCCACACCCTTTCTGTTTCCTCTTTAGCAAAGAGCAGGCCTCCAAGAGACAACATGCACACAAGACAAAACAGCATACAACAAAGCTAGGCAAAAGCCCTGGAATCCAGGGTGGACAAGGCAACCCAATAGGAGGAAAAGAATCTAGAGATCAGGCAAAGGTGTCAGAGACAAACCAGCTCCTACTGTGGGAACCTCACAAAACCACCAAGCTAATAGACATAAAGATACACAGAGGACTTGTGTAGGTGCATGCAGGACCTGTACTTGCCACATCAGTGTGTTTCATTGTGGGGTCATTGTGGGTCTGTGACTTGCTTGTGTGAGGTGTAGATTTGATGATGAAAAGAAAAAAAGCAAACAAGCAAGAGAACTGAGAGGAGAAAAGGGCGGTTAGTTTTTTGTTTGTTTGTTTTGTTTTTTAAGAAACTAAGTCCTTTTTATCTCACTGAACCTGTCATTCTACTCACCTTCCTTCCTCTATTATTTCCAGCCAGGTGTGCTAATGCTACCCTGGAGACTATAGCAATCCTACTTGCTAGGACAAAATCGCAACCACATCCTTTTTAACAAGTTCAAAGTCCTTGGAACCCAACAATAATCTGTAATTAGCGTTTATCTTTTCTTTGCACCATACCTTCCAGCAGCAAGAAAAGCTACTAGATTTTAAAATAAGTGTGGTGATCTCATTTGTGTTAAATTTCATGACCTTGTTTTACAGTTTTCTGGAGGCTATATTAAAGTCACTATAAAGTATTCTAGTTTTATTCTTAGAAATGTGTTTTTTTGACATACTATCTTACCTATATTGAACAGTATACATGTTTGTATATATGTATGTATGTATGTATGTACATATATATTTCTTGATGAAATACAAAAAAATGAAATATTTCTGAAGGCTTATCTGAAAGTCTTTTGTTTGTTTAAAAAGGGAAGCAAAGTGCAATCAGCTTATTTAATTCTACTCCCAATACTCTCATTGTAAGCTTACAATATGGAGCCATCTCTGCTATCTAGTTCCCTTTCCATCTTTATAACCAAGAGGTGACTATTGGCTCCTAGTACTTTCTACTAATAAAAACCATTAAAAATGTAAAATAATTCTTTTAAAATAAACTCTGCTAATATTAACCAATATTAATAATGGTCATTATAACATTTTCAAATATATGTGGATACATATTATGGAATTCATTGCCTATTATCCTTGATATTTATTAGGATGTCTCAAGAGACTTTGACCAATAGATTATTCGTGCAGAATGGCTAGGGAGATGGCTCAGTGAATAAAGCTGTCTGGTACCCAGACTAAGAACCTGAGTTTGATCACAGTGACCCACATGGCGAAAGAAGAGAAAAGAAACTTGGAAGTTGTCCTCTGAACCCTACGTGTGTATGCATATGCACTACATATATCCGAACAATAAATAAAAATGTGTTTTTTAAAAACAAGAGTTTCAATTATTGATCAATGATTATGCCACTGATGCCTGAGTTAGAGAATTCATAAGATAGAATTTGTGAACTTCTAAGAGATGTGACAAAACATATTTTTTAGAGGGTCACCATTGTATTTGATTTTAAAAGTAAAAGCATCTTCATCCTCATACTATATCAAGGACTTTAATTTATTTTTCAAAGTTAATATTTCTGTTATCATATAAATAAAATGTTATTAATGATGAATGCTTATGAAATCATTAAATAACATACATGCAAATTCCTGCCTTATTCATTTGTAATAATACCCTAATATGTGTAGTAGATGTTGACACTCTTGTTTAAAAAGATGGGCAATGTACAAGTTAGGCTGACTAATTGCAAAAGTCATAAATTGGATTATTATCATATTATCAATAAATTGGCCTATATTTATTTACTAATTTGTGATAAAAAAATTTCATGTGATAGTAATTTGGGTCCTGTATGTATTCTTCTATAATCATGTGTGAAATAAGGAATTTGAGATTCAGGGGAAACACTACATGTTTTCATGTGTACATAGATGTGAACCAGGAACTCAAGATTTGTGGGGATGGTGGCCTGGGAAAAACTAGGAATAGATAATGGCATAAATATGTACCCATTTTATTCACAAATGTTAATTCATTTTTATAAATGACTCTTTATTTGAATGGCAATAGCACTGAATATCATCTAAGCAACACTCACACTGTGTTCATGGAATTTTGTATGTTCATTAGTCCATAGGCTTTATGGTGTAAAGACTATTTATTGTTGTCCTATACACCACAGAGAGAACACCAAGGATATATAAGATTATTTGTCTAATCTCTCTCATTGTTATTGCAGGTTTAAAAAGGTAATTATCATTTCTACATCTTTCAAAAGAAAACTAGGTAGCTAGTTTAATTCAAATCCTGGGGCTTTTCTTTTCAACTGTGTTGAGGGCACGACTGAGAGGTGTTTTAGAATTCTTTCCAAGCCTATTGAAGGTTAATCATGTTTTAGTATTCTTCTTTGCTTTTCATGGGTGTTGTCTTAGTTAGGGTTTTACTGTTGTGAACAGACGCCATGACCAAGCTAACGCTTAGACAACATTTCATTGAGGCTGGCTTACAGGTTCAGAGGTTCAGTTGATTATCAGCAAGATGGGAGCATGGCAACATCCAGGCAGGCATGGTGCAGGAGGAGCTGAGAGTTATACATCTTCATCTGAAGGTTGCTAGGAGAAGACTGGCACCAACATGGATAGGTGTGGGGAGCCAAACAAGGTCATTCAGCCATGGCTGTCTTATGACCATGAGATTGTTGAACTAAGCCCTGCCCAGGAACTGCCGATACGGATCGCTCCACCCTTAACCGCGGAATGTCCCTACGTGTGCAGATACCAGATGTCTCCACCAGATGCCCTTCGTGCTTCCTCGTGCCAAGAATGCCTTGACCCCTCCCTCCTTTGCATTTTGCAAAGGTCACTTCCCCCTAGCTCCCGCTCCCAACTTCCTCATTCAGGGCTTGGCCCATAGCTCACTTCCCCCTAGCTCCCTTTCCCAACTCCCTCATCCCCACTGCTTAAAACAAACGTGCTGCCTGTGTGACAATAAACGGGACCTTGACAAATGGAATCTTGCTTGGTCTCGTTCTTCTCTCCCCCCCATGACCCTCAGGTAGCACCTCTTCGGGACCCTGAATAACTAGACCTGTTGGACGGGTCAGATAGGAAGGTCTTAAAGCCCATGCCCACAGTGATACAACTACTCCAACAAGGCCACACTTCCTAATGGTACCATGTCAGGCCAACCGTATTCAAACCATCACAGGTATGTAAATAAGAGCCAGTATTACTGAAACTATGAAATGGATCCTAAGACATTTTCTTGCATTGTGGCTGAGGACTGAGAAAGCAGACATTGTCATATTTTCACTAATTTTGTTTTTCTAAGTGAGAATAGTTGTATAAGCTATGATAAGGTCTTTTATTTGCAGTAACCTAGAATCAACTAAATAGATACATCATACAATAAGCAAGTATTATTTTGACCTTTTTGGATTTAAGAGTTTTGGGTAAGTGGGCCAAGCCTGCACATTCTCTCAGTATTCTGTGCTAAGATGTCTTTCTTTCTGAGATAAAACCCCAAAGAATATAATTGAGGGAAGAATAGTAGGCTTTTCTGATGGATTTCCTCTCATGCTTTTAATGGTTTTTAAGAACTCCTTTGACACATGCGTCTTAGCATCCATTTTATCGTGATTAGAAATAGCCAAGATCTCTTTGTAAAAAAAATTTTATTGGAATTCAGGTATTACCGTGTGTGAGACAACAAAAAACAGATAAATGAACAAGATGAGAAATTAAGAACATAAGAGGACATGACTTTTTAAATGTTTAAAAATTTGAAATAATTTCCCAGAGCCTGAAGAAAACAGTGCCTGGGCATGAAAGAAAGCTGGTGAGTGGGAGAGCTGAGAGAACAAAACAGGAAACAGCTGATGTGAACCCAGATATGGAAGAACAAAGAGGAGGAGGAGGAGAAGGAGGAGGAGGAGGAGGATGACAAGGAGGAGGAGGAGGAGGAGGAGGGTTCAAACAAGGAAGGAAGGTCAACACATAAGGAGAGAGGAAGGACAAGTAATATTAAGGTTTCTTGATAAAGCTCCAATGAATCTTATTATTTCATATTTATATAAAATTACATACAATGTATATGCTTACGAACATATATCTATTTATCTACACACACACACACACATTCATCTTAAAAGAAGTCACATCACTAGAGTTTACAGTGTTTCTCACAAGAACCATAGACTAACAAAAACTCTAGTAACAGGCATGAGAAATCTCTTTTAGAGTGGTTGTGATGAGACAGGCTGACTCTATGACAGGCTTCACATTGGCAGTTCAGGAGATTAGGTGTAAAAAACAGGCTTCAGGCAGCTAATCAGAAACTGCCCTACCACCTGACCTGAAGCAAGCACTGTATGGGTCGGCTGTTTGCAGCCAGCCCCCAAGCCCTGGTAAAGAAATGTCCTTAGAGATAGAGTAAGACAAAGACCAGCTACCCCAGGATTCCTCTGCAACAGTTTCTAGCCACCACACCCTGGTAATGGTTCTGGAATGCCTACAGATAGAGTGAGACAAAGTCCATCTACCACAGAATTGCCCTAATGCGCTTTAAATCAGGCCTGTGAGCTCACTTGATTGTCTCCCTATTTTGGAAATGGGAGACCCCAGCACGCTGGTCTTCTGCAGAGTAAAACACTGTGTTTACATATTATTTGAGTCAGGGGTATCATTTTCCAGCAAATCATGGACCCTTACAGTTGGTCAGGGTAGTCCAAGAGAATAACAATAAACAATAAACAATATAGATTGTGGCTATTATCATATATTGCCTCTCAAAAGTTGAGGTAATACCCTATTTCTGAAGATACACACATGTAGGGCATAGGACACAGATCATTTGTGCTGTGTCTAAGCCAAAAGCCTCCTTTCTACAGGATCTAATTTCTATGGTATCAGAAACTGCTAGGCAAGCTTCTGAGGGAGGGAAGCAATTACTAGTCCTACTCAGCTGGGATACCTGTGAACCACACCAATGACCAACACACATGGCAAGGTATCCATGAAGGTGTAGCAAGCAGCATTCACTCAATGTCTAGTCAATAGGAGAAAAACCGTGCCTAGTTCTAGAATCCTAGGAGTTCTATTGAGTCCACGAACTTTACCAGATAATTTAATACTCCCAGGTTGTTATTCTAAATCTTACCTATAGGTAAGCATAGCTATTACCCCTCATCAAAGAGGCTTCTTATAGTAACTGGAGACCATCACTGTTGGTACTCTGTCTGGACTCCAGCCCCACAGTTACCTGACAACAGCCAGGTAGGTGTGGTCCACTATTAGAGGGGGTGCTTGGCCCCTTCCCTCTCTCTTGCTTCTTGGCTCTCTTGTTCTCTCTTGCCCTCCTGGGCTCTTCCCTTACCCCTTCCCTTACCCCCTCTTTCCACGTGGTCATAGCCAGCCTCTACTTCTCTACTCTCTCCTTCTCTCTGCCTTTTTCTGTCTCTACTACTCTTAACTCCCCCTCCCCATGCCCTAAATAAACTCTATTCTATACTATACCATATTGTGTGTGGTTCCTCAAGGGGGAGGGATGCCTAGGCATGGAGGGCCTGCCTAGGCAACCCCTTCTCCTATACCTCCCCCATACCTATCTCTTTTTATGATCACAACATTGGTGCACAGTGACTTAGACCCAGAAACCCTGCAGGTTTGCATCCCATCTCAGCCACAACCATGATCGATAGCCCAGTTCTGATAAGACGTCCACCCCCGCACTCCTCGCCATTCCCCACTGGTCGGAGTGACTGTCCACATGGTCCTAGGTATTTCTTGAGCTCAGAGCTACCACTGTGCTGCCCTGACCCTCATTTTAGAAGGAAGACTGCCCTGTAGCTCAGTAGCACAGGCTCTGAGTGTTAAAGTTTCTCTCTCGGTGCTGAGAATTCCAGGCCGGCCCTGGATTCTGCGCCCTCCTACCCCTTGTGCTCAGCCTGCTCCAGTGCACCAGAAGCACATTGCTAGGATAGGAAACACACCTCTTTGGGCCCTTACTTTTCCAAGCCCACCACTGGCCATGACTTCCTGCTACTGATAGGAAGTAGCTGCCCGTTCCTGCCCAGCCCAAACCAACCACTCAGTTCCATATTTTCTGCTACCAGACTGCGAAACCTCACAAACACACACCCGCAGACTGATTTGTAAGGAGTTTCTCCAATTGGTGGGAGATACCCTTTATGCCCAACTAGTGCCTGGCCAGCCTTTTTTGGACTAAGAGGTTGGCTTTCAATGCCCCGTACTTATGACTGGCCTCCTGGCTGACCTATGACTTAAGATAGACTCTTGGGTGACCTCCCTTCTTGAAAGCAGTTCATAAATCCCTTGAGCTCTTGCAGCTGGCCAAAAATTCCTGGTACCAGGTTGAATTGCTTTCTGACAATTCCCTGGGAATTGTCACCGTGGCCCCTAGTTATTCGCGTGATGACCTGAATTTCTAGCTTGGCTGTCTGACCCGTGTTGCTAAGCAGTCCTCAGGAAGCCAGTACAAATTGTTCAGTAACTAACCCCCCCCATCACCCAATGAGCTCTAAACTGTCTTCACATATATATTTTAAGCGATCTTCACACATAATGCTAGCAGTCTGGTAAATGAAAAAAGGCCCAAGTGATTACCTATTCAGGCTCCCACACCTCTGGCCTGATCTCATGGCCTGCATGCTCAGTTTGTATCACAGGCTTTTATCTGCCTGGACAAACTCATTTTCTGTCTCTATGATTTTATGCCACTGCTGCCAGCTCTCTTATTCTGGTCCTAGCCATATGTCTCTTTGCTAATACAACAATATACTTTTCTCTACCTACACAACCTATCAAAGTTACTTAAGATTCTCATTCCTATCTTGTCTTGACTACTGCTATTCTACTCAGTTATAACCAATCTACATCATGCTCAATCTTGTCAGAAGTTTGTTAATTAATAAGTTTATGACAGATAGAATTCCCAATAGCCTCTAACAGCTTCTCCCATGAGGTCTCAGAAGATGTGGACATCACTACAAGATGCTGTCTGGATTGTGATATGACAATCACAGAAGAACACAGTAGACAAGACCAGATACTCTTGAGTCAAATGACTTAGCTAAGTCAAGGTAAGCCAAGTCTCATGTTATGCAAATCCATTCCACAGAGAAAAAGCCCTGTATCTTCCGCACTTGAAAACCAGACTGATTGCACAAGTTGTCATAGAGACCATGGAAACTGTTCGCTAGTGGACTCTGACGGCTAGAAGAAAACTTTCACAGATGTTAATCTGTTACTTCCTTATCGCCCTCTTCTTGCTATGCCACTGTCTTAATATCTGAGTTCTATAAATTTGCCTAACTCTAATAAAACATTTCACTATACAATCCAACTTTTTAATCTTGTTCCTTCTGCTCCACAAAAGGCTCATCTTAAAGACTGTTCATGTGGTTAACTCATGTTGTTATCTCTTTTTTAAACTTGTTAGCTACAGGAAACCTACTCAGATCAGATCTACCTCTCATGGACCAGACCAAATAGGCTCCATCCTGATAAGTCCACCTGCCTAACCTATTACAGAGGGTGGGATTTCTCAGGGTTTCAAATGTACATCTTAAGAAAAATGTTTTCTTTCACCCAAACATACTTAATCTTATTCTGTATCTATAATAATGCATTTCAGTATCTTGTCAAGTCCAGGTGCTTACTACACCCAGGACATTTCCAGAGAAGAAACCTTCAGATGTTCCAATCTCCTCTCAGGCACAGACAGCTTCTACTGGACCTGTTCTTCTGACCTGTCCTCACGTGGCTCCACAGACCCTGGACAGCAAGGAACAGCCAACTTTAAGACTGGACAAACATCCCCTACACCCATTCTTCCAGGTTCCCCAGAGACATGTTTTCCCAATGTCAGCATGAAGCAGTCAGATATCATGATGACCCTATTCTTGCTTCACAATTACCTCTTTCTAACTTTTCTTTTTTAACTAAACCAAAATGGGTGAATGCTGGTACTCTGGACTCCACCCTTACAGTTACCTGGCAAGAGCCAGGTAGGATGCTAGGCCCCTCTCCGCTTTATTGCTTCTTGGCTCTCTTGCTCTCTTGTTCTCTCTTACCCTCTTGGGCTCTTCCCTTTCCTCTTCCCTTTCCCCCTCTCTCCACGTGGTCATGACCTGCCTCTACTTCTCTACTCTCTCTCTGCCTTTCTCTGCCTCTACTACTCTCTTAACTCCCCTCCCCATGCCCTAAATAAACTCTATTCTATACTATACCATCTTGTGTGTGGTACCTCAGGGAGGAGGGATGCCTCAGCATGGGCCTGCTGAGGTACCCCTTCCCACACACCTCACCACACCCATAGAACATATTCTTATGTCTATTTTTCTTTTTATGATCACAACAATCACAGAAAATAACTAGACACAATAACAGGTCATTTGGAGCCAATAGATATCCATATCCCAAAGGATACATTTACTTCATAGTTCATCCCTCTGTGGTTCGAAGACTATCACAGAAAAAGGGGTGGAAAGATTATAAAAGCCAGTAACTAGGAAGTCTTTTGTGAAACTGTTGCATTATAGCAGTTTCCTCCAAGGTTTCCATCTTGGAGAGAATGTTGTTAAGACATAAGATGTAAAAGAAAAGCAAAAAAGTAGCAGTTTTTAAACTGAGATGCTTACAAAGATGTAAAATAATACAATATATTCTAAGGGGAGGAGAAAAATTTCATTCTTCAAGAAAGTTCCTTGAGATAGGAAATAGACAATCCAAAATAGCTTCAGGAATTCCATGAAACTAGTGATTCCAGGATCACTAGTCACCTCCCTTCCCAAGCGTATATAAAGAGTTGACTGTCAAGAGTCACTCTCAGACAAGCCAAGCTCCAAAGAAAAGTCTTTTACTAGTCAAGCCCAGGATAAACCAGAGACCAGACAAGCAACTTGGAAAAAGCACAGAATAGCATAGAGCATGCAGTCCTAAATTCATGGGGCTCAGAACGAAGACCAGATGAGCTGCCTGGGAGAAGCTCGGTCCTTCTAGTTACTTAGAAAGAACTCTGAAAGCTTTGAGCTACCTGCAGTATGTACATTCTGCTCCAGCTTTTGTTAGCTATCACACATGCTGGGGTGAGCTTTGATGATGCCATTGTCTTTGAGCCTTTCTGCTCCTACTGCAGTAGCCCCTCACCCATATTCCTGTAAGTATCCCCAGTAAACTCACTGGCTCACCATGTTGTTAACTCCCTATCTGGGGTGAGTAGTCATCTCCTCAGAAAAGTCTGTCACACAACAGCCATCTATCATAGATCTTAACAATAAAATCATCAATATTCATGCTAATACAGAAGGGGGAAATCTCATAGGATTACACCTCTGAAGAACTATAGGTAACTAATGACCACTGAGAGAAGGGAGAATTAGCATATCTTATGGATTTAGCCCCCTAGAGTGGTCATCCCTGAAACTCTATACACACAAACAACAAAGATAGACTCAGTAGACTTGGAAAGGGGAAAAGAAAAGGGGAAAGTGGCATAATTATATTTAAACAAATGTAAAATAAAATAAAATAAAATGCTAAAAAAGAAGCTTGGATAATAGGCATGTTACCAGCAGTCCTTTTCCAGGGAACAGAAAAGACCAATAAATAGGTCAAAGCCAGCTTGCATGCCTAGGCTGTCTGCGGATGCCATCTCACTCAGCCGAATGACCTGCCATTGAAAAGCAGGCAGCTACTTGCCCTGGAAATGGTGGGTCACATTAATATGCTTGTAATGCAGAGGATTATGTGCTGCATTTGGAGAATTAAAGCAGACAATAATAATTCAGCAGAATAAAAACTCCTGTGAGGAAAATGCTTTGGACCTAAGAGTAAAGCTGCCAGAGACTGCAGAATGTCAGCTCCTCCCAGGAAAATGTGGTGACTTGGCAGCCAGTAATTCCCTAGTTAACCTGTGGGGAAGCTAGAGGGAGCCAAATGCAGTAGCTCATGGGGCTATTTACATAATCTCTCTCTCTCTCTCTCTCTCTCTCTCTCTCTCTCTCTCTCTCTCTCTCCCTCCCTCCCTCCCTCCCCCCTCCCTCTCTCTCCCCCTCTCTCTCTCCTCTCATCCTAGGACTAATTGTACCACTTTTAAAACATGGTAAGTCTGATCTTCTGTGCTGTTGTAACTGGTTGGTTTTCCAGTTTCTGTTTGGAGCAACATACATGACTAATTTCTGGTGCTGTTCTAGATGGTACTGTCTTTGCTATTCTTTCTAGCTATCATTTTCATCTTCTCCTTTACTGCCATTTTAAAGAAAAGATCAAACCATAGGTGCACCCCAGTTTTTTTTCTCTTCTCTTTTTCTGCCTCCCTTCCCTTTGCCTCCCACTTGGTTGTTTTCTTGTTTCCATGTTCCCTTCCTTTCTTTCTTTTGCTTCTGCTTCCCCTTCCTTTCTTTCTTTTCTTACCTGAGACAGGAGCTCTCTATGTAACCCATGCTAGCCTCAAACTAACAACCCTCCTGCCTCAGACTTCCCGGTGTTGAGATTTGTAGGTATGCTGCCATGCTGGGTTCTAACTAAGCAGTTTTAAGCTATGAGTGCCAAGAAAGCTGTTATAAACTTCTAATAGGGGCATTCATGACTGGGACCAACAGGAGATCTGACTCACCTCACTGCCTGTGAGGAGGTGTGGTTTCTGGTGACTGTGGCTGTGCTCTTGTCTGGGGTCCCTCCCCCACACTACATCTACTGCTGGATGTGAAGAGGAGCTCTTTATTTTGCATTTCATTATGGTGTGTGTGTGTGTGTGTGTGTGTGTGTGTGTGTGTGTGTGTGTGTGTGTGTATGTGTGTGTGTGTGTGTATGTGTGTGTGTGTATGTGTGTGTGTGTGTGTGTATGTGTGTGTGTGTATGTGTGTGTGTGTGTGTGTGTGTGTGTGTGTGTGTGTGTGTGTGTATCCTGTGTAGCTCCTCTGATCAGTCCTTTTGTTTTGTTTTGTTTTGTCTGTCATTATATCCTTTAAACTAGCTCTTTGAATATGTAAAGTTGATGCCTACTAAGAAGCTGGATGACTCAGGATTTTCTCTCTTCAGAGGATGTTCTCCCAATTTTATCTGAGACAGTCTTCTTGAATCTTGATGTCTCCTTCAGTCCATCTGTATATCCAAATATATTCCTGAGCATGTACACTCTGGCATTCATTGTTCCTCTGGCTTTACCAAAGTGCCAGACCATTAAGACTTGGAAGACTTCTCATTCTTTACAGTCACAAATCTAATTACCTTTTCCTTTGCTAATGTCATGGACTGAAGGAAAAGAGACCTCTGCAAATATCATAGCTGGATGTTCAGGCCAGATGCCACACACTCCTGTGCGTCATTTACTAGCATGAGTTCCAGATTTCTCTGCCTCTCAAGCAGTGTGGGAGAAAGAGGATACAAAACACCACTTCGAACAGGAGGGGGCAGTGAAAATACTTTTCTTTAGTCCCCTTGACTTGATTATTAGCTGCTTTCTATTATTTCATATATGCTTAAGCACAATGAGTTCCTCAGACAAAGCCAGATGATTGACTGCATTCGGAAACAATGGTTTTAGCTCACCATAGACTGAAACTTTTGAAACCAAGAGTCCAAACACGTCTTTCTTATTTTCATATTATTTCTATCAGGTATTTATCAAGTCAAGAAAACATTTGAACAACACCAAGGATATGCTATTTTTTTTTAAAAAAGACTTACTTATTTACTTTATGTATTTGAGCATGCTGTCACTGACACATCAGAAAAGGGCATCCAATCCCAGTACAGATGGTTGTGAGCTACCGTGTGGTTGCTGGGAATTGAACACATGACCTCTGGAAGAGCAGCCAGTGCTCTTAAACACTGGGCCATCTCTCCTGCCCTGGATATGCTATTTTTAAATCATCAAAACACTAATAAATTTTCAAACAATAAGTAGCATTTTTGAAAAGAGAAGCAATGATTTAATAGAATTTTTTTTAACTAATCTTCAGGCATCCCAGGTTACTCTCCAAATCACTATGTAAGGAAAATTGACCTTAAACTTATGATCCTCCTTCCTCTACCTTGCAAGTGGAGAGATAGCAAGTGGCTGAGTTTTCAGGGTACTACCCTTCAAATACCTCAGAAGGAAGCAACATGAACAATTAGCAGACGGGTAATGATTTGGGTGAAAACCTAAACTTCGGTAACACTTGGAATAGGAAAGAGAGGGCAAAATTTAAACACTTAAGCTGTAGTCCCTGTAAGGATTTAACAATTAATGAGTGGACAATAAACTGGAAGAGTGATTGGAAGACAATGCAACCAACCCTGAGACATACTATAGGGGACAATATGTGATTTTTCTTTTCTATGCTAGAGAGGTTCAGATCCAGAGCCTCCTGGTTGCTTGGCAAAATGATGTACTATTGGACACCTTCTGGCTTAAAATGTCATACTAAGAGTGTATAGGTTAAGAGTGAGCTCTCGCCTCTATTTTGTCGTAAAACTAGTCACAAATATATAAATATATACATATATATAATATATTTATATTCCACACAATGTTTGCATATTTCACATTTTAAAAATTGTCTTTACATGAGCAAATACATGTTTGTTTGGTTGTTTTGAGATACAATGTGCAGTAGGTCAGCCTAGTCACAAACTCAGTTGGTACCTTAAACTCTTAACTTGTAAGCCATCTTTCCTGCCCCTTGGTCTTGAATTCTTGGTCCCTCTGCCTCTTCCTTTCAAGTCCTGAGATTACAGGTATGTGACATCATACCCAGCTAAAGAATTATTCTTAATAAATTAAACAATTGCCCCTCTCCAAGCTAGACGATATTCTTGCTAGAAGAGAAATTAGTCACTCACTGGTCGATGGGTCAATGATAGGTATTCTCTGCCAAAATAACGAGCCAATTCAAGCAAAAGTAAAGTAGGTAAAGGCAGGATTATTGGGTGCAGCTCTTAGGGAGGGTTAACTGGTCTTAAGGAACTGAGGCCACAGAAGTCACTATGCAGAGAGAGACAGAGGGGTGGAAGAAGAGAAAGAGAAAGAGAGAGAAAAACACCACACCACCCGCAGTCTCTCACACACACAAAGAGAGAGAGAGAGAGAGAGAGAGAGAGAGAAACAGAGAGAGACAGAGAGAGACAGAGACAGAGAGAAAGACAGAGACAGAGAGAGACAGAGAGAGAGACAGAGACAGAGAGAGAGAGACAGAGAGAAAGAGAAGGAAAATATAATGATATAATGTCTGGGTTATATAGTGAAGAGCCAGAGAGGGAGAGGAAGCCCAGCTCTTGGTCTGGAAAGTAAGTAGGGACTGAGGAATGCTGGGAGAACCTGGAGGCCAGGTCCACTTTGTTATGTTAAATAGACACCTCAACCATAATTGTTAATACATACCTTTTAAAATTAGATTTTAAGTAATTCATTGTATTCCATTCAATGATTTAATTCTTAAACACAATTATTTTCACAAATATTTTCTTGAAACAAATGTAAATACTTTAGTACAGATAGATAAACCTTAGATACGAAATATAAAAATATCACTCAGAGACTGCTAATCCATATTACCAAAGTCACGAGGGAATCACATTCTGAAAATAAATCACATTCAGAGCGCCAAAATACCCTTAAGCCAAAAGCTCGCATCCACTTTACCTAGATAACATCACAGATAACTATAAAAAATAAACTGAAAAGTAGCTGAGAAATATCACACTCATCTCAAAATCAACTAAATTGATCAAACGGATCTAAACTTTTGTCTCAGCCAATTAATTACTAATTGAAAGGAAACTAAATTGATCTACCAGACAATTGAAAGTAAAACAATTGAGAAAAGATATATACCACAAAGTACATTATAGGAAAATTGTTCCTGTTCCTTCAATCGTGGTAGTAACTGTTATGGTTTGTATCTGTTCAGCCCAGGGAGTGGCACTATTAGAAGGTGTGGTCCTGTTGCAGTAGGTGTGTCTCTGTGAACTTGGGTTTTAATACCCTACTCCTAGCTGCCTGGAAGTCAGTATTCTGCTAGCAGTCTTCAAATGAATATGTAGAACTCTCAGCTCCTTTTGTACCATGCCTGCCTGGATGCTTCTATGTTCCCACCTTGATGATACTGGACTGAATCTCTGACCTAGTAAGCCAGCCCCAATTAAATGTTGTCTTTTAAGACTTGGCTTGGTCATGGTGTCTGTTCACAGTAGTAAAACCTTAACTAAGGACACAACTGAAATAAATGTGAACTATCTACAGACTGATTAAAGCTCTTAGAAATCAAAGTAATTATGTCCTGCCTTACTCAACATAGACATGAAACATAAAAGAAATACAGTCACTTTAGGACCCCAAGGCTTTCTCATTAGATTGAAACTGTTCAACTTACAATAGGCTTGATTGTCTGGATTAATAAAACATTAATTAATGAGAGAAAAATTAAAAAATACAAAACAATATTATCAGTTAACTTTCATAAAAGATGGTTTTGATAAGTTCCATTTCCCTTAATTTGAAGAAGTACTCTAAAGTTCTCCCAACATCTTTGTAAAGTGTATCTGTTGATATATATGTATAATTTTTCCCCAAATATAGAACTGTTAATTTCGATTCAACTTGGTCTAAATACATTATGGTAGAATTGTGAATATTTGTTCTCTTGTATAGCACCTTAGATGAAAAACTTATCCAAACTTGTTAGTCAGATATTCCTTTTCCTCACTGAAGGTATTCCCAATACCAATCACCCACACACCAGTATATGGGAGACTGTATTCATCAAACTTTCTATATCTAGAACAGCAGATCAATGTCAGTATATAAACTGACAAAGTTATGAGAATGAAATCTAAAATATGCATTTAGTTTAAAATCCATTTTACTCTTTTAATTCATGTTTAAAATATATTCTCAAATGCATGCCAGATGGCTTTTAATTCACAGCCTATTTCTTTCTTTAAGAACTTATGACGCATGGGTTTGCATTTCACTTTTCTTCAGTTCCCCTTACTTTCATTTCCACATTATCCTTAATTGATAATACTCTTTCTGCATTTAATCTTCATAAATAATTTCTGTTAGTTACTGATCACCCTTACTGCTTCATGTCACCTGTATGCTTCCAGGCTCCAAGCTACATGATACATTCTGAATCATGTTTAGGACATGTTCACCCCACTTGTCTTTCCAGAGTTGTCCCCATTTCTTTTGTCTCTGCTTCTACCTAGATCTCATGTCTCACCATTTCTTATGTGGACTTTCGATGAGCTTTCTAATGAACTCCTTGATGCAGGTCTGATTCCTTACATTCCATCCTTAACTGTTGCAAAGTTGTGAAATTTTCCTTTTTGAATTCATTTGCACCTTTCAACTGTCTAACTACAGTATGGGTCAAATTTCTTCCTGATAGCATGCCAAGTCCAATGTAGCCATGCCATAGATAGCATGACATGGTTCCCACCCTTGGGACAGAGCCAGCAGAACTTAGGCATCAATGAGTGTCAATGGTTGCTGTGGGCACAAGTCTTGTGTTCTCTCTTTCTCTCTCTCTCTCTCTCTCTCTCTCTCTTACTCTCTCTCTCTCTCATGTCATGTTTGTCCTTTGGAAAATATTTTCCCTGCTAAGGTTAATGGGGATTGTTCTCCCTGTCAAGGTTACTGATTCCATGAAATTAGCAGCATAGGAAGCAAGGGTGTAAGTGTATCTATATCTCAGCAAAATGCAAATGCTGAGACCTCTATGACAGCCCTTCAGACTGTGGGACAGAACTCTGAAAATATGAGTTCAAAATATATAATTTCTCAACTATGCAAAATATAAGGATACAATGTGAATTTTGTAAGGAGCTTCAAGACATAAAGGAACAAAGGCAGCTGCACTATAAGCCAGATTGTCAGGAAGATACTAAGGAAGGATATATGTAGATCTAGGGAGTGGTGATTGCAGGGCAAGATCCCACCCAGCTAAGTTTTTTTGTTTGTGCTTACAAAGGCAGGCAGATTCCTGAGTTCAAGGTCAGCCTGGAACAGAGGGAGTTTAGATCCAGGTCCAACCTTTGTAGGAATGTATTTCAAGATAGGGCCCCAAGCAGCTTGTTTATTGTCTGAGCTTAAGGAAGGTAGCCAGATCTCTGAATTCATCTGCAATGTAAATAAATAAATAAATAAATAAATAAATAAATAAATAAATAAAAATTAAAAAAAAATGTGCTTGCTGTCTCTAAGAATCAAGGGTCTGGTATCAAGGGATGCTGATTCATGAGATAATCAAAAGGGAATCTGGAGTAATGACTGAATTGATGTGTAAATAAAAGACTGGGCATTTGATCCACAAGAGTTGAGCTATCCAAGGAGGCTTTAGAATAGCAAGAGAAAGCTGTTTCTTTTCTTAAACTGTTTCTGCTCTCAAATACCCCTCCTCTCAGGGACTCCTCTCCAGGTTGAGACTGGTCCTTGGCAATGGCATCTCCTATTTTATAAACTATCTGAAGTGTGCCTCCATGTTGAGCGCTGCATCCCATTACTTTCTCCAGTACAAAACTACAAAAAAAAAAATGAAGCAAAGTTATGGTGAGACACATCTACGTCTCTTGTTCTTTCATCTTGCATAATCTTTGACCATGAAGTTTCTCCATATTGAATTTCAAGCTAGCATTATTCCAGTTATACTATTGAAGTATTTATTCACAAAGCTATCTGAAAAAAGAAAATTCTTATTCTTCTTCCAGGAAAACTTTCACAATCTAAGCTCAAATGCAGAATACTTTAATACTCAAATGTGCATTCACCTCTAAGAGATTATATCCTAATTATTCACAAGTCTGTGGGAGAAACTCAGCATTGGCCACCTCCTAATGTGCTCATGAAAAAAAAAAGTACAGACCACAAAAGTGCAGATTTAAAAATTATTAATACCAATTATGTAACGTATGTGGTAACCCCCTTAAAAGCCATGCATTAGCAAATATGAGAAACATTGGTTCTCAGGATCCTTGTTGTGGTAGGTGTTAAAGCATCTTGTTTTAAAATTTTCAGTATTTGGGTGTCAATATTCATGTCAGGTTCACAAGAGTCACTAGGCTTGTTCTGCCTTTAGTTTATCTCAGTTATGAGTTCTACATTCAATTTTGATAAAAAGTATTGATCAAGTGAGTATTTTGTGTTAGTACTTTTCTGGGTACCAGGAATAATATACTGTGATGTGGGAGGGGTCACTATTTTTTTTTTAAATCGTAGAAGAATAGTTGGCTGATAAGTGACATTTATGTTATTTTTGTTGTTGTTACTAAGGAGTACATAACTTTTTAAAATAATGAATAATGAGTAAAATGAACACATTTCAACTGCAGCACTGCCCTAATGAAGCTTGTAAGGCAGAACAGTGCCATAGCAGTATTCTATATCACCAGTGAGTGTTGTCTGGGCTTCAGAGTACAATGTAAATTACAGAAGTCTCACTGGTGAGCTACTTCCTGGATAAGGAAGCATCTGCTTTGGATGGTAACAGAATAAATCTGCATCTGCTGAGTGCAGTGGAATTCTCAAATGCAGCGACTTAAGCGGTGCTTTGGAGAATAATGAACACTTCACACACAAGCAGTGTGATTTCTCCAGAGGACATTATCTGTTATCCATGTGACATGATTATCTGAAAATCTGTTTTTAGGGGAGATATGATATCAGGTTGATGAAGTTTTTGTTTTTGTTTTTTCTCATAGATAAAACATTTTCCTTTACAGAAAACTGTAGTTCCTCCAAAATTTCTGGGCAAAAAAAGTATAAAAGTATTTTAATTGGAGGAAACAGTAATCTCAACAGTCAGAGAATATATTTACATTAATGAACTTCAGCTTCCAAAAATCTGACTTTTTTTGGGCTCAATATTTATAAACACCTTTTACTTTGAAGTGGAAATAAATAAGCTGATAATCTGCACCTCAACTGTTCTCCATTTCCAGAGGTTTTGCTATTACCTGACACCCTCTAACGTCAGGTTTCTTGTAAGTGAAAATCCTCTATACAGCAATGGTGGTCAGAGGTCTCAGGTGAGCCCATTATGTATGCCTTTAATTCCAGGACTGGAGGCAGAGCAGGTGAGTTGAAATGTGTGAGTTTAAGGCCAGCCTGGTCTATAAAACAAGTTCTAGGCTAGCCTACACTATAAAGTTATACCCTTTGTTCTGTTCAAAACAAAAACAACCACCACCAGCACCACCACCACCAACAACAAAATACCCAAAGCAAAAGAGAGTACTTTGTTGCAAAAACTACCACTAAAAGGTTTAAAATATTTGGATAGCTATACAATTCAGGATAAAACTGAGAAGTTATATATTTGCTGCATTAATATAACAGTCCTCTTCCTGTTTACAATATTGATCCTTTTGCCTCCTCACACATCACTTAATACACATGACTTCTTTTAACAGGGCCACACATTTAAAGAAAACTAACTCCCAAGGTAGGTGTGATGGCTCACACCTCTACCCTTGGCACTCAAGAGATAGAGGCAGGCAGATCTTTGAGTTCTAGGTCAGTCTGCTCTCCATACCAGGTTTCAGGACAGCTAGGGCTACACAGAGAGACCCTGTCTGGAAAAACAAAACAAAACAAAACAAGACAACAACAAAAACATCAACAAACAACAATAGCAAAAAGAAAAATAAGATAAAATAAAAATAAAAATAACTCTGTCTCTCTCCTAACAGCTTTTAATTACATATAGCTACACAATAGGTGTGGGACTTTATAATTCTTCTCCCTAATTAAGTTGTTTTTAATTCCTCAGATATTAGTGTAATTATCTTTAATTGTTCCAGCATTTCCAATAGTAATTCTATTTGTTGTTTGGCCAGGCACATTATTTCTTCAATCTTAGCCTTAACTTTAACCCTAACCCCCTAACCCCCTAAAACCCTAAACCCCTAACCCTAACCCCCTAACCCCCTAAACCCCTAACCCCTAACCCTAACTTTATCCCTAACCTCCTAATTCTAACCCTTACCTTAACCCCCTAATCCTAATCTCTGAATCTTAACCCAAACCTCTAACCCTAACCCTCTTCTCCCTCATATACTGACACCTCACTTAGTACCCATTCATAGCTGAACTCTCTCAAATGTGTATAAAAATGGGAATGATATAAAATTTTGAATGAGATAAAAGAAGATACTTTAATTCCCATAGTTTTTGCTTTTCTTTACCATGTGTAGTATTATGTATATATCTACTTATGTATACACATAATGCACATTTTTTTTTGTGGTTGTTCATTGGAGAGTGCTAAGGGACAGTTGTACACACAGAATATTGTCCACTCTGGTTTTGGACCTCACTCAGGCAGGCACTCTGTAGTTATGGTCCCCGTGAACTGAGCAAAGCGGAGCCACAGGTGAGTGAACTCTGTTAGGACTTGGCTGCTATGTGCACATGTGCACTAGTTTGCTTCTCCAGTAACCTACTCTACTTCAACTCAGTCTTTGGAGCCCTTATGGATGCATGGGCTCTCAGCCCTACTGCTGGTATTTTCTTACTGAGTGAAAAAGAGTCTCTTAGACCACGAAATGAATTTCAGTTTTAAAACTTTTTAGTTATTAGAGACAGTCTCCTTATTTTGATCCAGATTTTGTTGGGGGGAGTTCTTGATACCCACTGCACGCTATAATCTTAAGATTCTTCTTATCTCATCGTTTATATTCCTTATCCTTATTTTCTTTTGGTTCCTCATAGAGAACATGGGGATCAGTGTGTGTTTGAAGACAATTTGCATGTGTGTGTGTGCATGTCTTTGCATGTGTATGTGCATAATAAATTGAAATAATATAATGAAAATGGCATTGACAAATACAGATAGTAAAGTCAGTAAAATAATACATGATACAAATCTACTTCAGACTTTTTTGCTCTGATTGAGATGTTATTTCAGATTGGTGAGAATATTAATGGTTAGTCAAGCGGTTCTTACAGAAAACTTGAGTGATTATTGCCTTTCACACAGAAAAGATTGATAAATTGATTTCAGTAATGAAATAATGTCTTTTGTATCACAAAAAAGAACTAGAATATGATACAAATAATTATCTATTTAATTTTTCCTATATAGATAAGGAATACACAAAGACTTAAAAATAAGCAATTCATAAGTTATGCATGAATTTAACCTTATTTTTCATTGAAAAATATGTAGGAATTTATGAAGGAATGCCAAAGTTTCAAATGTCAATTTTAAGGCATTAAACTCAACCTTTTTTTGCATATTATTTCTCCATCCAATCATGGACTGCAGTGTCACATTCTGTACTTTCCATGGTTATTAGTGATCCTCAATTACTTTAAACACATGCTAACATCCGATGATACAGTGGTGTATACTGATGATACACCCAGGCTGCAGAATCAGATACATTGGGGTTTGCATTTTCACATAGCTGTTAAAGACAGTAGAATCTTCTGACCCACAGTTTCATTATATGTGAACTGCAAGAACTCACAGCCTACATGGTATCACCGATATGTTTCTTGTATCTGTTAGATAGTTACAAATATTGCTACTTCACCATTCTGAATTCTCTGTTCAAATTCAGACCTGTATCTTCTAGTTCCACTGCATTCCTGTGTGTGTGTCCTTTTACTGCTCAGATCTCCCATGCTGTTTTCAACTACCACAACTTTGTAAAAAAACTTTAGTTGAGAGGACTATATTCATATATAGAGCAGTATTCACCCTTGTAAATATTGATACTTTCAGTCTATTAGTACTTAACCGGTTTCATTGTGACCAATCTCACTGTTCACAGAACATTGCACTCATTATTTATTTATTATATGTAAATACACTGTAGCTGTTTTCAGACACCAGATGAGGGCATCAGATCTCTTTAGGAATGGTTGTGAGCCACTATGTGGGTGCTGGGATTTGAATTCATGACCTTTGGAAGAGAGAAAATTGCACTCATATATAAGATTTTGCTTTCTATAAATTTCTACGTGCCCTGGTCTCACCTTGCACCCTTTGATCCAGCTCCAGTGAGTGATAAAGAGCTCTGACCAGAGCTACTGAAGAGAGGGAGGGCTGGGGCTGGAGTGATGGATCAATGGCTAAGAGCACTGGCTGTTGTTTCAGAATATGCTTATTCTGTTTCCATCACTCACAGGATAGTTCTCAACTGTTTGTAATAACTCCAGTTCCAAAGGATATGATGTCCTCTTGTGGACGCCTTGGGCATCAAGGCATGAATACAGGCAAACCACATAAAATAATTTTTCAAAAATGTAAGAGAGTTTATATTAGGTCACAGTTCAAGGTATCATGGCAGGCAAGCAAGGTAGCAAGAGCTTGAAGCACCAGGTCCTGTCCTCAGCCAGAAGAGAGCAAGGGATGCTCACACAGTAGTGCTCAGCTTGTTTACTCCACTTTCTAAAGCTCAAGGTCTCTTGCCCAGGGAGTAATCCACTCACAGTTAGGACAGGCCATTGTTGAGTGATGGACATAATCACTATAATCCCCACAAACATGCCCAGATTGACATTTTTAACTAACAAGCATACATACTGTCTCTTTTTCCTCAGGTAGTTCTTCAATTTAAAATTTACTCCTCCCATGAACACATGTACAGGCCTCATGCATTTTTCAAGGCAGCCACTGCACGCCTCTGTTTCAAAAACCATGCCCCCGTCTTTACATCTGCAGCTGCGGTAATGCTTCTCAAGGATAGCATCTCCAAAGCATGTATTTTGGTATGCAATTTCATAATAGTTCTTCTTTGTATCATACGAAACATGTTCTCAGAGCAATTCTTAAAACATTTAAAAACGGGTTCGGCACAGTTATGAACAATATACCCAGCACAGCTGTGCATACCTGAATGCTTCCTGGATGGCATGAGCTGGCAGTGTATTACCCAGACCAGGCAGTCATTCAGACCTGTACCCAGGGTGACTTGATCACTGGAGTCTCCAATTATTTAGCAGTGTCCTATGCGTGATATCTTCGCTTGTATTTAACACTAACCAGTGTTGGAAATATAAGAAAGATAGTGTGGATATTGGTATAATAAGGAAGAAACCACATATTTTTTTGGAGTAAATTATTGTAAAATAATTCAAACAACTATTGTTATGCTCTGATTAAGAATGAGGACAGGAGGACATCCTGAGTTTTGCAGGCAAATAGATGAAACTAGAAAATATCATCCTGAGTGAGGTAACTCAGACCCAAAAGGACAACAGCCAAAATCAATCAATAAATAAAGTACTGAATACCCATGATACAGCACACAGAACTCAAAAATGTCAAGAAGCTGAAGAAGAGTCCAAGTGAGGCTGCCGCAGTCCCACTTGGAAGGGAGGAGAAAGAAGCCACAAGGCAAGAGGGAGGGACAAAAAGAAAATTAAGAGTCTTTGACTGGTTTTCATTTCTTTTCTCCTTGAGAGTTACTTTTAAAGTAATCTAACTGGGAGAAACAAACCATTCTTGAGGCAGACCTCATGCTCAGCAGTAGATGGCCAACATAAGAGACTCAATGGAATCTTTGTAGGTTGTTTTGTTCATAATGTTTTTCTGTTTTTTGTTTTCAACCTCATAGGTCTTTGCATGTATATTATGGCTTCCGGTTTTGTGTTTTTATGGGATTCTTATGTGTGCAAATGTGTGTGTGTGTGTGTGCATCTATATGTGTTTCTTGTTTTATTTGACTCTCTTTCTTCTGTTTGCTTTGTCTTATTATATAATTTGTTTTGTGTTTTATCTTATTTTATTCCTTAGATGGGTGTCTGATTTCTAATGAGATAAGGCAAGAGTGTAACTGCGCTGGGGGAGGGGAAGCCGTAATCAGAATAAATGTTATGAAAATAAACCTATATTCAATAAAAGAAAAAATAATGACTTTGAGAATATTAAATAAATACTTTACATTGAACTTTTGTATATTACAACCTACTTAACAGATGCTTTTTTTTATGTAACCTATCTGTCTTTCCTATTTAAGAGAGGAAATACTTGGAAACCTGATTTTTAAAAATGTCTTTTTGTTTATCTTGAAAAAAGATAGAGAACTCAAATACCTATTCCTAGATTTTTATCTGCTTTTTGAAGGGAGTAAATTCTGTCCTATACTTTTTTATTTTGGATTTTGTTAAATGTATTTTTTTCGTCTAGAATAGACCCAAACACTACCCACTCTTAGAAGTGTACATAAAATATATATCTATATAAAAAAGACGATAAAATGCCAGAAGAAATAATTTATGTGATATTGGTAGGTTTATATTATTTGTACTTAAACTTGTAGCAAGGCAATTACCTTGTATCTTGTCCTATACCTCTGTCCCCTCAGCATTAATACATGACATACTTTTATATATTGCAATAACTTAGCATCAAAATACCTCAGCATCTAGACAGAAATCTTTTTCTTGTAAACAATTGTATTTTATATAGAAATGATAAATATTCAAGATGAAGTAAAAGACTGAAATAACCTGCCTTTATATACATACATATATATATATGTATATATATATGTATATGTGTATATATATATATATATATATATATAAATATATATATACACACACACATAAATATGTAATGGCAATTTTCTGGTCCTAATGAAGAATTGAATGGAGCAAAAACACCATCAGGAAACCATGGACTTTGTCTAAAACCAAATTATGTTGATTTTGTTGCTTGTTTTTCTTTTTCCATTGAACTGGCCATTTATCTTACCTGATAACAGAAGGAGCAAAGGCAGTTATCTTCATTACACATGCAAACAACATGCCTATGCACACCTCAGGCACGGACTTTATATGTCTGTGTGCACACGCTCATGTCAGACTAATGCCTCTACCCATCTGCTGAGAAGAAATATGCTTACTAATTTTTCTCTACTCTATATAACCTTCTTAATTTGATTGTTTCTATATTTAGTATTGTGAATTTTCTTCACATATTCTCTATCTTTTATGTGTCTCTGTGGTCTACTTTCATAGAACTATGAAAATTAAAAATTTGATTGTTTTGAAGATCCGTGTTAAATAAGACCAAAACAACTTGTCTAAAGTTCTGCTAGCCCCAAAGGGGACATTAAATAAATCACTCACATTGTATGTTTAGTCTTCCCTGTTCTCACCCTCAACCCCGCCTTTCTGTTCTACTGCTAATCTGAGACTCACTGGTGGTCATGGTCAGTTCACTGAAACCTCGAAAGATTGACTCACAGGTTTAAATTAAAAGGAAGCAGTCTCTGACTGGCTCCTTCTTGGGAAAGAAGCATGTTTTGTGTGGGACTGAGGGGAAAGAAGGAAGCAAGCAGTGCGGAATGAACAGGGTCTCCCTGGCAGCTGTAACACACAGAGCCAGCTTCCTTATAAGCAGCAAGGTTAAGAGAAAGGTGAGATTGAATGGCTAAAATTATACATGCATGGTGCTTCTCTTTATACTTGAATTCTAGAAGCATGAGGAAATTAAAAGCCACTGATTTATATAGACATATATACAATATTCCTAAATTAATTTATATAACTGTACCTCAGAACACTGTGTGAGGGAATTCTGATTGCATGTAGGAAAACATCAAGAAAACAAGAGTCTTGTGAGGCTAATTTTGTCAAAATACACAATTGTTCTTGGCGTGTGTTCTCATGCCCCTTTCAGGTGTAGCAGATAGGCCTGAGTTTACTTCAGCTATTGTTACTTGTAGGCCTCTATGGAGAAATACATTTTCGTCACATGTGGTTTGCCCTTGTGATTGAACATCTCATTCAGGTGACTTTTTTAACCCTCAGAGTACACATTGTCTAATTCTCTGAATAAAGTTGGCTATTCCATGAGACTTTAGTCTGCCTCATTTTTAGACCTTACTCTCCCAGGTTCATACCACTAACTAGAGTGTTACACAGTTGTATTCATATCTACCTTAGGTACATAGTTTTTTTTTCTTTTTTTCCATTTTCCTGGTGGGACATAAATGCCTAACTGAGTGTGCTTTCCAATGAGCTTGTATTCTAGGTCATCAGGGTAATGGATTTGGGAATAACATATATGAGAGAGTTGATGAGTTTGTAGAGTCTCTCTCTCTCTCTCTCTCTCTCTCTCTCTCTGTGTGTGTGTATGTGTTACAGGACCAGGGATTGGATGGGACTTTGGAGAACATGGCAGCAGGTAGAATATATACAAATTTTAAAGGTCAAAGAAATCTTGTTGAGAAACCATGGAAATGTGGCATCTTCTAATAGCACCAGAAAACTATCATTTACTCCCAGGATTTAAGAATGAGTGTTTTTTAATACAGAGAAATCCCCTCACATATCCCACAACAGGTCAAAATGTACTCAGTATCCTTTTGTGGTCTTGTGGTGTCCTGATACCATGTCTCAATCACTCTTTTTTTATATATAGAATGATATTTGGAGACATAGGATTAATTCACTTATAGCCTTATGTATGCTGTGACTTGATATCTTTTAATATGATACCAATATATGCCCTTTATTTTGGAGGTAATTTAAATAATTAAATGAGGTAATACATTAAAAATGTGCTTTGAGTGGCATAAAATATTTACAAGAGCAAAAATGGTTGGGAGGGACAATTTATAAAGGATAATAGATATTAGACCTTAATCACCAAATCACTTAATAAATTATTAAATGCTATAGCAAAAGAAGTAGATAGTCATCAGATGATGAAATAAAATTACCAATAAACATGCAAATATTTAGCATTTTTAGCCATCAAAGAAAGGCAGTAAAAAAAAATTGAGTTTCCTACACCCCACAGTCAGAATAAGTACCATCAAAAAAACAAACAACATTGAATGCTGGGTAGGATACAGGACAACAACAAATACTTACACATTGCTGTCAAGGATGCGAATTAGTTAAGACACTGTGAAACCAGTGCAGACGTTGTGAAAAATTAAATGTAGAACTGTCACATGATCCAGTTATACCACATCCTACTCATATACACTCAGAAAGGTCTAGGTCAACATATCAGTTCTAGAAACACTACACAAAATAACTAAGTTAAAGAATTCACCTGGGTATCAGAAGATTAATACATGAATAAATGTGGTATACACAAACAATAGCATTGTATTCAGCCAAAAAAAAAAAAAGAATTAAACTATGTCCCTTGTTGGAAAATCCATGCAACTGGAGAATGTCACATCAAATAAGACAAACCAGTCACCTAAATATTGCATTTTCTCTCAGTTGTGAATTACAGATTTTTAGACAGACAGACAGATACATATTACACACCCCCCCCCAACACACACGTACACCATAAAAACAGCTGAAGGGAAACTGCAGTAAGGAAGGTGATTAGTGTCAAAGGGAGAAAGTGTGGGGAAGGGGAGGGGACGGCAGACAGGATAGTTTATATCCATGTATATCCATACATACATCCATGATGTATATGTAAAAATACCTTCTCTGGACTTCAATTTAAAGACAATGTAAAACTTTAAAAAACTTATGCTTGCTTAAAGGAGTAGACGTGTCTCTAACTCTTTTGCCTGACTTTTGGGACCCTTTTTCTTTTACTGGGTTACCTTATTCACCTTTGATTTGAGGGTTTGTTATGCTGCGTTCAGTTGATATCCCTGGGAGGCCTGCACCTTCTGAAGGGAAACAGGAACAGTAGATCTGAGAAAAAGTGGAGATGGGGCATGTGTGCCATCAGGATGGTCCTTACCCTGGCCTGTATCTTAGCTCTGTTCCTCAAGTCCCCTTTGATAGCTAGAGAGCTTCCAGTCTCACATCAAGGCCTTTGATGTACTTTGAGTCATTTTTGTGCAAGATGAGGGAGAGATTTAGTTCCATTCTTTTTTCATGTGAATATTATTTTTCAATACCATTTGTTAGACATTTTAAAGCAATGTCTGTTTTTAGATCTTTGAAAGGATTCGACTGGCTGCAGCTTCATAGGATGAATCCCCTGTCCTCTACCATACCCCGTAATCTTTTCTTTTGTCTCTATTTGCTATTAACTCACGATTCTCTTTTAAGCGTCTGTATCCTGAGGAACTGAATATTTAAGCATAATTGAGGACACTGGACAAGTAGTTCCTAAACATGAAGCAATTCTTACTCATTAAATGATAATGATTTACCATTTGCTGTTTTTGTCATTTTCACTAGATGACACAATTCTGGCACCATTCAATAATGTCAATGCTACTTACCCTCTGTGTCTGTTGCTCCCATTCCTGGCTGTTTCAGAGGGTCTTGTCCATTCTGTCCCATCTTTCCTCTATTTCAAAGGAAAAAAAAATGGCATCGTCAGTTATGATCCCTCAAATACAATGGGGTTTAGCTTGAGGCAATAAAATGTCATTTTGTATTCAGAGTCAATGGTGGATCATTTGTATGGCAAAAATGCAAGTAGTTAATTATGCTATATTGCATTAATTTTAGAATGAGAACTTCATTAATATTCCCAGTCGGTCTAGACAGAATATCACAGAAATCAACACATTTTATTTATAAACTCATTTATAAAAAAGTTGAACTCATGAATTCATTAGATTTCTTCCACTTTAAAAAAAAATCTTTCAACACAAAGACTACTTTTAAAAATGCTGACATTAACAGGAGACTACATGCTGACATTAACAGGAACTACATACATTTAGTTCATATATATACACATATATATATACATATATATATTTAGTTCATACATATATATACGTATATATACATATATATGAACTAAATCCTGTCACGTATCTTAAACATTTATCCTTGTTTTTAATTTTTAATATAAGAACTATATTTTTATAAAAATGAAGTGTTACATGTTCTTTAGTAAGAAGGTAAATACTGAATTAAATAACACATGGAAATAATTTTATAGCTTAATAGATATTTCTTAAATGAGAACAAGTGGTTAATAGGTATAAAATTCAACATTGCTAATCACCAGGTAACAAATCAAAACAGCAATGAGATATTACATTACTCTAGTAGAAATTTGTTGACATATTAAATGAATTCTATTAAGAGTGCAGAGTAGAGAGAAGGGATAAACACTATTTTAGAAATTTTTATCAATATAGCCACTGTGGGGCTATGAACAGTATAGACGTTGATCAAAATTTAAAAGTGTATCTTATCAGTGTGCCATGGTCAATACAGACTCATAACACCTCAAAGTACTGAGAATAGGACTACGTTCTCCTAAATGTTACATCTGTTTCACTCACCTTAAGTAGGGTGACAAGACTATACAAGCCAGAGGATGCCCAGAAATACTATAAAATGCTATCTTCTGGCTATGACACAGCTTTTGCTGTCACAAATAGTATAAAAATATGACAACCACAAAAATCCTCAAGTTAATACTGGAATAAAGACTTTCACACCTGATAAAGAGCAAAAATCAAATGATCACATGACCATACAATCCTACAGGGGGATATACATACAGTGGGAATACAATATGTTGTAGATCTCTATACTTCAATGTTCACTGAAACTCTGGTTACTATAATTCCTAGATATCAGTGTCAAACCCACTGATGTGTCAGTAAAAGACTCTATGAATGCATGAAGAAAATATGTCAAATGCACAGCAGGGATTCAATTTAATCATAGACGCAAATGACAATCACAGATAATAGAAGGGAATCCTGTCATTTGCAGCAACAGGAGTTAGAATGCAGTGAGCTAGGTGAAATAAAGCAAACACTGAAAAATAAATATTGTAAGATTTCACTAATATTTAGAGCCTAAAAATGTCCATCTCACATATATGAGAACGTTTTTAGCAGAGGCTGGCAGAGTAAGGGTGGAAGGACACAGGGAAGGCTGGTTAATGGGTTTTAGTGACAGATCAATAAGTTCTAGTATGATATTATACATCAATCTGAGTGTAACTAGGCATTCCAGAAAATTATAAAAGTGATCCTGTGTGTCTTCAGCACAAAGAGTCGAGAAACATTTGATAAAAACACTATGCTAATTTTGGTTTAAACATTACATAGTGTATATATATATATATATATTTACTCAAATTTTATAAGAATTGTATCAATAGGTACGCTTTTGTGTCATTTGGAAAATAAAAAAAAAACCCTACACCTTAATAAATTTTAATAACATAGACTTTCCATTCTATTCCATGAATACTTTAGGTTTTTTCTGTGTTTTCATGTGTGTTAAATGAACCACTTTTGCACCACACTGGTTGGTTGCTCTTTGTTTACTGTCTCCTGTCTCTCTCCATGAGGAATCTAAGTGAAATGATTCATCCTTCTTTCACAAGAGAGCAGTGGAACAGGTCTGTGAAAATTGAGCTCTGTGTCTGAGCAAAGAAATATTCAATAAGTATATAGTATTAACAATTAGATAATACATACAGTAATTTTGAATTTAGTCAAAAATATACCTCTGACTTTTAGTTTCTACCTCAAAGGTTTGATCAAGCCAAGATTTGACAGTACTTAAAACCAGTAGTATTAGAATTCTGGCTGGGTACCAGCCAGAAGGCTGTATGTTGCTTCTTGTTGCCTCAGCCAGAGGAATGATTTCATGACATACAATGGACTTTGGAATTGCCTTTAAACATACCTGGGTTCCATCATAACATGATGAAATAAAACTTTAACATGCTAAAAGGAAGGGTAAATCAAATGCCTCAATACTCAGTCTTCTAGAAAGCAATTCTGATACAGAATGTTTATCGACAATTCTTATGTCTACAAGATGTTTCCGATTGGCTGAAATTGTAACTATAAGAATCTAAATATTTCTTTTCAGAAACTGCTTAAAAAAGAGTCTTCTTGTCACTATTCCTGTCTATTCCAGACAAGAAGCTAAAATGTCACTGAAATGAAGGAACAAGTTCTATTTGTTATATTTATCATGGGGTGATTTAAACAGTGATTTTTTTTTGTGTCCATATGGTGAAACGATTGTCTCCCACACAATTTTGAGAGACATTTGTTTAATGAGAAAAACTTAAGGAAAAAAAAAACCCAGATTGGGAATATGGTAACCTTTAACCTCTGACATTCAGACATCAAAGAAGTAAGATTTTTTTCCCTCTGGAACTTTTAACTTTTAACATCAGTGTTAAATTGTGTAGTCTGAAATTTATAGTCTAACTCGAAGATTGTTAGATCGCTTGTAGCACAGTCTTCATAAATTCCTATAATATTCATAGTCTAGAAGACATGTAATAAATTTGTTTAAATTTTTATTCCAGCAAAACTATCAAAGGTAAAATATTAATAATATCAGATTATTTTTAGGAATGATTTCCAATAAATAGACCTGATTAAATATAATCACTTGTATTGAATCCACAGACTGAATTTCAACGATAGAGTCATATAAGAAAAATCTCTCAGATGAACTTGTAATAGAATAAGAATTCCTTTAAGTTAGAAATTGTAACTGAAAGCTATAAAAATCAATGCATTATTCACTGTAACAATCTGGTTATATTATTATTTTACTTTCTTAAAATGAATTACTATCTAAACTATTAGAATTACTGTGGGGATCAAAGGGAATATTTCCATAATATTTTGTATAAAAATAATAAATTCCTTTTTCAAAGAATTCTTCCAGTTTTGGAGAAGGCTTCATACCACTGGCGAGCATGAAAAGGCTGTTTAGTGTCCTTTTAGATGCTCTCTGCCACAGCAAGTGCACCATGCCCTGTAGCACAAAAGCAGTCGGGGGGGGGGCAACACGGGAGTCCACAGGAAAACCTGTGTCCAGTGCAGCTCAGCCATAAAAGGTCATCTTTATATACTTTCCATGTGTCAGGAAATATTCTCCTTCTTAACATTAGAAATAGCCAAAGTCATGGTTCAAGGTTCTTATAAAAACATACCTTAGGCCATACATGCTGTGGCCCAGTTACAGATCTGGATATCCTAGCAGAGGTTTCTAACCCACAGATTCGTTCATGGAAAGCAAAATGAAAGGTTTAGAAGTTGAGTTTGAGACTGAAACTGATATTGTCTACAATTTAACCAAATCCATTTTATCACAATCTGCTTCGGTTTTGCATATGAGTTGTAAAATTACTGTAACGGATTTTAGTATACTGTGAATAACCTTTACTCCCAGCTCTAGAACAAGTTCTAGAAATCAGGGGCAGAGGAAAAGACACTTCAGATTCTTCCCTTTTAACTGCAAGGAGAGCTTTAGAGTAGAAAAGCCTAAATGATTGTTCTGATTTGTCATTTGTCTCCAAGATGATATGAATTCTTCAAGTGGGAAATTTTCCCGATTTGAAGAAAATCAAAATACGTTAATGTCAAATAGCAAAGCTGGTGTCTGCTCACTGTGTGATGAACTTTTCGGTGTGCTGCTCTGAACTCCGGGGTGGCCTATCTCAGTTATTATTCTAACAGCTTTTATGTTAAATGCAGGCGGTGCAGATGAAGTCATCATGCTAGTAATTTGTATTCATCCTTAGAATGAATTGAAATAAACCAGTCATCCATGAACAACCGACTCTTCTATCGGCACCGGTGCTCCAGACATCCAGGGACAGCGATTCAGACTTGAATAATTACCTTGTTTTTCTCCTGTGAAATGTTAAGAATGAATTACTCACGATGCTGTTAAAATTGTACTTTTGTTTTTATAAAAGTCCCACTTACATCCTTGGGATCGGAAGTAGATTAGGCTCCCCTGCCACACAGCTGTTTCCTTCACTGTCCACGCTATACCCACTGCCAACGCTGCTGCCCGAGGAGACAGTGGATACGGAGCTCTCAGCAGGCCGGTGGTTGGTGGGCTTTGCTGCATGACGTGGGGGAGAGTCAACACCACAGTCAACAAGTGAAGTTCACTTTTTTTCTCCAAATGTAAAATCACATAAGTGCATAATAGTCACAGATAGGACTGGCAGAAAGAAACATATTCTCCCTCCCACGATCTGCTTTTCCTTTTCGTCTCTTTAGCCAGAAATGCACACTGGCAATAGAGAATTCCTTCACGTTTTTACTATGCATGCAAAAATTTTACTGGGAGAAACGTCCCCATATTTAGACTCAGCTAGTATGTTATTTCCACACAGTTTTTGTTATTTGCACAGCATTACAACAAGGCTGTGGCAAACAAAGGGGAATTTAGGAGACTCACAAAGAAAATATTTTAGGAAACTCTGGTACTAGTCATAACAGAATTAAATAAATTGGGTAATTGCTTTACTTATTACTAGTCAGTAACCAGATAGTCTCCATAGAAGGGAAATGCATGACCAAATAGATAATTCACATGTGGCTCTATCAATTCTCCTGGTATTTTAATTTCTGTTATCAATCTAAAGGTGTTTCTTTCCCTTAGGTGTTTTGTAATTGATATGAGGTCTTGTTTCAGAGTTTTCATGAATTTGAATTTTGGATATATGAGTTCATGTGCCCATAGAAACATCTGTGTTGCACCTTATGCAGTAGAGCATAGACCTCAAACCGGGCAGAACTCTAGACGGAAGTGAGTTCAGGGTGGGGGTTGCCATGCACAAAGAAGGAAGAGAAGAAAGACAGTGTCTGCTCACACTTTGAGGAAGAAGTTGTTAATTTGAAGCTCTTGATGTGCATTCCTTGCCAGAGAGAGTGACCTTTTCCCTTTCTGATCTATGTGCTCACTCTGTAGAACCCCTAAATCTGAGCTTCTGTGTGTGAAACAATGCCAGCACTAATGATGACCTTTTAAAGACGGAGGTGAAGAGTGATATAAAACAGGAGCCCGGCAGTTCGTAACCCTTCCTCCGTCCGGTGTTCTTAATTGCCAAGCTCCCATATCTTCTTTCTTGGAATTTACAGTCTATGACTGTTCAGTAGTGTCTTTGAGCTTACCTGGTCTTTGACAATGAAGTTATTTGGGTTCTAAGTCTAGATGTGTTAGAAGCTACAAGATTAACATCTTTTTCACCTATAATCATAACCCTGTTGCATTAATATGGTCTCTGAGTTTAATGTGCTCATGCCAATAGGTGAAAGGTTAATAATCATTTTATATTGTGAGATCTAATTGTATATTTCTTAATTATACACACACACACACACACATATAAACATGATGAGTCTTAATCTGGAAAACTTCTAATTGATAAAGTCAAATACAATGAATACTTAAATTGTCTGTGAAACCGACGACCGTCAGGGCAGTTACTATCAGGTCTAGTAAAATGTTGAACTTTGCCTCTAAAGCTTCCTGTCTCCATTACAGCAATAAGATGCCCTTATAATAATTGTGTATCTATTTCAATAATAGTAGAAATCCTTCCCCAGAAATGGAGAACAGGGAAGAAAATTCGTAAAAGTCAGTTACCTATCTGAAAGTTTCAGTTAGGAGTGGCAGTCACCAATAAAATACTAGTTACTTATCTAGGAATAGATTTGTAAAAATAATAGGCCTAGCTTTTGCTAATTATTTTATCCAGTTTATGTAAAAGAAACCCAGACTGCCTATTTAATGTTAAAGAAATATTTTAAATGGGTAGTTTAAAATGAAGGCAATATGACTAGAATATTAAATTATGAATATGTATAATACAATAAAGCACTTAGTCAGTGAATAATGGTTCAGACTATCCCATTAATTTAGACAAATGAAAGCTGTCATGTTTTAAATTGACATGAAATAATCCAGCCCCCTAGGTTTTTAATAGTGGATAGTACAACATTGAAAGAAAAGCATTAATTTCATTAATGAAAAAACAACAATCCTCATTGTACTGTCTTCAAAGGCAGTAATAATAAAGATGATAATTTAAAATAATTTAATCTACTCTGTCAGAAGAGTTTTTATCCAAGAGCAAGCACACTACATATCAGAACTGCTATTTAATAGAACATATGTCTACACGTCAACTTCAGGTATCACCTGTTTTGTGCATCCATTTCTCTCTTCATCAGAACAACTCCTAAATCTGCAGGATCCAGTGTACATGATCACGGTATCATTTATGGAGATAATCACTTCCTAGTCTCAACAGCGCTTGTTACATTAATGCTACATCATTGGTAATCCTTAGACATTTGACTTTAAACAGTGATCAAGTAATATCTGATGAACAAATGAAAGAATGGATGAATAGATAATAGTAATGCCGGTGTGGCCAAACCAAACATGGAGGAATTACCCATGTAATGAATTACCCAGCAGTATTTCATTTTAACCATAGTGTTTTAAAGAAATTATACACAGTTCTAATTAAGAGTGACATCTGATTTAGAAGAATGTTACTTTTGTTTTGTCAAAGAAACCTTTGAAATCAACTTTTTGTAGCTTATTAAAATAAACAATGACAATTTTTATCTGGTATTTCATGTGAAAAAATATAATCTGCCAGCTAGATTTTAATCCTAATGCCCTCAAAAGCTGGTTTGAGTGAAGAAGATATTTAGTGCTTGTATACTGAATGCTGGAAGCCATTGTTCTCTATATAACAAACACTAATAACAGATCGTGTATAGCATATGAATATTTATGTTGGAATGATGAAATAAAATAATACACATAAACTTATGTGGGAGGAATCACCATTACAAATGCTAGATATTATCCATTTCTTATCCTGCTAAACAGACAAAGAGCTTTGAATTTAATTTCAGTCTAGTGTTTCATTGTTTTTCTGCATTTTGACTGAACTAACATAGAACCATTAAAAGCTTGGTCTTCCATTATTTTATGATTTTAAAAATATCAGCTTAAAATAGTCTACCTCAGCTTTTCCACCCAATTCTTTTAAGCAGGGTTTCAGAAATCATATAATACTGTCCATAAAGATATGTACTTCTGTATTACATAATAAAATGATCTTTTCACTATAGAGGAATTTTAATCCTGCAAAATGGCTGATCTGGCAATGGATCACATCCAAAGACCTTCTAGGTCTGTGTGATCTGGCTGGAACAACATACCTTTAATCCTTCTAGCCGGAATACGGATATACCCTTAGTATACACTTTTAATCCTAAACAATGACGTCTAATTGAGTGAAAGACAAAGTGACCGAATTAGCACAGAAAGAATCAGTCAGAGATTGCAAAGCTTCAACTTTTATAAGAACAGACAGGAAAGAAAGATGACTTGAGAGGGTAATACACATACAGAGAAGGGGGGAGAGTGAGGGAGGGATGAAGGGAGGGAGAGAGAGTGAGGAGGGATGGGGGGGCTATCACAAGATAACTGAAACATAGTTTTTAGAATCGGGTTTAGATATCTAATTTCATTTTGAAATGCTAATTTTGCTAAAAAAAAGTTATCCACTTCTGGAAAGGTTGACTGGTATACACCCATATGGGAAAAGTCACTGATGTGGACAGGATAACACCTGAAAAAGTCCATTCCTTTTTGATAGCCACTTACAGAGGAGGCATTTCAGGTAAACATTGTATCTTCTTGGGGGCAATTCAAACCGTTTAAAAATATGGGACTTTCGGGGAGGGAGGAAACGGGAAAGGGGAAATGATTTGGAATGTAAATAAAAAAAAACTTAGAAAATAAAATTTAAAAAAAAAGAAAAGAAATCCAAGGGCCCAACCTACTGTGTGTGGCTATAAAAAAATATTCTTTAACCTCTTCACTGTCTCTAGCTGTTTTATTGTTTGATGTTGTTATGTTTTATTGCTTCTTGGTGGCTAATTCTAATTAAATACGATACTGTCTCTTTGTCTTCAACTAGTTTTCTCTACAGGGATGCCCCACCCTCTCCAGTAGTATTGACTACGCAAAGCTATCACCTTAGCTGCCACTAGATGGCAGCACTACGCTCAGAGACCTCAGCAAATTGCAGAACTGACAGCAGCTATGGAATCCTGGCTCTCAGGACCTGGTTAAGAACGCTAAAGGTCACCTACTCTAGAACCATCATTTACCTTTAGGAAAACCAATCTCTGCAAAGATTAATGACTCACTAGATCTCACACTTGAGAGAATTTAAAGTTGCTAATTCCCTTTTATATTACCATTAGTTGTCACAAACACCTTGAGATTTTTGCTTTGTTTTGTTTTTGTTTTTTCTATAGACTTTGCATTCTGTAGACTTAGCCTTGCTGCCCAGAACTTAGTATCTCTGGTCTTACAGCTGGTGCAGCAAAGACTTATTTGCAAATATTTCCAAAATAATTTCTTATGAGTGTAATCCGTAGCAAGTTCCTGAATTGCTTGTCTTATCTAACTCTATCTCATGTTTACACACAAAGTCTGTAGTAGTTTAAGAATGTTTGATATTACAAGAAATGAATGAATATTTTGTTTATTATAGTCGTGTAATGATTAGTCAGAACTATTCATCTATTTCTGAAACCATGTGTTCTAAGAATTTCTTTTAAAAAACTGGTTTTAGAGACCTTTGTTTCCCTGCTCCCTTCCCTCCCTCCCTCCCTCCTTCCCTCTCTCCTTCCCTTGCTTCTTTCTTCCTCCTTCTTTCCTTCCTTCATTCCCTCCCTCCTTCCCTCCTTCCTTCCTTCTCTTCCTCCTTCTCTCCTTCCTTCCTTCTCTTCCTCCTTCTCTCCTTCCTTCCTTCCTTCTTTCTTTCCTTCCTGCTGTCCCTTCCCTTCTTTGTTTCTTCCTCCATGTTTCTGCTGCTGTTAGTTTCAGTAATTCTTCTTCTGAAGGGGTTTGCAATTTTATCTCACTTCCAGAAATACTTATTAAATATGGAATTGAAAATGTCAGTCTTTAAGTTCAAATACAACTAGCATTATTTGGTATGTCTTCCCTTGAGTTTTGTCTGATCACATTTTTGAGTCTTTTCTATTACCATTCAGGGTTGGTAATTCAAGGAGGAATGCTGCATTTTATATCTTAGAAGATAAATCTCAAATCAATTCAGTGCATTTTAAAATCAACTTGAAACATTTTTTTGTACTTTATAAACTAGAAACTGGCACAGAAAGTGTTCACACTGTTGTTTGCAGTTGGTCACATATCCCATAAATTTTCACAATGAACATTATCAAAAATAAGCATCTCTGACACCTGACCCAATCACTTGCAGATCATGGAGTTGAACAATTGAAAAATATTAGTTCACTGTATAACCGTCATTAAGAATTTTATACAACTAACGTTATTCATATCATTAGGCAAACCATGATTCATGGAGTTCTGGTGTCTTTTCTCCTTACAAACATGGAAAACTTAAGTTACTCCACATTCACAGAGCCTCTCCTAGAGATGGAAATGGAGATAAAAAGCATCCTTTGATATTGTCCAGGAAGTTGGAAACACACTTAATCATGTTCATGCGTCCTTGTTTCCATTCCTATTGTCTTCATGCAATGTTAAGGCATTTGATTGATCAACTTGCTCTGTTTTTACGCAATTCTACCAGTAACTGGCAGATATTTCCTATACTCACTAACCATCCACTCTGGCATTATAGAAACAGAACCAATGGTTCCCTTGGGGTACAGAATTAAGAGTGTGCTTTAACATTACAAATGAGAGTGAAGTTAATTTAATAAAGCAATAGTGAGGAGGTTTTCTAATATAAATTGTCCACTATGGCTTATATAATACAGTACTTGCCTTATAATTTTTATTTCTGTAGTTTTTTGTTTTTGCTTCTTGAGACAAGGTTTTTCTGTGTAGCCCTCACTGTCCTGGAACTCACTCGGTTTAGACCAGCCTGGCCTCGAACCTTCTACCCAGCTACAATTTTCCTTTGAAGATGTTTTCCTTTTCTGTGAAGCATTAATTCAGAGCTAATTTGGGAAGACAAAAACCCTAAGCACAATTTAAATTAGCACTAAAATCTCAGATTGCATAGTAAAATAAAGTTTGATTAAGGTACCTTAAATAAAATAAAGTCAATTCAGTTTATCCTGAATAAATCTAATTATAATTTTAGCTGCATTCAGGTAAATAGAATGAACCAAGATTATGTCAAGTGCCCTTTTGAGTTTTCACTAAGACGCTCACTCAATAAAGAATTTTATCATTAAAAGACAGATGCTGCCGGGCGGTGGTGGCGCACGCCTTTAATCCCAGCACTTGGGAGGCAGAGGCAGGAGGATTTCTGTGTTCAAGGCCAGCCTGGTCTACAAAGTGAGTTCCAGGACAGCCAAGGCTACACAGAGAAACCCTGTCTTGAAAAACCAAAAATAAATAAATAAATAAATAAATAAATTAAAAAAAAAAAGACAGATGCTAAGAAGATAATATTTAAATGAGATAATACAACAGTTTCACTTTCATGGGTAACTCTCAATTTTTTCATTATTAATTTGATTTGACTTTGGAGAAATATTATCTCCCATGTTTTGCTGATAATATCTTTGTACTACAGTATTAGACGTGTATTTCTGACAACTGATAATCAGAGAGAAAAAAAAATCCAGAAAAAAAAGAGACTGCTTAGTAGTATGTCAATCGATAGGAAAATACTTCTAGAAACTGCCATAATAGATATTTTGACAACTGAGATGTTAGCCTTAAATGAAGTCCATTATTATTAATTATTTATTTGTATCTGAGATAGGTTCTTCTGTTCCTCAAGCTGAGTTAGGAAGACACTAAGGCAAACAACCTTGAACTTCTGGTCCTCACGTTCCATACATCCAAACGCTGTGATGTGGTTATGGTTTTGGCCACCAGACCATTTATACTGAATTTATGCTGTTCTACATATCGAACCCAGACCATCATCCGTGCTGGGGAAGCATTTCACCACATCACCAGCCTGTAATGTATAATGTGTAAATATATAAAATTCAACTCAAAGGAAATAAAATAGTACATTTCCAGTAGGAGTGATAAATTAATAATAGTTAATAAGTGTGTGTGGTCATACTACACCAAACACCAAATACTACAATTCATAATGTTTACACTTATTCAATGGTTGTAAACAGGAAGCTAAGAAAATATTTGGTACATGCATGTATAGAACTGGGAGATCTAACATCTTTTTAAAATTTCCAAATGATGATTGTTAATCACTGCTTTTCTGTAGCTGGTTCCAATAGATTGCAGAGAGTATGATAAAGGTTCAGAGCTGAACCAGAATATACAATTGCCTACTACTATTAATTTGATAAATGGACATAGCATTAGACTGGCTCCTCATGATTTATCATTATAACCATAGATTAATGGGCCCCTCAACCCTCTTCAAAGAAAAGTTTAGTTATAGTAGATGGTGATTAATACAAAGACCCACAAAAGGCCAAGGCACAGAGAGTAGGAGACTGAGGATTGATTAGCCCTTGATGGAACAAATATTTCTCATCTCCGCTTCCCACCATTCAGAAATTATTGCTAAAGAGAGGGCATAGAATGTGTGATCGCCCGAGTCGGTGGCTGGCTACAGCGAGCCAGTATCTTCTGAACATGGTAGAGCAGCTACACATATGTACTCACATATGTACTCACATATGTACTCACATATGTACTCACAGTTGCGACAGTATGCACAGAACCTGTGTGATTCAAGCCAGATCAAATTTCCGCAGAGAGGGACATGGGCATGAAATTTCACACACATTCAGAGAGCTACTGGCAGGTTTTTCTGCTGGGAAAAGGAGTGTCAGTTTTCTCTAAGAGTTGTAGCCCTGTTAAGTCAATCATGCCCCAGTGGAAGGGCACACAACCAAGAATATTTGTGCAGCACCAATTGGTCTTGATGGTGTTAAAAACTGGATACAAAATTGGGTGAATGGGGAAAGGGATCCGAGAAGAGATGTAGGAGGAGCAGATACAATCAAATCACATTATGCAAGACTGTCAAATAATATTTTTAAATACAATTTTATTTCCAGATATTTCTAAAGTTGCTGAAGTTTGATTGCATATACACTTGCTATTGACTACAAACCAATCTCCCTTTCAGATGAGTTTAGAGAAAATGTAGTTTCTCCTACTTCACAATTCTTCCCAGATACTGATACATTGGCTATTTAATAATAAATATTGCTAAACAGGATGGGAAAGACTCAAGGCAGAGATTTCTTTCTATTTTGTTTGCTGCAATAATACCACAGCTTGAAGACATTCTGAAATGTAATGTGCCTAGAAAAATATATGTATGAATATGCACAATAGATATGGGGAAATTCTGCTCCCTCTTTATTGATGGCAAGAAACTTTCAATGTTTCTTTTCATTCCTTCTTATTGCTGTTTTGAGAGAGTGTCTCACTCTGTAGCCCAGGTTGGCCATAACTCATGTTCTTCCATTTCTCTTCAAAATGGAATCAAGATGACAATGTTCATTTCTCCTATTTTATGCTAATCCAATTAATTTTCAATAAATAAGATGAGTAAAAAAGATGATATACCTGTCTTTCAAGATATGAACAGAAATGCAATTTATTTTCCTGTTATAATGCACTATCCTTCCACCCTGGGCTTGAGACACTATGATAAGATCTGATAGGCAACTGACCAGTCAGAGTTCAGGAAGAAGAAACAATGAATATGGACACATCGTCATAATTTAAATCAATTGATTCCCTGGGAAACATGAAAATTTATAAAAAATAAAAGATATATTTTTGAAAGCCTTAATTACTATAAATGAGTATTAAATGACATGAGAAACAGGATGACCTGAAATGTACTAGAGGAAAATAAAACACGGGAATTTGAGAGTCAAATGAGTTAAGGAGGTCTTGAATAGGAAGCCCTTGCTATTCTTCTATCTTTGGATATTATAAAAAATATGGTAGATCTTTACACATTGGTGTATCTTTAAAAGTACTTAATATTTCTATATGTTAAAAATTACTTAATAATTTACAGGGAAGGGGCTCATGAAGTCATATCCCTTGTTGAGAAGCCAATTGTTGGTTGTTGGAGGAGGGAGACATAAGTTTTCAGAGATGTTATCTTTGGAGACAACTCATGTTCTAGTAGCTGGTACTACATCCATGAATACACAGTCAGTGCTAATTGTACTCAGTTAGTTTAAAGCAGAAAGCAAACATGCAAAATTGGGAGAGAAGTAATAGAGGGATAGGGAAGAAATCATGGAGAAGAGCATGTGGGTGTGATATTGATCAAAACATAACATCCTCAAATGATACATAATCCCTGGGAATTTATATAGGTTAAACATATTGTTATTTATCATTACCAAGTTTATGAAAACTTGCAAAGATTTACATTATTATCTGTCCAAGATATGATGCTGTGATACCACGTGGAAACACTGTAAACTTCACTGTACAGGAAAGAAAACGAGAATGAGAATGAAAACTCATATTTTCATATGAAAGTTCGACTTCTTGTATAGGGTGCTAAAAAGAAGTTTTTTACGTTCTTGGTGAGTGGTCACTTTAGTAAGAAAAGCCTACAGTGATTATTGAGAATGAATAGTGAATGCAAATTGTTATCATTTAGCAAAAGCTTTCTTGACAGTCATCAATCATCAATCATTTATTGATGCCTGTTATTCACATTTTGTTTCTTCAGAACCTGCTTCATTCACAATGTTATGCCTCTAGTGACTAGTCTGTGGTCTAAACTAGAAAGTATATTTAAGACAAAAAACTGGACTTTTCTCCTTGCTTTGAACAAAATAAAAATAAAAACAACTGTTTTTATGTTACACAAAAGCTTAGAGTAAATGATGATAACTGACAGGTATAAAAGAGTAGAAATATATTCCCAAAGGTTTTTCTCTAGATGAAGCCTTTTAAATATTCTTATAAATTAATAATAAGGGAGAGTTAAAATATTAATCGAGTAGTTATTTACTTAAGTAATACTACTAGCAAGAGGAACACATTAAAACAACTAAAGTTAATTTGAGTCAATGCATCGTAGAAATGTCCATTTTGTTTCTCAAATGAAAACAGTGACCTACAGAATCAGAAAGCATGCAGTTCTAAAACTGACCTGTTCAATTAGGAAAAGCAGATTCTGCTGACAGTCTTCTAAAGATCAAATAAGACCAGCTTTTATTTCACTCTCTTATATTTTTAAAAAGGCATACACGCCTCTGACCTTTATCTGGTATCTTGCTTATCTTTTTTACCTTTTACAATTTGTAATATTTAATTAGTTAATACTGGTACTGCCTACCAATTTATTAATCGTATTTTCAGTATACTTGACCACAAGGAAGAATGTGTATAAAAATTCACGTGAATATAAACACGAATATTATCTTGATGCATTTAAACAAACTTAAGATACCAATCAAAATTGTGTATTTCTGACATTATCTTCTCAAACAAATATTTTGTAGTTTCTTGACATTCAATTACATATTAAGCATATATTTCAATAAAAGTATTATGTTGATGGTTTGATCTGATATACCTGAATATTTCTCTTATCATATTTCATAGCTTCACCTCCTCTCACCTAGTCCAACAGAAAAATGATAAAATGTGGTTTTAGAATATGTGTATAATATGTGTAGTGCAAATGTAGTAAAATTTTCAAGTAATTCCTGGGTTGTTTGATATTGGATTTAGGTGATATTGTTAAGTTATCACAGTGTTTCTGGCAATCCTTTCCCTTTCTCTTGGTCATTCTATTTTCCCTCCTCCCCGATGAGAAAGCTCTCCGTATCATATTCACATCTCAGCTTGTCTAATGTCCCTATTCTGTCTCCACTATGCTCTCTGTGTTCTTTGATTCTTTTCTTTGTTTATTTGCCTGCTATAATTCCTCAGTTCCAGCTTTTTGGTGCTAAGTAGAAAACAATTTGCAGGAGTCCAAGGTAAAGAAATTTATATTTTTCAAACTTGGTTTCATGATTTAATGTTTTTAGCAGTTCTCAACCTGTAGGTCACAACTATTTCACATGGGTCACTTAAGACCATCAGAAAACACAGTTGTTTACATTATAATTCATAACAGTAGCAAAATTATAGTTATGAAATGCAAACGACAATAATTTTATGGTTGGGGGATCACCACAACATTAGAAACTATTAAAAGGTTGCAGTATTAGGAAGGTTGAGAACCACTGCAGACATAAGTAATATTTAATGAGTCTCTGTTTGTTAAAACTGGGATTTCTTGGATCGTGGATCAATATTCTCATTTTTATTATTTAGTCCTAGAATTAGTCAGTATACTAATATATAATGCTATTTAAAACAAGTTTTGATGGTTTTATATTTAAGGTCAGGGGATGTTGCTAGTCGTATGCAATTAAATGAATAAAAATTCTCAAGGTTGATCAAAGCAAATGTAGTCAAGGACTTGTTGGGAGAGTCATGGCTATGACTAGAAAACAACAAAAGTTCCCGTTGGTGGGGAATGATGTGTTCTTCTTTAGGAAGGAAGGTACATTAATAAAAGCAACATCTGATCATAGTCACTATCTGTGATTCTGAATAATAGCAGAGATTTCTGGCAATAAATTTAAATGCTTGCAATATTTGAAAATACACATATAATCATTCTAAAATGTGGAAATTCTCAAAAGGCACTTTGATTTTCACACACAAAGACTGCCCCCACCCCACAGAACAGGCCCAGAATGGTGAAAGTTGAAACATTTGAATGATTTGAATATTGATTTTCTCAAACTTTTGGGGGAAGGGATATTTACTCTGTAATATGTTTGGAATGTCAATTTTCTTATAATTTCAAACTGCCAATGGTTTTATTTTTAAAATCTGGCTTTTTATTTTTTTTGTACAAATACATCGAATTGAAGAATGTAAAATTTGTGTTTATTAACCATTTACATACAAAATTAAGACAACCCAAACCCACAAACAACCATTTGATTTGTCTTGTTTTTTTTTTTTTTGTTTTGTTTTACTTTGCCTAAGGCCCTGTCTTTTCAGAAATAGAACATACTTAACACATTCTAATAAAACTGATTTGTCTCCGAGTCAGAAAAAAAAATGAGATGTTGGTTAGCTACTAACATTTTTTTTTAAAGATTTATTTATTGTTATATGTAAGTACACTGTACTGTCTTCAGACACACCAGAAAAGGGCATCAGATCACATTACAGATGGTTGTGAGCCACCATGTGGTTGTTGGGATTTGAACTCAGGACCTTTGGAAGAACAGTCAGTGTTCTTAACCACTGAGTCATCTCACCAACCTGCTACTAACACTTGAAACTAACAATTCTATTCTCTCCCAGACTCCAACCTCTCCCAACCAACCACCCACTACACTACCACTTTGCCAAGAGAGCAACTTCCCTAGAGTGATGGCTTGGTAGGGGATATGACATGCAACACCCTATTATCAGGTGCCACAATGAGTTTTATCGACAGGGAGATCTCCAGCTGTTGGAGCAGCTTTAGTCTTACCACTGGGCCAATCAACAAACGTGCAGTTTTATCTTTTATCTCTTATTTCTATATCTTCATACCTCACCTCTTCAACTAGTTCAAATCACGTTACTTTATTGCTCAGGAGAGGAAATAGGTCTACTTATTTTATACTATCTACTTCTGAACCTAAAACGAACACTTCAGATTTTAGTGCCAAAAAAAAAAAAAAAACAAAAACGAGGGGAAGCTTAAAATTGCACTTAAAATTAGTAAGAGTTGTCAAGTAAGTAAACTGCCAAGATTTTAATAAGATTTGTGTTTTTTTGAGTTTGGGTACAATCTTCTAAACTGTATAGTAAAGAACCAGGTATGGTATTCTACTCCAGCCTGGGTCATATTGAGTCTCAGGCCAGCCTGGATTATATGATTATATGACCCTTCTGCAGGACCTTGCCTCAAAAAAACTTTATTTAAAAAAAAAGTAAAAATAAAAGTAACCAAAACTGTTTCCCATCCTTTCTTTCTTGGATGTTTTGAATAGTTGAGCCTGTGCTCAACCAAGGAATCTGGAAGAAAACATAAACAAACAAAACACTTGCAGAAGCTCCTTATTCCAAACCCAACTATGTGCATTTTTGATTATATATATGTATATATATATGTATATATATATATGTATGTTCATGTGTGTATGTATGTCTACACACATGCACATATAATTGACATCAGGATGATTTGATGAAATTGGTCTAATTCCTCCCTTTAGTTTTCTTGACTGCAACTAAACTTCAGAGGGAAAGAAAAAGTTCCATTGACTTATTTCATAATTCTTGCTTGACCCATGCATTATGCTAGCTCAAGCATAAATCTTCTGAGAAGCTTATAGAATATTTGAAAAGCTTTTTAGGGAAATCTTGCGACCCTTAATTGAAATACCTACAGATGCACACATAGTTTCCTCTAGACACCTGCCTCCTTCCTCTCAGCGCTTTGTGCAGTGGCAAGGTTTCTTCTGTTGCATCTGAAGAACTCAAATCATCATCCTTAGAAAGGAACATCATGTAGGATGAGAAGGTCAGATTTGTTCTCTGCTGCCAGTTCTAGCTACTTGTAATGATGTATAAGATGTTTGGTGATTTAAAAAACTAAGCAAATCACAATTTTTTCAATCTAAAATAAGATGCCTTGATTTCAAAGGATCTGTTAGTTTAGAAGGCAAGACTTCAGAGCCATAAACATGGGCTACAGGGACAGCTCAGGCTTGGAGCTCTGTGCCCAGCATCCCAACCTCTGACCCTCTGATTATACCACAGGACAGGATGAAACATGAGAATGACTTAGTCATCCACTTACTGTGATGAGGAATGGATGACACTACACCTTGTACAGTGTTGGAAACTATTTAAATAGACTGTTAATTTCAGAGTGCAAATGGGATTCCATGAACTACCTTGAGAAGAATGAAATGATAGAACTTTAGTCAAACACATAAAAATATTGTCATTACTTCTGCAGCAAGTGAGGCATGAACAGGGATTTGCTACTTTGGTGAATATTCATATTCCTGACCAGTTTACTCTCCAGATCAAATAAATTACATTGAGTTTTACATAAATTTAATTATATAGTATGCTTATGATAAAGACTAGGAAAAATTATTATTAACTTACGTTATTATAACTTATAGGAACAGAGCAAATATATATTTATATTTTAGAAAATAGAATTTTGTCATTAATTAGGGTAAAATAAATATGAAAAATGCTGTTGCTTAGTTTTTCCTTCTGATTGGAAATCAATAAAAAGTGACTTCTAATTCAGTTACACAGCACTTTAAATAGAAAATATGTATTTGAGCATTACTCAAGGAAGGACTAAATTTATTTTCATACAAACTTTAAGAGTAATTCTATGATTAAACTCTTACAAATAAGTATATAGCAATAACTAAATCACAGTATTAAAATAAGGCTTGAAATGAATCAGAAATTGATTATTGTGACATTTAGAGTCAATGCTGTATCTCAAATAAGACATGAGATCAAGACTCAACTTATTTGATAGAATAAAAGGTAAGAAGTAGAATTTTTTTTTTCTTTTCCATCGTCTCTTTTTGGGAAATGGTGTCTCACTATGTAGCCCTGGGTGGGCCTGAAACTCAAAAGATCTCCCTATCTCTGAGTGTTAGGATTAAAAAGTCTGTGATACTATGCCTGGACAAGAAGTAGTATTTTAACTGTGCTCAGAATATTCTAGAAAGACAAGAAAAAAATCAGCACACATTGGTATCAGTCTTTAAACTGAACTGGGAAACATTCACTCAGTATTGAGTTTAAGCTAGCTGCTTCCTTAGCCAAATGGAAATGTGAAGAAACCCTCAGTAGAGTGTCTCTCTGTCACCTCAAGAGACCATTACCCTCATATATCTGGTATGTAGAGTGGAGCACATTAGATGTTTTGAATTTTCTGAGAATAAACAGAAACACTATAGGAGGATAAAAGGCATGATTTTAATTTATAGCGAATATGTAAAACAGTAGTTCAGATCTGGAAATTATTTAAGAAAATCCTACTTTTAGATTAATTATTTTGTTTAGATATGACTTTGAATTAAATTGGAAAAAAAAAAAAAACAAAGCCTTAAAGCAGCCCTAGTTTGATTCTTGTCATGGCCAGTGAGTCTTTACTGGATGAAAACTCTGGATGTGTATGTCAAGTTAGCCACAGATATCAGCTTTCTCCTTTCTTACTATATTTGTGAGCTTCAAAGCAGGGATTCTTGCTATTTACCTTCCTTTATGCAAGAATCTTAGAAGATTGTCAACTAGATCAGACAAGGGGACTGGGAAGAATGTTTAGGAATAGGACAAGCATTGCCTTCCAGTCCAACCCCATTAAATTATGTTTCCAAGTGAACTCAGTTTATTTGGTAATGTTTTTCCTTCTGGCTTAGAGTGTTTCCAGTCTGGAACTTTGATATGCTCCCAAATGTCTGTTATTGTAGCTCTAACTAGCATGTATTGGTGACCATTTCCTACAGAAAGGGATAAAGGAGAAAAATAAAAACAAAACCAACACACTCATTTTATGCTGCATCATATAACAATGGCTCAGAACCCAGTATTTTATGAATGAAATAAAGATACTTTATTTATTACACAGGCACTTGGATATTCACATGCCCAACACAGCTGATACACTTAACAGCTACGGAAACACGCACAGAAGATGTCTGCTTGTAGGCTCAGGAGAGAATTTCCTCTGTGCCAAGGTGAATGAGTGCATTAACAATTTTTCCTTCACTTTCCTCTAAGCATTTCCAAATGTTACACGTCAAATAATATTCAACAAAAACTGATCTACATTCCAACGGGTATGCTAACTTGAATTGTGAGCAATGTAAACTTTTATCACAATGCAACATATTTTATAGTCATGCTTGAACAGATTAGGTTAGTAGCATGCATTCCATTCTGCAATATGAATACTGTTAAACTACTTTTTCCAACAAAAGTCAAAAGACACCCAGTGCATAGAAAAATACAAATCACTGTAGTCAATATAATATGAGACTGATCTGGGGACTTACATGGTGATGATGAAATCCTAAAATGCCATGCCCACAAAAGCACATTAAAAAGGGGATAAGCATATTTCATTAGACAATCTCTAAAAATTAAGATGAGAGCTTTAAATTTGGGGGACGTTCTTGCTGTGTGCTTTGAACAGGGCCTTTCTGCTCACCTCCTTCTGGCTTGACTGGTCCATCGGACATCACCTTCCTGAGGGCTAGCTGGCTTTGGTCTTGGTTGCCATTGGCTGGTGGAGGCAGATTATCAGACTGAGTTCTTTGAATGGGGAGAACGCCTGCTATGCTGTGCCTGTGCTGCGTCCTGGCATGATTACACTGACCGCTTTTATGTGCTGCTGTGGCAGTGTGGGTGAAATGGAAACCCAGAGTGTATCCTCAGATGGAACCAGCTTAAATGTTTTTCATGCAAACAGAAGTGTGCTTTTGCTCTCTTTAAACTGTGTTGTCAGATGCCAAAATGATACCACATGCACAGCACTGAAGGGATTAAAACTGGCTGTTTCCTGGGAAATGAGGACTAGGGGGATGAAGAAAATGACATGCTACCTCCATGGCCTGGCTGATGCTTCTTGGAAGTGACGGTGTGCCTATAGCCCGGTTTTTATAGAATTTTTATCAGAAAATCTCATGAATGAAAATTCGATTGAGACAAGTCAATGACTAGACTTTAATTGACTAAAACTACTAGACATGGCACTTGTTGACATTGAAAACATTCCACTGATAAAAAAAATAATAATTTGTAAACTCTTTTATTCTATACAAAGTGCGATCCAACAGAATGGACCAGACAATGACCCTTACTGAGATTACATTGCCTTATCACGTAAGTGAATATGCATAGGAAAAGTATATAGTTTTGAGAATATGATTTTGTGTACATGTTCTTCAGAAGACACACATGGACAGCTCCTTTCTGCGCATGTTCTTTTTTAAGCATTGTTTCAGATGGCTTTTCACTCTAGGTTCTAGAATTGACTGTGGGCTTCACTAAGCATCTGCTTGAATGTTGAATGTTTCCAAGCTCAAGTATCTCATTGCTAACCTGATTGTGTGTGTGTGTGTGTGTGTGTGTGTGTGTGTCCATGGTTGCTTTACTGGGGATAATGCTAGAAAACTGGCAGTCCCTTGTGCTTATAATTCCTGTGTTCTAAAGGAAAAGGAAGTGCACACAAAAGACACACAACACTGCTTGGCCTGCAAACTTCACAGACAGGGCTACCAAAGGCTATGAGCCAGGTTAGATGAATGGTGGAAACAAAGGAGAAACAGCCAGTTTTATTGCAGTCTATGTAAATTAAAAAAAAAGAGAGAGAGAGAGAGAGAAACTAAAAGAAGAGCATATTTATGTGTTGACACTGTTCTTACACAGACGAAAGGACAGAACAGAGTGAGCGGGGGGGATGCCAAAAAACCAGAAAGCAGACAGGGAAAGACAGCAGGAGAGAAAGGCAACGGATGAACATTAAGCTGCCATGCTGAGGAATTTATTTGCGTCTTTTACTTGGTTGAATGCGGAGTTGTTGTACAGCGGCTTCTGCTGCGGCTATGGCCGCCCCTGCATCTTCCAGGTGGGTCTGGGCGACACTGGTTTTGCTTTGACTGCGAGATGGTCCATGAGATCGGAGATGGCCTTCAGATGATGATTTTGAGCTACCAGGACTACTGTGGGATTTCTCAATGGTGGGAACCTGCATATCTGGTTACAAAGGGATAAAGAAATGAGTTAAAGTTACTTCCCAGTGCCTTGTGTGGAAGAGTATTCTACATGTAATTGGAAACAGTCTTTTACACTAATACTATCTTTATACGTCTTTTATGCCACTCCACACAATAGAGTAATGGTATTAAACGTTTAGAAAACAATTCAGGGAAGGAAACAAAGGGAGGCCAGTCTGAAGAAGAAACATATTCATTAAGAATGAGTTCTTTCGTTGCAGTACAGACCAGGGACTTTAACATAGCCCTCGGCTGCAGCATGGACCATGGACATCCTCATGGCCCTGGGCAGCAGCACAAGTCATGGACACCAACATCACCCCCAGTGGCAGCATAAACTAAGTAAGGATCTCAACATGGCCTGCAGTGCTACAGACAATAGGAGGCGATGCTGAGGTCCTTGTTTCACGCTGCTGCTGAAGTCTGTGTGGGTGTTCTTTGTGCTGTCCCCAGAAATCCCATGGAAGTCCATGATTCAAGCTCTGACTGTAATGGGCAAGGAATGTGTCCAGCAAGAATTGACCAATGACGATTCAAAGTTGAGAATGAAAGACAAAGAAGGCTTTTGTGATTCAATACCCCCAACAAAGAAGTAGTCTATATAGGAAGCCATTGGAAAATTGTGATAGGGATGCTAATGTGTAGCTCTTCACATTAGATAGCTTCTGGAGGAGTGTAGGAGTTGGGGAATCAGGTCTGGAAGGATCAATTTTTTTTTAAGGAACTATTTAAGGCTATTGGGAACTTGATCATGATTCAATAAGTATATTGGTAACCCAAATTGGAGCTGGTGTATTCCTTCCTTCCTTCCTTCCTCTCTCTCTCTCTCTCACCTTTCTTCTTTTTTTTGTGGGAGAATATATCTGGGAGGACTGGGAAGTGGGATGGGATGTATTACATGAAATTCCCAAATAATCAATAACAAATTGTTAAGGAAAAAAAAGAAAAGAAAAATGAGTTCTTAGAAGCCTCAGGTAACAGATGTCTCAGCTCCTCCCATTCCCTAACAGTTCTGCTTATTCTAGTAGAGGCTCATAAAACACAATGTATTTACTGAGCTTTGGGACATGCTTAATAAAAACAGAGTGAGATTCTGAGTTAGCCTTACTAGAATATAAATATTGTCGTAGAATCATTGTCTCAGGAAACTAAGACTGTAGAGATGGGAAGGACTACACACACACACATACACACACACACACACACACACACACACACACACACACACACAGAGAGAGAGAGAGAGAGAGAGAGAGAGAGAGAGAGAGAGAGAGAGAGAGAGAGAGAGAGAGATCTGTATGTCAATTATCTTTCAGAATATTTAGCATGGTGAAGTTTAATGGCTAAGTGGAATCCAAACTCAATCTACAAGACATTCTCAGAAATCATCTTTAGCACTTTTGTAGTCAGCCTATGAGAGGTGACCCTAGCTTCTTACCCTCCAGAACACTGTAACATAGTCTGCCTGCTTCTGATGCACTTGGAAGCACTTTCAGAAGGCAACAGTGCTCAGTAATTTTTGTTAATACTTACAAATATTAATGCATCCTGTCCCCACAAGTTTATCTCATACAGGTTGGTGAATTTATGTTATGGAGAGGATTAGTTATGTTACAGAACAGTAATTTAAAAAGTTAAAGGGGGAACTCATTATAGAAATGCTGTGCATATTGCTAAACATCATGTGTAGTATGTTCAACACTATTATTAGTTGGGATCCAACATATAGGAAAGACTCGAAGAATTTGAGTTGCTGTTTGTTTTGGTAACATGGGGAAACTGCTCTTCATCTTCAAACTGCACTTATCTTCAAAGGATAAGGGAAAATAGAATGCAAAATTTTATTTACAGACTGACTATATGAGAATTCAGAGATTGAAAAATTAAAAATATACTTAATAGTAATGATAGCCATGTTTTTAGTTGTAGAAGGAAGTTTATACTCTTTTTGAGATGGCTCGGTGAATTCACTGAAATTCTATTGTTATGTGTTTTCTGAAATAGAATTACCTTATGTAGTCCAACATAATTTTTTACAAAGTAAGGAAATGAAGATGGCAAGGCTAGCAACTAAGTATGTGCTGATTTGTGCCTAGAGCCCCTTTCTTCCTAATCCAGAGCACCCTTTTCATGATATCACACTAATTTTTCCAACAGAACCCAACTTAGCAGTGTATATTAAACATAGAGACACTCACGTTCAAGAAGCTACTGACTGAATAAACAGAAAAACAATGGTGTTCTACTTGAAATAGCTCCTACCCTTGGATGGGTCAGGGAAGATACCATGGCTTCGGCTTTTGATCACAGAGGGCTTTGGGGACTGCTGGCTGTTTTGACTGGAGTGAGACTTGCCATGGTCAATGCTCTCAGTCTGTTCTTTCAGCGGATACCACCGAGGAGTGTTGTCCAGATGAGATGTGCTAGATAAATCAATCAATACCTGGAAAAGGACAATGAAGACGTAAAACAGGTGGACTGAGCTCTAAATGGTTTATTAGTTTTTCTGTGAGCTCAAACTTAAATAAGGATGTGGCCAGATGATTAAACATGGCCTCAAGAATCATGGTGATGTTAGTTTCCTCAGCTTTTGTTGACTATTTACCTATTTTTCTATTTTCTATTTGTCTATTTTTCTTCAGCCACAATCTTGAGAATTATGCTTTGTGAATCCAAGATGCTTAATAAATTTGTGATTAAACTATATACTATGTTTGACCATTCCCCAATTTACTTGAGTAGCATGAATAAAGATCAGAGTCATCAGTCAAACTTTTCTTTATGAGACACAAGCTGTTCTGGGTTGTTCTATTAAATAATTTTTACTTCAGAAGATATATATGATTTTAATCAGAAGATGGAAAAAATAATGAAAAGAACGAGTAATTTGCAATTGTTAGCCTATTCCTTCATCTTAAAAGACACTTTAATGTTTTACATAGAGATGTGACTGCAAACTGATGATGAGAAAAATGTTCTATCATGGTTTATCTGGCATTTTTCCTTCCTTAATGTCCCCCCCAAAATACTTAAATTTTACAGTCATGGGCATCATAAATTTCATAAATATAATATAGATAAATGATCTAGGTTCATAGAAGCAAAAGAGTAAATTAGGTCTTCGCTAAGTCAATACTTTGAAATATGTCAGTAAACCAAGCATAAGTCTATATTCTGGAGTAATTCTGCATAAATCAATGTTAGTGTCAGGGACTGACATATTAAAGTATAATATATAATACATATATAAAGTGTATATCTCATATATTTTAAGTATATATAAGTATATATGTATATATAATTTAAGTAACAAGCATTAAGGAAACCACTTAATTTATAACATTATTGATGGAAACACCTGAAGTTCTGTTCACTCTTCCAGATTCTATTCTTAGACATATCCTGATTTTTCACAAATGTATATAATAATTACTTCTCTTCTATTTAGTTTTAACTTGGAAAACACTTGAAAGTCCTTAGCATATTTAATTATAAAGAGCAATGTGAAATATTACATCTTTACATGTACTAAGGGGGAGTAATTCAAGGACCTGAAACTGCATTAAAAAAAATCAACTCACTTTATTTCTTTTGTAATCTCAGATCTCATCTAGAATCACACCATCCCTGTTTATTTTCCTACTAAAATACCATTTCATCTTAACTAAACTAAAAAGTACATCAAATGGTAGATTGAAAACCACATCTCCAGCTTCTGTTCACCTATTCAAAAAGTAACTCACAAAATAAACTTACCTGTCTAAGGACTTTCTTCAGGCATGGCTACTGAGTAAACTCAGGAAATTTACTTTTTATTATGTTTTAACCTGTCACAGATAGTGACAGTACGAAAAACAAACAAACAAACAAAACAAACAGACAGACAAACAAACCCAGTAATCTAGACTTACCTCTCCAAGGAAGTCGTTGGAAGAGAATCTATCATAATCCCAAACTGTCACCTCCAAGGTCTTCTTCATGAGCTGCATTCGGACACAGCTGTCATCAACCCATGCTTTCAACATGCATTTCAGCATATTCAAAGATGATACCTTGAACTCTTTCATTTTATTAGAAAACTTGGTATTTTATTTAACACTGTTAAATATTCTGTAAAATTTTAGTGATCAATTTGTAGTTCAGTCTAGTGTTTGTTATAGGAGACCTCATTATTTTGGGAACAAACTGGTCACACTTATTGTCCTATCTGTAGTTCATTTAATAAGAAGCAGTAGACCCTCCTTAAATATAGTTATTGATTCACATATTTTTAAAATTAAAAGATATGTACACTAACATAATTTTGTTTAGAACCACTTATTTTTGAATTCAAAGTTTTATGATAATCGTCATTACACCATCTTCCATAAACATTAGTTTTCTCCTCTTGGTAATCTTTAATTTATAGAAATGAAGTCCTACATCTTAGCTGGGAAGAATAAATAAGTACATTTTATACTTCTTATGCCTTTTTGATGTTTCTTCTGAAAAATCAAAATATAGCCAACTGAAAATATTGCCTCCCAATTTGTAAATCTGACCCTTGTTTATTACTCACTAATAAGCAGATATTAGCCAAAAAAAGGTACAGAATATCCACGATACAGTTCATAGAACTTAAAAAGGTCAACACGCTGAAGGGTCCAAGTGAGGATGCCTCAGTCCCACTTGGGAGGGAGAAGAAAGCAATCACTAGTGAGGAGGGAGGGGGTCTCTAGGAGGGAAAGTAGTGGGGTGAGCACCTGATCTGAGGGAAAAAGACTGAAGTCCTGAAGGTCAACAGAAAGAATGGAAACAGGTAACCACGGGACATAGGAGGTTGGTGGGGACTCTCCAGAATGCACCAGAGACTTGGGAGGTAGGAGACTCTCAGAACTCAAAGGAAGGGACCTTAGATGATGTCTGACAGTAGGGAGAGGGAACTTAATAGAATCCACCTCCAGCAGAAAGACAGGACATCAAGTGAGGTAGGGGTTGCCATCTCACAATAAAAACTCTCACCCATAATTGTTTCTGTCTGAAAGAATTACAGGGATGGAAATGGAGAGGAGCCTGAGGAAAAGATGGTCCAGCGACAGGCCCAAAGTGGGATCCAGCTCAAGAGGAGATCCCAAGGCCTGACATTATTACTAAGGCTATGGAGCGTTCACAGAAAGGGACCTATCATGACTGCCCTCTGAAAGACCCAATAAGCAGCTGAAAGAGTCAGATGCAGATATTTGCACCCAACCAAAGGACAGAAGTTGCTGACCCCTGTAGTTGAATTAGTGAAAGGTTGGAAGAATCTGAGGAGGAGGGTGACCCTGTAGGAGGACCAGCAGCCTCAATTAACCTGGACCCCCAAGATCTCTCAAACACTGGACCAAAAACCAGGCAGCATACACCAGTTGATATGAGGCCCCCAACACATATACAGCAGAGGACTGCTGGGTCTGGGTTCCGTCAGAGAAGATGCACCTAATCCTCCAGAGATTAGAGGCCCTAGGGAGTTTAGAGGTCTGGTTGGGTGGGGGTTGGGTGGGGGCACATCCTTATGGAGACAGCGGGTGGGGAGGATGTATGGGATGTGGAACAGTCAGAGGGTGGAAGGAAGGTGGGAGAATAAAATCTGGAGTGTAAATAAATAAATAAATATTTAAGAAAAAAAGGAAAAATTTTAAGTTTTAAAATGTTCTATGATCCTCACTTCACTAAATTATTTGTTCATGTTTTGGCTACTTTGTCAAATTAGTAGTGTCTCTTCTACCTTACCTTTGGACTTCACTCACCCATTATTGCTGCATGGGTTTCTCATGTGTCTTTAATGCACTTGTACTGTGTTTGGAAATCCTTGACATAGACCCTGATTCTTCCATAATACTGTCTGTGCTTACATCAGCCCACAGTTGTCATTTGTAGAACAATAATTACATACCTGCTCCATGGAAATACTTTTATAAATTACTGTTTGATTCCACTCGGGATTAAGACTTTTCTGGACATATTTAGTCCTTCTCTTGTACTCAGCACTAAATTGGAAGAGAAGAGAGTTATTTTGACATTTTATCTTAAGTGATGACTTCACAGTCAAAGTGAAGGACACACACCATTTGCCCACAGTGTGATCATTTCACCTTCCAGTTTGATTCAATCTTAAATTGAACACATCATGACAGTTTGAAAATACATCGGCTATTTGAAGTTTCTCTTGCACTATTGTGTGTGCTTTTAAAGAAATTACTGAGTTTTTGAAGTATACTATTAGGTTTTCCTGAATGCAGGAGATATTTACATTAACTATATATAGCATTGATATCTTTGGCTTCATGGATAATAATATAGTCTTGAACCTTCTAAGCATTTTACATCCAATCCTGTCAGCAAAGCAAAATTGTCTTTTACCCTCTAAATCATAGTGATATTAAGAGAAGGCTATTGTAGGACATGGGTGTGATCTGATCATTTGATGGTGGAAGTTCGAGTTCAGGTTCCTAAGCTGCAGAGCTGGTTTGGACCCAACTTGGGCCACATTAGATCCTGTTTTGTTTTGTTTTCAAGAAAGAAAGTAAGAATAAGGTAACAATTGCATTTACAGAGAAAAGGAAAACAAATGGTCCTCACAACACGAGATTTCAAAAACCTTCCCAAAGGGACAATCGAAATTGTCTCTGAAGTATGGCATTTATAGTAGGTTTGAATGCTTTGTGCCACTAGTTTATGTCAAAACTAAAGTTAATACCTTCATTCATTGCAACTTGCAGCATTTCAATGAATCCCTACTTCTTCCATGGCCTCTGAGTAATCATTAGAAACATATATACTATACATTTAACAACTTATACTGAAAACCTGTACAAATTAAGTCTAGTAGCACATGGATAGCTAGCACTGGGCCAGTGGCTGGACTAGGAAATAGCTAGGAACTAGGAACTAGGACTCAGAAATGGCTGGCTGCTATCTATGCTTAGCAGATGGTGATGCCACAGGCAAAGCTTTTCCTTCATCTTTTCCTGACTTTTCTGTCTTAATTCACATCTCATTGATTAAACAACATTTTATTTCTGGTAGATGTCAGTAATTTACTAGGAAGTCCTGATACTTGTCTAAAATTGCAAATTACCTTTCCTTAAAGACAGCCAAGACTCCATACCCCTCCCACTCCAGGAGAATCTACTGCAATTGTTCTGTGATAAATCTCAAACATGGTGATTTCTGAAAGCTGTAGTGCAATATGTCATGAAATATGAGCCATGGAGTTTGTGTCTCACCAAACCTCACATGTCAGACATGATGAAGTGATTCTAGTGTCTTCTTATTCTAAACATCTTATTTGAGTGTGCAAAAATAAGAACAGGATTTGCTGAATGTCATTCAAGATTATAGACACTTTGAAAGAAATGCTTACATAATGATTTTAACAAACAGAATTACCAGGAAGTTATGAGATTGTACATATATTTTGCTTATAACTTCACCAATATTTAGTGAAATTTAAGATATTTATATACCCAGAGTATTTCAATTCTCCTAATTCTGCTTTTATCCCAAAGAATTTCTCTTAAATGTATTTAAGAATATTTATCACAATATTATTTCTGCTAAAATAATAAATGAATAAATAATGCTTGTATATTCAACCAATAAAATATTAAGCAACAGGAAGTATTTAATCAAATTCTTGAAAATGTTTTGTTTTGCAGAAAAATAAACAAGTCAAAGTTAACCTATCATTATGTGAATTTAAAATCATTTTAAATAATGGTACAAATTAGTGAATACACTTGTATGTAAGACATATATATCAATACTACAGGAAAGCTTAGGAAGTATAAACATTAAAATTAAATTAGTTAATATTCTAGGTGGACAAGTTAGTGGTTTTAAGGACTCCAAGTGTACCTGTAATATATCTTCTATTATAAAAACAAATGAAATAAGTATTGCAAAATATTAAGATGATAATTAGATAGTAAGCCCATAAGCATTTTTGAGGTAAGATTTTCAGTAAACTTGATAGGTTCTGATTCCCAAAACTGAAAATTATTTTTCTTTTAATTTTGTTTGTTTGTTTTGATGATGGTATGGGAACAATTAATGTGAATACTTCCAAGTTAACAGCTGATGCTGCCCAATAGAGGAAAGATAGCCATTCCTCCAGGCTGGTGAATTTAAGCCAGATGTAGACTTAGAGAGTTTTATATTTTGGTGTGACATGGACATAGTTATTAAGTGGTGAAATCATGAGACCACCACAGTGAGATAAGATACAAAATTTGATGATAACCAATAAATATTATTTATTAAAGTTCTAAAACAGTGAATATATATCTTGCAGCATTCTCCATCATCTGAGCTATGGCCAGCTTAATCTCTACTCTTAAATCCTATAACTCCCTACTGATAGTCTGCTCCTTGTTTCTAGAGTTCAGTTTTCTCATTCTAGCTGTCTAAGATTTGTTGCCTTTGTTCTTGATGGAGCCTTAATTATATATAATGTAATTTTTAAGACAGGCATAAAGTTAAATGCAAGCATGTTCTTTCATTAAGTTACAGTTACACTTTAAACCAAAACCATTTATAGTGCCAAAGGATTTATCAGTACCTGGATTTCCTTAATTCAAGAAATATAAATAAATTCTCAAAATTTTAGTAATTCTTGTCACTTTTACATCTAGAAAAAATATTAAATACCAGTTCTCTATCAAAAACCATGCATCTCTATCATGAAGGGCAACTGTAATGGTAGTATATTATGATCATACATTGTTTTCATATTGAAAAGTAGTTCCCAGTCACCTTGAAATAATACATAACCTTAAGTTCTGAGTACTTCCTAGGCAAAGTTCTAACTGCTTTGCGTGTGCTAACCCACTGAATCTTAAAGGCTTCCTTAGAGAACAGGCTCCATTTATTATCTCATTTAATAGATAAGAAGGATTTAAGCTTAGACTCTAAGCTTTAGAGGAATTAAGTTGTGCTAGTAAGGCTGCATGAGTATTAGGTGGTAGGATCGGGATTTAAGTATAAAAAAAAATTCCTTATTCTTTACTCTTAAGTTTGTTATATGAAATTAACTTATGAAACCTATCAATAGCATTATTTATTCATCTGTTTTCTTAATAGGCTTTATTAGCTTAAGTGTGTACCTTGTCTCTATAACATAAAGTTCCTACACCTCAACTTATTTATAATACAAGTTATTATAACAAAAAAGAGTTAGAACATGCTTAGAGTTGCACAGAGATATTCTGAATGGCATGGAGTATGTAAGTTCTGTGTGACAATCAGGAGGAATATTAATGGCATTTATCTGTTAACAGAGTCAGAAGTAATCTAAGCTGGCACAGATTAAAAAATTATATTAATAGAGAATCATGGTCTTATTGAATTTGATTCTCTCATTCTGTTCAGACTCAAGTCCCTTTCCACAGATTTACTTTTTGTTTGGGAAAATCATTTTTATTATCATTACTCAGCTTGTCAGTTTTGAATTACATACCAAATGCTCTTCTACAGAGCATCTAGTTCTATCTAAATAGAATTTCTTCCATGAATCAATAGATGAAAATAACTGTACAAGCTTAAGCACAAAAGTACACAGGATATTAGACATAAGAAAATTTATGTATGAGATTTTATGCCTCCTGAAACTTTTATATTTATTTACATTTATTTCCAAATATTTATATATTTGAAATGTAGAGTTCATGAATTAACAAATATTCTGCTTCTAAAGTCCTGTCAAGTTAAATGGAAGTGAGTTTAACCTCATTTACAAACACGAACACTAGTATAACTGATATTTATAAAACAAAATCATTTTTTTCAATGAAAAAAAAGTGTAACACCCATGTAATTCAGTGTGTCCCAAAATGTTCCTTTTCAGACTGTATTCGTTCCATGCACTGAAGATGTGATACTCAAACCCATTTTTTTCTGTGTATGGATTTGTGATCCTGCCATTTCATATCGAGCATCAGGATTTGAAAGACTTATTTGCCTCAAAATCTTGCAGCATTCTCCATCATCTGAGCTATGGCCAGCTTAATCTCTACTCTTAAATCCTATAACTCCCTACTGATAGTCTGCTCCTTGTTTCTAGAGTTCAGTTTTCTCATTCTAGCTGTCTAAGATTTGTTGCCTTTGTTCTTGATGGAGCCTTTTCTCTCTTCTTGCTCAGAAAACAGCAGCTGCTTAGAGTAGCCATACGCAGCTCTGCATGTCTCTGACTGGGCATTAGCAAGCATGACCTTTTCTCTTTTTTTAAAGATTTGATAACTAGCTGAGGAGTCATTTGTGTTCCCACAACAGCACAGCAACACTAAGAGCAGAACTCCAGAGTCTGCTACTATAGTCCCTTCCTGTTTGTATTTTGTTTTGTTTTTAAACATTTTTTTTGCCATATGCTCTTCTCGTTCTTGTAATTTCTTTCCCCTCTCAATCTCAAGTTTCCTTCATGTCCATTGCTCTCTTTTTGCCTTTCAAGGGTGTGCTCTGGGTGTCCTGTTTAGGCTTCAGCTACTCTTCTTGGCTTTCTAAGTCCCTTCATTCCATTCCCATGTTGGCCACCTTTTTCTAGCCCTGAGCATGTGTCTAGATCCTGATTGAATGTGTTCTAATCCACCATTTTCTAGTCTTGCTTCTAGATCTTAACTTCCTGTTTCTGATTCTGGGTTGAGACTATTCCTGGACTGTGACTTCTCATTTCTGGGATGGAAACTTTCATGGAATGTAGATGTCGAGTGACTTCGGCCTCAGGATGACTTCTGTTCTGTGTGCTGTCTTCCCGTTTAGTTGGAGTTACCTGTTCCCTTATTTTTTAGAAGAGTGCTCTTTGTCATTGTGTGTCTGACTTCCCTCTTAGTGGATTCATCTTTGGATCATATCCTCTTGCTTTTATTATTAAACAGGCTTCCTATTTGACTATCTGAGATTTCAGCATTTTCAGTTCGGCCTCTTTGCTCTTCAGTTCACTCTTTGCTTCTTCTCCAGCACCTCACCTTTTTATTTATGTCCTTCATTGTCCGACTCTGAGTTATGATCTTGAATAATAATGTTTTGGAGCTCTAAAAGAGAGGAATACACTTCAAGGCTCCCTTTCCTTTCTCTGTCTGGGGATGTCTTTTCTGTGTGTTCTGCATCACTAGTCTGAGAACCTAATTAACCGTCTTTAGTGAAAATATCACTAAACAAACAAAACAAAACAAACAAACAAACACCAAAAAAAAAATCCCCCAAACATGTTCTGCCTCTCAGTATTCATCCCCTGAGCTCCAGAGCACTGGAATCACAGACACTTGCCATCATGTCCAGGCAAGCCCAGTCTTCAGTTAAATTTTGGTAAGAGGCACACGATAGGTCAGAGTCTTGGCAGCTAATGTAGTATCTCTGCTTGCCACAACCAACAATAGAGGCCAATAGGAAGCTTTACTAAAGACCAATTCCACAATAAACAAATACAAAACTAAAACACTTTGTTTTTGAGACAGGGTTTCTCTGTGTAGCCCTGGCTGTCCTGGAACTCACTCTGTAGACCAGGCTGGCCTTGAATGCAGAGGTCAACCTCCCTCTGCTCCCAGGTGCTAGGACTAAAGGTCAGTAGTACTATCAGTTCCTGGCTAATAGCACTTTCATTATTTAAGATATTTCAAATGTATATATAGTGTTTTGATTAAATCACATTCCTCTCTAATTCCTCCCCTCTCTATTCTTCTCTTTCCCAAATTTATGTTTTTTTTTTCGTTAATCACAGAGTTCACTCAGTGTTGCTTTTATGTGTATGCATGTAGGGCCATCTATTGGAAGATGGGTAGGCTCACAATGATCATACCTGAGAAAAACTGACTCTCTATTGCTCAGCAGTCATTATTAGCAATAGCTTCTCAGCTAGGGTGAGAATTCACGAGCTACCCATGCTGGGCTTTTGATGATCTGCTGCAGGTCTTGTGTCCTTTCCATAGCTTTGATCACCTCATTTTATGAATCAAAGCAATCCTCTAGCAGATATTTTCTAGTTTTACTTCTTTTCTTCCGTCAATTAATTAATTAGTCTGTAGGCAGCATGCTATTATGTACCCCAGGCTGACGTTGAACATGGGACCCTCCCCCATAATTTCATTGTTTTATATTTCCTGAACTGCAAAGCTTGCCACATAAAGCCTTTCCTTTTAAACGTTTGTTTACAACTTCCACTTTCTGGTTATCTTGTGCGTGATACTACAATACTGTGTTGAAACTTTATACAGTTGATAAATTGTCACAATTTAAAAACCTATGCTAAATGTCTGCATTTCATAACATGGAGAGCTAAACTGGGGTTTTTGAGTATAAGCATAAATTGAATCTGAAAGGAAAAAAAAAAGAGGCTATTCTCCTTTGCCTTTCTTGTTAGAGGGTAGAGTACATTAATGATATTATATTATGGCAATTAGGCCATGTTAAATAATCAAAGATTTATAAATATGTGAAAGTACAAAATTAGTTCATCAAGTGAACATGGCAATTTCATCTTACAAAATGAGATATGGGGCCGGGGCTGGGAGGAGTGGAGGAAGGAAAAACTGGTGAGAGTGTACTATGTGTGAAAAGAATAAATTTTAAAAATGAAAAAAAAAACCACAACTATGAATCTTTGATACATTTTAAATCTTTCAAAAATAAATTCAGGTTTGGGCATCATATTCCAATATTTGTTCTGATTGACAACACTTGTTTGCTAACAAAGGTGTTTAAAAAAATTCTAGCCAGTCACTGCACTTACGTTATAATGATAATTAAGACTTGTTACAATCATAGCAAAATCTCATTAATGAGAAAACTGCAGTTTTTCCAACAGGATGATGGGAAAAAAGTGGTGGACTTTTTAGTATGTCCATTTCCATTTTGTAGTTATCACAGCAAACCATAATTGTATCATCAAGGACATAGGACATTTGTCATCTTCCTTGGCTTTCTCTCATCTCTGTCTCACCTGACCTCAATCTTTTCATAGCATATGAGTATATTTAGATGAAACTGTATACAACTAAATGAAAAAGAGAAGATAAAAATGGAATACTGTGAATTTATTAGTGCAATAGGACTTTCATAGTTTCATTCATTTTTATTATTTTAAATTTATGTGTATGAATATTTGGCATGCGTCTATGCCTGTGCACCACCTGTAAGCATAATGTACACCCATGCTAGAAGAGGATGTTGGACCCTTGACTGCTGATAGGAAAGCTGTGAGCCACCATTAGGGTGTTGGCAACTGAATTCAGGTCCTTGGGAAGAGCAACCTGTCTTTTACCTGCTGAGTAATCTCTACATCCCTCATTACATTATTCTTAATACATTGCATTTTTTTTATTGAAGAAAGGTTACTTGCCTTTCTTGATATTACTGTAAAACTATTTTGTATAACTGAGTATTTACATATACTTTCTGTCTCTTAGTTAACTGACCTTGTCTACTATTATCAGAAGTAATAATAACTGAAACTTACTGATTATTATGGGTCAGACACTATGATTCCCACTTTGGTTTGTCACTAAGCATATCACACATGCACATGCACACACATACCCACAAAGATTATTATTATTAGTATTATTATTATTGTAGATTATGGAAGGGGACATAGTTCCTTCATGGCTGCTAAGTGACAGTGCTGATATTCAAACTCAGTTTCTTAAGTTCTTCATTTAGTGGCTTCCATGGTCATTTCAACTCCCTCTCACATTGATAGTTTTCAAAGATACAATGAAAATGATATATGGATACTAATTTCACTTTTTAACCTTCCAAACGATAATCAAAATAGACGGTGCTTATTCAGTTATTACAATCAGTACTCAAATGTGCTCCTCTATAAATTAAATGCAGAAAAAACACCACCCTGATAATGCTTTACCAGGTTTCTTAGAAAAAAAGGCAGGGAGATTATGAATAAGGAGACTGATAATGTGTGTTCTAATCTGTAACAATCTCTTTGAAATGGAACTAATTTCACATATCAGCCTAAGCAATTGAGATTATGTCTACAAGAGAAAACTAACCACCATAGTGTCTGTGTACTTAGGTTGTTAATGATGTGTCTATAAGGGATGAAGCTTCGGAGTACTAGTAAGGATATGATGATAGATCCTAGTGTTGAATATAAAGATTTATGTCCTTACAAATCAGAAACAGTCTATTTTGAGTCATAGCTTTCCAGGATTAATAAAAATGTCACATTTAAATGCTGCAACATTAACAATATGGTTGATACTCAAATCCTTACCATCCTATTAGTAAATATGGTAGATGAACAAAGTGGACATTTCTGGTTTCTTTGGAGACTCCGTTGTGTTATGTAATGTTTTTCTGGAAACTGTCTTATGTGGAGATGTTTTGCTGAGGCACACATAAGAGAATGTGTGATGTTTGGAAAGAGGCTAAGTAGAACCCAACTGAGAGTAATGATGCTCTTGCGTTGTTTTGCCTTGTAGCACATTGCTGGTCTTCGCTGATCTTCACTTGTAACTTCATAGAGAGAAACATACTAATGAACTTCCCATGGTATTCTGGCTACTTCTTGCAGCTTCTGTGGAATTGTGCCAATTCAGCAGAGCCTCATGGCTTCTTCTGAATTGAGCCTCTGCTACAGATGTGTCTTTGGTGTTTGCCAATTAGACTGGATTGCTGCTACTGATTCATATTTGGAATCATCCCAAAGAACTACTTCTAAACAGGTCTACAACCACCTTGTCCTGTTAACCATCTTTCTCCCCTACCTTTGGTCTGTGGGCTAGAAGGGAAGTTTAAGCATTTAAGAACCCTAATTAAAGTAGGTTTTGAAAATTCTAAACCTACACATGAGTCTCTCCAATTAAATAACATACTTATTTTATAGGGCAGTGGGTGATGTGCAGTAACATATTCTGGGTTATGTCTTGAGAGGTAGTCTTGGTTGGTAAGATAGTGATGCAGCCTATGGTGAATCAGAGAAGTGTACTACTACTAGAATAGAAGAAGAGTGTCTATGTGATAACTCATACATTGTAATAAGTTGATATTTACCTTCCAGTCACTTTGTGGAACAGAAGACATAAAAATCATGGAAACAATGCAATGGCAAGTAAGGAAAGAAAAGATCTGACATTACATTTAGAATGAGGAACACACCTTTGCTATTTCTTCATTTGTAATAAGAAATGAGGATAACTTAATCTGTGATTATCACATAAGCAGGTAAATGAGATTCAGTACACAGAATACAAGTGAAAACTGCAGTTAAATTCAATTTTAGGGTGAAATGTCCTTATCTTTCTTTTCTATTTTTCATATTTGCTATTTTTCTGTGTCCTATGGCACATTGGTCAGAACTGTTTGATGCAGGCTTAATTCAACAGACATTTATTTGGAGAAAAATAAAAGTTACAATCCAAGTTTAGGTATTGATCCATGTACTTAAAATCACACAGAGTACAACTCTAGGTGTGCATAATAGTTGACACAGAAGGAAAACTGACTGTACCTTGCATTCTGGACAACCATGACTTGGCTGCATTGATTCCAGAAGCCAGAGTGAAGTATACAACAGGAAAGAGAGAAAGACAGGAAGAAAACAGTTGAGAATAGAAGTAGACAGGAAATATGAGAATAGCTATCACAGAAGCAATATAGACTGCAACTGACTTGAGGCAGAAGATAATCTTAGAACTACAGTGAACAGCACTCAGATGTCTAATAAATGCTTTTTGTATAGTTATTCAGTATTTAGTGATACATTAATGACAGGCTAGGAATACAACATGTTAGCTACCTAAAAGCTGAATCCTGCCTTATGAGGGTTAGAAGAAGGTAATATGACAGTAATAGTATTAGGTATGCATTTAGTGTCCATTTCATTATATATTTCAAATCTTTTGCAGCTAAGTATTGTAGAACAGGCTTAAGTATTCAGATTACTTGTCTATCTGTTTAGCTTATTCAACTTTGCAATTTTCCAACTCAATCACTCAATGCATAGATAAAAGTATTCTTGTGTACTATAAAAGATGACACTGAGGCTACTGTTAGGGAAGATAGAAAATAAATTAATCCATTTAAAAACACAGAAAAATTCTTGAGAGTAATTTTCCATAACTTAATTTAAAAAAGAAACAAAAATTGTCATGAAAAAATTAAAATAAGGTTTTTTTTATTATTTGTTTGTTATTTTTGTCATATTCCCCTTAAAAGATGTGGTCAGATTGTATAGACAAATACATAACTTTTTTTCATTGTAAGTTTTGTACCTTCAATTATTACAAAGTTCTTATGATCATAACATATTCAAATGTAACATACACTCAATAATTAATTAAAATAATCATAAAAGATCCTCTTTCCTGGGATATGTGGCTACTTTATTGATTTTAGGTAGCACTATTAATGATTTAAAAATGCTTAAGGAACTAAAATTAGATCAATCATAACAACCGTTTTAACTTTGTAAAAAGAAACTCTTGCAGCAGGGGTATGAAATCAGAGCCTGTACACTGCTTGAGGTATACTGCCTTAGAATTATCTGATGTGTTTTTATTGGCAAACTAAAAATTTTGATTTTTTTCTCAGTAAAATGGAATATCAAAGAAATTGGAACCTGCCAGCGGTGACTGAGTGAATAAAGAGGAGATTCACAGCAATGCATAATCTAAGGCTCCTCTTCAGGCAAACCTCATGCTCAGAACACATTTCCATATTGTTTGTTTGCTTTTAAATCTGTTGGCACTTTATAGCACATAATGTATTTTTGAGGAATGTTTGATGTGTACTTAGAAGCATTTATTGTGGATTGGTACCATTTTCTACAAGCACCAATTAGGTTCTCAACCAACTAAAAATCTTATGAAAGATTTTATTAAGGAAATTGTCTTAGTCAGGGTTTCTATTCCTGCACAAACATCATGACCAAAAAGCAAGTTGGGGAGGAAAAGGTTTATTCAGCTTACACTTCCACAGGGGCCATTAATCACCAAAGGAAGTCAGGACTGGAACTCAAGCAGGTCAGGAAGCAGGAGCTGATGCAGAGGCCATGGAGGGATGTTCCTTACTGGCTTGCTTCCTCTGGCTTGCTCAGCTTGCTCTCTTATAGAACCCAAGACTACCAGCCCAGAATGGTAGCACCCACAAGGGGCCCTCTCCCCCTTGATCACTAATTGAGAAAATGCACCACAGCTGGATCTCATGGAGGCATTTCCCAACTGAAGCGCCCTTCTCTGTGATAACTCCAGCCTGTGTCAAGTTGACACACAAAACTAGCCAGTACAGAAATTATTTGTGAATTTTATTTGAATTACCATGTAAAGATATATGCTGAAATATTTGCAAAAAGTGTTAATTCCTAGGATTTCTTTCAAAATAATATGGATGGATGTAGGAAGTATGTAAGAGGAAACGTGAACTCCACTTGGCTAGTAAGTGAAAACTTTTGAAGATAAAGGATGGTCAGTTACTACACTACTCTCTCTACTTCTGTGCTGTACTTAACAGTTTCCAAGCAAAAATCAGTACTCAAGCATCTTCCCTACATTAAAGAAAAATTAAACCAGTGTTGCTATTAGCTGACAAAGTTTCTCAACACATCTCCATTTGTTTACTTCTCATGGTTACACCACATTAGTTTGGACAATATAAATAGCTTAGATAAAGTATAATAATTTGTAGAATCAAATCTCTGTTTTAAGACCATTTTCATGTACTTATTGATATATCAGAACATTGGTATTAGCATTAATTTTGTGATTAGTTATATTACATCCTTAAAGAATCCATATCATTTATTTAGTATTTTTATTTGGAGCTAGAGAATGAAAGACTCAGTTATGTGAAACTCATACTCAGCCATAAAGACCCAAAGGCCAGTGAACTTTCTTTATATCAACAAAGTATGCATGCCACAAAGAGTAAATGAAACATCTTTTATTTATATAGCAAAGTCACTGCTTCAAATGTTACTCTTTTTCACTACTTTTGACAGATTGATTTGGAAATATGTATATAAATTGGGTTTCATAAAAAGTCATTTTGTGACCATCAAAATATAGGATAATAATACTTACATTTTGTAAAAAATAAACAGTAAAGAAAGTTGATTTTCTAGTGAATTTAGGGAAGACAAGCTGTAGGCATAACGTTTTTGCACACTGTGTAAACGTTATCCTTGTGTTATTCAAATGCTAATTTCTCCGCCCTACTATCTTGTTCCAATCCAGACAGAGCATTGTAATGCTTCTGTCAAGAATCTCTGGTCTCAGTGAAGGGGTTTGCAACCCTATAGGAAGAACAGCAATATCAAACAACCAGATCCCCCAGAGCTCCGACTAAGCCACCAACCAAGGAGTACATATGGTTCCAGCTGCATATGTAGCAGAGCATGGCCTTGTCAGGCATAATTGGGAGGAGATTAAAAAAAAAGAATCTCCTGTCTCAAGTTTGTGTAAACATTCTTATCATTTATTCTCTGCCTTGTCAATAAAAACTGATTGCTCAGTGGTTGGACAGAAGAGAGAATCTGCCAGCCAAGGGAAAGAAGAGGGTGGGATGGTGGTGGTGGTGGTGGTGGCGGTGGTGGTGGTGGTGGCGGTGGTGAAGGTGGGAGTGGGTGTACAGGGAGTTAAAAGCAGAAGTCCATGAGAGCTCAGCTGAAGTATGAAGTATGGAAGGCTCTAAATGATTTGGCTGGGAGGTAGCCAGATTAGTTTAGGGGATGAAGACTGATGAATTAATTGCTCAGGTATAGAGGTGAAGCTTGAATGCATATCTCAGTCGGTTTGTGTGATTATTTGGGAACTAGCTAAGATTTAAAAATAAAGCTGCCATATTAATTTATACAGACATTTACATTAAAATGAACATTTATAACATGTTAGTTCTTGAAATTTGCCACAATTTCTTAAGTGATTTTAGAGTTACAATCTGACTGTGTGACACAAGAATGTTTCTCAAAAATAAAAGTGCTGCCTGCTTTCATGGAGAATGACTTTATGATGACCATTGCTCTCACCATTGATAACTTAATTCAAAATTTTAATTCAACCTTATCTACTAATTAGAGATGAATGTGATGGAGAGAGTAGACTAAGGACAGTGTAAGAAGGACATCCCAGGTTAGGCTTGTAAATTAAAGAAGGAAGATAATATCAGGATTGTTTAGAATGTGAGATGAAATACTTAGAAGACAATGCCTTGTACTTACCCTCGTCCTGGAAGTAAGTACACCTTAACAAATGGGTCAGAGTAGCCATTGTTGTCTCTGGGGACTAGGTTTCTTGCTTGAAGAATATGTATTATAAGATTTCCAAGATCATAGTTAATTTGAAGCTTTAAGGTGTAGAAAACAATTCCATGAAGAAAAATAAAAACAAATGAAATAGTATCAGTTAATACTTTACTAGTTCTTTTAACATTTTATAAGAACTTACCTTCTTCATCTCATTTTTATTTGAAACCAAACTGTTAATGCATGATTTAACTGGAAGGTCTTAGGCATATCTGGATTTGTAGTAAACATGTTGTTCATTTTTAATGGACTCTGCACAGTGAAGAGTCTTGACCTAGTGATAGTTCACTTAGAAGAAAAATTGTACACTAAATATTTATTATATTTTAATATTGAAAATTTGTTTATAGGAAAAGAATATACCTTACTGATATTCATTATCACAATTACAAGGACTTTGAAAATAAAATAAATAACTTATAAAAGTATTATAAAATAACATTTACATTTCATCAAAAATGAGTGGTGAAAAGAAAGGTTATATGGATAGGATACTATCCATATTAAGTTGTAAGATTTAAAACAAAAGTATAAATTTCATTTTTTCCTATTTTCTCCAAGATTAAGCTCATAGCTTCCTTTTCTATGCCACTTCTTATAAAGTAAGAGACTGAAATGACACTAACTTACTCTTTTGACTTTAGAAGCTGAAGAAGAAAGAAGACTATCGCTACAGTACTTATTGTCTGATCACATTGACATCAAAGAACAAGATTTACAGTTCAGACAAACATTTGAGGAACTGTCACAATTCAAAATCATTGAGCTTGGTATTTTTCTCTTTCATAATTGAAGTATCTTTTTGATGTTCTTCAGATTAAATTTTTAACTACTTAAAGCTTAACTTTAAGCTTTTCTAAGAAATCGAAATGGAGAGATCTGTATTTCAAAGAGAGAATATATGTATAAAAGTACTAACTTTTAAAAATAATTCATACAAAAACAGATACATAGTATTTACACTCAAGGTGGGGTAACCAAAATGAGTCAAATCTTTGCTTAAAACTTTAAAATTAAAAACATACTCATTATGGCACAGCTTTGATCTGGATATGTTTTTCAATAGATATAAATCTTTAGTTGCAAAATCAAACAGAGAAAAGTCTAGTCATCTCTGATGGCCATGACTATTGTGTAAATAACAAAGTAATGTGTCCTATGGGGAAAGCAAAGTCAGGGACATTTGAAAGTGTGACCTATGATACAATATAGGAGCACAAAGGTTAATAATCCATACTTAGCCCTCTCTGGAGTTCACTTCTAAATGACACTGCACCTAAGCTGTTTCTCACTGACATGGAAGCTTTCATGCTACCTCCAGAGACTCCAAACTTCACCATTCATTTCGAAAGACTTCCAAGGAGTTCAGGGGTCAGACCAGAGGAAGCATGGAGACCTGGACCATCTTCACACACAGGGTTCCAGTGTCTGCACCTTTATCATTACAATTCTGCACCATTGCCATATGGCTTTGTCACACAACAGGGGGAAATAACTGAAATGGAGGAGTTAGGGGAAGGACTGAAGGAGCTGAAGGGGTTTGCAATACCATAGGAAGAACAACAGTATCAGCCAACCAGACCCCCAGAACTCCCAGGGACTAAACAACCAACCAGAGAGTACACATGGAAGGACCCTTGGCTCCAGCAGCACATGTAGCAGATGATGACCTTGTCGGGCATCAGTGAGAGGAGAAGTCCTTGTATCTGCGAGGGCTAGATACTCCAGCCTTGGGGATTTTAGGGTAGTGAGGTGGGAGTGGGTGGGTGGGGAACCTCCCTCACAGAAGCAGGGGTAAGGGGGATGAGATAGGGAGTTTGCGGAGGGGAAACTGGAAAGGGGGATAACATTTGAAATATATATAAGTAAATAAAATAACCAATCAAAAAATTTAAAAAAACAAAAGAAAGCAAGAAAATACAGTTCACAACAGTAGCAAAATTATGGCTGCAAGGTAGCCATGAAAATACTTTTAAGATTGTGGGTCACCTCAACATGAGGAACTGAATTAAAGGTCACAGCATTATGAATGTTGAGAACTGTGAACTGCTCAGAGGTATTGTGTCAGGGCAAGTTTCGACTTCAAAATTAAGTTTTACTGCTGAAGGGTAAGATAAAGGAGATTAAACAACAGAAGAACACCAAACCAAACAGAAAGAGTAAGCATCAGTCTAAAGGCAAGAAGTTAAAAATATAGTAGGAAAAAACTCTAAAGAATCAAAACTTTGAGTGTTTCCTATGTTGCCTGTGGAATGATGAGAGACAGGTGTGGTGAAAATTCTTCTTATCACTGACAACCCGCAGAGGGACAGCAAGATCAGGAATACAGAGTATGTGGGGCCAGATCCCCCAGTTCCTTTCAGGATGGGTGACCTGGAAAACACTCCTCTGCAATTTGCTGCTTCACTTTAGCTTTTGTTCGTGTGTGAAGTCACTTCGCTAGTTTTCCAGTCTTTGTACATTTTCCATTGCAATATTATTAATTGCAATTGACGCATGACTTTTTATTACACCTCTCACCCCTCTCATCGGTCAGCCATGAGACAGCATGGAATACTCTGCTATACAATGTGAGGGATAATTTCCATCTTCTTGCATCCAAAGGCCTTTCTGGAAGCACAGTGTCTCAAAGCTGATTCCATCATTGCTTGATTTGGAGTGTGACAACTTTCTGTACGCTACTGTTGCCAGTCACACACTGTCCTCTGTAACTCTTGCTATCCTGTAAGTCCTTTGTGAGAATTTACTTTACATTATGTTGGAGAGATGCTCATTTTTTACTTACTGGAACCTTGCTGTCCCCTGGTACCTAATTTGCCCTGTGTTACTTCTTTCTATGTAGTGATATTTCTCATCTACCTTAAATTACATTTTGATATTACCCCAAACCAAATTCTAAAACTATTTTACTGTGACTCATGATATGATATAAACCGTGATAGTGCACTATTCAAATATAGAAGGATAGAAGGATATATGGAACTAAAGCTGAAATTTTCTGTACTTTTTATTCTATTTTCCAGTAAAAATTCTTTCAAATGATCTTATAAAAACAAAGTTTTTATGACCTACAGTATGACAATAACTTACCTAGGACAGCTATTTATTAGTTAGAAATCATTAACTTAACAAAAGACATCATTTGATTAATATAGCTTGAAAAGGCTTTCAGGCGTTTGGAAAGAGAAGCCGTGTGTGACACACTCTCAAGTACTCTCTTGTTGAAGCTCAGTCTGTATCGACTAAGTGCTCTTCAGTCTGGAATTTCAAAGCTATGACTGGTTTTCATGCACACACGTGTCTACACACCACGCTATCACATTGTGTTTCTTACATATCTTTGTTCAGGTTGTAGAAAATGAAAGAACCAGGCAAGCCATTAGAAATTCCAATAAACAAATGTTAAGAAAAACAAAACAAAAGGGTTATAGAATGATGGCATGAATAGCTTTCCATACCTGAATCTCTCCTGTAATTGGGTGAGAGGCAGTCTTAGTCGCATCAGTAGGCTGAAATATTGAAGACCACATGTTACATTAATAAACAAGGTTCTCATAGGTGTCTCTTTAACTGTATTTTGTAATTGACTTGTATTGGTTATAGCACACTGCCTACAAAATACATTTTATCCATTTGGTTGCTTCAGAATTATAGTACCCACTTATAATTCTCATAGTTCTTTAATTTTAGGACACATACATATAGTTTTCATTTTGAAAAACCCAATTTGAAGCCATGATTTTATGTCAGCAGTATCTTCAATTACTAAAAACAAAAATGAATGTTTAAAGTACTTTGCTTAAATATTTAGAGATTTTAAAGAGCTACATAGTAATGAAACAGTGTTTGCATAAGACTACCTAGGAATACAGAAGCTAGGATGAAAGTCATGGTCTGTGCCTCTCTCCAACTCCTTGCACAGCGAAACACTTTTCTTCTAACTCCCTGCAAGCAACATTTTTCTATGAGCTGACTACCTTTTAATTAATATTTATCTTTTCAGATAAGTTTTCATTTCCCTCATAACTCTTTAGGCAAATAAATCTTTCAAAGTGGGTTAGAAAGTGATCTAGCAACCAGGTATGGTGTCATGTGAGTAGATCACTGTGAATTCAAGGCCAGCCTGATCTAGATAGTGAGTTCCTGGCCATTTAATGCTGTACAGTAAAATTCTGTCTCAAAATAAATTAAACACTAATGAAATTACAGAAAGTGATTTTATAAACTAATTCATGCTCCATGATAAATACTTACTTATGAACTTCTTGCATTTCCATTATATATATAATTTCCAATATATATATATATATATATATATATATATATATATATATATATATATATATAGTCTCTGGCACCAAGTCTATCATAGAATATTAGGATATGATATGATATGGCACCTAGGTGGAGTGGCAGCCACCTTTATACATTCTTATCTATTTATGTTGATTTTATTTTAGTAATTGAATGTAAAACTGGAATATCCATTATAGTATCTTTGTATAGTTGTCTAGTGCAAGGAGATAAGAATGGATCAATTTGCATTCTTCTGCATGTTGACCTCCAGTTGAACCAGCACCATTTTGCTTTTTAAAAAGATGTATTCATTTTTATTTATATGAGCACACTGTTGTTATCTTCTGACACACCAGACAAGGGCATCAGATCCTATTACAGATGGTTGTCAGCCACCGTGTGGGTGCTGGGAATTGAACTCAGGACCTCTGAAAGAACAATCAGTGCTCTTAACCACTGAGCCATATATCCAACATTTAGTTACTTTCAAAATATAATTTTATTGTAGAATGAGCACAGTAAAATAAGTAATGCTATTTCAAATCTTGAAGCTACCAAAGAATAAAATTATCTCAACCCCTGGTGAAATAAAGAAGGTTACAGGTGTTCAAATCCATATATTTTAATAGTTTAGTTCATTCATAATATATGCTATTAACATCAGAGCTATGCTAGGGCTTCAAAGGGTTAACTACTTGCTATTGAACAACGATATTTTATTTAATATGTATTCCATTCTAAATTAATAAAACAAGAAAACTAAATGTTTAAAAAAGTTCTATACAAATGCCTGGACTTGTTTATACATTGAAAACAAGAAAAATAACAACCAACTTGGGTTTTTTCATCAAATATCCCCTCATTAGTATAAAAAATAAACAGATTTGAGAGGAAAATAAACTTATATTCTTTTTCAAGTTTCCTGGGATTCCTATGAAGACAGTGAGAAATTTTAAATTATGGGGTACAAATTGCATATACATATTGGATATTGTGAAAATTATTAGGTTACAGGAGTTACATTTCAAGTTTAGAGACACCCATACTCCTTTTGACTGGGTCATGGCTTTTGATGTTGTTTTTTTTAACTGTTGTAATAAAGCATGTACTTCAAGAAAACCAGTGAATTGGTACTGTGGACAAGGTAATGGGGCGCTAGTGCACAATCAGAGTTTGAGGAGTTGTGGCTTGCTTATCAGGTGCACATGCTCCATATATATACCTGGAGCTAGTAAGAAAGATATAAAAACAATATTTTTAATTTTACATGGAGGATTAAAAGATACCTATTAGGACTTAGTATACAGATACATATTAAATCATTTAGCCCTAATTATATTATAAATAGGACTGTCTTACCCATTTCTTTGGACTTTGATTGCCATGAAAAAATTATTTCAGCTTGCTTTTAATTTTATCAAATTTTTCCACAACTCTTTTCTGTCAGATATTAAATATTTTATTTTGCAACTTCATCTGCTCATCTTTTATCACTTCCTGTCATAATAGGTCAAAATATATTATCTTATAATAACTAATTCAATTCAAGTGTCTGAGACTTCTTGCTACAGGGTTTTACTAAAGTTTTGAGGATACCATGACAGCAAATTCCTATTTCATAAGAACACGTAAGATGAGTAATTACTTCTGTTAAATTATTACATCACCATTTAGAAAAGTTACCCAGATTTTCAAGATTAAAAACAAAGAATGATGGGTTAGAATTCCACTGCTTAAACTTTTCAAGACAAAACTGCACACTGAATTAGTTAAATCAAAATAATAACAAAATAATCTATTGTTAAATCAAGGATAGTGAAATTCTTTTGTGTTTCATATATACATTATGCAAAAGTTTTTATGTAAGAATCTAATAAAATATATCCTTTACAGGATGACCATTAAAATGGTTTTAAATTATAGAAAATAAATAAATCTATGTACCATTTATATGATTTTAAAACTCATTAAAATCAATGAGTCATATTTGGTATATGTTATTCAAAAACAATCATTCAAAATATTGTTAACGAACCAGCAATCGTTTATACCTAATCACTTAAATGCAGGAGAAATGCTAAACAGTGTCCTGGGGAGAGACTTTTGTCTGTGACCCCATGTTAAGGAACAGAGAAGCTAAAATTGACAAATGGAATTAAATCGAACTTACAAGCTTCTGAACAGCTAAGAAGACACACAACACATACAGACACATTCCTCAGAACAGAGACCGAGAACATCAGCAAAACATATCTGACAACTAATTTTCCCAGTATATAAGGAACTTCAAAAAACTTAACACCAGTACTGAAAATAACTATAAAAGTGGACCATACTCCTAAATAAATATTTATCAAAAACAAAGACATATCAATTGGTCAGGTCTAAATAAATAAATTAATAAATCAATAAACAAATAAATAAATAAGTTCATTTCCCCAACCCTCAGACCAACCATGGAGATTAACCTACAAACACTGAAGGAATGACTATTATTATTAAAAAGACTGGGATGGAAAGTACTAGAAAGACTGAGGTCACAAAAGAGCCCTTGAGCACTGTGGGTGGAACTGGAAAGTAGCACAGCCATTTTAAAAACTGACTACTAGATCCTAAATTGAATAGGCTGCAGCGATGCCTTCCTGGCCATGTCTAAAGGAATTGGAATCTGTCGTTTGAACAGGCCTTTTCATGCCTATGTATTAATGATATTATGCGATATTAACGACATAATGTGATGTTAACAACATAATGCCATATTAACAACATAACAATATATAACAGCATTATATAACAATATAATGTGATATTAACAACGGTAAAGTAATGATAACATCAGCTTGTCAGCTGATGAATTGATAAAGATAAAGAAAATGTGATATATACCTGATGACATATCACTGAGCTATAGAAGCATGAAATCCTGTTGCTGGTAACATGTGTGAATTAAAAAAATTAATCCAAGCACAGAAAAACAAGTAATGTATTATTTACTCACATAAGGAATCTTAATCTAAAAAAAATGACAAAATACAAAAACGTGCAGATAATTTGACAAAAAGCATCAAATAAAAATGTTTCAGAGATGTGTTCTAAACATCTAAATATATTTGTATGTTAATTATGAATTAAGTATTTTAGATTTAGAATACTATCATGCAAATTAATTGTAACATATGTTATTAATATATTTTATGTAATATACAATATGTGAGTATATTTTAAGCAATTTAATACTTAATTTAGTTAGCTTTATACCTACAGAAATAAAAAAATCCATATTCTGTACACTAGCTTAAGAACATATGGGATGTTTGGTTTTGCTGTTGCCTGGCATTAGGATACAAAGCTCCAGAAAACTGTTTAACTCATATTATGTAGGAGAGAAGAAACAAATGTATCATTAACTATTTACAAATATATTATTTAGCAAAGGTACGTGTTTAAATAAAAAGGAAAAAAAAGATGAATAGATAGTAGGTCTTCTCTTTAAGGTACATCTTTACATTTAAAAATACACATATGCATGATATATATATATTCCAAAATAATAAAGTTAGTGTCACTGCCAAGAATTAAATAATTTTTGTACTAGAACTATCCAATAGAGAATATTTGTGAGTCAGACAGGTAATTGAATTTTTCTAATAATCACAGTAAAAAAAAGCAGAAAATAGTGTATGAATATTTATATTTATCCTAAACATTATCACTTCACCATGCTAGCAAAATAAAAATTGTGTTGAGATATTCTAGTCTTTTCTTCGCATAAAGTCACTGGAGTTTGACCTACACAGAGAAATCATCTGAGGTCAGCTACACGTGACTAGCACTTTCTCTTTGGACAATGGAACACTAGAACTATGTATTTGAGCCAAATGTTACAAATCTACACTGGCTCAAATTATTGGCAAAGGAAAGAACGGCTGCATGCAGTAACAGCTGATGATACCATATTCCTAATGCTGTTCTATTTCTAGAGTTTTCATTTTCTAAAGTGTGTAACCCAAAGCTAATATATATGATATGATATATGATATGATTGATATGATGTAATGAATATAATATAAAACATATTATAGAAAGGCAAATTTATAAATTTGCATTTATAACAAGAACCGGGATTCACAGGAACAGGGACTGACATTTTAATTCATAAATATTTTTCATACTGTTCTACACGCCAGTGAACTATAATATGTGCTCAGGGGGAATAAAAATAGTTCTTAAGTGATGTGTGTAGCCAGAAAGGAGAATAAAATTAGAGTCTGATAACTGGAATCCATATACAAATTGTCTTAAGACTCACAAGAAGCATCTTTGGAAGGAAGAAAGGATGCAAGCAGGCAGGCTGGAAGGCTAGGGGGCAGGGAGGGAACTGGTGGCATGGGAGGAGGGTGAGAGGAGGAAGGGAGGAGGGATGGGAGACTTGTAGTTTTCTGATTCAGAAACTCTTTTCCTGCTGTGTTTTCTTCTTGGGAGGGAGGTCCCTTTCTTTCTAAATTGGTTCTTAACCACCACCTCTTCTGATCCCACCAGCCTAGGTGTCCTCGCTCCACTCACTGTGGCCTAGAATCTGTTCATCTGCAATCTTCAAACTTTAAGAAGGATCTTATAATGTAGCTGGAGAAGTTACAAAACCTAGGTTCCTGAGCTCCATTCTTACAGATTTTTGAAATAGTCTGTACTGTAAAAACAAAACAAAACAAAACAAAACCGCACTTCTAACACATTCCCAAAGGGTTTGCCTCAGCTGCTCAGCCAGGAGCACAGTTTAGAAGCACTTGTCTCCTTGGAGTGAGAGGGAGGAAACTTTCCCATCTTTGTACTCTGGAAGAGGGTGACTTCTGAACTGTAATGGTCATGGGCAAGTGTTGGTGGAGTGAAAGCCAGAGCTGAAACGCTCATACATGCAATATTGATCACAAGGATGTCAGGACAGCTATGCTAATAACATTAGATCTACTACTATTTCTAAGGATGGAAACTTATATTCTTTCTGGGTCATTTTAGAATGATTAGAGGTGTGCCCTAGGAGAGAAGGCCCAGCGGACATTCAGGTATCAGGAAGGCCTCCTAAATAGCAGAGTGACTTGTCAGAACCGTTACGCGTAGGATTGTCATCTGCTTTTGCAGGGATGAAGTGCAGCTGCACTGGCCACGTTTAATTCCCCAGCCTGGAAATGCTTGTTTCAAGTGAAGCCACACATGTGAAGAACAAGCCACCCACTGTAACTGGAATAAGATCCAGAATGGTGCTCAAACGTTATTGCTATTCTTTATTTCTTTTTATCCTAAATTATTTCAATTTCTTTGTACTTTTTTTTTTAAAAAAAAATTATGTTAGTATACAGACACACTAGAAGAGGGCATCAGATCCCATTACAGATGATTGTGAGTCACCATGTGGTTGCCGGGCATTGACTCAGGACCCCTTCTTTGCACTTTTTACTGAGAAAAATCTGTTTATCTTTTGGTTGTAAAGCTAATATTCTTTATAGAAGGAAATTTAGATTTGTGGAACAATGACCCCCTACCATACATCAAAAATGGAAAGTAGCACATTGTTCAAAGTTGGTATTCTAAAACCTGAAATATCTTAAGATTCTTTATTTGGGTCAGTTAAGTGGTCAGAAGAGAGAAATATTTGTTTCGGTAGACTATTAGGGCACGACCCATCACAAGAAAACGTCACAATCTCATTTCGCTTCCCATCTACTTTTGTCTAGATTAAAACACCAGAGTCAGCCTCTGTGGTGACATGGGGCTCTTCTCACCTTGGTGCCGCTGTGCTTCTTTTTGCTTACTGAAGGCGACCCTGGCTGCCCAGGGCTGGGAACAGAACTGGATCCTGCTGATGTGGGACCTGAGTGAGCGTGAGACCCTTTCTCCACGACTGACGACATGACCAGTGGGGACTGCTGGAGTGAGACTTTCTGCAGCTCTGCTGCCAACTGCTTGGGATCCACGCCTGGAGACTTTGCCTTATCCACTAGAACAAAAAGAAAGGCTTTATGTCTTGGGTCTGTATGTTGGGCACTGGTTAGAGTTCTCACTGATGATGTAATCGTTACTTAGAGACTAAATTAAGCTTTCAAAACCAAATGTACTCAATGACAATTTTATGTATCTATTACTGGGGAAATCTAGAAGGTTGAGCTAGGAGTATTACAATGATGAATTACAGGGAAAATTTTATCCCAGCACTTGGGAGGCAGAGGCAGGTGGATTTCTGAGTTCGAGGCCAGCCTGGTCTACAAAGTGAGTTCCAGGACAAGCCAGGGCTACACAGAGAAACCCTGTCTCGAAAAACCAAAAAAAAAAGAAAAAAAAGAAAAAAAAAAAGAAAATTTGAAGTTCTATTAAGTCTTCAGAAAAATTCTTTGAATGTTTTATGGAGTGAACTGTGGGGATGTGGGGATGACCAAACACCTTATTTTATTTCCAAGAACATGCTGCATGAACATTTTCTCTCTTCTAAATATTCCATATTTTGTTCTTTATAAAGAAAATTTCACAGAGTATGTGATATTTATGTATGTATGTATGTGTGTGTACATAATGTATGTATGCATGCATGCATGTATGTATATATGTATGTATGTATGTATGTTTGTATGTGTGATCTCTGTTGAACCTAGTCTATTTCCATAACTCAGACTTCCCAGAATCATTGTAATAACAAGAGCCAAAGACCAAGTTGTGCTGAAAAAAATTAGAAACTAAAAATTATATGATTTAAAAAGAAATGGCTCAAGGATTGTCTTCACAAGACGAATTCATATTTAGGCAACTTAAAACATAAATTTATGTAGTACATATTTAATATGTATTTCTTGCCTAGTCTAACAGTTAAATATATAACACACTTCATCAGAAAGCTAATAATGTAACTTGGAAAAGTTTTGGTGTCACAATCATAATCATATACATGTATACAAATCTGTAATTCTGTTTGCATGTATGTCAAACAGGTTACTTATGCACAAACTTATTCATCCATCTTTGAAATCAGATTGCTGTCACCTACCAACTTTTGGTGGCTCATGAAGTTCCAGGTGCTGGGGATTTTCGGAGTCTGACAACATATTGAGGTCCCTAAAAGTTAAAACAGATTATTAAGAAAGACACTGAGGAAGCATGAAACAAAAGGCACCTTTTCCAACTGCCCTGATGTTATTTTCAGGAGGTCAATGAGAAGTGGTTCATGATATAAAGCAACCCCAGGCATGCTCACCTGGCTAAGCCAGTACATATTAGCAATGTTGTCAAAAGTCAAAGCTGATAAAAATGATCATTTAAGGTGAAATCTTTATGAATTAGGTGTAAGCCATTTCAAAATATTACACACATTTATGGAATCCAAGTAGGATCTGGCCTCCTTTTAAATGACACGTTTTAATAAAAGTGTGGAAGGGAGAGAGTTGGAACATAATCAGAAACTGACGGCTTGATTCTGTCTATACCTTACTTAGCCTTTGATTCAGAACACTAGAAAGCCATAAACCTTGTATTTGCTTCATTTTCTGTTTCCTGAATCTCTTGCTGGCTGGCAAAGGTTCCACCTTAACAATTTTAAATTAAAAGAGACATGATAGCCAAAAAATGGAAACAGAAAGATGGGGAAAAACTCACAGTCTTACACATATTTCTGCTTCCCCACTTTGCTGACTAATGATGCTCTGCACTTCTTCATATGTTTTAGAAGTTAAGGGGATCCCGTTCCATTCCAAAACTTGCATCCCTAAAAAGACAAATTTGAGTATAAAATTAAACATGTGTACCATCTTCAGTCTTAGTTCTTGGGTACAATAGACATTTTGCTTGCTTTTAAGAGCCAAATCAGCACACCATTTCAGAGAACATTGATTCAATGTTCTCCAGAACATTATTAGATAGTCAGATATAAACTTACCTGAGTGCATAATACATGTTGACAACATGCAAGTTTTGCTTTTGGAAACCTATTAATTCTTAGCAAATACATGCACTCTGTTCACACTCTTAGGGAAAAAATACTGAATAAACATACAAGTAATTGCAACCATTAACTTAAGAGTATTGAGTGCCACATTCTTTCATGGAAGGGAGTGGTAAGAAGTCACTAGGATTTCCTGATGAAGCTCTGCTCCTGAGTTTCACCCAGATAAATAAGGTCACACTTTGTGTCTTCTATTTCACTGCTTGGCAGATGTTTCTGAAGACAATAGCATGAATGTCACAGGAAGGCCAGCCTTGTGAGTCTGTGACCTGTGCAGCCTTGTGAGTCTGTGACCTGTGCAGTAGTACAAGGCTCTGTATTCAGGAAGGTCCTGTGTTGTTCTTGGTAATCTTAAAAATTTACTTTTTCATTTGTTAAGCAGAATCCAATAAATTATGTGCCCCTCCTGCCTGGTCAAGGCATTTTATTTATACTATGTATCTGAAAGGATAATTTTATGCAAAAGAAAATAATAAAATAATAATATTCAATATTTAAATATTTTACATCCAGGATTTTTGCCTAATTTTGTGAGTTGTCAAAATTACCCGAGTGAGTATTTGAGACAACTGTAAAATACAGCTATATGAGACGAGTCCGCACTGTAGAAAATCATCTCATAGAGTTCCCAGATAATTGTAAATGTTATCAAATTTACCTTTCAAAAAATGTCCATATGTCATGACACAATAAATTAAAAATATAATTATTGATCTATTACATCTTTAATAAACTCCACATTGTGTAATTACATTGTGCTTAGTTCAGCACTGGTTCAATGCAAAATTATAAATACCATATGGTTGTGTCTAAGTTTTAGTGGTATTATACAAATCAGAAGAAATGTTGTCAGTTGCAATTAAGTGAAGGAAATGCCTTTATACTATAGTGGAATAACAGAAGAAGTCCATCAAAAGGCTCAAAGTAACACAAAAAAGACTTTTCTATAACTTACTCCAAGAAACCTTTTTCTTCAGATGGGCCTTAGGTTTATTTCAACCGTCCCAGCTGTTGTACACAGAAAATAAGAAAATCACATAAAAGACAATGATACTGAGAAAGGCTCAACACAGCGAAAGCAGAAAGCAAAGCACTTTTTTAAAGCCAGGAGGAAAACCTACATTTATTCTAAATTGAAACTTAATGCTATAATGATTTAGAAATTACCTCTTCACATTTCTATAGAATCATATTCTAAGAAAAGAGTCATAGGTCTATTTTTTTCTGATGCATTTGCCTGTTCATGTTTTTACATTTTAGAACAAAGGGAACACTACCAAAACTTAATTATCTAATGGAATAAACAGGTGTCCGGTCATAATGAAGGGAAACACATTTTATACTGTCAATAACATTGCTGACCTGATTCTTGCCAAGGGACGCATATGATACTTTTAAACTCTGAGGAGCACTCCACCCCATACAGACACCTGCACTTTTATCTTTTTTTCATATTAGTCTATGTATTGGAGAAAGCTGAAAATATCCTGCTAGTTCTTTTGTCCTGGTCTGGTACACACGCTGATGTATTATGAAAGGAGTAGCTACTTTCAGCAGTTATTTAATGCTTCCCATGCTACTGCCCTTACTTTCTGTAAGAGAATGGAATGCTACTAGTATTAATTTCATAAAATATTTATAGAATTATGAGTTAAACATCATGGAATTTCAAAGCAATAGATTTGATTCAAGACAGAAACAAAATGAAGGATAACAACTGGAGAATCATCTCAGTAGTTACTTAAAGGACATTTGACATTATTTAAACAGATTTCATAAAATGAAGAATGAACTTGGTATAGAAGAAATGCATCACAGTTTAAAAGAAGTATAATAAGCCAATGGTTAATACTGCAAGGATTAAAGACTGAACACTTCTCTCTGATCTAGAATAGAGATGTCCATGTCCAGTCCTTTTACTCAGCATAGATCTTAAAGTTCTAGTTCAGGCACTCATGCAAGAGAACTAATTAAAGGAAAGGCTCCAGGACTAAAAGAGAGCAGTCAGACTCTTACTGCACACAACACACACACACACACACACACACACACACACACACACACACACGCACACGCACAACACACACACACATGCGTGCACACACACACACATCACACACACACACACATCACACACACACACACACATCACACACACACACACACACACTTCACACACACACACACACATCACACACACACACAGTCTTACAACCAGAAAGCCATAAACACTTTACCAAATAGCTATTTAGGGCTGATAAATTTAAAGAAGTTTCAAGATCCAAGGTAAACATACAAAAATCAGTAGCACTGCTCTAAGGATGGTATATTAACTGCAATAGAAATCAAGAAAGCAAACTCTTTTACAATGATGTAAGCTTTAAAAAATAAAATAGCTAGGAATGGCTTTACTTAGTTATGTGAAATATCTTCAGAAGATGAAGCATAAAGCGCTTATAAAAGCCATTAATGAGGATACAAAGAAATGGAAATGTAATTGTATGTCCACAGTCTTTAAGAATGAACGATGTTAAAAATGCTTATATATCCAAATTCTTCTGCACTCAAATCAATTCCTATTTAATATCAAAGACATTCTTCAAAGAAAGGTTAGAGTTTTAATGTATGTTTGGAAGTTAAAAAGTCTCAAATATGAAAATCTATCTTGAGAAAAAATTGAAGCAGGAAACATTATAGTGCCACACTTAAAAATGTTTGATATATTTATCTACTGTAAAATCCTACATACTAATTTATGAAAACTAATATGGGTAAAAACATGTTGAAGCTTAAATTCTCCAGATATTCTATAATGTATTATTTTACCATTTAATAATTTAAGTGTATTTTCAATCTTAAAGTACCTTGTTTAGTAGATTATAAAAACAATCCTAGTAAATACTATGCATGTGAATGTGTATTACTTAGAATCATAAACAAACATTAATATTTATTAAGGATTTAAGTTTTATCAAGAAACATCCCAAATGGGTTGTCAAATTTGAGAGCTCACAGATGACATCACAATGATATTCATCGACAGTGCCTATTACACGTTACTAGTAAAAAATTTAAGACAAATTCTGAATTTTTGTCAAGTATGCAACAGTGATGGCTTGCTATTCCAACCTATAAACTCAGTAAATTGTTGTGGGTCAGTAGAGGGGAGGGAGACATTTTAACAAAAGAAGGATGGGAAGGTGAGGGTAATGGAGCACACGTGACATAAGGAGGAGGAAAGAAAGTTTTGGGCACGAAGGGACCCATACAGATGACTCTCAGGGCACCAGGGAAAGCAATGTGGTTGAAGGATGGGTTTGAACAGAATGTATGACACATAGGTATGCAAGTGCCACAATGAAATCCAATAGTATGTACCTAAAATTTAATTTTAAAAATCCTATTGAGGTTTTAGATGTATCAAATATTATTAAATCAGAAGCCAGCACAAGTTTCTAAACTAATGTTTTAAAGCAAAGGTGCTCTAGCTTAATCTGTTATATATAAAAAAGAGATGCATAGTAGCTTAAACAGTTTGCTTAACACTAGGAGATTGTTGAAGATTCTACTTGTATGCAGCAAATAACCATATAATGTTAAGCATCATCTTTGTCTAAGAATGATATTATTCAGTGCTACTGGGATATAATCCTATTATCTAATAGAAAGTAACGAATAGAGGAAAGATTCATGAAATTAAAAGTACAGAATCAGTTTTAGCGAAGGTGCTTTAGGTTTTCCAAAGAGTTAGGAACTCTCATTCTGTTTGTGTGTGTAGATAATTCCATGGTGGATGGCATTGCCTCAAATAAAAATGGCTACAAGACATACCAAGGTTCTATGACTTCCATTGAACCCAGAAATTTTCTTGTAAATGGCAGGGCACAGTAAGGAAGTCCCTGACCTTGGAGGAGGTGCCCAGGCTATGAACGGCATCCTCAGTCTTGTAGATTATTTTCAGTAGTCCAGAATATATGATTCCTAAATGACTACATATGAACATATATATGTATATATATATTACTGAATCTAGAACAGCAAACAGCAATTAATATAAGCAATTAAATTTTCTACCAACAGTTGAAAAGACAACTGGAGCTAGTTACATTTGATTTATAGAAACAAAGTAATATAATTTGTGTGTGTGTGTGTGTGTGTGTGTGTGTGTGTGTGTGTGTGTGTGTTCTTTAATACCAATATAGCAAATCCATGCTTTCAAAAACAGAGAATATAAGGGAATAATATTCCTATGATATGTGTTCCAAACTTGAGTTTTTCTTTTAGTTTGCAATGATCACTAAAACAATCAACCATTACAGTCCAGGAAGTACTGGACTGTAATACTTCCTGGAAGTATTGATACACATGCCAAAGTCAATTTATGACTATAATCTGTTGTCTTAGAATACTATGTATTATTAGAATAAGATAAAATCAGAAAGCTACTGAATAAATCAGAAGATAATGGGCATGTTAGTATAATTTGATTGATCCCCAGGAAAAATGTAATATGCATAATGACACTATCTTATTTTAAGTGGATTTGTGTTCAGAAATGTAAAAACATTTTGTAATTGAACTTATCAGTTGATTTTGTTGATATACTCAGGGAGGATGTTTCTAATGACCTTCTAATTATTCATATTAGCATATTAAAACTATCACATCTAAAGAATGTCATGTCTAATTAATATAAACAGACTAAGTAAAAAAGTATAGGAATCATGCCAAGGTGCATAGTGTAACTGAGTGGACAAAGGAAGTTAAAAAGGACAAAACACCCAAATGATTATCTCTTCCATTTTAAGTGGCCAGGATGAATCATTAAGGGCTATAACTTTAGTTATGTTATTAATTCTTTTTTATATTCATATATTCTTATCTATTTATTTTTTAATGTCATGAAAATGTAATCTTTCAGTCATGTAATGGATTTTTAACACAGAATATCATCATTTTGTTTCACAAATATTGTTTCTTAATAAACATAAGTGCTATTGAACAGGTAGCAATATCATGAACTCTCCTGAGCATCTTCATAAGGAAAATATAAATTTTATTTCATAATATTGTTTGGTAGATCAAATGCAAAGGATGTTGCAAACATTTCTGAGATATGATTTTAAAATTTTGCACAAATAAGAAAGGATGAGAACTGTAATTGATAAAGAACATTGGACAAGGAATCTTGCAATCAATTTTAGCATTAAATGGGAAATTCTAACATTCTTATAATTCTTGAATGTAGAAGGAGAGTGGATGTTGGTAGGGGACTAAGACTCAGAGAAAGATCAGTGTGTTGAGAATTTCAGTTACAGGATAAATGATTTGGAGAAACTCACACTCATGGTGAATGTAGCGGGTAAGACTCTGTGTACCTGATGCATGCTATGAGTGAATCTTAAATTTTGTCACCAATAAGTAAGTGATCTGTGCAAATTAGCTTAGTTCTTAGATCATTTCATGAACACATATAGCAACCTAAGAAAGTATTACAGTAGAAACAGGTTTTGAAAAAAAAATTAAAATATATTTGGTTCATTTAACATTGTTTGTAGTGTATGTTATATTGATAAACTGCTATGTACTATTTGAGCAGTACTTTGGCAAACTGGGAAATTATCTACCTTAAGACACATTATACCACTGTTGGCTATATGCCAAAGGACTACTCATTCTACCATAAGTACACTTGTTTTGTTTTTTGTTGCTGTTGTTGTTGTTTTATTAGATATATTCTTTATTTACATTTCAAATGATTTCCCCTTTCCTGGATCCCCCTTCCCTGAAAGTCTTATAAGCCCTCTTCCCTCCCCCTGTTCCCTAATCAACCCCTTCCCTCTTCCCTGTCCTGGTATTCCCCTACACTGCTGCACTGAGCCTTTCCAGGACCAGGGGCCTCTCTTTCTTTCTTCTTGGGCATCATTTGATACGTGAATTGTTTCTTGGGTATTCCAAGCTTCTGGGCTAATATCCGCTTATCAGCGAGTGCATACCATGTGTGTTCTTTTGTGACTGGGTCACCTACAAAGGAAGACATTCTCCAGGTCCACCCACTTCCTAAGAATTTCATGAATTCATTGTTTTTAATAGCTGAGTAGTATTCCATACTGTAAATATATCACATTTTCTGTATCCATTCCTCCATTGAGGGACATCTGGGTCCTTTCCATCTTCTGACTATTATAAATAGGGCTGCTATGAACATAGTGGAGCATGTGTCCTTATTATATGCTGGAGAATCCTTTGGGTATATGCCCAGGAGCAGTATAGCAGGGTCCTCTGGTAGTATTATGCCCAGTTTTCTGAGGAACTGCCAGACTGATTTCCAGAGTGGTTGTATCAGCTTACAATCCCACCAGCAGTGGAGGAGTGTTCCTCTTTCTCCACATCATCGCCAGCAGCTGCTGTCTCCTGAGTTTTTGATCTTAGCCATTCTGACTGGTGTGAGGTGAAATCTCAGGGTTGTTTTGATTTGCATTTTCCTGATGACTAAGGATGTTGAACATTTCTTTATGTGCTTCTCAGCCATTCGATATTCCTCAGGTAAAAATTCTTTGTTTAGCTCTGTACCCCATTTTTTTAATAGGGTTATTTGGCTCTCTAGAGTCTAACTTCTTGAGTTCTTTGTATATACTGGATATAAGCCCTCCGTCAGATGTAGGGTTGGTAAAGATCTTTTCCCAATTTGTTGGTTGCCATTTTTTTCCTTTTGACAGTGTCCTTTGCCTTACAGAAACTTTGTAATTTTATGAGGTCCCATTTGTCAATTCTTGATCTTAGAGCATAAGTTATTGGTGATTATCATCACACCTAAAGAAATTTCCCTGCCTCGATAGCATATGTAGATTCCTCCAATTATCCTGGGAGTATGATGTGATTATTGGTTTGTTCAAATTAAGTCCTAACTGAAATCCACACATGTGGTATCTGGTTATTTTGTTTCCTAAGGCTCTGGTGATTGGGAGCAGGTTTCACTCCATGCTGTCTTTCTGGGTTCCTTCTTAGATTTTTTTAATTGAAAAAGGAAATAGAAACATTTTATGATAGAATTGAAGATTTACATGGGAAATATTTCTAATAAAATTGTAGAAAAATATAAAATAACAGTAAAATTGAAGATTATCATGGAAAATTACAGATAAAATGGAAGGCATAAAAATATTTCTAAGTTAATTGAAGGTGGAATTATAAACATTTTCTGATAAAATTGAAGATCTATAAGGAAAATATTTCTGATAAAATTCAAGAAATATATAGAAAAACATGTTAAAATTGACTATTTCATGGAAAATTATACTTATAATCTGGTAGAAATAAAAATATTCCTATGTTGACTAAAGTAGAATTATAAACATTTTCTGATAAAATTGAAGATTTACATGGAAAATATTTCTGATAAAATTGAAGAAATATATAGAAAAAATTTTGAAATTAAAGATTATCATGGAAAATAATACAGTTAAAATGGTAGATATAAAAACATTACTAAATTGATTGAAAGATGAGTCACAAATATTTTCTGATAAAATTGAAGATTTACATGAAAAATATTTCTGTTAGACTATGTTTTTTTTGTTGGAGAATTGAGTCCATTGATGTTATAAGATATTAAGGAATAGTGATTGTTGCTTCCTGTTATTTTTGATGTTCTTTTTATGTTTGTGTGATTACTTTCTTTTGGGTTTGTTGGAAAAAGATTACTTTCTTGCTTTTTCTAGGGTGTAGTTTCCCTCCTCCTATTGGTGTTTTCCACATATTATTCTTTTTTTTCTAAGTTTTTTTTTTATTTACACTCCAAATCATTTCCCCTTTCCCGTTTCCTCCCTCCCCGAAAGTCCCATAAGCCCCCTTCCCTCCCTCTTTTCTCCATTCAACCCCCTCTCCTTTCTCTGTCCTGGCATTCCCCTACATCCAGTCTTTCCAGGACCAGGGGTCTCTCCTTCCATCTTCTTAGAAATCTATTGATATGCGAATTGTATCTAGGGTATTCCGAGATTCTGGGTTAATATCCCCTTATCAGTGACTGCATACCATGTGTGTTCTTTTGTGATTGGGTTACCTCACTAAGGATGATATTTTCAAGTTCTGACCATTTGCCTAGGAATTTCGTGAATTCATTGTTTTTAATTGCAGAGTAGTATTCCATTGTGTAGATATACCACATCTTCTGAATCCATTCCTCCGTTGAGGGACATCTGGGTTCTTTCCAGCTTCTGGCTATTATAAATAAGGCTGCTATGAACATAGTGGAGCAAGTGTCCTTATTGCATGCAGGTAAAGCCTCTGGGTATATGCCCAGGAGTGGTATAGCCGGATCCTCTGGGAGTGTCATGCCCAGTTTTCTGAGGAACCGCCAGACTGCTTTCCAGAGTGGTTGTACCAGCTTGCAATTCCACCAGCAGTGGAGGAGTGTTCCTCTTTCTCCACATCCTCGCCAACAACTGCTGTCTCCTGTGTTTTTGATCTTAGCCATTCTGACTGGTGTGAGATGGAATCTCAGTGTTGTTTTGATTTGCATTTACCTAATGACTAAGGATGTTGAACATCTCTTTAAGTGCTTCTCAGCCATTAGATATTCTTCAGGTGAGAACTCTGTTTAGCTCTGTACCCCATTTTTTAATAGGGTTACTTGCCTCTCTGGAGTTTAACCTCTTGAGTTCTTTGTATATATTGGATATTAGCCCTCTGTCGAATGTAGGGTTGGTAAAGATCATTTCCCAGTTAGTTGGTTGCCCCTTTGTCTTTTAGACAGTGTCTTTTGCCTTGGAAAAACTTTGTAATTTAATGAGGTCCCATTTGTCTATTCTTGATCTTAGAGCATAAGCTATCGGAGTTCTGTTCAGGAAATTCTCCCCTGTGCCCATATGTTCAAGGTTCTTCCCTAGTTTCCTTTCTATTAGTTTCAGTGTGTCTGGTTTTATGTGGAGATCCTTGATCCACTTGGAATTGAGCTTAGTGCAAGGAGATAAGAATGGGTCGATTTGCATTCTTCTGCATGTTGACCTCCAGTTGAGCCAACACCATTTGTTGAAAAGGCTATCTTTTTTCCACTGGATGGTTTTAGCTCCTTTGTCAAAGATCAAGTGACCCTAGGAGTGTGGATTCATTTCTGGGTCTTCAATTCGGTTCCATTGATCTACATGCCTGTCACTGTACCAATACCATGCGGTTTTTAACACTATTGCTCTGTAGTACAGCTTGAGGTCCGGGATACTGATTCCCCCAGAGGTTCTTTTACTCTTGAGAATAGTTTTAGTTATTCTGGGTTTTCTGTTATTCCAGATGAATTTTTGAATTGCTCTTTCTAACTCTATGAAGAATTGAGTTGGGATTTTGATGGGGATTGCATTGAATCTGTATATTACTTTTGGTAAGATGCTCATTTTTACTATATTAATCCTGCCAATCCATGAGCATGGCAGATTTTTCCATCTTCTGAGGTCTTCTTCAATTTCTTTCTTCAGAGACTTTAAGTTCTTGTCATACAGATCTTTCACTTGTTTGGTTAGAGTCACGCCAAGATACTTTATATGGTTTGTGGCTTTTGTGAAGGGTATCATTTCTCTTACTTTCTCAGCCTGCTTATCCTTTGAGTATAGGAAGGCTACTGACTTGCTTGAGTTGATTTTATATCCGGCCACTTTGCTGAAGTCGTTTATCAGCTGTAGGAGTTCTCTGGTGGAGTTCTTTGGGTCACTTAAGTATACTATCTTATCGTCTGCAAATAGTGATAGTTTGACTTCTTCCTTTCCAATTTGTATCCCTTTGACCTCTTTTTGTTGTCTAATTGCTCTAGCTAGAACTTCAAGTACTATATTGAAAAGATATGGAGAGAGAGGGCAGCCTTGTCTAGTCCCTGATTTTAGTGGGATTGCTTCAAGTTTCTCTCCATTTAGATTGATGCTGGCTACCGGTTTGCTGTAAATTGCTTTTACTATGTTTAGACTTGGTTGTGGTGGCGCACGCTGGTAGGATTTGCTGAAGGAGGCAGAGGCAGGAGGATCACGAGTTCGAGGCCAACCTGGGCTACATATTACTCTTTGTAGTGCTGAATTTGTGGAAAGATACTCTGTAATTTGGTTTTATCATTGAATATCTTGTTCTCTCCATCTATGGTAATTGAGAGTTTTGCTGGGTATAGTAGTTTGAGCTGGCATTTGTGTTCTCTTAGGATCTGTATGAGATCTGCCCAGGATCTTCTAGCTTTCATTGTCTCAGGTGAGAAGTCTGGTGTAATTCTGATAGGCCTGCCTTTATAGGTTACTTGACCTTTTTCTCTTACTGCTTTTAATATTCTTTCTTTGTTTAGTGCATTTGGTGTTTTGATTATTATGTGCTGGGAGGACTTTCTGGTCTGGTCCAATCTGTTTGGATTTCTGTAGGCTTCTTGTATGTTCATGGACATCTCTTTCTTTAGGTTAGGGAAGTTTTCTTCTATAATTTTATTGAAGATATTTACTGGCCCTTTAAGTTGGAAATCTTCGCTCTCTTCTATACCTATAATTCTTAGGTTTGGTCTTCTCATTGTGTCCTGGATTTCCTGGATGTTTTGGCTCAGGAGCTTTTTGTATTTTGCATTTTTCTTTGATTGTTGATTCAATGTTTTCTATGGTATCTTCAGCCCCTGATATTCTTCCTTCTATCTCTTGTATTCTGTTGTTGATGCTTGCATCTATGACTCCTGAATTCTTTCCAAGATTTTCTATCTCCAGGGATGTCTCACTTTGTGATTTCTGTATTGTTTCTACTTCCATTTTTAGATCCTGGATGGTTTTGTTCTGTTCCTTTACTTGTTTGTGTGTGTTTTCCCATAATTCTTTAAGGGATTTTTATTTCCTCTTTAACGGCCTCTACCTGTTCACCCATGCTCTCCTGTATTTCGTTCAGGGATTTTTGTGTTTCCTCCTTAAGGACTCTTACCATTTGACCCATGTTCTCCTGTATCTCTTTAAGGGAGGTATTTATGTCCTTCTTGATGTCTTCTAACAGCATTGTGAGATAGGACTTTAAACCAACTTTTGCTTTTCCGGTGTGTTGGGGTGTCTAGGACTTGCTGTCCTGGGAGAACTGGGCTCTGATGTTGCCAAGCAGCCTGGGTTTCTGTTGGTAGAGTTCTTGTACTTGCCTTTTGCCATCTGGTTATCTCTGGTGTTAGTTGGTCTTGATGTCTCTGGCTGGAGCTTGCCCTCCTATGGGCCTGTAAGCCTGTATCTGTACTCCTGGAAGACCAACTTTCTTCTGGCAGGGTCTGTGCACAGAAAGTAGTGGAGCTGTCTGGTTCCCTGCTTCAAATGGCGGCCAGAAGGGAAGACCCCTGTCGCAAAATTAACACTGATCATATGCCATTTGTGCTCCTAGCTGTTCTCCTCCAGAGAGAAGGTGGAGATCTCACCTCTGCACTCAGAAGTGAAATTGCTGCTAGGAGATCACTCTCTCCTGGATAGACTAAGCACAGAGAGCTTTGGAGCTGCCTGGTTCCCAAGAATACTTGTTTAATCATGTTCATTTGGGCGTTGTTCATAATAGTTAGAAACTGGAAACAACCAAGATTTCCTTCAATAGAAGAATGGATAAAGAAAGTGTGGTACATTTACACAGGGAATATTACTCAGCTGTTTAAAAAAATGACTTCCTGAAATTTTTAGTCAAATGAATGAATTTAGAAACAAAATCATACCGATTGATGTAATCCAGTCCCAGAAAGACAAATGTGGTGCATATTCACTTATAAGTGGATATTAGCCATTAAGTAAATGATAGCCATGATATAATCCAAAGACTCAGGGGCAAAGAGGAAGGTCCCAGTGTGGAAACATGGGTCTTCCAGGGAAGGCAAAATAGAATAGATTTTAAGGATGAATTTGTGACAGGTAAAGACAGGAGGGATTAGGTTTCATGGGGACGAGATGGGATAGAGGGAAAGAATGAAGGAAGAGGCCGCTGGAATTTGGTGGGTGTTTGAAGGTTGGTGTGAAAACCTAGTGTAGTAGAAATTTTCTGGATTCTATAAAGGTGATCTTAATGAGGATTACTAGTGTTGGTGTATATAGAGTATTAACTGGCCATCCCTTGTAGCAAGGCAAAACTTCTAGTGGAGATACTTAATTGTATGACATTGTGTTGTTGGCCAAGGGGATTCCATGGAAGTCCCTAAAAAAATCTAGGCTGATGGTAAGATGAAGGGTTGCTCTTCATAAACTGACAATGGGCCTCCATTGCTGAGGACATTGTCCTCATAGGTCATTGAACATAAAGATATCAAAATGGTGCCAACATCACGGCTTCACTCTTTGTTCTGGTCTATTTGGTGTTATAAGTATTATGCAGATATTAAAAGAAAAACATGGACAGTAATCCACCCACAAAAACATTGACATACAATTTGTCCTGCCTACAAAATATGGTAGGCACAAACTTGTGGCACTATCCACCCAGTGTTTGATTTGACTTAAGATCCTCTCCACCAGAAGGGACCCATATTTGACATTGCTTGGGTAACCAAGAAGGAGAGAGTATCTATCCCAGAGGCCTAGGGCAAAACCAAACACAACAAGAACCAATAAAATGATTCCTAATGATATTATGCTATAATCATTGATCAATGTCTTATACAGTCATCATCAGAGTGGCTTCCTCTGGCAGAAGATGGGAACAGATTCAGAAATCCACAGCCAGACATTATGTAGAGAGAGAATCTAAATTTATGGTGTACAGCAATTCTCTTCCCTCAGAGCTCAGCGAATCCTGCTGAGGAAAAAACAAAAATATTGTAAGAGTCAGAGGAAATAGAGAACAGCATTTCTCCTCTGAATCAGCTAAGGAAGTGCATATAAGCTCACAGAGGCTGAAGCAGCAAGCATAGGAACTACATGGCTCTACACTAAGTCCTATGTACATATATTGTAGCTATTAGTATTTTTATGGGACTCCTGAACAGGAGAATGAGGGGGTCTCTGACTGCATTGTCTGCACTTGGGACTCCTTTCCTCCTGTCAGGTTGCTGTGTCCAACTTTGATATGAAAGTTTGACTTCATCTTTTATTTTATTATTTCATGTTTGTTTTTTATCTCTTAGAAGTCTTTTCTTAGCCCTCTGTCGGATCCAACCTTACATCCGACAGAGGGCTAATATCCAATATATACAAAGAACTCAAGAAGTTAAACTCCAGAGAGGCAAGTAACCCTATTAAAAAACGGGGTACAGAGCTAAACAAAGAGTTCTCACCTGAAGAATATTTAATGGCTGAGAAGCAACTAAAGAGATGTTCATCATCCTTAGTCATTAGGTAAATGCAAATCAAAACAACCAGAGGCTTTACCTGCATGCAATAAGGACACATGCTCCACTATGTTCATAGCAGCCTTATTTATAATAGCCAGAAGCTGGAAAGAACCCAGATGTCCCTCAACGGAGGAATGGATTCAGAAGATGTGGTATATCTACACAATGGAATACTACTCTGCAATTAAAAACAATGAATTCACGAAATTCCTAGGCAAATGATCAGAACTTGAAAATATCATCCTTAGTGAGGTAACCCAATCACAAAAGAACACACATGGTATGCAGTCACTGATAAGGGGATATTAACCCAGAATCTCGGAATACCCTAGACACAATTCGCATATCAATAGATCTCTAAGAAGATGGAAGGAAAGACCCCTGGTCCTGGAAAGACTGGATGTAGGGGAATGCTAGGACAGAGAAACGAGAGGGGGTTGAATGGAGAAAAGAGGGAGGGAAGGGGGCTTATGGGACTTTCGGGGAGGGAGGAAACGGGAAAGGGGAAATGATTTGGAATGTAAATAAAAAAACAATGAAAGCGGTGCTAAGAGGAAAATTCATAGCCCTGAGTGCTCCAAAAAGAAACGGGAGACAGCATACACTAGCAACTTAATGGCACACCTGAAAGCCCTGGAATAAAAGAAGCAAATACACCCAAGAGGAGTAGAAGGCAGGAAATCATCAAACTCAGGGTTGAAATCAATCAAATAGAAACAAATAAAACCATACAAAGAAAAAACAAAACTAGGAGTTTGTTTTTTGAGAAAATCAACAAGGTAGATAAGCCCTTAGCCAGACTAGTCAGAGGGCACAGGGACAGTATCCAAATTAACAAAATCAGAAACGGAAAGGGAGAGATAAGAACAGAAACTGAGGAAATTAAAAAATCATCAGATCCTACTACAAAAGCCTGTATTCAACACAACTAGAAAATCTGGATGAAATGGAAAATTTCCTAGACAGATATCAAATACCAAAATTAAATCAGAAACCTATTTTCAATAAAACAAACAGACCCAAATGAAATGATAGTTATTACATCATTCTGCTGAACATACATAATACAATAATTCCGTTATGAAAACTGAAATTAAGGAGGTAAGCTGAATGGACAATTTCATCATTAGACAAGTAAAAGATGTAAATGCAGATTAGTGTAATAAAAATATCAATAAACATTTCATCATTCTGGGAGAATTTTTCAAGAAATAAAAAAAATGTGTGTTAAGTTGCTTCATAAGAAATATCGACATTAAAAGATATTAAGGAATAGTGATTGTTGCTTCCTGTTATTTTTGATGTTCTTTTTTATGTTTGTGTGGTTACTTTCTTTTGGGTTTGTTGGAAAATGATTACTTTCTTGCTTTTTCTAGGGTGTAGTTTCCCTCCTCGTGTTGGCGTTTTCCATCTATTATCCTTTGTAGGGCTGGATTAGTGGAAAGATACTGTGTAATTTGGTTTTACCATGGAATATCTTGTTTTCTCCATCTATGGGAATTGAGAGTTTTGCTGGGTATAGTAGTTTGGGCTGGCATTTGTGTTCTCTTAGGGTCTGTATGACATCTGCCCAGGATCTTCTGACTTTCATGGTCTCAGGTGAGAAGTCTGGTGTAATTCGGATAGGCCTGCCTTTATAGGTTACTTGACCTTTTTCTCTTACTGCTTTTAATATTCTTTCTTTGTTTAGTGCATTTGGTGTTTTGATTATTATGTGCTGGGAGGACTTTCTGGTCTAGTCCAGTCTGTTTGGAGTTCTGTAGGCTTCTTGTATGTTCTTTCTTTCTTTTCTTGTATGTTTCTCTTTCTTTAGGTTAGGGAAGTTTTCTTCTATAATTTTGTTCTTCTATACCTATAATCCTTAGGTTTGGTCTTCTCATTTTGTCTTGGATTTCCTGGATGTTTTGGCTCAGGAGCTTTTTTCATTTTGCATTTTCTTTGATTGTTGAGTCAATGTTTTCTATGGTATCTTCAGCCCCTGAGATTCTTTCTTCTATCTCATGTATTATGTTGTTGATGCTTGCATCTATGACTCCTGATTTCTTTCCAAGATTTTCTATTTCCAGAGATGTTTCACTTTGTGATTTCTATTCCTTAATATCTTATAATGTCAATAGACTCAATTCCCCAACAAAAAACATAGTCTAACAGAGATGTTTTTCATGTGTATCTTCGATTTTATCAGAAAATATTTGTGACTCCTCTTTCAATTCAATAATGCTTTTTGTGTCTACCATTTTGACTATTATTTTCCATGATAATCTTTAATTTTAACACTTTTTCTCTGTATTTCTTCGATTTCGCCAGAGGTGTTTTTCATGTAGATCTTTGGTTTCGTGGGGGGGGGGAGAGGGTGTTTGTAGTTCCACATTCAATCAATTTAGGAATATTTTTATGCCTACCATTCTCTCTGTATAATGTTCCAAGATAATCTTAAATTTTAATGTTTTTCCATATATTTTTTCCAATTTTATCAGAAATATTTTCTATGTAAATCTTCAATTTTATCAGAAAATGTTTTTACTTCTACTTTCAATCAATTTAGAAATATTTTTATGCCTACTATCTTATCTGTATAATTTTCCATGAAATAGTCAGTTTTAACATGTTTTTCTATATATTTCTTGAGTTTTATCAGAAATATTTTCCTTGTAGATTTTCAATTTTATCAGAAAATGTTTCTAATTCCACTTTCAATCAACTTAGGAATATTTTTATGCCTACCATTTTATCTGTATAAATTTTCCATGAAATAGTCAATCTTAACGTGTTTTTCTATATATTTCTTCAATTTTATCAGGGATATTTTCCATGTATATTTACACAATGGAATACTACTCAGCAATTAAAAACAATGAATTCATGAAATTATTAGGCAAATGGGGAAGAGGGGGAGGGAAGAGGGCTTACGGGGCTTTTGGGGAGGGAGGAACTGGGAAAGGGGAAATCATTTGGAATGCAAATAAAGAATAAAGGAAATAAAATAATAATAATAAAAAAGAAAGAAATATCAATACTTCATTCTTTACATCACCAAGATGACAGCAAATAATCTACTTTTTTTATGTCAGATATTGCAAATAGTAAAAGACATTTAATGATTCAAATTTAATCAAAGGTTCTCAGTAATTTTTAATAAATATGACTCAATTTAAAAACATGAGAAACAAAGATGAAATATGGCTTATAAATTTTATAAGACTTTTCTGATGACTTCCTGGTCAATTTAATGTTTCCAATGAGGACCTGGTTTCAATTCCCAGCATATTACTAAGTGCATCTGTAACTCACATATCACATTTTTTTACCTGTCCCTGATCACTAAGCAACATAATATAGCAACTTCCAGGTAGAATTTATATCATGTTAGGTATTGTATGTACCTAATTAATAAGGTTGTATAAGATCACTGTAATCGTACATTAGCAGTTGTGTATAGATACTGTGGAAAATTTATGATATTTTAATGTAAGAGAATTTTTTTATCCAAGACTCTGTTCTCAATCAGAAATGCAGAATGACTATTGCAATTTCTCAGTAGCCTTTGTGATGATGAATAATACACTTTTGTTTCTAAATATGTATCTGTATTGTGTTGATCTTAACTCTTACCTCAAACAGCAGGAAAGGTATAACAAAAGGGATTTCAATATGTATCATCTCAGCTTTGATTGTTTTGGCTCTTGTAATGGAGAAGCAAACAGCAAACCTGCCTTATAGTGGTTGATGTGTAAACCAATAGTTCAGCCACTGGTTGTTTCATTGAGCACACTCACAACTGAATTGGAAATCAGACAGAAACAGGCCGCAAACCACTCCATCGGGGACTCATCTATTATGAGTTTGTGCCCTTTAACCTTTCTCAATCACTGAAGACTCACAGTCTTTTGAGGCTTATAAGGGAAAGAACTGTTAATTTTTTTTTCACACACAGAAGCTGCCTTCGAAGGTCCTGCTGCATACTGCACATAAACAACCCCAACAAATCCCAGAAATCTGAATTGAAATGCAAAGCCAAATCCAGAAAACAAAAAACATATCCAGAGTACATTTATGTAAATTGTTGTGCAGCTAAGCTCCAAGTGTCAGCTGTGTCCTAAGAGCTAATATAGTTTCAAATTCCTTCATCTTTTCTAAAAAGAAAATGAAAAATTATATTGATGTTACCATAATGTTCATGGTTCGTATAGATAGCTGATTATAACTAGAGGCATTGATGTGTTTCTCACAACCTTGTAAGGTCACATAAGCATTCAACTTATAATGAAAAATGAATTATAATTCTTTACCTTTTTGGAAATTGGTTCAGCCCTTGCTTTATTAGCTCTATGATAAACACTGAAGATTCAGAAGAAAAAAAAACAGAAAACCAAAACAATAACCCCCCAAGAACCCCCCCAAATAACAACAACAACAAAAATACTCTACAATGTCACAAACAAGAGAGGTATGTCCTCAGAATGGGTCAGGCTTTTATCAGCTTAGCAAATAAAATTTTTGATCATATTGGGATACTAATAATTATGTTGTGAATGTCTAAAGTTTGGAAAGGGATGGAGTATCAGTTTGATGAGATAAAATATTATTTTGTAAAGAATTAAATGTGCAGTGAATTAACATTTTCTGAAATTGGGATGCTTTTGACTAAGCTTCCTCACAAAAATAATCTAGTTAAAGTTTTTGTTTTGTTTTGTTTTGTTTTTTACAAAAGTCAGTGCATGATTCCTAATGATACAATGCTATCCTTGTAGACTGGAGGCCAGCATAATTGATATCAGAGAGGTTTAATCCAGCAACTGATTGGGATAGAAGAAGAGAGCCACAGCCAAACATTAGGCAGATTAGGAATCCCATACAATAAGAGGAGGAAGGATTATAGGAACCAGAGGGGTCAAGGATACTGTGAGAACATGGCTCACAGAATCAACTAACAAGGGCTCATAGGGGCTCACAGAGACTGTACTGACAATCAGGCGGCCTGTATAGGCCTGAGCTAGGTCCTCTGTATATGTGCTATGGCTGAGTAACTTGATGTTTTTGTGAGAGTGAGGGTTGTCTATGACTCTGTTGCCTGCTTTTGGACCCTTTTCCTCCTATTGGGAGCCTTCATGTGAGGGTTTGTGCCTAATCTTATTGAGTCTTGTTATGCCACATTTGGTGGAAATCAGTAGACCTGCTCTTTTCTGAAGGGAAACAGAAGTAGTGCATGTAGGGGAGAGGAGAGGAGAAGAGAGGAGGTGTGTGTGTGTGTGTGTGTGTGTGTGTGTGTGTGTGTGTGTGTATGTGTGTGTGTGTGTGTGTGTGTGTGTGTGTGTGTGTGTGTGTGTACTGGGAGGAAAGGAGGAGGGGAAACTACACTTGGGATGTAATATATAAAAGAACAATTTTTAAAAAGTAGTGTTGATATTATAACATGAAAAGATTTATGATAATTGATCTTGGTATAAAGATCCTAACTGATAGTGGCAAGTTCTAAATAAATGACAACATATGCTAATGTACTTCTGTATCTACAAATTATTCAAAAAATGAGAGAAAAATACACTAGTTAAAACTCCAATCTCAGTGACCATTCCAAATGGTGACATTCATGGACAAAAGATCTGTTAGAATTTTGAACCTAAGGGAAATAGCAAGAAGAGCATTAAGAAATACTTGCTTTGTAATTAAATCCTCATCAAAGCCAGATCTTCAGCAATTAAATGAAAGAGTAATAAATGTCAGACCATTCTCTGTTCAGTATTTTTTCAAGAATATTTTCTAAATGCTACCAAGAGATAGATCTTTCATTTTGGGGAGTTTCTGGTCCGTTTAGTACCTGATTAAGTTTTTAAAGATCATTGTCAACTGATCAAAAAATTGTAGAAAAACTTAGAAAATTCTGTTAAATTGAAAATTGTATAGAAGTTATATTAGGAATATTTCAAATCTAGTTTGACAATAATCTAATAATTTGAGAGTAACAATTTCTGTCAGTCTCAACATTCAGAAACATAAAATTCTCCTGTTTTTAAAATAAAACTGAATACTTTGCTTTGAAAGTGAGTTTAAGAGAAGATTGAATCAAGTATTTTAAAACAAATGGCCACAATACTAGCTTAAAGCAAAAACACTGGCAGTTCCTTTTTCATTCGAAACCCAACAAGTCCTTTAAATTGGCATTAATTTATGAGAACTAGAAAATTTATGTGACTTGTGATAGGTTGTGAATGTACAATGAAGAGAAACAAACAAGACTGAACAATTATTGTTACTATCAATGAGTGGTGCAAACGTCTTCAAAGAGTGCTCTGACATTCCTGAAACCCATAGGAGATATGGACAAGCACTGGACATTAGACCCTGGCAGATCTTTCTGAATAAGGACTTTGCAGTTGAAAGTAAAGAAAAAAAATACAGTCTAAAAAGTATATTGTGGACAAATTGCCACTCATATCACACCTGAAAGATAATATCAATTCTATAAAAGCTCACAATGTATACTTGGATATTCAGAAACGAAAAAAAAGAATGACTTCATTTTTTTTGAACACATTAGCCATAGAAATTCTATAAATGTTCATATACAATCAAAATAAATTATCTATTACCTATTGACCCAACTACTTATAGTTTTCTATTTTGGATGGCAACAAGTGCTAGCTGACAGGAGCCTCATATAGCTGTCTCCTGAGAGGCTCTGCCAGTGCCTGACAAACACAGAAGTTGATGCTTACAGCCAACCAATGGACTAAGCACAAGTCCCCAATGGAGAAGCTAGAGAAAGGACTCAATGAGCTGAAGGGATTTGCAGCCTCATATGAGGAACATCAATATGAACCAACCAGTACCTTGAGAGCTCCCAGGGACTAAACCACCAACCAAAGAGTACACATGGAGGGAACCATGGCTCCAGCCACATATGTAGCGGAGGATGGCCTTTTCAGATATCAATGAGAGGAGAAGCCATTGGTCCTGTGAAGGCTTGATGCCCCAGTGTAGGGGAATACCAGGACAGGAAAGTGGGAGGGGGTGGGTTGGAGAGCAGGGGAATGGGGGATGGGGTAGGGGGTTTTCAGAGGGGAAATGAGGAAAGGGGATAACATTTGAAATGTAAATGTTAGGTAAATGAAATGTAAAGCAAATACCTAATAAAATGAGAAACACACACACACACACACACACATACACACACACAAATGTGAAGAATTACCCTCAGCACCTTGAATAAATGGGATTCAAAAGTATAATAAAATATTTTTTTTTACATGAAATGAGAACAGACTTTCTAGTGCTATATGCTGTATTATTGGGGTCATGCTTTATACCAAGAATAAAAACCACAGTTGTTCCATATCCATTCTACAATAATTTAAGGCATGACATACTCTCTGAAGGTTATGCTTAAGTACAAGACGGAGTGTATTAAATAGACATATGGGCATATAGCTATAGATAAAACAAACAACACAGGAAATAAATAAACAAATAAATAAATAAATAAATAAATAAGATTCTAGAGGCAAATAAGCAACCAAATAAAAAGGGGGCGGGGACTGAACTTACAGCACTTGTCTCTTTTCATGTTAAATAAACCTCACACGACTAACTGAGACCTGTTGAGAAGTGTCTGATTTTGCAACTGGGATGGCATGTACACAGGATGCTTCAACAAAGCCGGACCAATGGTCTAAGCACAATCTTTGATGAATAAATATTGTGTGTAATCTGTGCAAATTCTATAATAATAATTTATCAAAATGCCCAAGGCCCTTATATTGTGTGTAGGTTCCAATATATTTTACTTAGACTGACAGTGAATAAATTTTATAGTAGTTAAAGATTGCAAGCCACAACATGCAAAATTTAAACCAAGAAGTAAAAGCAAAACACTTTTTTCCAAATAAATACTTTATATAGGACAAAAGAGAAAATTATAAATATTTTTGTGGAAAAATATGTATACTACAAACAAGATAATATATAGCTCTTATGTATTGCAAGCATGTTATAGAATTTATAGACAGAATATTCACATTATTTCATAAAAACATGAAAATTATCATGATGTATTTTAAGAATCCATCCATAAATTTATTGTGTAAAGATGATGAAATACATATTTGGCACATTGCAAAACATAGAAAGATCATTATTTTGAACTATCCTCAGGGAGGTGAGTAGTGTCTAAAGTAAACAGAACCATATACAGATGTTGGCAAACTTCTGACGTGAAGTGAATATTTGAATGTCACTGACCCTGTGACTGTGTTCCTGCTCTTCTATCAGGAGGGCAGCCATTGTCCCTTCTAAGTTAGCAGACCTGGCTGTGTTCCCAGACACATAGTTGACAGGAGCAGGTGGCAGATGGAGCTGTCTTGGGAGCCATCTGTAGCTAGTTATCTGACCTCAGCTTCTATATAATTGTGTTTTCAATTTTCATAGCTGCTTTCTGCATGCTTTCTACTTTAAAAAAAATAAAATATTAAACTAGATTCTTAAAGTTCTTTTTAATCATCTATCAGAAAAAAACTTGACTAGTTGTGTCTTTAAAAAAAAAAAACTATCCCAATAACTAAGCAACTGACCAAAGAACAATGCAAATGAAAGCAAACTCTAAGTGGTGGATACATCTGTTATATCACAATACACTGCAGCATTGCAATGTCAATGTCTTACCACCATTAATTACCAGGCTTTCTGATACACAATGTAAACAAACTTGCATTTTAATTTACATGCCAATGAAAACATATATAATATGAATACATTTCATTGTATTTTGTTTTGGCATTGCTAATTCTTACCTTCTATAAGTTTTCCTGTGTGTTCTGCACTTCCACCAGGAAGAATCTTAGCAATATAGGCTCCAATTTCTCCACTATGTCCAGGGATTTCTTTACCACCAACAATTCTAATTCCTAGCCCATTACCTGTATTGAAAAGTTAGCAAAGTGTTAGTAATAATTCAAGAAAAAATCCTTTTCTCACAAAGCAGTTACACAAGAAGGAGATTAGATACCCAGAAGCCAAGCAAAACACTGAGGGTAGAACCTGGGCATCTATCACAAAATTACACCATTATGATTCCAAAACATACAATAAGATATAAGGTTATTGGGGCTTAAGTATAATCTACAGTGATTAGATTGTCTTTATATGCTTTCTCAAAGTTAGTCATATTTATTCAAATAGTAAATGCCCTCAAATTTAATCAGATTTTTTAAAAAAAAAATTGTAAAATATGCTCAGAAAAAAATCCAAAGTAAATAATTCAACTTTAAAGCTAGGAACAACTTACTATTAGAAAGGTATTCATGGCTAGTTTAAACTAGACAAATATAATCCAAACATAGATATGAGTTCAAGAGATAATAAGACCATAACTATGATTACTTGTCACTTTCAACCCTAACTCCTCACTGTGTAACTGCTTGTGGCACAAGAATATTGTCCCAAAATATGAATAACTTAGTCTTGGTTGATTACTCCATAATCAGATTGCTCTATAATTACCTACATGAAATCAAAATAGACAATACCAATGGCAAACAGTTCTGATATGTGAATTTTGCAATATAGGTTGGTGTTCTGTTTCTAAATCTAAAAACAACTGAGTATATGTAGTGCCAGGTATGATTTTGGACAAATGTCAAAGGCATTCTAGGAAAATGTATCACAAAAAAGCAGAACCATTCATCTCTAATAATGACACAGTTAGCTAATAATTTAACTGGATTTTTATTAAACATGGTATGAGAAGTACTATTCCCAAAGTTTTTCAGTCTCACAATCATATTCCTTTCTCACTTTATTCTTTAGAACTAATGGCTTGGCTTAGCATCTGTACAAGTTATGCAATGAATTATACTAAATTATGGGCCCTTTATTTCACTTTTAAAGCCAGTAAATACTCTAATTTAATATCCTCTTCTAGTTCATGTGATAATCATAGACCTTCCTTCCTCCCCTTCTCCTTTCTTCCACCCCTTCCTTCCTGCCTCCCTTCCTTTTTCTTATTCCTCCTGCCTGCCCCTTCCTTGTTTTCAACCTTCCTCCTTCACTCCTGCCTTCTCTTGAGTTCTCCTTTATTTTCTCTCCCCTTGTTTTCTCTATTTCTCTCCTGTATTCCCTTCCCTCATTCCCTCATTCCCTCAATCTCTTCCCTCCTTCCCTTTCTTCTGTCTATCTTTCTGGTTTTTCACCACAGTATATATTTTGATTATTAAATCTTAAAACTTGTTTATGTCAAAATAAACAAAGTTAGTAATCTTCTTCTAAATGTCTGCCATTAATGACTTGTAGTGAAGCAATATACTGTTTCCTTCTAAATCCATATATATGTATATATATGTATATATGTATATATATGTATATATGTATATATATATATATTCCATGTCTCAGCATTACTTTTGTTGTTGTTGTTGTTGGTAGAGTAATTATTCTGTGTAACAAATATAACATAATTGCATTAATTGAAATAATCTGGTAAATAACACTCAACTAAATCTGTGTAAAAGCAGGTGAGTCATTGGAATTTAGACCTTAAGAAGTCATGAGGATCCTGTGGTTGAATTATGGAAAAGCTAGAAGAAGCTGAGGAGGAGGGTGACCCTGTAGGAGGACCAGTAGTCTCAATTAACCTGTATCCCCGAGATTTCCCACACACTGGACCACCAACCAGGAAGTATACACCAACTGATATGAGGCTCCCCCAACACACATACAGCAGAGGACTGCAGGGTCTGGGTTCAATCAGAGAAGATGTACCTAATCCTCAAGAAATTGTAGGCCCCAGGGTGTTTAGAGGTCTAGATGACTGGGGCGTGGGGGGTGGGGTCATCCTCGTGGTGACAGGTGTGTGGGAAGGAGGTACAGGATGTGAAACAGTTGGGGGGTGGACGGGGATGGTGGTGGAATAAAATGTGGATTGTCAAAAAATAAATAAAATAAAAAATAGATTAAAAAAAAGAAGAAGTCATGAGGATAGAATCTACATTAGCCCTTTAGATACTTCTCAATCAAAGGTAGAAGATAAAGAAAATAGTATTAACCAGTCATCAATCAACTAATCTATCCAACATTTACCAATATACTAAGTATGTTAAAACTATTTAATCCTAAAGTAGATCTAAATCATTTGAAACTAATTACATATAGTAAAAAAGTAAAAAACAGGAAAAAAAAGAATAATTTTTTTTCACCCTAACATATATCATGGAAGCTAATTCAATTCATATGTTTTTGAGTAAAAATTTGAGTAGATATTATATAAATTTCTATAAAACTAAAGTGTTCCTGTTCAAATATAGAAAGCTGGATGTCAATGTAAATCTTGGTGAACTGAAAAATACAGTAATTTTGAACTAAAATGACTGGAACTAAAGAGACCTTGATATGTAATATTTATATTAGCAATGTTCCAGCTTTTTGCATTTATTTATTTAGTGTGTATATATGCATATGATGTGTGTGCGTGCGTGTGTGTATGTGTGTGTGTGTGTGTGTGTGTGTGTGTGTGTGTGTGTGTGTGTGTAAGCCATGATAATCATGTGCAGGTCTCATGATAACTGTGGGAGTTGGTTTTCTTTTTCTACCATTGGTTGTGGTGACTGAAGTCATGTCATCAGGCTTGGTGGTAAGTACTTTACCATCTGAGACATCTTCCTGGCTCCACATTTATATAACTTTTGACATTAAAAGTTCCATGTACTAACACATTCATAAAGCATATTCTTTATTTATGAAATAATATGCATAGAATTTCTGATTTTTCTTGTATGTTACTTAAAGCAATTATAAAATTATAAATATCAAGAATAACCTAAAACATTTCACTAACACTTATGTAGAATAATTGAAATAACTCTTTTCTACTTAGTAGGAATAAAGTCCAAAGCAATTGAATGTACTGTCTAAGTTAGGGTCACTTTATAAATATATTGTAGATATTGAATTATACTGAATCTACTGGGACCAAATATTAATACTATTGAGTGATCAGATCAAGTAGGGGTGAAGTCATTTAGTAAGACTAATTTTTGTGATATGCTTATGCAAATTAACAGTGTCATAGGAAACAAATTGGTATCAGAATGAGAAGCTAAGATGTGCTTCCAAATAAATGTGAGTTTTACTTACAGAAAATATAAGGAAGACATATACTATTATTCTAATAATGAATTGAGTATCAAGTGCTTTGAGATGAACTTTGTATTGTGACAGACATATTTCATCATGATTACCCTTGAGGTAGAACTCATAACTTTTTCTTATTAATATGATCTAGAAAAATTTATATATATACATATATATTTATATATATATAGAGATAGATAGTACTGTGGTTGTTGTATATTGTCTCACAAGTTGTGAGTTCTACCTATGACAAAAATAAGATTATGGATTAATAATATTTAAAAAGGAACAAAGCTTGATTAATGCAGATGGTAGATATGCCAGGTCATGAATAGACTGTCCATTTAAGCTGTGAAAATTTTGGCACAGTGGATGCATATTGCTTTAAACATTACTCAGTTTTTTTTAGTAATATGAAACTAATATGAGAATAAAAGTTGTATTTTTAATATGAGAATAGCAGTTGTATTTTCAGTTTTCTTGCTTGAATATATGCTAATATTACTTTGTTATCAAATTTTCAGAATATCAATTTTTATAGTACTGAGAAGGCAGTGAGCAATTAATGTGAGAACATGGGAATGAAAAGGAAAATGAGGCATGAAAAAGAATCTCCTGTCTTTTATAACAGTCTCATTTCTACAATGGATGAGTTCTGGAAAAATAGAAGTAGTGAACACTTAACAATGTACACAGTGGCATCAAATAATCCGCACATATATACTTCAGCCTATGTCTCTCCAATCAAGATTAGTGCATCAACATTAATGATGTTGAAAACACTATGTGAATCTTGTGACTGATTCTTAGCATATGCCTTTACAAACCACATGGTCTTATCACACTTTAAAACAAAGTTCTAGTAGGAAGCCTTTTTTCCATCTTACATATAAAGAAATGAGGATTCTGTGAGGTGTACTAAGAAGGAGTGGAGTCCATAATTTTAATCTACATGAATGATTGAACTGTGTACTTTCTGCCTCATTCTGGTTTGGGATCTTAAGGGATCATTCTGACAATACCACACTCTCTTTCCACCACTCAGTTGTTGAGAGTGAAGGGAGAGACTGCCATCAGTTCATCAAAATGAGCAATTACTCAGATAAGAAACAACAATGACAACAAACTATTGAGAGGTAGACTGTCAATGAAGGCTGAAAAGAAATATTCACAGCTTAGACATCCCACATGTTATGTTGCACAAATAAATTTGGAATGGCTTGGTTGGGAGTGATTATGACGTCAGTGTAATTTCTATTTTTTCAACTGCTACAAACATTTTTAGGACATGCTCATATCTTTGTGAAATATTGCCAGAATGGAAATTCATATTGTAGCAATGATAGGTTTTAGCATTCCAATAGGAAAATGAAATTCTTATAGATACATTAAATAAATAATTGGATTAATATTTAGGTGGTTTAATTCCAAAATCTGTAAGTGTAAATGTTGACATGCATAAGGGCCTGGTGATAACATTTTTGAGTAACCTCATAATTTGGGGGGTGAGTTCAGAGATTGATGTATACAGAGAAGTTCTAAAGTTGCTGACTCCATAGTTATATAAATAAAACTCAGGTGTTCAGACTATTTTTAAAGTAGAGGCTAAAACTGTTCTCATGTTATTTCTCTTCACTCTGTGGGTGATAAAATGAGACCAGTCAGCTTCCTGCTCTTGTCTCAATGCCTTCTTTGACTGGTGCCTTCTGTTCCTGTCACATTGGACTTCATCCTGGTGGACAAATAAGGCAGCACAATCTCAGCCTTTATCTGAGTTCCTTGTGTTCTAGATATTTTATCACACACAATAAAGGAAACAGGCACAAGGCTTTGTCCCTGGAGTGGGATGCTGCTGTGCTAAATATGGCCATGTGGTTTTTATGCTATCACAACACTTTTGTGGGATAGTTGGGAATCTGGGTTGGAAAACTGTTGAATGACATGGGCAGAAATTAATGAGACATTCTTGCAGCAGTTTGGAAGCTGGGAGTGTGAGGGTAAACAGCTATAGTCCAGTTGCTAAAGTCTTAGTGGAGAACAAGATCTTTATCTGTATTATAAAAGAATCTGGCTGCATTCTGCTGTGTCTTGAAAATTTGCACAAGGCTAAATTTAAATGTAAAGTACTAATTTCTTTGGCAGACAAAATTCTAAGAAGGTACGCTGTTCTCAATGTTGGTCATGGAGAGTTATTTAATGAGTGGGCAGTGCTCAGTGCATAGAAACATATGTCAAATAACTTAGAAAAGGGGCAATAAATGGAACAAGTACACTAGAGCTTCCTGTCCCAGGACTCAGGGATCATTGTGGAAAAGAGAGACAATAAGATTCAGAGAATTAAGGAAAAGTGCAATAAAGATTTGTGTTCGAAACATTACACAGTTGTTGCACATAGAAACTCATAAAAACCATCACAACATCCACGAGACCCGAGCAAGATCAAGGAATGTCTAAATTGTGGCATAGATAGATGAGGAGATTGCAGATGGGCTGTTTTCGGTCAAGGAGCTAATAGCAACCGATGGCTGCCGTGGGAGGGAATGCTAGATTTTTCCTTGTGATGTGGCCATTGATAGGTTTCCTAAGCTCCAGTGATGGCTTCATCCACAGCAACAACACTAATTGGGAGCAGTGGGTTAAAAATAAAACAAAAGACATGAAGAGGGGAGGGGGAATATGCTGGGGTTGAAGTGGTTTGAATGAACAATGACCTCCATCAGCCCAGGTACTTGAGCACCTTGGACACTGTTTGAGGAGGTTATGGATCTGTTAGGCTGTAATCTTTCTGAAGGAAAGTGTACATCACTGGGAGATAGATTTGAGACTATGTAGCCTTGCCTCATGTCTACTTCACTCTCTGGGTTTCCTGTGAGACAAGATGTGAAGAGCCAGGTTCCTGATCTGGCATGTCATTACAGTGCCTTTCTAGCTCTTATGGACTCTCCCGCTGGAACCATAACCCGAAATAACCTCATCCTTCTATAAGTTGCTTTTGTTTATAGTATTTTATCACATCATGAGAAATAAAACTAATACAAAAGGTGTCTGAAGGAAGTTTGAAGGAGGGAGTGGATATGGTTATGTTAAAAGACATTAAATGTATATATATAGTTTCAAAGAATAAATTAAATAGCTATACATCATAACAAAATAGTTATAGAATTTATGTTTGTAAAAATATAGTGCCCCATTAGAAAATTTTCAGAGAATTAAAGGTATATGTCAACTACATTACAATATATTTTTAACTTTTATTATGTATGTCCATGTGTATTTAAAATAGAAAGAAAGGGATGAAAAATACATTATAAAATCAAGATGGTGGTTGGGTCTCAAACAGGAAGATCAAATGTGGAGGTTAGAGAGGGAGTGACATGGTACAGTTAAACTTGCCCATTTGAGGAGTTGTCTGGAAATCAAATACAGCATGAGCTTTCTAAAATATGTGAAGGTGAATTTGCCAAACAATGGGGGAGGAGTTACATAATCCAGATGTAGGCCAAAGGGGGCCTCATTAGAACCCCCAAACAATTCTGGCTATTGTTAAGGCTATCAGTTGCTCTCTATAAGCTGATGGTTGGGCCCCATGGTGAAGAGACCTACAAGACTCATTTAACACGGGTAAATCAAGTTGGTGACTACAGAGAGTTTTACCCCTACTGACTAACATTCTTGGTACTGTAAGGCATGCTACATGTTACCAAAGGAGAAAGGCAAACAGCATGCCAGATACAAAACCTTTCATCTCCAATGATGACCTGTTTGCAATATGCACAAGTGCAATTGTGGTACAAAGCTTGTAGGAGTGACCAGCCAATATATGATTGGATTTAAGGTGTACTCCATGAGACAAGACCCATCCACATGGTTGCTTGGGCAACCAAGAATCTGAGGCTGACTAGGCCAGAGACCAGTTCTGTTGAAGCACAGGATATTTAAAACTACTCTTAAGGCCAGACTCCATGCCTAACAGTAGATGACTGGCACAAAATGAGCTCAATGGCATTCTGTGTGCGAATGGGATTTCTTTATCACATAATGTTTTGGCAGGAAATTAAAAAAAAATCTTACAGGTCCTTTGACAAAGAGCACATTATGCTTTCCAGTTTTGTGTTTCAATGGGATTTCTCTGTATGTGAACATGTGTCTATCTATATGTGTCTTGTGCTTTTGGGGGGACTCTTTCTATTCTATTTGCTTTGACTGATTTTGGGTTTTATTTTATTTTATTTTATTTACTTCATCATTACTCTTTAGATGCCTGTTGGTTTTGTAAGGAGAGAAAAGCTGAGGATTCCGACTGGGGGGAAGGAGGTGTGGAGAATCTGAGAAGAGTTGGGGAAAGGGACACTGTGATCAGAGAATCGTGTGGAAAACCATTTACTTTTAATAAAAGAAAAGTAGAAAATAACACACACTGAAACTCCACAGTGAACTTCTAGCTTCATTATACAACCATTTAAAATGAACAAGAAAGGGGTATGCAGCAAAAGGCAGGTGATATTCACCTCTTTCAAATTTCTTTACAGATTTCCCCTATCAATTACCAGAGTCTGAGAGATGGGAAATACAGAAGATGGTAAGAAACATCTACTTAGGATTAATTTGATCTGTGGTCAATATCAAAGACAGGCATGGAAATGTTTCCTCTTGTGAAAAAGAATTGTGACAGGTTTCTAACAACTTTATTGAGATATAGCTCAGGTATTGAAGACCTTATCTTTTTAAAACCTACTAACGAATGGTGGTTAGTACATAAAGTATGTACAGTCATCACCATAGTCAATTTGAAAACATCTTTTTACCTTCTTGAAAAAGAAACTACATACCTGCTAGTTATCACTCACCCACTCAACAATCCTCCATCTTTGCCCTAACCATCTATTTTTTTTTTGTCCTATAGAAGCCTTATTCTATACTTTCCTATACATAGAATCATATATACTTATGGACTCTGGACTCTGGATTTAAAATAATGTTTCTAAAACTCATCCAAATTGCAGCTGAATTACTCCTTCATTCCTTTTATATGGAAACTAATATTCATTCTATGAATGTGTAGTCCTGCCTCACAACCAAAGGAAGACACTCTGAGAAGTATGTTGTCAGGGAATGTTGTTAACCCTTCATAGTGTATACTTAAGTCAAAATGGCTATTATATGTGGTGATAACTTTTCTTGAACTCCCATAATGTAATTTGGTTTATCATTTACTGAAGCATTTTGGTGTAGTGCATGATCACATCACCCAATTATGTATTCATGTAGGGATTTTGGTAGCTTCTTCAAATATGTGTGTGTGTATGTGTGTGTGTGTGTTGTGTCAATTCAGACTATTTATAATAGTCTGAAAATGTTTTAATTATAATGATTATATGTTAAAACTTTTGTTTTAATGGGTTCAATATGAGTTATTGATAATGGGGCATGAACTTGTATTTGTGGAGGTTTTTGTCACAGTATAAATGCCAGAGCATACTATTATGCAATAAAGAAGAAGGGACCAATGGGTTTTACTCATGTTTTGGCACTTGACATATATTACCCAACTATTCTGTGTCTCAGTGGTCTAAGGCACATAATGCTGAGAATTAAAAACCAACTTTAAAATATCCTAAATAATAAAAAAAAATACCTTATCTTAATGTAACATACAGCAGAATTTCAAAACACAAAAAGTGACATTTTCAGTCACATACATTTATGGTTTACAATTTAAATTTATGATATTCTTTAAAATTAATTCAATGACTCTAGAATTAGTATAAGAAGTAACTAATGCAAGGTTAATGGTGACAACTGTAATCTGTCAAAGACTTCATTCTGTTTGGTTCTCTACACTGTATTAATTTTCTACAATTTTTTAAATTAGAGAAATCATTAAATATTTCATAGAAGTTTAAAAAGAAAATGAGGAAAGGAAGGAATTCTGTAGCAGGATGAGCTTAGAATCTCTGTTGTTTTCTCACAAAGTAGACATTAACTTTCCTTAAGATTCTAAGAATATCATTATCTTCCTTAAGAACTAACTAGACTCTTTGAATAAATGGAGGACTATGACTCTTCTCTTCAGATTTCTGAGATTTCTCAGAATGCTGTTGTGTCTGTGAGTGAGTTTGATCGAGATACCTAGAACTACTATTCTGTTACTTGCTGATTCATTTTTCTTGAATATAAGGAGTTTTATTAAGTCTTCAACTTTCTTTTCAGTCACACAAAATATATATTTCAATGGAACACTTAGATACTATTGTTTTTGAGGATCTTACATCAGAACAAATTTCTGTAGATTAATCTTTTTTAATTCAATATAGTAATTTAAGTGCCATCACACTGAACAGTCAAAAACAATTGTGTAGATGACTAAAACCTTAAAATATGTTTTTTTACTAGTGTATGAATACATGCATCATAATTGGAGGCTCATTTGGTGGGCTACTTTCTGTTCCATCTTGGAGCATCATTCATGTTCATCTGAAGGAAAAAAATTAAGCTCTTTTATTGGTTTGTAAGAGCTTGAAGGTCTGTTGTTCTAAATGCTGTTCTTGCTTTCTTTTGCCTTAATTATCATTTCTCTAGCTTTTCTGTCACTGAAAATGTCACATTGAGGTATGCTGGAGCAACTTTTTGGCATATGCCCAGGAGTGGATAGCTTGATCTTGAAGTATATTTATTCCCAATTTTTCAAGAAACCCCCAAAATGGTTTCCATAGTGGTTGTGCAAGTTTGCAGTCCCAGCAACAATGGAAAAGTGTTCTCTTTGCTCCACCACCTCTGCAGCATGAACTATTGCTTGAGTTTTTGATCTTAGCCATTCTAATGGCTGTAAGGTGGAATCTCAGATTCATTTTGATTTGCATTTTCTTGATGACTAATGATGCTTGCACTTCCTCAACTATGTTCATAGTATCTTTATTTGTAATAGTCAGAAACTGGAAACAACCTAGATGTCCCTCAACTGAAGAACTGATAAAGAAAATATGGTACATTTACACAATGGAATATTATTCAGCTATTAAAAACAGTGACATTGGGCGACATCTCTTTCGGGGATCGATTGCACTGAGGATACAGGTACCCAGGTTCTCCCCAATATAACATTGCTTGGGACACAGCCTGTTGGGCTTCCATCTGCGCCCAAGAGCAGGACAGCACTGCGGTCGTCTGGGCGCCAGCTCTGTTGTGGGGCATCTGCCCTGCAGAGTGATCTGCGCCGAGAGAGTGCAGAGTGCACTCCGCCATCTTTGCTCCATCAACAGGGCAATTGGGACCTCCAGGCACAGGGACAGTCAGGCATAATATCGCTTGGGTCTCAGGCAGCTTGTGTGCACCCTGCTCCCAAGAGCTGGGCAGGTCTGCAGTAACCGACGCACCAGCTCTGCTGTGGGACTTCAGCCTTGCAGAGGGACCCCCCACCCCACTCTGGGAGAGATCACACACCCCCGCACAGGGAGGGAGCCTACCAGCCCGCCTTTGGCAACCTCTGCTCCAGGAATCCACTACGCTGAGCCTTTGGATGTGCAGGGATTCCCCAATATAACATCACTTGGGGCAAGGCACATCAGGGCTCCAAAGTCACTCAGGAGCAGGGCAGGCCCCAGAAATCGGTGCCAGGAGAATCCCGGTAATCCAGGGGGGTAAGAATAGCCTTGCAGGCTCACAGGAGGTCCAACTAAAAGCAGTGTCAGCAGGACCAACTAACAATAGAGGTAACCAGATGGCAAAAAGCAAACATAGGAATGTTACTAACAGAAATCAAAGTAATATGGCACCATCTAAACCCAACTCTCCAACAGCAGCAAGTCCTGGATACCCCATCACACCCGAAAGACAAGATCTGGATTTAAAATCACTTCTCATGATGCTATTAGAGGATTTCAAGAAGGACACAAATAAATCTCATAAAGAATTACAGGAGAATATGAATCAACGGTTAGAAGTCCTTACAAAGGAAACACAAAAATCGCTTAGAGAAATGCAGGAAGGAGAACATGGGTCAATAGATGGAGGCTCACAAGGAGGCAACATAAAAATCGCTTAAAGAAATGAATCAACGGGTAGATGCACTTTCAAAGGAATCACAAAAATCGCATAAAGAAATGCAGAAGAATATGGGTCAACAGACGGATGCCCATAGGGAGGCAACACAAAAATTGCTTAAAGAAATGAATCAACGGATAGATGTCCTTACAAAGGAAACACGAGAATTGCTTAAGGAAATACAGGAGATGATGGATCAATAGATGGAAGCCCATGAGGAGGAAACACAAAAATCGCTTAGAGAAATACAGGAGAACTTGGGTCAACAGGCAGAAATCCCGAAAGAGGAAATGCAAAAATATCTTAAAGGAATACAGGAAAATACAAACAAACAAGTGAAGGATCTGAGCAAATCCATCCAGGATCTAAAAAAGGAAGTAGAAACAACTAAGAAATCACAAAGGGAGACAACTTTGGAGATAGAAAACCGTGGGAAGAAATCAGGAGTCATAGATGCAAACATCAACAATAGAATACAAGAGATGAAAGAAAGAATCTCAGGTGCTGAAGATACCATAGAAAGCATTGACTCAACAGTCAAAGAAAATGCAAAAAACGTGTTACCCAAAACATCCAGGAAATCCAGGACACAAGGAGAAGACCAAACCTAAGGATTATAGGTATAGATGAGAGTGAAGATTTGCAACTTAAAGGGCCAGTAAATATCTTCAACAAAATTATGGAGGAAATCTTCCCTAACCTAAAGAGAGAGATGCCAATGAATGTACAAGAAGCCTACAGAACTCCAAACAGACTGGACCTGAACAGAAACACCACCCGTCACATAATAATCAAAACATCAAATGTACTAAACAAAGAAAGAATATTAAAAGCAGTAAGAGAAAAAGGCCAAGTAACATACAAAGGAAGACCTACCAAAATCACATCAGACTTCTCACCAGAGACTGTGAAAGCCAGAAGATCCTGGGCAGATATCATGCAGATATTAAGAGAACAGAAATGCCAGACTAGACTACTATACCCCGCAAAACTCTTAATCACCATAGATGGAGAGACCAAGATATTCCAAGATAAAACCAAATTTTCACAATAACTTTCCACAAACCCAGCCCTGCAAAGGATAATAGGTGGAAACCACCAATACAAAGAGAGAAACAACACCCTGGAAAAAACGAGATAGTAACCTTCTTGCATCAAACCCAAAAGTAGATAACAACTCAAACATAAATATAGCGTCAAGAATATCAGGTGGCAATAATCACTATTCCTTAATCTCTCTTAATATCAATGGTCTCAATTCAATTGGCAGGATTAATATAGTAAAAATGACCATCTTGCCCAAAGCAATATACAGATTCAATGCAATCCCCATCAAAATCCCAACTGAATTCTTCATAGAGTTAGAAAGAGCAATTCAAAAATTCATCTGGAATAACAGAAAATCCAGGATAGCTAAAACTATTCTCAAGAGTAGAAGAACTTCTGGGGGAATCAATATCCCGGACCTCAAGCTGTACTACAGAGCAATAGTGTTAAAAACTGCAGAGTATTTGTACAGTGACAGGCATGTACAGAATTGAAGACCCAGAAATGAATCCACACTCCTATGGTCACTTGATCTTTGACAAAGGTGCTAAAACCATCCAGTGGAAAAAAGATAGCCTTTTCAACAAATGGTGCTGGTTCCACTGGAGGTCAACATGCAGAAGAATGCAAATTGACCCATTCTTATCTCCTTGCACTATGCTCAATTCCAAGTGGATCAAGGACCTCCACATAAAACCAGACACACTGAAACTAACAGAAAGGAAACTAGGGAAGAACCTTGAACATATGGGCACAGGGGAGAATTTCCTGAACAGAACTCCAATAGCTTATGCTCTAAGATCAAGAACTGACAAATGGGACCTCATTAAATTACAAAATTTCTGCAAGGCAAAAGACACTGTCAAAAAGACAAAGCAACAACCAACTAACTGGGAAATGATCTTTACCAACCCTACATCCGACAGAGGGCTAATATCCAATATCCAGAGTACGCAAGAAGTTAGACTCCAGAGAGGCAAGTAACCCTATTAAAAACGGGGTACAGAGCTAAACTAAGAGTTCTCACCTGAAAAATATCTAATGGCTGAGAAGCACCTAAAGAGATGTTCATCATCCTTAGTCATTAGGGAAATGCAAATCAAAACAACCCTGAGATTCCATCTCACACCAGTCAGGATGGCTAAGATCAAAAACACAGGAGACAGCAGTTGTTGGTGAGGATGTGGAGAAAGAGGAACACTCCTCCACTGCTGGTGGAATTGCAAGCTGGTACAACCACTCTGGAAAGCAGTCTGGTGGTTCCTCAGAAAACTGGGCATGACACTCCCAGAGGATCCAGCTATACCTCTCCTGGGCATATACCCAGCAGCTTTACCTGCATGCAATAAGGACACATGTTCCACTATGTTTATAGCAGTCTTATTTATAATAGCCAGAAGCTAGAAAGAACCCAGATGTCCCTCAGCGGAGGAATGGATTCAGATGTGGTATATTTACACAATGGAATACTACTTTGCATTTAAAAACGATGAATTCATGAAATTCCTAGGCAAATGGTCAGAACTTGAAAATATCATCCTTAGTGAGGTAACCCAATCACAAAAGAACACACATGGTATGCAGTCATTGATAAGGGGATATTAACCCAGAATCTCGGAATACCCTAGACACAATTCGCATATCAATAGATTTCCAAGAAAATGGAAGGAGAGACCCCAGTCCTGGAAAGACTGGATGTAGGGGAATGCCAGGACAGAGAAGTGAGAGGGGTTGAATGGGGAAAAGAAGGAGGGAAGGGGGCTTATGGGACCTTCGGGGAGGGAGGAAACAGGAAAGGGGAAATGATTTGGAATGTAAATAAAAAATCTTAGAAAAAAACCAGTGACATCATGAAATTTGTAGGCAAATGGATGGAACTACAAAAGTTCATCCTAAGTGAGGCAACCCAGACATAGAAAGGCAGACATGGGCTGTACTCACTTCTAAGTGGATATTAGCCGTAAAGTACAGGATGTTTGCACTGCACAGAATCCACAGATCCAAAGAAGCAAAGTCACAAATAGTGCTCAAGGAAGAATGGTTGAATCTCAGTGAGAAGCAGAAAAAAAGACTACCTCCAGTAGATAGATTTGCCCCTAGTTGAGGCATGGGGCCATCTCCATCTTCAAATTTTTGTCCCAGAATTGTTCTTGTTTAAAGGAAATGCAGGGACAAAAATGGAGCAGAGACTGAAGGAAAGGCCATCCAATGACTGGCCCAACTTGGGATTCATCCCATTAGCAGGCACCAAACCCTGACACTATTTCTGATGCCATGTTGTGCTTGCAGACAGGATCCTAGCATGGCTGTTATCTGAGAGGCTCGATCAGTAGCTGATTGAGACAGATGCAGATATTTACAGCCAACTATTGGATTGAGGTTAGGGATGACGATGGAATAGTTAGGAGAAGGATTGAAGGAGCCATAAGGGATTGGAATTCCATATCAAGAACAACAGTATCAACTAACACAGACTCTTTAGAACTCCTAGAGGCTAAACCACTAAATGAAAAGCACACATGGGTTTGTCTGTGGCCCCTAGCACATATGTAGCATAGTCCTGCCTTGTCTGGCCTCAGTAGGAAAGGATGTACCTAATCCTCTAGAGACTTGATGACTCAGGAAAGGGGGAGACATCTGGGGTGGATAGAGGGGAAAAAACTGGGTAGAAGAGATTGTGGAGAAGACAAAAGGAGGGATCAAGGGTGGGAAGGATGGTGTGAGAGAGAAGTGAAATTAGTATGTGTGGGTATCTCTTGGATAAGCTAGAAATAAATGACAATGGAAACTTTAAGGAATCTGTGAGGGTGACCATAGGTAAGATTCCTAGAAATAGGGAATATTATAAGTTTTTATAAATTATTAAATTACTAGCCATTTCAATACTTGGAAGGTAGTAAATCGGAGAGAGGGACAGGGAGAGAGGGGGGGAGAGAGAGAGAGAGAGAGAGAGAGAGAGAGAGAGGAGAGAGAGAGAGAGAGAGAGAGAGAGAGAGAGAGAGAGAGAGAGAGAGAGAGAGAGAGAGAGAGAGAGAGATGCATACATTCCAGAGGAAACTACTGGCTTAAGAATAATGAGTAAAACTTTATTGTGCATTTCTAGACTGCTTCTAAAGCCAGCTTATCTGTCGTGTGACTTTTACAGGACAAGTGAGTCATAAAGATCAGGTAGAGGCTTTGCTGCTATGGAATGGAGCAAGTAGGAGATCTGAAGATTCTCTAGATATTACGTTGGGCCATTGATAACTAGGTGAGTCAAATTAATAAAAGCTCTCCATGCTTCTGGACAGATGGAGTCTTGGTTTATAGACAGCATAGGGCAGGCAAAGCCTAAGTAACCATAAATATCTAGTCCACAGAAGATAACGCACGTGTATAAGACATGCAAGAAATTAGAAAGTTTGAAATTTACTTTAATTTTGAGATTTCTTCCCAATTTATGTATCAATCTGGCAACAAAAATGTATAGCTTTAGAGGTGCGGAAAAGTCATTTGAGATGAACTATGACCCATCATTGGCTATAGATTGAACTCTTAGAAAGCTACAATACCTATAATCCTTAGGTTTTAGTTTTCTCATTGTGTCCTGGATTTCCTGGATGTTTTGGCTCAGGAGCTTTTTGTATTTTGCATTTTCTTTGACTGTTGAGTCAATGTTTTCTATGGTATCTTCAGCCCCTGAGATTCTTTCTTCTATCTCTTGTATTCTGTTGTTGATGCTTGGATCTATGACTCCTGAATTCTTTCCAAGATTTTCTATCTCCAGAGATGTCTCACTTTGTGATTTCTTTATTGTTTCTACTTCCATTTTTAGATCCCGGATGGTTTTGTTCAGTTCCTTCACTTGTTTGTTTGTGTTCTCCTGTAATTCTTTCAGTGATTTTTGTGTTTCCTCTTTAAGGGCCTCTACCTGTTCACCCATGCTCCCCTGTATTTCTTTCAGGGATTTTGTGTTTCCTCTTTAAGGGCCTTTACCATTTGACCCATGTTCTGTCTTTCTTTAAGGGAGTTATTTATGTCCTTCTTGATGTCCTCTAACACCAGTGTGAGAAGAGACTTTAAATCCAACTCTTGCTTTTCCAGTGTGCTGGGGTATTCAGGATTTGCTGTGGTGGGAGAACTGGGCTCTGATGTTGCCAAGTAGCCTTGGCTTCTGTTGGTAGGGTTCTTGCGCTTGCCTTTCGCCATCTGGTTATTTCTGGTGTTAGTTGGACTTGTTGTCTCTGGCTGGAGCTTGCCTTTCCTATGGGCCTGTAAATCTGTGTCTGTACTCCTGGGAGACCAACTCTCTTCTGGCAGGGTCTGTGCACAGAAGGCTGTGGAGCTGTCTGGTTCCCTGCTGCAAATTTCAATCAATTTAGGAATATTTTTATGCCTACCATCTTATCTGTATAATTTTTCATGAAATTGTCAGTTTTAACATGTTTTTCTATATATTTCTTGAGTTTATCAGAAATATTTTCCTTGTAGATTTTCAGTTTTATCAGAAAATGTTTATAATTCCACTTTCAACCAACTTAGGAATATTTTTATGCCTACCATTTTATCTATATAATTTTTCCATGAAATAGTCAATCTTAATGTGTTTTTCTATATATTTCTTCAATTTTATCAGAAATATTTTCCATGTATATTTACACAATGGAATACTACTCAGCAATTAAAAACAATGAATTCATGAAATTCTTAGGTAAATGGGAAACAGGGGGAAGGAAGAGGGCTTATGGGACTTTCGGGGAGGGGGGAACCAGGAAAGAGGAAATCATTTGTAATGTAAATAAAGAATATAGAAAATGAAAAAAAGAAAGGAAAACTACAATACAAGGTTATTCGATGACAATGTTTGTAAACACGTACATAAAATAATCCTGGGAGATGATACACAAATACTTGAAAAATAATTACACATTATAACAAATGGTAAATGATTAAATTGCCTTATTAATAACAAAGAACACATGATTACCTTACTATACTTAGTCAATATTTTTGGTAAAATCCTGAATACAATAAAACCCCCTAAGCCAAACTAGCAATAAAGGTTCAAGTATGATTTGTATACCTATGGTATATTCCTGTAATCCCAGCACACTGGGGGTAGGAGACCATTCTCCAGTTACCTGGTGAGTTCAAGGCAAGCCTTGGCAACATAAGTCAATCTTTCAAACAACACATAGACAAAACAATGGAAAAACAAAAAAGCATAAATCCACCCCAAGCTGGAAATAGGAAGATGCTTCTTCAGCATTCTTCATAACATATTGTGAAGGAATAAATATTTTTCTTAAATGTTAACATGGAACAATGATGCCTGCCCTTGCTGTTGTATCCAGCATTGTACAGAAAGTTTTTTCTTGTATTATGAAAGAAAATGGAGCATAAAAATTGGAATGGCATGAGTACTTTATTGGAATCACACATATTTTTGCATATAGAAATCATGAGTATTAAATGAAAATTGTAAGAATAATAAATCTGAGGCTGTTAGCTAAAGGTTTATGTATGTACAAATTAATTTTTACATAATGTCATGAGATCCTTCAAAATCTCAATTATGAAAACTATTCACAATAAAATCAACCAGAGCAAAAATTTAAACACATTAGTAAGATAAATGCTAATTTTATACAGGAGAAGTAAAATTTTGGTGAGAAGAATCAAAGGAAATCTAAATAAATGAGATGATACATATTCATGCATTGGAAAATTCAGTGATTTTAAGGCAGCATTTTTATGTACATTAATTTTTGCTTTCAGTACAATCCCCATCACAGTGCTAGAAGACTGATTAAAAACTTTGTCAAAATTCAAAGGCTACAGAATTGCTCAAATGGTTTTTGAAACCTAAAATTTTGAGGACTGATACTACCAGATTCAAAACTCAACACAAAACTGTACTAAAGGAGGGAACATGTTTTCTCATTCAGTTCACTAAGCAGTTAATTTAATGATTTTATGGACGGCTGAGTAGAACTCTGTTCACTAGCCATTCGTTAGTTGAAGGGCATTTATGTTGTTTTCATTTCCCAGCTATTGTGAATATAGTGGCAATGACTGTGGAAGAGCAAGCATTTGTAGAGTAGGATGTCAAGTCCTTTGGACATATGCTGATGAGTTGTATAGCTTACTCAAATGGTAGATCTAACTTTAGGTTTTTGAGAATTCTCATTACTCATTTTTTATAGTGGCTGTCACATTTTTCAATATTTATGAATGTGTATGTATACATATATATGTATATACATATATGCACACAAATGCACATACTCTACATGCATACACACAGAAATGACATACATTCATATTCATAAGTTCGTGGAATAACAGTGAAAAGAGACACTGAATTTGAAATACAGTGGGGAAGGATATATGAAAAGTTTTACAGACAGGAAAGAAAAGGAAGAAAATAACTAAATTATACTCTCAAAAATAAAATCAAAAACATAAAAGAACAAAAAACAAACTGGAAATAAGTATAAGAATACAATATACTTTACACAGGACTTTTAGCTGTACCATATAAAAACTTTTACAACTTGTCAAACAGTCCAAACAGGTAACAGTAGAAGGTTAGGACAGTAATTTCACCAGGGAACCTGTGTGCTGCTTTGGAATGTACAAAACAAACAAACAAACAAAAATGCTCAAACTTACATCAGAAGGAAAAGCAAATCAAAACTAGTATCCCATGGCAACAGTTAGTTAGCAATAGTGGTCCACAGGGGAAGGCTTAGATATTGTTATAGAGAACCTAAGGTGACAAGTTCCCTTTGAGAAATGATTAGATGATTTCTTAAGAAGTTAAACAAACTGTACAAGGTAGAAGTTTTACATCTAGGAAACTATGCAACAAAAATAACATAGATACATACTAAAAGTTATATGCAAATTTTTTAAAACCTAGAAAAAAATCAAAGAGGAAAAATAAAATGTAGAACATTAAAAAAATAGAATCTATTCAGCAACAAAAGGTACAAATAACTAATGTAACAGACAAATGTAAAACATTGGAAAGAGAGATTACAGATATGAAAACTGTGTATTATTTGATTCTATTCACATGAAATACTTTTAAAGCGTAACCTGTAAGGATCAGAGAGTAAATGTGAACTTTCTCAAAGATGGGCAACCAACATAAGAATTAGAGATTAGCATTTTTTAAGAAAGTTTATTTCAAACAGCTGCATCTCTGAAACCACAAGATGGAGTTTGAGGCGAGGGAATTACTTTCTCCAATATTGCAGTCTTCTCTTCCTCCCCACCTCAGCTTATTTGTTTGTATCAAAGAGAAAAGTGGTATTTGTTGGGTATGTGGAAAGTGCAAGTATTTGTAATAGGTTTACTTTCCGTTACTCATAAAGTGTTCATCTCACCTTATGCCCTCCCCACCCAAAATAATGTATTCTCAAGTTTTAAATGAATGTTAGTGCTGAATCACAGCCTAGGTCCTTATTACTCCAAAGTGCTTTAGCTATTAGCTTCATTCTACTTTACAGTCTACATTTACTGAACAAATACTTTAAAAACCATTGCACAATTGTCAAAAATATCTATTGACTACTTATAGGAAACTTATATGTTGAAACTTTAAGGACCTATTTCCTAAAAGTTAAGTTATTATTTGTATATATTTCTCTGTGTAATTTATAAAATTATACATAATGGTACAAAAACATGATTGCCTGTATATGTTTTATTAATACATAAAGTGGGTATAAGTAGTAAATGTACATAAATCTATTAGCTTTTATGTAAGCTATTCTTAACCCTTTTTGGTAATAATTCATTATAATTTGGACATCGACTAAATCATGAAGAAGTTGAGGGCTGGTGTCTTCATGCATTTCTTCTATTTACCTAGCAAATCATAGTAAGAGTTCTAAATTACAGATATTAGCAAACAAACATAAACATTTCTACATTATTGTGGGAAAAGTGCTAATAAAGGTCAAAGTCTACAGTTGACCTGATAGCCTTCTGGGCTCAGCACATAATAGAAGACATCCTTCATTGGCAGGGGTTCCCTTTCTCTGACCTTCTCTGGGAAGTCCACAAACCTCCCACAGGACTCTACCTGTAGAATTTCATGTAACCTTAGCTAGTTTTCAAGTTCAAATTCTTTTCTTTTCTGATAGATAAGGACCTGTTTAGCTAGCACCTGAGATTCCTGAAATGCTTCCCCAAGGTAATGAGGCATTCCAGGAACCCTTAGCTAATGGCCTTTGCCCATCATGGATGCACACCCAAACCATATAAGCCTTGAATCATCTCTAGCAAAGATGATCTGCCTCCCTACAGCTGGTCCCACTGTGTCTCCATCACTATATGTAGTCACAGGGCTTCTGAACCCCCAGTCTGTCATCTCTGCTCCCCTTTACCCCTTTGCTCCTGTGGACCAACATCGGTCTATGAACCCAGAGGTCAGGGAGGGTCACAGACTATGAGTTATAAAAGCATTTGGAAAGCAGATTCTATTTGTGTAAATTAAAAAATTTATTAATAAAATGGATATCTTTGAGTTTATTTTACTTTTTAACTACTTCTGTAAATATCTTTATAGTGTTGACCTTCAAGATTTGGGTTTCAAAAGCCATCCATCATGTCTACTATTCTTAGCACTTCAAAGAGACTTCGCTAGTACATATTACACCTCTTAATGTTTTATCTGTGTTATTAAAACAGGGTTGAAATGTTTATTAATTCCTTGGAAGCAATAATAAAAATGTTCTGCATTAAGTACATTATATATTTAGTACAACTATTATACTAAAAGAGAGTGAGGGAATGCTGCAACCTGTTTCTCATTCTTCAAATCTCATGCTTATTTTTATATCCAGTCTCTTGTGAAGTCACACAGTGGATAGCCTCCAAAAACACTACACTGGGTATTCTCAAAGAAGGAGAAGGATAACAGCAAAGCCTGTGTTAGTATCATTCTGAAAGCAGGTTTGAGTTGGTGAATCCACAAAAACATCACGTGAGTGTCAGCTTCCAACATCCTTCAATTGACAAGGGAAATGTTATTAACCCATTTTCTCTTTATTCTTCTTCTTTGTCATTGTTTTTGTTTCCTATAAATAAGAATGGTTTTTCTTATATTTGCAAATTGTGCCTACTTTATAACAGTTTTTTATTTTTTTCTATGCTCATCTATACACATCTTATGAGAGACTGTAAGAGACAGACAATTTATCTACTTTGAGCAACTTTTGGTTACCAAAATGAAAACATACTGATGGCTGTCTTCTACTCTTTTTTTTTTAAATATATGTACAGGAAATAACGAGACTAAAACACTTGTTCATCACAATACAGTTCATGTTCTAGGCCCACAATCACAAAATCATGGCAAATTTTATTTCATCTTTTTGTGTATTGTTGTCCATACCTTTTTGAGATGTCTAAAATTAGCTTCAAAACTAAATATTTGTAAATATTTTAGTATGCATCTTAAAAAGATATACTCAGCCATCACTAAAGCTAATAAGAACATTATATTTTTAAAAATGCTCATAGAATAAATGAAAGACATTCCCATACAACATAATAATATGGGCGATAGTTTTCTTTAGTCATTTAACAATATATTTATATGTTTCAAAATATCATCTTGTACATGATAAGTAGATATAGTTTTATCTGTCAAAATATTTACTGAATTAAAAATTTCAAACCAAATTGGTATTCAAAATACTAATTAATAAATAATTAGTATTGGCAGCACACAACATAAGCACAAGTCAATGTGAGTTCTCCGTTTTAGGTTGTGTCGACCATTAATCACTGTATAAAAACAGTCACATATGGCTTCCAATTCACTGATTAATATATTTAAAATAACCTAGATTATTAAGGATTTAATGAAAACATTACTGATTTTAAGATATTTAATTTTGTATAGAACTGTGTTCTCTGAGGATAAACAAAAGTATCTGTAAATTTAGTAGTAACCACTGAAGTGTCCATAAAAATGGAAAATAATTTATTATTTTAGGAAGATAATGGAAGAAAAGGAAACTTGGAGAGATATAATATGTGCATTTGCTAGAAAAATTAATTTTCAAAATAGTAATTCTTTTACCTCATTGTGAAAAATGAAGGGAAATTAATTTAGTTTTGAGAGTAGAATATTTATAACAGCAAATTAGTAGCATTTATTTTCATTATTCTTGTAGACTTTTTCTAGTTCAAGTAAAAGAATAATGAATTAGAGAAGATAAAACAGAGAGAAAATCTTTTAATATCAAGCAAAACTAATGGCATGAGTAGACAGATGCATTGATATAGGGCCTGTTGATTTAGGGGAAATGGTTTAAGATATCTTTATATATCCTACAAAAATAATTTTGGCATTAACAGAAAATATTATGCTATTTTGGTTTATGTTCTGGAAGAACTGAAGTAATTTTCAGCAAGTGATATCCTCTGAAAAGCAACCCCTAAAAGCATTAATTGGACTCAATACATAAAAACTGTCCAAAAAATAAAAACCAAATCTTAATGGATACTACAGCTATAGAATGGAATTTATAAAGTTGAAATGATGAAAAATAGAGAGCCCCAGAGTGTTAAATATATATATTTGAATTATCTTTCTGTGGTAAAAGAAAAAATACCCTTTTTAACAGAAAAACAACATTAGATTTCTAAGTGACTAGTCTTCTTTGGGAATTGAATTGCAATTGCATCTGAGAAGACAAATGCTTTTCTAAGTCATCATGAAAACAAACAAAAGACATACATGCACTATTTGATATCCACAACAATGTCTTTGAAATTTAACAAAATTTCCAATTTTTAGTAATTGGACATGAAAACAGATAATGCACAGTAATTGAGAAAATTACCCAGGGTATATTTTATCAAGTTGCAAATTTTATCTCATCTCACACTTCAAAATAATGGACATCTCATTAGTAATGTGAATGCTTCATAATTTCTCAAGAATCTCAGGCTCAGGAAATACAAAGAAATACAGAGATGGTTATGCTGGAGGAGATTCAGGAACCATGACAATGAAATACCATGTAAGATCCTAGGTTGTATCTTGAGTTAGTAAATAAAATGATTAGTAGAGGAAGTCAAAAATCTGAGTAGGGCTTAGACCTGTTTTAATATCATATCCATGTTAATTTCCTTTGGTTGATCAATTTAGGTGAGTTTTATGCAAACATAGGAAAATTGGGCAATGAACAGACAGTACAGCAATCTGTACCATTTAGTGGAAGTCTAAAATCATTCCAAAATAAGGAGCTTAAAGAGTCTATTATCAGCTTTGATCTATAAATAAACACAAGTAATCTGAAAGCTCAGCATGATTGACAGTGTTCTCTGTGGATAAATACAGAGAAATCTGATCCTAAGATCTTCAGGCTTCTGTTTTTGTCTAAACCCAGTGAACACACTATTTAGCAGTGCAAAATACCCAGTAATGCAGTGGCCATTATGCTTACTGAAGCGTAATTATGAGTACTGCGAAATCATGCACTGTAAGAGATATGACTAATGAAGAGTGGGTCTGACCACTTAGTGACTCTTCATGCAAATATGTCATTTATGTTCTCTCTCTCTCTCTCTCTCTCTCTCTCTCTCTCTCTCTCTGTGTGTGTGTGTGTGTGTGTGTGTGTATGTGTGTGTTTGTGTGTGTGTTGGAATGAATAGCTTGCTATTTTTAGACATGCTCTAAAAAAGATATAAAGGATTGTTTCCTAAAATTTCTAAAATTTAAGGAGTCATTTAAAGTGAAATACAAATACATATGTCAATTTAACATTAGAATTAGAAATTAGCAGATAGTTCAGTTTGCTTTACCTGAAACTGTGTGATCCTTAGAGTCTCTGGTTATTTTTATCCTTGCATGAGGAAAGATGTAGTGCATTGTCTTCCCATTCATCTGCAGAATCTAGGACAGACAAGGGATTAGGTAAAAAAAAAATCAATAGTAAAATCCCTTGACATACATGATGCAGATTTATACTCATTCAGTCAAAGCGCACCAATTAAATCAATGAAAATATACTAGAAGGTTCTTAGATGATGTCAGTGGAAGAATTTACAAACACACTGCATAATAACTCTTTTCTGAGTTCATTGGTGTTTGATATACAACTAATCACTCTTGCAGATTAGCTTGTTTTGTTTAGAGAATAAATGAGCATGTTTATCTGGTTTTCAAGGATGTCTCTGACTACAATTGTATGTATTCACTTGAAGCCATGAATAATTTATATTGACAAAAGCCATTCCTGATTTTGCACTTGAAAAATCAGGAAATGAAATGGCGTTCTTAAACTACTGGAGAAAACCAAGGGAAGATCCTCACTTGTCACATCTCTTCACCTTAACTAGGTCTGCGATATATTTAAGGTGCTGTAACTTTATTGTGAAATTTTTCTACTAGATTCATATGTATACTCATTCTGTCTAGAAGAATAAAGTCTTGGTTTCCAAGTACTTCTCAATTCTAGCTTTATATTCAAAGGATATGATACTGACTGAGCTATGTCTTAACACTACAGGAATTCCTAAAGCAGAAGGAAAACTACCAAGGCTACAGCTGTGTTTGTGGTTCCTACCCTATTACATAACTTGATTTTATTTTAACACCATAGATTATTCCTTAAAATTGGTGTATATCACCTCACTCTTATTTCAATTATTTTATAATATTGTATAGATCATGATAATTTTAAAGTCATTTACCCAATTGGTTAAATATAAACTAAGGCAGCACTATTTTGCATTTAGAATTTCCTTCCATTTTATAGATTTGTTTCTGCAGATGCAATCTCATTGCACACAGAGCAGGTAGGTTTTTTAGTGTTTTATAAGTGAATCATTGTCACAAAACATTGTGAGACTTTATAAGTGAATTGCTATGTTTTAATCTGCATCTCTAATGTTTGGATGCTGACTATCTTCATTTTGCTTAGGGTATCTCCATACAATTCCCATAGTTTTTAAGACTTTGCAACCAGAAACATAAGTTAAATAACTCAAACATTAAACTTCTGTAGTTATGATTGAAATGGATGACACATAAAGCAGAACTACAATTGCAAGTATATAGTGACAGGATCTTCTAGAAAAATGGGCTCACAGGGCAACTCTTTTTACCAGTATTAGCAAGAGACACAGGGAGGTTAAATGATACAACAAGGTGCTAGTCTCTGTTATCATTGTCTTTTGATGATGCTACGTTAAGATTGTCACCTATTTGTATTCCAGAAAAGGTATTGTTCTTCTTTCCTAACCATAAGTAGTTTCATGAATTGAGTTGACAGGTTTATGAAGTAATTAAATTTCCATTAGCAAGGTTTTTTTGCACATTCATACACTTTGATTAGTACAATTGCTTGCTGTAGGGAACAGACTGTATTGGACACTGCACACTTATATGTCAGTGTAAGAAGGACAGAGAACTGCTATATTATGTATGATTATGGTTAAAAACAAGACATGGATTACACCACAGCACAAGGGGGATTTTTTCTGTTTTGTAGCAAAGTAGTACTGGTAGTATCAGAGATGTCTTAGTGCATGACATCATATTCATGACAACCTGAGTGGCCAGTGTGCTTAGTGAAGTGACCAGAGTTTGGAGTGTTCAGAATACAAATGTAAGAAAAGCACGGTCTCTTCCGAGGAGACTAATATACCCCAAGGTAAGAGCTGCATAGGGTTTGCATATAACAGGAGCTTTACTGTGAATGGGAAAATATCAGTATAGCCAACATGGTGACCTTTTACAATACTCATGTAGAGCACATCAATCCTCTTTGTGAAAAAAAAATTAAATAGGTTAGATGGTCTATACATTTAGTAAAGAACTTTTAGATTTCTCTTGAAGAATGCAAACATTAAAACTTGAAAAGAAATAAATACTGATTTGGTAAATTTGTAGTTAATGTAATTATAAACTCAATTATTTTTCAGAAATAATACTGTATCCGTTTGGTGTTTTGTATACAATATTTGTACAGAGGATAAACTCATGTATGAATTAGTCAATTGGCTATTATACTCTTTCTCCCTAGGGCACTTCATGAGAATAAATTCTTGCTCATGTTTTCAAGTAACAGTATCCTTGTTTATGGACACCAAGAGCTTAGTATTACCTTTGATTACCAGGTATACAAAGAAGTGAAGAAAATGAAAATTCCATTTTGTTCCAAAATAAATTTCTTTAGTTGGAGAAGAAAACAGTATTTAAATAAATATCAATGCAGAAAAGCATGAACATTAAAATTCTTGTAATTAAACTTCGGGAAGCTATGTATTTAAGGCATATGTTATCTTCTCTATAAAATCTGTTTAGAAAACATATAAAGAAAAACAAATCATTGCCATAACTATCAATATGTCTATTACGTGTGGAAGAAGAGGCTGTAATCTGAAGGGGGCACACAGTTTTCTGGGTCAGGCCATGTTCCCTGTTTTGGCTCTTCGGTACTTGTATGGCTCATCCATTTATAGTAGTTTACAACTTTATGAATGTGTCATTTTGATCACTGCATATGTTTCATAGTTTAATAGATACTGATGCAAAGTTTTCTTTTTAATGTAAGATTTTTATTAGCAAGAATATACCTTATGATTGTTACATTCACCTAACAAGAATTTTTATTATTCTATTTATTGAACTAACACGAATCTTATGAAACAGTTCTCAATAAACACTACCTGCCTTACTTTGGCATTATGCTAGTCTGAAACTATTTAAGATATCATTGACTACGTCCTGTATCAAAGACACTTAATCTGAATGTTTTAGTATCAGAAAACTAAAACAAAATATCACTTGCAATATTATATTATCTATCTATATAGAACAGAATTTTAGAAATGTATTAGAATGTATTTAGATTATTTCAATGTATTGTCAAATAACATTTGGTATAATTTAGTTGAATAATTCTTGATTATCCAAGGAACAGTGTCTGATAGCAAGGGGAATTAGACTTGTGGTTTCTATAGCAGCTGTTACTGTGATTTTGTTAACATATTCTGGCTCCTGTGACCGGAAGCACTAAACTACAGAGATCCAGAGCAATACTGATATTGGTTTCATTATTGTGGACATTCCTAGCCAGATCTTTATGAAGAGAGTTGAAATAAAATTATAAGCATAATTTTAAGAATAATAAGACAAAAAATTCAATATAATTCAATGATTGTGATAGAAAGAAACAAAAGTATGTAAACATTTAGTCAATACAGCCCTAAGCAAGAATTCACTAAAAACATGAAAAGAGAGTATTTATAATACAGAGAATAATCTCAATATTTTCCCCAAAGGAAACTATATAGAAAAACAGAACAAAACTTTTTTTGTAGAATTATATTTGATAGATTAACTATACAAACTGAAGTTGCTTCAGAAGAAAGGAAATTTCTGTACTGATAGTAGTTACGCATACAAAAATGTTTTATTTTACTCTTCAATATGATAAATATTTTCTAAATTAAAACATAGTTAACTAAATTTTACTAAGCCCAAGAAGATCATTTTAGCTGTTTAAAATATGGTTGTCATTTAAACCAAGATATAACCATGAAGAATAATTGAGGAGCTAATGTAAGTGAACTATGTCAGCTGTGTCTTTTGTGTCTACATGAATGATCATAATGAGCACTCTTCCTGGAAGTATCTGATATACTAGGAATATTGATTTAAATCCACTTGCTATATCTTTCATTTTTCCCGACTACACTTCTTTCAAGGTTCAGCTGCATCACTTCATTTCCTCCAAAAGGAGCAAATAAAATATCACCCTCATCTGATTGTAAAATTTACTTCTAAATTCAATTACTTGCTGTATGAAAAGAGCTATTTTATGGATTGTTAAAAGACAAAATCTAAAAAGTGACTATAAAGCAATTAATATTTCCATATAGTAGACCTTTAAAATATCAGTTTCTCTCTCTCCTTCATGTGAAACTTTCCTTTTTTCCTACCTAACTTCACTTGCTTTTTTTGGTATCTAAAAATACTTTAATAGGAAAACACAGACAACTACACACATATAGTACACAATGGTCTTGCAACCCCCTCAGGAGCTCCATGTATTTTCCTTGAAATTCAGTACTAGAGATGGTGTATTCATTTATTAATCATCTATTACATGAATGAATGATTTAATTCATCTGGTAGAAGTATCGCAATGCCCAACAAACTGATTAAATAAAGCACTTTCTTCATTAAATGACTGAAACAAGCAGTCTTGAACTTGCCTGGCAAATATTTAGGTTAACAAACTAGTCTACATTAGAACTGACACTTGTTGCTAACAAATTCAAGAGACTTTAAAATTTCATACTTACTTGCTCTTGATGTTGACTGAGGGGTCTAGAGTGAACCAGTCTTTCTGGTAGTTTCCGGTCCAGACCATGGCCATTTTCCAACCGAGACTCCCTGGGTTTATCAAACCAATCCGTTTCCTCCCGACGCAAGTGATAGGCTTTGGGGACCAAGGAAACATCATACATTGCAACCGCAACTAATACAGGTGATAGAGGGAAGTAAATGGTCTGCAGGATTAGCATGCACTGGGCTTGTTAACCATAGCATGCATTTCAGACATAAGTCCCCTAAGAACTAGAAACATTTCCAACAGTATCTACACATTTTCATACAATAAAATAACCTAGAGAAGGAGAAGCACACAAATGCACATCTCATAGTAAAGCAAAACAACACACACTTATATTTCAAACCAATATAAATGAAATTTTGACAATAAATAAGCAAAAGTATATTAAGAATAATGTCATTCAACTTGAGTCCATCAGTTCCCACTTAGAAATGTTACCCTATAGTCCAGCATATACGGTCAAAAGGCAACAGTCGATACACTATGCCCATGTGCAAGTTTCTCTTTACTTTCCACTTTTGCATAAGGCAAACAGCAGTATATGGCTAATTTTCAACTTTTGAATCTGTCAAGCAGCAACATATGGCTGCTGGCTATAACACTGAGTGATTATATTTTTTTAAAATATATTTATTTGGCAATTTTAAGTCAACAAGAACACTTATTTCTAACATACCATATGTGTTACTGCTAGAAACGCATGTATTACAAGAACTTCATAGCTTAATAATAAAAATATATCTAAAATAGATATATATGAGAATATTTTAATATAAAATCATTATCTGATTTTTTAACACTGAGTTTGAATTTATTTTTTCTTTAATTTGTCAGCATGCTAGAACTTGAAGTATTTTGAACCTTTAATCACATTTAAAGCATTCAATCACTAATTTAAAAGGTTCACATAGTTCTATCAGTACTTCTCAGGTTTTAAAGAATATTTCAAAGGAACTAAGACTTTTATTTTACTGAATTGCTAAAACTGACTTAGTATACACTGCTGATTCTTGGTATTCCTTGATTATATTTGGTATTCCTTGGTTATATTATTCATCCCCTATTAACAGCTTTTGGAATTAATATACTGTTTCTCATTTGGCAGATGGAAGGACCTGTCCTCTTACTTATCCTGATACATGATTCTTTCATTCAAACATTGGCCTAGCACAAATATACACAAATGAATGTGTTACTTAAATAACAAACTGTCAATAAAAATGGTCAACCAATCAGCTTGTAACAACAAAAACAGGCTAAAAGGAAACTTTGTGAAAACTTCATAAGCAAAAGAACTGGTTTGTTTACTTTAGGGCCATAGACCTATTTAGTTCAGAAAACATTCTATATTTCATCTTTTAAAATCATATTTGTATGTACATATAGAGTAAAAATGAAAATGCTCCTCTTAAAAACATTTTCACATGAGTTTTTACTAAGGAAGTTAGATTAAAATGGTGAGGACAGTCAAATTTCTGTAGTATTTTTGAGCATACAAATTAATGAAATAATAACTTTTTATTAATTTAGAAATATTTTATTTCCAGAACTTCCACCACACATATATCAAACACAAACCAATAAACAGGAATGTACATGGACTACAGAATAGGATCTATCTCTAAAATTTAATGAAGTAAATTATATGTATATTGTCTATATACATATATATGTATGTGTATATCATATAGACTTGAACAAAATAACTCTTAAAATCTTGATATTTGTCTAAGAATTTTTACTTGAAAGCAATTTTAGTGTTATATGTACTTGCTCAACCAAAACAGTAGCAAAACACTTTGGGGCAAAAATAGATAATATGACAGAAGAAAAGGCATTGAAATGTTCAAGGGACATCTACACTCTCAAAAGTAGTCTATTCTTTTTCAGTTTTAAATGGAAAGAATGTTTTATATTCACTGAAAAATTATTTTCCATACCATGTTTAGAATTAAAATTTCTAATACATAACATCAAATGTACACATTTTTTCAGTAATAATCTTCATAATAAAGGGAGATGAAACACAGATATTTATTTAATGACAATGATAAAATTCCATTATATTAACTTTAAACTATTGCAAAATCTCCCTCAAAGAGAATAGTCTCTGATCTAGGAAACCCCCATCTCCACTACAAAATATTACTCAATGGTTCTAATTTGTAATGATTTAATTAAAATTAATTAAACATATTAAAGTATATTTTTAAAATTCAAAGAGCCATACAATAAAATTCTTCCCAGTTATGTATCTTAAAGATGACCATATTTTATTTTTAGAATTGTATAATAGTTGTTTTAAAACAAATCAGACACAAAGCAAATCAGGTCAACTATCAAGAAACAGAGTAAAATAATAAAACAAAAACAACCAAAGAAAAACATGCCATCATATCTATACACAATAAGTAGACATACAAGAAATAAAACTAAAATAAACATGCACAAATTGCACCAAAAAAGATGGAATACATCTTTGGAGAAAGAAAATTAAACATGCAGAAAGATAAGAGTTTGAGTTTTGAGAGTAATAGGATAGTGTGCGGACCCATTTACCTTCACTGTCAGACATAGCATGTTGGAAGTCATCCATGATGAATGCTATGTCACGGTCATAACCCCTTGTCCGTGACTCTTCTCGCATGTGTTGCTGAACTTCAGGCAATGAGTGGCTTGATCCAAATTGATCCCTTGTATCTGCAGATATGGGTGGCAAAGGTCCAGCCGCAGCCCTGGCCATTCCCATTGGCTGGCCAACAGGGCTTAGTGGACTTTCTTCCTCTGAATTCTGGGCCACAATTGGTATTCTTCCTCTACTTTGACTGATTGGTAAGCTGGTGGGCTTAGTTCTGGCAGACGATGAAGAATGACCAAAGGACACATCCAGCGCTTCAGCCTCTTGAGCTTTCAATCTTAGTGATGAGCTGGAAGAATCCCTCTTAATTGATAAATCAAGTCCATAGACAGAGGACGGCCTGGAGGAAGGCCTGGACCTGCTCCCACTGCTGTACGGCTTATCTGCTTCATCCTGTAGAGCAGACCGGATGGTATTTCCCAACGTGCCCAGTCCTGACCCAAGTGATGAGCCCATAAATTTTTGTTGATCTGTAATATTTTTTCTGAGGCCAAATGTGATATCATCTTGAAGAAGTCTTGCCCTAGAAGAAATACCACCAATGGATGAAGTGCTAGAACTCATGTAAGTGGGATAGTCAGGTTCAAGGTCTCTACTTTCTTGAATGGGTGAAAACTTAGACATTTTAGGGTCAATTAATGATTTCTTATGCTTTGATTGCTTTTGGTAAAGTATGGCTGCAGGTAGTTGTTTGGCAGCTTGCTTTTCAAGGGTAAGTCTACTGATACTATACTTTTCAGACTTGGGAAAGTGTCTATAGCTAGTATCAGCATGGTAATAATGGGAAAGACCGGCAAGGTGATCTAAGCTCTCTGTGCCTCTACGGAACTCTTGCTTAATCTGTTGTTTCAGAAGCTTTAACTCATAAGGATCCTCCATCGGATCCTCCTCCGCTTTCACATAGCTATGCAATCTGGAGGAAGTCTGCAGAGGTGCAAGGAAGTCTGTCACTTCTTGAGACCTCCGTGTCTCAGTGGTTCTAAGGAGACGATCTGTTTTGGACAGATCCTTTTCATGAAGGCTAAATGCAGTGCTCAAAGCTGCTGTCCCTTTGGTAATGTCTCCAATGTCATCTATTAGGACATAATTCCTTGAAGTGTGGTGGTCAATGTCTGCATAGAAGGAGTCCGCAGATATGCTTGATATTGGACTGCTGGCCATGCTGCTTCTTTCCTCCAAACCTATTCTCAAGTCTAAACTATTGTACTTACTCCCAAGATGGGAAACAGCATATGTATTATCAGTAGAAACCGGAGCAATCATCAGGGGTTGGTTGCGAATCACTTCATAGTTAGAAGTTATCTTAGGCTCCAAATACAATGTGGTTTGCCGAGGCTTCTGTTGTATCACCATCATCTGTGATGGTAATTGATAGGATGGTTGTGGAGTCGGAGTGGGCTGAGCCTGGGGTGTGAAGGACATTGTTGCCACAGCTTGGAATGTTGGTTGAGTCTGATAAGGTGACACTTGCTGATGGTACAATGTCTGTTGTTGAAAATGAGATTGCTGTGTGTACGGGGTCGGTGCCTGGGTAGGAAGAGCGGGTGATGAATACTGGTATTGTGTGTAAGGACTTGTAGGAGGAACAAGTTGAGCTTCTGTTTGGGTTTGTGGTGGTATGAACTGGCTGAATTCAGTTTGAGGAGCTGTTCTTGGCCGCTCAATGCCGTGCTGACTTTCTACTCGGCTCGGTCTGGTACTGCTGACCTCACTGTCAGACATGTAATCACGATCTTCAGCTACCCCCTGCAGGTAGGCACGCTCTCTCTTTTCTCTCTCCTTCAGTAATGCTTCTTTTCTCCTGTTAATTCCCATTTCCAGATACCGTAGCTTGGCATCAATCTCCTTTTCTTCTTCGTCAAGCTCTGCTTGCTTCTTTCTAAGCTTGGCAGACTCCCTTTCCACGAGGTCAAGCTCCCGGTCTATGTCCTGGAGAATCTTGGCTCGAGCCATGGTATTGGTTCTGCACATTCTTCTCCTAGAAGCAGTGCCCATGGTGCTGTAAGTTGACTGTGTTCCCGTGGACGCCTCCTCGGGAGGGGGATTTGGCAGTGTTCTCTTCACTTTTTTCTGAGTACCAGAGGCTGTTATGGTTTGAGAACCTTTAGTCTACAATCAAGTAAACAAAATATAGGACTTTGTTATCAAATAAGAAAATCAAAACTAAAAAAAAAAAAAGCCTTACACAATTTACACTTGAATAACTGAGTTAAAAAAATGGCAGTATCTTAGCAGAATAAAATTAAACAAATTCACCCATTTTCAATCCAAGTTAATAAACACAAGATTATTTGCTTAATCCATGGTCATTGCAACTCTGCTTCTCATTTGAAATGCAATATCCCTATTTTGAATATTTGTGTTTAACTTGCTCATTTCACATTGCACATATCTTGCCATTTCCAATATTTCCATGATTATTTGGCTTTCGGTATTCCTTATTAACTCTACTTTTTTCTGATTGTTTTGGCAACATTGTAAGAGCCAAAATAATTTGCTGCAATAAAAGTTTACTGGAGTCAGTTTCAATCAGATAAAAAGCTGGTAGCTCATGAGATACTTTTTTCCTTTTATTTTACTAATTTTTCATAATCTTGCCTCTTAAGGGGTGCATCTTTAGATTCTTAAAGTCAGAATAGCCAGAAACATGTGTAATCACTGTATAGCTATGACTCACTGATGTTCTCAAAGCTACTGTTCATGAGATATGCTCAAGTTGGAGTTTAATCTCCTCCATTCTCAGCCATGTTCTACAAAAGATGTTCCTTCCCACTCTCTTTTCAGCAATACAAAGGTGCAATTCCCCCCCCTACCCTTAAATTATCAAACATTTATGAAAAAAAATGGATGATACATGCCTTTATGAATTTTGGAAGTAAAATTTTATTTCCCTATTATTTATGATTATATTATTATAATAATTTGAATTAGTCATTATTAATTAATTCAGAGTCCCTGTGCTTCTGTTGCTTTCAAATATCACTTTTTAATCCATTCCTTCATGTTTGAACCTGCTGTCCTATATATATTTTATAAAATATACATATGGCATATATCCTAAGCAGCTGTTGCACACATTCCTAATTCTTACCCTCATTATGCTCACTTTATATATTATGCACATTTAAGTCAAGGAGTTGATAAAAAGGTCAAATGAGACAGCTGTTAATGCTCATTTTAAAAATATCATCTTTGTAGTGTCTAGATACATTTATATTCAATATACATCAGAAATTATTAAGGTATCAATGATTGCTTCACTTTCACTGTTGTTTACTCTGAGTACACAACTGGTTATGAATGTGGAGACTTGGTAAGGTGTTACCCAGAGAGAGGCAGAGAGCGCAATGAGTGAAAATTTAGTCTCTCATGACTAAGTATGATAGTAAGCTATGACATTTTTGAAAAGATTTATTTTATATTTGGATTTATTTATTTTATGTATGCTTGAGCACATAAATAAGCACGTGTGTGTGTGTGTGTGTGTGTGTGTGTGTGTGTGTGTGTGTAAAACATGTACATGCCTGGTACTCAGAGGGAACAGAAATAATTGCCAGAGTTCCTAGAACTGGTTAAGTTTTGTCAATTGCAAAGATACTCTAATCCCTTACTTAAGGACAAAAAGCTATCTTAATAAGTGTGTACCTTTACAGGACAGGATTTGGTCATGATCTCCCAGTTAGGTGCTGAAAACTTTCTGTGGTAAAATCATACTAACAATGAAAGCAATGAAATAAACTATACTTTAAAGTATATATTGAGCATGTTTTAACAGATCAACTATGGGTGAGAAAAAAGAAAAATATAAGAAAGAGCATAGTGGAGATAACTATCACAATAAAGCAAAACCAACCAAACATTTAATGTCTAGGCTCAGACTTCCAAAAAGTAAATATCATAAAAAACTAAATCCAAACATCTTTCAAGCAAATCCTTCCTTCCTTCCTTTCTTTCTTTCTTTCTTTCTTTCTTTCTTTCTTTCTTTCTTTCTTTCTTTCTTTCTTTCTTTCATTCTTTATTTGTGAGAGGAGCTAGCATTCATAGTACTAACACTGGCATTAAGTAATGACTGTCAGGGCAGTACTTGTTCTTTTATACATTGCAATAAAGAGATATAAGTTATAGTTTTAAAAGATTCATGATTTCTGAAAAATGAGTATTTTTTTTCTTCAAGATACGTAACGATTAAGGCTAATGTTCTGATTCCAGGCTGGTATATTCTTATGATATATCAGATAGTATGAGACCAAAACAGGAAAAATACCTTGTAGATTAAAATATCTGTTTGCAGCTAAGTATCTGTTTGTTTGTTTGAGCCATCTGCTCTGAATGTGCTTTATTACATGTGGGAAAGAGGTACATGGGCAGAAAATACAATAGGATATATGCGGGTCTTTGATTGTATGTGATGGGAAATGTGGTGAATTGTGTGTTTTGTCTTTTATGCCACTGGAAAACATAAAAAGACATTGGACTGTGACGTGGAGCCATTTTCTGTGAACCCAGAACTGGATCTAGCCAGAGACCTTCCAACTGGTCAGTATTTAATTCAAGCTTGCTTCATATTTGGCGTTAGGTTGTAGAGAGTGTTCTTATTCTTGACTGGTGGGGTTCACAACAGCAAGAAACTTGGTCTAGGAAAATATTGAGACATATTCTGAAATATATCACTGAAGGTTTTACTGGAGAACAAATAATAACATTTTTTTAAATATTGGTTTTGCACCACTGAGTTAAAGTCATGGTTTCTGCCTTGTAGATAAACCACAGAAATGGATCAGACAGTATTTGTTTACTTTTCATTTCTTAAATAAAAGATGGGATTATCTTTCTTGCACATAATTACCTTCAGTGTGTAATTTGGAAAGAACTGATTATCATTTCTCAATACAACCTAAATAAGGACTTCTTGAGATTTTTTTAATCACTGTTATGTTTTGCAGAGAATAATGTTGTCACTGATTACATTTAAACTGTTGAGAGAACAAAATGTAAGTCAAACTGGAAAGTTACTCTGGGGCTGAAAAGGGGTGGCCATTCTGAAACTAGAAAACTCTATCTAAACATTTGAAAGACCTAGGAAGAATCTAGAAAGATTTCCCATGCTTGTGCATCAGTAGGGTTAACATAGTGAAAATGGGCATCCTACCAAAAGCAATCTACAGACTGAACACAATTCCCATCAAAATTCCAACACAATTCTTCACAGATCTTGAAAGAAAAATACTCAACTTCATAAGGAAAACAAAAAACCCAGGGTAGCTAAAACAAGCCTGTATGATAAAAGAAATTCAGGTGGAATCATCATTTCTGATTTTAAGCTGTACTATAGAACAATAATTATAAAAAAGGATTGGGACACCAATCAAGCCATAAGTCTTTAGACCTACAGTTTATCCTGTCTTCAAGATAAGCTGGGGTAAAGGTAGCACTGAAATTGTGGGATTGCTAACCAATATCTGGTTTGGCTTAAGAACCATGCCTCAAGAGGAAACTGATATCTGACACTGCCTGGAAGACCAAAACCAGAGGATGGATAGCCCAGGGATCTAGAATAGAATCAAACAGAAACTTCTAAAAAAAGAAAAGTCACTACAAAGATTCCTAATGACATTCTGCTATACTTGGAGACAGGAGCCTACCATAATCATCATCAGAGAGGCATCATCCAACAACTGATGGAAGCAGATGTAGAGAGACATAGCAAAGCATTAAAGGGAGCTCAGAGAGTCCTACAGAAGGGGAGAGAGAGGATTGCAGGATACACAAGGGTCAAGGATACCACAAGAAAACCCATAGAATCAACTAATCTGGGCTTACAGGGGTTCATAGAGACTAAACTAACAATTAGGGAGTTGCATGGTTCTCCCCTAGGCCCTCTACATATACATCATAGTCATGTAGCTTGGTCTTCTGGCAGGACTCTTATCAGTGGGAGCCAGGGTTGTGCCTGACTCCTTTTCCTTCTTTTGTGATTCCTTCTCTTTTACTGGGCTGTCTTGCCTAACTGTAATAGAGGGGAGGTGCCTAGTCTTATTTCAACTCGATATGCCATGTTTGGTTGGTATCTCTAACTGTACTTTTCTGACTGAAAACAGAGAAGTGGATGGAGGTAAGTACTGTGAAGGCAGGAGGGGGGCAATTAAAGTAGGGGTATAATATATGTGAGAAAAGTAAAATAAAAGAAAGGAAGGAAAGAGAAGAGAAAAGAAGAGAAGAGAGGAGAGGAGAGGAGAGGAGAGGAGAGGAGAGGAGAGGAGAGGAGAGAAGAGAAGAGAAGAGAAGAGAAGAGAAGAGAAGAGAAGAGAAGAGAAGAGAAGAGAAGAGAAGAGAAGAGCAGAGCAGAGCAGAGAAGAGAAGAGAAGAGAAGAGAAGAGAAGAGAAGAGAAAAAAGAAAAGGGAAATAGAATAGACAAGGTCATGAATGTCAAATCACTCAGGGTACACATTCAGGTGGGTGAGTCAGCTTAGTATGTGGTTGAAGAAGTAAAGAAGGGTGCATTATGCTAAGTGGGTAGGTATTATCTGTTAAGCTGTCATTAAGTTTCTTTCATAAAATATGAAGAACTAGTGTTAAGACATTTGTTTTGTTTGTCACCATTATGTTTTTAAATCTTTATTTAAGATGGGTTCAAAACTTGTCAAGAGAAACCAAGGTTTTGAGGTGTATGCTAGTTTTGAGTCATGGCTCTAAAGAGGATTGTCCTAGCCTAGCTTTTGGGAAACATCCACTGACATGCAGTTCTAAGGAAAACATAACAGTGATTGGAATTGCAGGCTGGTACAACCACTCTGGAAAGCAGTCTGGCGGCTCCTCAGAAAACTGGGCATGACACTTCCGGAGGATCCGGCTATACCACTCCTGGGCATATACCCAGAGACTTTACCTGCATGCAATAAGGACACATGCTCCACTATATTCATAGCAGCCTTATTTATAATAGCCAGAAGCTGGAAAGAACCCAGATGTCCCTCAACGGAGGAATGGATTCAGAAGATGTGGTATATTTACACAATGGAATACTACTCTGCAATTAAAAACAATGAATTCACGAAATTCCTAGGCAAATGGTCAGAACTTGAAAATATCATCCTTAGTGAGGTAACCCAATCACAAAAGATCACACATGGTATGAAGTCACTGATAAGGGGATATTGACCCAGAATCTCAGAATACCCTAGACACAATCAGCATATCAATAGATTTCTAAAAAGATGGAAGGAGAGACCCCTGGTCCTGGAAAGACTGGATGTAGGGGAACGCCAGGACAGAGTAATGAGAGGGGGTTGAACGGAGAAAAGAGGGAGGGAAGGGGGCTTATGGGACTTTCGGGGAGGGAGGAAACGGGAAAGGGGAAGTGATTTGGAATGTAAATTAAAAAAATAAAACAAAATTAAATTAAAAAAAAAAGAAAAAGGACCCGAAGTTCATAGATTTTAAAAAAATGAAGAAGGGCATGCCGGAGAACAGAATGGCCTTTGAGATAAGCTCCACAACTTTCCTAAATGTTCTAGTTTCCGTCATCTTTGTTGGCTAACCCTGAAATACGATCCTCTGAGATTTTCCCTGCACATTGCAATTTCCCCTTACATTTTGTCAATTTGATGAGATAGTTTATTCAAATTACTCTTTGGATCATGGCTTTCTGGTAGACACATTTATGTATGGTGCATCTAAACTGTAAAATTCACTAAATATGTAGATTTAAACTTAAGTGTGCAAGGTTGAGTGTGTGTCTATTTTGGCACGGAAGGGTATTTTATGAGAGAAAAAAATAAACATCTTTTTTTTTCAAAAAGTTGAATAAACAAAGTGTATGCAGCAACTATTGTTTAAAGTCATAAGTGTCAGGCCAAAATTATTCAATAACTATATATATGACAAATCTCACTTTAAAAATTTCTTCAATGAGTTGTGACTTTTAATCTAGATAATAAAGATTGTTATACTAAAAGAGGCAAGATAGAGCTGGTTTTGCTCAAAGTACATTTGCCTGTAGCCCCTGCATCTTGGAGGCTGAAACACAAAAGTCGTGTGTTTGGGATAACAAAACCCAATCACCACCACCACAAAAAAAATCCTTCTACATATAAAAATATCAAACATTAGAAAGATTTTAGAAAATTGTGTGAAGGAAATACTTCAAAAGTTTATCATGATTGGATCACTGTACATTAGAAAACATAGTTACATAAGCAGGTTTTATGTTTCTGCTTCAGTTAAAAAATATATGCAGCACAAATAACAGGGTAGAAGAGAAGGATTTATGTGTAAAGTACTTGTCATGGGAGCATGAACATCTGAACTTGATCTTCAAGGAGCCACATAAAAAAAGCTGGGCATGGTTACAAGTGCTTGTACCCTTCAGCACTGTGGAAGCAGAAACCAGTGGATCCCTAGTCCTTCTGGCAACCCAGGGTAGCTGGGTCAGAGAGCTCCAGGTTCTGAAAGGGAGTATGTCTTAAAAATTATGATGAAGAGAAACTAAGGAAGATACTCAGCATTGATCTCTAGTCTATACACAAACATAAATGCACACACACAAACACACAAATACTTGCTCATGCACACACACACACACACATACAGAAAGAGAGAGATGGAGAGAGAGACACACACAGAGAGATAGAGAGACAAAGAGAGACAGAGACTCTAGGACTCATGCATGTGCAAGTACACACATGGATGGATACACACAGACAAAAACACAACTATACTACCAATTTTGACGCTAGCTCTTAGTGTCAATATCAGAGATATAGCAATAACTATAATATCACTTGAAAGACATGGCAATTTATTTATTTATTTATTTTGTTTATTTATACACATAGAAATAAATACTAATCATGTAATTATACTATATCTTGCCTTTGCAGATATTTTTCCTGTTAAAAAGGAAAAGTTTCCAGCAGTGTGTGAGGGGTGGGGGGAAAAAGATTTCCAGATGAACTACAAAGTGAAACCAGGCCTCAAAAAAAGTCAAGATCAGTTGACTATATTCATCAAAAGTCCTTCTAGATTATAACCTCAAATTCCACTGATTTTTATGTGGAAGAAAATACTCTCTGAACTAGTAACATATATAAGCATTGAAGACGGGGGAAAAAAAATCAGTTATTTTGAAAAAAACAAAACATGAGTCTAAGATCAGCCGAGTAGCAAGTTCAAGGCCAGCCTGGGGTACTCAAAATACTGGGGTTTTGGTAAGGTGTTTGCGGGGACACTCTTACGATCCTAGAAAAAGAAACATTCATCCTACCATTAGTTTTCCTTTGTAAGGTGAATATGGAGAGAGAGGTACTGAAAGCAGTTAAGTGTTTCAGGAGATATTTAAAATATAGTCTTTGCGTCCTCTCTCCCAAACTCCATCAGGGGTGTTGGTTAAAAGCAGCAGTAAATCACCACTGGGCAACACAGAGGCTGCCATTTCTGACAGGGGGAGCCAAAGGCTTTAACCAGAGCCTGGAGAACTAGAATGTAGTGTTAGCTGAACTGTTGCATATATTAAAGAGGTAAATCTAGCTGAGCCTCAGTAACAGACAAGCACCTTCAAATGAACATCCCATTCCTGAGCACTGCAAATTAAGACAGTGAGTACATTGCCACTTCACTATAGGCACACTAGAAAGAAAAAGAAAAAAGAGAAATAGGACAGACAGGAAGCCATGGAGGTGCCAAGGGCCAGTCATTATGAACATACCCTCTTGTCATTATTACACCTACTGCTGAGCACCTGTTTGAGTCACATTAAATGTCTTCCTGTTTGCATGCATGGGATTTGAAGGGAAGACCAGTGTTATAAACCACTAAAAAAAAAGTGAAAACAAAGGTCACTTAGAGCCTGTGTGATCACTTGAGATACCATTAACCCAACTGACCTGTAATTAGAAAATATATCTTCAATCTAATGAGTTGGTTTTAAAAGGGATTCTAAACAAGTCCAATCAAGCACACCTTTTACACAAGTAACCTAGAAGATAGTATTATTTCTCAATTATAGGTAGACAAAATCAAGCACACATTGCTGGGATTAATGACACCATGACAGGTGACACTTTTTAAAATGTTCCTTTATTTTACGTCCACGAATATGTAGGTGGCAGGTTAGAGAGGGAAGTAGTGTAAACAAAACTCAGGTTTAGGGGCCCCTGCCTCATCAGACTTGAATAGAAGAAACAAAGCTTTGTTGCTGCTATGAATCAGTGCCTGTTTGGACAGTTCTCTTTACCACCGGTAGCACCAGAAGCTACGCAAGGAACATTGCCACCTGTGACTGGGTAGGAAGAAATGCAGGCTAGGCACTTCATAGTGTGTGGATGGAGGTCAGAAACAAGCCAAAGGGGAGGGAAAGTCAAAGCCACTGGTTGCTCTTGAGGGTAGAATATTATCATTTTCTCTCTGGAGGATGCTGCTGAGTTACTTGAAGATGGGGAAGGTTTGTTTTGGTTTTTTCTTTGTTTTGTTTTTTTGGGTATTGCGATGTCACGTTGTCAATAGCCACATTGATATTTGAACCTCCTTTTCCCTTTGTCTTAGAAAAGAAAATACATGATTCTGAATATCAAAAAAAAAGGAAAAGTTTCTATAAAGTTCTTTTTCTTTTAGAAGTCAGAGCACATTAATATTAAATAGTGCAAGTCAAACAGAATTGCTAATAAATAATTAAGTTTATTTTGATAATTAAAAGGTAGAATTTCCTAGAAAAAAAAAATCAGTCTCTTTTCTGTTAGTCCATGCAGTTTGACAGGGGATGAGTCAGAAGACCATATTGGACCCAAAAAGTAAAGCTTTTTCAGTTTGGGAAAGGAAAATCTAATAGATTCAACAAATATGGGATCTGAACAAATGAATGGTTTTAAGTAGGCAAATATTTTCCATGGAGGGACATATATCAAACCTAAATTTTCAGGGAAATAGCAAGGATCAAGTGGCTTCATTATCACATTTAATGCATTAGCATCCATGAGTAGAATCATATTCAGTGACTTCCTGATGTAAGCATGGAAAGGAATTCTGGAAAAATCAATATATGTTTGGGAACCTACAAAACAAAACTTTGAAAACTGTATCTATATTAAAATCTCAATCCATCCATGTCATTCTCTTCCAGATAGTAAAGGCAACTCTGGTTATTACATCAGGGTCAAATTATCCAGGAGCATATGAAATACAGGGGCAAACCATCAAAGTGTCAGTATTCAGTCAGTGGCTCTGCTGCTGATACAGTTCACTGGTTAGTAATCAGTGTGGCTTTGTCTAAGGGAAAACTGTGACAGCCCAATTTAATTTCCTTCAGCGATAATGCAGCTGTCAGAGCAGATAATCCAGAGGGAATAAATAGCATCTAACAGTGCATCAGCAGGACATTTAATGTTTTCCTGCAATGGTCACCAAAATAGTTTTGACTGTCGGAATGCAGGAGAGCATTACGATCTATTGAGTACGCATACAAATTATGGGCATTAATGGTCTGGCATGCAGGCACTCATGCATGCATGCACATGCATGTACCAGTGCACCCACGCCCACACATGCACTCTCACCCAGCGCAACATACACATATGTAATTATTTAGCCGATATATTTTTTACCCTTGTTACTAATCTTTTGGAGCCAGATTTTTCTTCACACTGGGTGACTGTTTTGTGCTATGGAAGATGTTTATATTTATAGTCTCTATTTACCACATATTATATAAAAACAATATTGTTATGTATTGCCAACCATCTTGTGAAGTCTAAGAAGCAGTTAACTAATACAGAAGTTAGGAAATGTTTTCATGGAGAGATTATTGTTCTCTTAGGATTGAATCTGTCTCCTGATGTGGAGGCTACTGTTTGTATCTCTCTCACACTAATTTAGTCTGAGTAGAAAAGCACATATCTTGTAAAACAACACAAAACAAACAAAAGTTATTCAGAGAATGGTGACTTGAAAGATATGGGTAGGGTAAAACATGTAAGAAAAATTATCATTTATGGTCTGATAGGACAGTTAATGGTTTGATAAAGTAAATAAAGATAAGAATGTCCTAGATTATTTTACCTCATTATTAGCTTGTCCCACGATACTAAGCTCAGATCTCTTGATTACATTTTATTCATGTCTATATACCCTCATGCCTTTAAATCATTAGTCAGAAAGTAAATGGAAAGAAGTAGGGGTTTTGCCTCCTCCAAATAAGGTAACTCTATAAAACATAAACATGCCTCACCATGTTCATTTAGCTTACAGCTAAGAAATGATGATGATGATGTCATAGGTAAGCATAAGGAAATACACAGAGAGAAATGCATACCCTACTTCTTTGCAATTAAGCTCACTGCAAGCAGCATTAACTCTAAATACCAATGGAAACAGTATGGCTGTTTTTCTGTTTCCACACCCTCTATAGGAAGTCCCTACAGAGCAAGCCTTATGGGTTTTGAGGCAAAGTAGCAGTGGAGTATAGAAACAGGCCAAGAGCATGTCCTTCACAGTATGCCATTAGGTAAGTGTTCACAGAAAACTTTCATACTCCTCTCTCTTCTCTATTCTCCATCCCCACGGGTTTAATGGAAAAGAAATGATAAATGGTTCTACTCATAGAGAATTACTTTAAATACTCTTGGGCTATCTCAAATCCATTATACATTGCAACAGAGTACAGTTGCTTGTATATATGAAGCAAGAATGTCAAATCTTTTTGTCTACGGTGCTATAGACCATATGAGCAACTGCTTCCATCGTCAAAATAAATAAATAATAAAATCTTGAACGTATGCTACTGTCAGGAAGAATTTATCCTTTGTGAATAGAATTAGAATTGTTCAGAGGATACTTAAACTGTAAGAGTTGAAGGGCAATAATAAAAGTAAAATTAATAATATTATGATAATAATAATAAAAATGATGATGATGATGATGATGTGTGAGAAACTAAGTTACATCATCCTGGCAATAAAAGATTAAAATGAAAGCAATAAAATATACTTAAAAGTCTCATAATGAGTTCTTTATGTTTTTAATAAACTTAAAATGCACTCAGTATTTTACTCAGCATCCTTAAGCTTTATCTTAACGCACCTAGTGTCCCAGTTCGTTTTGTTTTCTTGCTGAAAGTCATTGCTCTTATGCTGAGCAGTGAAGCAGAAAACGAGTTTCTACCTCACTGGACAGAGTATTAGAGATGCCAGTCTGTGTGACATTTATTGCCTTATATTTTATGGGAAGTCCCACAGGGATTAATTTCTTCTTTTTTCCAAATCTGTATAAAGTATTTTGGAAAGAGCTTAGAAGTTTTGTTCAGGTGATGTATTTATGTGCATTTATATTTCTACCCTCACTCTATCTCTCCCTCTCTTGGTTCCTTTTTATTGATTCAGATGTCTTTATTACATTGATGAAAACAATGCATATGGTTTCTAAGGCTTTTTGTGCAGTTCACTCACCACATTAAGTTTCTTTTTCTTTTTCCTTTCAATTGCTATATTCTATTATTACCAATAAAAACTCTGAAATTTCATAGCAGATATTAGATTGGTATTTTCCTTAGAGAGTTTCAGTAGAAGGCAAAAATCCTTCTGAAACCACAATGATCAATGACAGCACCTTTAAGAAAAGGATAGAGTATATACTACCTGTTTTTAACTATCACTAAAAAAGCAACAAAATGATATGAAGTTGTAATCACACACACCATCCTCAAGACAAATTCTTTACTGTACATAAAATAACTATCTGTTTTGTATCAGCATATTAGTTACCTCTTAACTGATAAGATTATTTACATTTCCTAGAGCAATTTTTGCATAAGCTCCTGACTTTAAATTGAAGCAAACTTTGCTCATCTGGTGTCTTAGAATTTTGTAACCAGACGAGACTGGCTTTCTAGAAGGTTTCCTTACATTAGGCCATCTCTGAGAGGACAATTATCAGTAAGTCAACACTTTTTCTAGTTCTCCAAATTTCTCTACTAGAATTCCATGGCAACAAAATTATTCCACATGGAATTCATAGATCTGCCATATGCTCACTATTTTAGTGGTTTTCTACTTGCTGTGTAAAATATTTAGACAAAAGCAAGCTAAAGGAGAAATGGTATAAAATGACTCACAGTTCAAGGGTATACGCTATGATTATATAGCAGTCAAAGCAGCAGGTACTTGAAGCATCCCTACAAGCATGCATTGAAGGTGTCTTCAAGTGATTTTAGACTGACTGTCAAGTTGATAATTAACATTAGCTATCACTCATCCACTTTTCTTTTATAATTCTTCCTCCTCAACATAGTACCTCAAATCTTATTTAGTGAAAATGTTTTCCATTTTACTACCTGGTCTGTAATGTACTGTATATTTATAGATATCAATTGCTAGAAATTATATTGTCACTTTCCTACATACATCCATCATGTTGGGTTTTAAACTACTTGTATCTATGTTCAAGTGCATACCATATGCTATGACTTGCGTCATGATGGATCATGTTGAGAGGCTTGCTTCTTAGTTTGACAATAAAGAGACAGGGTGGAACTTAATGAGGTGGGGTCAGTGGGAAGTCCTTAAATCAACTGGGGACATAGTACCAGAAGTAATTGTGGGAATATAACCTCTCTAGCTTCTTCTCTATCCTTATAATTTTTTCCTTATATATGTGTTTTTCACCAAATTGCCAAATACGATATGAACAAGCCACTTTTTCATAAAGTAGATGCTCAGGGACTTTTGTCATGAATAGGAATGCAGAGAAAACCGCATAGGATCCATATTTGTAACAAGTACCTTCATTTGGACTGTTTAAAAGGTAAGAATAATGTCTATACCAAAATATAACATCTTAGTTTCTTTGATATAATTATTTTTTAAAAATGAGGTCAATTTAAATTTTCATTTCAAAGCTAAAAAAGAAAATCAATGTTGAGTCTATTTAACTAAAATTTGTTTATTATATTTGTAAGAACAGGGCTTATACGAAAAGGCTAGTTATTTGTACTAGTATTCTTTCATGACTCTAAGGATGGGCAGGATAAATGTATGTTTGTTTCAGTTAAAAAGATTTATAATTCCAAAAGAATTTATATTCCAAAAAATATTATATGAAACAATACATACATAAACTACAAGCTCAATATACTAGCTACATTTACTCTAAATATATGATAAATAAAATAATATCTTTGACAATTAAATTACTGCCAATGAGAAAATATGTCTATAAATGTTAATTCAATCAGTAAAATTCATTGTATTTTTTACAGTGATTTAAGCTTTTTGATGTATACGAGAGTTTTGTTTCTTTGCTTGCTTGCTTTTGTTTTGTTTAGACAATGTCACATATAGCACAAGCTAGCTTCCAATTTAACAAGGGCTACCTTAGAACTGTAGGTTGTCCTGACTCTTTTTCCCAAGTACATATTACCAAGTCCAGTGTGATCTAGGCTAATTTGTAAAGTCTTAATGGAAAGTTAGAAAAATTATGTAAATCACTAAAGAAACTGTTTTTAAAAAGAAAAATAAACTATGTAAATTAAAATAGTTGAAAGGATGCAACAGAATTAATTGTCATATAAAAGAGAGATTTTTTTTTTACACATAAACAAAAGAATATAATGTGACACAGTTCTGGAGTGAAGCAATCAGAGGCCTTCAGAAGCACAATAGGAGAAGCCCAGTGACAACCCTTATGCTTGCTACACACTGTGTCAGTATCAGAAAGAGGCAGATTCAGAGGCACCAATATTCTCAGAAAATTCTCTTTATCCAGAGCAGTTATGCTAGATTCAAAATCAAAAGGGAGGAAAAAACTCCCAAGGATACAGTGACTTCTCAGCTTGTAATTAAGCCAGAATGGCTTTGGAAGTTTCTGTTTTGAGAAAGAGTATTCTTCAAAGATGAACACAGCAGATAAAATTCTGTGTTTTGAGAGCAGAGAATAGGAAATTATCAAAAGATATAAAACTGCCAAGAACAAGCTGACATAAGTTTTATATAATGATATCAGCTAACTAGGAAGAATGCATTGTTTCAATAGTATTAACTAAAGATTAATATACAAAATATACCAAAGTTTACTTTGTATTGAGTGTGTTACTAAGAGCTTAATGTATAATATGTAACTAAATCTCCAAAAGAACCTTATTAGAGCAAGAATACTTTCAACTGTATGTGTCAGATACTTGTTACTTTAGTGATTTATACAACCTGGTCAAGATTATAACAATAATAAACGACAGAGATGACTCTCAGTTTTCTTTGTACACTGATCTATATCTTTCTACTTTCCATTTTATTCTCAGAACATTATGAGTATCTCCTGAATTTCAGAATGTAGTTTCAAAGAATTAACTCTTAATGAATGAACTGGAGTCATAAGAAGTCTATTAAGTGAATAAATATTTGGGATAGAGGAATTATAATTATCAGGCTAACCACCTGTCAGGTAAGTATTTGCCAAATCTTCATTTCATTTCATCTTCTATGGTTATATAAGTGAATGGCTTTTGTTTATTAATGATTATGCGGCTTAAAAAATAGAAATGTTTTGCTATAGAATGTAATTTAACACAATCAATTTTAGAAAGAAAGCTCATACTTTGTTCTCAGAATATAAAATAAGGAATTTTATATTTTAGAGGGATTGATATAAATATTGCAGTTGAGAGGCAACTTGTGCAATAGTCCCAAACATTCAGAAGAAATACAAGGTTATAAAGAAAGAGTTCCTGGCAGCAAAATCCACGGACAAAGGCATGAGCATATGGATAAACAATGGACCTACAATACTGATCACAGAATATTCAAATATTCATGCATGTGTAGAAAAGAGGGAGGCAATCAGATAACATTTAGATTGAATCATGGGCTTCAGAGGTGGCACAACGGTTAAGAGCACCGACTGCTCTTCCAGAGGTCCTGAGTTCAATTTCTAGCAACCACATGATGGCTCACAGTCATCTGTAATAGAATCTGATGCCCCCTTCTGGTATGTCTGAAGAGAGTGACAGTGCACTCATATACATAAAAAAATAAAATCTTTGGATTGAATCATGTACACAAGAAAGGTCACTGAAGATTCTATGTACAGAAATGATATAGCAATATATACTTATCAGGGAATATCTTTGGAAAACTGCTATTATAAATAGTATATTAACTATTAAATTCAACAAAAAATATTGGTTGAAACTGAGTTTTCAAGGTACAGTTATAATGAAGTCATCATCATCATCACCACCACCACCTCCTCCATCATCACCACCATCACCACCACCACAACCACCGATAACAACAACAAAGCATTCAATTCACTACAGAAGTTGAAAATAATGCTCAAATGGCAAACGTTTATTGCAAAGACTTACTTTTGTGTTAAGTGTTTTTTTACCTCAAAATTTCTAACATTAATCTTCGTCCCTTTTCTAAAACTAGTTAATAGATTATGTACTATCTTACCTAAAATTTTAAGAATGTTTTACAAATATTTTGGTTCCTTTTACCATGTCATCAATGGAATTTCAACATAATGGTCTTTTAAATGTTTTCACTTACATAATTCTTAGAGTGTGTTCTCTGAGAAGACAGACATTATACTAGTTTCTTATGGTACAACAGATGTCGAGACCAAAAACCATATGGAACTTTTAGTTATGAGACAGGAGGAATAAAAGGAAAGCTGAATAAAAAATAAGGGATGAATTTTGAAGTATTCTATATTTAAAAAGGTAAGAAATACTGTTTGAGATGTTGAAATAATATCATAAAAAATGAGGCCAATCCAACAGTATTGGGTTGTAGGCTTTGGGCAATCATTTTTCTCATTTCCTGAAATATTAATTATTTTTAATGGTTCTAATTTTCACAATATTTCTGACATTTCTATACATTATATTAGAAAGCATTTGGTTATACAAACATTTATTACTGCTATACACATATAGGACCAGAGACAGGTGAGAAAGTTGTTCAGAGGACTGACTCCAGTTGAAGGGTACAAAGCAAGAAATTGAGATGGTGTTTGTTTTTTGTTTTTTTTTTTATGTTTTTGTTTTTGGTTGTTTTTTTTTGGGGGGGGGGCTTTCGAGACAGGGTTTCTCTGTGTAGCCCTGGCTGTCCTGGAACTCACTTTGTAGACCAGGCTGGCCTCGAACTCAGAAATCCTCCTACCTCTGCCTCCCAAGTGCTGGGATTAAAGGTGTGCGCCACCACCGCCCGGCAGGTGATGGTGTTTGATAGGTCTGGAATGTCAGGGAACTTCCTGTTAGTTATTCATATTGCTTAATTATAAGTTCAATATAACCACAGTAAAAAATACTGAGAAAGACTGACAGGAATGATATCACTTACACATAAGAAGCACTGTGCTTGAAGTACAGAGTGGATGGGATGGAAATAAGGATAAGATAGAAAAACATGCCATAATCATCAAATGGCCAGGGATCAAACAATAGTATGCCTTTAAAAGATATGTGGTTAGATATAGCACATATATGTGATATTAAGAATTTTGTCAGGTCTGGTGTGGCCACAAAGGGTATCGTGTGACACAATTCCTGCCCCTGGATCAGAACCAGCAAGGCATGGGTCTTCTTGAGTGCTGATGGGTTGTGGTAGGGATAAGCTTGTTTGTATAACAATGTTTATATTTTACTTTATGTTCTTTCTTCAGAGAATGTTCTTCCCACCAAGGCTTTTAGGGAATGTTCTCCCTGCCAAGGTTAATGTCTCCATGATAATCATAAACAACATGATTCTAGGAATTAAGAATGTGTCTGGTGTTTCTCAGCAAAATGGTGGCTGTGACCTTCAGGAGAGCCCTCAAAGCTGTGGGAAAGAACTCTGAAAACATGAGTTTAAGAATACATAAGTCAGTATGAGAATTGTTCTTTATAGGATTTCTCAACTATGCAAAATATAAGTATGCAATATAAATTGTACAAGGGTCTCAACAGACCTGAAAGAAGAGAGACAGCTGTGCTAATGAGCCAGCTTTGTCATAAAGATATTAAAGAAGGAGATAAAGAGATTTAGGGAGTTGAGATCTCAGGGCAAAATCTCACCAGTTAAACTTAACTGGTTGTATTTGCAGTCAAACAAGGAATAGTTTGGAATTTTAGTTTTGGAAGGAACTATAATCCAGAAATGGAAGGTACATTTGTGATCCAGATCTTGAGACCAGAATACAGAGGCTTTTGATAAAGATCTTGAGGAATAGTGGCCATGAAAAGCTTAGGCCCAGCCATGGTGTTACATGCCTTTAGGCATCCCAGCATTTAGGAGACAGTACCATGCAGATCTCTGAATTCATGGTCTGTCTAATGAGCAAGTTCCAGGACAACCCAGCTTAGTCAGTGAAGGAGTTGGAAAACAGAAAGCTGGTGACAATGTAGTAGATACATGGAGCCATGATCCAGTTCCAGCAAGCTACACAACTTGTGTCTTTGGCCATGTGGCTCTGGCTTTAGAGTAAAGGGACTAAGGTCATAAAATTCTGATTCATGGGATAATCAAAAGGGAACCTGGGGTAAATGATTGAATTGATATGCAATTCCCAAGGAAGTTGCTTTTGCAAAAATAAGACTGGGCTTTGCTCTGCAAGAGAGAGTTATCTTGAGCAAAGAGGGACAGAGTGATCTCAAGCAGAGAGCTATCACAAGTAGAACATAGAGCTGTCAGTTTGCATCCATTGCTAACTCCAAGTAGTTCATCTGCCACTCCTAAACAGCCCTTCCTCAGGACCCTCTCCCAAGCTGAGGCTGGTTCTCAGCAGAATTTCAAGTTATGTGTTACTATGTTACTCTTGCTGACTTATTTCAATTTACAATAATCTTTAGAGTAAATTCTATTGTCTCTACTCTATAAATGAGAAAAACAAGACAGAAAGGTTAATCAATTTTCTCAAGTTCCCAGTGCTTACATGTAATAAAATTTGAATTAAAAAAAAAAAGAAAAGTTACAAATATAATCCATTCCTAAAATCTTGGTCTTAAGTGAAACACACAAATGGTAGGTAGTTAGCTATTCACTTGCAAAAATTGTCCTCAAAATGTCGTGGCTTAAGGAAACTTTATTTGATTTAAATTCATTCAGAGTAGTTTTTTTTTCTTTGTTTTCTTTTTCTGAAGTTGGGAGATGAAGCAAAAACAGGGCAAATGCTCTTGTAGTGAAACTTGGCATAGGAGTTCAGAGTCAGCTGAGTTGACATGGGTGACATTTTAATAGACTAGAACATGGGCAACCCTGAACAACAAACCTAAGCTAAGGCATAAGTGATCAAGGAATCACTGAGAGAGGGTGTTTCCAGGTGACAGGTACATGTGACTTCTGAGTGAGAAAAAGTTCATGTGATTTAAGGGCAGAGAACAGTTGTATGAATGAAAGGACAGAAGGGATGGAAAGTAGTGGTCACTGGTTTTGAACTTGAAGGTAGCCTCACAGATGCAAAACATCACTGATACTGCAAGACTTGATTGGGAAATGGCAATTTTCTAGAGTGAAGTATGCACCTGTCCTGGAGTGTGGTTGATACACCAAGAATCACTCCATTGGAGAAAACTAGTGTATCCTTTCTCAACCGGTATCAATTACAAATAACCTTTCTACCTGGAAAAAAAACCCTCTTTCTTTTATATATTTGTATTTTAAGGTGAACTTTGGAGTATTTTCTTATAAATAAATAATATATTCATTATATTTTTATATTTTTAAACCTCTTGGTGTATGTCTAAAGTTTACCTTGCCAATTATTTGGTTTCATGTTATTCTGACAAGCAGACCATCCATTTTGACAAATAGAAACTTCTACCTTAGAGACCCCTGGTCCTGGAAAGACTGGATGTAGGGGAATGCCAGGACAGAGAAGCGAGAGGGGGTTGAATGGGGAACAGAGTGAGGGAAGGGGACTTATGGGACTTTTGGGGAGGGAGGAAACGGGAAAGGGGAAATCATTTGGAATGTAAATAAAAAAAACTTAGAAAAAAAAAAGAAAGAAAGAAACTTCTACCTTTGTAGACTCCAGGCTACCATTTGTTTTTTTAATATCATCCTTGGTGGCAAAGCTTTGCATAAAACAAGTAATTCCCTATAAATCAAGTGATAAGCTCTCTGGTCATTGTGTCAACTTCCTTCTCTGATAGGTGAGACTGAGCAGGGTCATGAGCTGCTTCTAAAATACGTGGTTCTTAATCAAATATCCAGGGTCACTGCTGAAGACATTGTGCACTTATGACACAAGCCTCAGATGATTTAAACTGGATCTGATCTGAAAACCTCTTTCCAGCAGTCTAGCTTGCACAGTTCTAGAAAATATAAGAAAGCTGGCAAGAAACGAAAGCAATCGAACAGTTCTACTCAGCTGCAACACATATGAAAACTACCAGCATGGCAATAATGATGTAGTAAGTACCACTCACACATTGACAGAAATGAAGAGATGTCAAACTGGATGTAAGGCCTACTCAACAGGAGGAAACTCCTGTGTGGTACTAGAAACTTAGCTTCCTGGGCCTATATGGACCTTAGAAAGGAATATAGTACCATGACTTTTTAGACTGGCATGATTCCTGACTACATTCTAAAACTCATCCTTATCCACAGGTAAGTGTAGCTACCACCTCTCATTAAACAAGCTTCTCTTTACAGCAAATGGAGTTCATCACAGAAAACCCACAACTGGACACATATCAGAGATCAACAGGTTAGAACAGTCCACCCTCCACAGATACATCTAAGTGAAAACTCCTGCAAATCCTGAGGATTTGAGAACATCAGGAAAGAAGGGAGGAAAGACTGTAAGAGCCAGAATATCAAGGCTGTGAAATAGTTTCGGGTTAGTTTTAGGTCGATTCTAGTGAAACAGTCTCTGAGGAACTATTGCAAAAACATGAACAGAACAATGGACATGCTAATGGGAAAGGGAGAGCATTTTGTAGGTCCAAACACTAGACCTATAGGTAACCAGTGATTTCTGAGAAAAGGAATCTCTTATCGGTAGTCCAATGTAGAGTAGTCATCCTTGAAGACATACCACACAAACAGCAAAAATGGACTCAGTAGCACCTGCATTGGCAGATTGGCACCCCACTCTCCACTCCAAAGCTCTAATTGTCTCCAGGGAGACCTTCTCCCACCAGCGACAATACTCATGTCCCAATTCTCCTTCCTGCTAGGATACCAGCAAACCCAACAGGCATGAGCTTCACTTCATCCTATCAGAGTCCATTTTTGATTCACACCTCCCTCCCAGGACACCCAGGACAAGCTCCATCTTCCAGTTCATTCTTCCATCTACATCTCACACCCCAGCTCACAGCTCTAACTGAATTTTGGGAGGCCTGCTGGTATCTAAGACAACCAGTCCCAGTGGCTTACTACTGCCAGTGTCTACCAGGCCAGCCAACACCAGAGGCAACTAGATAGCTCAAGTCAGAGGCAAGAACATAATCAAAAGAAGCCAGTGCAATATTATACCTTCAGAACTATCCCTCCATTGGGTTCTTGCCTGGTTACAGGAGTGACTTTTTCAGGTTCCATATCCCCAATTCTGTGAGTCACAGCTAAGGACATCCCTACTGATTCTTGGTGCCTCCTTTATCCCAGCTTTCTGTCTCTTCTTGGAGATGGCCCCCACCTCCTCATCCTGTTAGTTGCAGATTTGCATTCACTCTTATGGCCATCCAGCCATCCTTCCTGAACTCCTCCCCCATTCCCTTCCCCATCCCCTCTTCCACCCAGTTCCCTCCCTCCATCTGTCTCTTATCATGATTTCACTTCCCCTTCTAAGTGAGATTAGCCCCCAAATACAAGATACTCTTGCAATACTCCACATATTCAATGAAGCTAAACAAGAAGGAAGACATAAACGAGGATGCTTGAATCAAGTGTGGGGAGAAAAGAGAGAGGGTCACAGCACCAGGACAACGAATGGAAATCTGCAGTCATCTGGGGTAGGGGTATGGGGAGAATCTCTGGAAAGTCAGAGAGACCTGGGATAGGGGAAGCTCTCAAGAGTCAATGCCAGTGATTTTAGTGGAGAAGCAGAATAGTGGGTATATGGAACCCAAAGGGGCCACTTCCTGTAGCCAGGCAGCACCCACAGTGGAGGGATAAGGACACCACACCAACGCACTCACAAAACCTTTGACCCAAACTTGGTCCTGTCTAAAAGAAATGCGGGGAGAAGGGAGCATAGACTGAAGGAATGGTCAACCAATAATCGACCCAACTAGAGATCCATCTCATAGATAAGTACCAGTCCCAGACTCATAAAAGAGTAAATACTCTTTTATGCTTGCAGACAGGAGCCTAGCATAACTCTCCTCAGAGATACTCCTTACGGCCAAATATTGGATGGAGATCACAGAGTCTTATGGAAGAGTTTGGGGAAGAACTGAAAGCTCTCAAAGATTGAGCTACCAACCAAAGAGCATATACCTGCTGGATGAGGCCCCCAGAACACATGTAACAGATGTACAGCTCAATCTCCCTGTTGATCTCTCAACAACTAGAACAAAGGCTTCCCCTAAAGCAGTTGTGTGAATGAGGAATCCATTCCCCAACAGGGGTACTTTGTCTGGCCTCAGTGGGAGAGGATACACCTAACCATGCAGAGTCCTCATGCGTTAGGGGGTGTGTGTGTGTGTGTGTGTGTGTGTGTGTGTGTGTGTGTGTGAAATCCAGTGGGAAACCCACCCTCTCAGAGGAGAAGGGTACGGGGAAAGGTGGAAGGAACTCTGTGAAGGGTGGACTGGGAGGAGGGCAGTGTTTAGAATGTAAATATATAACTAAAAAGACTCAACAATTTGTATATATATTATTTATATACACATATATGTATGTATGCATACACACACACACACACACAAAACGTTATCAACTTGAGAGTAGAAGCATGGGAGGGTTTCTGTTTAGAGGGAGATTGGGAGTTTGGAGAGAAGAAAGAAGTTAAAGTGATATACTTCTACTTCAATTCAAAACATTTAAAAAATAGAAATCAATTCTTATGTACTCCTATAGCAAAGGTCTATTCTTTAAAACAGATGAAAATTGTGTCAGAATATTCATATTCCATGAAACAAAGGTAACAGTGAATCATGACTTCTGTACCTACAGTCAGGATGAGTTCATTCATTGCACTAATAATCATTTAACACAGGCTATTTACCTGGTATGATCAAGTACTTGCCAACAATGTATTCATCATCATTATCATCATCGTATTAAATCCAAAACTTGAAAAAATGTAATAGTTTCTCCAAAATATATAGTGCCAAAGAATGGCATTACAAGAGCTACAATTGCAAGCTGGTTGAGCCCAAGGATATTTTTAACCTGTGCTATAGCTATGGTTTGTATTAAGAAGTGGTTTGGAAATACCATCAGAATAGATTGGGGAAAGTGGATCATCTAAATCTGTCTGATGCTTCTCTTCATTTTAACAAAGTAAAATTTTTCTATCAGAATTACTGTTTAAAAACTAGAAATGATACTCAGTTTCTGGGATCTAAGGAAGTGGATCAGCAGGTAAAATACAAAACTGAAAACACGTGTTTCACCCTGCATTCCACACATCATCGTCCTTACTGTATGTCAAGATTTTAGTTGAAACTTTAGTATGTTTCTCTGTTACAATCATCCTGTAATTCTTTTATTTTCAAAGTTAGAATTTTCAGAGAAACATTTTAAATGGCAATTGGTATGGTTACTTTCAGGGAGAACAGAGATTCAAGGAACAGCTTCCTCTGGGGACAAGGCAAGTCTCAGACCATCTCCCATTTCTAAGCTAGTTTCCAGTCTTTGTCACAGCTCTCCTTGGGTAAAAGCCAAGGTTATCTCCAATTTTAAAGTTATTCCTGATATGCAAGTAAACACTCCTATATGACCAGAAAACCCTAGTGTATTTTAAAAGTAGGCATTATATCATAACGCTTCCACTGATGTACAAGTACAAACAGAATGCTTTACACAAGAAGTGTTTGTCAGAAGCATATGTTTTCAGGACTTTGTCAAATTGAGCTGAATGTTAAATGGTCTTTGATTTCTGTATGTTCTTTTTAAATGAGTGAACTCATCCTTAGAAACTTGAGAACCAGCTCCATTTCAGACCTGGAAACTTCAGTAGCATGCATTTTATGTGGGGGCAGCTTATCCTACTTAAAGAAATAAAAGCATTTGCTGAGATTATTTTGTAGTTTTGTCCCAATACCCTTTTAAAATATCTAAACACATTCACCTTAATTCCCAAGTATCTGATAATTTTACAAGCTACCTATTACATTAGTTGACTTCACCCATTAGCATGAAAATATGGCTTTACCTAAAGAGATGTTCATCATCCTTAGTCATTAGGGAAATGCAAATCAAAACAACCCTGAGATTCCATCTCACACCAGTCAGAATGGCTAAGATCAAAAGCACAGGAGACAGCAGTTGTTGGCGAGGATGTGGAGAAAGAGGAACACTCCTCCACTGCTGGTGGGATTGCAAGCTGGTACAACCACTCTGGAAAGCAGTCTGGTGGTTCCTCAGAAAACTGGGCATGACACTCCCGGAGGATCCGGCTATACCACTCCTGGGCATATACCCAGAGGCTTTACCTGCATGCAATAAGGACACATGCTCCACTATGTTCATAGCAGTCTTATTTATAATAGTCAGAAGCTGGAAAAAACCCAGATGTCCCTCAACGGAGGAATGGATTCAGAAGATGTGGTATATTTACACAATGGAATACTACTCTGTAATTAAAAACAATGAATTCACGAAATTCCTAGGCAAATGGTCAGAACTTGAAAATATCATCCTTAGTGAGGTAACCCAATCACAAAAGAACACACATGGTATGCAGTCACTGATAAGGGGATATTAACCCAGAATCTCGGAATACCCTAGACACAATTCGCATATCAATAGATTTCCAAGAAGATGGAAGGAGAGACCCCTGGTCCTGGAAAGACTGGATGTAGGGGAATGCCAGGACAGAGAAGTGAGAGGGAGTTGAATGGGGAAAAGAGGGAGGGAAGGGGGCTTATGGGACTTTCGGAGAGGGAGGAAACGGGAAAGGGAAAATGATTTGGAATGTAAATAAAAAAAACTTAGAAAATAAAATAAAATAAAATAAAATAAATAAAATAAAATAAATAAAAAAATAAAAATAAAAAAAAAGAAAATATGGCTTTTATAAACTATTATCATTACATGATCCAATTAAAAACTGGTCAAAAGTCTCAAATAATTTCTCCATATGAGAAAAAGAATACAAATGACAAGAAATATTTGAACTAATGTTCAACATCATTAGTTACTAGGGAAATTAAATCAAAACCATAGGAGTTTACACTCAGCAGGATGGCTATGTTTTTTTTTTTCATTTAAGGAGAGTAAGTATCAGAGAACAGGTAGATATATAGTAATGATTGTATATTGCTGATAGGAATGCAAAAATTTTAAGAGCTATGAGTCTTATAAGTTCTCAAAAAGTTAAATGTAGAATTAGTAAGTTTATCACTTGTGCTCTTAAGTATGTAACCAAAGAATAAAAGCCAGAAGGTTAACGAATACATACATGTTCATATGCATACCAGCATGATTCTTATTCACCAATATGCCATCAACACATGGAGAAATAAACGCATTGGAGGGTGTATGATATAATAAATTTCAATAGTATAAAAGAACACACTACTGATAATTGCTAAAGTGTGCATAGATGTAGGAAATATTATTCAAAGTGAAAGTAGCTGGGCACACAAAGTCACATCTTCTATGACCTCATTTATGTGTATACCCTGAGAAGCTGAAGCATCATAGACTGGTGGCTGACAGAAGGGAAAGGGAGACAGGAAGAGAATGTCACCTCTGAATAGGTGCAGGATTTATGTTGATATGATGAAATGGCTTAGAACTGTATAGAGGAGCTAGTGACTGTGCAGAATTATAAATATACTAAAACAGCCCAATTCTTTACTTTTAAATAGTTAATTTGATATTAATTGTACATTACGAAAAGCTGTTGTTGAGTTAAAGGGGAAAACAGTATTTAAAGATAAATATCAATACAAAAAGAGCATGAACACTAAAATTCATGTAATTAAATTTTGGAAAGCTATGTATTTAAGGCATATGCTATCTTCTATATGGAGTCCATTTAGAAAACAAAGAAAAACAAATAATTGTCACAACAATCAATAATTCTGTTGAGGAAGAAACTGATCTGAAAGGGTCACAAACACATGCAGGGCAGGCCATGTTCCAGTCTTGGCCTTTGGGTACTGGTATGGTTGTTGCCTTTACAGTAGTTTATGACTTGATGCATGCATCCTTTCCATCACTGCATATTGTTTTATAGTTTAGTGGATATTAATGCAAAGGTTCATTATAATGTAAGATTTCTATTAGCAATAGAATACCTTAGGATTGTTGCATTCACCTAACAAGGATCTTTATTCTTCTATTTATTGAACTAGCCAGAATTTTATGAAACAATCCTTTTTTTTTTTGGTTTTTCGAGACAGGATTTCTCTGTATAGCCCTGGCTGTCCTGGAACTCGCTCTGTAGACCAGGCTGGCCTCGAACTCAGAAATCCGCCTGCCTCTGCCTCCCAAGTGCTAGGATTAAAGGCATGCGCCACCACCGCCCGAAACAATCCTTAATAAAGACTACATGCCTTACTTTGGCATTATTCTAGTCTCTAACTACATATTTAAGGTAAGATGTACTATGTCCTCAGTCAAAGTCACTGATCTTCATATTTCTGTGTCAGAAAACTAAAATCAAAGTGCCATTTCCAATATGTATATCATCTATCTAGGCTCTGGACTTGATTCCCAGCACTGACATTTTCTAAAAGGCACCCCATTTATAAATCTATTTTTGTGTGTAAAATAATTACTTAAAATGTTCTGAATATAAAATCTGTTCTGAAGATAAAACCCTATATCTAGGTTGAATCAACTCTCTTAACTATTCAAGGTACTTACAGTGCTAAGGATAGAAATGCTTGTCCTGTGAGGGATTATGCTTGATATGCTTTAGCCATAGTATTCCATGGCATATTTTACACAATCAATGGCAAATGAGTGCAAAACCAACAATTCTTCTTTTTTAAAAATAAGTTTTACAAATATAGCCACCTGCAGGTTCTATTTCAGTTCTATTTAGGGCTTACATTGTCTCATTTGCATATAATTAAACAAAGCCACTCAAAATTTACTTTTGTTATATAGTCCAGTATGTTTCATTGGAGAATATATCACAGTATGAATGGGAATTTACTGGAATGAAAGGGCTTTGTTCTATGAGCTTGAAACAAGGAAGTACTTTCTCTCATTTTAATCGCATGACTACAGGATCTTCCCGGACAGAGGAGTACACCCTAGTTAATTTTTTTGCTCCTTTGACACATGTATTCAGGATATGGTTGTTTTCATCATACGGAGTTTTAAAGCTTTGGAAACCACATAAAGCACCATGAGGTAACATTTACACACACACACAAAATAAGAATTGCTCTCTGTAAACTCCTATGAAGATTTGGAATAGAATAATGTATCAAGGAACAGTAGAGAAATGATTAATTTCCTTTCAATACTACAATTATCCTGAGATCCCAGCACCCAGAGGGGCTGAGGTGTAAAGCTTACCAGGTGTGTGTGATCAGTGTGTGCTACATAGTGAAGTCCAGACCAATCAGATGGATCGACTATCCACTGGAAATGGGAGCCAAATTAAATCCTTCCCCTTTAATTTACAGACAGTTATTCTAACCAATTTAACATTTGCAGGGCACTGTACACCTAGAAATACTGAATATGATTTACTGGTATATAATGTTACTTTCTTTGAGGTAAAAAAAAAAGATTATATACCAATTGGTTATATTCATTTATTGGAAAATGTGCTAAATCATCTGTGTGGGAAATCTGAAGAGAATACAAAACTAAAAAAAAAAATCCTAAAAATTAAAATGATAACTTGTATGAGGATGTAAATGCAAATATAAAAATTGAAAAGCATCTCCTACGACTTTTTCAGAGAGCATTCTTCTATAATCAGGGGTGTTAGCTGCAGCATGGTGTACTGGTTATCTAGAGAGCATGAGAACCAATCATTTCTCCACAGAGAGCAGCTGCAGCGAATCCAATGTTTTCCCAAGCTATGTATTCACTGTCAGTTTCATCTGAATACAATTAACTATTTTGTAGACAATAAACTGTAATTCTTTCCTGATGTTCTTTCTGAACATGAAGTATTAGATCTGTGTGGCTCCTGTGTAATGTCTCCCAAGCATCAGATCATTAGCAATATGAAGACCTATGTAGTCACTGAATGTCAAAAGCTTTGAGGACTGTGATGAGAATTTTAAAAGTTACCCTGAATTACAAAGGAGTAAGAAAGACATTCTGCGTTCAAACTGTTATAGTAGCTAACCTGAAAGCCATAGGGATCTCTATGATTTGGTGTTTCTATCTTAAACTGATTATTACTTATCCTCAACATAACCTTGAGACACATTAAAATAAATGTGAAATGGGTTGTTGTTTGCTTGTGTGTTTGTTAATTCATTTTTTGGAATGGGAATATATATGGACATATGCATGCCACATGCGGACATGTGGAGGCCAAATGGCAATGAGTGGGAACTTGCCTTTTTCTTCCAGTGTGCGTGTGTGTGTGTGTGTGTGTGTGTGTGTGTGCAAGCACCCTTATTCCATGAGCCAGTTCACTAGCCTCAAGAGATGGTTTTTATCTATATATGTTTGCAATCGATGATAAAACTCCTCTTCATAAATTTGAAATATACCTCTAAACTAATGCCTATAAAACTTAAACCCTGTAAAGTCCTTGTTGATAGGGCATATTTCATATGTTCTTTGATCATTTGGTTCTTTATGAGACAGCACAATTGGCAATTGATTAGGAATTTAATTCAGTTAGTGTCAAGAAGCATTCTATGGATTTCTCTAAAAGATAAAGTTGACATATCATATTTCAAGTTCTTAATACTTGCTTTCAAATTCCCAATTCTATACAGAAGAATAGAAATGAGCATTTCAATGGTTTTTCAATAGATAATCCATGAAATATAGTTCTCTTGTGCATTTCTCTGAGTATTTATAGACAAGTGATCCCTTCCATAGATGAAAAATTGGTTTAACTTTCAATAAAGATGATTTTCCTGAATATAATCTCGGGACAATTTTCATGTGAACATTGGACCCTGATATCTATGTCACACTGAAGAAATTCATGCATACTTTTTCAGGTGCAAAGGAAAAGTCAATTGTCACATTGAGTTGTTTAGGAAATTTTAACAGCTTCACACTCTTAATTAGCACTTTAGGCAGGGTTTTTGGGGCAAGACTCAAAGCAGCTGCTCTTCATAGAGCATGTAAACCCTACAATTAGGACTGAGTTTAGTCAAAATTTCTAATTAAACTAGCAGTGGGGATATGCCTATCCTTGTCATGCAGAAACTTTAACAAATCATCATGGAAAAGATTCAAGGGACATCCAGCAGATTTCAGATTAATCTCCTTGAAAGTACTAAATAAGTTTAGCACCTACAGGAATGAAGTGATTTGCATATTTGAACTACACAACAGCATGTGAAACATTATACGAAGTCATATAAGATGCATGTATGAATATTCCCTATATGTATGTATAATAAAGCAATATATATCTGATGTAGTGAGAATTTTGGTTTAATTAAAAAATGTGAAAATATTATAAGAATGTGTTTTTTGCTTTAATCCCAGGGGTAGGGAGGTGAGGATGCTTCAGAACTGTCTGCTGCAGCTGACTATGATTTGCTTTCTGCTCTAGCAAAGGCATGCTTTTGCCAGTTGCAGATGAATTTTGCAATTGTGTGACATTTGGAATTCTGTGAACTTTTTAGAGGCTGCATAAATGCTAGGACCCTGAGAGGTGTGGTTGGTGGTTGGTGGTCATTTTGGGTGTGGGTGTGGGTTGCAGTTATCATGCTCTTAGAAGAAGCAAAAAGAAAGGAAATTAGATTCAAATCTCTCTCTTCCTCTTTTTCTCTCCCCTCTATCCTTCCTCCCCTCTTGTATGGTGAAATAGAGGGTGAGGTGGGTGAAGGATGGGAAAAAAGAGATACTACCATGTATACTATCTGTCATAAATGTGAATTGTGATATAAAATATGGCAAGAAAATATCATTAGTAGGAAATATTGTTGTTTAACTATAACTTACGGCTTGAAATATAACTTAACCTGTTTTCCCCCAAATTTTTGTATTATATTCTAGTTGTTATTTCATTTTTCTTAATAATAGCTAATACTGTATATCATTAAGTCCTAATAATCAGGAATAATTTTAGAAATATAAATAAATATACATGTTTTGAGTATGTGAGTGAGTTTTGGAGGAAGTATATTCAGGAGAATGTGATTGTGTGATTGTATATGTGTGTATGTGTGTGTGTGTGTGTGTGTGTGTGTGTGCACGCATACCTTTATTATAGACATGGTTACAGTCTCAGAAATGTTTGAACAGAAAATATCATGAGTTGTTAATAAAATTATATTATGAAATACTGATGTCATGTTGCTAATGAATGTAAAATAATGCTGTACATTGGTAAATAACATGAATCACAATCAGATCTCAGTTGAGACAGAGTTCTTCATGTTTGTTAAACTGGTATGTCAAACATTTGCTGTTAAATTTTGGCAGAGGTCTTTTACTGATTAATAGGAATATGAGTCTGTTCTTAGAAGCATGCTAATTTTTATATTTTGAAATATGGATTTCTGGAGTAAATTAACAAATGATCTTTCCTTCAGTATTATAAGATTTACTTTAAATTAACTCTTAAGCATTCATTATAATAAATTGCATCATTCCTGAGCAAACAATAAAACTGACATTTATATTTATGTGTTCATTTGTCTTAGTTGATTTTATCATAAGACTTGATAATTTGCTAATAATTAATGACTATTATTTTACTGCTCTGTATTGAAAAGTGCTAGTATATTGTTGCCTATTTTAAACAGTTAGATTTCACAACATAAGACTTAATCCTGGCAAATATAAGAACAACATAAGAAACAATAAAAGATCAGGCCTAGAAAAGATGATGATTCTAGTAACTACACTCGAATCTTTAGAATGTGAGAAAGTTTTTTTACATAATATCACTGTAAAATATAATTTCATCAAAATCAGTTTCAATAGACTGATTTTTATCTTGCATTTTCTTAAAAGGTACTGAAAAGTAACCGTATTAAAAATTCTTCAAGTCCCACTTAGCCATTACTTCTTAATCTTTATTTGGATAATGCAAAAACAAAATTTTAATAAAAACAAACTTTTTTGATTTTTGGCTATGGAAATTACTCTTAGAATTGACATGAAGGATTACAAAGTTTTAAAAATATGTATAAAACAGCAGTCAGTGAAGCAAAATATATTTTTGTAACATTCATGAATTGTACCTGCTTTTCTAAAGCATCCTGGCATAATTTCTACAAAAAAAATCATTTTAGAAAAGATTTATCTATTAAGACTGATATTAGGACTAAACAGTTTAACATTTTGTGGATCTATGACCATGGAGAGAGTTTCAACAATAGCATTTTTTTTTCTTTTTCTTTTGGAGCAAAAAGTATGCATTATTGAGGAATGTTTAGGTTTTTTTTTTCTTTCTAATGAAGAAATCATGAAAGATTTGCTATTTTTCAAGAGATATTAATCTTTGAATGAACTCACATCTTTCTAGCCAGAGGGAAATTCTTAGAATTTACATAGTTTCCTTGCAGTGGCTAATGTCACCTTCTCTCTAGACATGCTGAATTCTTTCCTGCATTTACCTGGGTTAGTGATGCAAATCAGTCTCATTGTTGAAGAGAAAAGACCCAGGGAACATGGTTTGTTTCTTTTGAATTACAAAAACCTCCTGGACCTGGTGCTATAGAAACCTCACAAATAAATGTATAAAGCCCCTAGATTGAAATAAACTCTGAACAAGTCCAATGTTAAACATCCAGGAGGTAGAAAAATGAAACAAGATAAAAAAAAAAAAGAATGGAATAAAATAACACTGAGTTATACAAGTTTCACCAGTGGGTGAATAGTATTTATTTATTTCAGGCTTACCGTTCCCTTTTTGTATTAGTGTTATCTAAAAATGTGTGAAGCCCTCCAATATGGGAAAAATGGAAATAGTTTGATAACAAAGAAACCCAGGAAACGTTTTTGGTCAAGCATTTTGCTGTGAATCCAGTTAACAAAATCATTACCCATAAATAAAATCTGAGGTTATATCCTACTAAATAAAGATATAATTTCATATGTATTATGTATATTCTACTAGATAATAAGGATATTATTTTATATTATTATGAATATTCTACAGATGATAATAATAGTTTGTACATATCATTTATAAATTTAGTAGTGGAAGGGAGACTTAAGATAGAAAGTATATGTAAGTAAATTAGTAGAACTGTTTGGGAAGTACTAGAAGATGTGGCTTTGTTGGAATGGGTGTGGCATTATTGGAGGAAGTGTGTCAATGGGATGTGGCATTTCACTTGACATGTCTAGATCAGTGTCTCTTTCTCTCTTCTTGATAGAGTTGGCTCAGGACATAAAACTCTCTGCAACTACTGTAGTTCCATGCATATCTGTTTTGTGCTATAACAGTCATGGACTAACCCTTTAAAACTATAAGAATTCCTCTAATTAAATATTTTCTTTTGTAAAGGTGGCATTCACCATGATGTCTCTTTATACTAATAGAAGAGTAACTAAGACAGGGAAGGAATATGAACAAGGGAAACTAACACTGAGGACCAGTTTTGAGGAGTCCTATATGAAACATAGAGTAGAAGCTTCTTAAATATAAACATAAAATCTAAATGGAGGCTCCAAATGAAGGGAGAGACAAGGTTGCAATTAGACAATCATTGCCACTAACCTAAACTTCCAGTATATGAAATGGGTTTCATTTAATTGGATTGTTGGCCAAGGTCTCTCACTGAAACTCCTAAACTATTTAGGCTATTGGCAAGTGTATTGTGTGCTCACCACAAAGTGATGGGAAGGCCTTTTTGATGAAGACAATACTTATATATCTCACTGACCACAGAGAAGTCAACCTGATGTCCGTCTGACAAGTGTATATACTACTAAAGGTGCTTTGCATACTTCAAGATGAGAAAGGTAACCACCAGCCCAGCTACAAACTTTGAGGTCCACAATGATGACCTGCCTGTATTATACATGGCATGATGCACAAATATTGTGGAAGTAACTATCTGATTGAATTTAAGGTCCACTCCATGAGATGGAAACTATGTCTGACATTGCTCAGATAGCCAAGAACCTAAGACCAGATAGGCCATGCACCAAGGAGCAAACCAAGTACTACTGTTTTACTAAATAATATAGCAATAATGTGGCTTCTAAAACATTTTCTTAAATCTCTAGATCAGTGTTTCATTCAGTCATCAGAGAAACTTCCTCCTTCAATAGACAGGAGCAAACACAGAGACACAAACTAGACAATAGTAAGAGACTTTGGAAAATTCAGTCCTAAATGAAATAAATTTATCAAATGTCTCTTCTCAGGATATAGGGAACTTTGTAGAAGACAGGCTGAAATATTGTAAGATCTAGAAGGGATGGAAGACACCAAGCAAATGGTGCCTGTCAGACACAACAGGATTAATGCACATATGAACTTGAAGAGATTGTGACAACAGATACAGGGACTGCAGAAGTCTAAACCAGATGGGTTCACAATGCTGAGAGTGGAAGTAAACATGAGCTCTAATCCCTAACCAAGAAACTAGCTCCAATTGACAACTGTTTTCAAAGGAACGATTAATTAGTGTTCTCCAATGGAGCATCATATTGACCATAGTTTAAGATCAAAGCAAACACACCAAAGAGGAGTAGAATGAGGGAAATAATCAAATAAGGACTGAAATCAAACAATTAGAAATAAAGAAAACAATACAAGAATCAAGGAAACCAAAAGCTAGTTCCTTGAGAAAATTAACAAGATAAACAAACTGTTAGCCAACCTAATAAAAAAACAGGGAGATAGTATCCAAAGTCAAAGTATCATTCTTCACAAATATGATAGTATACATAAGCTATCCCCAAAATTTTACAAGAGAAGTTTTATACCTTCAGCGAAGTGACTGAATACAAAATTAACTCAAAGAAATCAGTAACCCTCCTTTATACAAATGATAAACAGGCTGAGAACAAAATTAGAGAAATAACACCATTTACAATAGCTAAAATTAATACAAAATATCTTGGTGTAACTCTAACCAAGCAAGTGAAAGACCTGTATGACAAGAACTCCAAGTCTCTAAGAAAGAAATTAAAAAAGATATCAGAAGATGGAAAGATCTTCCATGTTCATGGTTCACTAGGATTAACATAGTAAAAATAGCCTCATTATCAAAAGCAATCTAGATATTTAGTCCAATTCCCATAAAAATTGGAATACAATTCTTCACAGACCTTGAAAGAACAATTCTCAACTTCATATGGCAAAACAACAACAACAAAAAAATCCAGTCTAGCTAAAAACAATGATGTATAATAAAAGAACTTCATGAGGTATCACCATTTCTGATTTCCAGCTGTACTAGAGAGCAATATTTATAAAAACTGCATGGTATTGGTGTTAAAACAAACAGATTAATCAATGGAATCTAATTGAAGACCCAGTAATAGATTCACACACCTACAGACACTTGATTTTTGACAAAGAAGCCAAAGCCATACAGTGGAAATTGGAAAGCATCTTCAACAAATGGTGCTGGTCTAACTGGATGTCTGCATGCAGAAGAATGCAAATAGTCCATATTTGCAAGTAATTACCCTGCACAAAACTCAAGTCCATGTGGATCAAAGACAACAATATAAAACTTGATGTACTAAATCTACCGGAGAAGAAAGTGGGAAATAACCTTGAACACACTGTTATAAGAGGCGACTTCCTGAACAGAACACCAACAGCTCAGGCACTAAGAGCAAAAATTAACAATAAATAGTTCCTCATGAAACTGAAAAGCTTCTGTAAAGCAAAGGACAACATCAATGGCACAAAATGGCAGCCTACAAAATGAGAAAATATCTTCACCAACCCTCTATCTGACAGAGGGCTGATATACAAAATATACAAAGAACTCAAGAAATTAAACACCAACAAACTAAATAACCTAATTTCAAATGGGGTACAGAGATAAACAGATTTCTTAGCACGTGGCTTTTTAGTGACTGAGAATCATTTAAAGAAATGTTCAACATCCTTAGTCATTAGGGAAATCCAAATCAAAATGACTCTGAGATTCCATTTACACCTGTTACATTGGCTAAGACCAAAAAACCTCAAGGGCCAGCACATGCTGGCAAGGATGTGGGGTAAGGGGAACACTCCTCCATTGGTGAGAGTGCAAACTTGTACAAATATTCTGGAAATCAATCTTGTGGTTTCTCAAAGAAAAAGTGGGTATAGTTCTACCTCAAGACACAGCTATACTACTCCTGAAAGATACCCCACCATACTTCAAGGACACTTGCACAACTGTGTCCATAGCAGTTTTAGTCATAATAGTCAGAAACTGGAAACAACCTACATGTCCCTCAACAGAAGAATGGATAATGAAAATGTGGTTTATTTAATCAATAGAATACTTCTCACCTATTAAAAATAAGGACATCATGAAATATGCAGGCAAATGTATGGAACTAGATAATATTATCCTGAGTGAGATAAACCAGTCCCAAAGGACATACATGGTATATGCTCACTGGTAAGTGGATATTAGCTGTAAAGTACAGGATACCCATGATACACCCCACAGACCCAAATAAGCTAAGTAATAAGTGGTGCTCAAGGGAGGATGCTTAAATCTCACTCAGAAAGGGACATAAAATAGTCACCAGTGGTGGGTGAAAGAAGGGATCTGGGTGGGAGAAGTGATGGGGAGAGGAATGGGGTTATCAGGTATAGGGAGATCTGGGGAGGGAGTGCCAGGTGACTGAATCTAAATCGTTGGAGGGAGCATTTCTAGGATGTGACAGAGGGTTGCAATGGGGAGGTTCCAGGGAGTTTATGAGGGTTACTTTAGCTGAGACTCTTAGCAGCAGGGGTGGGTTAAGAAGCCTAAAGTGGCCACTTCCTGTAGCCAAGTAGGACTCCCAGTGGAGAAATAAGGCCACCAACCCACCCACAAAACCTTTGACACAAAATTTCTTATGGCTACAAGAAGCATAAGGATAAAGTTGGAAAAGAGATTAAAGGAAGGACCAACTAATGAGTGGCCCAATTTAAAACCCATTTCATGGGAGAAGAGTCAACCCTGATACTAAGAATGTTATGTAGACAGGAGCCTAGCATAACCGCCTTCTGAGAGGCTTCATCCAGTCAGCAGCTGATAGAAATCAATGTAGGGAACCACAGCCAAATAATAGGTGGAGCTTGGGGAGACTTATGGAAGAGTGGAGGGACGGAATGAGAGAGCTGGAGTAGTCAAGGATACCACAAGAAAACCTGCAGTGTAAACTAACCTTGGCCCATGGGGGTCACACTGTCTTAACCACCAACCAAAGAGCATGCATGGGCTGGAACACATGGGCCCCTTATACATATGTAGCAGACAAGCAGCTTATTTTTCCTGTGGGTGTCTTACAATGGGAGTGGGGGCTGTCTCTGACTCTGTTGTGGGCCTTTGGATTCCTTTCCCATAGCTATGCTGCCTCATCTGGCCTCGCTGAGAGAGGATGTACTCTCTGCTCTGACTTGATGCACCAGGTGGGCATGTACCTATGGTGGGCCTCCCTTTCCCTGAGAAGACGGGGAGGAGAAAATTGTGTGTGGGGTATATGAGTGAGACTGGGAGGAAAGGGGAGGGCTTCAACCAGGCTATACAGTGAATAAATGCACAATTAGTTCAGAAAAAGGAAGAAGGAAATATAAAAAATCTACTACAAATCTGAAAAATGTAGATATGAAATTTTAATTAACATGATTAAAAAACATTATAGCTATATAACTACAGACTTATTATATTATATTATATTAGAGTATGGCCACTATTTAACACAGAGATCAGTGGAAATAACAGCTTGAATTTAGAAGCTTCAGATAAAAAACTACTGCACTAGGGAAAACTTTAATTTAAAAAGATTTCTTTTTCAAAACTGAACTCATACTTAAACCATATATAATTGATTTTATTAATTACAGTATGCCTGCTGTTATGATTAATTAACATTTCCCATTCACATTTACAGAATCTTTACATGCCTTACATGTCTATTTCTTCCCTTGAAGCAAAAGTATGCACAATAAAATAACCTCTGCTATTAAAACAAAATTTATTTATACTTCTACAAATCCTAGCAGTGAGGCTCATTTGAGGTTAGTTTAAGAAAATTGCCACAAATAAAACAAGCATTGGTGAACTGGACCTAATGCCTAATGTATTGTATGTCCATCTGCCCCCATCTTGGTCAATGAATTTATGTTAAGCTTTTACAGTAAATACTGGCTAGAAGAAGAGACATGCATTTGACCAACATTCCAATAATGGGATTTGGTACCCCTGATCTAAATGCATGATCATCCTTCATCCCTAGCCTTGTTTGTTTATATTCAATGGTATCCCATCACGTGAGTAAAAGGAATGTTAATAAAATACACTGCAAGCAGTCTACAGTTCAGACATTTTAATATTAAAGGAGAACTTCTGTCTCAAACTTCATAAAACAACGAACTTTGTCCTCAGTTTGTCTTACATACAGCTTTTATGTGAATGTAGCATTTCCTCCTCTCACCACTCCCCGGCATTCTCCCCCTCCTCCCCCGCCACATTTATAATGACACAGTCCTCCCTCAATTTTAGTATCTCACTTTCTACATGCTAGTTTTGTTACCTTCTAAATCTGCAAACACATGATTAACATCAACTCATCCATTGTCTTCTAACTGAATAGAATCCCTCTTACCGTAAAGCCCTCGGAATACTGAAAAGGAGCCCTGGAACTTTCGTCTGCTGTTGGACTCAGTGGCTTGGGGTCAGACATTGAACGCTGCATCATCTTGGCTGTCTTAGGACTTGCCGGGGGAACTTTAGCCATATCTGGATGGAGTACTTTCTGTGGACTTATGTCATCAGGGAGGGGTTTTTCATAAGGTACAAAGGCTGGTTCTAAGGCGTTGCCTGGGGAAAGTGGTGAGATGGGTGAGTAAAGGACTTTTGGAGATTTGGGTGGGGAAGGAGCCAGCTGGATTGTGGGGTCTGCCCGAAGGTGAGATGAAGAATAACCAATCTCTAAAGGTGTTGGGCGTTTCTTGTCTTTGGGTGGAGATGTGGCACCCAGATATGGAGGGCTCTGTGTGTCTGAATCTGTTTCTGTTTGGCATCCTAAACTGCCCCCTTTGTAAGTCTTTTCAGGCGCTGAAATGTGTTTAATTATTTCTACCTTGGCATCCACCCGTGCTCGTATGGAAGGTGTTCTTATGGTTCCCACTGGCTCAGTTTGCACAGATATCTCTGCGACTGTCTGAACTGCTACACTGGAGACTTTGGAAAGGGGTTTGGTCTTGTCACCCTCTGCCGTGCTATCTCCGTATTTCCCCGTTCGCGCTTTTCTCCTGGACCTAGAAGGCATATCCCATTCATCCTGATCTTCGTCATCAGTTTGGACACTGGTATCAACGCTTTTTTTAGTTCTTCTTCTCCTACTTGCATAACTCCGATCAGTAGTTTCTTCATCGTCAGTTTGCACACCACTGTCCACTATCTTTTTTAAATTCCGAGGATCATCTGCCACGCCTTCCCCCATCTCATCATACTGCCCCCGAACTTTAGCTCCAGAGCTTCTCTTTTTGGGTTGTTTCTCCTCTTTGACAACAACATCTGTCAGAGGTATCTCGGAAACAGTGCTCAAGATGCCAGGTGGGGCAATGTACTGAGTCACACCATCAGACTGAACTGTGTACCATCCTTGGCTCTGTGGTATTTCAATGGCTACCACAGTAGATGCTGTTGTGGTGGCATCTTCAGTGGCCCAAAACTGACTGCCCTCTGTAGGAGCATATTGACCCTCCAAAATTGCCTGTTCAGTGGTGGTTTGTGGAGAAGCGGTCCCAGAGGGGTCATAGCTATACTGGTAGATCTGGCGAAGCTTTTGTTCCTCAAGCTGCTGGTGGAGCTGCTGTTGCAGCTGTTGGATTTGCTCAAGCTGTAACTGCTGCTGAGCTAGCGTCTCCTGTCGCATCATGAACTGAGCCTGCCGCTCTTCCTCTTGTTGATAGAGAAGGTGCTGCTTCATAGACTGCAGCTCCTCCAGCTTCTTCTGAACCATGATCTTCTCTTGTTCTCGGAACCTCTGAATCTCTTGACGTTCCCACTCCAGTTCCTCAGCAAAGCGTTGTTGCTTAATTTTCTCCAGTTCCAGGAGCTCTCGCTCCAAGTCAAGTTGCTGTTGTTGTTTGTCTTCATCAGGGACAATCAAAAGAGTGCTTTCCTCTCCAACCACCTCAGAAAATACCTCAGAGGCTGTGGTTAAGGTAGGAACAGAGTCCATTGTCTCGGCTGAAAGAGTTTCCATAGCAATAGTTTGCAGGCTGGCATTGATGTCAATACTGGTTACTGAGATGTCTGTTTCAGATGCACCTGTTGTTATGAAATACGATCTAGGCATTGGCTGGCTTTGATGCAGGGCTGATAAAGAAGTTATTGCATCTGTTGTATGAATGCCAGATAAATCCCTGACCGTGGTGCTGAAAATGGATCCAGGTTGAGTGGTGATAGCAAATGTGGAAGGAATTGGAGTTGCTACTGAAGAATAGACAACACCATTAGATGACCTCAAAACACTTCCCACACCATACTGGGGTCCAGGAGGTGGAGTCATTCTTGCTGTGGAATACTGTGGGGTACTAATCCCAACTCCTGAAATGACTTGGCGTGTTTCTGGGTATGGACCTGTAGTCTTGCTTGAATAATCCATTACCTCACCTGAAATACAGGGTAGAGTTATAGTCCAGTTCTCAGAATGAATGATGCTGTTTGGGTCTGAAAGCCCTTTTATCCTGATGAGCGCAATGAATGGGACTGCATGCAAATCCACAGGTTAACCTAATTGGATGCGGAAGAAAAGCAGTGTTGAACATGCAGGCACATGCAGGCAACGACAACAGCAAGAACCATGGAGAAACAAAAATGCACATATAGTTTAAAATATATTGCCAAAACATCCAAAAAAGCAAAAACGAAAACAAAAACTGGAGTAGGGATAATTTTCATCCAGAAACGAGATGCATAACACTGTAATGACATTTCAAGGCAGGGTCTATGGCTACATCATACTGACCTGTCGACACTCTCCCTGAAGTTAGATCTACTGCTGCATCAGTTCCTCCAGAATAATCAAAAGCATTCTTACTTTTATAGAAAAAATGACCAGCTTCTGCTAAATTAGTGTCTGACATGGAAGGTTTCATTCCACCAATCCCTCTGTAACCATATGGCCCTGATCTATCATATTGATAGTGGTCATCCCGATAACCAAAGCGGTCTTCAGGAAGGGTAGTTGCAGGCTGCTGTGCTGTACAGCTCCGTCCAAAAGGCAACTTGTAAACCACGTCACAGCACACAGCTCGTCTTCCTGCAGTCAAATCAACTGGTTTTTCATCATCTTCTATGATTTTAGTCACCACATTTGAAGTAGATTCATCCATTGTCACAACAGTTCTATGAGACTTTGATGTGCTGAGATCTACCACTTCTCCATCAGTGATCCCCTGAGATACAGTGCTGTCAGTCCATCCATTTGTAACTCCAACAGGAGGTACAGTTACAGGCTTTGTGACAGCCAATGTCACTGCTTGAGTGGAAGGACCTAATGATAAGTTTATCGGTGCTTCATCTCGAGTTGTAGGAAAAGTCTGGTTAATAGGTTTCCTGTATGGTACCTCAGTATGTTTTGCTGTGGTAAGCTGGAGTGGTGATGTTACTGCATGCTCTATACCCACTTGGCTTTCTGTGCCTGTTGTGTAAATTGTAGTATCTGTGCATGTGACAACAGCCACTGTCTTAGAGTCCATGGTGACTGGAGTTACTAAGGAGGAAGCTGCACTGAGGTTTATGATAGAAGATTGGACAGCACTAATTTGTCGCCTGTAAACTTCATTTGCTGCTGTGTGCCTTTTCATATCCATTGCAGAAGCAGAAAGATCCATACATTTTTCAGTTACTTTAGCTTCTGTTTTTGGTATTGTACGCAAATCAATGGCATCTCCAATAAGCGGCAATTTTCCATTTTCCTTATACTGATGCCTTTCTAGAGCAAGAGGCTCTGGAGGAATTGGTATGGAAACACTTCTGGGAGCAACACTTGGGACTGTACTTTTCACTGCAGAAACTTCAGATTTTGAAGCTTCTGTTGGAAGAAACTGTGTGAGTGAAGTTGGTACTGTTTGAAACAGAGATGGTGTTACAACAGGGGCAGCAGAAAATGTCCCCAAAGCTCCAGATGTGTATAGGGTTGGCTGAGAAGCACTTGGAATTTCTGTAGTTGTCATGGGAGGAACTACAGAAAATACTGTTTCAAGGGAAACCAGATCTTTTGGGGGTGATCCCAAGGGCCAACTTGTAATGGCTTGAGCAGCAGAAGAATCTGTTGGAGTCCCAGGTTCAGAGGGCAATGTAATAACCACGTAAGTTTCCATGAGAGACTTAGAATATCTTGGTGAGGATTTATTAGAGTGTGGGGAAAGCGGAGAGGTAGGGGAAGGCAGTTTGTAGTCTGCTGAAGTCACTAAATTTAAGGACATACTTGATGTAAAAGATAAACCTGTCGGTTTGGGGCATGTATCTGTTGTTTTCTGTGTAGTCACTGGAATCTGAGGAATTGCTGGCTTGGGGGCAATTGGAGGCTTGCTTACCTCTGGCCTATGTGTAAATACAAGTCCAGTTGGAATTGAAGAAGGCTTAGGAGGGACAGGAGGAGGTGCAGTAGCACATGTTTTAGTTGCAGGTAACCCATTGCTGCTGTGGGCAGCTGTGGCCTCTACAGTAGTAATAGCATCAACATGGGCTGTAACAATAGTAGTTGGAGTCACTGGAGCTGCAGCTGCCAACTTTTTTCTAGGATAAGTGAGTGGCTTAGGAGAAGTTGCTGGAGGCAATGGTGGGGGTGGGGGAGGAGGAGGTGGGGGAGGGGGAGGAGGAGGTGGTGGGGGAGGAGGGGGTGGCTGGGCAGATATGTCCAAAGAAGAACTTCGGAAAAATGGGTGAGATTTAGATGGATGGGTAGAAACAGGAAGACTGCCAGATGGCAACCTGTATGTGGGCTTTTCTTGACCAGAGATCTTTCCAGATGCAGAACGTGGAGATATAGGTTGCTCCTTAATTTGAGGGGCTATTACAGAAGAAGGTGTTTGGGCCAACCCAGTCTCAGGTAAGGTAATTTTTGTTAGTTCAGCCTCAGGCTCTTCCCTTTTGTCTTTGTAAGCATCCAAAACTTCCAGAATAATTCCATCCCCAGTTTCTTTCTTGCCTTTTATTAAATCCTTTTCAGATATAGCTAAGCCAGTGGAAGCGGAGTCGGCTTGTGGCCTCTCAGGTTTAGTTCCTACAGATTGTGTGATAGAAGGTGCTATACCAGAGAAAGCAATCACAATCTGATCAGCATTAGCTCTACTTTCCGGTGTGATGGTCCGATCTAAAGATACACTTATATCTTCTGGATAGTCGATAATGCTGCCTGGAAAATAAGTTGAAGAAATTTCCTCAGAATCTTTAAATTTAGTTATTACATCTGCTGGCTCTGTATAAACAGTTGTTAGGCTATCGAGGGTAGTGACAGGTGAGGAGCTATCTGTGGTGCACACTGAAGAAATAGATGACGTGAGAGAAGGTGTGTCAGAAGGTGGGACAGACGTAGCACTTTCTGAGGGCTCGGAGTAGGTCAATATCAGAGATTCATGGGCAATTATCTCTTGAATTTCTCTTGTATAATCAGTTACATATTCATCCTCAAGTTCTTCTGTTGAAAAATGTTGGGTTATCTTAACATCTGGGATAGAGAGAGTTGCACTGCTGGTTGAGTCTGTAAGAGAAGCTCCAGAAAGGATGCTTGATGTCAAAGATGCATCTTGCACCCTGTCAAAGTCGAGAGTGGACTCTGCCATGTCATCCCCAGTCTGTACGAGGCTGGATCCATCTGTTACCTGCATTTGTTGCCGCTTCATGAGTTCTTCATAAGCAGCATCGGCATCTAATAATTTCTTTTCTTCACTGGTAGAAGTTACCATGCTACCCAGATCCACTATCTCATGACTTTCTGGAATGATATAAGAGCTTGAAACAATGTCTTCTTGAGGCAGAACAGAATGTAAGCTTTCTAACTCATAAAACTCTTTCTGGAGGTCTGTAATTTTCTGCATAGGATCATCATAAATCTGCTCCTGGAGTCTTATTTTTTGCTCTCTTCCTCTCTGCTGCATAAATCCATTTTGTTCATCTTGCCTGGTGAGCAGACTGCTGTCTACTGATCCATTGTATGTGTCCTCTACTAAAGATTCATAAATGTAGTCCTCTATTAACATACCACCGTACAATGGCTCTTTTTCAAACACTTCGTCTCGTTCACTTGCAGCTGGAAAAGCTTTATACTTGTGGGGTTTGTGCATCATTTCTTCATACATCTCCTCAGCACTTTTTAAAGCCCTCTGAACACCTTCTTTCTGCATAACAGATTGCTCATCTGTCGGTGAGTATAAAGACACAGCTGTGGGCAATTTATAAACTTTTTGAACTTCTATTATTTTCTCAGGGCTTATTTCAAACCCCTCTGGGTCTGATTCTATGCTAGGTGAATACTCGGAACAAGAGGACCTGTGGAGCTCCTCCATTTCTGCTGCCTGGCGCAACTCTTCCGTGGGAGACGCATCCTCAATGGGAGAGAGATTACTGGGTGGTGTCTTTGGTCTTTCTCTCCTTCTCTGAGCTCGAAGTTCATCTTTGTCTTTCTTCGACTTCTTACTGGAACTCTTCCTCTGTTGCTGCTCCAGTTCTCTCTGCTTCTCTTGCTCTTTTAATAATTCTTCTTCCTCTCTCAGTTCCTCTTCCTCAGAAGAATCTTCAATGGTAGGTAAAAGAGGGCCATGTGACCTGTGCCGGGCTTTTCGCTGCTGCTTGCTTTCTCCCTTTTTGTGACTCGGGCTACTGTCACTGTCCTCATCAAGGGATGATACTGATGTAGGGGATGTGCCAGGAGTGAAGCTGGATGCATGGAGACTAGAGGATCCCTCTCCTCTAGATCTGTCCTCGGGTGAGTCCGTCAGACTTTCCATTTCTAATTCTGGCTCTTCATCAAAATACAAAGTTGTCTTTTTCTGAGAGGATTCTGCAGAGTACTTATCTGTTACTGTACTGTTGAGTTCTATAGTCTTAAATCGACGTAACCCTCCTCCTCCAGCAACAACGATTTCTTCACTCTCCTGGCTTTTAGTTTCTCGGAATTTGAGTTCAGGGCTTTCATCAAAAGTTTCATCATCCTCGTCATGCCAGGAATGACGTCTCCCTGCGTCCTCGTCGAAGCTGGTACTACTCTTTCGAGTCAGTCGTCTGTGTTTCCCTGCTGCGCTTTTTCCTTTCCCCTTTATTTCCTCCCTCTTCTGGCTCTCAGTAACAGCACTGATCTCCTTGAGCTGACTCCTGATGAACTCTTCATCCTCAGAGCCTGAAGCATCCTCATCAGCGCTCATTTCTATAATCTGTTTTCGAATGAAGTCCTCCTCTTCCCCTGAACCTTGACTGTCTTCCTGCTTATACTCATCACTGCTTGATGAGCCAGTACTAGTTCTCCGCTTCCTACGAGCAACAGGGGAGTTTTCACTTTCGCTGCTGTCTTCAACCGAATCATAGGATGCTCTTCGCGGACTTAGGTCATCAACCAGCTCGGGCTTCTCTTTGTGCTCCTTCCTGGAAGGAAAACCTTGTTCGCTATCTTTTTTTGAACTAACTTTCTTTTCTTGACTCTCTCTGGTCTCCTCTTCTGAAACAGTAATATCCTGTGTTTCAGATGGAGTCTGAGTTTTCTGCTGGTCCTGAGGCTGTTCAGGAGAAACTTTCTGGGGCTGTGTTTTCTTTTCTGCCTTTTCACCAACAAGTGTACTTGCTTGAGCTTCCAAAATGGATAGTACTGTACTTTCCAACTTAGCTAAGTCTGAGGGGCTGGAAGGGCTGCTTTCTTGTGAGAAAGAGTCTTTTTTGAGTCCTTTCAGCAAATCTTTCTCATCACTGGGTATAAGACTTGGGATTTCCCCAAGAGAACCTGATATCCCATCAGAAGAATATCCTGTGTCACTCAGGCCTTGTGGGCTTTTGGGCTGCTGAGAACTGGAAGTGTCTGACTTGTCCTCTTCCTTTTCCTAGCAGAGTGGAAAAGACAGAGACAAACGTGTTAGAGCCAAACTAGTCAAATGTTTATCTCCATTATTATTAAGGAATTATTAATAATTGAGGAACAGCTATGGGAAAATTCAAGTACATGATGATAGTTTTGAAAATGTTTGTATGAGAACAAAATTGAGAAAAGTTGGTATTCACTAGCAAGTTACTTTTCATTTCACATAAATTTAAATTACTTGTTAATTGTCAATATGCCTTTTTTCCCATTAATTATATCATGTCCCCTTTAAATTTTAATTCTACTTCCCTTCAAATATATTATGTGTATCAGTACATTTACTTTGAGATGACGTTCAAGTTGTTAAAAGAAAATGAAAAGGTCAGTCTCTCCCTGTCTCTGTCTCTTTGTCTCTTTGTCTCTCTGTGTCTCTGTCTCTGTCTCTGTCTCTGTCTCTGTCTCTCTCTCTCTCTCTCTCTCTCCCCGCCCTCCCCAACTCTCTTTGTCTCCTGCAAGGGTGTGTATGTTCTGGGAGGCCAGAGAAGACCAGTGGATGTTCTGTTCATTATTCTTTCCCTAACTACCTTGGCCAAGCTAGATGACCACTGAGCCCATGAGACCTTCTTTTTCTGGCATCCATGTCCTCACTCTCTACTCCAGGGCTGGTGTTCCAGGTGAACATGGTCATACATATCTTTTACATAGGTTGAGCAATAAACAGCATTCCTGAATGGCCAGCCGTATGTCACTGTATCCCATAGAACAACACTGAGCAGTTTTCAGAAGCACAATAAAATATCTAATGCCATATACTCATCACTCACAGTAAACACCTGATACTGGAGAAAAATCAGTCGAAATGTGAGTTTTCATAGTTTAATTCTGGTAACACTATTTTTATGTTTTTTTAGTGTCTACATATATGGCAAAGCAATTATGTAATAAAATTTCACACAGATGAAGGTAAAGTAAATATTATTGTTTGGAGCAATTATTGAACATAATAAAAGAGACACCATAATTTTATAATATGGACTTTGTAGTCTATCCTGACAGTTTTATAAAAATAAGATTATGACAGGATATATAGAATATAATGAAGAAAAGGCAAAAAAGAATCATAAACTGCTAACACAAAATATTAAAACACTTAGCCCCCCTTGCCTGTGTGTGGCTTTCCTCTGCAGCTGGGCTTCCTTCATTCCCGTGCTCCGCTCTACCTGATCACCCCTCAGGGCCTGTCTCTTTCTCTCATGCCTCACAGGTTTCAGTCACTACATTTCTGTGGTGCTGGTGCTTTGATGGGGTCTCTATTCTGTATCCAAGGGCAGCAAGGATATGGATGTTCGTCCTGCAGGCTTGTGGTCTGACTGTATGTTAGGAGTGTTGATGAGCCATCAATCATTTGTTCCTAATGCCTCTCCCTGGCATATTCAAGGAGAGCCATGTTCATTTAGCAGGAGACACTGAAAAACTTCATAATGTTAATTCCTCTCCCACCAACCAGACTTAGGTGTGTATCCCTTCACAGAGTAATGTGGCCTAATTAATTACACAGTTTAGTTGTGAAACATCAGATCACTCATTAATGAGGTCCTGTGCTTCACTGACTTAAGGCACCTACAAACTAATCTTTATTTGTCCTATTAATCATTTTAAAGAGGATTTCTACATATCAGAACTTGGCATTCATTTACCTTTCTTGTAGTTAATTGGTCCTTAACATTGCTTCATTAATAACATTTATTAACAAGGGAAAATTAGATGCAAATTACAATCCATAAGCTGGATCTTTTTTTCCTCTTATTATTGATCTTCAAAATGGCCATTTGAAGTACTTCAAACTAGGGTGTGACCAAAGGATTCATGAGAAGGCATACATTTTCTTACCAATTTCTCATTGCACCAGACTTAAAGACTGGAACTTTTTCTCAGGTGCTTCAAAAATATATGAGAGTGTACTTATTTAAGAATCTATTTAGATAATATAGGTATATAATAAAGGTATAAATATAACAGACATACTTCTGTATAGCATACATACAGAAGCAAAAAGTATTACTGATTTTAAAAATTTATTCATTTCTTATTTGAATAATCAGGAAATTGACATTTTTATTATCTGTTTCACTTTTTAGACTTAACACCACTTAAAACAACCTCCAAAGTTCTAAAATAAGAATAAAATGTGAGTTAGGCTCCTTTCATTTACAGATTTTGAATCTTTGATGACGTCAGGTAGAGAGAATAGTGACACTGTAGGTTGTGTTTAAAACAGCAATGCTATTTTTCATTTCCCCAAAGAAACATTTTTATTTTCAATAAAATTATCATTACATCTGCCATGCTGGCCTATATTGCATTGCATGTTTTCCATGTATAGAGTTCTAGTTACCTGAGTTTTCTTAATTTATACATTTAAACAATTATTCAAGAATATCAGGAAGTGAGTCAATGAATTACTAAGGCACAGGAGGGACTGAAGAATCTCTTTCTTGTGAGCTTTCAACTGCCTTTTATTGGACTGTAGGCCAGAGAGAGGGAGGGAGGGAGAGGGAGTTATGGGTTGGCATCATTTGAGACTCTTCGGATAGTGGTGTACTTTGCGGGATGCCTAGTGGGAGGAAATGCTCAAAACACATATGCCTATCACATTTGTCTGGGTCCTTCCCACAGGAGCTGAAGCCAGCAGCATTCCACATCGAAGGGATACAGAAGTTTCTGAAGATAAGTAGAGCTAAGAATTGGGATCTAGGATCCATATAAAAATTTGCAAATCCAGATAGCAGTAAGTGCTTGGTTAATTTCCCTAGGCTTGAATTTAAATGAACATACAGAGGCTATCTTTGTTTATAGAAAGTTTATGTTAAGATGGACTGCAAATAGGAGTACCTAAATCACCCAAATCTAGATTGAATCTATAAAAATGAGCCCAAGGAAAAGATAACATAGTTCACCAGAATATATTCATCTTAATATAATATACAATCATTTTAAATCATTTAAATTTACTTAATAAACGCATTTTGGAAATTTGAATATAAAATACATTATATAGCAAGCAACAAGAAATATAAACAACACATTATTAAAACTGACAAATTAATAAATGAATATATGACAATGAAAATATACAGGCTGTGAAAGTTACCCAAAAGATTGTGTCAAAAGTTACTAAGAGAGATGAATAAGGAGAGACCATGCTTCAGAAGTGTCTCGGGAAGATCATTATCGCTTTGTGTGTGAGTAGAGTCTTTGTTATCAGGACAGTACTAACATCCTCATTCTGCTCCTTGCCTTTTTTATTTGGGGGTATCAAATCCGATTCCCCTATTTTTAAAATAGCCATCATAATAGCTATATTATCAATAATTGTGAAGGTTAGATAGGGGGAACATGATATTTTTAATGAGCTTAGAATGTAGTAAGATGTGACTGAGGAGTAGTATTTCGATTTTAAAATGGTAATATAGAAACAAATCAATATAGAGATTTCTACAGCAGGAGATGTTGACTGTCAGTCATGTGGTGAGAGGAGGGCACCGGAAGAATAGCAACTCAGATGGGCCTTCTGTGATGGGCCCTCAGTGAAGGGGCTGCAAAGGCACACAAGGAAAAAGCAGAAGAACTTCAGAGGGGAGAAAACGATCTATGCAAAAGAATCATAAGGACATGTTTGTGGTTTTGATTTCTCACTTGTAGAGGAAAGTTATATTGCAGCCAGATACCATAATGGAGAAATCCAACTAAACTATTTAGGCAAGACTACCCACTGTTGAGTGTAGATAGCCTGTCTGTATGAGTCCATCAGTTTACCCAAGACAGTAAAACAAAACATCAGTTTTTATGTTTCCATTTAAATGTAAGACACAAAGATTTATTCTTGATTTTTGAAATAGACTGATACTATTGATATTATTTAAGTTCTTATTAATTGTTCCCATAGTCTACACAATCCCATGGTCTAATGGAAAATTGGGAGATCTATTGTTAGAAAGAAAAATAAAGGCTGGAGAGATGGCTCAGCGGTTAAGAGCACTGATTGCTCTTCCAGAGGTCCGGAGTTCAAATCCCAGCAACCACATGGTGGCTCACAACCATCCGTAATGAGATCTGACGCCCTCTTCTGGTGTGTCTGAAGACAGCTACAGTGTACTTACATATAATAAATAAATAAATCTTTAAAAAAAAAAGAAAGAAAAGTAAAGCAAAGCAATCACTTCATTTGCTCATTGTTAATTTAAAGCTTATTTCTTGGTAAAGAAGAAATATAGCTAAACCACCTTTTTCTATAGTAGGTAAATGACAGACAGCACACATACACACATATAACACACATACACACATACAACACACACACACACACACACACACACACATAGGTCATGTGTTGATAAAGCTTACAATGCAAAGAACTCTCAAGGGTATTACTAGGGAATTCACACTTCCATATTTCTACAAGCATTTGTCATGGATCATACCAAGGCACAACAATGAAAAATTAAGTGAGAATTGAAATGGGCTAAGGAAAAAATATTTGACAGTTCTGGAAGAACTTGATGAAATCTGCATCTTTAACATTGTGAAAACAGCAAACCCCGGAGTTCAAGGAAGCAATAAGTAGAGGGATGTCCTTATGATCAATATGGTATGCAGGACAAAGGCAGAGAGAAAAAGGAACCCCACTTGCTTCAGATTAGTATCTGTAAAGTAAAAGACAGGCAAATGATGCTGTTGTTGCTACAGAAAGCCAAAAGTAGGGACGGGATCTATAGAAAAAGAGTAATAATCAAACATGTTGAGCTTGAATTTATAGTGAGGCTTGAAGAACTATCTACTTTGGTACATGAAAAATAGTTCTAAAACTCAAAAATAGATACACATATATACATGTGAATTTAAGGTTTATTCATATGACTCCTCTGAATAGAAAAAAAAGGATACTAAAACAACAACAACAACAATAACAACAACAAACCAAAACATTTGGAGACTGGCGAAAGAAAACAAAGAAAAAGTAAAAAGAGAGTGGAGATGGGTGTCCAAGCAGAAACAAGATGCAAACCCCACAACAGGATTTAAGGTTGTAACTGTAGTTTCTACTTGAATTTTCAAAGATATACAAGCAAATTTTCTATGAATCATTGATGTGTTCTGTGAATTAAAGATATTTAATTAGCTATAAGATACTTTGCAGATTTCTATACAGCTTGTATTCTTATTCACTCACACATGCATGGCAATAAAAATCAAATAAAAGAGTCCATTAGTTTGAGAAGGAGGAGGGTTTTAAGTGGGGCTTAGAAGGATTAGAAGGAGCAGTCATAGGAGGGTGGAAGGAGAAAGTAGGAATGTGATATAAATAGATTTTAAGTAATATTAATTAGACTTCCTTTAAAAATGGAAGAACTTCTTATTCAAATATACCTAAGACAGTATTCTTGAAACTTACCAGTAAAGGAAAAGCATGTATTATTCTAGACTATATGCAGATTCTAAGTAATCCTCCCATATTCAGTGTAAGACATTAAATCATGAGTAAAACTAGAATTAACTATGAAGATATAAAATTACTTCCATTCTGGATTTTGACCTCACCTCTTTCTTTTTAACCAATAATTTTGTGTTTTCCACAGCTTAGAAGTCTATCAAAAAGAGAAGCAAAGCAAGACAAACAACATCAAAAAAAAAAAAAAAAAAACCAAAAAAACCAAAAACAAAAAACAGCAAAAAACCTCCTTGTCGCTTATAAATCCAAATAGCTTTTAGGTAAATACATTACTTTTAGGTAAAGAGAAATACTGATTTATAGTCTCATTCTGGATTTTAATGAATAGTAGTAGTAGTATTAGTAGTAATAATGATAATGATAATAATAATAATAATAACAATAATGACAATGAACTATAGGAAACCTTTTCATTTTTCTGTATGATTCAGAGAATTTTATCTCTATGGAATTTGATTAAAATATCAAAATACCATTTATGTGAAATGCAGGTCAGAGTTTATAGGTTTTCAGGCCCACCCTCCGCTTGATCTGCTCAGGATCTATGTAAAACTAGCATAAAACACATGCGAGACAGCGATGCTAGGAGACACAACTTACTGTCCTTTCTTTGCTAGGCTCCCCTTTGCCATCCTTGGCGGTGCCTTCTGCCTGCGGCTGTGCTATCGCTTTTCTTTCCTTCTCTCCTTCCTTGGGTAACGTCTGAGGTGTGGCGCCTGGCAGATCTTCAGGCCTGGTGTCTGGCTGCTGCCCCTCTTCACCTGCCATTGCAGCCACTTTGCCTATGGGCTCTTCTTCGGGAATTTGTACGGGAGCTTCAGGTATTTCACGTTTCTCTTCCCTCTCTGAGGCCAATGGTTTTGCTTCTGGGGGTAATTTCTTATCATCTGGGATTGGCTTCTTTTCTTCAAGCAGTGACTTTTCTTCAGCAGGTGGCTTCTTATCCTTTTTATCTGCAGGTAGTGCTTTTTCTTCTTCAGATAGTTTCTTTTCTGGCAGGGCCGAAACTTTGCTTTTCGTTTCTTCACTTTCTTCTAGTTTTTGATCTGTGGTGACCGTTGGAGGGCTTTTCTCAATTGGTGGTGTTTCTTTTTCTGGGATCAGTTTTTCAGTTTCCACTTTTACTTCTGCTTCCTTCTTTTTACCTTTCGTGTGGGCCCCTGTGGGTGTTTTCTGAGATGAGGGCTCTGCAGGGGCAGCCACTGGGGATGCTTTGGGTCCTAAGGACGCAGGTGGAATTTTGCCCATATCTCCAAGTTGTCCTGATATTGCTCTCTGTGTCTGGCAGTTTAAACAAAGCCATTCTTGAATCTGCAAGACAAGCAGCAATGAACAAATTAAGAGTACTGTAGACTTTCTATTCTAGTTCATTAATCAAGATGAAAATTAAAAAACTGTATGGTGGTTCTGTTGATTGTTGATAGGGAGAGGGTGAGTCATTGTCTTCTAAGTAAAAAAAAATCATTTAAAAAATGTAAAGGGGCTATTTCAAATATAAATAGGACACAACGATAACCAATCTCTACGTTGTTCATCACTGATAAGGAAAAGAGAGGGGGAGGGGAACAGGGACGTAGAAGGACCCAGAGAAGTACTCATTTAGGGGGTTTTGGTGGAAAGCAATTTGAAAGAAATTTGTTTTTTACCTAGTATCTTCAAACTTAGTATTTTTATCATAAATTCACTCAAATACAGTTTTATTTCATAATAATTTTGATTTTGTGCAAAATTACACAAAGTTTATTTGAATTCAGTTTATCAATTTTTTTTGTGTGTTTTTTTTTAATTTAATTTTATTTTATTTTTTTAATTTACATTCCAAATCACTTCCCCTTTCCCGTTTCCTCCCTCCCCGAAAGTCCCATAAGCCCCCTTCCCTCCCTCTTTTCTCCGTTCAACCCCCTCTCATTACTCTGTCCTGGCGTTCCCCTACATCCAGTCTTTCCAGGACCAGGGGTCTCTCCTTCCATCTTTTTAGAAATCTATTGATATGCTGATTGTGTCTAGGGTATTCTGAGATTCTGGGTCAATATCCCCTTATCAGTGACTTCATACCATGTGTGATCTTTTGTGATTGGGTTACCTCACTAAGGATGATATTTTCAAGTTCTGACCATTTGCAGTTTATCAATTTTGTGTCAGTAAAATAAAATTCCACTGAGGAGCATAGAGTTTTCAAGGGTCACTTATGTATAATTCTCTTATTTTCTTTCAAATTAATAAAATAATTCCGTTTTAATACTAATCACATGTATTCGTCAGTTAACTAGGATGGAGTCATAGCTCAAATTGTTTGGCATGTTATTCCAAAATGTATTCTGATTTTTGTATTGAAATGTTTCCTTATGTGACTGCTACTCTAGGTATAACAGTTTGCTTCTGCCTTCAGAATATCACCTTAAGTTGTACTTAGTTAAACAGTTTCCTAGGAGACTATTTTAGCCGAGTCCTGAGTGAAGAAAAGAGGATTCACCATTTTGAGAATCTGTCAGCTCACTGTTTTGCAAGCTAAGGCATGAAAACTACTCTCTGAAAAGAACACATGAAAACCGTTCACACAGGAAGCAGGCACTAGGCTAATGACAGACATTATCCTTGAATTTTGTTCTCTGTTCTCCATGATATCTGCCTTAATGTAAGAGATAAAGGTTGTGTATATTGCTTCTTTCTAATTATTACCATTTAATGTGTATTTATTATGCAAGAAAGAAGGTGGGAGGGTCCTATAAATAAAACTGCCTGCTTTCTTATGTTGAATTGTCTCCAGATAAATTCAATTTCAAAATGCTTTTCACACTGGCTCCTCTCTGCAGCTGCATGGCTTAAACACCTTACCAAAAAATCACTTACTGTTGTAAAATACTATTAAAGTTTTAATTTGTCCCTTGCTTTTTTTTTAGAGACTTTAAAAACAGTACTTAATATATTGGACTTTAATATATGGGGTTATGGATCCTTAATTTCTTACCTAAAGTATACAGATAAATACCAGCTGTTATGTTCAATGCAGCCTGTATGTAAAGCATTAGGCTGTGTTTGGGTTCCTTTGCTTTTGGTGTGTTTGATCCCTCATTATCAGTCTTTCTTTTTTTCCCTTTGTTTTCCTTCCTTCCTTCCTTCCTTCCTTCCTTCCTTCCTTCCTTCCTTCCTTCCTCCCTCCCTTCCCTTCCCTCCCTTCCCTTCCCTCCCTTCCCTTCCCTCCCTCCCCTTCCCTCCCTCCCTTCCTTTCTCCCTCCATTCTCTCCCTCCTCTCCCTCCTTCTTTCCTTCCTCCCTTCATCCCTTTTGGTGTTTTTCAAAAGAAGGTTTCTCTGTGTAGCCCTGGCTGACCTGGAACTCTCAAGGTAGACTAGGCTGACCTTGAACTCAGAGATCCACCTGCTTCTGCCTCCTGAGTGCTGGGATTAGAGGTATGTTCCACCACTTCCAAGCAATATATTAATGCCCATCTTAATTAAGTTCCTGTAAAAGCGTCTCTCCTGTGAACTACAGTTTTACATAACAATTAGATCCAGAAGTCATGAGGAAGAAACTGCCTTGATTACTTGCCCAATAGGAAGTGTCTCAATTTTGTGCTGAATAGTCACCAAAGTATAGTACCTACAGAACTTCAATCTTGATCTGTACTACGGTTTCAAAAATCATTACTTGATTGAGATACATCTTGGGATATTTTTATTATTCATATTTTGAGCTTGACATTTCAAAAAAAGAAAACAGACAAAAATAGCAGCTTCACAGTGCTGTGTTGTCCCAAGGATTCTAAAATTCCCATGCAGGTGTGCACTAGGCATTTTCATCAGGCTATTTCCTAATATAAATAAGCTGAGGACTTTCAATCTAACAGTAATATCCTTCCCATTTCATTGGGCAGTTTTGTCTATTATAAAATTCTGATTATTTTTTGAGAAATTGCTTTTATTTAGTTGTCATATATTGAGTATATGGTAAGTACTACAGACCACATGACTTTTCTTAAAAGGAAATACATTGAGAAAATGAAGCACATTGGTATTTGGGAGATAGCATACTCATTATTTTCATTAACTTTAAAATTTAGGTAAGCAGGCTAACACTGTATAGTGTATGCATCTAATCCATTATGTCAAATAAAATACTTCATTCCCCCAATATAGGATGTTTTCTAAAGGTGAGGAGCAGCGGTGCCTGTCCTTCCATGTAGACAGATCTCTATGAGATAGCAGTAAGACACAAACCCTAGAACCTACAACAGTTCCCTGCCTGCAACATATACTGGGGCAAAAATGGAACAAATGCTACAGGCGGTAATCAATCACTCTCTGGTTGGATTTATGTCACACTCCACAGTCAGAGTCTATATTGGACAGTGTTAATGAAGCCAAGAACCTGAAGGTAGATATGTCATGAGCTCTAGGGTAGAGTCTATTATGGTTATTCTATTAAGTCACCTTAGCAAATAGATATCTCAATTCTCATCAGAGGAGCTTTTTTTTTTTTTACAGTAATTAACATTGACATCTACAAATGGACAATGTGAAGAGAATGAGAGAGACTTTTGAATGTTCAGCCCTATATATAGTATCTGTATCACACTGCTGAAGTCAGGACTCAGAGATGTATGCAGAAGAGGGAGAGGAAAGGTTGTAAGAGAGATTGTAAGTACCATGGGTGAAGCTTCCCTTTTGTCTCTAGGAGACACAATTTTGCAGCAAGCTTCCCTGGTCTTCTGGATCGTAAAACATCACAGAAGTTGTTCAATGTATTTGAATTTTATTTTTCCCTTCCCCAAACCCCCAAATGAAAGAGATGATTTCAGGGAAATGACATTTTCCAGAAATAACATGGCAGATACATTTATGGATTCACACAGACTATGACAACATTCACAAGATCTGCACAAACTGAAGTCAGACAAAATCCCAGCACAGGTAAATGAAAGTAGGCATGAACGCCTACACTTATCCAAGAAGCTGGTCATGATGGGCAGACACAGGGAGAGGGAAATTCAATTTTCTGCAATAGACTGACACTGGGTATATCTACCACACTGTAGGGCGGGCTCCCCTTCTTCAGGAATAGTTGGTCAATACAAATTGGACTACTTGCTTGTTTTAAAAGAGAGAAAGTACATGGGATTGGGTGGGTAGAGAGGTTGTAGAGGACTTACAAGGATTTCGGGGAGGGAAAAGAATAAAATTCAAATATATTATATAACATCTATGATGTTTTACGATTCAGAAGATCAGGGATTCTGCTGTAAAATTGTGTCTCCTAGAAACAAAAGGGAAGCTTCACCTATGATACATCAAGAAGGTCTGAACAAGTACTACACCAATAGACATGCTGAAATGAAAGTGCGGAACTTCACAGGGTCACACCTATAGGCAAAGAGCTACAGGCCACTAATTGTTGAAGTGTGAAAAACAATCTTCCCTATTTGATTATTCAATATGAAGGGAGTCAGCTCTGAAATTGTATCATATAAATAGCATTAAACAAACTGAATATGTTGTATTTATATATTTAGGCATTATGTATGTATATATATCATATCTATATCCTAGGTAATATGTAATATATATATATATATATACACATATATATGTATGTATATATACTCATTTTAAGAAGTCATGAATTTGAGAGGAAGCAATGTGGGCATATGGCAGAAAACTTTAATACAGACATTATATATCTAAAGACGTTTCTAATACTGACTTTAATATTGATTTTACCTCTACTAACTATAGATGCTTATGGAGACATTTGCAAACATACAGACATCAATCTTGAGGTTCTCAAGCCGTGGTAATTTGCTTTTATGTATTCCACAATTTTAATGTTTTATTTTGAGGATTGTCTTATTAGTGTCAGTGGAACAAACTATTAATAAATTTTTTATCTAGTTATTATTAAATGTAACAAAATCAGAAGCTTCCATATTATAAAAATACATTCTTATTTACTTTTTTATCATCAGTTCATTAGAATAGAAAAATGTATATCCAAGTAGAGAAAATTCTGATAAATAAGTATATAAGAAATAACTATGCCAATTACACCTTACTCAAATACATTCAATTGTCAGGTACAACATGTTAGTAAAATGCATTTATTCTAACATTAAATCATCAAAGCTCATTCAAAACAAAATAACACTCTAAAAATCCATTAATTTTAAGAGGGGAACAGGAAATGAAGGCAATAATAAAGAAATAGCAAAGGGACTGTGCCGTGATACTCAGCATTTCTCCATCAATAAGTAATTTGCTTTATGTAAGATTTCAACTGTAACTATAGCAACAATACCATTAAGTAAAATCACAGAATTCAGGGCTGCTGGTTTGTTTTTCTAAGTATCTCTTTTTAAGCAGGCATATAAGCCCTGTAGCAGGTTGAAAATGTACCAATAGACTTAAAATGCTGTGGAAAGGATAGACAAAAATATAATACACATGCATTTATATTTGCATCTGAGAAGACTTGCAAATAGTATTTTGCATTAATTTTTATTAAAGGAACAACTGAGCTGATTTGGAAACTAATACACTTTCCACTTTTCTTCAACAGATGTGTTGGATGAGAGGCCACAGCCTTGTTTTGAAACTGAGAGAATTGCAATCAAAATATAATCTTGCGTCTTGTGCACCTTTTGGTTCTACAATAAAATACTTAAGCAATAAGTTAACATTGTGATGACTTGTTGATGTACATAACATTTAGAATGTTATTTGGCAAATAATTAATTAAAGTAATGAATTTATAAATCATACATTAAAAAGATTTTGAAATACTGTGTGCCCGCACGTGCACAAACATAAACCATATGCATAGGTGAGTGCAGTCGCCCAAGGAGGCCAGAGAGATCAAAAAGACATTGGATTCTCAGAGTCAGTGTTACTACTAGGTGTTGCAAGCTGTTTTATGTGGGTGCTCAGCCTTAAACCTGGGTTCTGTAGAAGAGCAGCAAGCTTTCTTAACCACTGAGCAATCTTTAAAGCCATTGAAATCACCTTTCATTTACTGACAGATCTAAAAGTATGGGGTCAGCATTGTCATTTTTATCACTAATTTAAACTATTTTAGCTATATTTTATTTATCTTAGAACCCTGTGTTCTTAAATGCAATTGACATCCAAGAGAAATGTCTGATTACTATGCTGTGTTCTATTATTTGTAAAAGAAAAAAAAAAGAAAAAAGAAATAGAATTGAATGTTGGGAACACTTTTTCTAGACTATACAATCAGATTTTTTAGACTATAAAACTAAGATGTTAGGAGTCTTTGATCATGGGATTAACAATTACAAGTGTGCAAATGAATGAGGCATGCAGGTGCATGTCTGTCAGGTCAGCACTCCAGAGATAACAGCAAGAGAAACTGAATTCTAGATGTTTCTGTGACACAATGAATTCAGGACTGGAAGGAGCTATATAAGACACTGTTTCAAAAATAAATGTATGCAAAATGGTTTATTTGTGGGACTTTTATTCTTACTCTCCCTCTCCTAAAAATGAACCATATATGATTGAACTTTTATTACTATATAATATATTACTACATATTTTTAAACTAGAATATATGATTTTCTTCATACTTCTGGTCTTTTTATAATCACCAAAAGAATAACTCAAGCACAAAGTACAATATTTAATAATGTGTTCTTTCTCAGATGTTCATATGTACAAAATGAATTACATAAGAAGTTAAGACAAAATAGGCAAGTATGTATATGTAAAACAATACAAAATAAACATGCTCTTATGTAAATCTGAAACATGGGAAATAGATATTTTACTGAGTTAGAGTAGAATGACGAAATTTGAGGATAAGGATCAATAAAGAAAAATTCTAGCAGACTATGGCAAACTGGGAGAATCCTGAATTTCTAAGGTCCTTGGTCTAAGGTGATCAGCAGACATGTCCATGTCTACCACTTCTGCAGTGCCTCACAGCCTTATACATCCCAAAATGATTGCTCTCTTTTCTTTAGAAGTATAAAATATATGCTTCCACATATACAAAATATGTTAACAATATTTCCATAAATAGACACATGCTAACTAAAATCACATGTATCATATAATAAATAAAAATCATGTTATATACATATTTTAATCAGAAATTTAAAATATGCTGAGAAAATAATTCCAAACTTTTTGTTGTTTTTTGTGTTCATTTTTTCATGACCTAAACCAGAATCCCTTTTCTGTTTTCTTTCCTGTCATAATACATACACATTTTTCTAAACTCCAAAAATAATCTGAGTGGTAATGTCAAGAGTTATATACATAAATTTGATGCCTGAATTAAAATGTCTGTAAATTATTACACTGAAACAATTGTAACTGAACTCGTTGAAGGAAACCATGGATTTAGGTTCTTTTTGCTTTATCTTTTTATTGGGTATTTTCTATATTTACATTTCAAATGTTATTCCCTTTCTAGGTCTTCCCTCCAGAAACTCCCTATCCCCTCCCCCCTGCCTCTATGAGGTTCTCCACCACCTACCCACCCCCTCCCGCCTTCCAGAACTAGCATTCCCCTACACTGGGGTATCGAACCCCCTCAGGTCCAAGGGCCACTCCTCCCACTGATGTCCAACAAGGCCATCCTCTGCCACATATGTGGCCAACACCATCGGTCCCTCCCTGTGTACTATTTGGTGGTGGTCAAGTCCCTGGGAGTTCTGTTGACACTGTTGCTCCCCTCCCTCACAGAGCTGCAGACCCCTCAGCTCCTTCAGTCCCTTCTCCAATTCCTCCATTGGGGGCCCCACTCAGTCCAATGGCTGGCTTTGAACATCTGCCTCTGTATGTGTCAGCCTCTGGCAGTCTTTCAGGAGACAGCCATTATCAGACTCCAGTCAGTAAGCACTTCTACAATAGATAGCATCCAGGTTTAGAGACTGTTTATGGGATGGATCCCCAGGTGGGGCAGTCTCTGTATGGCCTTTCCTTCAGTCTCTGCTCCATAATGTGTTTCCATATTTCCTCCTGTAATTATTTTGTTCCCCCTTCTAAGAAGCACTGAAGCATCCACACTTTTAACACCACAAACATACAGACACATAGAGACATGTATGCCCACAGACACACAGACAGAAGCAGACACATATACATAGACACACAGACACACAACCTCACATACACACAGAAGCAGTTATTTGTCATGTTGTGACAAAATACCTCTCAAGAAGCACACTTAGAATAAGGGTTTAGATTTGGTTATACTCTGAGCAAACAGACCATCACAGTATAGAAGTCATAGCCTTAGGAACTTGAGAAGGCAGCTGTTCATATTGTATTCACAGTCTGGAAACAAAGTGATGGATGCTTGTGCTTAGTCAACTTTCTTCCTTTCATCCACTCTGACACTAGGGCTGTCTACATATAAGGTGGGTCTGCCCACTTTAATTTACCTAATCTCTAAAATGCTTTACATACATGCCCAGAGACTTATCTCCAATGTGAACTCAGATTTTATCATTTTGAAAACTGATGTAAACTATTAAATACAGTATTAGTTTACAGAGACTGCTATCTCAAAATTTCATGTCTTTGTCAGCTGGTTTATTCTAGAAATAAATTTCTCCTAGTCCTGGAGACAGAGAAGTCCAGAACTCCAGAAGAAGATATCTCTTGTTTTTCCTATATTCAGGCAGGGATGGACTGCAGCAGAAGAGATAATCAACATCATAAGAGGACCAATTACATTCCTGAGGCTCTACTCTAGTGACCTAATCATATTATATATAGTGTATACATGAGTGTGTGTCCACATGTGTATCTGGGTGTGTTCTGAATGTGACTAGAAGTCAGAGGTTGATATCAGGTATTTTCTTCACTTGTTCATTTGCTCAATTAAGCTTGTCAGTTTGGACAACAAAGGTAGCCAGACTGCCTCAGAGATCCCATCAAAACCCTCAAAATGTGGGACTGGAAGATATACATGATGTCATACCATACAACAACAACTCTACTCCTATTTGTTGGAACTGTATAGTGACCATTATCTGTGGGGCATGTGGGACTGTACTACCAGACAGGTATAAGAAGTGGTAAGGTTGAGTGATCTCAGACCTCAGGAATCTCAGAGATTTAAGAATGACAGACAGGAGTTGAGCTGATTCCTACCTGTCTCTGTACCCTCTCTGAAACATGTAACCACAAAACCCCACTGAAAGGAGCATGGGCACTCAGGTAGCATAACACCTTGGATGTTTCCCCATGATAATGAGGCATTACAGTACCCTAAGCCTCAGCCAATGACCTTCCTTTCCTGGGTATTCCTTCCCCTAAAAGGTACAAAATCTCTGGTTCACACCAATAAAGTATATGTGTTTATATCCACCAACAAATAAAGTAGTAAGGCTTCTGCAGGGAAGGCTTTCACTTAAAAGAGATGCATAAGACCCCCAAAGAAGGCTTTTTCTTCTCCAGCCTCTCTGGTACTGAGCATTCACATCCAACTAGGCTGGATTCTGTTCGTCCCGGGCTCTGCCGTTTCCCTCCTGCCTGGTGCATAGCACTCTCCCTCTCTCCCCCAGCCCCCATAGAGAGGCAAACCAAAGTATAATTATCTGCCCTCCAACAATTGTTTATTGAACAATTATCTGGTATTCAATAAATACCACATAGGTTTTTAAATGATATATGATATGTACATTAGGCATAAAGAATAAGTTTATAATGAATACCCTTGAGAGACTGAACCAATAAGTACTTCCTTTAGAAGTGAAGATGTGATTAAATCATTCAGAGGCACTGGATGAGTTGAGAAGAAGAGGAGGATCACATAGGCAGGGCAATCATTTGAGAAATACATGAACTGTATTTCACTGGTCCATATTAATGTCAAGACTACTGCAGAAGTGGTTTGGGCAGAAATACTTGGTGCCTTGAAGTCTGAGGGAAGATGGGGACAATAGTGGTTTGAATATGCTTGGCCCAGAGAGTGACACTATTAGGAGGTGTGGCTTTGTTGTAGTAGTATGTCCTTGTTGGAGGAAGTGTGTCACTGCAGGGGGTGGGCTTTGAGGCTCTCTTCCTAACTACCTGGAAGACAGTATTTTTCTAACTGCTTTCAGATCAAGATGTAGAACTCTGGTTTCCTTCTGCAATAGTTTCTGCCTGCTTCCTGCCATGATGATAATGGCCTAAACCTCTGAACCTGTAAACTAGCCCCAATTAAATGTTTTCCTCTTTAAAAGTTGCCCGGGTCATTGTGTCTCTTTAGAAATGGAAACCCTAACTAAGACATAAATTGATACCAGGAGTGGGGGAGGCCTGTGATAGGCCTGACCATGTTTTTGTTTGGAAGAATGTGGATTGGGCAACTTGGATTTAGAAAGCCATGGAATGGATTAAGTGAGACTTAATGGGTCATCCTAGTAGAAATACGGAAGACATCAGTGCTGTGGGTGATTTGAACTTTGGAGATCATTCTTGTGATGCTTCCATGATGATTGTTGCTGCTTTTTGTCCTTGTCTGAAAAGTCGACCTGAGGCTAAGGTGAAGAAATTTATATTTACTGAATTGACAAAGAAGTCTCAAAAAAAAAAGCATTGACTTTGACCTGTTTTTTTTTTCCTCATGAAGAGTGTTTTGATAAAGCTGAGCCAGTGTAGAAAGGAAAAATACAAAATATATGATTCAAAGAGTAAAGGTGCACCAGGAATTGGAATGAAATTAAATCCAGAGTTCAGGAATACTAAATGGGGACTTGGGACCATCCTCTGGTATAGTGCACCATACCTAAGTGGCACTTAACTACTCAGGAGTACAGAGAGGCCTGACTGCAGAGGGAGAACCACCCCTACTGCTCAGAGAAAACAACTGGAAGCCCTGAAGACACAGGGGCCTAGGAGCAGCCTGTGACAGGAGTCTTCTGATTTCTGCCTGTACCCAGAGTTGATCGGGGCCACAGAGCTACATATCCAAATACAACCACAAGAGAGCAGGTCTTGCAGGAGTACCTACATACCTGTGTACACAGAGAGAACAGGTCTCCCAGGAGGACAGATACAAAGGGTTGCATGACAGATAAGCCACAGTCAGAGACAGCAGTACCAGCTAACACCAAAGGTAACCAGATGACCAAAGACAAGGGCAAGAACATTACCAACAGAAACCAAAGCAACAAGGCACCATCCGAACCAAGTTCTCCTACAACAGCAAATCCTGGATACCCCAACACATCAGAAAAGCAATATCTGAATTTAAAATCACATCTTATGATGCTGATAGAGGATTTCAAGAAGGACATAACTAACTCCCTTAAAGAAGTACAAAAGAACATGAGTCAACAGGTAGAACCCCTTAAAAAGGAAACAAAAAAAAATCACTTAAAGAAATACAGGAGAACCTGGGTCAACAGGCAGAAACCCTAAAAGAGGAAACACAAAAATCCCTTAAAGAATTACAGGAAAACACAAACAAACAAGTGAAGGAACTGAACAAAACCATCCAGGATCTAAAAAGGGAAGTAGAAAGAACTAAGAAATCACAAAGGGAGACAACTCTGGAGATAGAAAACCTTGGAAAGAAATCAGGTGTCATACATGCAAACATCAACAACAGAGTACAAGAGATAGAAGAAAGAATCTCAGGTGATGAAGATACCAAAGAAAGCATTGACTCTACAGTCTAAGAAAATGCAAAATGCTAAGAGCTCCTGACCCAAATCATCCAGGAAATCCAGGGCAAAATAAGAAGACCAAACCTAAGGATTATAGGTATAGAAGAGATCAAAGACTTCCAACTTAAAGGGCTAGTAAATATCTTCAACAAAATGATAGAAGAAAACTTCCCTAACCTAAAGAGAGAGATGCCCATTTACATACAAGAAACCTACGGAACTCCAAACAGACTAGACCAGAACAGAAATTCCTCCTGTCACATAATAATCAAAACACCAAATGCACTAAACAAAGAAAGAATATTAAAAGCAGTAAGAAAAAAAGGCCAAGTAACATATAAAAGAAGATCTATCAAATTACACCAGATTTCTCACCAGAGACTATGAAAGAAAGAAGATCCTGGGCAGATCTCATACAGACCCTAAGAGAACACAAATGCTAGGCCAGACTACTACACCCAGAAAACCACTCAATTACCATAGATGGAGAAACCAAGATATTCTATGATAAAACCAAATTTAAACACTATCTTTCCACAAATCCAGCCCCACAAAGGGATAATAGATGGAAAACACCAATATAAGGAGGGCAACTACACCCTAGAAAAAGCAAGCTAGTAATCTTCTTTCAACAAATCCAAAAGAAGATAACCACACAAACACAAAAATAACATTAAAAATATCAGGAAGCAACAATCACTATTCATTAATATCGCTTAATATCAATGGACTCAATACCCCAATAAAAAGACATAGACTAACAGACTGGATATGTAAACAGGACCCAACATTTTGCTGCATACAGGAAAGGCACCTCAGTATCAAAGACAAACACTACCTCAGAGAAAAAGGCTGGAAAACAATTTTCCAAGCAAATGGTTCCAGGAAACAAGCTGGAGTTGACATTCTAATATCTGAAAAAATTGACTTTCAACCAAATGTCATCAAAAAAGACACAGAATGACACTTGGTACTCATCAAAGGGAAAATCTACAAAGAAGAACTCTCAATTCTGAACAACTATGCCCCAAATGCAAGGACACCCTCATTCATAAAAGAAACTCAAAGCACACATTGCACCTCACACAATAATTGTTGGTGACTTAAAATCACACTATCCTCAATGGACAGATCAGGGAAAAAAGTGACACAGTGAAACTAACAGAAGATATAACAATTATCTATAGAATATTTCATTCTAAATCAAAAGAATATAGCTTCTTCTCAGCACCTCATGGTACCTTTTGCAAAATTGATCATATAACTGGACACAAAATAGACCTCAACAGATATGACTGAACTAATCCCATGCCTCCTATCAGATCACTATAGAGTAAGGGTGATCTTCAATAGCAACAATATGAACAGAAAGCCACATACACATGGAAGCTGAATAATTATACCTTGGTCAAGGAAGAAATAAGGAAAGAAATCAAAGACTTTTTAGAATTTAATAAAAATGAAGGCATAACATACCCAATTGTATGGGACACAATGAAAGCAGTACTAAGAGGAAAATCCCATAGCTCTGAGTGCCTCCAAAAAGAAGCTGGAGAGAGCATACACTAGCAGCTTAACAGCATACATGAAAGCTTTAGAACAGAAAGAAGCTAATACACACAAGAAGAGTAGAAGGAAGGAAATTATCAAACTCAGGGCTGAAATCAAAAATAAAAAGTAGAAACAAAAATAATTATATAAAGAATCAACAAAACCAGGAGTTGGTTCTTTGAAAAAATCAAAAAGATTGATAAACCTTTAGCCAGACTAACCAGAGGGCACAGAGACAGTATCTAAATTAACAAAATCAGAAAAGAAAAAGGAGCTATAGCAACAGAAACTGAGGAAATTCAGAAAATCATAAGACCCTACTACAAAAGCCTGTACTCAAAACAACTGGAAAATCAGGAGGAAATGGACAATTTTCTAGACAGATGCCACATATCAAAGTTAAATCAGGATCAGATAGACTGTCTAAACAGTCCTGTTTCCCCTAAAGAAATAGAAGTGGTCATTGAAATTCTCCTAACCAAAAAAAAAAAAAGCACAGGACCAGATGGTTTTAGTGCAGAATTCTATCAGACCTTCAAAGAAGACCTAACACTGATACTATTCAAACTATTCCACAAAATAGAAACAGAAGGAAAACTACCCAACTCGTTCTAGAAAGCCAAAATTACGCTGATACCAAAACCACACAAAGATCCAACAAAGAAAGAGAATTTCAGACCAATTTCCCTTATGAATATTGATGCAAAAATACTCAATAAAATTCTTGTCAACCAAATCCAAGAACATATCAAAACGATCATTCACTACAGTCAAGTTGGTTTCATCCCAGGGATACAGGGATGGTTCAATATATGGAAATCCATCAGTGTAATCCACTACAAAAACAAACCCAAAGGGGAAAAAAAACCACATGGTCATTTCATTAGATGCTGAAAAAGCATTTGACAAAATTCCTTTCATGTTAAAAGTCTTGAAAAGATCAAGAATTCAAGGCCAATACCTAAACATATAAAAGTAATACACAGAAAACAAGTAGCCAACCTCCAACTAAATGGAGAGAAACTTGAAACAATCCTACTAAAATCAGGGACTAGACAAGGCTGCCCTCTCTCTCCATATCTATTCAATATAGTACTTGATGTTCTAGCTAGAGCAATTAGACAACAAAGGAAGCCAAAGGGATACAAATTGGAAAGGAAGATATTAAATTATCACTATTTGCAGATGATATGGTAGTATACTTAAGTGATCCAAAAAAAAAAAAAACTCCACCAGAGAGCTCCAACAGCTGATAAACAACTTCAGCAACGTGGCTGGATATAAAATTAACTCAAACAAATCAGTAGTTTTCTTATACTCAAAGGATAAACAGGCTGAGAAAGAAATTAGGGAAATGACACCCTTCACAATTGTCACAAACAATACAAAGTATCTTGGTATGACTTTAACCAAACAAGTGAAAAATCTGTGTGACAAGAACTTCAAGACTCTGAAGAAGGAAAATGAAGAAGACCTCAGAAGATGGAAAGATCTCCCATGCTCGTGGAATGGAAGGATTAATATATCAAAAATGGCCATCTTGCTAAAAGCTATCTACAGATACAATGCAATCCCCATCAAAATTCCAAATGGATCAAGGACCTCCACATAAAACCAGACAAACTGAAACGAATAGAAAACAAACTGGGGGAGAACTGTGAGCACATAGGCACAGGGGAAAACTTTCCTGAACAGAGCACCAATAACTTATGCTCTAAGACCAAGAACTGACAAATGGGACCTCATAAAATTACAAAGTTTCTGTAAGGCAAAGGACACTGTTAATAGGACAAAATGGCAGCCAACAAATATGAAAAGATCTTTACCAACCCTACATCTGACAGAGGGCTTATATCCAGTATATACAAAGAACTCAAGAAGTTAGACTCCAGAGAGACAAATAACCCTATTAAAAAATGGGGTACAGAGCTAAACAAAGAATTTTCACCTGAGGAATATTGAATGGCTGAGAAACTCCTAAAGTAATGTTCAACATCATCAGAGAAATGCAAATCAAAACAACCCTGAGATATCACCTTACACCAGTCAGAATGGCTAAGATCAAATACTCAGGAGACAGCAGGTGCTGGCAAGGATGTGGAGAAGAGGAACACTCCTCCACTGCTGGTGGGATTGTAAGCTGGTACAACCACTCTGGAAATCAATTTGGTGGTTCCTCAGAACCCTTGACATAATCTTACTGGAGGACGCTGTTATACCACTCCTGGGCAAATAACCACAGGATTCTCCAGAATGTAATAAGGATACATGCTCCACTATGTTCAAAGCAGCCTTATTTTTAATAGCCTGAAGCTGGAAAGAACCCAGATGTCCCTCAACGGAGAAGTGGATACAGAAAATGTGGTATATTTACACAATGGAATACTACTCAGCTATTAAAAACAATGAATTCATGAAATTCTTAGACAAATGGGTGGAACTGGAAAACATCATCCTCAGTGAGGTAACCCAATCACAAAAGAACACACATGGTATGCACCCACTAAGTGGATATTAGCCCAGAAGCTTGGAATACCCAAGACACATTTCACATATTAAATGATGCCCAAGAAGAATGAAGAACAAAGTATGCATACTCTGGTCCTTCTTTGAAGGGGAAACAAAATACTCACAGAAGGAGATACAGAGACAAAGTTTGGAGCCGAGTCTGAGGGAAAGACCTTCTAGAGACTACCCCACCTAGAGATCCATCTCATACACAGTTAGAAAACCCAGACACTATTATTGATACCCACAAGTGCTTGCTGCCTGGAGCCGGATATAGCTGTCACCTGGTAGGCTCTGCTAGTTCATGACAAATACAGAGGGGGACACTCTCATCCAGCCATTGAACTGAACACAGGGTTCCCAATAGAGGAGCTAGAGAAAGGACCCAAGGAGCTGAAGGGGTTTGCAGTACCATAGGAGGAACCACAATATAAGCCACCCAGTATTCCCAGAGCTCCCAGGGACAATACCATCAACCAAAGAGTACACATGGAGTTACCCATGGCTCCAGGCACATAGGCAGCAGAGGATGGCCTTGTTGGACATCAAAGGGAGGATAGGCCCTTTGTCCTGGAAAGGCTAGTAGATGCTGCAGTGTAGAGGAATACCAGGACAGGGAACCAGGAAAGGCTTGATTGGGGAACAGGGGGAGGGGAGATGGCTTATAGGATTTTTGGAGGGTGGGTGGGACCAGGAAAGGGAACAATATTTGAAATGTAAATAAAGAATATATCTAATAAAAAAAAGAAAACTAAATGGAATTGAGAAGTGGTGATCTCAGAGCAAGGTCCCATCCAGCTAAACGTTTGGAATTATAGTTGCAAAAGGGAGAGTTATATCATGTTAGGTGTTATTGTGACCCTGCACTTGTTTTCATTTGGACATAAGGAGATGTGATTATCTGTAAATTTGATAAGGGATGAATTGTGATGGCTAATCTAGGTTTTCAACTTGATTAAGATCTACAATGAAAAGTTTCTGTCCAGGTTTGGTGGCACACACCTTTAATCCCAGCAGAGAGAGAAACAAGCAGATCTCCAAGTTAAAGGAAAGTCTGGTACAGAGTAAGTTCCAGGTAAAGAAAAAATTAAGTTCAGGCATGGTGGTGGCACATGCCTTTAATAACAGCATTCATAATACAGTCATGTAGAGGGAGAGTCCCTAATTATTTAATTTGGTAAATAAAAACAGCAGAAGCTAATCGCTGGGCAAAGATATAGAGGTCTGGGTCCCAGGAGGAAGGGGAGGAGACAAGATTGAGAAAAGGTCTTTTCAGCCAGACTGTGGAGTGGAGAAAACAGACACCATGTAGGCCTGGGGGCTATTAGATTCTGTAGCAGCCTCTGCCACCAGATGAATCCTAATATAGACTAGTTGATGAGTTTAGGATAATAGATTCCAAGTCCAACAGTTGTGTCATTTGACTGATTTTAAATTATTAAGATTGTCTGGTGTTTTTCATTTACGACAATTCAGGTGGACAAGAGAGAGAGAGAGCGTGCTTAACTACAAAGCAGTCATTGGCAATCTGCTGGGTGGTCAGTTGGTGGAATGTGAACAGTAGCTCGAGGAGGGACCAGTGTTGGGAGACTTAGCCAGCCAGGTGTGGGCGCTGGGTGAAATGGCTGTTTCTGGCATCAGGCAAGGAGCAAGCACAGACCAGGAGAGCTAGCTGTGGGAGCTGAGTGAAACAGGGGCGGTCGTTAGAAGTTGGTAGAGCTAGCTGCGAGAGGTTGAGAGAGCTCCGGCAGAGCTCTCAGAAAGAGCAAGCTTGGATTACAAAATTACAACACAGAGCCATGTGGTTCATAGTCAATCTACAGAGCAAGTTCTAAGACAGCTAAGTTTTTCTTCTTTTCTAAACAGAAAACTGGTGATAATGTAATAGAGCAAGTGGGCCATGTTCCAGCTCCAGCAAGTAGCCAAACTCAGAAGCTTCGGTCAAGTGGCTCTGACTTTGAGTCAAGAATAGAAGGGACTACTGGGACAATTAGTAAGATGGTGCTTAGAAATGAGTAGTGATTAAGAAGACACCAGCATCGTTGGGGTGAAATCTTCTGGGAATTCTTTTCTGACAGAACAAAGAAGTTGTGTTCCAGAGATAGCCAAGGTTGTACCTTGTGCTGCGGCTGGACTTGGTATTGGGTAAGAATCACCCAGGTGGTATTGGTTTTGATAGCAGGAAGGGATCACAGAAAGCAGCTGAGGCTTGGCATTGTGAGAAGCCACGGAAGGCCATTGGTGAAGGTGTAGCCTGAGTTGCAGTTGAAGGCCCAGGACTGAAGAGGTCATGAAAAGGATTTCAGGTTTGTCACGTGAAGGCTGCTCCAGCAAATTGGAAATTCCAATACTCTGGTGTAATCCCCAAGAACAGAAACAGTTGTGGAGTGGAGTCAACCAGACCCTAGAATGTTACATGGGGCAAAGATGGAGAAGTGATGCAAGCCCTTTGGAGGAGCCCAGAAGATCATGTGTGGATCCCAGACATTGAAACAAGAAGTTGTAAAGTTGCCTTGGATATACCAAGCTGTTAGAGATATCAGAGCCATGGGATTCCTGCTGAGGAAAACTAATAAAAGAAAGTGGAACTAGTGTGAGAGAAATATGCTTGTTGTAGTCATCAGAGATGAAAGAAGTTAGAGATCTGAAGAATGCTTTGACAACAGACATGGAGAGTTTGGAGTTTACCCAGCTGCTTTTCTGTCTTGCTTTCGTCCAGTATTTCCTCACCATGATGTTTTGTAATGTTAAAGTATATCCTATGTGATGGTGGAGGTATGTGATCTGCTTTTTTATTTTGATTTCTTAGGGGATTGCAGTTAAGAAATTGCGTAAATCTTGGAAGAGACTGACTATGGGGACCACGGAGTAGAATATGATAGTTTGAGTAAGGTTGGCTCCAAGAATGACACTATTAGGAGGTATGGCTTTTTTGTAGTAGGTGTGGCCTTGTTGGAGAAAATGTGTCACTGAGGTTGTGGGCTTTGAGACTCTCCTCCTAGCTACCTGGAAGATAGTCTTCTCCTGACAGCTTTCAGAACAAAATGCCAAACCCTTGGCTCCTTCTACAGCACTGTGTATGCCTGAATGCTGCCAGGCTTCCCGCCACGATGATAATGGACTGAATTTTTGAACTCATAAGCCAATCCCAATTAAGTGTTCTTTATAAGAGTTGCCTTGGTTATGGTGTCTTCATACGGGGGCAAACCTGTTATATAGAGGGAGTCAGTTGAAGTCTTCCTGATCTGCCGTACTCAGCTAAGTCAAACGTAGATGTTAGTTATAAAGTAGCATGATGATAGTTGTTATTTTGAAAGAATCTGATAAAGCCTGTATGCTAAAATTCACCATTGCTGTCTGTGCCTGTGAGCGCATTCATTAGGCTGGGCTCAAAAACCTCCAATTTTTATGACAAAGTTGGTTCATTTGTATGTAACTTCCTCCTTTGGCTGCTTACATTAAAGAGGATGAATTTCCCCTGAAGGAATGTCATTGCTTTGCAGAGCTGCAGGCTTGTGTAAAATAACTAGGGCAGCAACAGCAAAAAAATAAATAAATAAATAAATAAATAAATAAATAAATAAAAAAACACCAAAAAATACCACCAACAAACAACAAACAACAACAACAACAACAACAAAATGAATGGTGGATTTAAACATTGCTAAGACAAAAGAAAAAAAACCTGTCTCAAATGAAAATGGTGAATTAAAAATAGAGTAGGAACAGATTCAGGACTGAGAAGATTGGGTAGAATATGTTCAGTTAAAGGACCCTGTGGATATGCTTTATCTCATTAAATTCTCACCCGATCTTAAGAGTTTCTATAATTATGTTCATTACACAAATGCAGAAAATGAAATGTCAAAACTAAAAACAATATTCTGGTAAGCATCCAGTGGAAGAAACAGGCAGGCTGAGAGAGTCAGATTTTGAATGATAGAGATGATACTTAAACCAGAATTACTGGTAAAATTCCTACAATTCCCGGGTAAACACCAGACTTAACTTAATACCTCTCTTTACTCAGAAGAAACCAGCAAAGCATATTATGCAGAATCACTAATAAAAGTGGGAGGTAGGTCAGAAGTTTTACTATATGTATGTGCAGGAAAATGAGGCTGTCACAGCTTGTGATGAGGCTAAGGAGAATCTTAAAAGGTTTAGTAGATATTTTCCTTTTTAGTCTTTCCTTTTATTTTTCTTCCTTTGGCAAGGTCTCATTGTGAAGCCTGACTGTTGTAGAATTCATGATGTAGACGGAGCTGGCCTTAAACTCAGGAATTTACCTGCCTTGACCTCTAGAGCACTGGCTGGTATTTGGTGTCATGTCATGTGCCACCAAACCTAGTCCCGGTGACTTTTTTTCTTCTTTTTTAATACAAGTGAACTGAATACTTTGTTAAGAATTTTCTTCTTAATCTTAAATTGTTTCCCTTTCCCTATAATAATTATTTTTATTTTTCTCAAGTAGCCTATAAAATTGGCTATCGTTTTAATTGTGATTAAATTTGTACAATGAGTTATAATGTATATTACATTGCCCCATCTTTATTTTGATAACTGAAAGTATTCAATACAATCTCAGAATTCTAGTTTTATGATTCAATATCTCTCTCTCTCTCTCTCTCTCTCTCTCTCTCTATATATATATATATATATATATATATATATATATATCTTCCCTCCCCTCCCTTTTCTGTCCCCCATTTCTCTCCCTCTTCCCCTCCATGAGTGAGTGAGTGTGTGTGTGTGTGTGTGTGTGTGTGTGTGTGTGTGTGTGTGTGTATGCATATGTGTGAAAATTTGAAGGCATGTTGATACTAAGAATAAACCTCAGGTATAATTGGTTTCATTCTTATGAAACTGTCCAATTTGGTATTGGAGTTAAAACTCTCCAACTAGGTTAAGCTGGTTGACCAATGAACCCCTGGGGTCCACTTATCTCTTTCTTATCAGTTCTGGAAATACAATCATATGCCACCACATTGGGCTTGCAATGTAGATTATGGAGACTGAACTCAGGTCCTAATGCTTATCCTGCAGGTACATTACAAACTACACCATTTCCCCAGACCCAGAGATTGTAAGCCATTATAGATGACTTGGTCAGCAGCAGAAAAATTCAATGAATACTGGATCTGAAACAGAAATTATCTCTAAGTATCATTTTTTACTATAAAGTATTAAAGAATTAGAAGTTACCTATACGTGTGTGTGTGTGTGTGTGTGTGTGTGTGTGCGTGCGCGTGCGTGTGTGTGTGTTACTATATAATGATGTTCAAAATGCTTTCCTATCTTGCTTTTTTTCTAGTTTTCAAAATGGCAAAACAAAGCAAGTTGTAAAGAAGAAATAAAAATGTTTTCTACACTTTGTACACATCAAGGCAGACATAGAAACAACTAAAGAAATTGGTATTCTTGGAGAAACTGCTGAAATTCTTCACTGAACAACTGGATTAACTAATTTATGATTCCATATATTTTCACTAGACACTGTATGGGAGCATATTAATACAGATGTTAAAGCTATAGTTGCTTCATAAATGTTCACCATAGACTCGTAAAAAGAAATAAAAACAATTTTCATTACCACAGTGGAAGACACCGAGAAAATACAATAGAGTTGTAGCAGAGGAAGTGTTGACTTTGCCAAGACTTTAAAAACCGAGAAGGCACAGTGAGATAGCAAGGAGAAGACTAGACTGGAAGCTCAATTTACAAAGGAATGCCTTCTAACTGGAATGGAAGTGCTCATCAAAGAGAAACAGTGGCTGAGCCAGGATTCTCAAAGGCAGAATTCTGTTCTCAGACAGCTATTCTGGAGTTGGACTCACACTTTATATTTACCTCACTTTAAATAGAATGAGCCTTTATTTTAAAACCAGGCACGATTATACATGATTTATAAGAAATGTTTCAGCACATAGGCAAAATATTTCTGAATAACCATAATAGACTAGGAAATAGCCTCAAGATTTAATGGGACTACATAAATTCAAAGCTTCAGGCCAGGAAAACAAATTGTCAGTAGAAGAAAACAGAAAGTCCTTAGAATGGGCAAAAAATTTTGCTAGGTATAATTCATATATTGGGTTATTATCTAGAATACATATAGAATTACAAAAACTAAATATGAACACACAAAATCTGTCAGTCACTAAGTGGACTGATGAACTGAAAAGAAGGCTCTCAAAAGAAAATAACACAAATGACTAAAGGTTTTTTGATAAAGGTTCAAAATATTTAACAACCTGGGAAATGCTAGTCAAAACTACCTCTAAAGTCCACCTCACCTCTCAGCATGACAACCATCAAAACAAAACTAAACAAAATAAAAAAACAAAAAACAAAAAACTAAAGTGACAAGAATCATTGGTGAATATGTGAGGAAAGAGGGATTCTTATCCTCTGCTGGTGGGAATATAAAATTCTGTGACTACTGTAAAAACCACAGTGGGAGTTTCTCGCAAAACTATAATTAGATATGCCCTCTAACTCAGCTGCCCGACTGCTGGACATGTGCCCCAAAGTCTCCACATCCCAATGTAGAGACACTTGTTTATTCTTGCTTTCTTCAATGGACAAGGGAGTGGGAATCAGCCTAGATATATATCAACAGATAAGTTAGATGATGAGAGTGTTGTAAATCCATATGATATTTTATCAAGCTATGAAAAGGAAATTATGAAATTTATGAGAAAGTGCATAGAACTAGAAAATGGTTCGCTGCAAGGTAACCTAGGCTCAGAAATACAGGCAGCAAGTGTACTTTCTCTCGGATATGGATCGTAGCTTCTAGCGTTTAACTCATTTCCCTTTTTCCTTTATATATTTTAAGATAATTTAATTCTTCGAGTATTTTATAAAGTTTATTCTAGTCATATTCATTCTCCTTCCCCAATTTCTTACAAATTAATACATTTGATACCCACCTAACATAGTGTCCTGTGTAATGGGTTCCATATTTTGATTGTGGGCCTTAAATCCAGTCAAAAATTGATTGGCTACTCCCATGACATTTGTGTTAATTAATGCCCCCAGGGGGCATCTCTTGTCAGGCTAGTTGGTGTTGTAGCTCACAGGGTTCTCATCTGGTTAATTTATGATTACTTTCTTCTCTGGTTGTCCAAATAGAGTCTCTATCACTCTGAAAGCTAACCAGTAACAATAATACCTTCTGCTTGATATTGATTAATTTCTCCATATCCTATGACTCAGGTATGTGGTGTTTTCTGCAGTAGAGATTTACTGTCAAGCTTATAATGTCTAGTGTAACCTTAATGACCAAGAGTTAACCCACTCCTGGATCTGAGCTGTTGATTTCTTAAGCCCATGGTATCTAGTAGGGACACTGTTGTTCCATTAGGGTAACTTTACCTCAACTCTTTAATATATGTATACGTACATATTTTATGAAGATTCCACGGTGCTAGGTTTCTGTATATGTGTATTTATGTGGAAGTATATAGGGGTAGAAGCTGGAATGAGCTACATTAGTGGGAAAATATGAGTCTTTAAAGAATAGGCCTAGTGAAGATGTTAGAATACATATGGTGTGAGCATGGGAAGGGATATGCTGAAGGTGGAGGGGTGCAAGCAGGGGCAGGGGAGTTGGGAGATCAGATGAAAGGAGTTTCTGGGATGGAAACAAACCAAAGCTAAGTATGGATTAAAATGCCTAAGGAAGTCTAATACTTTGTCTATTAACTAAAAATGGAATTAAAAATGTTAAGTAGTCTCTTGCTTACTTTAAAGTCTTACAGTATTCTTTTTAGTGTGAACATCAACTTAAAAATATTTAGACATTTTAATATTAAAATATCATTGATTTTTACATGGCAAACAATATATAAATTTGATATTATTTTTAAACATATTGAAAATTATTAGAAATGAACTAACATTTTAACATTGAGTTATAATTTTTCCAATACAGAGCTATCAATTAATTCAGAGATTTAATAATTTGGTCATTTTTTTTAACATGACTATAAGCTATGACACCATCTACAGAATTCAGAATGTTAACTGACTTCACTGTTAAAACTTAAGGGCTCACAGTGAATTTTTATGTTCTCTGAATGACATTCATTGTGATATACTACTTAGCAGGTGATGACCTGCTAAATAAAGTGTTTTAATGAAGTAATGAAAATTTAAATAAAGATGTATTATGGATGGGGCTTTTAATAGCTAGTCCATCTGCATTTTAATTTTCTTACCTGTAAAATTATTATAATAATATTATTGCTCATTCTAACTAGCTGAAAATTATATAGATGAGTGAGTTAAAAGTAACTTGTTAATTTGTAAAGATATTTACAAATTTAAGGCTTTTTGGAACTATTTTCATTGTTATTTTTCAAATCATGATCTTAACTAGAAATACAATTTTTATTTATTGACATTTAATGCAAGGATATTTCTGATCTGTATAACAAAATATCAGTCATAATATAGTTATACATTTATTTTGTCATGCTCTAAGGCTTTTAAAAAGATACACATTTTTTCATATTTAAAATTATTAATTTTAAACATGTATTTTTTACCTGTGCATATTTCTATGGAGCCTATGTGCCCTCTCAGTGCCCACAGAGACCAAGAGACGCATCAGATCCCTTGTTACTGTGAGTCACCATGTCAGTGTCTAGGTGATTAGGATTCAAACCTGGGTCTTCTGGAAAAGTAGACATACTTTTAACTATCTTTTCAGCCCACAAAATTATTTTTCATATCAAAATTATTGGTCTGAAACCAAAAGTTTTTCAGTGGATCAAAAAGGAAGCTGAATATAAACCTCCAGCAACCATATTTACACAGCCATATTGAACAGTAAGTACTCATACTCAAGACAACCTTCACAAGGAATAAGAAATCCATAGAAGTGATCAGTGTGCTTGGTTTTAATCTAATACACTATCAAACCTCCAACTGCAAGACATATAACACAGAGTTGGGTGCTTCTTACTTGGAAAAGGTAAAAGAAAAAACCCAGATCTTTGAGTATCAATACAAGCTCCAAGGATAAGTAACAGTGCCAGACCAGGAAATCCAAAACATTCCATTCTTAGACATGGCTTGCTACTGTGGTAAGACCCAGCACTAGGCAGACCCAAAGGTACTATATAGCCTGCTTACAAAGAAAACGTATAGTCCACAGCCCAGCATTAGTTACATACCTATTGACTTGGGTTTCAGCTGATATGACTACTGTCCTTTGAATAGTCTAGGAGCATACCTCCCACTTGAGTTTGTGCAGATTCTTGTAGTTTGGAGAGCCAAGAAACTTACCATCAGTTTTGGTAAGCAAGGAGTTTTCTCTCCCATCCATTCTTAGGCAGGACAACTATGTCTGTACTTGAGCTTTCTCAGCTGTACCTTCTGAACCGATTCTGTCATCAGTACAAGAGCTGTGGCCCAGTGGGTAGTATGTGTGTTTTGGTCTTTATCAACAGCACTAGTAGCAAGGGATTTGGAGTATCCAAGAAATGTGTAAATTCTTAAAATGTTTGAATTGTGATCAACCTAAATCTGAGCTTTGACCACCATGGGGGTTGCCTGCAGCAACTCTACCTTAACCTTAGGCATCATGGTATTGCATTTAACCATCTCAGTTGTTGAGAGTTGTAAGAGACTAGAAATTAGACAGACTGTTTGGTAAGCAGACTGATAGAAAGAGGGGCCATGCCTATGTAATAAAGGTGTCAAATTTTCAACATGGCCTTCTTACTAAGACATAACCCTGGCAACTTAGAACATAGTCTTAGTGACTTTTGTCTCCCACAAGCAGGCAAAGTGCTGGTGGACTCAACAAGTTCCAGGCTATATCAGGACATGTTACATAATAGTTGAGAGCCAATCAATCAACCTGTCATTCTTCAGCCTGACAAAATTGAGGAAGTAAAACGTTTTTATGGTTTTCACAAAATCATGACATTGCCTAAAAATTCAAACTAAGGTGACAGAAAGCAATCAGAGAATAATGAGTATGGGAGGACTCTGAGATGAGGAATATAAGACATCTAACAAGGAAGCTCAAGGAGCTTTAAGTGAACAGTTAAATCAGAATCAATACTCTCAAAGACAATTACCAGAGAAACAGAAGGAATAAAATCCAAATGATCCTGAGCTGCAAAAACTTCAAGGACATTTATAAAAGCAACAAAAGGCATCATCGTCAGGGCAGATGAATTGGAAGTAACAGTTAATGACCCCAAACTCAGGATTCATGAAAGTTCACAGAAACAAGAAAAGGAAGAGAAGAAAATAATGACAAAGCTATGGGAACTATGTAATGCACTGATAGTCATATCCAGGTTCATTGGTTTGAGAGAAAGTTGAGTGTATTAAAGGGGAAGAAAGTGTATTCAATGAGCAAATGACAAAATTTTCATGACCAGGCATATACACATCTCCAGGGACATGAGGTCACAATAACTAGTCAGGTTTAACTAAGTCTATGCCATGCTTATAAAGTTCAAGATAAAATTTCTCAGGAGACTGCAGGGGGACAAAGCATGCACAGGCATGTCCATACTGAATTGACAGAACACTTCTCAATGAAACCTTATCAATAGGAAGAGAATACAAATGTTAAAAGTACTGAAGGATATAAAACATATTGACAACCAAGAATACTGCACCTAGTAATTTTCTTCTTTTAAAAATATGAAGCAACTTGGTGTGGTGGCTTATGTCTATAAATTCCAGTAATCCAGTTGACTGAGAATCGGTAAATACAACTTGGGAAATATTATCTATCTATCTATCTATCTATCTATCTATCTATCTATCTATCTATCTATCTATCTATCTAATCTATTATCATCTATCTACCACCTGTTTCATCTCCCTCCCTCCCTTCCCCTCATTCTTTCTTTCTCTCTCCTCTCCTCCTCTCTCTATGTTAATGGTAAGGGTCCGAAGTACAATCCCCAGTGTTTGAAATAAAAGGATAAATGAAGAAATTTACAAATAAAATTTAGAGACCATATCTCCATCAGATCATTTGTATAAGAAATACTAGGGTATTTGTCAAACAGAAAAAAAAAATGGGAGAAATTAAGGAATACATAAGAAAACTTAATGACAACTTGGAAAAGGGAATCCACAAATAAATTCAGAATATTTTAACATCTTAGGTTCTTCTTTTCTCACTGTTACATTCTGGCTATGCTGCAGGGGTTTTGCTCACCACGTGGGGTTGCCATATTTCACCATCTACTACAGAAGCTGAGGCCAGCTCTTGGTGGTTAGAATTTCCAAAGGTGAGGCAAAAGTTTTATATAAATTATCATTTTGGAAGGGGTAGGAAAGGGTGTTGATTAGCTGAAATATTTGTTAGAATGATGGCAATCCAACTCAGAATATTGATACTGAGAAGTGGGTCACTTCTAGAATATATTTGGGGATGCGCAAAGCTTTTAGAAGCTAGTTATGAAAAGATTCGGGGAAGGTTTGGAAGAGCTCATGAAACAAGAATGAGACAAAAGCTAAGAATTCCGTATGTAAGCAGAACTTAATGAGGAACTCTGATGAGGGCTCAGAGGAGAATGCAGAGAGAAATGTGTACAGAAAAATCTATGCTAATGAGCTTCAGATGAAGGATTAGAGGCTACTGTTACAAAATCACAGGAAGGATTTTCCCCACTCCCTGGTGCAAGGTGGCAGGATGAAGTTAATAGGAAAGGAGTTGTTTACTTGTTAGGAAAGTTTTAAGAAATCACAGAATGCAGACACCAGCCTAGCTGTTGCTGGTTACATTCAATGTTACATGGGGGCCAGAGCAAGAATACTTGAAAACTGTTCAGTGCCTCCAGAAAAGGAACATGTTTAAAAATGAAATCAAGATGGAAGTAGTAAATAGCATTAATAAAAATAAGGCCAATTATGTGTACCAATATTATAAAAAAGAAGCAAGGTAGCTATCTCAGGATTCAGCCAGACTCTAAGCATTGCATGTATGAAGATGCAAAAGTGTAAATTTGTTTCAACAACTTTGAGAATAAAGTTCTTCTGCAAACTGATCATTTTCTGCTACATAAGTCAAAAGGCAGAAGAGACTACAAGCATAGATCTTGCTAGTGGACTGCCTTAGAATTATGCATACAATGTTGTGTAGAAAACAGAATGCAAGAAGTTTTGAGTCATGGAGGCTTCCAGTGAGATGTAAGCTTAGGAAACCACACTACATGATTCAGGGTCATCATCCCTGAAACAGTGCTTGATAAGTCAGGGACTGGTACTGAAAATGAAGGCAAAGCCTTAATAGACACCCAAAGGACTCGGAGAAGCCATTATCTAGGTATGCAAAACAAAGGAACATGATCACAGCTTGAAAATTCAGCCTGAATGAATGAGGCTACAACCAGCAAACCTGAAGGAACAGGAATGATGAGTCCTTGGGATCTATCTCATTATTCTGTGTTTCAAATACTGGAAATGAGGCTATGGGATTTAAGCTTTGTCTCATCAGGATGTGGTCTTATTTTGGTATGATTATTTTTTACTTTTGGATTGGGAATGCGAAATCTGGCTCTGGACATGCTTTATCTTTTTCTCTTGCAAGTATGCAAGTTTTAAAAATATTTCACTGGGGCTTAGTATGGATTTTATATTAAGATTTGTTAACTAATAAATAATATGGTCTTAGCATAAACTTTGTAAACTTAGGTAAAGCTGATATTTTAATGATTTTAGCCTAAATGGTAATATATGGATATTTACAAACATTTATGTTAAATAATTATGTATAATTCAAAAAATATGAAGCACATCATTATATTAGCCAATGGAATGAGGTTTTGGGAACATAATGATGCCAACCACATAATCCAAAGCTAATTTTGTAAAAAAAAATAGTTTTGCAGCTACATTCAATCTATATATTCTTTTTGCTTTCTGTATAACAGTGAAGATAATTTTACTATACCAATTCTAAAACAATGTTGAATATGCTATTAGGCCAGCCTGAATGTCTCTACTTTGCAAATATAAATGCATTGGGGTAGCTGATAGGAAAATAACATAGAATTTTACACCTTAAAAATACACCTTAAAATTTGGCTGTACTTAGTTTAATTTTCTTTCTCTTAGGATTTAGATAGGTGAAATTTAAGTAGTTTCTTGTCTTTATGGGTCCTACCTTGCATCCTCCAACTCTTCTTTCTTTTCTCTCTCTCTTTTAGATTCATGGCTTTCTAAAATCACTGCTATTAAATAAACACACACACACACACACACACACACACACACACACAGAGAGAGAGAGAGAGAGAGAGAGAGAGAGAGAGAGAGAGAGAGAGAGAGAGAGAGAGAGCTGACCACATGGGATTGGGTAACCAACTATCTTGCAGCAAGTGCCAGAGTTCTCTGGCTCTTACAAACTTTCCACCCCTTATCAATGATGTTCTGTGAGCTTTAGATATACAGATTGTGCTATTGATATACTGATCACAGATGGGTACTCCATGATCATTTATTCTTCCCATTTTGACTACGTGTGACTATGTATAAGCCGGCATTTGTTGGAATAGAAGCTACTTTGATGAAGAGTGAGACCTATGCTTACTTATAAGTTTGAGATTGTATTGCTTTAGAAAAGTCAGCAGTAAGTTTTCCTCTGGATTCTTTGAGTTCACCAGACACAGCTGCTAGTTTATGGGACGAGATATCAACTGCCTCCTATTGAATGGACCTTAAGTACAACTAGGTGTCTCTTGTTACCCTGGAAATGTAACCACCACTTTTAAACCCTTGGGTATATCTTTTCCTCTTGAAATTATTGTGGTTTGCATGCTCAAACTAAAGACTCTTTTAGGTGAGTGCTAGCATGAAATTCTGGAATGCAACCAATTATCTCATAATACCAACAATAAATGTACATGACCATTGCTATATTACACATACAAAATTCAGTGAAGAAAATATTCTCAAGATTGATACTGTGTTAGAACATTTAAAGGATCTTTGGTGTGAAAAATTTGCTTTGGTTTATAAAGATTACTTAAGTCTCAAGATATTCCTTCTCAAACATTAAGATCTGAAGGAACATATTTGTTTAAATCATTTAATTCTGACCTCTTATTAAAATTTATTCTTGAACTATTATAAAACAGAGTATAATTTTCTATGTTAATATCAAAGCTGTCCTTTCCTCTCAGTTAATATCAAATATTAGGTGTGTTTTTTAATGTTTAGAAGGCAGAATATGTACTCATAAAGGAACAGCTGTGACTAGCTCAGTGGTAGAGCACTTTTGTTTTTTAACATGTACAAATTTCTGGATTTTTAAGTCTAAGATTAGATTTTTTTAAAAGAAAAATATGAATTCAGAATTGTGGTCAAGGATTGGGGCACTGATATCATGATACAACTGCAGAGATACTGTCACTGAAGGACACTGAAGGTCAACTGTCTTATGGTCTTCTAATTGCTTGCTCTGTGAAACTTTCTTCACAGCTTAATGCTAAAGCTTGTGCTGCCTTAGCTAAATATAACTCGATTTTTCTCTGTATTGGAAATAACATGAAAGAAACACTGGCTCCTCCTTTGTGCTTGTTTGTTGTGGCTTCTAAGACTGTTCAAGGAACACAATTTTTGAAACATTGATGATTATCTTTACTTTTGTAATGCAGACAAGTTACAAAGATTCTTGAAGTGTTTTAGAAAAACTAGTATGAAGCTGATCACGTTTTTATGAGTAAAGTTGAAGGAATGGTATATCTACTATTCCACCTTTCACACTTCATACAGTTACTGAAACTGCTCCAATTAATATGATAGGTGATGAGAAATAAGTTCTAAGACATAGCACAAATCGACATCATGTATATATTTCAAAATAGTGTAAATAAAAGGATGGTAGTATACAATCAAACTTCAAATCAGAATGAAAAAAATTTAACAGAATAAAGGAAGAGAACACAATAATATCCATACTCCTTGTGTTCTGTGTCATTTAAGAGGGCCAATATTCTCAAAAGAGTAAACATTCATCAGGCAAAGTGCCAGGGTACTTATTTTGGACAAGGTTTAGGGAAACCTGACCCCAGGATGCTGCTGAGTTTTTCTGGCATGAGCACCTGGAAAGCAGTTAACTCAACACAGGCAATTATGAAAAGCCATATGTTTTAATATTTAGGCAAACTAGGGTTGGGGCTCATGTCCTGATATTACCTTGAGAGAGCTGCTTGGTGGAATAAGGGTATTTGTTGAAGAGAAGAGGATGAGTGTCATTCTACTTGCTTACTCTGGTATTCATATTCTTTGGGTATTAAAATTAAAGCCAATGTTACAATATCACCAAAGCTCACTAAAATCTTTACATGAATCCTTTTTTCAGGTGGCTTCATTCTTACATGATTTGCAACAGCTTTCTTGTCAAATGTATCTTTGAATTAGAGCAAAATAAACTAGAAAATCCTCGGATATGACTGAGAAGACATGGTATAAGTACAGATACACCTGTTATAAAATAGTAAAACATTTCAGAGCTCTTAAAGAAAGCTATATTTCAGCATAGCACCTCAGCTAATGCATAGAAGACCCCTAAAACTTTCATACTAAGACAATTGATCTAGTACAAAACTCCTTCCTATCATTTCCTTGGTTTTTTTACTTTCCACTATATGTAAGTAAAAAGTAGATCTGATACTGCTCGGGTATGAAGTGTGCTCCCAAAGGTTCATATTCTTAACTTTTGGTTCCTGATACACATGATGTTGAGATGTGGTGATTTGTGGAGGTAATTGGATAAGGAGGGAGGACTGAATTGTGAATTAATTAATTGAATTAAGTACTGAGAGAGAGATTTAGGACATTCATCATCAGATGTAGTTTCTGAATTATATCACTTTCTGTCATTTTCCCCCACTCAGTACCTACAAATATGAGTAACTTTGCATTTCCTACATCTTTACCTGCATGTTTTGTCTCATCATAGGCCAACAAAAATGAAGTCAACTGACCATTGAATGAAACTTCTGGAACTTTAAATATTTTCTATATTCCATATGTTTTCTCAGGAATTTGCAAAAACAATGAAAGGTCTAACCAAGATCTAACCCTGACATTGTTCTTAAACAGAAATACTTAAGATTATATATAAATCTAGTCAAATGAACTATACATAAACATTTTAGAAATAGACTTTAAACTATATTGAATGAAAGTTCAGTCATATTTAAGTATAAAATAGGACAAGTTAATGAGTCATTATTTGTTTTTATGTTTAAAATAATTTAGAGAAAATAATTTAAATAATAATAAATATGTCCAAGAATTACAACATAATTTAACATCAAGGAAATCTATTAGATTTAGCTATGAGTCTAATTCAATCAAATGAACAATTGACATTTAATAGAGAGAAAAAGTTGCAAGAGGATAACAATACTTCAGTGATACAATAATGATTTAAAGCTCACACATTCACTCACTTAGAAGTAAACAACCAAAAAAAAGGTTTTATGTGTTTAATATGATATTTTATATAAATAAAACATTTATAAACATCTATCTATTTGTCTGTCTGTCTGTCTGTCTATTATATAGTACTCAATGATTCACTATAGGCACAGAGCACATTAAGTATCAGTGACACACAGCTCAGTTTACACCATCAATCAGTTGCCATAGATAGATATCAGAGAATATTTATATCTTACTTTATGCTTAAAAAAATGCTTTATATATCAAAATGGCTAATATTCTTAGGTAAATAAAATATGAATAAAAACACTTTGTGTAAGTACTGATTATTTGATTTGTGAAATAATAGAGTTTCATATCAACTCTAAAATGTAAATAATGAGACCTATGCAGTCTTTGTGAGCTTACAGGAAAGAACATGCTCATAAAAAATTGTAGTGAGCACCACACTTGGTTTGGCCCTAGAAATAGCATGTAAAGTCTCTGATACTGATGTTATCTTATTTTAATAATAATGCAATCAAGCTGGAATTAAGCTAAGAGCTTCTTCAATGTTGTCCAGATTCCATAATGATAGAAAGTGCTATGTAGGTTGTTGGGAGTTAAAAGCATAAATCATTTTTCTCAGCTATGGAACCTATATGCTACAATACTGTGTTAAATTGTAAAAAGTATCTAGTGGCGCATTAGTGGTATGACTGTTATTGAAGTAGCCAACAACATAAAGATATTATTTGATGTCCAGTCACAGAGAAGAATTCATTTCCTTCATTCCTGATACTCTAAATTTGGTTAAAAGCCCATAGCAAGGGAAAGCATGGGTTCTAGCAATAAATCAAACATCTATAGAGTAATTATGTGTATATGTGCATGTGTGTGTGCATTATTATAAAACAGTGAATAATTTAATGTGGGCACATAGACTATTCATTTTTATAATGTTATATATTAAATGTTAATTCTTGAATGTATGAAAAGGAACTCTGTCTAATGTATATTAATATTATGTCTAGTATTAATAATATTACAATTCTGTAATATATTAATTATATATAATTAAAATATAAGAAAATAAGATACAATAAGATAAAACAAAAACTGTGATATCAAGTTGGACAGGAGAAACCAACAGAAGGAAAAGAGCCCACGAGAAGGCATAATAATCACAGACCCACAAGTTTGCACACTCAGGAATCCCATAACATCACTAAACTGGAAGCAATGATATATATGCAAATAAACAAAGTAGTGATAAAATGACGCCTAATGATATTTTGCTCTTCTCACCAATCAATGCCTTGTTTAGCTCTCATCAGAGAAGCTTCCTCCTCTATGAGATGAAAACAAAAACAAATGCCCAGACAGAATTTACACAGAGAATGAGAGATCTTGGAAAACTAAGCTCTAAATGAGTTGTTTCTAAAATAATATTTTCAAATAAAACATTTCCATGAGATTTTTATAAAACCATTTGAAAGACATATACTACAAAATACACATGCATTCCAAATATTATCGGGTCATAAAACTACTTTGTACTGTATTTGCATCTTAGTCAGAGAAGATACAATTCAATATGAGAATGAAATGTCAACAAACCACACTGTGCTACTATCAGACCATCACAGGCATGCCTAACCCTCTAATCCTGGGGGAGTACTTCAATAGGAACTGTCAGGAGCCAATGAGAAGAAGCTAAAAATTACAAGGTGATTTTTCTGAGATGAGACTGTTTAGGATTATAATCCACAACTGATTTTGTCCCAGTGGGCAAGGCCCAGGAAAAATTCATTTTAGGAAAGATTCCTGTTATTAATATTCTCTTCCCATTATTGTTAAACATATATATCAATCACCAGGTATTAGCCACCCTTTAGAGCAGATCTCTGCAGATCTATGAAGATGTACTCTTTGTAGTGGTGCTATATAGACAGATGACATCTTAAATCTTAATGATGATCCTAGGAGAATTCCTAAAATTATATCAATCTTTATTAAGCTCTTTTTTAGTGGGACTCCTATTAGTTTCTCTCTCATAATCAAAATTGCAATTAGAACTCTGAAAGTCTTTAGTGTCAAGGGTTAGGTTGTTTCTGAGAAAGCAAGCAGGCATCTATTATTCAGAGTACATTCCAAGAGGTTGTTAAAACCAATAACAAATGTCATAAAAAGGGAACTAATGATTCACTATAGGCGTTAGGACAGAAGATAAAATATTGACTGGGTTTATCTATACAATACTTCACTAATACCTTGGTCACAAAAACATTACGTTTTTTACCTCTCCATGAATCTGTTGAACTTGGGACAGATGATGAAGTTTAGTCAGATAATTAGTGGGGTTTTTTTTTATTTTTTAATGAAAAAGGAAGTAAAAATATTTTATGATAAAATTTAAGATTTACATGGAAAATGTTTCTGACAAAGTTGAAGAAGCATATAGAGAAATACATTAAGATTGAAATTTTTCATGGAAAATTAAAGAGTAAAATGGTAGACATAAAAATTACTAAATTAATTGAAAAAGGAAGTAGAAACATTTTATGATAGAACTTAAGATTTACATGGAAAATATTTCTAATAAAATTGTAGAAAAATATAAAATAACATTAATATTGAAGATTATCATGGAAAATTACAAATAAAATGGTAGGCATAAAAATATTTCTAAGTTGATAGAAAGTGGAATTATAAACATTTTTTGATAAAATTGAAGATTTACATGGAAATATCTGATAAAATTGAAAACAATACATAGAAAACCACTAAAATTGAAGATTATCATGGAAAATTATAAAGATAAAATGGTAGGAATAAAAATATTTCTAAATTGATTGAAAGTGGAATTATAAATATTTTCTGATAAAATTGAAGATTTACATGGAAAATATCTCTGATAAAATTGAAGAAATATATAGAAAAACATATTAAGATTGTCTATGGCAAAATTATATAGATAAAATGGTAGGTATAAGAATATTCCTAAGTTGTTTGAAAGTGGAATTATAAACATTTTCTGATAAAAGTGAAGATCTACAAGGAAAATATTTCTGATAAAATTCAATAAATTTATAGAAAACCATGTTAAAACTGTCTATTTAATGGAAAATTATACAGATAAAATGTGAGGTATAAAAATGTTCCTAAGTTGATTGAAAGCAAAATTATAGACATTGTCTGATAAAATTGAAGATTTACATGGAAAATAATAATTTTTTTTAAATTTTATATTATTTTCTAAGTTTTTTTAAATTTAAATTCAAAATCATTTCCCCTTTCCTGTTTCCTCCCTCCCCGAAAGTCCCATAAGCCCCCTTCCCTCCCTTTTTTCCCCATTCAACACCCTCTCCCTTCTCTGTCCTGGCATTCCCCTACATCCAGTCTTTCCAGGACCAAGGGTATCTCCTTTCATCTTCTTGGAAATCTATTGATATGCAAATTGTGTTTAGGGTATTCCAAGATTCTGGGTTAATATCCCCTTATCAGTGTGTTAATATCCCCTTATCAGTGCCTGCATACCATGTGTGTTCTTTTGTGATTGGGTTACCTCACTAAGGATGATATTTTCAAGTTCTGACCATTTGCCTAGGAATTTCGTGAATTCATAGTTTTTAATTACAGAGTAGTATTCCATTGTGTAGATATACCACATCTTCTGAATCCATTCCTCCGTTGAGGGATATCTGGGTTCTTTCCAGCTTCTGGCTATTATAAATAAGGCTGCTATGAACATAGTGGAGCATGTGTCCTTATTGCATGCAGGGAAAGCCTCTGGGTATATGCCCAGGAGTGGAATAGCCGGATCCTCTGGGAGTGTCATGCCCAGTTTTCTGAGGAACCGCCAGACTGCTTACCAGAGTGGTTGTACCAGCTTGCAATCCCACCAGCAGTGGAGGAGTGTTCCTCTTTCTCCCCATCCTCGCCAACAACTGCTGTCTCCTGTGTTTTTGATCTTAGCCATTCTGACTGGTGTGAGATGGAATCACAGGATTGTTTTGATTTGCATTTCCCTAATGACTAAGGATGATGAACATCTCTTTAGGTGCTTCTCAGCCATTAAATATTCTTCAGGTGAGAACTCTTTGTTTAGCTCTGTACCCCATTTTTAATAGGGTTACTTGCCTCTCTGGAGTTTAACTTCTTGAGTTCTTTGTATATATTGGATATTAGCCCTCTGTTAGATATAGGGTTGGTAAAGATCATTTCCCAGTTAGTTGGTTGCCGCTTAGTCTTTTTGACAGTGTCTTTTGCCTTGCAAAAACTTTGTAATTTAATAAGGTCCCATTTGTCAATTCTTGATCTTAGAGCATAAGCTATTGGAGTTCTATTCACCAAATTCTCCTCTGTGCCCATATGTTCAAGGTTCTTCCCTAGTTTCCTTTCTATTAGTTTCAGTGTGTCTGGTTTTATGTGGAGGTCCTTGATCCACTTGGAATTGAGCTTAGTGCAAGGAGATAAGAATGGGTCAATTTGCATTCTTCTGCATGTTGACCTCCAGTTGAGCCAGCACCATTTGTTGAAAAGGCTATCTTTTTTTCCACTGAATGGTTGAAGCTCCTTTGTCAAAGATAAAGTGACCATAGGAGTATGGAATCATTTCTGGGTCTTCAATTCTGTTAAATTGATCAACAAGCCTGTCACTGTACCAATACCATGCAGTTTTTAACACTATTGCTCTGTAGTACAGCTTGAGGTCCGGGATATTGATTCCCCCAGAAGTTCTTTTAGTCTTGAGAATAGTTTTAGCTATCCTGGATTTTCTGTTATTCCAGATGAAGTTTTGAATTTCTCTTTCTAACTCTATGAAGAATTGAGTTGGGAATTTGATGGGGATTGCATTGAATCTGTATATTGCTTTTGGCAAGATGGTCATTTTTACTATATTAATCCTGCCAATCCATGAGCATGGCAGATTTTTCCATCTTCTGAGGTCTTCTTTAATTTCTTTCTTCAGAGACTTGAAGTTCTTGTCATACAGATCTTTCACTTGTTTGGTTAGAGTCACACCAAGATACTTTATATGGTTTGTGGCTATTATGAAGGGTATCATTTCTCTTACTTCTTTCTCAGCCTGCTTATCCTTTGAGTATAGGAAGGCTACTGACTTGCTAGAGTTGATTTTATATCCGGCCACTTTGCTGAAGTCGTTTATCAGCTGTAGGAGTTCTCTGGTGGAGTTCTTTGGGTCACTTAAGTATACTATCATATCGTCTGCAAATAGTGATAGTTTGATTTCTTCCTTTCCAATTTGTATCACTTTGACCTTCATTTGTTGTCTAATTGCTCTAGCTAGAACTTCAAGTACTATATTGAAAAGATATGGAGAGAGAAGGCAGCCTTGTCTAGTCCCTGATTTTAGTGGGATTGCTTCAAGTTTCTCTCCATTTACATTGATGTTGGCTACCAGTTTTCTGTAAATTGCTTTTACCATGTATAGATATGCGCCTCGAATTCCTGATCTTTCCAAGACCTTTAGCATGAAAGGATGCTGAATTTTGTCAAATGCTTTCTCAGCATCTAATGAAATGACCATGTGGTTTTTTCTTTGAGATTGTTTATGTAGTGGATTACATTGATGGAGTTCCTTATATTGAACCATCCCTGCATCCCTGGGATGAAGCCTACTTGATCGTGGTGAATGATCGTTTGGATTCGGTTGGCAAGAATTTTATTGAGTATTTTTGCATCGATATTCATAAGAGAGATTGGCCTGAGATTCTCTTTCTTGGTCGGATCTTTGTGTGCTTTTGGTATTAGCGTAATTGTGGCTTCATAGAACGAGTTGGGTAGTGTTCCTTCTATTTTGGTGAATAGTTTGAAGAGTATTGGTGTTAGGTCTTCTTTGAAGGTGTGATAGAATTCTGCACTAAAACCATCTGGATCTGTGCTTTTTTTGGTTGGAAGAATTCCAATGATGACTTCTATTTCTTCAGGGTTTAATAGGACTGTTTAGATGGTCTATTTGATCCTGGTTTAATTTTGGTATTTGGTATCTGTCAAGGAAATTGTCCATTTCCTCAAGATTTTCTAGTTGTGTTGAATACAGCCTTTTGTAGTAGGATCTGATGATTTTTTGAATTTCCTCAGTTTCCGTTGTTATCTCTCCCTTTTCGTTTCTGATTTTGTTAATTTGGATACTGTCTCTGTGCCCTCTGGCTAGTCTGGTTCTCAAAGAACCAACTCCTAGTTTTATTGATTCTTTGTGTGGTTTTATTTGTTTCTACTTGATTGATATCAGCCCTGAGTTTGATGATTTCCTGCCTTCTACTCCTCTTGGGTGTATTTGCTTCTTTTTGTTCCAGGGCTTTCAGGTGTGCCATTAAGCTGCTAGGGTATGCTGTCTCCTGTTACTTTTTGGCGGCATACAGGGCTATGAATTTTCCACTTAGCACAGCTTTCATTGGGTCCCATAAATTAGGATATGTTGTGCCTTCATTTTCATTAAATTTTAAAAAGTCTTTGATTTCTTTCTTTATTTCCTCCTTGACCAAGTTATCATTGATTAGAGCATTGTTCAGCCTCCATTTGTATGTGGGTTTTCTGTTGTTTTTGTTGCCATTGAAGACCAACCTTATTACATAGTGATCTGATAGGAGGCATGGGATTAGTTCTGTCTTCTTATATCTGTTGAGGTCTGATTTGTGACCAATTATATGGTCGATTTTGGAGAAGGTACCATGAGGTGCTGAGAAGAAGGTGTATTCTTTTGCTCTAGGATGAAATGTTCTATATATATATATATATAATATATATAGAACATATATATATAATATATATAGAACATATATATATATATGTTCTATATATATATTATATATATATATATATATATATATATATATATATATATCTGTTAGTTCCATTTGGTCCAAGACTTCAATTAGATTCACTGTGTCCCTGTTTAGTTTCTGCTTTCCTGAACGATCCATTTCAGGGAGCAGGGTGTTGAAGTCACCCACTATTAATGTGTGAGGTGTGATGTGTTCTATGAGCTTTATTAAAGTTTCTTTTACAAATGAGGGTGCCCTTGCATTTGGAGCATAGATATTCAGAATTGATAGTTCTTCTTGGTGGATTTTTCCTTTGATCAGTATGTAGGGTCCTTCTCTGTCTTTTTTGATGACTTTAGGTTGAAAGTCAGTTTTATCTGATATTAGGATGGCTACTCCGGCTCGTTTCCTGGGACCTTTTGCTTGTAAAATTGCTTTCCAACCTTTTAATCTGAGGTAGTGTTTGTCTTTGACACTGAGGTGCATTTCCTGCATGCAGCAAAATGCTGGGTCCGTTTACGTATCCAGTCTGCTAGTTTATGCCTTTTTATTGGGGGAATTGTGACCATTGATATTTAGAGGGATTAATGAATAGTGATTATTGCCACCTGCTATTCTTGACTCTAGCTTTATGTTTGAGTGCTTATCTACTTTTGGGTTTGATGCAAGAAGGTTACTATCTCGTTTTTTCCAGGGTGTTGTTTCTCTCCTTGTATTGTGGTTTCCACCTATTATCCTCTGCAGGGCTGGCTTTGTGGAAAGATAATGTGAAAATTTGGTTTTATCATGGAATATCTTGGTCTCTCCATCTATGGTGATCGAGAGTTTTGCTGGGTATAGTAGTCTAGGCTGGCATTTGTGTTCTCTTAGTGTCTGCATGAGATCTGCCCAGGATCTTCTGGCTTTCATAGTCTCTGGTGAGAAATCTGATGTGATTCGGATAGGTCTTCCTTTGTATGTTACTTGGCCTTTTTCTCTTACTGCTTTTAATATTCTTTCTTTGTTTAGTACATTTGATGTTTTGATTATTATTTGACGGGAGGTATTTCTGTTCTGGTCCAGTCTGTTTGGAGTTCTGTAGGCTTCTTGTACGTTCATCGGCATCTCTTTCTTTAGGTTAGGGAAGTTTTCCTCCATAATTTTGTTGAAGATGTTTATTGGCCCTTTAAGTTGCAAATCTTCACTCTCATCTATACCTATAATCCTTAGGTTTTGTCTTCTCCTTGTGTCCTAGATTTCCTGGATGTTTTGGGTTACACGTTTTTTGCATTTTGCATTTTCTTTGACTGTTGAGTCAATGTTTTCTATGGTATCTTCAGCACCTGAGATTCTTTCTTCCATCTCTTGTATTCTATTGTTGATATTTGCATCTATGACTCCTGATTTCTTCCCAAGTTTTTCTATCTCCAAAGTTGTCTCCCTTTGTGATTTCTTAGTTGTTTGTACTTCCTTTTTTAGATACTGAATGGATTTGCTGAGATCCTTCACTTGTTTGTTTGTATTTTCCTGTATTTCTTTAAGGTATTTTTGCATTTCCTCTTTCAGGATTTCTGCCTGTTGACCCAAGTTCTACTGTATTTCTCTAAGTGATTTTTGTGTTTCCTCCTCATGGATTTCCATCTGTTGATCCATATTCTCCTGCATTTCTTAAGCAATTCTCGTGTTTCCTTTGTAAGGGCATCTATCCATTGATTCATTTCGTTAAGCAATTTTTGTTTTGCCTCCCTATGGGCATCCATCTGTTGACCCATATTCTTCTTCATTTCTTTATGCGATATTTTTGAGTCCTTTGAAAGTGCATCCGCCCATTGATTCATTTCTTTAAGTGATTTTTTTGTTGCCTCCTTGTGGACCTCCATCTGTTGACTCATGTTCTCTTGCATTTCTCTAAGTGATTTTTGTGTTTCCTTTGTAAGGGCTTCTAACCGTTGAATCATGATCTCCTGTAATTCTTTATGAGATTTATTTGTGTCCTTCTTGAAATCCTCTAATAGCATTATGAGAAGTGATTTTAAATCCAGATCTTGTCTTTCGGGTGTGGTGGGGTATCCAGGACTTGCTGCTGTTGGAGAGTTAGGTTCGGATGGTGCCATATTACCTTGATTTCTATTAGTAACATTCCTCAGTTTGCCTTTTGCCATCTGGTTACCTCTGTTGTTAGTTGGTCCTGCTGTCACTGGCTGTTGGTTGGACCTCCTGTGAGCCTGCAAAGCTATATCTGACCCCCCTGGATTACCGGGATTCCCCTGGCACCGATTTCTGGAGCCTGCCCTGCTCCTGAGTGACTTTGGAGCCCTGATGTGCCTTGCCCGAAGTGATGTTATATTGGGGAGTCCCTGCACATCCAAAGGCTCAGTGTAGTGGATTCCTGGAGCAGAGGTCACCAAAGGGAGGCTGGTAGGCTCCCTCCCTGTGCAGGGGTGTGTGATCTCTCCCAGGGGGGGGGAAGAGGGGTCCCTCTTCAGGGCAGAAGTCCCACAGCAGAGCTGGCGTGTCAGTTACTGCACACCTCCTCAGCTCTTGGGAGCAGGGTGCACACAACCTGCCTGAGACCCAAGCGATATTATGCCTGACTGTCCCTGTGTCTGGAGATCCCAATTGCCCTGATGCCAAAGCCAAGATGGCGGAGTGCACTCTGCACTCTCTCAGTGCAGATCACTCTGCAGGGGAGATGGCCCACAGCAGAGCTGGCGCCCAGAGGACTGCAGCACTGTCCTGCTCTTGGGAGCAAATGGAAGCCCAACAGGCTGTGTCCCAAGCGATGTTATATTGGGGTGAACCTGGGAACCTATCTCCTCAGTGCAGTAGATCCCAGAACAGAGGTCGCCAAAGGGAAGCTGGTAGGCTCCTGCCCTGTGCGAGGGTGTGTGATCTCTCCCAGAGCGGGGGGGGGGGGTCCCTCTGTAGAGCAGAAGTCCCACAGCAGAGCTGGCGTTGGTTACTGCAGACCTGCCCAGCTCTTGGGAGCAGGGCACAAGCTGCCTGAGACCCAAGCGATATTATGCCTCTCTGTCCCTGAGCCTGGAGGTCCCAACTCGGAAAATATTTCTGATAAAATTCAAGAAAAATATAGAAAAATGTTAAAATTGAAGATTATCATGGAAAATTATACCGATAAAATGGTAGGCATAAAAATATTACTAAGTTGATTGAAAGTAGAATTATAAACATTTTCTGATAAAATTGAAGATTTACATGGAAAATCTTTCTGATAAAGTTGAAGAAATATATAGAAAAATGTGAAAATTAAAGATTATCATAGAAAATAATACAGATAAAATGGTAGACATAAAAAACATTGCTACATTGAAAGAGGAATCAAAAACATTTTCTGAAAAATTGAAGATTTACATGAAAAATATTTCCGTTAGACTATGTTTTTTGTTGGGGAATTGAGTCCATTGATGTTATAAGATATTAAGGAATAGTGATTGTTGCTTCCTGTTATTTTTGATGTTCTTTTAATGTTTGTGTTACTTTCTTTTGGGTTTGTTGGAAAAAGATTACTTTCTTACCTTTTCTAGGGTGTAGTTTCCCTCCTCCTATTGGTGTTTTCCATCTATTATCCTTTGTAGGGCTAGATTTGTGGAAAGATATTGTGTAAATTTGGTTTTATCATAGAATATCTTGTTTTCTCCATCTATGGTAATTGAGAGTTTTGCTGGGTGTCGTAGTTTGGGCTGGCATTTGTGTTCTCTTAGGGTCTGTATGAGATCTGTCCAGGATCTTATAGCTTTCATTGTCTCAGGTGAGAAATTTGGTGTAATTCTGATAGGCCTGCCTTTATAGGTTACTTGACATTTTTTCCTTACTGCTTTTTAATATTCTTTCTTTGTTTAGTGCATTTGGTGTTTTGATTATTATGTGCCGGGAGGACTTTCTGTTCTGGTCCACTCTGTTTGGAATTCTGTGGGCTTCTTGTATGTACATGGACATCTCTTTCTTTAGGTTAGAGAAGTTTTCAATTTTAGTATATGTGCTGCTGAAGCGAGCACGGAAGTTTTCTTCTATACTTTTGTTGAAGATATTTACTGGCCCTTTAAGTTGGAAATCTTCGCTCTCTTCTATACCTATAATCCTTAGGTTTGGTCTTCTCATTGTGTCCTGGATTTCCTGGATGTTTTGGCTCAAGAGCTTTTAGCATTTTCCATTTTCTTTGACTGTTGAGTCAACATTTTCTATGATACCTTCAGCCCCTGAGATTCTTTCTTCCATTTCTTGTATTCTGTTGTTGATGCTTGCATCTATGACTCCTGAATTCTTTCCAAGATTTTCTATCTCCAGAGATGTCTCACTTTGTGATTTCTTTATTGTTTCTATTTCCATTTTTAGATACTGGATGTTTTTTTTCAGTTCCTTCACTTGTTTGTTTGTGTTTTTCCATAATTCTTTAAGGGGTTTTCTTTTTTTGTGTGTTTCTTCTTTAAGAGCCTCTACCTGTTCACCCATGCTCTCCTGTATTTCTTTCAGGGATTTTTGTGCTTCCTCTTTAAGGGCTTTTACCATTTGACCCATGTTCTCCTGTATTTCTTTCAGGGAGTTATTTATGTCCTTCTTGATGTCCTCTATCAGCATCGTGAGATGAGACTTTAAATCCAACTCTTGCTTTTCTGGTGTGTTGGGGTATCTGATACTTGCTGTGGTTGGAGAACTGGACTCTGATATTTCCATGTAGCCTTGGTTTCTGTTGGTAGGGTTCTTGGGCTTGCCTTTGGGCATCTGGTTATCTCTAGTGTTAGTTGGTCTTGCTGTCTCTGGCTAGAGCTTGTCCCTCTTATGGACCTGTAAGCCTGTATCTGTACTCCTGGGAGACCAACTTTCTTCTGGCAGGGTCTGTGCATAGAAGGCTGTGGAACTGTCTGGTTCCCTGCTGCAAATGGCACCAGGAAGGGAAGACTTCTGTCCCAGCAGCTCCACTGATCGTAGGCCCTGTGCCCTCCTCCTAGCTGTACCCTTCCAGAGAGAAGGTGGAGATCTCACCTCTGAACTCAGAAGTGAAATTGCTGCTATGAGATCACTCTCTCCTGGCAGTCTAAACACAGAAAGCTTTGGAGCTGCCTGGTTCCCTGCTGCAAATGGCTTCCAGAAGGGAAGACTCGTGTCCCAGCAGCTCCACTCCAGATAATTAGTTTTAATTACTCTTAATGGATATACATGTACATTTATTACTCAATTAATGATTTAAATTTATGTGTAAACTTGTGATGAACCTTTTCCCATGTGATCATGAATTCAGAAAGATGTATATAAGTGCTGAGGACAAAGAGGAAAAGAGCATTCTCCCTATTCCTTTCTTAGCCTTGATCCCCTTAACTGCTTATTCTCCTTATACCCCTTTCTTAACATTCTCCACTTTCTGCTTTTTTTTAAACTTCTCCTTATCTCTTTTATGTTAGCACTTATTGTCCCTCATTTTTTTCTTAGATCTCTTATTTCCCCTTTTCTTACAAGCCCCCTTTTCCCTTTGCCCTAGAGTTCTTTCATAGGTAACTTTTTTTAGAAATTAGAACTAAAGTCTAAAATCACTTTTCAAAGTGTCCCTTTTTCTCCCTGCAACTTAAACTAGCAGGCTAAAAGTTAGAGTTGATCAATTCCTGTAGAGATAAAACAAAGGCTACGATATTTAATTTGTGCTGTTTTAGAATGAGTTGCTAAACAGTTTCTCACCTCAGAGGAACTCAGAATACAAGTCAGCTACTAAAAGAGTGACTTAAACTTAAGGCAGGTAAATATTTTAGTATACAGCTGCCCTAAATATCTCTCATAGGACCAAGTCTTAACCCTGCCAATGTTCTTCCCCCTCTGCTGCCTCAAGAAAAACCAAACAAAGAAGACAAACTGGGTCTGGCCCCTGACAAGGAAAATGTGAAGTGCTCTTATTCCCAACACTGTCTTTAATCAATTCTATGGAGCAATCATTGCAGGCTTCCTATATATTCTAATAGATATTGTGGGTTATTCCTGGTTGTCAACTTGACTACATCTAGAATGAACTACAATCCAGAAATAGAGGACACACCTATGATCCAGATCTTGAGGCTGGAAGACAAAGGATTCTGACTTGGATCTTGACATGGGATGACACGTACTTTTGATCTAGATCTTGAGGCCTTGAAAAGCTTAGGTCAAGGAATGGGTCTTTAATCCCAGAAGACAGAAGCAATCAGATCTCTGAGTTCAAGGACAGTCTGGGTCAGAGCAAGTTCCAAATTAAGGCATGGTGTTATACACCTTTAATTCTGGGCCATATCTTCTCCTGGAGACCTACCTAAGTACAATGCAAGTAGGAAGGCTCACTATTCTCTGCATGCTTGCACTTACTTGTTAGCACATCTGTTGGAGCCTACTTCATCAGTATTCCAGCTTATACAAAAGGCCAGCTGAAACATCTAGCCTCATGGGACTGAGGAACTACTAGATTTTTGGACTTCCCATTCACAGTTGCCCATTGTTGGGTTATGTGATGGTTTGAATATGCTTGGGTCAGGGAGTGGCCCTATTAAGAGGAATGGCTTTGTTGGTGTAGATGTAGCCTTGTGGAAGGAAGTGTGCCACTGTGTGGGTAGACTTTTAGAACCTCCTCCTAGCTGCCTGAAAGCCAGTTTTCTCCTGTTTGTCTTTTGAACAAGATGTAGAATTCTCAGTTCCTCTAGTGCCGTGTGTGCCTGGATTCTGCAATGCTTCCCCCCATGAGGATAGTGGACTGAACCTCAGAACCTGTAAGCCAGACCCAATTATATGTTGTCCTTTATAAGAGTTGCCCATGGTCATCGTGTCTCTTCGTAGCTATGGAGACCCTAAGACAGATACTATAAACTACTTTATAGATTATCTTGCACAATTTTGAAAACTGTTTTATTTAATAAAACAAAAACAGCAATCAATCCTATTACTAGCTCAAGAGAAACTCATCACTGTATTTTCAGGTGTTTGCACATCTTTTGTCTAAAATAGAGACCATTTTTGAGGAAGATGCTTTTACACCTTGACCTTAATAAAATCCACATGCAGTTTCCTTTAACATAATAAAAGTGGTAATTGTCACTGAAAAAGAAGTCCCTTTCAGTTTCTATTTTTCCTGAGTGATTGGTAAGATTCTAGCTCAGTCCTACACTGTAACTTGCCCTCTCTAGCCTTTGTCCTATAAGGAGCTACAGAGATGTAGATGGCATCTTAATTGCTTCCCTCTGTCCCCAGTCGATTCTCTCTGGGTCCATAACTGTGTATCTGGAGAAAGAAGATAAATGGCTGCTCTTTTTGTGCCTGCTGCTCTCTACAATTAATGTCAAGTTAACAGTTATTATTTGATGAGCTAACAGCCAAGTGTTAAATGAGTGAAGTATATTTTCTTATAATAATAAACCGTCCTATCTGTCCATCACTTTGAAGTCATCATATAGAACTGCTGCTTCTGGTTGCATTGTATAATCAGAAAAGCCAATGCCTCACTCTAATACATTCATAAAAATGATGATATTCATGTCACTTCTAGTTTTATAAATTGAGTATCTGCACCAAGAATTGTTTCACAAATAAATATGTATCATTTGGCTTGATATCTGGCATGTTTGGGAAATATGGAAATGATTAAAAACATCTAGGGCTAATCACAATCTGGTATTCTGGATGTATGCTCAGTACCAGCTCTGCAATGAATAGTCATACAATAAAACTCACAGCACATTACAGTTGATATTAGCACCAAGATGAAAGTCACACCAATCAAAAAGGAAAGCATATTCTTACCTCTCCTCTCTAGTAGATTTAGAATTGAGCATAACTCTACATTACTTAGTATCTGAATATTGTAAAAATGAAAGAGTGGCTAAGGAGATAGGAGTGCTTGCTATGCAATCATGATAACTCAGTTTAGATCTCAGGCCTCTTATAAAACATAAAAAGAGGTGTGATTATATGTACATCTATAACTGTAGCACAGGTGGAGACAGGCAGTCCAATCCAGTCTAGCCAGTCCATAGGACTTAGTTTCATTCAGAGACCCTGTCTCAAGAGATAAGGCAGACATCTCATACTGGCCTCTATCCTCCATATAGAAACGTGCATAAGTATGCCTACACACTAAGGCAACACATATAAAGGGAAAGAGCCATCATGGAAACCAAAACACATTATCCGTTTATTAATTTATTTATTGAGACAAGTTACTACTCTGTAGACAAGGACAGTCTCAAAGTCATGACAATCCTCTTGTCTCAGTCTGCAGGGTGATTTAACAACATGTGTCACTATATCAGGCTTTATAACCAATAGTTTTTGCTATTTGTCATTTTTTGGAGTCCTGAGGATTGAAGCCAGACCACACACATAGTAGGAAATCAGTGAACTCTTTTGATTATAGGATGTTTTACTGTGGTGAGTTTACATAAACTGAGTTATCCTGTCTATTTCTATAACCTGTGGAGTCAGAGATAAAGCAGGACCTTTAGGTTTTGTTTTGTTTTTTTATCAGGCCCTGAGTTCTTTTGCTTGTTAAAGTGTTTCATTTGGGTTAATTACTTAAACCAGCAACCCTCTTTGGTTTATTTTGGAAAAATAATGAAGCTATTTAATTGACATATTAAAATGATATTTAAAAATATTCAAATATGATAAGGGGCTATAGATAGTATATGTCACTTGCGGAGCTTATTCACAGCCTACATTTGATTCTAGGACCCTCTGAAGAGGCAACTCTAAAATCATTGACACACTAGACCAGAGATTAAAGCAACCAAAGACTTTTATCACCTTTTCACAGTATATATTGAGGGAAATCAGAACACAGCACAACATAACACAAAGTTCCAACACATCAGAAGGTGGGTGGGGGAAGAAATATTTTAAAATACACAGAATGCTCTGTTCTTTCTAACCAGGCCTGCTTTCAGCAGAAACAATTATTTCAGTTTCCAGGTTAAAGGTTTCATGATCTTTTTTTTTAATTATTATTATTTTTATCAGATTCTAACTGATTAATAAGACAAGTGAGGGCGAATGCCAGGACAAGGAAGTGGGAGTGAGTGAGTTGGTGAGCAGTGTGGGGGGGGAGGGATGGGATAGGGGGTTTTCAGAGGGGAAACCAGGAAATGGGATAACATTTGAAATGTAAATAAAGAACATATCTAATAAAAAAATTAAAAAAAGAAGAAAGACAGGTGACAGAGAGGTACAAGAGAAGATCTCATCAGAAAAATAAAATCTAAACCTTGTGGTGAGACTCAAGCTGTTTTAAAGACTAACGTCCACATTCAAATGAAAAATAGAGAATGAAATCGTATAGGCACTGTCTTTCTGAAGAGCCCCCAAACTCAAGACGCAATAACAAGAAATGATCAGTTAGGCTGCATCCAGTGCAAGTGCCACACAGCAAAGGAAAACCAAAGCAATTAAACAGTAAGGATGGCTAAAAATACTTGTCAGCTTCTGCTCCAACAGAGAATTGATATCTGGAAAGCATGTGCTCAAAAGACCACACACACACACACACACACACACACACACACACACACCAAAACAAATAAAATAACTGATAAATGGGCAAATTGACTGAAGTGATACTTTTCAAAAGAAGTACAGTGTGTAACCAATAAATTTGAAAAATCTAACCATCAGGAAAATACAAGTCAAAAGAATTCTTCTCACTTAGGTAAGAAAAAAAGACATTTACCACCCTCAGTGAGGAGTTAATATTTAATACATAAGAACTCAATATCAAACAACTAACAAAAATTTCCACCCAAATAATATGATTTCTAGGTTGGCAATTGACCCAAACAGGCATATCTTTCCAGCAAAATTAATAGGTATGTGAAGAATAATATTCCCAATCATCAGAAAAGTGGAACTCAAACAAGCATTATCACCTCAGTCTACTAAAAGGAACAATTATAAAAATGTTTATGTGCAGCAAGGAGGTGGAGAAAAGGGAGGTATTTACAGAGGATTAGGACAAAAAACGAATCTGTACATTCTTTATGGAAAACATTATGAAACATTCCTTAAGAAAATGAAGCCACCACATAATTCAGAAAGCCCACTGTTGGGTCTATATGCAAAATAAAATAAATCAGTATATCAAGATATTCAATATCATATCCACTGTCTAACTATACTGATAACAGATAAATAACTATGACATATTTACACCATGAAATACTACTCAATCACACAAAGAAAAATGTCCCAACATTTATAGAGTTGTAGTAAGTGAATCAATCCAAGTACAAAAAGATCAGTAGCATACTATCTCACCTACTCACGTATAGGATTCAGAAAACCTTGAACTCATAGAATTTGAGAATAGAACAGTGGGTAGGTTAAGAGCCAATATATATTGTCAGTTAGGTGAAATGTTTTGAGTGTTATTACTTCACAGTCAGTTCTTAACAGGTGCAATAGTGTGCTGTGCATTTCAAAAAGCTAATCAAGACATCCTTCTTTGGGGTCTAGACCTTTAAGTGCAATTCTTACCCCTCATCAAGGAAGCATCTTTTGCAATGAGCATAAACCATTACAGAAAGTCGCAACGAATCAAAATACAGCTGGGGAGTCCTGTCCCAATGAATACAACTCCCACACCTAGGTAACATAGTCTACTATTGATCTTTCTGTAAGTGGATTGATTCACTTACTACAGCTCTGTAAATGTTGAGACATTGTTCTTTGTGTGAATAAGTCATAGGGATCATTGCTGAAGAGAGGTAGAACAATTATAAGATCCAGAAGAATAGGAAGCTTGCTGTGAAATTGTGTGTTCTAGTAATGTCAGGAATCACACACATAAAATCTCACCAACATGATTACCTAAACAAAAGTTGAACAAGCATGGTAATCAACATGCTCTCTCAGACCAGAAAAAGCCCACAATGCTGCAAGTGTATATAAAGAGCTGCAGGTAACAAAAGAATGCGGAGAGGAAGGCAAACGACTTGCCCTAAGGAAGAACATACCAATTGCTTATCTAACACCAAACGTCCAGCTTCAAAATATATACAAGTACAGTACACAGACTGCGTAGGTTGTACTGATGTTTTCATGGAATATGTGGTGTGTGTGTGTGTGTGTGTGTGTGTGTGTGTGTGTGTGTGTGTGTGAGAGAGAGAGAGAGAGAGAGAGAGAGAGAGAGCAATTAATGTAAAGGGGAAAACATTTGAAAAAAGCAAGGATGGATATATGAAAGCTTTTGAAGGGAAGAAGGGGAAGAGGGAAATGCTGTAATTATAATCTCAAAAATAAAATAATGAAAATAATTAAACATTTTTATAAATCTATAAGAAAGGGTTTTGAACATTTCACTTGAAAACATAAATGTTTTGGGAGACAGACTCTTATTTTTACATTAAAAAACATAGATGTATTGAAATGCCCATGGTAACCTATGGTGAGATTGCTTAAATTATTTTTTTTTAAAAATGTAACTTTTTTATTTCAATTTTAAAATGTTTTAAAACTCTCACACTTAATTAATTAACTGATTAACTGATTAACATACTAGTAAGCAAATTAGATAACTGTAAAATACTATTTTAACATAAAGTAAAAATTTAATATTGTTAAATATGACATTATGTAACAGTTTAACTTGAAATAGGAAATGACTGAAGGAAAAGGACATGAACTTAAAAGAGAACAGGCTTCTGCATATGGGAGGATTTGGAGTAAGCAAAGAGTGGGTGAAATTATATAATTATATTAAAATCTGAAAAAGCAGTTATTGTAAGAGAATTAGTATTTAAAATCAGGCCGTTGAGGAAGAGCAGGGAGGGTCTGAGAGGAAACGAATATAAGTAGAGTATATTGTATGAAAGTCTTACAACATTTTTAAAGTTTTGAAGAAAATGAAGAATCAAAGTTAAAATCCATTCCATGACCTGGAACTCATAAATGATACTTTTGATGATGCTAAGAATCTGGGGTACACCTACCACTATTATTTTGCTAAATGAATAATGTAATAATATGAATCCTAATGATACATTGCTATTAGTATAGTTCAGTAGATCACTCGACAATCAAGAGACTTCTTTTAGCTAAAGAGATTTAACATAGAGACCCACAACTGGACAACATGGTGAGAGTGAGGGTGCTCATTTCAGAAGGAGATGAATTTATCAAACTCTAGGATCACGTGAAAGAGGAAGAAGAAAGATTGAAGAACTAAAGGAGGAGATCAATTGTAAGGAAACAGTACTTTCCAGACAAAACAGGGTGGAAACACATATAATCTCACAAAGATTGTCACAGCAAGAAGACAGACCCGCAGGCGCTGAAACAAGAAAATATGCCAGCACGGATAAAAGGAGGTAGGCACAGGGTTCCACCCTTAGCCAAATACTTGTTTGCAACTGACAGCAGAGGTGAGAGGGAAAAATTAGTTCTTTTCAAGGAAGTGACTGTGGGCATATTCATCAAATTCCTAGGCAGGCCTTATTTTCAGGAATAGTTGGTCAACATGAATCAGACTCCATGGTTTTCAATGGCTACTTTTCTTTTATTTTTGCATTTGTTTTTAAGAAAGAGAATGTCTATGAGGTTGGATATGGAGGAAGTGGAGATGATATGAGCGAGTAGATAGAATATGATCAAAATATACGTTTGAATGAAAAAATATCAAATTCATAACATCAAAGAGTTTATAAAGTTATTCTAGTAAATTATATGTTGAATACATTTTAACTACATTTTATTTATTGCATGTGTATACATATGTATGCATGTGTCACAGCATCATTTTGGAGGTAGGCTGAAGATAACATCCAGGAGACAAATCTCTCCTTCTATCATGTGGTTCCTGGAAACTCAAGATCACCAGATTTTGCACCAGGTGTACTTAACCTGATGAGCCATCTTCCTGGTCCAAGTTGAACAATTTTTGAATTGTTACCCAGTTTTCAATTTTAATTTAATTTTTAAATTCCTACCCAATTTAGAATTTCCTTGTTCTTTATTCTACAAGCCAGAAGTTGCATCTTGTGGATGTAAAAGAGATTGAAAAGCATTTGCCTCTTTCATTCTGTGCTGATCCTGATGGGAGCACAAGACTAATTTTTTTTCTAGCATTACATTGTGCATTCTAATGTTCCTTAAATCAGATAGTCTAATTCACAAGCTCCAATAATAATTAAATTCTGTTAAGACTCTATCAAACATTGCTATCAACTGCTATTCTAGATATATTAGCACATATAGCATCACATATACTTTAGTTGGATAATGAGGTAATAAGCTGGGTGACCACTGATCAATCTACTGAGAAAATGGTATGACAGAAGGTGGCTTTTATAGCCCATTTGCAAGCCTGGCCCCTATCAGTAACAGGGTCCTAGGCTTTCTGTGGCCTAGCAACCTGCTCTATTCGGGTCACAGTTTCAGGTATTTGACATCTGTGTTTATTCTGTCAATAAATAATATGTAGTCTCTCTTTACCATTTAGATTTCTACACTCTTTTCTCAAAGTATTTTTTCCTCTTTCTCCTTCATTTATGCCTACATAAGAGCTCCAGAGAGATGGATAGCAAACACTGTTACTTTGTTTCTTATTCTTCTTGCTTAACCCATAATTTCCTGACACCTTAAGTCATCTATACAAGATCAGGAAGTAACCTTGAAAGGACACAGAGCTATAAAGCTACTAGGCCAAGAAAAAGAATCCCTGCCACCAGGAAGTATGAGGGGACTTTGTGGAAGCAATTAGCAATTACTGCCTGGGCAAACACTATTAAGATGAGTGAAACCCTGAAGGCATTATGGCCATGTAAGTTGGTATGCCAAATCCTTCCTGCTTTTTAAAACACTGTACTATGTTCAGATAGAAAATACATAAACACAACTTTCCCAATCTGTATAGTGTGTCCTATATCAAAGGTATATTCACTACATAATAATTTATTACCTTTTCAATTGTGAGGCTCACAAAGAAGAGTTGAGCCTTTTCTTATGCAAGTGACCTTGACATAAATGGTGACTGCTGCAATGCCAGTGGGCAGAAGTGATTATTGAATGAGAGAATGTCCAAGAAGAATGCATCTGGGAATCAATCATTATGTTATTTTTCTACTGAATGTGAGAATGCCTTCCTAAAAACAAAATCTTGGAACACTCCTCTACTGCTGGGGGGATTGCAAGCTGGTAAAACCACTCTGAAAATCAATTTGGTGGTTCCTCAGGAAATTAGGCATAGTACTACCAGAGGATACTGCTATATCACTCCTGGGCATATACACAGAAGATTCTCCAACATGTAATAAGAACACATGCTCCACTATGTTCATAGCCGTTTTATTTATAATAGCCAGAAGCTAGGGAGAACCCAGATGTCCCTCAACGGAGAAATGGATACAGAAAATGTGGTACATTTACACAATGGAGTACTACTCAACTACTAAAAACAATGAACTCATGAAATTCTTAGGCAAATGGATGGAACTAGAAAATATCATCCTGAGTTAGGTAACCCAATCACAAAAAACACACATGATATGCACTCACTGATAAGTGGATATTAGCCCAGAAGCTCAGAATGCCCAAGATACGTTTTACGGACCAAATGAAGCTCAAGAAGAAGGAAGAACAAAGTATGGATATTCTTAGAAGGGGAAACAAAATACCCATGGGATTAGATACAGAGACAAAGTGTGGATCACAGACTGAAGGAAAGGCCATGCAGAGACTCTCCCACCTGGGGATCCATCCCATATACAGTTACCGAACCCAGACACTATTGTGAATGCCAACAAGGGCTTGCTGACTGGAGCCTGATATAGCTGCCTCCTGAGAGGCTCTCCCAGTGTCTGACAAATACAGAGGTAGATGCTCTCATCTAACCATTGAACTGAGTACAGGGTCCCCAATGGAGAACCAAGAGAAAGGACCCAAGGAGCTGAAGGGGTTTGCAGCCCCATAGGAGGAACAACAATATGAATCAATCAGTACCTCAGGGACTAAACCACCAACCAGAGAGTACATATGGAGGAACCCATGGCTCCAGCTGCATATGCAACAGAGGATGGCCTTGTTGAACATCAAAGAGGGGAGAGGCTCTTGGTCTTGAGAAGCCTCGATGCCCCAGTATAGGGGAATGCCAGGTCAGGGAATCAGGCGTGGGTAGGTTGGTGAGCAGGGGGAGGTAGGATAGAATAGGGGGTTTTCAGAGGGGAAACCAGGAAATGGGATAACATTTGAAATGTAAGTAAAGAAAATATCTAATAAAAAAAGGAAAGAAAAGAAGAAAAAAGAAAACAAAATCTCTTGGATTGGAATTTTAGGATTTATTGTAAAACCAAAAGATAGCTAAGCACCATCCTCTACATTCTCAGCATCACTAATTCTTTTATTTGACTTATGTCACCCTTACAGACTTACTGAATTGTATGCCAAATGAAACTAGCTGAGTCTTCCGAAACCAAGGTTCCCATGTACAACATGTTCAAAACTTGATTTTTTTTTTTCTGAAGCAGGCATAGTCAGGGGTGAAACTATAGCTTAGAGTCTCCACCTTCAAAAGAGGAAGATCTTCTATGTTCATCTGCTTAGAGCCTCACATTGCCTTCACACATTTTTAGTTTTCAGTTATCAGCTTTTGATTGAAAATATATACCTTAGTTCCTAACCCTAACCCTAACCCTAACCCTAACCCCTAACCCTAACCCTAACCCTAACCCTAACCCTAACCCTAACCCTAACCCTAACCCTAACCCTAACCCTAACCCTAACCTAACCCATCATTGCTAACATCTGGTTTTGTTAGAGAAATCAACTTTAAAAAGGGAACTAATTTTTAATTAATGGAAACAGCATGATATATTTCACTTCTGAGCTAATCAAGAGATAATGACTACATCATTTATCTGATTCAAAGTGGGATGTTTATGGGTATGCTATTTTTTATTTGTCATGATGTTCATAATAAAACATCCTAATGACAATTTGTTGTAGAATATTGTCTATTCCATCTGTTTATATCAGGAAGTGAAGCAATATCTTGTTTATAGACTCATTGACATTTTTATTGCTAAAATGTGTGCTTATTTAAGACAAATGGTGTCTCTCCTCAGCAATATAAAGTGTTACATTTCATCTCCACTGTAGAGAAATGAAAGAAAATGTAAGGAGCCTGAGAGATACTTTTGGTTCAAGGAAGTGAATGTATCAAAGTAAAAAATTCATATAGAGAAAGACATCTGATTGTTAAAACTGTGTACCTTAGAAAAGCCCAGAAATTTAGTCTCCTCAAGGTATAAAAATGGTACAGGATTTAAAAATACAGATCAATGCTCATCAAATTCATGGATGTATTTTGAAGTTTGTACTCATATGATATCAAGAGAAGCAATATAAAACAACTTAAAGAAGATCATGGATTTTGGAGAGTGTTGGCCTGGATCAAATCCCGTCTCTGTGACTTACAGACCATATAATAGCAGTCAAATTCGTGTTAGGAGCCTCAAGTTTCTCCTCGCTGAATTTGGAACATTACTAGATTGCCTATCAGGTCACAGGAATACTTTAAAGTCTTAGTGCAGTTAAAACACTTAATGATAAATATTGCTCAAAACATGTTCCTTACTATAATTACTGTTATGGTGAGAAATGCAACTAAAAAGGGGCAGACTAATCATATTTATTTTTATAAATTTTATCTTTCCTTGGGAAACTACAAGAGCATTTATATGATAGCACATGTTCTATTTAAGGATACAGGACAAAAGTAGCATATAGTTTGAGAGTTTAATGTGCTTTGAAAGATGTAACCTGATGTACCTATCTTTGAACATGATTCAACCTTGACTCAGAGGCTGAACAGCGAGTCTGTGCACCAATCTCTGCCTGGTGTATAGACAATACCTGCTAATTTTGTGACTTAACAATAACCTTTCCCCACACCTCACAGCCTTGAATAGACATCCTCCCCACTCCCTATGACTTTTACATTCAATTTTAGATTGTATCTTTCAGAAAATTTTGTTCTAGATTAGAGATTTTATAAAAAAATGTCATTTGATTCACTATGTGTTAACTTTATATTTGAACTTCTAAAGACAACCTTACATATTGCCATTTTAATGGGGAGAACCTATCTTTAGGCTCCTATATACTCTATTCATTACATGGAAATACAAATAGTCTTCCTAAATTTCTGGCAACTGACAAATATTTCTGCTAGTTTTGACAGAATAGGATAATATTCTATAGATCTCCCAAAATGTGCTGGTCTCTTACTTGGCCTGGTATTTACTCATTTACAGACTTAAAAAAAACAAAACCTATCTTATTAGTTCCTTGACTTCCAAAAGAGATTAGAAATTTTGTATGATTTAAATATTTTTGTTAGCACACATTAACTACACAAAATAGTGGGTTCTAGTGTGAGAGTCTTTTACAGGCACAGATAATGTTGTTTGATCATATTCAACTCCAATTGACCTTTCACAGCCCCTTCGCCTCTCACTGGCCCCCTTACCATCCCAAATAATCCTCCTACTTCTACTATCATTCCTTTAAAGTAATTCCACACAGCTCCTGCATATTAGAGAGAACATGAGATATTTGTCTTTTTAGTCTCACTTATCAAATATAACACCATAACATACACAGGACCATTAACTTGCATATTTAGTCTCACTATCTTTTCCAACTAAATCAAGTTCCATCAATGTACATTTTCTTCATCTGTTCATTTCTTGGTCAAGTGACACATTCATTACTGTTTGTAGTTTTTGTGGTTACTATATGAATAACATGGAAGTACAGATATGTCTGTGGTGTGTGAACCTTGGTGTGTGTGTATTCCCAGGCATGATATGCCTGAGTCACAAAGTATTTCTATTGCTAGACCTTTAATCTGGATATGATTCTTATATACAGTTTTGAGGTGGGTCAGTTTCTGACAGCAGGTTCTTCTGATTGGCTTGGTCTGAGAGCTTGGGGAAACTTTATTTGCTGTGGGAGGGCTTGGTGCTGCTCCTATGTGACTGATGGTCACACATCTCTCTGCAGGAGGGGAAGCCACTGTGGAAGGCTGTAGCTGGGACCGGAGAGCCAGGGGCTCAAGGGGCGTGGCTGAACACCTGCCTCCCTTTGCAGGCAACAGGCACCTGCCAGGTCTCTGTGGTTCTAAGCCTGAGCTGAACCAGGGACCATGCTGCCTATGCACAGCTCATCACCCCACATACGCACACCTAACTTTATTCTCCAATTTCCATGGAAAGATGATCTTATCACTGCTTGGAATTAAGTGGGCACATAGATGCTCAATAAGTTGCCCATAGTGATATAGAGAACTGATAACATATTAACGTTTGAACTCTGGCTTTGTACTGTTTAAACTTAATGCCTTATATTCCAGGGGGTGATTCACTAACATCTAATCAATTCTAAATAAAGTCTAATGCATGTACATTCACTAGGAAACAAATATTTTTCATTCTGAGTCTTTTTCAATTTTCTCTATAAGTTTTGAAGGTATAAATAAGGTATATAAAGCCAAAATTTTTAGTGTTATATTAGTGCAGTAGTCTGTACGAGGTATTATTAGACTTGAAATATATAGGGGTAATTAGTATCTGTCTAACCCAGAAGTGTTCAGCTGCCCCTAAATATTATAAGGAAAGATTTGGGAGACTTTGAAATTTGAATGTAACAACTACTTTAGGTGTCTAGGTAAACTTTGTTTAACTTTGAAGAAATAATTTTTTTTGAATACACTTTAAAGATACATAACAGATTGCCAAAAACTAATAACTGTTTAATATAGATTAATATTAATTATCAAATTGTATAAATGATTCCTAGTTTTTCATCTACATTTTACTACATTTCACCTTTTGTATATTTATAAATATACTGTGCTGTTACCCTAAATTTATATTCCAAGAAAATATATTTACACAGTAACAATATTTATTCATTTTGTCTTAGTTGAAATGCCTAATCTATGCCCACTTTATATCCACACATAAATATTTGTATCTTATATTTTCAGAAGCATTTTTATCTTTTTCTGGTGCATTGCCTTTCTTTCTAATTGTTAATCTTAGAACTCTAATGTTAGATGTGTTTATAATACATCAATTATTATTCCTACCTTGATACTGTAATTCTTATTTGCAGTGATTCATGGCTATTAAGAGTTCATTACACAGAAATCCCAGGGGTCATGAGTGACATGATGAAGACAAATAGTACTAAATATCCTAAAATTCATTACATGTGTCTTTGGAAATTATATTATACTGGCTGGATGTATAAAGTATTGTAATTGATATGAGAGGTTTTTTATTTACAATTTGATTTATTGTAAGAAGAGAAAACTAAGTAACCATTATCAAGGAGGAATATGGGATAGTTTAAATTTACCTTGGAACTAGAGTGAATTAACTCTTCAAGCCTGAATCATTCATTACATGCATTTTGTCAAATTATTGATATGTGCTGTGTTCTCAGTTTAATCCAAGTACCTTAGAAACATCCCCTGTTATTATCATTAAGTGTTTGATGCTAGTAATTTCTATTTTCATGAACATGTATAATATTCTTACTTCCATTCATATCTGGTAGATAAATATAAAGTGAAGATAAAAAAATATGTGGTCTTAGGCTAAATATCAAGTGAAGAGAGGCATGGATGTGGAATGAATATTAAATACTTCACCCGTTCCTTGAAGTAGAACAGGTAAGTTGATTTTTCTTCTCTTCCTTAAGTAAATCCATTGGGTTAATAAGATATAGAAAGAAAATATCTGTAATTGAAACATCCATCAGTTTTGCTTTCTTAAGAGTACAGTTGACATGTTGGCCATCAGACATCGGCCTCTTGACAGAGGTGACCTCTGGCTCTCTTCTTTACTAGACCCCACAGTATTCTGCTTTGTGCTCACGAAGACTATAATTGGTTGGGATAACTTGCCCAAGTTTTCACAACCCTAGAAATAAAAATCTCTTTTCATGACTTTTCTATAAAAATTGAATTATTAGTAATGTTGAGCTTACATTTTCTAAGATTAACAATTGCTAGTAACACTGTATTTTTTTTTACTTAGACAATGTTCTCTATACTACAATAGTTCACATTCATTTCTATCGTATCCTTGAAAATGTCATAAAATTTATCTTATGACAAAGTAGGATTTCTCAGTCATCTGACTTGCTCTACTATGTGTTAACCATTTGAGGTTACAAACCAAAATAAATTAAGTGTGAGAGTTTCAGAACTATTTTTGAAATTGAAACACAGTATTTATATGTATTTATGAATTACCATGAGACATTTCGATCTATCAATGAACTTTTTAACATGAAAATAATATTCTTTTTCCTAAAACATACAGAATATAATTCTTTTCATTTTCATGAACTTTTACTTACTTTTTATTTTGTTGCTTGTGAATAAGGAGTCATAGCTAAAAACCATCTCAAAAGTCCTTCTTGTATTTTCCCTTTAGATATAATTCTTATACCTAGACTGGAGAAGCATTGTGAAAGAGGGAACAGAAACAACGTAAGAGCCAAAGAGAGGAATGGAAAGTTTGCCGTGAGATTGCGATTCCTAGAAGTGCCATAAGCTACATCAACATGACCACCTACCCATTACCTGAACAAAGACTTTCCCAAGGGATGTAGTAACATGGATGTCAATGGTAGAAATCTCATGGAGTCTCAACCCTACACAAAGAAGTATAAGAATTCACATATCAATAGATTTCCAAGAAGATGGAAGGAGAGACCCCTGGTCCTGAAAAGACTGGATTTAGGGGAATGCCAGGACAGAGAAGCGAGAGGGGGTTGAATGGGGAAAAGAGGGAGGGAAGGGAGCTTATGGGACTTTCGGGGAGGGAGGAAACGGGAATGGGGAAATGATTTTGAATGTAAATAAAAAAAAGAAAACAAGGTGGAAAATAAATGGTAAGAATTGTTTACACCAAACCAAAAAAAAAAAAAAAAGAAACAAAAAATGCTAATGGTGGTAGAAACAGCCTTTCCTAGGGATTAGCACATCAATTATTATCCAATATCAAATGTTCATTTTTTCTAAAAGGAAAATAGTGGCTTAAAATGCATACTAACTACTTCCAAATAGTTTTGGTTTATCAACATTTGCTAACTTATGGATCAAATATTGAGTAAATTTCTTGTTACCCAAACACATAGGTATAGGAAGGTGTCTTTATTATTTTATACAGCATCTGTATTGAGACATAATTTATCTGCCAAAATATACCCACTTAAATAGTATTATCTAATCACGTTAAGTACATCTAGATATAGCTAGATATCCCCTCAATTTTAGAATAATTTAATCACTGCAATAATAAACTTCACATTGTTTTTCATTCCCTAGCTTATTTAGTTTCTTGCCTCTTGTCTCATCTCTAAGCCAATACTTAACTATTTTATACTTAACTGTATTTAACAATATGGGGAATTTCCTGTAACTTGGAAACATAACATGATCTTCTGTTGCAAGCTGTGTATATGTTGCAAAGTTGTAAGGTTAATTTGGGTTTTCTCATATATAAGAAGGTTCATTCCTTTTTATATGTGAATAAAACCCTGTCACACAATTATATCACCCATTTCCTTTTAGCTAACATGACTTCCATTGCTACCATTATTTTTATAAGTATTGTGAACATATACTTTAATTTCTCTTGGTTACAGATGGCTAGCTCATAGGGAATTCTTTGTTTAATCATTTGAACTGTCCAGCCCTTCTACAGCAGTTTCACTCACAAGAGCAGTGTATTAGAGAACTGTACAATTCCTCTAGACCTCTAGGAACACCATCCTTTTCTGAAACTTTGACTCCAGGCATTCAAATTCTAATAAAGCATTGCCACTCTCTGGGTTTTGTTAATGTAGTTCATGTAAATGAGCTTTGATGCTGAGCATATGAAATCTGCTAATGTGTATTTTTCTTTGGTGGAATGACTATATCCTTGTTCTTTTCTATAAAAAAATTTCCTCTTACTCATTTGTAAGAGTTAGCTTGCAGTGTACACACAAATGTCTCATGAGATAGTTTATTTCATGTTGTGGGTGTCTCTTGATGTCATTTGCATTACTGTATTTTTAATTTTCATGAACTTCTACTTACTTTTCATTTTGTTGCTTGTGAATGAGTCATAACTAAAACCCATCTCAAAAGTTCTACTTGTATTTTCCCTTTAGATTTGTACTTCTTCTCAAGGCTTTTGCCCATTGTATTATTTTAACATGTGAAATTCCAATTTCTTTCTTCTCATATAGGTGTACATGTGTTTCACTACATTTTTAAAAATGTATGTCCTGGTGAACTGTCCTGGCACTCCTGTCAAGTGTCAGCTGACTAAAGGTGCGTGAGTTTAAATTTGTACTCTGTAATTAAATGTCTTTATGTATACCTTACATTTTATCATATTATCTTGAGTATGGTTACTTTGCGTTAAGCTTTAAATCAAGATATGGGAATCTTCTACTTCTTTTTCTTTTAGATATTATTCATCACTTGTAATTTCATATGAATCTTAGGATTATCTTATATATTTCTACAAGAGCCAGTTAGCATTCTAGTAGGTGTTGAATTAAACCTACAGATGAATTTTGAGAATGCTTCCACTTTAATAATACAAATATTTTTCCATTAATGTGTACTGTTGGCCACTTATTCAGGTCTTTAAAGCTGTCCATCAATGTTTAGTAGTTTAAGAATTAGTTTGGCATTTCTTCCATGCTGTAGCTTGCTCTTTTAATGGTACTATAAATAGGATTGCTTTAATACCATTTTTTTCTAATATGCACTATAAATGCAGACAAATATAATGGATTTTTATATTGATCATCACTCTGCAGTCCTGCTGATCTTATTACTTCCAATAGCTTTTAGTGGGTTTCTTAGAAATTTCTTTAGAGAAGATCATGTCACCTGACACTAGTCATGCTTTCTTGGGCTTTGTTGTTGTTTGTTTCAAGTCTTAAAATTCATTACTGGAAACTGAACAACTTAGATAGGTATACTTCATATGCTCCTTCTGGAACATATTATTATTGACATATTTAGTGACTGAAAAGCTCATTTTACTGAAGATACTCATTTGCTATCCTTAGAGTGGGGCACATCTAATACTGCCTGGGTACTACGATAATCTCCCTGGAATGACATAGGTTTGGGTCTTTTTATTTCTTCAAGATTTCTCCAGATGTTTAATTCCACTAACAGCAGCTGATTTCTTCTCCTATTTTTCAAGAATGCATTGGGCATAGCATAAACCACTTCTAAGTTTAATCTATTCTAATTTGAGCTTCTTACTTTAGATAATTTTCCAGTTCACAGCGAGGGTTCCTCCCAGCTGCCTTTTTCTTTCATTTCATTCTAGCAGACCAGCTGACCTCCAGTTCAGTTCATATCCCTGATGAGTCTATCCATCATCCCTAAATTGCCTCTCATTATAACTTCTATTTTTCAAAATGTGTCCTTAGCCTAGAATGTATCAGCTACTGATGCCATTTTCTTGCAGGCATCAGATTTGCAATTTGCCTCTTGAGGGAAGGACTAGCACTTTTCCTCGGAGAGAATCTCTGAGTCATGCTCTGGTCCTCAAGCAAGCAACAATGCAAATGAGCTGGGTAGCACATGAGCCCTTCCTAGGTCCTGATCCCTGGGTGAATGTGGATGGGAGCAGCCTCAGGTTCCCTATGGTCCAGGTAACTGAGTTAAAACAATTCTGATTCTCTGACTCTATCGTGCCTGTAAGTTCATTTCTTGTTCTCCTTCTGACTTTTCACGAGTTATTTATGTTTTCCTATAATCACCATTGATATCAGGAAGAATGAGTTTGAAGCAGAATAAATCTTGTAAAGGGAGTCTGAAGCTAACCTGAACAACTTTCTTATCTCCAGTAAGGCCAGCTTGGTGATCCTGTGTGTTCAGCTAAATCAAATCCCAACCCACATTTCCTGCTCTGCTAGCTATGCAAGCCCCTGTCATATTCAAATGTTTTTTTTAATTGATTGGATTGACAAGTGTCCATAAGACTAGGTCCGAGTGTGTCTCTAAGGGTGCTTCCAGAGACAAGGCGTGAGAGCTAGGACACAATGAATAGTTTAATCTGTTGGTGGACTGAAAATCTGAATAAGCTTTTGGAAGGTTGTAGAGCTGCAAAAGATGAGGTCCTACTGGAGGATGTGGGGCCATATTCTTGGAGATTCTACCCTGCCGCAGCTGCTTTCTGTTATCGCTCTGCTCTGCTAGATGAATTAAAACTCATGGAGCCATGATAGAAAAATATTTACTCTATTAGCAGTTTCTTTATAGTATTTAATCACAGTATGGTGATAAATCTAATATTTCTTCTAGGCTATGCAGTCCTCTTTCACTGTTCCCCCTTTTTCCTTCCCTCCCTCCCTCCCTCCCTGCCTCCCCCCTCTTTCTTCTAAACTCCAGATTTTATTCTCCTCTCGGTTCACCCTTGGACTGTTCCACATCCTATACCTCCTCCCTTATCCTTGTCTCCATGAGGATGTTCCCACCCTGCCAGCCCCACCCTGGGGTCTCCAGTCTCTTTGAGGGTTATGTTAATCTTCTCTGACTAAACCCAGACCCAGCAGTCCTCTGCTGTATATGTGTTGGGGGCCTCATATCAGCTGGTGCATGCTGCCTGGTTGATGTTCCAGTATCTGAGTGATCTCAGGGGTCCAGGTTAATTGAGCCTGCTGGCCCTCTTACAGGATCACCCTCCTCTGTATCTCCTGGAAGATGAATTTTGGGTTCCTGAAGTGGTGTTTGTGTTTTTAGCTTCTGTTTGCTTTTCCCTTTCTGGTGAAGCCACATTAACTCTTTATTAGTCCATCTTCACTGCTTATCCCATGGATGTCCACATTGGGACATGTGATCCAGACTGTCTAATGGGATCCCATGTGCTCTAAAATTTTCATTATAGGTTAATATTCTTAATAAAATATGTCTAAGATAAATGGTGTGTGTCCTGAGCAAAACAAAACAACCAGCTGCCCCCATTAGACACAAAGATACTCAATTTAAATTCAGTAATAGTTAGCTGAAGGCAGACTGCGAAATGATAGAACAGAGGTCCTGCCTCTTCCAGAAGGAGAGACCCCTGACTAGGAAAAGTAGCCTTTATTTTGGGAGCTGTCTACTATAGAATGCAGTTGCTGTTCCAAGATTGGGGAGGAAATTCAGAAGGTCTTGATTCAAATGTTACCAGCTTTTTCAAATCTTATAAAATTTATCAGAATTCTAAGAGGAAAAAAAAAGAATGGAAAAATTATTCTCCATTTGCTAGATGTCCCAGGGCCATTTTTGGGTGTCACAATTGTTTTTGTTTTGTTTTGTTTTGGGGGGGGATGTTTTTATTTTTACTGTCAGCATCAACAACTGACAGATCTCTGGAGCTCCTTATCATGCCACACCGAAGCTGAACCCAGGGCCTTTCTGAGGTTGCACTATACTTTTTCCACTTTAACCAGTTGGATTCTGTTTTAAGTTTTAAACAAAAATTTACAAAAAAATGTATATATACAAATATCCACATGGGTCTCTCTCTCTCTCTCTCTCTCTCTCTCTCTCTCTCTCTCTCTCTCTCTCTCTCTCTCTTACACACACACACACACACACACCTCATATTTAAAATAATAAAAATAACTTTCAAAATGATTTCCAGAATTGTAAACCTTAACTTTACAATGGAGAAGGCAAGTAAAATAGGGAAGTAAAATAGGGAAGGTATGTCCACAGCAAAAACATAACATAGCCGAAACTATACAGCAAATATTTAACAGTATAAAGGGATAGGGTTGTTAGAATGGGTATTTCATAGTTTTGGAGATTATTGTTTAAAAAGATGAAAATCAAGCCTTGAACTATGAAATAGCTGGCAGTAAGTACTTGCCCCAGAAACAAAAAGAACTTAGTTTACATGGCCAAACCCATAGAGAAAACCTGGGCATTTCAATCAGTGCATTTAAGATGGGTGGAAGGGGTAAAGCTCATTGACCAACTGCTATGCTAGATGGTGAGGATCAGGGAAAGACTCTGCCTTTAAAGACAAAGGTAGAGAGGCTTGGGAGATAGCTCAGTGGTTAAGAGCATTGGCTGCTCATCCTAAGGACTTCACATCAGCTCCCAGCACTCAAATCAGGGAGCTCACATATCCATGGGATCACACTCTTCTGTCCTCCATGGGCACTGGCAAACATGTGACACACACACACACACACACACACACACACACACACCCCTCCAAAGGCACTGGCAAACATGTGGCATACACACACACACACACACACACACACACACACACACACCCCTCCAAAGGCACTGGCAAAAATGTGACACACACACACACACACACACACACACACACACACACCTCCAAAGGCACTGGCAAACATGTGACATACACACACACACACACACACACACACACACACACACACCCCTCCAAAGGCACTGGCAAACATGTGACACACACACACACACACACACACACACCTCCAAAGGCACTGGCAAACATGTGACACACACACACACACACACACACCCCTCCAAAGGCACTGGCAAACATGTGACACACACACACACACACACACCTCCAAAGGCACTGGCAAACATGTGACACACACACACACACACACACACACACACACACACACACACACACCCCTCCAAAGGCACTGGCAAACATGTGACACACACACACACACACACACCCCTCCAAAGGCACTGGCAAACATGTGACACACACACACACACACACACACACACACACACACACACACCCCTCCAAAGGCACTGGCAAACACATGGCATACACTCACACAGAGAAACAGGCAAACACACAAATGATAATAAAATAAATCTTAAAAAGTAAAAGTGGAAAGTGCCCCAAGAAAATGTCCAAAATCTACCATGGGCCTCCACACACACACACACACACACACACACACACACACACACACACACATCTGAGTATATGTTCAAATTGCATCCTCTACTCACAAACAATTAGTAAATAAATGCATAAGTGACATTAACTCTTGGTTGTGAAGGCTTGCAAAGTAGTGCAGGGAGTAAAAGCTTAGGTAATGTAAGATGAATTGTGAAGTAATGACTGTCAATGATTTTCTATTTATTTTTAGTTCATATTTATGGCACTAACAAACATTCATGTCTTTAACCAATAAAACAACATTTTTTGACCTTATCCACATTTTAGTGACACTCAGAGACATGCTATTCAATATAAGTAAACTATTAGACATTTTGCAATTTATTGATTTTGTAAATTATTAATAATAACATTTTATTTTCTCAGAGGTAGTCACTATATGTATTTCTGAAAAATGATCTATATTGAGACTATATAGTATCTATTAAGGGAGCCAGTAGCTCATCCATAATTCCATAGAACTATACTAATCACAGTGAGTGAAAAATATTGAAAAATATTTTTATTTGCTTAGTATTCTTATTTCTTCAACCTATTTACACCACTTGAAAATTTTATGTTAAAGAAAACTCATGATGAGACCATTTTGAAGTCTGCCATTTTAGCAACTGTGAAGTCTATAATACAGTATCAACTATGGTCAGTGACTATAGTTCACAGAGACTTCTACAGCTTATTATAACTGCCTAACTGCAACTTTGAGCCCTTTAAACCCTGTCTACATCCGGTATTTCCTACCACCACACATGGCATCTGCTAATCACACTTCTATTGTCTACTGCAAGCCCAGTGGAGAAACAATCATTAGAGACAAATTTAATCATCCTACTGTATAAATGTACACTGAAACATCACATTGCACCTTGTAACTATAAGTAACTATTAATGAAGAATTGTACTATTTACCAAGTAAGCATGGAGAATTAGAAAGTGCACCTCTGAAATGAGTTTACAGTTTTTGGCTATTGTGAATAACTGCTGTAAAAGACCCCATGTTCTACTTCTTTCCAATACCCAATGGTATGTCAAAGACCATATGTTAAAACTGCCTTACTTTTTCAAACATAAAAGTTTAAAATAACAAAAATGTAATTATAGGTTTTGATATTTTCCTTTTAAAACTTTAGCCCAAGGTATAAAAATCATTCTAGAAGTGTAGCCTATAGAAATGGAGCAGAAAGGAGCACAGCAGATCATTATATTTAACAAAATGTCTATTTTTATATTAAAGAATGCTACAAAGATATTAAGCTTTACCTTTTGACACTAGTTTTAATTTTACTTCCATAATAACATTTTATAAAGACCCCAAACTATTATAGGGGTAGGCATATACTTATCACCAACTAGTACTAAGTTTAATAAGAAGCAGTTTCTGAGTAAGGTAATCTCTAGTCACCTGCTAGGGATTCAAGGCACATTTACTTTTTAAGTGTAGACAGGAAAGAATTCAAAGGAGAAATGAAACCTACTAGAGCTATTAGGTCCAAATGCATATTCTCCAGCACATTTGAACTCTGCTTTTCAAGGATATTAAGCAAAGTATTTGTCATTATTTCCAAAGCAGTTTAAAAGTATAATTAGTGTGATTTGCCATATTTATATATTTATGAAAACAAGTTCTAAGTACTATATTTTGAAGTTTCTTCATATTCTTGTACAATAATGAATAACAGCATGCAACTCACTGCATTTGCAAATGCATATTGAATGTACTCATAAAATTGTAATCTCAAATCAATTATCCCTTTAAAAAGTAAACCTTGTAGTCTCTTTTTGTTATTTTGTCTTTTTTTTTTTCCAGAGCTGAGGACCGAACCCAGAGTCTTGCGCTTGCTAGGCAAGTGCTCTACCACTGAGCTAAATCCCCAACCCCAACCTTGTAGTCTCTTAAAGTTATTTTACATAGTCTCAAAAATGAGAGAAATTGGTGCTGGAGATTGTTCAGTTTAAAGAACTTGCTGCGTTTCCATGGGATCTGAGTTCAATTCCCAGCACCTACATCAGGCAGCTTATAACTGTCTGTTGACTCCAACTCATGGGTGACCCAATGCCCTTTTCTGGTCCAAATGGATGCCCTCACGTACATAAAATACACATGCACAAGCAGACACACAGATACATAAGCAAAAAAAAAATTAAGCGAGCAAAAATAAAATTGTCTTAAAAGTGAGAGACATATACATTAACTTGGGCCTATTTAGCAGTGAGCAACTTGAGGTGTGTAATCACGCTCCCCAGATGTGATTCAGAAGCTGCAGGAAGGTTTGGAATAGTGAGAGCACACTAAAGGCTGGGAAACGGTTACCTGAGTCTGCCAGGCTCTGCACTCTCAGATTATTTCTTTCTTAATTTTAGTTTATTTTGTATACTCAGTGAGTGAGCTGGTTTGAACGAATGTTATTTTGAATTAAATTTACTTGTCAGAGAGTAAAAGTATGCTGGATATTTGGTTATATTGCTCTCTTAAAATCAAACAAGGTGTGGACCTCCCTAAAGGCTGCATTTCCAACATACACAGCAACTTCACAGTTACATAAGTGTGAAAGTAGCAGGCTAAAGAGATGCTGTTTTCTGAACTTTCTATTGCTCCATTTGCGTTGCCCCCAATTTTCATTTCCAGCTGACACACCAGAATTCCTGCATTCTGGGATATATCAAAGCTCAGGATGATAATTTACATTTTTAGTTCTTCTTTCTTGATATAAAAATGAAACCTCATAGGGGCAGAAAAGGAGGAAGATGGAGATGCATTTTAGCTTAATTTTTCTTTTGTATGCATAAACTTGTTGTGCCTGAGAAAACATAGATTATATAATAAAGAAAATAAGCAAACTTGTTTCTGCAAAGTAGAGAAAAATTGTTGAAGTAATTTATGATTTAGAACCATATATATATATATATATATCTCACATATGAAAGGACCTAGAGAGTTAGAGAAAGGACCCAAGGAGCTGAAGGGGTTTGCAGCACCACAGGAGGAACAACAGTATGAGTCATCCAGTACTCCCAGAGCTCTCAGGGACTACACCATCAACCAAAGAGTACACATGGAGTTACCCATGGCTCCAGACACATAGGCAGCAGAGGATGGTCTTGTTAGGCACTGAAGGGAGGAGAGGCCCTTGGTCCTGGAAAGACTTGATGCCATATAGTAGAGGAATACCAGGACAGGGAAGCGGGCAAGGGTTGACTGGGGAAGGGGAGATGGCTTATGGGATTTTCTGGGGAGGGGGGAAGCAGGGAAGGGGATAACATTTGAAATGTAAATAAAGAATATATCTAATAAAAAAAGAAAGGACCTAGAAATTATTGAGTATATATTGATTTGGTGTAAAATATACAAACTGTCATACTATTATGTGAGCTATAGTTTGTTGAATGCAGTAGGTAAAAAAACATTCAGCCTAACTAGAAAAGTACATTTTTAGAAGAAATTGCTTACTTAACATTGCTTCAGCTAAAATACGATGATAGGTGTAAAATCAAACTTCTAACCCATTTAACATTACTACTTATTTTCTTCTTTTTCTTTTTTTAAAGTTTTTTTTAAACCATCTCATTCATTTACATCTCAAATGCTATCTCCCTTCCTGGTTACCCCTCCACAACCCCTCATCCCATCCACCTCTTCCCCCTTCCCTTTGCCTCTATGAGGGTGCTCTTTCACCCACTCCTGCCCCACACCTCCAGCATCCCCCTACATCAAACCTTCACAGGACCAAGGTCCTCCCCTCCCACTGATGTCAGAAAAGGCCATTCTCTGCTACATATGTATCTGGAGCCATGGGTCCCTCCCTGTACACTCCTTTGTTGGTGGTCTAGTCCCTGGGAACACTGGGTGGTCCAGCCAGCAAACATTGTTCTTCTTATGGGGTTGCAATCCTCCTCTGCTCCCCCAGTCCTTTTGCCAGTTCTGCCACTAGGATTGTTGGCTGCAAGCATCCACATTTGCATTGGTCAGGTGCTGGCAGAAACTCCCAGGGAACAGCTACAACTGGTTCCTATCAGCAAACCCCTGGGGGGGGAGGGGGGACAGTGTAGGAGTTTGGTGTCTGCAGACAGGATGAATTCCCAGGTGGGGTGGTCAACAGATGGTCCTCCCTTCAGTCTCTGCTCCACCTTTTGTCCTCATCTTTCTCTTTGGACAGAAACTTGGGTCCCAGATGCCAGGAAAGAGAGAGGTTCCTAGGACCCAGAACTTTGGCAGAAATGTGCAGTGAAGGGGAGATAGAACCTGTAGAGACTACCTCCTGTAGATAGGCATGGCCCACAGTCAAGGGATGGGGCCACCCACTCATTTCAAAGTACTTACTACTTCTTTAAAAACCCTATAACAGACACTGTCACAATTTTAAATATCAGGGTTAATTGGTCAATGAATGAACTTGTGGAAACACAAGCTCATGACACATTGAATTTCTGTTTAACCATACATTTTCCTTTTCAGATATTTGCTTATGATTAACTATCAGAATGAAAACTTATACCTTTTGATGTAACATCTGTTTCTTCTCTTTCATGCACATTTACTATGTTGCTTTATATTTTATAATTATATTAAATTATAAGTCATTAGCATCTTTCTAGAGATGGTAAAAATTGTAGTTCTTCAAAATATTTCAGTAATATGAATGAAAAAACATTTTATAAACACTATATCAGCATTAGATTTTCCTGTGCTTTTGTATCGTAGTAATACTTTTCTACACTTGACATATAAATTCATAGAATATAATAAATACATATCTTAAGAACCATTATTTAAATGCTTAACATTTATTTTATCTTATGAGTGTGAGTGTTTTGCCTCCTGTATTGTATGTATATGTAACACATGCATTCCTGATTTATTTGAAGGTTGTAAAAGGGTGTTAGATACCCTGGAACTGAAGTTATGTAAAGTTGTGAGTTATCCTGTAGGCTTAGGAAACAGGTCGTCAAGAAGAGCAAGTACTCCTGACCACTGAGCCCTACCTGAAGCCCCAAGAATTAATTTTTTATATGAATACCAGCCACAAATTCATGCCCTGATGGAATTAGATTTAGGTTTTTATTGTTGTTATTGCTATGGTTGTTGTCGTTTTATTTTGATTTGTTTTTTTTTTCTTATTTTTGTTTTTTGCCTTTTGTCTTTTTTTTTTTTTAGGTCCCAACATATATTTATACCTTAAGGGTGTAATTGCATGGCCAACTAACCAATTTGTAAGCAAAAGTGTGGCTATCATTAGCATGTTTTGCACTCTGTGCTTTAACTAGTTCACAAATACTGGCCATTAAGAGGGTTGCTGTGTTTTACCCAGAATTGATTACTTTTAAAATAAGAGGAAAAATCAATATGAGACAACAAACTTATCTAAGTACCACTAAGGAAAAAATTAGCTATTCTTAAATGTATGGCTATATAGATCCATACACAGCAATGATATTTGACATCACTAACCATGCCCAAGTGTAAATATAATGTTATATCTGCTACCCACTCTACAAATGCACTTGCAGAAAGAGAAAGTAAAATGAGCTCTTTCATCTTACACTCTATGAATGTTTATTGATTTTGAAGATACTGAAGATATCTTAGTCAATTTTATTTGCATATTGACTTCTAAATGCATTTTCTTTGGGACTCATATTAATGATAATAAAAAGATTATAACAAAACCTACAAAATATATATAACCTGTGGGACCATGAAAGGAAGTCTGTGTTCTGGTTGAGCGAGGCTTAACCTCCGGAGACCCAGTAGATATTCTACAAGGGATGGACCCGTTGACCGTGCTCCCAGACACCAGCCTTCTGACATGAGACCCTTATAACTCCATAGTTCTGTGGCCATTAGTCACGTGTGGCCACACCCCAGACCCCTAGAGTTCTGGTTGAACTCCACCCCCACAGTCATCTGGCAATGTATGCCACTCCCCACAATTACCAGGCAACAGCCAGACAGGCTGACCCACTATAAAAGGGGCTGCTTGCCCCCTCCTCTTTCTCTTACTCTCTTACTTTTTGGTCTCTTGTCTCCTTACTACCCTTATCTCCCCATTCCTTTCCCCCCTCTTTCCACATGGCCATAGCCAGCTTCTATTTCTCTACTTTCTTCCTCTCTCTACTTCTCTACAATAAACACCAAAAACCTTGGACTGCCTCTTCTTATGTGGACTCACTATGCTGGAACAACTGGGCAGGTCTTCTCCTAAAGAGCTGTGCTTCTAGTCTACTGCTAGAAGGCCTCCCAGTGTCCCTAGACACAGCGGCCACCAACCCAAGCTGCCTACCGACCAATTCAAGGACTTTCTTGTTCCCACGGGACCCAGCTGGAGCTAACCTGCCCCCCTTTCCTTCAGCCCAGGGCCAGTCCAGATCCTGAACCCCAGGGTCCCCACTCTGTTTGCAGCTTTTCTGAGACATTCAGAGTTGCCTGTGGTGTCCAAGACAGCGCATATGAACCTGTCACCTTTAAGCTCTGTCCTGGTCCTGTAGACTTCCCCAGCAAGCCCCCAAGGACTGCCCTTTTCCCACCTCAGCACGAGGTCACGAGGCCCACCACAGCCCAATGCTCAACCACCAACTCTGTGGGGTCACGCCACAGTTGATCTCCCTCAGCCCACCTTGTCCAGTGGCTGGAGCTCTAGATAGGTGTGAGGTATGAGGTATGAGGTAGGTATGAGTATTAGAAAAACTTAAAAATTGTTCAAAATCATATGCAATTATCCTGCAGAATCATGATATATGTCCATTATGTTTATTCTCAAAATATGTGGCTTTAAGTAGTAATCTAACATATATATATATATATATATATATATATATATATATATATATATATATATTTCACTAATAAATCTCATATATAATGCATATAAATCATATATATAATTAGGATCAATGTCTATTTTCTGATACCTTAGCTTTCTAAACTTTGACAGTTTCTCATCCAAACTGTAAACATGTACACTACATTATTTTGCTGTTTTTATATGTATCCGACTTGAGCTCTTACATTTACTTAGAATTTAAATTTGAGATCATTTTATGACTGGGCTGTTGTTACAGCTCTTATGTTTGATGTTCAAATCACTAAGGACATTGTACTGAGCTTCATACTTAAGGTACTGGCTTCCTTGAATTGTTGACTTAATGCAGAGAAAACATTAAAGAGATCATTTAAATTATTGAACTAGTCACATTTCTCTAGGGAAATAGAATTGAAGGAATGCACATATATTATAGGGAGTTTATTTAGCTTATACATTATTTTCTTGGTAGTCTTAAATGACGATATCACAGAGAAGAAACCATGAATCTAGTAGCTGTTCATGCCATTAGGCTGTATTCCTTAGCAGTCCTCATCTTACAAAGAAGTCTTGGAGGATTCCTGGAGTCTAGATCTGAAGGTTAGTGAAACCTGTTTCTGATTCCAGTAAAGGAATGAGCCTGCAACATAGTAGATGAACTTGCTGGTGAGAGTGAAGGCAAACAGACAAAAAGCAAAGTTTCCTTCTTCTAATTCCCTTGTATGTAGGCTGCTACTGTCAGATGCTGCTCAGCTTTAGAGTATGCCTTCCCATGTAAAATATCTTAAGAAAATCCTTCACAAGATTTCTCAATTGCTTGCCTTTTAGTCAATTCCAAAACACCCAAACAAACACAGTCTACTTGGCAACTAAGACTCACCATCTTAAGGCCCTATAAATGGACTATCTTATGACCCAGAAGAAGAAACCCCTGTTGAATCAGATCATGACTATGGACTTCTAACAATTCAGAAACAATTATGACCCAGGTAAATTATGGCCACCCTACGTCAGCATGAGTGAACCTTGGAGAAATTAAGCAAATACAGTATTTTCTCTGTTTTGATTTGCCTCCTCTTCTCAAGTGCTAGCATTAGAGGTGTGTGTTATTCATATCTAATGTGTATTTTCAATAAATGATATTATCACTAATACTGCAGGTAATTTTGAAATTTTACTTGGTATTCTTTAAGGGGAAAATAGAAATAGACTACCTCAATGAAGTAAACTGAGAAGCTGTTAAGCACAGTATTCTTTGGGTACCAAATGGAACATCCAGGGACTCATACACTTCTATGTACATATGGTGGTTCTAACACTTTCCAGAGAGGTTATTTTTATTCTCCTTCTGGCTTAAAGAGCAATACCTTTCAGATCCTTCAATTTAGGTCCGAGAAATGCATTCTCAGCCCACTAAGTTGGTTATTTAACATGTTGTTCATTTATATTTTTATGGCAATATATATATATATATATATATACTTATATATATATATATGGTTATATATATATATATATATATATATATATATATATATATATATATATATATTACCTTATACTTTTACACAACTGGAAAAGTATCCTGCAAATTCAAACTATTAGAACAGTTGGCTCAGTCACGGTTGAGTGTCACCCCAAATGACAATAATGCACCCTTTTGCATTTTGATCAAGCTGACTTAGCCACCTGCCGCTACTGTCTCACCAGGTTGATTTCTCCTACAGTTATTGAGTTGACCTCTTAGAAAACAGCAGGAATATATGAAAGTCACAGCCATCTCTGCAAATGGACACTTTCAGGCCTGAAAAGTAAATCCCCCAATGTCACAGAGCATGAACTAAAGACCACTCTGATGGTATACTGGAGAGTGTAATAGTTTAATTATATAAAATTAATTGAGGTATTCTCACTTTATGAATAAATTATACAAAAATCTAATCCCAAATCTTTTTTTTGCCTTTTCTCAAAAGCTGCTATTTCTTTAAAAACATTGATCTTCCCTACCAAGTCCATATCTATGGTCTTTCCCACAACCCTTGGCCCAGTTTGTTTTTCTCCTTACTACAGGGGAGCCTGATTATGTAACACAGCCTCTGGAGTGAGGTAATTTGGGTGTGAAACCCAGCTCTAAGGGATATTATATAACTTGTCAGTACTTCACTCTATCCCCATTTATAAAACTACAATGAGCATAATAGAAAATAAACAATGCCTCCCTTTTAGAATAAATATTCTTAAGCTATTTACAGCATAGTCTGGAATAAATAGCTCAACAGCATAAGCTGTCATTACTATTATTGTAATATTATTAATATACATGTGGTCATTTCCTAGCTTCAGGAGCTCTTTTTTAATTTTATTTTGATGACTTACACATTTCCCTAGAGTGACTAAACAAGACAAATTCCTAAAAAAATTACCAGATTAAATTCAACCAAAAAAATGAATAAAAAAATCATTCGCCACATCCAAGAATGTCTTATTCTAAGTATACAGCATCATCAAAATACTAAAATCTAATGTAAACAGAGAGACTGAGCTTCAATCTGAGAAGTAAATGACTCCAGATAAGCTGAATATCCCTGTGCATAAAGATGCAGTCTGAAATTCCACAAGTCCCCAGACGAATTCAGTCTTACTTCTCTGCTTTGGCAAGCCCTTCTTCCGTCTCTATTTTAATGGGTGCTTTAGAGCCGTGAATATGGCTGCACTGTGCGTAAACAAAAATTTTTGCTCCTTCTTATGGACTTCGTGAGGGTTTATGACTGCCAAAGCTTTCCCATTTTAACCATTAATTAGACTTGCAATCCAAATTCCTGTCCATTTGTTTTTCTGAATTAATTGTCTCTCCTCAAATTTACAATGCAACCTTCTAAACTGAAGTGTCTGACTTTAGTTTAGCCTTCATTCTAGATATTTTACATGTTGCAGCCTCAGTAATTTTTAAGGTAAATATTTCCCTTATAATCCTTAAATTGACTTTGTAATATCTCCCAGAAAAAAAGCTTGTTTTTCAAGTAGGATGCAAGAAGTTCTTAATGATCTAGCCTTCCTACTCCTACAAGCTCATTTACTGACATGAGAAATGTACATATATTATTCTGTCATTTGAAATTTTCTGTAGACTCTTTGCTCCTTCAAGCCATTCCTTTGTGCTGCTCTGGGTTTCATATAATTTCTTTTCTATATATTTTTACTGAGCCTTTGGGCCAGTAGCTCAAGCATAGCCAAGTCATTTCCCTTCCTCGATTTCCTTTCTCACGACTTTAGCAGAACAGCATCATACAGAAAGACTTTTTACCATCTGTTTGTAATGATACAGATTGATGTATATTTCATATATATATTAAATATACATATATGTATATGAAATATACATCAATCTGTATCATTACAAATATACATGTATATACATATATACATACATCATATATATATATATGAAAAACTATGTATTAAAAAGACCCTTAGGAATGTAGGAACAGAGGGGTTCAGTCTCAATCTGATAAAAATTATGTATTATATATTTACATAGTATATTATATAATAAATATAATGAGTATATATAGTCACTAAACATCTGTTAATAATAAAGAATGCAAGGGGAAAGGAAGTGAAGCACAGAGTCAGGTGGATAGACTAAAGGAGCAACAGGAGGAAAGGAGGGAGGAAGATTCAAAGACAGGTTCTATTTTAGAAGCATTACTTAAACAAACAGAAATTACAGCATGTATGAGTTCCAGAGAGAATCATGAATTGATCGTGTTTCAAAGCTATTCAAATATCCACAGCAATTTGTGAATTAATTCCCAGAGCTATCCAGTCAGTTTTAGTTTTCAACAACTTTTTCCCTTGCAATCTACATAATTATTCCTCAAGTTGCATTAATGTTCTGATATTTTGCTTTACTGTCTATAAAATAGTATATTTTGAATCACCCAGAGGAAATGAAATGCCAAGACATAGCAATAATATAAAATACATATTTTAAATATCTTTAAATAGAAAAGATTCCTTGTAGAATCTATGAAATATAGTTGGCTGTCTTATCTACATTCTATTTCTGTGATAAAACATCATCACTATAAACAACTTTTGGAGGAAAGGATTTATTTCAGCTTATATTTCCACATCAGTTTCCATTATCAAAGGAAGTCACTGCAGAAAATCAAACAGCGAAGAACCTAGAGTAAAGAGCTGAAGAGTCTATGGAGGAGTGCTGCTTACTAGCTTCTTTCCTGTTGCTTGCTCAGTAGCTGTTTTTGTTTGTTTTTTGTTTTTTGTTTGTTTGTTTGTTTGTTTGTTTGTTTTGTAGCAACCAAGATCAGCAGGCCAGGAGTGGCACTACCCACAATGGGGAGGTCCCTCCTACATCATGAATGAAAGTACATCTCAGGCTTCTTTACAGGCCATCTAGTAGGGTCATTTTCTCAATTTACTTAATATAAAATTAGTCAGTACAAAGGATATAACATCAAGAATTGAAGAAGCTGTTCTCCAGGAATGTTAACATATATTATCTAGATGATAATGCAGTGATTTTAATGAAGTGGTTTTAACTACTCTAACATTAATTTTACAAATTTTAGTATGAGATGTTACATGGTCCAAAGTATATTCAAATATTTTCAAGCAATTGCAAAGCATTTTGTTCTAATAAAAATAAGAACATGATTGGCATAAGTAATATATAATCACTTGGAGTTCTCTACTATAAAAAGGAATACAGAAAATCAAATCCAAGAAAGACTCTCATATGATGCAGAGGAACAATGCTCATAGTGTAAGAATTTTTAGCTAATCTTCATTGTCAACTTGATTTGATTCATAATTTCCCAGATTACCTCTGTGTGTATCTGTGAGAGAATTTCCAAAGAAGTGTTACCAAGGTGGGAAGACCCAGGCTGAACATAGTTGGCACAGTCTCGTGGTCTCAGGTCTCAGTGGGAATAACAGAGGGAAAGGATAGTTAGTGGGTCACAGCCTACATCTCCCTGTTTTCTAAGTGTATATACAATACGACCAGCTGCCTCAAGTTCCTGCTGCTGTGCCTCTGGATGACGATTGACCACACCCTCACACTGTGAGCTAGAATAAAGTCTTTTTCTCCTTTAAGTTGTCTTCTCATGTGCTTTGCCACAGCAATGAAAGAAAAAAATAATAATATCTACTATTTCTAAATACAGAAAATCAACTAAGATTTTTGAAAATGTTACCCTTTTTAAGGATAAACATAATAAATGCCAAATATACTTGTTTAAATAATAACTTAGAAGGAAAAAGAGAACCAAGACTTTAAATTGCTAACATTCAAACATTCTAAGAAAAACAAAAAACTAAGTTTAGGTATGGCAAGGTGGCTCAGTATGGAGAGGGGCTGGCTGCTAGGCCTGAAGACTTGATTAGAGCTCTGGGACCCACTTGGTGGAAAGAGAGAACGAACTGCCTCAAGATTCCTAGGATGTCATACATGAATCATGGCATGAGGGCACACCTCAACACACACAACTAAATTATAATAAAAACAATACCAAACTAAAATGAAGAAGATTTTGTTCTAACGTAGATAGAACTAAGAATCAGTCCAAGAGAAAAAGCCAGAAGCACAGGAATCTAGCAGGTGGACAAACTCCTCCCTCATGGCCAGGATGAGGCCTCAAGAGCTACATTTGCACAATCCCTCACTGGCATAAAACCAAAGGCCAATTGCTCCAAAAGGGAGTGCAATTTTAATACAAATAATTGACAAGGCACTTGTACTTTAAGGTAGAAACGTTGCCAATGACACTAAACATCTAGATGGAAAATTTAATTATGTTCAATCAGTTAAGCAACTTCACAGGGAAATATATTCTCAAGTGGACTTTAGACACGATAATCAAATTACTGTTAATTAGCAAATTAAAAATCTTGGTTCTTTCTTCACTCTCATATTTTAGAAATTGATTATCTTGCATGTAGGTTTACCGGCATCACCTCATTACCATAAAAAAGAGCAAGGATTTGACTTTTTAAAACACCATTTTCTCCTAATGTTGTGAGCAATCCCAAAATAAATTCACACCCTAGAGGGCTATAGTCACTGAAGAATAAATGGGACATCTTCCTACCCACTGGCACTGGGGGTGTGGAGAAGAAAGTGACGAGACATGAGGTTCCTAATGACCTGTGACAAGCTGTCAAAATTACTTTCAATTTTATTTGAAGAGGGCTACCATGGGCTTTAGGAGAAGCAGATTTTTTTTTTAAAAAAAAATGATGACCTTTCATTATATTTAGAACTATAGGAGACTTAAGAAGAATGTATTCTAGCCTTAAACACCAGCATAACATTGTTTCACAGACCAAACTCCCAACGCTGCTTCTCTATTATGTGTGAACATTCTGTGATTCTGCTACACAGCATTTATTTAGATCAGGTTTTGAAAGACGTGCAGTTGTAAATCTCAAAATCTCAATTTCTTTACCAAGGATTAAGGAAGGGTCACACACAATAGCAAATTTGTGAATTTCTAGTAAACAAGAAAAGTACTGGAGGCTGTTTTGGAGAAACCCATGGAGAATTAAAATTGTTTTATTTTTATTTGACTCTATAAAATAAAGAAATGTGTTGCGGTACAAACAGGAATATAGTGAAAACAACCACTTTCTATAAATTAAAATTCAGGACAGATATTCCCCTCTTTCTATAAATTAGAAATCTAGAGATAGGAACAATTTGGATCTTAGGTGAGAAGACAAGTAGCTCCTAAGTGGGAAAGACTGTATTGTATATAGCCTCCCCAATGAAGTAGCTCATATGCAGAAAATTTCAAAACCAGAGATCACCCAGTTCTTATAATTCTAATTATTTTATGTTCCAAAGTTATGGGAATCTCAAATAATATCTTCTTAGTTTGCTAATTAAAAATATACAGTTAGGATTCTCATAACTTGGACTGAACCTCAGAATAACCTTGGAACACACCAAGTGTTGTTTGAAATCTATTCAAATTTTCTCAAAGTTAACTTCAAAGAAAACAGAATTCTGCCAATTTTCTGCTTCTAAAATGTAAAGAAAAGTATACATTCACCATTATAATAGTATGGGGAGCCAACAATTTCTCAAAGTTTATTAAACTCCTTGAGGATAAAAATCTATAAACAAATCTATTGTACTTCCATAACATGAAATCAGAAAACAAAATAACCTTAAACTATGGGCCAAATGAGAGGTTGGTAACTTTCTGTACAATTTAAATGCCATATTCTAGTAGTGATCAACTTAGCATAAATATAAGTATCAAGAGAAATGCTAATATTGACTTAATATTTAAGAATATGACATGGATCAATTAAGTTATTCCTCATCACAACTACTGGTGTCAAGTGAAGGAAAAAGCGGGTAGGAGGAGTTTTACTGCATTCCCAAATTCAATCCACCCACAAATGATGTTATGTTGATCCTAGTCATTGTCACACACCGTTCACCCCCTTAACAACCACAAACCACACATCATCTTCTCCACAGTGGCATGGAGGGACCTACTTAGTTAGTGCACAATGAGAATAATGAGGTCATTAATACAAAAGGAGTCTTACCAAATGAGGACATTTCTAGTACTCATTTGAGTAAAATTACTATTCTTTTCCAAAGAAACAACTGCTCTCCCTCCTGATAACCGTAATAGGAATAGAAAGCCACCATAAGTTAGAATGATCCAAAATGCTTATTTATATTTACTCCTGTTTAAAAGGCAACAAGTTTTTATAAGCCACAGCATGAATGAGATAACATCTCTCAATACCATATACTATATTGATCAATATCTAATATGTGTGCATAGAGAGATGTTATATATACACACAGTTTTTGAGACAAATTTTGAGTAAATACCTCTGTTAATATAGTACATGTCACACAAACACCCATGTTTGAATTCTCAGTATCCACTGGAAAGTAAGTCAGAGTACATGCGACTGTAGTTCCAGAAATGTAAGGTAGAGACAGGCAGCAATCTAAACCTCACTAGCCGGTCACAGTAGCTGATCAGTGAGTTCTGGGTTCAGCAAAGGGTCCTGTCTAAATAAAGTGGAAAGCAATGGACACACCAATGTCTTCCTCCAAATATATACATACATACATGCATAAACACATACATATGTGAATATACATACATACATACATACATGCATACATACATACATAAGAAAGAGGAAGGAACAAGACAATAAAAAAACAAAGGGAGAGAGCCACAAGTAATGGAAAAGTTAACTAAAGTATATGTGTCACTATAAACTTCCAAGGCTTAAAATATTAACCTGCATAAATCATAATAAAAGTCATTAGAACGTCTCATTCTAATACAGATAATGGTGTTTATCAGTTCATTATTTTTAATGAAATGGAAAGAGGGTAAGGATAAAGGATATCCATGGCAGGAATATATCTAGTCTTACTATATGCACTACAGACAGAGGATCTGGAATGATTGATCTGGAGTTAATAGAAAATCAACTTTGTTCCCAGAAAGGGGATAGCAAATCACCCAAGAAGACTATCATGATGGGGAAACCAAAGAGCTGTCAGGATGAAGCTGAGGAAGGGAAACACAATCCAGGTTCCTCAATTACATAGGAAACAGAAAAGGCAGAACAATGAGATCACAGAATAATGTGATATGTATAAAGGAATTCTGGAGTCTTTTCAAAGTGTGCCACATCTGAGACTATATGCGATGAAGGTAAATACTATGAGAGGATTATTCTCTTGAAGTTTGGATACTCTAGGAAAATAAAGGAATATTTAAAAGCAATTTAGATGCAGTATTTACTATTGCTTCTAGAGGGGGACAACATTCATTTTTCTGTGCATTAAATCATATTCAGGAGAAAAAAGCGTCCCTTTAAAATCCTTGTGAAGTGCTAGATACACTGTCAATGACAGCAGATAATGAAGAGCATCTTAAAATCCCAAACCCAATCATCCTTGTCTGAAAGTGCTCATTAATAAAAACAGGGAGATGTGCGTCTATGGTAAGCTATGCTCCTGATACACTGTCCACAGGAATCTCCAGCATCCATCCTACATTCTTCCAGGGTGAAATGGGAGCCGTGCTCGTTATGCTGACATCGCTGTTTTGTGACCACCATTAAGGTCCATACAATCATCACATGCTCTGCTAGCATCACGTTCCAAGCCTGCTGCCTAGGACAGATTGGTCTGGCTGCAGATTCCAGCCAGATACAAGCTTGAAAGCTGCTCCAGCTGGCTGCCTCTGCTTCCAGATCCCTGTCACCATCTTGCTCCACCACAGCATTCTTTGTTTCCACGTCACTCACCCGTCCTCTACATTCACCTCTTGGGGGTACACTTTTGAGATAAGAAATGAACAATGGACCAAAACCTTCAATTTTTCTTTGTATTGTTCTCTTTGTTTTTTTTTCCACTTTTTTTATTAAAATAATAAAATTTATTTTAAAATATACAATTCAATGTTGACATTTTTAAGTAATCAAAATAATTTATAATAGTTAAATACCTCATAAATATACTTGGTATTTTCTGAAGTTAAAACTAGTATGCACTCAGCCAGTTTTTAAAATCTATTTGGAACATTAAACATGATAGAAGTAGAAAAAAAAAATCTCCCGAGAAGTCCTCAATGAAAGGAAATTATGACAACTTCCTGAATAGACAGAAACCATTCCATCTACAAGGGAAAATGCACAGTGTTAGCAACTGTGACTTCATAGAATGAATTGGGTAGTGTTCCTTCTGATTCTCTTTTGTGGAATAGTTTGAAGAGTAATGGTATTAGGGCTTCTTTGAAGGACTGATAGAATTCTTCACTAAACCTATCTTGTCCTGGAATTTGTTTGGTTGGGAGTCTTTTAATGACAACTGCTTCTACTTCTTTAGGGGTTATATGACTCTTTAGATGATTTATCTGATCCTGATTTAACTTTAGTATTTGGTATATGTCTAGAAAATAGTCCATTTCTTCCAGATTTTACAATTTTGTTGAATACAGGCTTTTGTAGTAGGATCTGATGATTTTTTGAATTTCCTCAGTTTCTGTTGTTATATCTCCCTTTTCATTTCTGATTTTGTTAATTTGGATTCTGTCTCTGTGCCCTCTGGTTAGTTTGATTAAGGGTTCATGTATCTTGTTGATTTTCTCAAAGAACCAGCTACTGGTTTTGTTAATTCTTCCTATGGTTCTTTTTGTTTCTACTTGGTTGATTTTAACCCTGAGTTTGATGATTTCCTGCTGTCTACTCCTCTTGGGTGTATTTACTTCTTTTTGTTCTCTAGAACTTTATGGTGTGCTGTCAAGCTGCTAGTGCATACTCTTTCCAGTTTTTTTTTTGGAGGCACGTAGAGCTATGAGTTTTCCTCTTGCCACTGCTTTTATTGTGTCCCATAAGTTAAAGGCATGCACCATTTTGTTGGGTAAATACTTAAATCTGTTTATTAAATTTGAACTATTAAATAAAGTAATAACATAATATTACATAGGATTTAACTGTGATAACCAAACTTCAAAATAAATTACAAAGTCTTCCTCAATGTATTTATAAAGCCAGATAATTTCATAAAGTAAAAGACATCAAATAAAAAACTCAATTCCCATTAAAAGATCAGGACTTTACACCAGTTCAATCATGGACTACAAAACTAGAGACCACAAGCTCTCTCATATCACCCGAGAACACATTTATGTGTAATTCAAAACTGCTCAGTGATACTCATCTTCAGAGCCACCTAAATCGGAGTAGCCTATCACTAAGTTATTTCTCACAGTTTTATGTTTCCTAGATATTTTTATAATTAGATTTAATTTTTTGTGATAATAGTCCATGTGATATATTGCTAAGTGATGAAATAATAAGGCAGAGACAAAAGGAAATTGATTTGTAAAGGCTATCGAGTGATTTTTAAAATAAGAAATGTTTTGCTTTACTCAGATCACTTTCAATGAATTCAAATAATATTTTCTTACCTATATACATTAAAAGTGAGTCAAAAATGATGTTAAGCAATTGTCCTTAGAGACTCTCTAAAACCATATGCCTCTTTAAAGCTCAGAATGCTTTTTTAAACATAGCACTTTCTTAGAACTTCAGGCATACACACGTTCCATGAGTATTGCTCCTTCTGTGAAATTAATTCAGTTCTCATGTTACATGATTAAGAAATTTACTTCTGAAACATTGATGAAAGATGTTTGGGTTTTCATTAATGTTATTTCCCTCTAGCTACAAAACAAAAACAAAAATAAGACCAAGGAAATAAGTAATAAATGGAAAACAACAACACCCCAGAAGCTTACAAACTTTCAAATCTTCTGCTAACCAGTAAATGTAAATTATCTAGAGAGTATATGGTAGCTATGGTAGGTGCTCAAGTTAGAGTATTATACATATAGGAAGCATACATGTAAAATAATAAATGATATTCATTCAATTGTTAATTTCAGGATTTTCTAGAGCACCGTTCTTATATTTAGGATATAGCATCCTTATTAAAGCCAAATTGAAAGTATACCACTTTAAAAATCTCTTAAATGTTGATACACATTCACATGTATGAAAGACTTTAAACAGCTTTAATATTCTTCTACCTACACAAAAGCAGAAATGCACTCTACAAACAAAAGCCTTTTTATAGAAGCTGATTTATCCCAAGTAACAAATAGCTGCCACTCTATCCCCCAAAGTCTAACTATATTTTCAGACTTATTGTCTAGTCTCAGGCTGCTACTGCTTTGCTGATATCCCTTGTGTTTTTCAGGCCATGTAACTAAAACACACCAAGGAAAGAAGAAAGGACTGATTTTTAGACAGCAATGACAAGACTCAGTTGGAAAGAGGTCACCGTAATTCATGAGTTCTCCACAGCTTTCCTCTCTATTGACTTTTTCAGTTCTACCCCAGACTCATTGTTGCTTCTGTTGTTGAAATTTTGAAAGCAATTTCAACATTATAAAAAAATATTAGTATGTGAAGACAGGAACCAGCTTTTGACAGATGTATGGCAAATATAAAATTGACAATAACTGGTACCATCAACTATACAGGGTTGTTTGAGGAATAGACATGCTCTGTTATTAATAACATCCATTGGGCCTAGGTAAGGAGCCACCTCGTATCTGCGACTGATGGAGTGCAGGACAGAGAAGGCAAGCAGGGCAGGGGGGTCAGACTGTACTTGAAAGCAGTCTATGCCAAGTCATTTCCAGCAATCAGAGAACAAGAAGAGCAAGAGCCTTGCCCTATGCTACAAGCTCTCGAGGCTGCCTAATAATGGCTATAAGGAGAAATTAATCATTAATTTCCCAAATATAAGCACATAAATGGAAACTGAGCCTATTACTGCAACCCTGCAATCATCAGCCATACATTATTAAAACATCAAAATGATGGCATTGAGTTGAGAGAACTGTTAGGCATAACAAGCACTCAAGGCTTTCATTTAAGGAGTTATTTTCAAATAGAATTTTAGTTGATAGTATTGAGCCATCTCTTAGTAACTCCCAAAATAGCCTATGTCAACCTTAACTACCCTACTTATTGAACAGAAATTGTGAAGACACACCCAAAAAGAGGGATAATATTTTAATGACAAATGAAAGTGTATTTTTTCCTTAAAGTTTGTGTAATATAAATCAGGTCAAAAAATTGATTCAAAATATACTTGTATTTTTCTTATTGTTAATGCAATTGTGTTGTAGAACTTGACATTTACAAATTAGTACCAAAAAAAATAAACAAGCTTATAAACACAGGTAGCTCAGGAAAATGAATATTATTAAGGTAATATTACGTATATAAATGATGCATACACAAATGTTTTCATCAGAATTCTCTAAATTCACATCATGTGGACACCATCCAGAGACTGTTCCACCTGAGGATCCATCCCATATATAGTTACCAAACCCAGACACTATGGTGAATGCCAACAAGTGCTTGCTGACAGCAGCCTGATGTAGCTTTCTCTGTTAGTGCCTGACAAATACAGAGGTGGATGCTCTCAGTCAACCACTGAACTGAGCACAGGGTCCCCAATGAAGGAGGTAGAGAAAGGACCCAAGGAGCTGGAGGGGTTTGCAACCACATAGAAGGAACAACAATATGAACCAACCAGTACTCCAGAGTTCCCAGGGACTTAATTACCAACCAAAGAATACACATGGAGGGACCCATGGCTCCAGCCACATGTGTAGCAGAAGATGGCCTTGTTGGACATCATTGAAAGGAGAGGCCCTCAGTCCTGTGAAGGCTCGACGCCCCAGTGTAGGGGAATGCCAGGACAGGGAAGTGGGAGTGGGTAGATTAGTGAGTTTGGGGAGGAGGGATAGGATAGGGGGTTTTCAGAGGGGAAATGAGGAAAGGGGATAACATTTGAAATGTAGGTAAAGAAAATATCTAATAAAAATAAAAATTGAATAAAGTAATAAATAAATAAAATGTAATCTCTAAAAAAAAAGAAAAAGTAAAAAATAAAAAGTGAACTGCATATGAATCCATTTTTTTTTGTTTTTTTGAGATTTGACATGTTAGCAATGGACTGAGTACCTGGAGGGATACCATTAAACTACTATGACACATTAAAGAGTGATTGTTATTTTTCAGTGTTGCAACATCATAAGAATAGTAAAAATACTACAAAATTGCAACTGTAAGCCATTTGCAGATTCTTACTAAGAATCAACCTGAAAATTGAAGTATGGCATAAGAAATAAGGCAAATTATTTTTATTATTTCTGAATCAGGTCATCCAAAATAAAAATAGGAATGGTGATGAATAGGAGCGTGCATTCTCCCTTCCTGTCATTCAAAGGGTAGAAATAGCTCTGTCAGAGCCACAGAGGAAGACTGAGGCGACATTTTAAAAATCCTTTTTCAGCTCTTCAAGTTTTAAACTTTTCTCTAAATGTGAAGGTTTTAGGTACAAAAGACCTGCTGGTTTCGGAAGTGCATATGTTAAGAATCTGACTGTAAAGTCTATGATTATACACATTTTCTGTCAGTGTTAAGGTTGTTTCTCAGCAGACATGCGTTGTCCTATTTAGAGTGCACATGGGCTAAATAAAAATGAGATGATCAGAGGAGATTGTTTATGCTTAAAAAATTAAGAAGTGACTGCAAGTCCCTAAAGTTCATTAATATGCAGATGGCTCAAAACTGTCGATCAAAAAAGCTAACTTTATAGTTTTTATAGTAATTTTAATGTTCTCTCTGGCTTTAATTCAATTGTTCATTTATCTTATTTTTATACCAAATAATTTAGCTATTTATAAAGAAATAAACATTAGCCAACATGTTTTAAATGTTTTCCTGTATATAATTATCACTGTATCTTAATTTAAAATATTGATTATTTTCATTATATTGACTTCTACTCTCAGTATTTAAAACAGTAAATTGGTAAATTTTCCGTATTTTGCACCCTTTTTCCTCTGACAAATTATCAACCACACCACTCACACTCATACATTGGATTATAATATCAGGACTCATAAAAAGTCAATGTTTCCAAAGTACTCTTTTGGAAAATATTGATTTTAGTACTAGGGGGAAATTAGCATGTACGCTCATCATACAGAAAATTAGCACTGTGTTAGACAAGGTAATTTTGGTAACTTTTCGAGTGTGTATAGTCAACCTGGTGATGTCACAGAGCTTCTTTATCATATCACCATCATGTGTCACTGTACAAATGAAAACAGAAAACACCAGATCACACTGACATGTGGGAAATATGGAGAAACTTAAGCCTGCTGCCTTTATATTCAATATTATGTAAACTGTTGTTTTAAAAAATACAACTACCTACATTACGATATAGTTTCAAAAGTTTTGTTTGACTAAGAAAGTATATTCTTTATATTGAACAATAGGTTCTTTTAATTAGATTAATCTCATCAAAATAAATTTATTGGAATACCATGGATGACCTAGAATAATATTTCTGTTAAGTATGTTTTGAATGTAAATAAACAAAGTAAATATTTATGCAAAGTTTCTCAAACTATCAATTATGTATACTTAACCATTAACAGGATTTAAAAACTATTGCTTCTATTCAGACACAAAAGGGACAAAAAGAATTGCAAACTGCTGGTAATCATTTTTGTGCCATAATTTCCAAGAATTTTCTCCAAAAATGTTCTTTTATGCCTTAAATTGTTATTTAAATATATGTTCACATATAATTATTTTAAATATTATGAACAATGAAATAATTCTAGTCAAAAGGGCAATGGTCACTTAAAATTTGTGAAGGGAAAGCTATGACATTCTCATTAATAAGTCATTTTATTTTTATGTTGCAAAAATATCATTTATTTTGTACTTGTCATATAGAGAATATCCATGAAAACTATTTTGCTTATGTCAAAGGAGAAGTGAGTAGAGTTAAAAAATATAATCATATGAAGATTGATTTTGTTAAATTAGCTTGTAGATTTACGGAAATTGCCACATATTTGGAAACATAGGAGAAAAGAACCTAGTAAGATATCCAGGCAAACAGGTATGAAAATTTGGAATTTAGAAGAGAATTCTATGAGATCCTCATTCATAGAGCAATGGGGTATTTAAAATTGCATTACTTTAAAACTATTAAAAATGATCAGATTCAGCACAGAACAGGATATCTAAAAACATTGTCCAAAAGATTGATGCATTATATGTATGATAATAGACCTTCATAAATCACTAGAGAAGAAACTGTCATTTAGAAATAAACACTAAGATAATCATCTCTGCAAACCATTTTAGAATTCCATCTTTCATTTTATGCACAAACTAAACAACGTGTGATTAATATGTCCAATTCTTAAAAAAATTAAAAATAAAAATAAAATTTTCTACTAGATTACATTAAAAGTAACTTGAATAGTTAAGTAACTGTAATATTTAAGTAATTACAACTAAATAATAAAATATTATATAAGTACTATAATATTTAAACAGTTCATAATATGAAATAAAGATGCGCATTTTAAAACTAACATATGACCCTGCCTTTCTTAAGCACTATGCTGAGATCAATGGCAGTACAGCATTAGCCGTGGATTGAAATTATTTGTTTCTTACATATTTGAAGATTTGTAGTTACATCAGACAAAAAAACTAGATAATAACAAATTGGAGTCTTGATTCTCACATACTATATTCAAAATGAGTCTAGCCAAGTTGTTGCCTCAATCTTAGCTAAGTCTCACTGCCCTGTTCCCATGATCTCCCAAGCTGGCAAAGATACACTCTGTATACTTGTGGTAAATGCAATCAGTTTTTTAATAGTAGCCAGACTCAGCATTATAAGCAAATTGAAGATTTGTACATCTGTTTTCTATTGGTGATAGTTTTTAAAATGGTATGAATAATGTGCCTTAGTTCTATAAGCAGAGAAAGTATAAGTGGATTTATCTTCTTTTCAGAACATTTTGGTCATTAGTAGTGATGACCCTACTCTCACAAAATGTCAACCCCTAAAATATACAAATAATATTATTATATAGACTAAGAAGGTTGTATTTATGTAGTTAAATTTGTGTGTGTGTGTGTGTGTGAACACATCAACAATGAAAGAGAGGTTATGAAATTGAAAGAGAGTAGTGAGGGAAAAACACATGGAAGTGTTTGAAGGGAAGCAAGAAAAGGAAATAGGGAAAATGGCGTAACTATATTTAATATCAAACAAACAAATAAAATATTCCCAACTATTAAACAGATCCTTGAAATTCTAATAGTAATAATAAACCTCTTTCCCAGAAATGTCTCTTTACCCAAAAAACACGTTTGGGCTAAGCTATTTGTTATGAATATGGATGGGTGAGTACAATTCTCAGCCTCTCTCAGAACAAGCTGTGAAGAGGAGGAGATAGGCAGATTAACAAGCAAGAACCATCTCTGTGGGAAATATGTTAGGGCATTCTAGCTGGTCAGAAAATTTCGTCTGTGCAGATGAGGGAAAAATCAGGTCATGATCCCTTTTCAATGATCACTTTGTGAAATGCAGACCCTAGACTCCCCGTATGAACCATCTTTCAATGTTAGGAATTCTGCAGGTGTTCCTAATTGTCTGGGCTGAAAATAGGTTGAATTTTCTACGTTTTGTCCATGTGACGACTAAGTTTGGGGGGTCAGATTTGGAAGTAGTGTTTTCTGATAGGTAAAAAGATAAGTCTGTGTACTTTGAATTCAACTGGAATAAGAGTTATTAAAGTTGAGGTTCTAAAATAAGAAAAAACACTTTCCCTACCTTGTAGGCAAATAGGGTGGAACTTGCCTACCTTGTGCAAGGCCCTGAACTAGATCTTAACCTCTCGCACTGAAGAAAAAAATTTACTTATCAAAACTTCAGATGCCAACTGGTATGTGCTAGTATGTACAGAACTCATGAAAATAATATGGGTATATATTTTAAAACCTAAATCATTGTTAAGTGTAGGTGGAGAACAACAGATGAGATAGATAGATAGATAGATAGATAGATAGATAGATAGATAGATAGATAGATAGATAGATAGATAGATAGATAGATAGACAGACAGACAGACAGATAGACAGATAGATAGATACATACATACATACATACATAGATACATAGATACATAGTTACATAGATAGATAATTGATATTTATAGAGAGATAGACAGAAAGATAGACAAACAGATATATAGACAGAATAGATGATTGGCAGACAGACAGACACAGATAGACAGATATACTCTTCTGGAAAATTAAAATGAAAACAAAAGTATATGCACCTACAATATTTCCTGATGAAGCAATTGAGGCTTGTGGCAGTTAAGTACCACACCATTGTTACACAACTATTAAAACATTGTGGGTTTCAGAATCAGGCAGTTTTCCACTACAGTCCGTACTCTTACCCCACTCCTCAAACTTGTCTCATTGTAATGTGTTCCTATTTCCTTCTTTACAGCGTTTCTGTGCTTATCACATAGAGCAGGGAGGGCTATTTCTCTTCTCTTTTGAGTTTCTCCTTCATCCTGGTCACTGTTTCCTTCCTGGGATCATCCAGGTGGATGGTAACAAACTGTGTTTTCTAGTGGGTTAGTTTTAGCAGACTGAAAGCATTCTCCCAGCCTGCTTCTCACCATGGATCCTTCTCTACTTCTAACCACAGCATTTTACAGGTCAGTGCATTCTGCTGCATGACAAATCCCTCCCACGTTTTCATTTTTAAGTTTCTTCTTCATTGATGCTGCCTCACACAGAGACAATATAGTACTACCTTTCTTTCTCAAGGCCTCTTATCCCACTCTCCTCTTATTCTCCTCTGAGCAATGTTCCATGATGCTGACAAGATAATCTTCCCAAAGTCAAGAGTGATTATAAAAGTCTTTCTCATAAATCCTTCAATATTCATTCCAATTCCTTCAGGATAAAAGCCCCAAATCTGTATTAAGATTTATAAGCCTCTTCGATAGATTGCATTACACAGCAACACCAAGTATCTGAAAGGATATGACTCAAACTCAGCTTTGGGATACTTGCACAAATTCTACACCAAGAAAGAGTGTAAGATCCAGAGGTGATGGAGGACACCAACAAAACAAAGCTCTTAAATCACATATGATTTAAATGCACATATGAACTCACAGAGACTGGGGCAACATGCACAGGGCCAGCGTGGTTTTGCACTCTATAGGGTCCTAGAGCAGAAATGAGAAATGGACACCTACCTCATCCCTAACCCAGAAGCTATCAGCAAATGATAACCACTCTCAAATTAAAGTTTAGTTTTCTCTAAAACAGTCTCACTTGGGAAGCAAACTTCTTTCTCTCAAGAGTAGGCTGCATGCATGGCAGTAGGTGGCCAACACAAAACAAACTCAAAAGCATCCTTAGAGGCTTCTCCTCTCTCTCATTTTTTAGGTTTATATTTATAAATTTTTATTTTTATTTTATTTGAATGTTATTTGTTTCATTTTTATTCTACCCTGCAGATGTTTTTTGTATATATTATGGATTCCAGTTTTGTGTTTATATGTGATTCCTGAGTATGTGATCTAGTGAATCTCTGAATCAGTATCTATTTCTTGTGCCTTCTGTTTGATTCTTTTTCTTTGGTTTGTTTGTTTTGTCCTGTTCCAATGTGTTAGTTTTTGTTTTATCTTATTTTACCATATTTTACCTTATTATAATCCCTTAAAAGCATGCTTTAATTTTCTAATGTGAAACAGAATGGGGTTGGATCTGGATTGAAGGGAGGTAGGAACAACCTGGGGGGAGTAAAGGGAAGGAAAAGCATTAGCAGGGTATATGAGAAAATTTTTTAATAAATGAAAAAAAACCACACAAAATAGAAAAGGACTTGATATTCAATATTATATTGGTAAATAACATGCCTTTAAAAATATATTATAGGAGTCATGATGTGAAAAATAAGGCAGACAGGATTATACATTTTCTAGCCAACTGAAGAAAATGGCTTTGCTGCAGTACTTGGCCACTCTGAGAGCTTATGAGAAATGAATCTCTGATTCTGATAACTGTTGAATGAGAACAGAGCAGTCTTAGAAGTCATATCTGAAGCTATTGTGATGCAACATCCACCAATCAATCAGTTTCCAATCTGTATGAGTTAACACAGCTTCTTAACAAGTCCCTGGCTTGCCATTTCCTCCGATATTTTCATCAATACTGATATAAACAGCTACACTTTCTTCAGATAAATGTTCAAACTGTTTTGCAGTTTGAAAAACAAGTCCAGATTGTTTCAATTGTGGCAGGAGTATTCTTTTATTTATACAAGTAAGCTAGTCAATTATATTTCTAAGACCTTTCAAATTATTACCATGACAGTTTGCCATTTTATCTTATTTAAATGAATGTGATTCGATAAAGAAAATAAATCTTAAACTACCTATTTACAGAATTTTCCTTCTGTAATTTCTCTCAATCACTCTGAAATTATCAATTGACCAAAAATATAAAAGGTTTATTCTCAAATTTATTTTCTTTCTCACTGATTCATTTCAAATTTTCCTGTTGCATACACAAATTTAATAACTTTTGGGTGTTGCCTAGATCTGGAGGCATGACAAAACTTGGATGTTAAAAATCTCAACTTAGGAAATGGTGCAGTATAAACATACTGAGTTAGGTATACAAAATCCAGAGTGATGGTGGCCTTAATTTGCTTAGTGAGTACTCCCACAAATCTACCCTGAAGAAGACATCCTCTTCATGATCTGAATAAAAAAATCATTTTGGTCCTGAAAGCCTTTTTGTCTAGGGTGATTCTCCATTAATCTTGATACTCCTTGAGCTCAGAACACCTTTAACTGGGGTCCCTGACTAAAAATGGCACAGAACTCATACTGACTAGAAAGTAAAGACTTGTGAGGTTGAGTGAACACTGATAATAAAAGGTGTGAGGGAGAAGTGGGTGGGTGGGGGAATACCCTCTTAGAGGCAAAGGGGAAGGGGGATGAGAGGCTTGCAGAAGGGTGACCAGGAAGGGTGACAACATTTGAAATGTAAATAAATAAAATAACAAATTTAAATATATATATGAAAAGTTGATCAAAAGATCTTGAAAATGACATAGGAAATTATTTGTTGTGAGATACAAATTAAGGAAAAATTACATATTAAAATTTAAAAGATTAAAAAAATGAGGGCAAGCATAAAAGGGAGGTGGAAAAGCATCAAGCACAGAATTTTCCTCATTTACCACCTAGTCTATGACAAACAAAACATGTAGCACAAATATTCTGGCAGAGTCAGAATTTCAGTCTAATGTTCTAGATTCTCTGGTGGGAAACCCGGTACTGAAGTAGCGCAGCTTATAGTCTCTAGTTGTCTACTTTTGGGTCTCTGAGTTAATCATTAGCCTTCCTGCAGAATTTTCAACCATAAAACGAGACATCTATATCATACCTCTTCCTCCCAAAGCTCAGAGAGCTGTTGAGCCCTGCTAATTAAGGTCAAAGTCTACCATTGTCAGAATAGCCTTCAGAATGTCTTGCAGCCTTGGTGAAATTACAGGGCCAACCTCCCCCATTCCCCAATAAGAAACCTGCTCAACAAGCACCTGAGAATCCTGGAATCCACACCCTCCCATGCTAATGAGGCTTCTCAGTGCTTTAGCTTCATCCAATGTCCGTTCCCCACCCTGGATATTCCAGCCATCTTCCCTAAAACACCTGGTTCATGCACAGTAAAGGGTATGTATATAAACCCACCCCAAATAAAGATATATGCACAAGCAAAGAGCTGTTTCTCTGAAGATCCTCAGAAAAGGCATTCTCCCCTCCCCCACCCCCATCCTCTTGCCTCTGGCATTCACTCCCAGCTCGAACAGGACACCGAAGAACCTGACCCATTCTGGAAACCACTCTGTCCTTCCCACTCAGTGTGCAATGATGTTAGGGTATTTTGAGAGGGAGGAAAGGGAGATAATGGAACTGCAACTGGTCCCCACAACACATACCACAGGGAGCATTGTGAAAGAGGGGAAGAAAGGTGTAAGAGCCAGAGGTAGGGGAGGGTTATAAGAAAAGAGTGTTTTCTGCACACATCAAGGCAGTTTATAGATATGAATTCATAGAAGTTGTTACATCATGCATAAGAATTGTGCAACCTCAAGCTAAGCAGAAGTTCCAGCATGCAATGGGGAAATATGCATGAAGTTCTATTTCTAAATGAGGGAGCTTTTAGGAACTGAAAGATACTGAAAGAGAGAGACTCAATTTTCTATAAGGGTATGAACATTCCTCCAAACAAAAGCATGGTCAGGCCTATCACAGTAATACTGCTATACCCAAGTACCTGGTATCAACTTCTGTCTTAGGGTTTTATTGCTGCAGAGAGATGCCATGACCATGGAAAATATTTATGGCTTGCTTAAAGTTTCAGAGGACATTTCCATTATCATCATGGTAAGAAACATCTAGACAGACATGGTGCACGATAAGAATCTGAGAGTACTACATCTTGATCCAGTGGGCAGAAGGGGACTATGCTTAAGCATAGGAGGCCTCAAGGCCTGTTGCTACAGTGACACTTCCTCCAACAAGAGCATACCCACTCTAACAAAGTCACATGTCTTAGTATTCCATGCCCCACGAGCCAAACATACATGAGTCTCTAGGGCCATACCTATTCAAATCACAACAGTATGGATGAAGAAAAGATATTGGAGGAGTTAGGGATGGAAGAGTGAATATGGTCAAAATACATGGCATAAAATTCTCAAAGGACTATTATGAAAGAGGGAAAATGATCTTACGTTTTGAGAGACTCCAATGGTATAAATGTTCTTGAACATGCAAAAAAGGTATTGTTTTTATGAAGGTATGTCCTCATTGAAATATTACCTACATCTTTAAACCAAAAAGAAATCAAAATTTTATAGTTCTTATCTAGAATCAAAGAATAAATGACTGAATGTTTGAAAAATTTATTGCACTTGCAATATTCTCATTTTAAGCTTTTTGTAACTTTACAGGTGTTTAAATTCTGTGTTAATTGTAAATTCAAATGAGTTGGAAGTAATAAAATAAATATATCCCCTAGACCGTTTATCCAGTTTCAAACAATGGTAATAACTTGCACAACTACTGGACAATATCAAATCAGGTCACTGATAGTAATCTAGGACATTTTCAGGATTTCAAGGACCCTTTTTTAACTTTCATAGATATATGCACTTCCTACTGCCCTTTCTCTTTGAAAGCCTTCACAGCCACTAATGTGCCTCCCTTTTCTATACTTTGTCATTTTGTGTATGATCTACAGATGGAAACAGTCATTCTGTAACGTTTGATGACAGACTTTTGTTCTTTTTGCATGACCTACCAGTGATTCATGGGGACTGTTGTGTTTGTCACAGCTTGAGGGGTTGTTTCTGAGTGTTTCAAGGTATGAATGCACGTGAGAGTTTGTTTAACGCATATCAGGCAAAAATTTCCATATGAGATACATCGGCATCATTTTCAGTTTGAGGCTGTTGAAAAATATTGTAAGTAGTTACAGGATATGAGTCTAAATGTTAGAAGCTAAGTGCTTAGGAGTACAACCACTGGAAGATGTAAAAGTCACACTCTTGGCTTTCTAAGAAAAACAATTTACATTGAGAATAATCCTTTCATATTATTATGTTCTATTTGCTTTTTAAAATTTCTCATGCCATTTGAATTGATTAGAGTTTACTTGTGATTTTCTGGTCTGGGACTTTGATTTTTATCACATGTGGCTTGGAATGTTCTTCCTGTCTTCTAGTTTTGAAAAATACTGCATTGAATTGCCTCCAATTCCCTTTCAAACGTTTGGTAGAATTTTCCAATAAAATCACATTCTTTTCACAGTCTTCACTGAAGTAGTTCAGCTGATATTTCTGCTAGCTCAGCAGAATAGTGGCACTAGAACCACAGCCCTAAATTATCATACCACTTATAGGATTCAGACCCCTGTGCAAATTACTTAGCATCCTAGCAGTTTCTTCATCCTTCAACTGAGAGGAGCATTTCCTTGAACAACAAAATGTAGTTCAGATCAAATTTTTGAAGAATTCAAGATCTGTGTCTGTATGTAGATGATTAACTCTGAAAATGGTAACTATATTTAACCAACGGCAAAAAAGGAGAAACATGTGACACGCATGACTAGCCTACAATTTGTTTAACATGGCTTTGCTTTGAATATAGTAGAATAAATTTGTAATGTAAATACCTAAATAGGCCCAGTTTTTCTATGTGCCATGTGAAATCTTTAGTTTTACAGTTTCCAAAAGTTTTTTCTGAATTTGTTCTGTTTCGTCTTACTATTGTACTTTACAAGTAATGAATCAGAGTATACAATGACGGATTTCCTCTCTGAGAAACTGGTCCAAGATAATGGGGAATGTTGAAAATCTCCACTATTATTTCACTTCAAAATTCATTTTATTTATCTTATAAACTAACTTGGAATGTCCCTCTCCCTCTTCTCTACCTCTTGCCACCTTCTCTTTCCCCCTCTTCTCTTTGACCCTGGTTTTCCTTTTCTACACATATCACACTCAAAAGTGACCAAAAGAGAATAGGGTAGCAGCTATTTATATTCCTATCATTGGACACTGAAGATACAGTGCATATGACTACTACAGATGCTTCCATGATGCTTGCCATGTCCTATTCGGGGTTTACATTTCAATTGTAATCTAGTATTCATTGGAAGTTGTGATGGTTTATATATTCTCGGGCCAGGGAGTGGCACTATTAGAAGACATGGCTCTGTTGGAGTGGGTGTGGCCTTATTGGAGTAGGTGTGTTACTGTTGGTGTGGGCTTTAAGACCCTCATCCTAGCTGCCTGGAAGTCAGTATTCTGCTACCAGTCTTCAGATGAAGATATAGAGCTCTCAGCTCTGCCTGCACCATATCTGCCTGGACACTGTCATGTTTCTCCTTTGATGATAATGGACTGAACCCCTAAACCTATAAGACAGCTCCAATTAAATGTTGTCCTTATAAGAGTTGCCTCAGTCATGGTGTCTGTTCACAGCGATAACACTCTAACTAAGACAGATGTCATTCATGTTCAAATGCCTTTCTAACTAAAACTTCAAGCCTCAGTTCACTCATCACCAAAGCAAACTCTAATACGAAATGGATAGCTGGAATAATCCTGCAGAAGTTTACTATTAGAACAAGAAAAGGCACCTCAAGGAGGAAAAATTAACAATACCCAGTGTGCAAAAAGGATTCAGAAAAAAAAAAGAAAAGAAAAAAAAACCAGGGAACTTTGGCTTTGATAATTGGATATTTAGAGAGTACAGACACTAGGGACCAGTATAGCTAATTAATGGAACATAGGCAGATCATTAAATGGCTTTCACAGTTTGAGCTCAATTAGTATAATCTTGAAATAAATGTAGGATCCCCTTCATTTTCAACATGCACACTCTTCACATTTTCTTTTCTGGCAGAGTAAACTGTGCAAGGAATGGCCAGAGGAAGCATCAGAGTAAAAGATGGAAGTCAATGGCATTGATAGGTATTAGGATCTATAACTGTGAATGGTAAATACCAATTATGTATTGGTTTCACTACAACAGTAACTGACTTAGCTATGTAATGTTGATGGAATACGACATTTAACTGGAAGTGTTTAGAATGGGTGCTTAGAACATTACTCTTTTTTCTTAGATGGTACATCTAAAACCATTAACAAAATTTTTATAAACTTTCAAATTCTTCTTTACTTTCCTAATAAAAATTGTATATACCCTATAGTTATTTTTCCTGTGACAAAGAAGACAAATATATATTTATTTAACTGGTGATTCAAACACTGCATATGGAAAGAAAATCACTTGAGTTCACAGCCCTGAACCGAGAAGGATGGAATGTGGCTTGTTGGTTTGTGTTCCTGCAGAATTCCGGAGAACATAAACTACACTGTGACTTTTAATAAGAACATCCTTGGCTTATGATCTTGTCCTTCGAGAAACACAGATTTCACTTCGAGGTATTGAACAACATAAATTAATCGACTCATCTTTAATAATGTTTACAGCTCTGCACAGACTTGAAAGCACAATATTTTCAAGGTCCCTATTCCAACACAATTAATATTCTCATGAGACAAAGGGATTTTGTTTTGTGAGATCAAATTTCAGACAGATGCAGTTAAGAGTCAAAATGAAATAATGACAAAACTGTTTTGAGAAAAATTCAATATTAGATCTAAACGTTACATAAAAATCCTTCCTTCTTTTGCACTCTACAAGAAAGACACACAGCGCAGTTTCATTACTTGATACCCTGTTATTGTTTATCATAAGAAATAAAATCATTTTGTCCAATAGAGCATCTTGCCTTTTGGCTTAGTTATAACACAAAGAAAGGCAGTGCTAGGAGGCCAGCATAAGGCTTCACACAAGCAAGTCATGCTCTTGTACTGACAAAGACTCCCATTTCATTTTTAAGTATGATTATTAACATACAAAGGGAGGCGATATTGCTGAAAAAAATATGAACTTCCAGTTTCATTTTCTGTGCAAGCAGTCATAGACAGTTTCCTTTGGCTCCCAAATTTCATGTTTTTGCTTTGTATTTTTTATATTGTCTTCAGAATATTCATTGCTCCATTGTGGATGAAAAAAGACATGTCTAAGCCAAATTAAAAGAGATCATCCCTGATATGGAGGGATGAGGATACATCAGAAAAGACAAATTTTAAGAAATATTCAAAACAGGAATTGAGCTACTAAAGATTACTTACAATAAAATCTCACGTATGTTCCCAGAAATATAAATGAGCCAGTGTTAGAATCAGACTCAAGTAGTTTTGAAGCAAAGGGAACATTACTCTCATCCCTAAAAGGAATGTGAGCTAATAACAACGGCCTCATCCATGGATTAATCTCAAGCTATCCTAAATGAGACTCTGCACTAATCTTTCCTACTAAATGACTATAAATATATTCTCCTATTCACAATAGAATATCCATTAGTCATACATTTTAAAGAATAGTATAAACAGATTTATAAGGTGAAGTGAAAAAAGCTCCTTAGAGTGGGAGGGGCTCCAGAAGAAGAATAACACCCACTCCTACATGTTTGACAGTTGCAATTACAATTTGTTCAAATAAGAATAAATTTATTTTTAAAATTTTGTCAGAGAAAAATATTAAAGATAAATTCTATTTTCCAGCTAGGAAATGAAGGTTAGATTTATATAACAATATATAAACATCTATTAGTAATAAATTGAGATTTATATGTCATATATTATTTAAAACATATGTATGAAATGAACATAGAATTGAAATACAGCCTTAGAAACCAAACTTCATTTCATTATTTATTTTATTTTAATCTTAAAAATCATATATTGAAATTAATTTGGAAGAGGGTGGCACATGTCTCTATTTGCAGTACTTGGGAGGCAGAGACAGAAAGATCTTTGAGTTCGAGACAAGTCTGAACTACAGAGTGATTTCCAGGACAAACAGGCTACACAGAGAAACCTTGTTTTAAAAACAAGACAAAACAAAACAAAAAAACAAAAAACAAACAAAGGAATGTCTTCCAAAATTAACTTTGCCAGTCAAAAGGGTATCTAATACTAAAAGAAAATAAACATCTCAAACTGGTTTATATCAAGATTGTACTGCCCAAAGATAATATGAAATTTAAACCTTTGTGGCTGGCCTTTATGGGCTCCCCTGAGAAAAACTAAACGAGGTTGAACCCACACATCTTTCTGAGTGGAGACTGTCACTGCTACACTTTGTGACTGGAGACAAAAGAACAATATGGTTTGAATGAAGCTGACTAGGAGCTCTGCAATAACTGAAAGAACTGCAATTGGTACTTGAAGAACTGAGACAAAGTTTTGTTAGACAGGAACATTGTTTTGTGCCTCATAAATTCAACCTTGACATATTTCATTAGAATTTTTCTAATCACTAAAAATGAGTATTTATTTACTCCTGATTACACATTGTATAGCCTCCTGTAAAACTAATCTAAGAGTTGAGCAGCATTTCCTGAAGATGAAAACTAAGATTCCTTTTTCCCTATAAACCTCATCTTTCTTTCTTTCTTTCTTTCTTTCTTTCTTTCTTTCTTTCTTTCTTTCTTTCTTTCTTTCTTTCTTAACATACAAAAAAGATGTGATTAATTTTATTAGTAAAATATGCTAACTATTTATAAATGTATAAATATGATTATATGGTTTTCTCCATCAACTTGATGTGTTGGTTAAAAAGATGTTCTTCTATGGGATTGGAACATCTGTTTACAATTTGTAAGTCTGATTATTAGGAACCTCATCTGGCTACACTGAGAAAATAACAACTAAATATGAGAAATCCATTGCATGTGATAACTAGAAAAACATTAGTGCTGATTAACGCTATACAAACCACGTGATTAATATTTTACCTATGTTAAAAACAGTTTTTGAGATTTGATATCCATAATTAATCTCTTTCAATTCTTTTTTAATAATGTTATATATATGTATATAAATATTATTTTATTTTATAAAGATAAGTCATCAGGGCAAAATTCCGTTATAAAAGAAAAGTAATTAAGCTTTTGGATAAAAAATACAATGATGTAAGAGATTATAGTAATTATCTGATTTTCATAAAAGCTTAGTGAAGGAATAAAGTGCTTAGTGCTCATAATTCAAAAATTACATGATAAATTTGGACAAAGAAAGATTTACAGAAATCATCTCTTTACTCTTAATCTAGTAACAAACAAATCTTCCTCTTCCATGTTTTAAACAAGCAAACAAACAAACTAATAAACAAACAAGCAAATCACATATGTAAAACTCACTGTCTAGTCCAAGTTTATAAGATAGAAACCTAAGAGAGTTTTAACCTACCCATTTTAACATGGCAAAGAAAGTATGGATTTTTTTCTTTTCGAAATCTGAATTTCAATTAAATGTTAGCTCCTAAATTTCCCAACCTATAGTAGACATTTCAATCAATGTCTTATTATCATTTGAAAATTGTCATAGGAAAGAAAATGGTTACCAAAATAATGAATATTTTAAATTCATGTCATCCTATAAATAACAAAAAATTAAATTGTAACAAATCAAGAAACAAACAAACCTTCTTCAATTGTCTTTAAATTTTTGTTATATAATCGCAGGCAAATTTATTGTACAAATAAGTCAAGCATCTTTTATGAAGGAAATCTCACTTCACTCAAAGCTATTTATCTATATATAGTGAAAATAAAAATGCCGACTCCTTCCCAAGACTCACATAAAGGATTATGATATTTGGTCCAAGATTACTTTCCAACACGACATAATGTTTTATTCATTCAGTGAAAATTGGTGAACCCTTTGACTTATAATTATTCACTTTCTCAGTCACATATTCTAAAGAATACATTCTAAAGATATTTAACATACTTTTACCAATCATATTATTTGAAAATGCCTCGAAAAATTGTTAATTTTAGGAAAATAGAAGGAAAAATAAACACATTTGGCTACAGAGTACATTTAGAGAGTTTATTCAATCTTAAAATAAACCTGGTTCTATCTTAAGAAAAAAATTGCCTCTGTTAAGAGAAATAAGCAAAGTGAGTACATTTTTAAATATAGTTAAACTACTTTAAAAACATACATGTACCTATTTTTATTTTATTTTACTTTTTCTAAAATACTAATAATATGCAACCTCCATCCTAAATTCATCTAATATACCTTTAATTTACATTCATAATATTAATGAGGCACCCAAAGGAAATCAAACCATGAATAAAATGTATTTCACCTTCTTTAGAAGCAACCAAACACTTGAAATAAATATTTTTATTACCAAGCAAAAGGGACTTGCTTTATTAATTTGAACTGTATTCACATTTTTTTCTGAATTCAGAACTAAATTTCAGTTAATACAACAGAAGGACATCTGTTCATCCACATTTCTCACTACATTCTTAGTGTTTAATTATACTACCATTTTAAAATCAAAAACGCACAGTGAGGCTATGCCATGGATCAACATAAAAGTATAGAAAATCTTTCTATGTGTTGAAAATTGCATTCAGACTTCTCAACAATATGAAGTTTTTCCAGAAAAACTCAACAGTATGTGCCAGTTGAATGAATGAGTGGAAAGTAAGCAAATGAATCAGAGAGAGGCAGAATTTGAGATAGGAATCCTAACCTTACTATCATACAAATTTTACAATGAATCATCACGATATACCAAACTGCAAAATAAGTGCAAAGAAACACAGAATGTTTGCCAAGTTTAACAGGATAAGATACAATGGAAACCCCTTGAAAGTAAAAAGAAGCCATGGTCTTTTATTTTCAACAGCAAAGTCTATAGTATTATGTTATTTGAAACAGAAAACAAACTAATACACTTTGTGATACAGGCAAGTGACTGTTTCCAAAAATCCTATCTTCATAAATCAATCACTTGTAGTGACAGAATATTAGGATGTACTTATTCCCTTATTCCCAAGATTTGGTTTAATTCCCCCATTGAATATGAGTGGAACTGTAGATGCTCATTAAACTGATATTTGTGTAAATTAGACAGCTATCTATTGATTAGATTCACTATAATCAGATGAGCCTCCATGCCCTCCTCCAAGTTTTATATATATATAGTACTAGATGGATTTCATACAAGCAAAATGCTTCCTAATTTGCTCTGAATCATGAGGCAAAGAATAGCAGCAGCCCCAATCTCGACCTCAGTCCTACAACCAATGCTGTGGAGTTCAGATAAAAACTAGACATAGGTTCTTATCTAAAGATCATAATCAAAGAATCATCCCACGCTAGGCTAAATTTCTGATCTACAAAACAATGAGTGACTTCATGTTTGAAGCTGTTAAACTAGTAACAATTTGTTTCATAGAAAAATAAAACAAAAACTTGCAGAAAAAATTCTGTTTAATTACTTAAATTATTAATTTAATATTTTTACAGGAAAATCAAATAATATATTTTGAAGTTCAAATGATTTCTTCAAGTACTGTGACAGAATTATATGGTATGTTCAAGTAAGCAAGAGCAATGATAATAGCTTATATTGTTTGGAGTGGTCACTTAGACACTCTGAACAACTGGTACTAACCTGGAAGCTTCCTACCTGATGACTAGTTTTCACAGCATTGAAGGTGCTATGAAGACTCTTGAGGTAGAAATGCTATCAATGGTCATTCCCAACTGTAAATCCTGTGGATTATGATAACAACTAGCTTATCAAGTTCAATGGTTAATAGTGGCACAAATGCCTTGGGTTTGCCAACTATCTGATTGGATTTAAGGTCCTTCCAATAGGAGGGAACTCATGTCTGGTGCTGAAAACTGAGCAAAGAACTCTCAGAGGAATAAGTTATTAGCTCTATGGGAAAACCAACTAAAATTATTTTGCTAAGTTGATACTGTATTTCCCTGCCTTCTAAATCCTTATCCTTAGACCCCATAAACTAGTGCAATCCTCATCATTCATAAAAGCTACTTCTTAGTGAAGTAGACAAAAGTTTTTAGAGAATCATAGAGGATCAAATTTTAGAAAGTGAGCAATTTAGGAGGGATCAGCCTTTCATGAGTCATCTATATCATACTCCCACTGGACTGACAGCTGTGGAAAGATCATGGAAGATGAGACAGAAAGACTGTAAGAATTGTCATTAATCAGTGTTCATTTGATTTTATTAAGAACTGAAGGTAAATAAGTTTTGATACTCAAGTATGATTTAGTAAAAGCATCATTCTAATAATAAAACCCACTTAGACAGAAGGATAGAGAGATGTAAATAACTTGTTGGCATGTCTGGTATGGAAATATACCCAAGATAACATCAGAAATAAATTCAGCAATTTATCTGTAACTTTCAGTCATCATTTCTCATCAATGCATTCTTGTTTGTAATAACTTGTTGGCAATTTTCTAAGGCTTTTCTAAGTGTTCCATGATAAAATTCCTCTCATTAAACTATTTCGAAATTCCTATAGATAGTTTGTTCTTTTTCTATGTGAAGAACACATTCATATTAATGACACAATCATAGAGAAATGCTTATCACATAAGTAAATATAGATACAGTTCCGATATCACAAATGAAGGAGCCCAGCAATGGTGGTGTTTCCACTTACTCTAGACCTACTGCTTTTTACCACATTAACAAGTAATCAAAACTAAGTTTTCAAGCTCCAAGCATTTGTCCACAACTTGGCATTAAATATCGAATCTTACTTTGTTATTCAGACATACTCATCTCAAAAATGACTCTTTAGTTAGGAAAAGAATAATTTTAATCTTGTCTGTATAGAAAAAAAATAGTGTATCGTGACACAAATGCCAGCTTTGGCTATGACCTGCCAGCTTTGGCTAAGAAAGTTAACAGTGATTTTGCTTTGTCAAGTTCCTTAAACTATCTTTAAATATGAATTCACTGCCTAGTTCTTAAATCATTCTAGCTCTACAAGGTTAAGAAGGTATACAGAAAATTGACTAGGAAACCACCAGGCTGCATTTGAACCCTATGTAGACAGGTAGTATAGGGGGCATTGTGATGCCACTGTTACCTTGCTCTGATACCATCACCAAACCCATTTCATCTTCTTTGAAACAGTTTGAATCATATATCCCTGAGCCTTAACAGAAGGCTCATTATTATGTATGCAAATTTAAAATAAACATTTGTTTATACAAAGTTTTTTGAAATATATTAAATGTACATTTTCTTCTTGTCTTTTGAAACAGGAAATTCTAGGGAAAGGCTAGGTTAGAAAGCAGCTAAAATGAAAGTAGGTAAGTTAATCAATATTATATTTTTTTCTAAGAAGCTCATATAAGCATAGACTGTGTGATAATATTCTGGTACAGACTGTATCTTACAGTCTTGAGCTTGTATCTCACTGATATCAAAAGATAAGTTTGAAAACATAAAAATTTGTAAATTAACTATCATTTTTAAGTGCTAAGTACCAAACGAAAAAAAAGATCAAAATAACAAGATTACATAATGCAAATTCTGTGGGTAAGTTTTATTATTAAATATGGTATTCAGAGTAGACCTCATAAAGATAACATTTAGCCATTTTAAATTTTAAAACATATTTTCCCATTTTTACATATATAAACATATACCCTAAGAACTACATGTTTTTCTCATTCCATGCCTTAAAAATGTTAAGAGATCCTCGTACTAAAATCTCTACTAGTGCTTTAAGACTCCTTTTACTCGGGCCTGTGAGAGAGTTCAGTGGGGGCCTGATGACCTGAGGCTGGTCCCCAGGACCCATATGTTGGAAGGAGAGGAGCAAATTCTGCAAGTTGTCCTCAGGTCTAATATGTGACATGGCATACCCCTAACACATCATAATAAGTAAGACATATAAACAGAAATGAATGAATGTAAAAAAAAAAATAAGATCTGAAACCCTACTAGCCAGTATGAGGCCAAATAAGAAAGCCACACCATTTGTAATTACAATTGTAATGATATTCACAGAAAGCATGAAGGCAAATCTGTTTTCCATTCTCCAAAAATGCTGGAGTAGGGTGTTCTTTATCAAATAAATGTGATTTGCTCACATATCACATATACAGATTCTCATAGTACCAAAAAAACCTAATCCATATGTCGTAGGGTTCACATTCCTGTGAACTCACAAAAATGGAGAGAGCACTGTGGTCAAATTATGAGAACTGGATATGTTATGAGGAAGCATGAAATAGGGAACAAGAGAAATAATATTTGAGATGAATTTGCACAAGTGAACAGGATATAAGAACGTAGAGGAAGAGAACTCATTAGGAACATGTAGACAGACATAGACTATTAAAAGTGTATACTCACAGAAAGTATTAAATATAGTATCTATGAAGAAATAAAATAAAAAAACTTAAGAGATTCAGAATAATATGATAATTAGAATTTGTGGGGGATAACACTGAAGGTCTGGAATTTCTCAAACAAAGTATTAAGTGTTGACTACAGTAACAAAGATAATAATAGGCATAGAAGATTAATATATAGGAAAAGGAGGAGACGAGAGAATGGGGACATCTTTATCTGGAAGACTTGTCAGGTGGTAAAAGACATTGTTTCAGCAGTGTAAAGATTAGGAACTGGGTGGGTTTCTCATGCTGCCTTTCAGGAGGAAGACACAGGATAGAAGTCAACCCACCCTAGTGCATGGAGGAGATGAAGTGCCAGTGTAAATGTCAAAGGGAATGTTCCCTAGGCAGTGCAATTTGTGAAGCTGGAGGCAAAGGATTTTAGGAATATGAAAATGAGGTTTTCAATAGTTAATAACGTTGTGTCTCTAGCCAGTGCTGCCAGCACTTATGCCAAAAGAGTAAGTAGTGATTCTGTTATTGCAGACATGCTCTGAAGTCATGATTCGTTCTATTTTAACTAATTCCAAAATATTATTGAAGGTCACTGTATGTCAGGGAAATACACCATAAACAAGTTGGGTCACACTGTCTCTGTGAAGATTTTTTAGAGAGAAGTGACTTGCTCAACATTGTAAAAGGGGCCAATAAACTGCAGGACTAGATTCGAATCCAGTTTAAGTTCAAGGTTCTGAGTCTTCAAGCATCATCCTATATTATCTGAGAGGATATCTATGAGAATCTAAACTACTCAATATAACAGTAAATGACCATGAGGGAACGACAGAGGCTGTACAAGATAAGCCTCTACAAGATGAACAGAGCACAGTCTGAAGCTATTTTTTTCTTCTTCTTCTGTTAGACTTTGTATGTATACACTGCATTCTGAACAATGTAACATCTAATTAAAAAAAAAGAAGCTTTCCTTCATCTATTTTGTTTCTGTTTTTAAATATGCATGGTTTTACAGCAAATGGTATAGTAACTAAAGAAAATCTGTTTTTCCATAATGGTAAAACATTTCAGAAACATATCTTTATGTCAGCATCTCTCAATGAGTATTTTCCAGCAAATGAATTCTGCCAAATCAAATTTTACAATGTAATATATTTGGTTAAACTATATATCCTTGTTTTAAGACTGCTGATAGCAGTAAGTAACTTATATGAATACAATTCATGTCCCTTAATGTCATTAAACTGGAAACATTTTCAAACTTTGTTAATCCAGAAGCATGGGTGGTTTTTTTCATATCCCTAAGACTAATGTGTCAATAAAGTATATCTTCAAAAAAAGATAAAAAGGGTTATAACATATTCACCAATCAGGCACTATCTTATTGTCTTTAGAATATTGGAAAACAATATGTACATTGAATTTCATTATCACACAAATATTGGCTTTAAGTAGCTTTGTGTCTGATGAGTAAGTTAAACTTTGAAATAGAGAATTTCTTTAAAAAAATCATAGTTAAGTTGATGCTGTTCTCTTCAGTGTTGTAAGTCCATTATATGGGACTCAGATGATATTGGTTGACAAATTTACACAGCCAATTTTGTATAAATGCAATTTTATGAAGGATGTTATTTTTATTATACTCATGCATGGTTTTATGTGAATTAAACATTAAATATTACCTCTTAGATAATCAACATTGGAAGACCAGTGTCATGAACACTGAGAAAACAGTCAAAATTATTAACAAGCATTCTTTATGCCTACATGGTATAAAGATATATTTTTTTTACAAATTTCTAAGCCTGCATTTTGATAGAGTTATTCAAATAAAGCACTCCTATTTTAGCAGACACAAAATAAAACTGCTAAGGTATCACTTGGAGGCAATAAAGGAAGTATGGATGCAAGAGGTTAAAAACATTGTCCCACAAGTAGACTTGTGATAGTAAGCTGAACCTAAGCAAAAGTATAAAAGTTATTTGAAATAGTTAAAAATACTCTAAATGAATATAAACATAACTTCAAAATTTAAAAGGAAAACCTGTGTGTTTGTTTTGGTTTGTTTGTTTGTATCATTATTAGTAGTATATTATCATGGTTGTTATTATTTCAGATGTCTGTTAGTATGCTCATGAGAGAAAGAAAGAGTGTGGATTTGGACCATGGGACAGCATCTGGGAGAGTTGAGACCATAACAGAATATACTTAGGAAGAAATCTATTTTCAGTTTAAAAAAGAATAATCTTTATAGTCATACTAATCTATGACTTCCATTAACTACAAACATTAATATAACTACTAGTGTGCAAAAGACTAGAAGGGCCTTAAATAAAAATCTGTTCTTTCTGTGACTCCCTAAATTGGTTAATTAAAAAGGCATGTCTTCTCACAGTTCACTCTGGTACTTTCTCATAACATGCAAAAATACAACACTGGATGGAACGTGAGAATTCTTATGGAAGAATAAGAGGAAGACTTGTAGCCTCTAAGATAATAGGAACTAAACAGGAAGACCAACAGAATCAACTAACCTGGACTTTTGGGGCTCTCAGAGTGTGAACCACCAGCCAAAGAACAAACACAGGCTGGACCTAGGCCTCCTCACTCATGTAGCAAATGTGTAGCTTAGCCTTCATGTGTGTCCCAAACAACTGGAATGGGGTGTGGGGTGGGGTTATCCCAAAAGCAGTTGCCTGTATGTGGGATATGTTCTTCTAGCTGGGATGCCTTATCTGGTCTCAGGTGGAGAGGAAGCTCCTGGCCTTGCAGAGATTTGATGTACCAGGGTGGGGTGTACACAGTGGGCCCCACGTGCTCAAAGGAGAAGGGAAAGGGAGAAGAGGAAAGGATTGTGGGAGGGGGTAACTGGAAGGTGGCCAGTCAGCAAGATATAAAGTGAATAAGTAAAAAAATAAAATTATATAATTAACAAAAATACAACAGAGAAAAAAATTAAGTTTCATATAAATCCCTAGGCAAAGCTCAGCTACAGTTATTCTCATGGGCAATCAGTTCCATGTACAGGTCACTTCTTGCTTCCTTTTGCTAGCTTTGGTTTGCTAACCCTACCACTACAACTTACTTCTCAATGTTGAGAAGGCACACATGATTCAGCATTCTATATATTAATATTCTATATACTTGTAGTATATATCAGCACTGCAAGGCCCTGACTTCTTATTACTCTGCAATTTCTCAGGCTTATGCTTGCAGCAAGCAGGCAGTCATAAAGGTAGAAACCTATTTCTGTGGTACAAAGAGTACGCTAGCTCCTTGCAATTAATGCATCAGTTCTACAAACATGGTGTTCCTCACATTTTACCCAAACCCACTATATCCATACTGTCACTCTTACCCTACTTTTTATGGGGGTTGGTGGAGGAAACTGATTCAAAAATGATTCTCATGCCTGGTACTATAAATAATAGCATTCATATTATCTGACCCTAGGTAGATTACCAGCTACAAGATTTAGAAAGTCAAATTCAAGTCCAGGAAATACCCTATAACTATACTTTTTGGCTAAGATTTACATGCTACTTAATATATTTAAATGCCAAAATTAATCTTATAAAAAATAAGTAGTGAAACTGTAAAATATTCTTAAAATTGGGAAACCATGATCAAATTTTTTTGTATGAAAAAAACTACTTTCAATAAGAAAAACTAAAGAAACTAGAAAAGTAAACTGATTTAATGGAAGAATATAATATGATTAAAGTGTCTCCATGAATCAAGTGAAAGTAATCTATGCATTTGAATAAATGGATCTAAACCATTCATCTTCTATATACTAAAAAAAAAATCACAAATTAAAAGCTATCTAATATAAGAAGAAACCATAGATGTTTAGAAAGAAATAAAAACAGAAACTTTTATAAACAAATTCAAGCAGGTCTTTTCATAAAATATGTAATGTTTAAATATTTAAAAGATCTAATTATATACAAACCAAAAACTAGTATGTGGATTAAAATCTCATAAAGATTATTAATAACAAATTATACACTTTGAAAAATATCATTTTAGATGCATTAATAAGGAATCAGGCTATGTAAAGTATAAAACTATGCACAAATATTTTCCAAAAATAGCATATATATATATATATATAAGCAGTTTATAAACAAATATTTGCAGATGATAATAAAAGTAACTTATTCTCCAGAATTGTCATCTCAAAAACTTACTGCTGAAAGAAACTCACACTTCCTAGTTCTGTCTGAACTCTGGCTGGCTGGTTCAACTCAGATGTTCTGGCTCAAACTCCTCTCCAAACTGACTGAATCTGGCTTCTCTTGGCTTCTCACTGAATTGTTCTGCTTGGCCTCAAACTAACTCTGGCAATTTGTTCTAACATTCTGGCTCCCTTTTACTCTCTGTCGTCAATTGCCTCTACAAAAACTCACAACTGAACTGAACTGTAATGCACTACAGTCAGTCAACTGAAATGTACTTAACTCCACTCAATTGACTCAACTCCCAAACTCACACATACACATACACTCTCTCCCTGTGCTGCTTTTAAGTAGTTTCACATGAGAGTTGGCCATATCATATCTCTGACTCATTTTGTAAAATATTTCACTTTGCCTCTTAATTAAACTCATTGTTTTGGATTAAAGGTGTGTACTAAGTGTACTAATCCTTCCAGCCAGAAGGATTGAAAGTATGTGGAATGTCTGTATTCCAGCTGGATCATAGAGACCTAGGTCTATGGATGTGGTCCCTTGAGAGAGCAGCCATGTTGCTGGGTTATAATTCTTCTACTAATGATAAACTCATGATATTGATATACTTTACATGCAGAGAGTAGCAAGTTATATTTACATAGACACTAAATAACTGCCTACTTTATTAAAAAATATATTAATTGTATTGTTCAGATAATTGGAGTAAACTTTATATTATGCATGACAGGAACCTGGCATGGTTGTCCCCTGAGAGGTTCTACCAGCAGCTGAACAAGACAGATGCAGATACTTACAGTCAAACATTAAACAGAGGTCAGAAACCCCTATGGAAGGGTCAGGAGAAGGATTGAAGGAACTGAAAGGGATGAACACCCCATAAGAAGCCCAACAGTGTCAACTAACATGGACCCTTGGGAGCTCCCAGAACCTGAGACACCAACCAAAGAGCATATACAGGCAGGTCTGAGACCCCTTGCCCATATGTAGCAGTGGACTCCACTGTCTGGCCTCAGTGAGAGAGGAGGCTTGATAGCCCAGGGCAGTGGGAAAACAGGGCACTCTCTCAGAGGCTAAAGGGAGAGGGAGGGGGAAGAACTCTGTGAGGGGGGACCCAGTGTGAGTGCAATATTTGAGATAAGATGTAAATAAATAGAATAATTATAATACATAATATATATACATATACATATATATATATATACATATATATGTATACACACACACACACACACACACACACACACATATATATATATATATATATATATATATATATATATATATATATATATATAATGAATAGCCACCAATAAAAGAAACTACAAGTATACTGAATGGATAATGATGTGGATGCATAAGTCAAGTAAACCTTTTGCTCCCCAACTTGCTTTTCATCCTGGTGTTTATTACAGCAATAGAACACTTGACTTTTCACCTATAACTCGTAACTAGTAACCTATGCTTCTGATCCCAGTCCTCAAAGCCCACTACATCCTTATAAACACAACCAGATAACACTGCCATACTGTCCTATGGAAAACAAGGTTAAGTATCTCCTCATATTTACAAATTCGTAGGACTTAAAATCCTAGTAATTACCAGCTGATGTATGAGCAAGAGTGCATAGAACAAATGGTGTTTTTCTCTAGTTCCATGAGTTATTTAAACAAATAAAGTCAATATTGACTTAACTCCTAAAGTAAATCTTTCTTGTTTGATAACTGAATCTCTCTCTCATTTTAATTTCCAAAGTAAGGCTTAAATGACCACATAAATTATAGAGAAAGAAGTATGTAGCACAATGTCTTTTCTATTCAAACACCTGCTCCATGAGAATAATGAAGAAAGGTGGCGTGGCTGACATCAGCTTTCATTTCAAACAATTTCTACACAACATTTTCATTGGACCACACTTACATTCATCTTATATTCAAAGTATAAAAAATAAAAGAAATCTAGTAAGAAAAGAAATACTAACTGCAAGCAACAATTTTATAAAATGCTAAACTTCCGGATGGATAAATATTGTTTTCAACGATGCTCAAAGTTCAGAGAATCAATGTAGGAAAGAACTCCCTGTGAGCTATGTTTCCTCAGTCTCCTTTGTGAGAATTCATTATTTTATTTGTGTTTAGTTGAAAGGACATAAAAAGAAGCTGTTTTAACAAATTTTCAAATAATTAATTGTTCTGGTTGAAGCAAAAAAAAAAAATTCCAAGTAGGAGTGGTGGAGGGGCTATCTGTTTCCATATCTCCCAATATAATTTAATCCTCCATGATTCTTATTCTTAATTTACTACAAGCAAGTTTTCCTTGGAAAATATTCAAGATATAAGTGTGTATATATACAATTCTGCTTATTTAGAACAAAATGATAACCTCCATCACCAGTAAGAGCACAATGTATATAATGAAATATAAATTCACAGAATTGAGTCATGAATATTCATTTAGATGATATTAAAGGTGTTTAATGACAGAGGAAGTGTTACATGCTCACTGGAGTACAGAAATACCATGCAGACTGGAATAATAACTGTTTTTAAATGCATTAGAAATGAGGATTAGTAGGGAAAATTGATTTCTTAATAGTTGTTTGAATAAAACATCTCAATTTTAAATCCATATTTGACTATTTTAAATAAATATCATCCAAGAAAAATTCAAATTTATCCTAAAATGAAATATGTTTAACATTTATAACCACATTGTAAACATTGTTGTTATAAAAATCACATAAGTGATCTCTCACTATATGAAAAATTTTCAAGACTGCAGAACTCTACCATGGGAGCTGATCTGTAGTTATTTACCTTTTAATTTCTTCTTCATGTTTGCACCCATAGACATACTTTTAAATCCTTTTTAGAAGTGTTGCATATGCTTTTTACAGTATTAAGTAATGGTGATTAAAGTAAAAGAAAGACACTATACATTTCCAAGCTCATTTGTCCCATTTCCAGTAGGGCAGCTGTAAGTGATGCAGAATGCAGAAGCCACCAGAGCTAACGAAGAAGGAACTGAAGGGATATGTCTCAGCACTGGATCTCAATCAGCTCAAATGGTTCATCTGTTGCTTAGTGACAAATACATGCTAACTAGTTCTACACCATTTAGGCCATGAAAAATCATCTCACGAAGAAAGCAAAATTATGGCTCCAGGACATCTCGCCCAGCATTAAAAAAATATATATTCATGCTAAGTCTTATTTTCATGGTAAAAAGTTACTTCAGAAAAGAGTGACAAAAACAAAAATAAATACCCACAGTAGGTAATGCTGGCATCTTTTGCATTTGAACTAAATGAGAATTCTTAAAATTCAGGATGGAAAGCCATTGCCAGCTGGGCTGTTTTCTCATCACCCTTCCAGATTCATTAGCTGCAGTCTTCTCAGAAAGCTGTACTGCCACTTTTAAAACTTCTTCCAAGACAAGTCACATCTCGTGTGGACAAAAATTAAGCCTAAAAGAACTGTCTCTTACTACTAGAGGTTAATTGATTATTGCACCATTTGTACAAATTAGTCATTACACAGTTAAATACAGTAAAGCTCAGGTTAGACACTGGATGTACCCCAGGGACCATCAGAAGCCTTTGGTACTCAAAGTTACAGTGATGGAAAATATGCTAGGGAGACAGGAAGTGTCCTTAGAGATACCTTCCTCTGGGTAAGGGGAGGGGGCTGTTGTCTCTAATTCTCAACACAGGACAAACTACACAGGATCCCCTTTCAACACCAGAAGAACAAAGGCAAAAGGATCTGGGGCAGGAAGACAATACAAGGCCTCTAGGAAAAGCATCTGCCTTATGGACTCTGCCTTAGGGACTCAGATAAGAGAAACAGGGACTTCCAGCAGAGTTAAACATGCTAGAAAATATACAGAAGCCATGGACTTTACATTAAGGAATAACTTTTCTTTGTACCTTAGGAATAAGTGTTAATTTCTTGAGAATACACTTCCTAAACTAATAGTACAATAACACTGAATCACAGGGAGGAAAAAATCATAGAGACTAAATAAAGATTAGAGCTATGTATTTTCCCAATGAAAAACATAAGGAAAACACAGTATGAAGAGTAGGATCATGGTGTAAATTAAGCCTAAAATATTTAAAACTTTACTGCCTATTATTATACATGACATATGTATATAAGATTATGTATGTGCTGGAGATGCACATCATATATATATAATATTTATGTATATATATACATATGAAAATGCTTAAACACACACACACACACACACACACACACACAAAACAAACACAATGTACCATCCTCCTTTTAAGCTAATTCATGTGTAATTCCTCTGAAGTTCAGAGACAATAATAACTTAACATAAAATAAATCAACTGACTTTTACTCACTTCCTTAATACTAGACTAGCCAATAGGCTTTACTGACCGCAGAGTAAGACCTTATGCCAACTGAGTGACCTCTTTACCAAGGTCAAGGTCAATCACACTAGTGACTTTTGCCTTATCAAATTTTCTTTTCCTCTGAAATACGGTTTTCTAAAGTCAAGGAAATTATTGCAGAGCACAATCTCCTGAAAAGAGACAGACATTCTATATCCTACTGGGTCATATTTAAAATGGGATCGTATTAAAATTAACTAAAAATTTTAGAAAATTTAAATCTTCAAATTATACAATAATTAAAGTCCCACACATGCTGGTTAATTCTATAATTTATTCAAGTAATGTCCTTTCCAATCTATGACTTTAGAGGCAAAATTAACCAACATAGAGACTATGAAAGATTTCCCAGGAAAATTTACTGACTGCACTCAAGGGACTCTCAAGTTATTATTCCAAACTCTGACAGAGTGTTCACAATAATGAAGGGTCAAATGTTATATATGTGCACTAACATATAAACGAATAGCATTTGCATATATATGCAGTATTGTGTGTATAAGCAAGAATCCTTCCCTTGAACTATACACATGTTTATGTTAATAAAATATGAAAATTACAGTTTTGTTTTCCGTAGTGCTGTTTGCTTTACAGCTATTTCCATAAATGCAATGTGTTGACACCATAAGGATCCTCATTAAAGGGTACGGTTTTTTTTAACAGCTTAAATAAATGCAGCTGTACTAGGAAAAAAAATTACCCTCATGATGAATTGCACACACAAAATCCTAAACTACCCTTCTGAAGCAATGAAGAAATTAAGTTTTGTTTTGTGTTTTACATTTACACTAAAAGTATTTGTGACAATAAGAGTGGGTGTTGTCTAAAGTCTTTCATTTACCTGAGATATGGAAAGAGTTGGAGCCAGGGTACCTGGCTCTGGGAGTATGTGTAGGGTGGAATAAAGAGAAGGGGAATTAAAGGGAACATTATTTTAATTAAATTTATTTTTAAAAAGTAGTGCACAAATGATAAATGGATTCTATAAGTTCTGCCCAGTCCTCCTCAGCATTGCCTGAGATCAGAAACAGTGAACTAAAAGAGCACTTAAGTAGTTTTGATTTGTGTAAAAGTAGTTATTCTATCAAAGTATATATTAAGTTGATTTTACTTATCTAATATAGTAGTGATCATTTAACATTTGAGATCCCTATATCTAACTATTATAATAGCCTTAGTATAACACTAATGCGTATCCACTGGTTTTTTTGTTTAATTTAATTTAATTTTTTACTTATTCACTTTACATCCCTTTCATGGCCCACCTCCTGGCCATCCCTTCCACAATCTTTTATGTTATCAGATATAGTCACAAACTATATTTTGGTTATTTCCATTTTGGAGACAGTGTTCTTGATATCTCTTTAGAGTGTCTCCTCATTAACCACAGAAATACATTTGCCTTGCACAGCCCAAGAATACTCTGTGATATCAACCAACACACATATAGAAAATCTAAAAATATCATATGTAAACTACTAATTTCATCAGGTGATATTCTTAACCCACACAAAGTTTTTAATTCATATTGTGTATGATTATAGTCAACTAAAGATTTTTTGTTTTGTTTTGTTTTGTTTTTTGAAAAATGTATCAGAGACCATGGCAAGGTAGCACATGCCCGGGAGAAAGAAGCAAGTTCCATGCCAGCCCGGGCTACAGAGTAATACCTTGAATCAAAAGTAAAATAAAAGTCAACTTAAACAATAAGCCATAATAAAGACAGAAGAGAGATTATTAAAAATAAGAACTAAGTATTACAACTTTTCAGTGAGCTTTCTATATGAAAAATGAAGAGCCTTCCAAGCTCTGTTCTATAATTCATGAACGAATCGGATCAATGTAATTTTAATTTTTCAACATACTCCATCTGTTACTTCTAGTGTAATAACCCACAAAACACAAAGAACAAGAATTCAAAATAACACATGGATGAAATAATTTTACCTCCTCTAACCCATCAAGATTCATTTATTTCCTTCGGTAGAAGCATACTTCATTGCTCAGAAATTCGAATCCCCAAACATTCAAAGTAAACTGCTATAGATTTTCATTCATTTGTAAATAAGGTATTGCTTACCTCAGTCAGGTGGGGTGTTGGGTTAAATCCACAGAGATTGCAGACTTGATTCTTGCATTCTGTGCAGGTGTTGAAGTTGGGAGGATCCTGAGACCCTATGTTGAGTTCAGTTCTGCAGAGAGGACAGGCTGGTTTGGCTTTGGTGGTCTTGTCTGGCTTATGGGTGAGGACATCCTTTTCGGGCTCTGTAGGTGGAAGTTTACTGACCTTCCCAGCTGGGAACTTCTTGTCTTTCTCTGTCTTCTTCGCTGTTGATTGCTCAGATTTGGACTCTAAGTTTTCGACCGCTGGGGCTTTTGTTTCCTTCTTCACAGCAGTGGTCTTGGCAGGTGCTGGTGGGAGCTGACCCGTGGACTTGGGTGGTCCCTGAGCAGCAGGCGTCTGTGACGGGGTAGGGACTTGCTTTGATGGGGCAGCTGGCCCAGTCTGTGGCTGAGGTGCTTGCTGGCCTGCTGTGGAAATTAAGTTTGATGCTTGGCTAAAGATGGATGCTCCGAACCCGAATAGTTTCCCAGTCACAGTTTCTTGAGGAGTTGTGGGCTGTGATTTGGGGGCATCAGTGATACCACCCAGATTCAAACTGAAACGTCTTGACTGCTCCTGAGGCCTCAGGGGCTGCTGTGATGGGGGTGCGACTTGACCAGGGGTAGGTCGTGTGCCAGAGGGTGTCGGTGATCCTTTTGGCACTGGCTTTGGATCTGGTTTAGGGATCACCTTGGTTTGTGCTTTCTTAGGCTCCTCCTTCTTCTGAATTGGATCCTTGCTCTCAGAACTGGGGCCAGGATGTGAGATAATTTTTGAGTCTGATGCAGGCCTGGGCATGGCTTTAGAATCAAGTGGGGTAATTTTTTCTCCTGTTGGTGGGAAACTCTGTGAAGGTTTGGTGGTGTCTGTTTTCAAAGGAGGGGTTGTTTTCACTTGAGCCTGTGACTGGGCTTGAGAGCTCAGAATATCAGGCTTTGTTGTTGCGGCTGATGAAGATTGGGTGTCTGTGCGTGTCTCTGTCGTCTTGGGTTGCTTTGGTTCAACATCTGCAACAGGGGCCTTGGCTTGTTCAGATGAGGGTGCAGAAGGCTCCTTGGGAGCGGCTGGCTCAGGTAAGGCCTCTGCCACTGGAGGCTGTGGGGCTGTAGCAGGGGTAGGTCCATGAAGGGTTGGCTGTTTCACCAGTGGCGGTGGCTTTTTCGACTCCGGTGGCTTTTTTGACTCCAGCGCTTTGGGGCTGTCCTGTTTGGATGGAGGTTCCTTCTTTGGGGAAGCCGGCTGTGATGGTACAGGCGATTTGCCGGATGTTGCTGTAGGTACTGAGGCAGCCTTCAGGGTTGGCTGCGGTGAGGATGGGATGGCCGCCAGTTCACCTCCTAGAGCTCTTTGCATCTGGCAGTTTAAACAGAGCCACTCTTTGATCTGGAAACAACACATAACCAGAATCACTAAGACAACATTGTAAAACTCCAAAAAAACTGTCTTAAAAGCATGCCTGTTGCGACTATTAAGTCTCATTCCTCCAATACTCAAATATAGTCATTATTTTTGAGCAATACATTAAAACATGCAAAATTTAACTTGCTAGAAGATAATGAACCTCAGAAACTAAAGCATACCACACTGTAAGGAAAATAAACAGGAAAAGCACACAATTTTATTATGCCTTTAATGTTAATTTTGTCATTGCTCATTCACGATTTGTGTAGGAGTGTTAGTTCCAGAAATAAAAGGTAATATATAAAAATATAAATTTTAACTTATTAGATTCCATTAATCTGTTATATGTTTTTTCTGCTGTTGGCTCCTCACCAGGTTTTAGTTGTACAACCCAGAGTAGGCTTGTCAAATTATGAAAATATTACTGATTTCTTAAATTAAGCATTATTTCCACTTTCAGGTCAACGTGCTCACACATCTGAAAATAAAAATTAACCAAGGTAAGCTAAAAAGAGACGACTAAAGCTAACTCTCTGATTGTCACAAATAATATAATTTAGCAAAGAAAAATGTTGCTTCTTTGTAAACTTTATAATGATATTTAGAAGGTAAGCGTTTTAGACAGCAGATAATGCATACAAAGGGGAGACAGAACAAGAGGAAGGCATATAGTTGAGAAACACACACATGTACACGCATACAAAATTACACCTGTGTACCGTAATTTATCGATTGTGAATAATTACAAACTTTATTATAACAATTTATAGGATAATTTAAAAGCATGCCTATCTAACATTTTGTATGATTTTTAAAAAACGTTTCATAGAGAATGTTTTACATATTATCAGCAAAATTTAGAATTTTGATTTCTACCATATTCTAATCCTGTCCATCCAGAGTAACCAGTGCTAAGAGTTTGGCACCAAAACTCTCTGTATATAATACAGCATGGTAAGGGGTAGAAGTATTTGAACCATAGGCAATGTGGGAAAAGTCAATTAGTATGTAATAGTAAAAAGTATTAAGTTGCCAAGTAATATATTCTTCATTTTCAAGCAATTATCTTTTGTAGTGAAATTTAAATCAATTTTTCCTAAGACTATAAAGGCACTGTTTTCTTCTATATTTTTAATTTTGAGACGGGGTATTGCTATGTAATTCACCTTCCTCATTATCCTGAGTACTGGGGTTACAAGTGTGCTCAAACTAAATTGTTTCAAACCATAACTCAATATTAAATGATTTATCCATCTCATAAACATCAAACTCAGGACTGAACAATTCTAAGATGTCTTGTTTCTATTGTAAAAATTAAATTAAAAATGTTAAGTATTCATGATAAGCAGTTAGGGGTTCCTTAAATTTGTTTTCAGTATAAGTGGCAGGCACTTCTCCATTCATTTTTTTTACCTCTAACTTTTAAAACATGGCCTTGGGTGGCCCAAACCTGCCTCAGATTCACTGTCCTGCTGAGGGTCACCTTGAACCCTGAGTAACTTGCTCTGCCTCTGTAGTACCAGGTAACAGGCCTATGTACTGTAGGAGATTAAACCCAGGGCTCCACACACGCTAGGCAAGCTCTATGCAAGCAGCTACATCTGCAGCTATATCTGTATTCTGCATCTTCCCACGCGTCTGAAGCATTTCAAAGAGTAAATAACTTTTGTATAAATCATGCTTGAAATCACAAAAGTAACCAAATAATCACTGCTTCTCTGAATTCTTTGGTGACATCAGGCCTAAGGTCTAAATTACCTTCATTCCATTCCAATACAACTTTACAAAGAAAGACCTCTTTAAATAAGCAGGTTCCCACTACCCAAACTGCCCATTAGAAATGTACTGCTATTTATTTTTTCTCATGTATTTTTCCACATCCTGACTTAATTAGCTCATATTCACATAACCAAACAAAAGAAAATATAATTAGATCTCCAAGTCTTTATAAGTAGTGCATTTGATTTTCACCTAACCTGCAAAATATCTGTTAAGTATGTGATGTATATTCAAGTTAATAAATATAAGTTACATATTTTACAGTTAATTCTGATGCACATCATTCCCTTCTATTATTATTAACAGTTGTTATATCTAACATGGATGTGAAACTGAATCACTATTCCTACCTTCACTCAACTACCAAGCACTTTGAACAGTGCACATGCTTTTGAAAAAGAGAACAAAACTTCCATACTTATTGGTAGCTACAATTCAGTGAGAAGTCAGAAAACACATGGTAAGGTGTAATGTAACACTAAGAGTTCAGAGAGAGAAAGAAGTATCTGACAATACTGTGATGATTCCTTCTTTCCTGCTAGTTTCTGTCTCATGTCTGTACCTGTAGGAATGTTGAGATGATAAACTTGAACTTAGGAGTAAAACTGTAAATTCTTCTGCAGTGTGATCCCTGGAGCTTCATGTCTGTAATTTGTTCTTAAGTGCATCATTTGTCGATTTTAAAATGGTCATACTACCACAGCATAGATAATGTCTAATGTGGATAGTCTTAGGGAAATGCATTTTATAAGGTTAACATTAAGTGACTGATTATAGTTTATAAATGGACATCTACTTAAAAATAGGTGTTAGGGAAAGGGAGATAGGATACATCTGTGACTTGTCCATTCACAGACAACTCTCTTGGTACATCCTTTCACTGAGCACACTGTACTGTCTTATCTGTTATCTCTTCAATGCATTTTCTACTTTTGTAAACAATACATGAGACATTTCATCCTTCTATATTCTGCTTTGCTATTAGAATAAGAGTCAAAATCATTGCTTACAGTTATGATAATACATCTTTTTGTACTTTTAGAATGTTTTCTAGAGAGAGCCTTCTTTTAATTTAATTATATTGGTCTTATCTCATGAATATCTGAATGACTTTTATGTCAGTACTTAACAATCTTCACACACACGCACAACACACATACACACACACACCACCCCCGACACACAGTAGCATGTGCTTTAATACACTAAGCAAATGATAAAGTTTACAACCAGCCTCAGAATTCACATAATTAACCAAAATAATAGTGAGCCAACTTTGACACCAGTTATGTTTCTATAAGGTACAGGGATAAAAGAGAACAAGACAAAAATAGCGTTACTGCTCTATTGTTGCCCAACTTACAAATGATGCTGTAATTTACTACAGTCTAGTCACTATAGAATTATTCCCTAAGTATGTCTGTATTGGGTATAAAAGATAATTCCCCATTTATTCTTTGATTTTTTGAACCTCTCTCTCTCTCTCTCTCTCTCTCTCTCTCTCTCTCTCTCTCTCTCTCTCTCTCATTGGCCCTCACTCCTTAAATAATTTATACTTCCATAAAATAATATTTGAGGTGAACAAGAGAAGTGGTTATCTCTAGCTCTTACTATCAAGACATGCTGTCGATGTTCTTATGCTAGTATTGACACTATGGCAAGATCTACGTCCAAACTCACAAAGAAGTTAAATAAACAATGGAAAGGACTCCCTTATGTTTCTTTTGATCCCTAAAGTGGATTTGACCTTCTACCTATCATGAACACAAAACTGTTCAGCTGATACAAATTAAAGAAATTAAAACTTTTCAATTTTGCTTACCGTAGCATTTCTTTTTATGCTATGGCTTACCACTGCGAACACAGCCAGCATAAAATCTTTAGTATTTGTTATATGGTTCCATTCAATTCTCACTAGAATCCCTATTTGTAATTCTGGACAAGACAGACATCCCCATGTGGATTTACACTGGAAAGAATGTATTATAATTGCATAGCCACAAATGTTCCTTATATATGGAAATGGTAACTTTATTATTTCTCTTTCAAAGTTAAGCCCTTGCCTCTAATGCTGCCTAAACAGAGGTACCTTTTGCACCAATATCTGCTAAACTCCTTGCTGCCAGATACACTGTTGGCCATGTCTCTGACAACCGCCCCCTTGTTTCTTATGAATGTATCTTCATTCTATAGTAACCATGAGTAAGGACTTTGAAAAAGGATAACTCCTACAAGACCCCAAGGACTAAAATTTAAAAGCCCAGTACCTGGAATGGGTTACCTTTTTTAAAGTTGTCTGTCAGTGAGGTCTCATGTACTCAGAAATATTTACAGTGCCATTGGCTGCTCTCAGAACTTGACAATAAGAACATATAGATGAAGATACCACATACATGCATCATAGCATATGAAGATATCATATTAGTGGTGACTAGAAGCTTCATTCCTGCAAGACAGCTTTCATGGTGCTTGAACATTCTGCGCACATTCCTGGATGAGGAAAGTAATCATAGATCTTAACGAGCTAAGAATCCTGTGAGCTACTAAAGTAACTGGCCCAGAAAGCATGCCCATGATGCAATAACAGCAGAACAGCATGAACATCAAGAGGGCAAATAGCCACTTTCTGGATGGATTTATGTTCCATTCTACAAGATGAAATCAGGAATTATTATCAGGGCCAAGGCCCTGTGGTTAGACACGTCATAGACTTTATGATGGTAATAGGGCTCCCTACATCTAACATACTTCTAAAATGATATAGCATTAAGTGGACTCCTAATAACTTATAATTATACCTATAGATCAATGCATCTCTCCACTGTAATCTGAGAATCTTCTATTTGAAATAGATGAAGATTAACATATTGACACACCACTGCTCAATGCCTCGTCATAACCAGAACATCTGTATTGCGTACTCTTTCCCAAGACTTAGAGATCACTGCAGAAGGGGGAAAGGAGTGTATGTGTTGGAAGCCCATGGATGACTACAAAGAAAAGGACATCATACGGTGCTTCTTTATCTTGGTTGTGACAATATACACAAGACTCATGAAAACTTAAGACACACTAAATCTCAACATGGATAAAGGATATAGTCACAAAAACTCACACCTAGCTCCTGACATTTGATAGCTGCTAGGAAAGGTAGAATCAGTTTCCTTTAAGAGAGTAGTTCCTTGTAAGTCAACCATATTCCAGAGAATGGAAGTATTCAAGAATATATGGATGCCAAACATCAGACATTATAGCTAAAAAACCAACAGTGACAAAGTGATAGGTAGGAAAGGGGAGTGAACCTGGGAAGATTGGGCACAGGGAATATGAACGATATGGAGAGTATGAAATTCCCAAAGAACTAATAATTTCTTAAAAGAAACATATTAGTCCCCCATTTCTTCTTCCTGCTTTTACAGACATGTCATAAACAACTTCCCAGTTTCGCTGTCAGAAGCAGTACCCCTCCCTGATACATTTTCATCTATTTGAAAACAGAATAATGACTGCATGTACTGCAGGAGCTTTCATCCATGAAGATCTAGATGTACTCTTACTATGTTCACATTGAAAAGAAAGACTACAACATGATTAAGTAGGTCTCAAGCTGAATGTCTTAAAATTCTAGATTATACAAGATGAATAGCAAAATAGTCAACTTTAACTTCCTGACAGGCTAATTTATAGAAAATCCATAAATGAAATAAAAATATTTGAAAGCACATTTATTTAATAAACTAATCTAACTCAATTAGCCCCATGGAATGGGAAGCTAAAAGAGAAGCACAGCAGTTATTCATTCAGTCTCCTGACTTAATATGCTACATAAATGCGGGTAAGGTAGAGGTCAGAAAGTGCTTCTGCTCATTCTCCAGTCACTGTGGATATTAATAGAGATCTACACACAGTAACCTTATAAACCGCCCTGGAATAATACAGGCTCAAGATCACCTTTCTGCTGAGCCCTGGAAATACAAAAATTTTAGTTTCACTGGCTAAGGTTTGGGGAGAACAATCAACATCTTATTTAGACCACTAAAGAGGTTTAATGGTGACTATCACATGTAAAATTTCAATTAATAGTTGCCAATTTAAATGTTGTACCAAAACTACTGATTACCAAAAAATTTATATTATGACTCTTAACCTTCATGCCCATAATAGTAAAGATACTGAACTTGATACTCATCTAGTCAATAATATCAAAAGTAGATTTTAGAGATCCTGAGAAAAATCATATTCCTATTCTGAGGTATTATTTTAATTTTTTTCAGAATGCATATTCTTTATTCTTTGAGAATTTCTAAACACGCATATTAATGTGTTTAGCCTCAAAATAGAATGTAAACCTCACAACACAATGATGGTTAAAACAATAGCCTCCAAAAGAGTAGCAACAAAGTTCCACTAAAATAAGATTAAAATTCACCCAAAATTTATAATGGATGGTTTGCTCAACTTAGATGGCTGATGTCCTTGAAATAATGGAACATCAAAAGAACAATTCAGGAACTGATATTTGTTGCTATTCATATTCCCTGCAGGGGCTGATATTCACTGGTGTTCATATTCACTGTAGGGACTGATATACTCGGGTGTTCATATTTACTACTGGTCTGTTTTTCTTAAATCATACTTTCATCATGACTTTGTACAACAAAATCTGTGCTTTTATTCTTTACTTCTACAGTGAATCTTTCTGCAAATCATAGCACCTAAAGGGGCCATCTACTCCAGCAAGTCAGGGCTCTCAACCTTCCTGACCCAAGTTTGTGATTCTGCTCACTGTGAGGTAAAGTGACTCTACCTAATTGCAACCCATCTTCAACAATGGCATTGAATGTCTTCATTTACTACTTACTATTTCAACAACTGAATCTGCCATGCCTGAATTACCAACTTGAATTTTGCATTTTAATTTTTAAATGTATTTTCCAATTGTTTCTCAATCTCCTATCTTTACACTTTAAAAGGAATGGCCAACTTATCATCTTTACTTATATCTGTGTTGTGTAATACATTAATCGGGAGTATTTTTAATGATAAACTATTACAGAGTTTTCTCCTATATATCAATTTATTTTAAAATAAATATTGAAAAACTTACCTAATTTTGAATGCCATAAAAAAATACAATAAAACCAGACATCAGGTCTAAAAGGGCAACATTACAAATAAGAATACAAGCTCCAGCTTCAGAGCCGATTATGCTTGCTGCTACTCAAGGATTGCCCAGAGCACATGACACATGCCTCCCATAGAGACAGTCACACCTAGCAGCAGTTTGGCTGCAGATGGCTCATAATCCTTAGCTATGCATATCAATGAATATTTCGATTAAAATGTAGATAATGGCATTCTTCAGAATTGTGATATTATTCTCAGTAACTTGGAAAAATCTTTATTTAGCACGTAAAGTAGTTGGATGCTGCTTCTCTTAAACTGTGGATTGCAGTGTCCTGCTGAATAATTTGGCAGCTATGACCATTGTTTGTGATAAGTATGCTAAATGTGCACTTTTGTATTAATAAACAAAAACAACATTCACCAGACGCTAACAATAGCATTCTTAATCCTTGCAAACAGTTTCAAATGATAAAAGTATGTTTGAATGTTTGTCACAGTTGCCTAAAACACAGAAATCTGACACTCACTAAAGCACTTTTCACAATATCTAAGGCAGTCCAAGAATTGCATCCTATGAAGGTAATCCTGAATGCTTCTGAGAAAGTTCAAGAAAACAAGACAAGATTCTTGTGACCTCAGTTTTTTCAAAACATGGAATTGTCCTTTGGTTATGCTTTTGTGTGCCTCCCAAGTGTGGCAGATAGGAATGTGTTTACTTCAGATTATTCATTATTGACTACCGTTGTTATTCCATTGTTTACACTATCTTTTTGGTGCCTCTGTGGATAAATGTCTTTTTTACCTTGTGTATCTTGTCCTTGTGATTATACACAGCTTGAACCCTTGAAAACTTTACCTTTCTTATCACTCAAGGTAATAATTGTTCGATGCTCTGAATAAAGTTAGCTACTGCATGAGATTTAGTTCTCCTCATTTTTAGGCTCCATTCTCCCAGGTTCCAGTACCTCCATAGCAGTAAACATAGGGCTATGAAAGACAGTTCATGTTTACAACAGTTACACAAGAAGAGGAGGATATCTTATCAGTAACTGAGCTTACAAACGTTATAAGTGAAACTTCTAAATACCTTCTCAAGCTTCTATGTTTCAGCCGATCAGCAAACACAAGCCTCCAACTTCCAGTTCTACAGCTTATAACTGCAGTGGCTCTGATTAAATGGTGTTTGCGCAAGTCTAGCTTATTATATTATTTTATGATTATTTAATTCAAATTTTTTTAAAAGAAGAGATAAGCCACGCCACTGAAATAGAACCAAAGTCTCATGGACTGATTAAAAAACAAAACAAAATCAAGTACGAACTCAATACTTGCTAAGAATTTAACCAGAAGCTCTAGGAAATTAAGCCAGTCACCTTGTGTGAATTGGCCTGGAAAGAAAAAATACAGTTTATAAGATGCCAGAATTAGTGCATATATGTACATATATATGCATATATATGTATAAAATCTCTCTATATATAATCTCTATAATTTCTATATGATCTCTCCATATATTCTCTATACACAATATACAATCTGTAACAAGTTGAATTTCTTTGAACTTCTGAGGATATGTAAAATAAACATACACATATACAATCTGTAACTTAGAAATTTGGAGATAATATAGAATATATAGAGAGATAATATATATAGAATATATAGAGAGATAATATATAGAATATATAGAGAGATAATATAGAATATATATATATATATATATATATATATATATATATAATATAAATCTCATGTAAAAATGCATATTTCCCTAAGGGAACTTCTGACTCTTTTAACCTATAAAGGATTTGGTTGTTGAGTAACTGCAAATAAACACATATTCACAGACACATATCAGGAAAATGGTGTTTTAAATCCCGATTCATAGGTATTACATTACTCTGCCATTGTTTCAAACAAATTTAATCTAAACTTTCATTATCATTCATTCTATTCTGATGTTTTAAAATCAATATAACAGAGCAAGAGGAAACCTGGAGTGAAGCTTAGTGTTTGTTTGTTTGTTTTCCAGTCAATCCAAACAAAGAATTCTTATTATCAGGTTCACATATAAAGAAACCTATCAACTAAATTATTTGTTTTATCTAAATTGAATGTGTTGCTAAGTTTTAAGTGTGGAACTAAAACTTCTAACTGATAAATTAATGATGCAAACATGTTTCCATGAAATATATTTTATAGTTAATGATTTTATTAGAAAAAAACACAATACACCTAGCCCCACAGAGACTTGATGTGCCAGGGTAGGGAAATACAGAGGGGTGACTCTGTATTCTGGAAGGCAAGGGGAGAGGGGGAAAGAGGAAAGTTTGTTGGAGGGTGTGACCAGAAGGAGTGGCAGGAAGCAGGATGTAAAGTGAATAAATAAAAATGAAATGAAGAAGAAAAACACACAATGGAGTTAAGCTGTTTTATATTTAGGGAGTCTCTCTCTCCACCTCTCTCTCCCTCTATCTTGCCTCTACCTCCTCTACCCCTCTCTCCTTCTCTCTTCATATATATTCTACTTTACAAACACAATTGCATCTTAAATTGCTAATTTATTGTCTGTCCTTCTAGATTCCAAATGATATTAGTAAAGAAAAGCAATTATGGCCTTCCTAATCTCTACTGTCAAATGTTTGTAAAGCTAAAGCTCTCTGCTTCCAAGAGAACAGAAATTAAGTCATCAGGCTAGTAATGCTTTCAGCAAGAGACAAATGAAAGAGAAGAGAACAAGTTCCTCCTTTAAGATCTTTAGTTTTTATACCAATTTCTTTTCAGAAACTAAATGGTCAACAAGTTGAATTTCTTTGAACTTCTGCGGATATGTAAAATAAACATACACATATATAATATGTAACTTAGAAATTTAGGGAATACCTAGAGATTCTAATATCTAATTAGGGACAAAGTGATCTTCTCTAGAAGACTTTAACTTTAAGGATCAATAAATTTGAACTCTTGTAGTTCCTCTTGCTAGCAAATTGTATGCCACTATAAAATGTAAATTCTTATGATCACTTTTTTTAACTACAAATGAAACTAACAATAATGGACCAACTCCCTACTGTCATGGAGAATATTACACTAATTAATAGCAACAATAATAAGATGTAGATATAACGTCAACTTAAGAACAATTCCAGTTTTATAGCCTACTGTGACTTTTAATTATGTCTGGATCACAATGAAGGAATGAAACAAACCACTCAGAAAAATAAAGACTTGAACAATCAAACAAGTTGATTTAGTTAAATAAGACTTCAAATACACAATATTCAAATCTGGAATCTCATATTTTTCCAGCTTTTCAGAATCATCTTATCTGTAATTAATAAACAAGTATTATATAAAAGCTAAAATTGAAATAAATTGATAAATAAACTATTTAAAATGTACAATGTTCAAATTACTATTTCCCAGATTTGTGACAAAAGATCAGTATCTTTCTTAAGAAAACAGCAATAAACATTGTTTATTGTAAAGTTGTTTGTTAGGCAATTTAAAATAGTTATAGTAAAATTATACTCCCATCACCAAGCATGAAGACAGAGCTAAAACTAGTCCTCAGATCAACTGATGCTATCCTTGTATTAGATATTATTTATGGAAAATTATAAAGCTATGATAAATTATTTTATATATTTGTCTTCAATGAAATAGTCTGAAATATCTGTATGTAACAGGTTGCCTTGTCAAGGGCAATTAATATTTGACATGAGTTAAAATGTTACAAATGCATGCTTTCTCAAAGGACAGGAACAGGCAGGTGTTGCTATTACTCACTACATTAAGCTTATTTACTGATTCAATAAGTGACCTCATTAGCCCTAGTTATCTGCTTTCACAGAACAACATCTGTCATTGCTAAACTATATAGACCATAATACTAGTTGTAATAATACATAACAAGCCAACTAGATATAATTAAAGCAAACTCTTCAGAAAAACATCTGAAATGGTTAGTCATCTAGAAGACAAAAATAACAAAATGTAACGGCTTACTTCTAGTGGATAAGCTTGTAACTATAGCATCAAGCTGTACACAAACAACACTCAAGGAATAAAAGATCAGAGAGACAGCTGAAATGATTAGGATTCAATGGAATATTTTGAATATATCTAAATAGTACAGAATATTAAACAATCTTGTCTTTCTGGTAAGTTAAAAATTATTAGAACTCTAGTTTTAATGGAAAACTCATTTTTGTTATAACCAAAATATTCTATTTTTAATAGTAAAAGGAGGTAGGAATTTCTAGGTCATTGCAACAAAGCAAATGCCTTGTATCTTCCAAAAATCTTATGCTTAGATTTATGAGATGTCATTTCTCTTAAGATGTCAAATGAATATGATACCAGTTAAAGGACATATAATATTGATGAAAAAATAATGAGTAAAGGTACTGACTGAACAGCATCGTAAACACGTTCTTTTGAAATATTATAAAATCCCATATTATTCATAACCACAAATTCTCCTAATTTCATCAATTAGATTGCTATTATAATTGGCATCTGTAATGTCTCTCAGAGGCCCACATGTTAGGAACCTGGTCCTCACAATGGGAACTACTGAGAGGTGATGGAAATTCAGAGATGTGCCTAGGATCTACACACTAAAACCATTCCTATGAAGGAGATAGAGAAAACTTGTCTCTCCTTCTCATTGACTTCTACTCTCCAACCATGAGGTAAGTAGTTCTACTCCACCTGTTCCTGTCACAATGTCTTGTGTCCAACGAGTCCAACATCAACAGGCCATTGATCATGAAATAAAACTGCAAAGCTGTGATGCAAAACAAAACTTCTCTCTTCACAAACTATCCAGGTAGTTGTTTCAGTAAGAGAAAGCAGCTCAGCACAATCACTAGGGCCAAAGAACTTCTTTAAAATAAAATGTAAATTAAATAATTTATCAAGCCCCTAACATCATATGCGTTTTTTAACTAATAATGCTGATCAAGTAAACTCTTTACTCCAGTGTTGATTTTAGTTTGGACATGAATATATAAGTTTTTAAAAGTAGTACAAAAGATGTACCAAGGTTGAATGGGGAAAAGAGGGAGGGAAGGCCAAGGTTGAATGGGGAAAAGAGGGAGAGAAGGGGGCTTATGGGACTTTCGGGGAGGGAGGAAATGGGAAAGGGGAAATGATTTGGAATGTAAATAAAAAAACTTAGAAAATAAAATGACTAAGGTAATTGATAAAAAATAAAAAAAGTAAAAGCCTCCTCATCTGCACTGATGAAGGCACTCTAGAACCAACACCACTCTCTTGGTTTTACATTCTATGGTAGATAGTGATATAACATCATGAGTTTTGATTTTATGTTTAAGTCATATATTCACAATGCTCAATGTTTCTATCTTGATATATAAACTGACTTTTACCAAAAGATAACTTGATGTCACTTGCTTCTAGGAATTCAGTGGGAATAAAATTGCATAGAATTACACATTACTAGATGCAGCCCTACTTTGCTTTATCACTTTCACCGTGCACATTCAATTACACTCAATAACTAGAACTTCAAATAAAATTACTATTTACTTTGTTAAATATGTATTTTGCATATAGCAGCACACAAATTCCATGGCTCCTGTGTAGAGGTCTAAAGACATCTTTTGGATTCTTTCCTTTTAAGATAGGAAGTCCAAGACTAGAATTCCATTCATCACACTTGGTGGCAAACATCTTTGCCACTGAGCTATCTCATCTACTTAGTTAAAACATTTATAACCCGTCATCTGCTAACCCTAAAATACTTTCTATTGAAAGAGAGAAAGGGAGCCACAGCTCTCAGTCCCATTCCTCTCCTGTATATAACACAGCCTCCTGCAGTGCGTTTTCTTTATAACACTTTACCATCTGTCACACCATATGTCTTAGTTATTTGTGATGCTGACTAGAAGGTAAAGATTCTAGTCTAGTTTGTTCATGCCCAAAAGACCAGAATCTAGAACATCCATGAAACTTAGTGGATGCTAAGCAAGTTGTTGAAGAACTTTGTGGACTTCTTTTTTCTTTTTGGTTCTATAATCTGGGCCAATGATGAGTTTTTGTTTTCCAGGTCATTACCCACATCCATTTTTATCTCCAATCGGCCCAATGAAATTTGAGTGTGATAATCATTAATGACTTATCCTTTTAAATCTTTCTCAGAAGGCATATACCTTTTGTTATTTATGTTACCTGGATGAACACACTACATTTTTATATTTACTGATTCAAAGGACCTCTGAGGTCTCCTTGTGCATTTTTTCCTTGTCTCTTCAACTGCGTGCAATTTCTATCTCTTTCTGTGCCTACTTCACCAATTCAACTTATATTACATTTGTGAGCTGGTCTTCTTTTTATAGGGGAATTGTGTAGCAATTTTACTTAGACTTGGAAGTGCCAAAAAAAGACAAAAACAAAAACAACAATGCAAAACAAAAACAAACAAACAAAAAAACAAATCAAATAAAAAATCTCTGTGCTAAAACCAGCAAGCAATTGAAAAAAACAAAAAACCAAAAACAAGCAAAAAAACAAAAACCAAAAAAAAACCCTTCCTTTTTCGGAATAGTTTTTTCAGCTCTTCCCTGTATCTAGAATGCTAGCCTTTCTTTCACCAGAAGTGTCAGCTAGTCCCTTCTTGTTTACCATAGCTTTCTCCTATTCTCTTTCCAGGACATCTTAACAGTCCCTGATGGACACACACACACACACACACACACACACACACACACATGCACGCACATTCAATCACACACTCACACACACAAGCATGCATATAAACTAACACACACGTGCACACATACACTCAAACTCACACACATTCGAACACATACACATGTATACACACAGAGAGAGACACACACAGACACACACAGTTTCTGTTAAATCAGAAGTAATGACAGGACTATCACTTTAGGGTGACTAGTGAAATTTTCTCCAATCAAAATCTGTGAAGTATGTTTTGTTTTATCTTTTTAATAAGGTTTAATTGCAAATCTATACATGAAAGTCTAATTTAGTTTTGTTGCTATTTTTATATTGAAAGGTAGTCATACTTTTGTTTAATTAAATATCTAGTTTTGACCAAAAGCCATGTATAATCACTAAAAATAATTAAGCAAATTAAACGATTTCAACTCTATCACTTAGTTTATTCTCAAGGTTCTGAAAATGACAAGTTTTTTCTTCAATCATAAAACTTTAGAAGAGTTAAAAGAATGACCATACATGATACTTACAAGTATTAGGGTCAGCTGTTAAATCTGTCTACAACTGTGTCTTGCCTGAGGTTAGTCACTGACAGTGATAAAGGAAATTCATAAAAACAACAACAAAAACCATTTGTCACTAATTATAAAGTAAATGTCCTGTGTGTGTCAGAAAGCAAACTTAAAGAAAGCCTGTATTGTGCTGATCAGTTCCATTAACAGAGCATCAGGACAAACTAGAGCTCTGACTTCCTCTCCATACCAGAACTCCAGGCTGGGCGCCAAGGGCTCTTAAGATAGTTTTGGAACAGTTCCCATATCTACAGTCTCCAGAGAGGGCAGGTAATTTAAACGCCTTCACTCTACACAACGGACTAAGTTGAATTACAAAAAAAGTGCCTGAGAATTACCACAGTGCATATATGCAGATCAGAGAGAAATTTTCAGAGTCAGTAATTTCCTTCCACTGTGTGATCTGGGGACCCAATTCAGAGCACCAGGTCTGCACAGCAAGTATAGTTAGTGCCTTTACATATTGAGCCACCACACCACTCCCTGATTTACCCTCAACACACTCAGTATTCTATGTCCAGGTCTTAGTCAAATCCTAACCTGTTGCACATTTCCTAACATCTATCCTGATACATTCCATGGGAAATGAAGCTTTTCTCAATCTTATCCACTTGAAATGAATGCTTCCTTCTGAAAAGTTCATCATATTTGTTTATATATTTCATATCTCTTATCATCTGAATCTGTATCATATTTACTGGTGCACATATAATTTATATGTATATCTTTCATGTTATTTTATTCATATTATATTGTATTCATATTTAATCATGTTAAGTTCAACATTCATGCTTTAGTCCCATGTCTGTCCCATGACTATGTAGCAGAATGCATGCCATGTATAAGACATTTAAATAATATCTATCTTCCAAATGCTGGGCATATAAGCAATAAAGGAAGCATATATTTTTAAGTGTATTTTTTGCTTTGTGACTTGTCACGGAAGCATAGCATATGGAATATTCAATAAAAATACCATCCATCTTTCAAGCCATCACCTTGAATCATCAAAAAAGTATAGTGTGGCCCCAAATTAAATTTTACTAAAATTTCAAAAGTTTTACAAGTGCCTGTGAGCGCACATACACACACCTAATTACAATATGTATGACCTGAGTATCATTGATAAGAACACATAATACTGTGTTCTTAGTAATCATAATTCTATAAGTAAGCAATGGCTTATTTAAATGGTTGTAGAATCCAATAAAAGTTTTGGTTGCAAAACTCAAATAATTCAGGAAGAAAAGAATAGCCAAATAAACACAACTACAGATCATCTTAACATTACTGACACAATTTCATTAAAAATAGAGTGTACAACCCTATCCTTTAGGGATATTTAAATCGCATACTTCTTCATTTCCTGTTGTCAGTTATTTTGGAGTGTTCTCAGATAATATATTTATTAACATATTAACATATTAGGTTCAACCATGTGAAATTAACATTTTCTAGATTAGAAAAAGATACTGAAAGTTCTATATTCACATCTATTCCACATATTTATTACAATGTTGACTTCAGATAAAATATGCTTCATATTCCCAATTATATATTATATTCTCTCCAAATAAAAACTTACAGAAGCAGCCATCAAACAGAATAAGATTCATACTTATCACCTGCATAAAACTCAACACCTAGTGGATCAAAGACCTGAACATAAAACTAGATACAGTGAACTTGATAGAAGAGGAAGTGGGGAATGATCTTTAACTCATTGACATAGGAAAAGACTTTAACACAGTACCATTAGCACAAGCACTAAAATCAACGATTAATAAATGGAACCTCATGAAACTGAAAAGCCTCTGCATAACAAAGGGCAGTGCTATTTGGGCAATGCAAATGGACAAAAGGTTTTATCCACTTCTGCACCCAATAGAGGGCTAATATCCAAAATATATATAGAATTCAAAACACTCACACTAAATTTCAAGAAAACAACACAATTTAAAAATGGGGTACAGATCTAAAATGAGGACTCTCAGATGAAAAAATAAAAGAGGAAACTCAAATGGCCGAAAAGCACTTAAGGATATGTACAACATCCTTGGCCACCAGGGAAACACAAATCAAAACTACTTTGAGATTTTTGTCTTACACCAGTCAAAATGGTTAAGATCAATAAAATGAGTGGCAGCTGGGGATGAAAGGATAGAGGATAAAGGCCACACATAGCCATTGCTGGTAGGAATGCAAACTTGTACAGCCACTATGGAAATCAGTGTAGTGGGTCCCCGGAAAGATGTCAATCCATCTACCTCAAGATTCAACTATAGTACTCTTGAGCACATACCCAAAGGTGTTCCATCCTACCCCAGAGACACTTGCTCAACCATGCTAATTGCTACTCTATTCACAATAGCCAGAAACTGGAACCAACCTAGATGGCCTTCAACAGATGAATGGATAAAGGAAGCATGCTATATTTATAAAATGTAGTATTACTTATCCATGTAAAAATTGAAGTCATGAAACTTGCAGGTAAATAGATGGAACTAGAAAAAAAATCATCCTGAGTGAGAAAATCCAGACTCAGAAAATCAAACATGGTATCAATTTTCAATTCAAAGACTTTCCTGATTTTTCCACCACACTGTGATATCCCTTCTCCCTAGTCCCCAATAGCAAACTATTTTTCTTTTTTTTTATTAAATATTTTCTTTATTTACATTTCAAATGTTTCCCCATTCCCAGTTTCTGCCCAGAAACCCTCTATCCCATCCCCCTCCCCCTGCTTCTATGAGGGTGTTCCCTCACCCACCCAACCACTCCCACCTCCCTGCCCTGGCATTCCCCTACACTGGGGCATCAAACTTTCACAGGACAAGGGCCTCTCCTCCAGCTGATGCTTGACAAGGCCATCCTCTGCTACATATGTAGCTGGAGCCATGGCTCCCTCCACGTGCACTCTTTGGTTGGTGATTTAGTCCCTGAGAGCTCTGGGGCATCTGCTTGGTTGGTATTGTTGTTCTTCCTGTGGGGTTACAAACCCCTTCAGCTCTTCAGTCCTTTCTCTAATTCCTCCATTGGGGGCCCTGTGCTCAGTCCAATGGTTGGCTGTAAGCATCCCCCTCTGTATTTGTCAGGCTCTGACAGAGCCTCTCAGGAGACAGCTATATTAGGCTCCTGTCAGCATGTACTTGTCTAGGCCTTTAAATGCTAAGCTAGTACTTACTGACTTCCTGGGAATTATTTTATCAGTACTAAGAGCAAACATCCATACCCTTCTGCCTCCTTCATCGTCTCCTTTCTTTTGATGGTTAAGTAGGTTATCTAGGTAACTGACATAAACACATCTTCTAAGAACTTACACATCAATGGTGAGTCCTCTTTAATAACTTCATTTCTGTGACTTCATCCATGTGGTTATAAGTGACTCTCAGCAATCAGAGAAGTATATCATCTTGGGATATTGAAGAATCACCAATGGGGATGGGCATGTACTAATTGAAAACTGGATTCCAGGTAATAATAAAACGTTTGGAAATTTGAAGATAATTTTCCATTTTCTTAAATGCAAATTTATTTCAGTCACTAGTATCAAAATGAGAGTTGGGTGTGGTCAAGAGTGCCTATTATTCCAAAATTTGGAAGGCTGAGAATGAAGATCACAAGTGAGAAGAAACTTGAACTACATAATTGCAAGTTAGTTTAGGCTACATAGCAAACCCTGTCTCAATAAATAAATAAATAAATAAATAAATAAATACTGAAACAAACAAACCACATAACAATAACATCAAAATCTGTTATGCTAGAGCATCCCCTTAAAAACTGAAGCAATATCAGTTCATAAAAATATTAAACAGAGTGAATTTAGACGTTCAGCTTCGACCTTCAATTCATATTTGTATTATATACCTCATTTTCAGAAACATTTCAGAACTATGTTAGGATTGTCATTTGAGAGAATATTTTATGAAAATAAACATACAACTGACAGGGGAAAGGAAAGGACAAAAGGGAGGAAGGGAGAGAGGGAGGGAGAGATGAAGAGATCAAGACAGCCGCTCCCAGGCCTATGTGACAAGAGCAGGCCTCATGTGTGGACAGCAATGCTTTGGTTTCAGAGCTTGGACTGGTAAATCAATGCACTCACCTCACTTAAATGAGGATTGGGGTTAAAACCACAGAGGCTACAGACGGTGCTTTGACACTCAGTACATGTGTTAAAATTGGCCTTTTCTGGAGTGTGCAACAGAAGTTCAGTGGTGTTGCAAAGAGGACAGATGGTTTTAGAGAGGCCTTGTGCTGGAGTCTGTGCTGCAGAAGTTGGTGGTGGTTGCAGAGGTCTTCCAGTTACCGTTTGGCTTATCGACTTCGTAGGTTGTTGAGCTGAAGGTTTTGCCAGACCTGGTTGTTGGTGGTGGGACTTTGCTGGGGTGGGCTGTTGAGGCTGGAGCTTTGCTGGGGTGGGCGGTTGAGGCTGGGGCTTTGCTGGGGTGGGCTGTTGAGGCTGGGGCTTCGCTGGGGTGGGCTGTTGAGGCTGGGGCTTTGCTGGGGTGGGCGGTTGAGGCTGGGGCTTTGCTGGAGTGGGCTGTTGAGGCTGGGGCTTTGCTGGAGTGGGCTGTTGAGGCTGGGGCTTTGCTGGGGTGGGCGGTTGAGGCTGGGGCTTTGCTGGGGTGGGCGGTTGAGGCTGGGGCTTTGCTGGGGTGGGCTGTTGAGGCTGGGGCTTTGCTGGGACAGGCTGCTGAGGTTGAGGTTTTGTGGCAACAGGTTGTTGAGGCTGGGGCTTTGCTGGAATGGGCTGCTGAGGTGAAGGCTTTGTTGGACCAGGCTGTTGAGCTGGTGTCTTTCCAGGTCCAGATTGCTGAGCTGGCATTTTTGTAGGTCCAGGTACCTTAGCTGCAGTCTGTGGGCCAGGCTGTTGAGCTGGGAGTTTTGCTGTCCCTGGCTGCTGGGCTGAAGACCTTACTGGCCCTGGTGGAAACTTTCCATGACCAGGAGTCTGAGCTAGAGACTTTGGCCCAGGCTGCTGCGATGAGGTCTTCTCTAATCCAGCCTGAGCTGGGGGCTTGGCTGTCACTGGAGGTTGTGCTGGGGGCTTCCCTGCCCCCGCTGGTTGAGCTGGGGACTTTGCTGGCCCTGGTTGCTGGACTGTGGCCTTTGCAGGTCCAGGCTGTTGGGCTACAGGTTTTCCAGGACTTGATTGCTGAGCTGGTGTTTGGGCTGGACTCTGCTGGGAAGGTTTTACTGTGCCAGGGGCTTGTGGTTTTATTTTTTCGGCTTGCTGGGAAGATACTGACTTTTGATCTTGCTCGGTCACTTCCTTCACTGGTCCTTGCTGTTTAGGGATCGACTTGGGTGATGGTTGCTGTAAAGGAGGTTTTGTGATTCCTTCCGATTTCCCTTGGTCCTTCTGAGCAACTTTTTGTTTCTTTGTAGTTTCCTCCTGGGATGCCTCAGAGTCTGATATCAAATCAAAAGGATTGAATTTATTTACAACAGAAGAGACAGCACTTAAAGGGTTAACATCTGAGAAGAAACCAGGCATCATACTAGACTTGTATTCTTCCTTAAAATCAGTTCTGGACTTTGATTCTTTCAAGCTAATAGTGGACGGACTCCTTCCAGGCAGCTTCTGCTCTGACCTAAACGTGTCCGTAGTTCTGCTTTTGCTGAGACCAGGCTGAGTGGGACGCCCAGGGTCTGGTGGCTTTCCTGGTTGCTGTGGAGCCTGACTACTATCCAACACTTGTTTCCTAGAAAATGGAAATAGTGGAAATTAGTTCAAATGAACCCAATATTTAAAACTATTGGATGTTTTTGTAACTCAAACATATGGAGACACAATTTTTGTTGCAACCTATATTGACTGTAAAACTTTTCTTGTTTGTTACTTTTAAACGGGTAGACATTTTCAACAAAGTAATGTAGTAAAATCTTGTGGGTGGTTATTAGTTGTTAAATAATAAAAATTTACATACATATAGTTACTAAACTATAACATATAGGCGTGTCATATCCTTATGAAACTTTATACAGATTTGTATATTAATTACTAAATTTGTATGTTTGTATGCTAATTGCCAAACAACTTTTCTTGTGCAAGACCAATATTACTTTGTCTTTTCTAATGGTTAATTATTAATATGAAGTTTTTATGCAATATCACAAATGAGTCCTAAAGTATCTAGGGATATAGTCTGATAGCCAAACAGCATGAAGCTGGCTATGAGCTCATTTTGGGAAAGTGCTACAACTTTCCTCAGTGGATAAAATATGGAACAGCTTCATTCAGTGTTTATTACACTATTTATTGTCACAAATATAATTTTAACAATTATAACTAACATTGCTAAAGAGCTGTTAAAAGTAGCTTTACAAGACAACTATTTCTCTTAAAAACAAGTAACTATGATACTTTATGTGATTTGAACTGAATAATTAAAAGTAGGCATGGTAAATTTTGAATAAACCATTTTTGTCAACAACAAAAGTACAACTAATCACAGTCTACACTGAAACTGTGGAGAAATCCAGATAAGTAGTTTGTTTTATTTATGACATCATACATTTGGAAAACATATATTTCTCTTTGAAAGAAACATGGAAAAAGAATTAATGATTTTGGAGCTCATGAGATATGAAATAATCACAATACAGGTTACATTTTTATTCAATTCAAACATGGCTAGTTAAGAGCACAGCTACATATTTTCAACCTTGTGTTAGTCAATCATTTTATTCAGAACTTTCTTAATCCTTCAAGTGTAAATTAGGATCTACACTTGATCTTAGCCAAAAGGCCGAGAAGCGATGTAAATTAGGATCTAAGAGAGCTGAAAGAAATGGAAAAGTATTACCTGAAGATAAGACTCAGAAAGAAATAATTTTTTGCTGACATATATGCATAAAATAAGTTAGTATATCAAATTGTAGCTCACTGGTACAGTATGTGCCTGGCATGTACAATGTGTTGCAATTGATCCCAGCACTATATAATATTAATGATAACAATAATAGAAGAGTGTGGGAAGGCTCTTCCAGGAAATGGGTTTTAAAAGTAAATGTGTTACTATATTTCCAAAGTTTTCATTTTTAAAAAAAGACTCAAAACTATTTCCAGGTTCATTTCCAAAAACCCTGTAATTTCTTTTTAAATCATTGCTACGTATTTACATTTGAACATATTGGAAATGCTTCTTTACAAATCCTCTGTCTGTCCATAGGAAGGAAGAAGAGCCATAGGACCTAACTAAAAATAGGTTATTTCCAAAGAGATACATTGTACAGAGTTTAGCATTATTCTAGAAATGTTCCACATTCAATTAATACAGTGCAAAACTCCATTGAAAGGAATTGCTTAAAGATGTGCCTATCTTATAAGTAATTATTTAGGAATTTCACTATACTGCACCTTCGAATGTGGTCCTTGAGTATTACCTTTAAACAATGGCCAAAAAAATTCTATTCTTGATTTTATTTAATTAGTATTTTCTGAAAATACTGTTAAACTTAATCTGTATCTTGTGATAGTTTCTTCATTTAACCCTATGTATGTGTAATAACAAGTGAAAACATAAAAGGAATCTCACAAACGCCAAGTATTTGTGGTAACAAAAGACACCAAAATTGAAAATAAGCTGCATGTGGCACACATTATTATATTTATTACATTATAGTATAATTGCATAAACACCCCACAAAAATTAACTTGTCTTGTGTTAAAGAAGCTCCCTGACAAAAAAAAGACTTACATAGCCATAAAGACTGGTAACTTAGTTTTAATTGCTTTCAGGATGTAAATTCAAGTTTTGTTTTTTAAAGGCAAAAAGAAAGAAATCCACAAAGAGAGCAGCTTGAGACCAGACGAAGACATAAAGGTGCTTGAGGAACTGGGGTTTCCTGAGCTGTTTGCTGTCACTACCATTCTGCTGAGAATGAACTAAAAGGTAATCTGTGTCCTATCCACTGAACTGGGAACTAGACGGACACCTGTCACTCATCTCTCCATTGAGAGAATCAGACCTGGCACCTTGGAGAAGAGCATTAATGTTTGATGAAACAATGAGTACTTAGATGTGAAAACCAATGATTGGACATATCAGGTTTTGGCTTCTTGAGTTCTTCTAAAGGTTTTCTAAGATTTAAATGGATACCTTCTATGTTCACTTAAGAACTTGGACTTGACTAACTGTCTGATACAAAAATCAAAACAACAACAACAACAAACTAAACCAAAGCAAACAAAGAAAACCTAGTGGAGCAGATGGTCACTCAGCAGGGGACGCCCCAAAGAGCACTAAAGGAAATCATCAAGTTACACTTTTTTGTCTTCTATCACAGGAGCTTTCCTGTAAGCCACCTCATAGCACATGTTCATGAATAAAATGAACTGTAGTAATAAGAATGTTTTTTGCTGGGTCTTCAATAAATCAACATTCTGAAGAATTTTGTTTGTAATCTTATTCTGATTCCAGCTGAAGTTATTTGTGTTTGATTCCACTTCCTTTTTCATTTTTACTATTGCCATTCCCAGATTAGAACTTTTCTCTCATAAGTTAGTAGAGAGACTGTTTCAGATAAAATGATATTTCAGGCATATGCAAATATAATGACGTGGAGGCAGCTGGAATGACGAGATGCTTTTAAATGTAACACAGCAGTCAATGACAATTTGGCAGTGCTGAGTCACATAAAATATTCCATATCAGAAATAAAAATAACCTTAGAAATGTTTATTGACTTCTATACTAGAGAGAATATGGGTTTTCAAAGGCTAAGAGAAGAATTTAAAGTCATGAACTGATTTTTAAAAAGTCTGACCTCCATCCTAAAATGAGGGTGATGCTAGGCAGACTCATGCTCACTTATCCATGTGTAAAGAAATATAAATTTGTAACAAAAGTATTTCTAATAATGAATAATACAAACTGTGTCTATGGCCATATTGAGTGTTTTCCATGACTGGCATTAAGATACCCGTGCTTTATATTTATCACACTCCTCATTATTAAAAGTCCAGCAAAAACAAAAACAAACAAACAAACACACCGTGAACTTTTGGGTCGTCCTCAAAATGACTTCCTGAAATAGGTAAGACAGGCTTTATTATATTCCTTAGAAGCAAGGTACCTGAGACACACGTGGTTTGAGAAGTGCATATGAATTTGTTGTGAGTCATATAAAATCAATATGATAAGAATCTGTGCCTTGAGACTGAAAATCCTTACTTCTCAAAAAGATAAAGTAGAATAAATAAATTCTGCCATTCTTAAATGCACATCTCTTAAGTTCTTAAAATTTGAAATAATTTGGACCTTCTATATACACATATATTTAATGATGATGATTCTGACAGTCTAAGTGACAGGTCAAGTGATTCATTATCATACAGTTTCCCAAAAACCTTTTTTATAGAACTATTCCAGCAAAATATAAATGTGTCACAAAAATTGGAAATTCTTTGTGCATATCTTTTGCAAACCACAACCAGTTGCAATTTAGGGCACAGATTACCTAATAATAACCACCCCAAAATGTTCAGTCGGTCATGGGAAACTCTGAAAGTATACTGCAATAGACATACAACATAAGAAACACATAAAGAGCCAGAATTGTGTCTTCAGCATCTGTTGTACAGAAGCAAGATAGAAATGCAAAAACCACTTGCATTTGTATCTGTGCTACACCTGTTGCATGAGCCCCTCTGGAAAACATGATAGATCTGGCTAATAAAATCTCTGCTCCTCGTTATTATCCTAAAATGACATACTAAATCCACACTACTGTTTTTTCCAAAGTCAGGATACTAGCAAGTGGAGAAACGCAGCTCATGTTGCAGATAATTAAAGAAAAAGGCCAAAACAATACTAGTTTTAAACTAAAGTACATTTCAAATTTGGGGGCTAATTTGTATGCTACTGTTTTCTCTCAAATTAAATAGGCATTTTTACCTGACAGATTCCCAATATTTCAGATAGTACATGAAAACAAAATCACTGTCCTTCAGAAATTTAGACTGCTATTTGGTAAAACTACGCATTTGTATTTGCATTCTGGCAGCTTAGTTGAATTTTGTTTTTCGAGTTTATGAAGTAGAGCATTTTACACCTTTCAGTATCTCAAAGTCAAGATTGTGGAAGTCCTGTCAGCTGTTTCAAAGGATGTTTCAGGACCATGGATAGATATTTTCTCTGCTGAAGGATGTAAAGTTAAAGGATTTGTTTACAATAACAAAGGCGGAGAAAACAAGATTATACCATCATGGTCCTCTAATTAGAAGACAACTCATTCATTAGGAAAGGAGAAAATAAAAAAGCTAGAGAGGAAATGAATATGTTAATATTAAACATTAGTTTTATAATTGTCATGTATTTACTTTGCTTTTAAGGGTGTATTAAACTTAATCTTAAGGTAATACAAATTCACATGTTCTATAAACTGAAAGTCATTTTTTTGCATTATAAAAGAGCAATGGTTCTTAAACTAGCATATGCTAATTTAGAAATACATGTACAGCACTCGCTCTTCTGTGACCAAACCATCTGTTTAATGTTACAAAATATCTTAGGGCCTTCGGTGAAAAGAAAAGGTATATTTATCCTATGCCTTTCGCCTAGGCAGCTCATGTTCTCTGGGGACAGGTTGGGAAGGGAGGATCAGTCACCTCCAGGGGGCTAAACGTATTGTTATAAGAATATTTACACATTATTCTCAGAGAAAAAGACCTCAGAACACTGAAGAGGTTTAAGCGTACAGGTAAACAAGCAACCCAGCTCTATCCAGTTTTCAACACGTCTGTGTTGTATTAATGGAAGATTTCCAGATTAGTAAAAACACTGTAGGGCGTCTCTTCACACCAACATAGAGGAAAAGGTTGCAAAAGGCCAAGAGGAGGGGGATCACAACGTAAAATCACAATTCCAAGAATGCAACCCATGACTATCCCACCAGAAACTCTACACTGCATCATTTTTATTCTGCCCATCCAAAAGCTATGATCGCCGTATCGCCACCCCATTAGGTAGGATAAAATGAAGGGAGGCGACATATATGTACCACCGTGCGGGCACATACACATACGTGCACGGGAAACGGTATATATATGCTTGGACCTCTCCATCATGCTGTGCGTGCCTGTGCATGGAGGGCGACTCCGCAGCGGCCGCGGGGACGCTTCCCTTGGGCAGCCCCTGCGCCCTTGACATGACAGCAGCGATTTGTCTCCTCTCCTCCTCGCTCAGCTGGCTCAGGTCCGCCTCCATGCCGGCTGGGATCCCGGGGTGCAGGGCGCTCCCCGAGCCTCCAGCCCCGCCTGCGGCCGCCTCCAACCCTTCGGGGAGTCCTTCCCCTTCCAAGCTCGCCTCGTTGCCCATGGCTCGGCGGGACACGTCCCGGTGCAGAAGCCGGCGGCCGTCCGATCCCCGCCAGCCGGGGTCCGCCCCGGGGCGTTCAGGCTGTCCAGCCCCTGGGTCTCCGCGCCCTCCTGGCTGCCTGGGGAAGTGATACGAGCTCAGTCCAGTCCGCAGGCTTTGCCGGCGGCCGGCAGCTCCTCCATGTTGGACAGCGCCAGGGAAGCTTCTCACACCCTGCCTCCCGGTTGCCTCCTCAGCGGTGGAGCAGCCTAGAAGCAGCAGAGCTCGGCCAGCCCGGCGCCGTCGGCCCCGCCCCGCGCCCCGCCCCCTCGCCGCGCCCGTAATGCGCGTGCGCCGCCCCGAACAGGTGATGTCCGCCACGCCTACCCGCTGTGCGTCGCACCGCACGTAGACGCCTAGACACCGGCTTAAAGGCACCAAATGATGCCATGCTAAAAGGCCAGGCGAACTGCGGACACGTCTTTCAGGCATATAGCAGGATGCCTCAACCTGAGTTTTCGCGAACTCAATTTAGGGGGAAGAGGGCGGGAGGGGGGAATGTCTGCAGCTTTGCCTCCTGGGATTTGTAGTTTCTTTTTCTCCCCCCCCCCCCCCAAGTGTCTGTGAAAGGATTTTAAAATTTCCTTAGAAAGGTTCAGGTTACTAAAGATGAGGGAGAAAGAATCCATCTAGTTTTTAAAGATAATTTCCCAATATGAGATGAAATGGTCTTTATCTTAGATAACTTTACAAGAACCATTAGGTTAAGACTTTCCAAACTGATACATTAGTAAACTGGTAACAATTTTGAATGCTTGCACCTTGCGCTGTTTCCTCAACTACACCAATGTAAAGAATTATGGGAAACTGTTCGCCAAGGGAACAACAGATTTTTAAGTATGTTGCAGTTATGTGAAACTTCTAAGTCATGGTCTCAAACCTTGTCCATCCTTTTTATTGTTTTTAATTTTACAAAAGTACAGAGCAGAGACAATCCCAAGAGATAAATCTCGTTAATCACACAGCTGCTTAGCAACACAGGTGCCTACATTTTCAGTACCCCACCACCATATTTCTTACTTCTGGAATAATTATGCCAGTTATTGCTGGGTCTGAAACTCAAAATTTGCCATGTGATGTCTTCTTATAAAGTATATTTAAAGTCTCAACTTTTGAGCTTAAAGAGATCAAATTAAGGAATTAAACTAATACACAGATATGAACATCATCTCAAAAATAAATTTCCAAGTTTTGGCAAAAATCTTATCTATGTAGTAGATACTTTTAAAATAGAAGATTGGTGCAGTTACAAAACAATCTGTGTCTAATGTTACTAGAGATAATGGCACCTACTCAACAGAGAAAATTGCATTATTTGCTAAGCCTTTGGAAACTGAGTTTCTGATTCTCACATAATATATTAGGAATGTGACTTCCAGTGTCAGAACTTCAAGTCATTCATTAAGAGAAAGAGTGTTTTCACAAACAAATTAGTCCAGGCAATCAGACTTTCTGAAAACCCTGGAGGCAAATAGAATATTTTAATACTTTAAAAATATTTCAAAGAAGGACATACTTAGGCACAAAATTCTGCATCTTGTAGTATTCCTCTTTCAGAACCAGCAATTGCACGAACATTGCATGAAAATCAGTATCATCTGTAGATCAACTGGGAAAAGGAAGCTTCATATGCTAACTTTTTTTTCATCCTTTGAGAGAAGAAAATATTTGATGTATACAAAAGTGCAAACCACAAGCCTCAAACTGTAACTTTAGAGTAATGATTGAGGTGAGAAAACACCCTATTAATTTTTATATACTTCTTCAGGTGGAAAGGAACCTGGAAAGTCTTAAGAAAAACGTCAGATGATGATGTAAGAAAATTAGTAACTAATAGGTAGCAATAATATATGTCCTGCTTTGGGAAAGTGTAAATTCCCTTTCTCCTTTCCATTCTTCTGCTAGAAGACTACACCAGAAAACGAAAAATGTGCTGTGTGGTAGGAAAATAAATGGACCGTTAAATGAGAACTTAGCAATGGGGACATGTTTGGAGTATTGACTTTGAAAATTGACTTTTTTCATCAAAACTTTACAAACTCTTATTTTCTAGTTCTTAGGAGGTGAGTTTTTTGTTTGTTTGGTTGGTTGGTTTGGTTTTGTTTTTTGTTTTTAGTTTTGTTGGTTTGTTTTTGTTTTGTTTTGTTTTGTTTTTGAGACAGGGTCTTATGTAGCCCAAACTGACCTTGGAATGGTAGTGTAGCAAAGAATAATTTATTCCTGTGGTGCTTGGGTTATGCAATCTGGGTCTTCATGCCTACTAGACAAACAGTCTACCAACTTTGATGTGAACATAAACACTAAACCATAGTCAAGTGCTTTTCTTACATGTGTGTAAATATCACTTTTATTTCCTCAGATGAATGGATGGGATAAGAGCTGTACCAAATTTGTGTACATATATTGCTTGGGCTGAGACCAGAGCATTTCTTTTTCTGTTCTAACTATCTCTAGACCTGGGTTTGGATGCTTCTAGTCTCTATACAATCTAATCTTATGTAACCCTGAATCCTGCAGGCTTCAGCTTCCAGTCTTTGTCAGCTAACCTAGCCCTAGTCCTAGAAGATTCCAGCCTCTATGCAATCTAAACTAGGCCTAGAATATTTCACCCTCTGAGACTTACTGCTGAATAAGCTCATTCTTTCTAGCTCTTTCTGAACTCTTGCTGGCTGGATCAGCTCAGCCATTCTGGCCCAAACTCATCTCCATGCTGATGGAATTAAATTGGCTTTTTCCTGGCTTCTCACTGAATTACTCTGCTTAGCCTCATAACTTTGGCGCTATGTTCTAATCTTCTGGATCCTTTTTAGTCTCTGGATTGTTCTGTCTTCACCTATATCTAGCTTGTTCTTTCTGCAATATGTCTCTGTAGAACTCTCCTGGTAAGACTACCATACACACACCACACACCACTGCATCCTCTTTCTCTCCCTGGACTGCTCTTAAGCACCATTTCTTTTCTGTCTTGTCTTGTGTGAGTTGGGCATATCCTATTTCTGACTCATTCTGTCAAATCTTTCTCTGATTCATCACTTTGTCTGCCTCTCAATTAGATGTCACTTTCAATCATGGCTGCTTCCTTCAACAAACTAATCTTACCTTTGTTATTAGGGATTTACGGTTTGTATTAGGGGTGTTCTTACCTTTGCTATTAGTGATTAAGGGTGTGTACTAGAGGTGTATCTGCATTCCATCTAGATCATAGACACCTAGATGGTTTTTGGGTGAGATCCCTTGCCAGAACAGCCATGTTGCTATATTAAAATGTCTCTACATGTGTGGATTACCAGAAATCTGAGGAGCAAATCAGGTTTCAAATGGGTAGAACAAAGTGGTGCAGAATGTAATAGAAGTTTTTATTTTCAGGGTGGGGGGATTTATCAATTTAAAATGGAAATTGCTGTCACACTAATGACTTTTTAATAAATTTGTATGTGGTTGAAGATAGTTTGAATATAATTCATTTATTTAGCCTGATCAGGACGCAAGTCATTTTGTGAAATGCTCTATTGGATGCATGCTGTATAACCACCTAAATTGCTAGCTTCAGAGAATGAAATCTTTTCATTTACTTCTTATCTTATTTTCATAGATAGATTCTAATGTGGTAGATAATAATAGTTAGGAACTAAAAATGACTGTGAAAAAAATCTTGAAAAACAGCCCAGTTTATTCATGTTCTTTCAGTGATTCTTCTCACTAAGACATTTTTTAAAAATCAACACATCTGTTCCCCTATATGAAATACCTGAACTAAAGACTTTGAAATGATTAAAAGTACAGTAGCTTGCAATTTTAGGAGGGAAAGTTGAGGAGAGTTTAGGGGAGCAGGGACAGATAATGAAGAACATGTGAGGAGGACAGGTAGATGCACTCGTATATGGCAAAATCCACCAAAGATGGGAAACAGGGTATGCTGGGTTGATGATCTGTTGGTCTTAAGTAAGTCACAATCATGAAATCATAAAATCCAAAGCCCTTCCCAGTGAAACTTCCAAATGACCATTAAGAAGTAAAGGGGATTTTTTTCACCTTTACTAGGACCAAATTAAACCAACTGCCTACCAAAAGCCTAACTGGGAATATTATGTCATTACAAGTTCAGCCTAGCAGCTTTGCCTTCTCTGTATCCTAATATCTCAATGTTCTAAAGCAAGGTGTCAAAATTATGTGATGAAAACTGTAGTTCCTAAGATTTAGGTTCACAGCTAAGGTTACTGAGGCCTCTTAAGTCCCTTGACTGAGCTGAGCCCCGTGCTAGTTTTAGTTTCATCAGTGAAATTGATCAACACAGCATCACAAAAGGATCATGATAATGATGCCATTGATGATGATGTTGATGTTGATGTTAATAGTGATGGGATATTAATATGAAAAAGTGCTACTCTAAGTTACATGATTTTGTGGTTTCCATTAAATTATATGACTGATTCTTTGAGATTTCACATGCTGTGACTGTACACAATCATTCAAAATTCCCTTTTTACTATGTTCTATAAGTTTACTGTTTATTGTACTTATAACTACATTTAATGTGAAATTGAGATTTGTTCAAATCTTCTGGATTGACTCTCCCAAACTATAAAATAGAAAAGTCCAATTATCTTGAATATTTACATGCATATTTATTGAGAAGCCACAATAAGAATATGTTTATATTCTAATAATAACCAAGTACAAAGTAATATTAAACTATGCAAAACTTGAGAGAAGTTTTCTGAAGGATACTTATGCATACATCTTAGAAACTACTAAAGGAGGAGATTGACAGTCTCAAGGTCATATGCAAGATGGCTGTCTAGATGACAGGTATACAGATCCCTGGAGAAAACTTGAGGTCAGAGGTTGAAAAGTACTTGTGAGAAATTACAAACATAATATAAACTACTATATGTTGTATAACAGTCCTTTTGATATGAATCAATTGAGGCCAATTACTAGTCAGTTACTGTTTAAGTCTGAAAGGAGCTGAGATAGTAACATCTAAGGGAGGCCTGATGTTAATAAGGCTCACTATGTATGGAATGTCAGATATTTTGAAAATAGAAGTATAGATTTACTTGAATTTCTCTGAAGAATAAAAAGGTGACAATTTGAACTGGGTATTGGTATGGATTATAGATCAACTTAGGCAGATCAATGTGGTAAGAAGGGAACTTAGTGCTACTTATTTTGGAAAGGAGAAATGCCATCAGTGCTATAAGCAGTGGCCATATGGAGCTTTATAGGACCTGACTTGTGAATGGTACCTCAAGACAATTTCTATTGAATGTACAATGTACAATCCAGCCTCACCCCCATAGATATGCAAATATTTTCCATATTACTAAAATATTTATAGAACTATGATAGTTAAGTTTGTGTATTAATGTCAATGGATCACAAATAGTCCAGAGACTTAGCTAAATGTGTTTTTGACTATATCTAAGATGCTGCCATTTTCCCCTAGACAAATGACTCTTTATCGCAAATATAGATCTTGCAAAGACAGTCCTATGCTATGATAGGCTACAGAGCGAAGTCCTGTCTAAAAAAAAAATCAATAAATAAATACAGAAAAAAAAGAAGAAAAAACATTTGCTATTTTGGTATTTCAGGCATATATGGTGATTTAATAAGAAAGTACCTTTATAATTTTCAACTGTCATATTTTATTTCAATTAGGAATAGATTGTTTTACTTCCAATCATATCACAAGAACTGTATTGTTCTCTATCTTAGGAGCTGTTTGCAGAATGTTTAATTTTATTTTAACTGAGCTCAAGATTTGCCAGGTTAATTATTGATGAGTAAGCTCAGGGTAGAAATGACATTACATAATTCTGCCTCCAGTTTCCCAAGTCTTTAGCCATTCAAGTTACTGCTCCCATGTGAAGATTGGTATCTGCTCTTGGCAGATGGTCTATAACAAACTTATAATGTTTAATGTTTTAGTTGTCTTTGTTGCAAGGGTCTCAAACTTTTGAAAATCACAAAACATACAATATTTCAGTAACTGTCATTGGTCTACTTTTATAAAGAGTTAAACTAAAGGAATCAATCAGCACTCCAGCCTCCAGAAGAAATTTTGCATCATATCTTCTTGCTACTAAAGAAACTTAATTTTTCATACATTTTAGTCACATCATTCATGTTAGGCAAACAGATTTAAAGATTCAGTGCTTAAAAGGAAAACAATTATAGTATCAGTCTACTAAATGATATTCCAAAATATATAATCATATCTTTCATTGATTTGCTTGCAATTCATTACTGGAAGAAGCATGGCTACTTTACTAATGAAAGTAAAATATTCTGAAATATATTGAAAACATTTTCACAGAGGAAAATCTCCTTTGAAGATAATAATATGTTTACTTTCCAGTCACCCTATATATTTCATTCATTCCTCAAATGTGCCCTGAAGGAAGATGAACCATTTCGTACCTAGAACATGGACATACTTCCCAGATGAACAGTTGATTCTCAGTGACTTACAAGCCTTGGTAGACTGAATAGCCTCTGTAGGACCACCTCTCTTGCCCGTTTGAACCATCAGCTCAACAGGACAGGCTTCCTTCATTTATCAGCCACTTCAAGCACTTGTAATATACTGATGCTAAACTTAGCAGTATGGTACAAAATAGATTCTATTCCTATTCTTGTAGAGTGTATATTATGTTCAGGAAAATCCATTTCAAAGGGCTTTTGATTTTAGACTATTACTCTAGCCAGGACTCCAGGGAAAAGCAAGATGTAATTATCGACATCAAGATGTCACACCTTGGAGGGTGCAAGCCTGGGGGTGCAAGTTGTATTCTCTTTATGTGTTAGAAAGAAGCAAAGTTCTGCAGTGTTTATATGATCCAAAGCAACAGAATGTACCACCCACTGCCTTTCAGAGTCTCAAGAACACACCAATACCATTTTGGCAATATGTGGTGCTGGTGGACAGAGGTTCCCTGAACAAGAGTCTTGCTAATTTTCCCTGAAAACAGAATACTGATAATTGCAAATGTCAAAGGGTGGACAAAATAGTTCCTAGCCTCCTGAGCAAAGTCTTTTCATGGGTGACCCACTGAACATATAGTAACTCAACTACTATATATGAGTATTCATTTAGAGGGCCGTCTTACATCCATCCATCAATCTGGTGTCTGTGGAACCAGCCCACCAAGCAATGGAAGTGGATCATATCCTAGGAAAATCTGGGTACAAATAACTTGGTAAAGTTAAGAAGGATGTAAGTTTTAGATGCCAATGTAAAAGCTGAGTATGAGATAGCTAAACTGACCAGACTAAAGAAAGGGCAAGCAAGGGCAAGGCACTGGTAAAAATAGCAAAGTTAGTCTCAAGAGGCTTCATCTTGTTCTCCGGAAGATCCTCCCTAGGGAGGAAATGCAAAACACAATTGCACTTACTCCTCATTAACACAACTTCATTTATAATTATGTAATTGTATATATCTAATGCATCTCTTTTTCACAAACTGAATGGTGGGGAGGCACTGTCTTAAAAACCCCCTCCATTTATTTGAGGAAAGTAATACTCCAATACTGCCCTAGGAAAAGACAAGGAAGGTGATATATAGTAGGTCCAGATTGAGAAGTCCAGATACAGAAGCAGGCTTTTGATCTTGCTGCTTAACTATTGCACTTTCCAGGGTACATTAGAACATGTACTTTGCTTTGCCTAATTGCCTGCAGAGATAAGCCCAGACTTGATCCCTCTATTTGTGCCTGGGTATGAATTATTCTCCTTCAGGAATATAGAAACAGAGATCACTGCTGTGTCTTGAATTGGAATGAATATGAAAAAAGGCATCGCTATCCATAACATTAACCAAGTGATTCAGCAATAGGACATCCTGGAAGAAATGTATCTATATCTAGAAGAGGACTAATAAGGAGATTTGAAGGTTGAGAGTCCCTCAGATCTGGCTACAGCCATCTCAGTGGATATTCTTTTTTCAGAGATCCTGCTGTTGATGAAATGGTGGTAGTCTCTAGTAAAAATAAGCACCTAGCCTAGCTCTGATATACTCAGCAGATCAAATCTTGCTATGGTCCATTAACAATTAATTCACTTTGGGAGTGACTAGCAACCCAAAGGGATCATTCTCTCTCACTCTGTCATTGTGAGCAACTCCAACTCTACAGGTCAGTATAGGAAAATGTCTGTGAAAGAGTTGCAGGTGGTACTTTGCAGATATCTACCAGTGTCTGGGCTCAGTGTGGGGCACAATGCAGAGCAGCACACTCTTCTTGTTCTTCTTGAGTTTCATGGCAAGAAGCTGGTGACTGCAAGTCATCAATAGAGTGGACAGTTCTATCTTGTATAGCATCCATGTCATATTTCTAGTGGTCCTGAAATGGCTGGACTTCCTTATATACCACTTCTCCTCTATGCTTTGTATACACACATAGAGTTTTATTGCTGGGTCCTATGCAGCCAAAGAACTTATTCAACTCACCAACAAAAATGTGAATGTGAACATTTAAGTTTCCAAATTTATAAAAAGAATGACTGCTAACATTTCAACAGCCTTGTCCATAAAATGACTATCAAACCAACCTCTTTGACAAGAGCAGTGTCCCATAACAAAAAAAAAATTACAGACACTTAAACAAACCATACAAGAACAGATAGAGGCTCAACATATAAAGGAGTCTACCCCAGCCCTTAGAATTCTCCGGTGTTTGTTGAAAAAAAAAAGTCAGGTAAATCGAAGATGATAACAGATTTAAGAACAATTAATAAAATAATTCAACCAATCATCTTTGTTACCAAAACTTGGCTCTAAAACAAGGGATTCACTGAACCAATCATCTAGTATATTGATTTTGTTTTCAAACTGTGAAGTGGAACTTAAGGGTTTTTTGGAAAGTCAGCTGTGTTGGATGGTATTTTGTTAAGGCAATGACGTGAAGTTTTATTGAAGTAGACACCAGTGTACAACTAAGGAAGGCTTGTGAAGGAACGTTTTGTTGATATAGACATAGGAGAAAGGATATTTTGTTAAAGTAAGTATGTGAAACTACACATGATGAAGGATTATTTGTTGTTAATGAAATGTATGTATTGTTCCATCTTATACTGTGTAGTTGAGTTCTATTTGTCAGGACTCTATAGACAGAAATGTGTCAAGAAACATTTGGAGATGTGTTATGGATTTTTGTCACTTTCGTGGACTTGGACTGATTGGTAATGTCAGTTGAGACAGAAACAGATGTTGAGGCAAGACATGTATTGAGGCAAGACCCATAGAGAGCACATGATGTTTGGAGGGGGTATAAAACAGACTTGATGAACAATGAGGTTGGGCTAGGCTTGTTTATATAGTTAATTGTGTAATGGTTGTCTGTTTTGTTTCCTTGTTGATCTTTATTTTGTTGAGAGAGGTATATTCAAGAACTGTTTAGGGCATTTTTGTTGGTCTCTCTTGTTGATTTGCGTTGAGGCTAAGGTCTGATTGTCTCTGTTAGGTGGTATCACCATTGTTGATTCTTGTTTGTTATCCTGACTCTATGGAACTGGACTGTTGGTACATCTCTGAAGTGTTTGTGAGTGGATTGAGTTGTCACTGTTGACCTGTGAACTGAACTGTAGAGTTTTTGACAACATAGATGGGAATTGTTTTTAAAGGAGATTTATAAAATGTTCTTTTATGAATTGGAAACTCAATTTTTTCCAACCTTATTTTTAATGATGGGTTTTAAACATGTTAACCTCTCTTCTAGCCCACCACCCATCAGACATAATAGCAATTAAAAAAAAGATAAAGAAAAAGTAGACCCGTTTAAAATAATTCTTTAAGACAGCTCCTATCTATGTTGTCAAAAACTAGACAGTTCAGTTCACAGGTCAACAATGACAACTTGATCTACTCACAAACACTTCACAAATGTACCAACAGTCCAGTTTGGTAGAGTCAAGATAGAAAACACAAATTAGCAGTGGTAGCACTACCCTAACAGAGATAGCCAGGCCTCAGCCTCTGCACAATCCAGCAGGAAGGACCAGCAGGAACACCAGGAGAAGTTCTCAGCTGTGCCTCTTTTAGCAAAGTGAAGATCATCAAAGATGCAAAACTAAAATGTGTGGTACAGCTAGCTCTATAAGCAAGCCTAATCCAGCCTCTGTCACTGTCCATAGAGTTCTTTTTATACTCCTCCAAACTTCACATGTCCTCTATGGTCTTGCTTCAGCACGTATGTTGCCTTAGCACTTGAGTCTATCTCAACTGACATCACTCTGTCAACAGCCTGAGTCTGCAGAAGTGGCAAGAAGCTGTAGCAAACCAGAAGTTTGTTTTGTTTTGTTTTGTTTTTGGTGAGTTTCTCTCTATGGCGTCCCTACAAATGGAGCTCAACCATGCAATGTAAGGAGGACCAATATATTCATGTCATTAGTGAAAAATCCTTCATCACTTGTCCTTTCATATTCTTTCTTTAGCAGAACATTCTTTCTCCTGTGTCTGCTTCAGTGAAATGTTCCTTCATGAGTCTGCCTTAGTCTTTCACCTATGTTTGCTTCAATGAAATGTTTCACTTGTTTGCTTTAGCAAAACCCCATACAACACAACTGACTCACAAAAGAACCATTATGTTCCTACTTTAGAGGCTGGTGGCTGTTTGTGGATCAGTCGTGTGACTTTCATGAACTTCACTTGGGCTAATATTAAGCAAAAGGCAGAATGCCTAGGCAGAATTATGCCTAACACAGAGTAAGGCCTGTATTTTCAATGCATAGACAGGACAACTAGAGAAGCTGAACATGACAAGAAAGCTTATATACAATGGTACCTATTATACAGAATTAACAGAGTGAGTCTCCAAAGACTTTTGATACAGTTTTGATACAGTCAAGTAGTAATTGATGAGAGATGTGGGTTTAATAGGCCAGCAGGGCTTCTAGAAGGTAATAAACTTGTTCAAAGACATGGTTATCCAAGTGATGAGAGTACTTACCCCACAGGGCTCAAGGACTTCATACATACCTCCATCAAGTACAAAAAAGTGCAGGTGGTGGTGATGAATGATGGAGGGATGGAGAAATTTGTGCCTACATCCAGCTAAACAGTGAGGAGAGCACCACAGAGGAAGAATGAAAGTGCTTTCACAGGGGTTGTGTAAGACTTATGGAAAACACAGATATTTACATAACAATTCATAACAGTAGCAAAATTGCAGTTATGAAATAGGAATAAAAATAATTTTATGACTGTGAATCACCAAAACATGAGGAACTCTATTAAAGGATCGAAACATAGGAAGGGCGAGAACCACTGTGCTAAGGGAAGGTTTTAATTCCTCACTACAGAGTGCCGGTAAATAACAACTTTCTCAACAGCAGCAGAGATCCAGAGATTCAGAGTCCGAGAGACAGAAGTGCATGTAACACTGTGAAGCAAGCAGAAGAAGGGAGCCCCTTGGCCCACTCAACTCCTCCCCTACTTTCGAGTTACTTTTGTGACTTGGAGAGTACTCTTGTTATTTCTGTCTTTTTAAAATTCATTTGGGGTATATAACCAAAGTGATTTAAACAGGTTACCTTGAAGAAATAACAATTCAGGAAAAAAGAAAGAAAGAAAGAAAAGAAAACAGTTTCAAGAATACAAAAGTACATCAAGGAGCTAAGTAAACAGTGAGCTAACTTTAGGACAGATCTCAAGAGACAGGAAACACTGTTCTGCTTTTGTGCTAAGACCTTTTCTGACTTAAAACACACACACACACACACACACACACAAAAGCAAAAACAACTTTTATTTCTAAACCCTTCTTGAGTGAATGAGGAATGACAAAAAGCCTGGAATCAGTGAAGGGCAATAGATCGAAATTCAGATTTTACCAAAAATAAACTAACATCGAAGGATTGCATGCTAAGTGTTAATGTGGAGTTTTCATAAAAATTCATCTTGAACAATGTTTCCAGTACTAAGTTGTACATAATTGTTGATGCCACTACAGGAAAGATCCAGAGCAAGGCAAGCCATTGTCTGAAGGCAGATGTTGTCATGCTGCTCCTCTAAACATGCCATTTCTGAAGATCAAGTGGTGTCTGATGTGTAGATTTTAGTTACTTGGTGACACCTAGTAAAATCTAACTATGCTTGAAATATTTTATACGAAGAATAAGACAACAAACTGAAGAAAATAAAACCAGTGAATACCAAGAGGAACCTGAATGATCCTTGAGCCAGAGACTATACCAATTGCTTAATGGGTTTTCTGGACAAAATCTGGTAGCTAGACTTTCTGCATCTGCACCATATCAGAGTTTATAGAACAAACAAATTATCGAGCCTGATTCTAGAACAGTGAAATCAGATTCTGCAATTTCATAGAGCCTGTAACACCTAATCATATCAAAATTCAAAATAATGAATGATAGTAAATAAGTCTGAACTGGATTAGAAAAGGTGGAGAAGAACTGTTAGAAAAGTAGATATGGTACCACTTGATTTTAGAGCCATGGGCTCACTAGCAGGATGCATGTTCTGTATGAACTCTTGAGTGATGGTACTTCGACATGCTTTCAAATCTTGTTGGTGCACACAAACCCAATAAAGGAATGGAGACATTAGTATTTGACTCTTTTTCAATTGCTTTCTACCATGGACATAGAGAATGTGATTATTTAGACTGTATATATTTGGTTGTGGTGGAGGTGTAGTCAGAATTCAATTTTTGAGTCTGAGACTGCTTTTTTTTTTAGTGCATTATAACATAATCTTCTGGGTGTGGTGAGCAAAGCTGACTATGAGAAGCAATTTAGCTCTGTTTTGAAAGTTTCCAAATATTTATACTATTCAGATAAATCCCCATGCATCTTTAAGTGTGAAACTGGGTTGTTGAAGTCATTCACAACTTCTCTTTATCATCTGATGACAGTATACTCTAATTTGTTCCTAAAACATTATCACATGTAGAGCTAACATTAAAACAAGAACAAAATGAAATTAAAAATATATAATTGAATTCATCCTTTAGGTAAGTAAAGATGATAGAGTGCTCTTAAATAAGTGAATTTGAGTGAGGTAATGTAGAACATCTTACTAATCCTTTCCAGATCTAGATCTGGATAAAATGGTGATAACAAGTGCATTTCCTTCTTCAAAAGTATATGGATATGCACGTATATATTTGCATGTAACAACAATTATTGAAAGAATAAGTCATGAATTTGAAAGAGAACAAGGAGAGGTATTTGAGAAGATTTTTAGAAAGTAAAGGGTAGGGATAAATCCTGTAATTATAATCACAAAATAAAAATAAGTAACAATAAAAAGTAACTACAAATGACAAGTCATTTGTTAGAGCACTCAACATGCCTTATATGTGCATGGCATAACACCTGTACAATATTTTGTGGCACTGCTGTACTTGGGAGATTCCTCCTTAAAATTTTGATCTCACATTTTCTTGAAAACTTGAAAAGTTAATCACAAAGATTATCATCTGGCAATTGTCTCACGCTGTATGTTCTATGCACTTCCTGCTTCCTGTGGATCTTTGTTTTTGACTTTCTGTGGTCTTCATAGCTCACCAAGCAAGGTTTAAGTCTTTCCACTAGTAAGTGATAACTACCTGGGACTTAGGAATTTCATAATTGATTTTAGACTTATCAGCTAATCTACAGTCTTGAAAGTGGAGGCACAACACAATTACAGATTTCAACCATGGGTTCATTTTTCCACCTCTGCTTAGTCTCATTATTGGCTCTCTTTTGAGGCACACGGGTTTGTATGCCTGAATGATAATTAGTGACATATTGAACTTCTCTGTTTCTGCATGTGTCAGAGTTGCAATTAGCAAACATGTGGGTAGCATAATAGTAAAAGCAATATAGAAGAAAAAATAATCTTTCTCCTTAGAATCTGTAGAGTTTTATAGTGATTATTTTCTTTTATCTGATTTAAATATTTCCCTATGCTGTGATTTTAAAACTAACGCATATAAACTCACTCTAACTATTCATATTTCTAGAAATTTGTTTGAGGTCAAAAATTAACATTGGTTCATCCTCTCTTATAAGCTATCTCTCATAAACTATCTCTGGAATACAAAAATTCTCCATCTCTCACTAACTTCTAGATGAAGTTAATGATATTTTAATATATATATACATACATATATTCATGTGCTAATACATTTTATATTAAAATTCACTTTGAATTAGCTTCTAAGCTCATAATTTTTAATTATTTTTAGACAAGACATATTGCCTAAATCAAGTAAGTTATGTCAATTCAGAAACCTTCATTTCCTGAAAGAAAAAGTCTGCAATCCATGCTCTCTAACACACTCATTCCCTTGTGGCTTATGTTCACTTGTTCCTTGAATGAAATTTTATCTGTTGTCCAAGATTTATTACACTTAATTTTTGACTCTGCCCATGGTACACTATTCCTGTCTGAATCCTACCCAGGTTTTCTGGGCTTTCTGAAATGCATTCTATCCATGAAAGTATTCCAGTTTACTATTGACACTGGTCACATATCATGTGTTATCTTGGCTTATAATATTTTTTATCAAATTGAACTAATAACCCTACTGATTAATTATTTTAATAATATGCTTGGTAAATAAATCAACACTACATTTTCTTTTCTTATTTCACTAAATTAGCTTCTATAGGAAAGACTGTACTTGACAGGCAAACAAGTTATAAGCTCTGGTTACTTAAACCAATGATTCAATATATGCAAATATTCTCCCACTCCAGTGTCTTTTACACCCTCAGATAAACATGAGTCTATCTCCACTATGCTTTTGAAATACCTTCTTTGGCCTCCTCTCTACCTGCAGCTATATCACATTTCTCTATCCTTCTCTGTAGCTAAATTAATGGTTCCACTCAAACCTTTTTTTTTTTATTTTTTATTTTTGGCTCATACGATTTTTCAGAGTACTATAAAAATAAGTATGCTTAGCAGTACTAATCTCCACTCATGACACAACCCTAACAATCTCTACATATCATTTAACAGTAACAGCATTATATCCCTCTCATTCTTAAAATTAGGCCACAGTGATCAATGGCTTTAATACCACCACTTAGGAGGCAGACACAGGAGGATCTCTGTAAGTTGGAAGCTAGCCTTGTCCACATAGTGAGTATTCTCACAAGTGCTTTTATCCTTCTATCTTGATGGGCTCATTACATCTTGAAGCATGCCAAAGCATATTTATAACTTAGAACTTTTGTATTAGACATTCTTTGTGCCTAAAATAGTCTGTCTATATATACATATACATATATATACATATACATCATATACATATACATCATATACATCATATACCTCATATACATATATGTATATGTAAACGTATACATCATATATGTATACTATACATCATATATGTATACATATACATATATATATATCTAGGTATGTATATATATGTGTGTATGTGTGTTCAACATAGAGTTTCTGACTTTTGAGTTTTTGCTGTATAAATGAGAGATGGAATTACCTATTGTGTCTTTGGATAGTACAAACCACTCTTATGGACTTAGGTACCAAACATGTCACTATTAATATACTCCATTCATCCATCCATCCATCCATCCATCCATCCATCTATCCATCCATCATCTCCTTGTGCACACACACCATTATTGGACATTGCACAGTAATTTCAATAAGCATAATATATAAATATGTATACACACACACACACACACACACACACACACACACACACACACACACACACACCTTGCTCCAGTGTCACCTTTTGGGGAAATCTTACTTGAAAAGAGTCTTTAGCAAAGTGGCCGGATATAAAATCAACTCAAGCAAGTCAGAAGCCTTCCTATACTCAAAGGATAAGCAGGCTGAGAAAGAAGTAAGAGAAATAATACCCTTCACAATAGCCACAAACCATATTAAGTATCTTGGCGTGACTCTAACCAAACAAGTGAAAGATCTGTATGACAAGAACTTCAAGTCTCTGAAGAGAGAAATTGAAGAAGACCTCAGAAGATGGAAAAATCTGCCATGCTCATGGATTGGCAGGATTAATATAGTAAAAATGAGCATCTTACCAAAAGTAATACACAGATTCAATGCAATCCCCATCAAAATCCCAACTCAATTGTTCATAGAGTTAGAAAGAGCAATTCAAAAATTCATCTGGAATAACAGAAAACCCAGAATAGCTAAAACTATTCTCAAGAGTAAAAGAACCTCTGGGGGAATCAGTATCCCGGACCTTAAGCTGTACTACAGAGCAATAGTGTTAAAAACCACATGGTATTGGTACAGTGACAGACATGTAGATCAATGGAACAGAATTGAAGACCCAGAAATGAATCCACACTACTATGGTCACTTGATCTTTGACAAAGGAGCTAAAACCATCCAGTGGAAAAAAGATAGCCTTTTCAACAAATGGTGCTGGCTCAGCTGGAGGTCAACATGCAGAAGAATGCAAATTGACCCATCCTTATCTCCTTGCACTAAGCTCAATTCTAAATGGATCAAAGATCTCCACATAAAACCAGACACACTGAAACTAATAGAAGGGAAACTAGGGAAGAACCTTGAACATATGGGCACAGGGGAGAATTTCCTGAACAGAACTCCAATAGCTTATGCTCTAAGATCAAGAATTGACAAATGGGACCTCATTAAATTACAAAGTTTTTGCAAGGCAAAAGACACTGTCAAAAAGACAAAGCGGCAACCAACTAACTGGGAAATGATCTTTACCAACCTTACATCTGACAGAGGGCTAATATCCAATATATACAAAGAACTCAAGAAGTTAAACTCCAGAGAGGCAAGTAACCCTATTAAAAAATGGGGTACAGAGCTAAACAAAGTGTTCTCACCTGAAGAATATCTAATGGCTGAGAAGCACCTAAAGAGATGTTCATCATCCTTAGTCATTAGGGAAATGCAAATCAAAACAGCCCTGAGATTCCAGCTCACACCAGTCAGAACGGCTAAGATCAAAAACACAGGAGACAGCAGTTGTTGGCAAGGATGTGGAGAAAGAGGAACGCTCCTCCACTGCTGGTGGGATTGCAAGCCGGTACAACCACTCTGGAAAGCAGTCTGGCGGTTCCTCAGAAAACTGGGCATGACACTCCTGGAGGATCCTGCTATACTGTAACTCCTGGGCATATACCCAGAGGCTTCCCCTGCATGCACACATGCTCCACTATGTTCATAGCAGCCTTATTTATAATAGCCAGAAGCTGGAAAGAACCCAGATGTCCCTCAAGGAGGAATGGATTCAGAAGATGTGGTATATCTACACAATGGAATACTACTCTGCAATTAAAAACAATGAATTCATGAAATTCCTAGGCAAATGGTCAGATCTTGAAAATATCATCCTTAGTGAGGTAACCCAATCACAAAAGAACACACATGGTATGCAGTCACTGATAAGGGGATATTGACCCAGAATCTCGGAATACCCTAGACACAATCCGCATATAAATAGATTTCTAAGAAGATGGAAGGAGAGACCCCTGGTCCTGGAAAGACTGGATGTAGGGGAATGCCAGGACAGAGAAACGAGAGGGGGTTGAATGGAGAAAAGAGGGAGGGAAGGGGGCTTATGGGACTTTTGGGGAGGGAGGAAACGGGAAAGGGGAAATGATTTGGAATGTAAATTAAAAAAAATAAAATAAATAATAATAAAAAAAAAAGAAAAAAAAAGAGTCTTTAAAATGCTAATCCCTCCTTACATTAGTTGTCTGAATTGGCTCTTACTACTTTACATATCTCTACATGATTTGTCTAAATTTGGTACACTATTTTTATAATTGATTTCATTACATTACCAACCAGAATGGATACTGAATTTGAACAAGGTTTCTTTTGCAGGGACTTGGGTTACTGATTATCTTCAATCCCAAGACCAGTGGCTTGTTAGCACATATTATTCAAACTACAGTTTCTGACTTTTAAGTTTTTGCTGTATAAATGAGAGATTAACTAGGTATCTATTGAAAACAAAGATAAAAGATAAAGTTGAATTATATCATAATATGATAATTAAAGATGGAGCTACCTATTGTGCCTTTGGATAATACAAATCACTTTTGTATGGACTTAGGTACCAGACATGTCGCTATTAATATACTCTATCCATCCAATATCTCTTTGTGCACCCACACGTTTATTGCACATTGCACAGTAATTTCAATATGCATAAATGCACACTAAATTAAAATGCATAAATGTTATCACATTCCTTTAAAACTACTTGTTCTGCTATGCAAACTGCATCAATGACAGCAACAATTCTTTCCCAAGCAAGTTATGGGGAAGTGATTCTAGAATTTTCCTCATGCTGTCCAGAAACAAATCAGCGCTCCTTAGATAAAGACAATAAGCCTATATCCACCCTCCTCTTATCTTTTGAAGCAACTGTGGCAAGATAGTGCTGGAAAGAAAAATGTACAGGATTATTTTGCAACAAGCAAGAAAATAGATACACAGAAATCTTTTTTAAACTGTATTAACATTTTTTTTGTTTTGTTTTAGGTATGAACATACAAGAGTGTCTCAAGTAGCAAAAGCAAAATATTAATGACAGAGACTATTAGAAAAGATTAATAGTATTTCATGGAAGACTACACCCTATAAATAATACAGTTCAGATACTACAGGAAGGTTCTTATTTTAATCATGTCACCTCTAGAGTCTAGACTCAAGGAAGGACTGTATGCACCCTAGACAGTGAAAAAACAGTGCTACTATGAGTGACTGGAAGAGGAACTGTTACCAAACACATCCCTTATCATTGCATAAGACCTTGAATCATAGCAAAAACGTGGAACTTGTTATCCCAATACAATCAAGAGTTAGGGCTTTTAACAGGTAGCAGGTATTGTCCCCAGAGTCCTCAAGTTCTAAGTTTAATACATAGCCATTGAATTTAGGTATTTGACGTCTAGGATTGGTGTGGTCAACTTTTTTTCTCCCTCTCCATGCCTTCCTCCTCCCAACTTTGCTTTCTTTTCCGTTTTCTGTTTCCTCTTTCACTTTTAAGATGACTAATATTTTAGGTTGATGGTTGTATTTGGGAACAATCTATAGAATTAGAAAGAAAAAGAAAGCAAAAGAAAAGCTTGGCCCTTAGGCTAGTGCATCATCATACCCTAAGCTTAGGACACTGGAGTTTCATTTTTCTTTTATTAACCAATTTCTCAGTTTTAGAATTGTTCACTGGCACATAACAGAGCTATACCTTCAATGGGAGATATAGATAGATAGATAGATAGATAGATAGATAGATAGATAGATAGATAGATAGATAGATAGATGTATATGTACATATACATATACATATTTAAGATTAAAAACTATCTACCCCAAACCTACAATCTTGGAGAGAAAATGAAGTAGAGAAATTACAAGCTCACAAAACTTATAGAAAAATGATATGAAAAGTAAATACTAAACTTGAATACCTAGGCTGAAACTTGGGTATTTTGATGCATCCAGCTCAATAAGGAACTCTTTGGGTGCCTGCTTAAGCAAAATGTTATAGTCATGCTTTCTTTTTCGGAACTGCAAGAAATACAGAAATCTCTAGTCTTCTCTGAATTATGTGTCTAAATTGTTGCACCTTCTGATAAATTGGAAGACTCAAACCAATTTTAGAGAACAGATACATAGGTTTGGTGCTAAAGGATACAAAATCTTTTCCTAAGACTTAATTTTTTTAGAAGAGATAGATTTGGTTGACTTAATGACAGCTATACCATACTTACAGATCTCAAAAGAATTTTCAGTAATTAAAACAAGATATGTATTATATGAGGGATCTTTTCTTTGTATTGAATAATCTACTTTTCAAATTATCAAATATTTTAAGACTGAATAAGTTTATAATTTAATGGATGCACAAAATTGCATTCTATTCATGCTATTTTATTTTTTCTTATTTGAAATTCTGATAATCAGAAATTTCTGCCTTTTATGGGCTTCATAATTATGATGACTCTGCAAGATTAGGAACAAATACAGGACACTGAATGGAGGGTTGTTGTAAAAAGTGCTATTTGTGTCTTTTGAAGTGTGCTGGTCAGCTCTTTTTTAGAGTATTCTTCAATTTGAGCTTGGCTGATGTGTTCTCATGATTAGATTTAGAGTATGCAGCTTTTGGCAAGAACATTAGAGAAATTACATGCTTTTTCTCAGTGCTCTTTTCTTCTGAGATCCAGACTGTATAGAACATTCTCAGCAAATGTCCTGCAGTTCAGTGAACAGAAGATCTTGTCTGATTTTATGGCTTGGCTAGACTACTCCTCATTTTCTTCCAGTATAGAATTTGGATTATAAAGGTACTTTATTTACAAAATTAAATATAGACACTTATAGATAAATAATAATAAATAACAAATAGATAATAATAAAATATATATTCCCTGCTAATTTTATTCATACTCTCACATTTATGGCTCTTATCAATCAGTAATATTATATATTGTACAATGTCCCCTCTTTCCCTATCTTTTCTACTTTCTACACACACACACACACACACACACACACACACACACACATACACACACACACACAGAGAGAGAGAGAGAGAGAGAGAGAGAGAGAGAGAGAGAGAGATACACCAGCACATTGATAAATGTGATTAAAATTTTCCTATGTAATAAAGGAAATAGCAAAGCAAATTTAATAAAGACATAGTATTTGTTAACTATACATCCATTGAAAGACTGCTATCAACAGTATATAATGAAATCAAAAATTCCAATACTAAATGTCCAATACAGATTAAAAAAACCCACAAGAATATAAAGTTCCATTGAAGATAAAGGATTTGGTCATACAATCAGAACTTATAAACAAGAGCTCTGATATTTAAACCAATTTTCTCATACTAATGACTAAAATATAGAAGTAGCACTGAAATACATGATAAATGTTTTTCCTAATGAAGCTTGCATTCTTATCTAGTGAGAATAATTACAAAGAAACACAAATAACAAGAAATATGTAGATCTTAAAAATTCCAAAAGTAACAGATAGGAATATGAGATCCAATAACTAAGTATGAGAAGGCAAATTGAGCAGAATCAAAATTGGCTTCAAAGATGCTTCAGCAGACACCTAAATGATGTATGTGCAGGCAGGCCTGATGGAAAGTAATTGATACAAGAAAAACTCTGAGATAAAAAGAATATAAAGAGGAACACAGAGTGGTAATGCAGGCAAGCATTATGGCTGAAAAGGAGGCCATGAAGAAAAGAGTCTGAGATAAAGCAGAAAGAAGCAAATGCTATTTCAAGGTCATTGAGTCAAGTAAGAAGTCTTTTTCTTTTTCTTTTTTAATTTAAAGATCAATGGCAAGTCATTGGAGGGTGAAGAAGAACGATATTAAAAGCAACAGGATTGGAAGTGTGTTATTCATCCTTGTTTTCCCACTTTCTTACAGTGGGCAAGAATACTAAGTTTGGCAAAAGGATGAGTGACAATGATGTTAATGTGAAAAAAGAATACACACCCTAGAATACATAGGCAAGCAAATGGACATGGTTGTAATCATATTATGATCATGCTTATATTAGAATCAGAAACATCAGTGTAAACTCACATACAATTTAATACAGGTAGAAATGTGAACATTTAGAATTATTTGAATGTTTGGACTTGCATGGGCTAGTATACACAAAGATACTTTTTCCTCACTAAATATAGAACATAGAAACAACATCTTAATAGCACAAAAAAAAAAAACATTTCTCACCCAGTTTTAAGGTTTTCTAACATTCTTCATAAGGAGTCATTTGGGGAAATGGCTGATTATGTGTGAAAGAGATCTTAGAAGATGAATCGTTAACAGTCTTTTAGTCACTAGTATCTGGAGGTAATCAAATATTAAAAAGATCATGTCAATGATAGGACATGTCAAAAGGACACATCAGATGGAGCCGCCAAAGGTCATGGGGTAAACAATATGAAGTAAGTAAAGTAGCTGTGTATCATACTCCGAGTTATAATATTCATTAGTTTATTTTAATATAGTCAAGTGAAATACGAAAGGAAGAAAGGAAGGTTGGGGGAGGGAGGATGGAAGGAAGGAAGGAAGGAAGGCAAGCAGGAAGGAAGGAAGGAAGGAAGTAAAGTAGCTGTGTATCATACTCCGAGTTATAATATTCATCAGATTATTTTAATATAGTCAAGTGAAATACGAAAGGAAGAAAGGAAGGTTGGGGGAGGGAGGAAGGAAGGAAGGAAGGAAGGAAGGAAGGAAGGAAGAAGGAAGGAAGGGAAGCAAAGAGTGAGAATCTCAGGCATAAGAAAAGTTTACTGTTATTCTGAAAACATATTTTACTTGGTAAAGTGTAGGTCTCCACACCTTAAATATACACTATTTAAATGATTTTCTTTCAAATCATAGAAGTACAGGAGGCAAAAGGATAAAAATGAAAACACATTGTGATACCTCAACTTGATGATCGGGTAGGGTGGCAGCAATGGTGGTAAGGCAAGTTGATAGCTCTGTTGTGGTATGGGAGAAAGAGAGTACGCACACTTTATCTTGGTGGTTTTATTCCCAGAAACAAAAACCTCAGTCAGATTGTGAATACAATGACAATGAAATCTCAACTGCTTATCAACAAGATACTTGACTCTCAGGGTGACGAGCAGGGAAAGGGGAGAGGGTGGGAGGGAGAGAAAGGCAGAGACAGAGACAGAGACAGAAACTCAAAGAGCAATTAAGGAAGACATACCAGAAGAAATCTAGAAACAGACAAGAACAATAAGTGAAAGCAAAAATCACTGAATAAAATTTGTTTTGATATTAAAATATCAATACAATAAAAAATGCCAACATCAGTTCTACAATTATGACAGATATTACCCTAATTTAATATATTAAAATAGGGTAAATAGGATGTGAGGCATTTAGGAATTTCTTGAACTATATTTTCCCATATTCTGTTAATACAAATCTGTTCAAAATAAATATTTATTAAAATTGTGGAAACAAAATGTATTATTAATTATGTAGATTAGACTTCTGTCAACCAGATGTAATTTGTCTTCAAATACTTCAACAAGATGAGGTAAAATTGGACGGGAGAAAGAACTAGGTGCTAAGTCAGCATGTCAAATTATGCTACTCTAAAATAATCATGGCTTCAGGTCAAAGGGAAATGGAAACAGTTCAAAGAGTAACACTGTTTTGTGTATAATTGAAGCTACACTGTACCTATCACCTATTGCAGTCCCTGAAACACACTGAACAATTAAGTTCTTGGTCAATGCTTGTATGTTGGATATGGAATAGCAATGCAATTCTGCGCTTGAGCATCCTGCATCTGTATGGCCTTAACACCCTCAATAACTGTATTCATGATCAAGTTTCTTCTTTTAACATAAGCAATAGAAATACCTGCTTTAACTCAGCTCTCTTGTGTGTTCAATAAAACTTTAGAGTCTAGTCTAGCTTTTAGGACAATTAGACAAAATAACCTATGCAAAACAATTAGAAGTAGATCTAGAACATATGAAATGAGAAAGAAATAATAGGATGAAGAAAATGAAATTGTAAAGAATGAAAAACCTGAGATTCTTATCCCCTCTCTTATTTAAGTTTTATAGTGTTAAAGCAGAAAAACACTCTATGGAAAAGCACTATTCAAGTCCCAAATCGTTTACCTCAGTGATTAACCAGTATCAAGTTTCCTCAAACACTAAGACTTTCCAAACTAGAGGCCACTCTACAAGCTTCCCCATAGTAAGACAATGGAATGGATATCGTATACAACCAAAGGATCAAAATATATGAATAAAAATATTTCCTCTCCCCAAAGAAACAAGGCTTCAGTTTTGAAACTGAAAGGCAATTAGTTTCAGGAAGATGGATGATAGTGGAATGTATCATGGAAGATTGAGTTTTCTCACCTTTAGAGCATTCTGTTAAATTTTGAGTGGCAGTTACAATAGGGTGAGGTGGGGGAAGAAGTATTTCTGGGTTCCTTTTGAGTGTATTAGAGCTATCTCAAGGCCATCTAAAGCAAAAATATATAGGAACCTGTCTGTGACTTGTTCTTTTTATGTTCTGCTTTCTATAATGAATCTCTAACTCTCACATTTCACAACATAAAATAAGAAATCAAAGTGAGAGAATGAAGCTCTGCATGAGACAGCATAAGGAAGTCATTATTTATTATTGCAAAGCAGTCAATAATTAGGTGATTTTACCTTTGATGAGGAATTGCAACCTGCCCTACATGTAGGCTGAGTGAGAATTACTGTGTTGCTACATACTCCGCTTCACTCATTTTACCTAAGACAAAATTTTGGCTCTGAGTTATCTGCCTGGAAAATTACAAAATATCTAGCTCAGTTTGTAAAGCATAGTTTCAGGCTAATGGTTTGACGATGGAGGTACTTTATCCTAAAAGAGAGAGAGAGAGAGAGAGAGAGAGAGAGAGAGAGAGAGAGAGAGAGAGAGAGAGAGAGAGAGAGAGAGAGAGAGCTTCTTTTGGAAATTATAGTCAGGGTACCAAAAATAATTTTCTAGCAGTCTGAGAAGAATAACCTTTTGGAGACTGAAATTTTCTGTAAGTTCCTAAACCAGAGAATTCCTTTAGAAATTCAACATTGAAGAAAAGAAGATGAAACATTACATTATGAGGGATGATCTAGACATGAAAAGATGGTTTTCAGATGGGAATGCAAGTTAAAGAATTGTAAACTCTTTAAGTTGGGATTGATAGAGTAATTTCTCTAAATTGACAAAATTGATGGGTTGGATATTATTAGTGTATAACATATACACTATAGATTATATAATTGTTATAATTATGTTCAATGTATATCTGAGAGAAAGTTCTTTTTAAAGGACAAAAGGGGGGAAATGTGGGTTTTATCTAACGCTGCTTGTATTATGTTAATTTGGGTCCCCAAAATTGCATGAGAATCCACACATCCCTGAGGAAACCTTGCCCCCAGTTGGTTTTGATTGGCAAATAAAGTCACCTGCAGTCAATGGCTAGGCCAGGAGACAGAGGCAGGGCTTTAGGATTTTCAGGTAAGAAATGGAGGAAGAAGGAGAGGCATCCCATGCTGCCATGCCAGGACAAGGAAGACACTGCACCCGAGAAGGTGCAGGACAGATACCATAGTCAGCACGTGGAGAGGGGGTAGAGGCCCCAAGAGGGTCACCTGACTGGGCCTAGCGCAGCAAATACGGAATATAGATTTTTAGTAATTAACAATTTGGGAATATGGGGGGTAGCTATATGGAGGTTAGGAAGTTGCCCATCTATTGAGATTTTTAAGGCATATCCAAATATAAAAGCTGTGTGTGTATATATTTCATTCAGAAACCCAGAACATTGGGGTGAGTAGTGAGGAACATGCTGCTACTGTCCAGATCACTTCGGTAGCATTTTTTGGGTACGACTACAGTTTGCTTTTATTTTCTCTCACTGTAGTATTACTGTTGTTGTCGCCGTAGAAAGTTCCAGTTGTTCTACAAGTTCACAGATAAGTATATGGTTTATTATAAAGGAATATGAGGAATTCAGGAGCATGAGATGGCTCATAGCTTGCTTTTCTGTTGATCCAATAAAACATTTACCAAAACCAACCTGCATAGAAAAAGTTTTACACCAGCTTATAAACTACAGAACTTTGTTAATTGAAGCCAAGGTATGAGTTCAACTCAGGCACCCTAAGCAGGAACTGAAGCTGAGAACAGGGAGAACACCAATTCCTGGTTTGCTTCTCATGGCTTGTTCAACTTAGGCTGGCTACACAAACATTCCTTAATGAAGCAAATCCCCACAGGCATGCTCATAGGTCAGTTTCCTACTTTTCCTCTTTTCAGCTGACTCAAGTTTTTGCCAAGTTGATATCTAGGACAGACAGAAACATTCAGTTTTGTCAAGACACCTTGGGTAATCATGGAGTTAGCAGAACCAATGTCTTGGAGAGGAAAAAAAAATCACTGAAATCTTGATTATTGTTGTAGTAACACTACTCCACCCTCTACACAAACTGTCCACATCATCTGAACTGTCACCATCTTAGAAAATGAGTTTAGTAGATGTTAACAAAATTGACATACTCATTCATGTCTTCTGTGTAGGCATTCAATGTATTTTTAAAACATTTTTGATATTAAAAAAGAGAATGTTTTAATTACAGCATTTCTCCCTTCATTTTTCTCCCCTTAAGCCCTCCCCATGCATCACTCCAAATTTCCCTCAAATTTGTGACCTTTTTTTCATCAATTGCTATTGCATACATCTATGTATTATTCTCAAATAACTTGTTGAGTCTGTACAGTGTTACTTGTATGTATGTTTTTGGTTTGACCATTTGGGTTTAGGTAGCCGAATGGTTGCTCTTCCCTGGGACATGCCATCTCCTTTTTTCTGAGCTCTATACAACATTAAAATTATCATACAGTATGTTCCACATAGAAGATCATAGAGGTTTTACAGATTGAATTTATCATTTATGTTGGAAACAGCACAAAAATGACTCACTAGTCTGCATGTTGGAATACATTGCTAAAAATAAGACACACATCTGAAGGATGGCAGGGAATGAAATAATCTTATGTTTCTGCAGGTAGAATAGTTTTATTTATACTTATACATATTTATCTGGAAATATAAGTATTTACATTCTATATTATATCTTGACCACACTTGCCCCTTCTCCTTCTACTCTTCCTTTTCCTCCTCCTCCAAGTTCCTCCCCTAATCTCTCCACTCCCCACCCCCATTCACTTCTCTTCCTCCTCTGTTTTTACTCAGAAAAAAAAAAAGCAGATATCAACCAGCCATGGTCTACCAAGTTGAAGACCGGACATCTTCTCTCCTGTTAAGGAGAGAACAGGCAATCCAGTAAAAAGAAATAGTCCCACAGGCAGGCAACAGAGTCAGAGACAGATCCCGCTCCCACTGTTAGGAATTTCACACAAAGACAAGCTTCACAACTCTAACATATATACAGAGGGCCTAGGTAAATACCATGCTGGCCCCCTGGTTTTTGGTTCAGTCTCTATAAGCCCCTTTCAACCAAGGGTAGTGGATTCTGAAGGTATTCTTGTAGTGTCCTTGACCCCTCTGACTCCTACCTGTGGCTTCTTTCTCCCCTACCCCTTTCATAGGAGGTCTCAGATGTTTGATTATGAGATTCTATATCTGTTCCCACCAATTGCTAGGTTAAGTCTCTCTCATGAAAGTTGGGCTATGAAGTGAAAGTTTCTAGTTGAGTCATGTAATACAGACTCACCTGGTAAAGACAACTCACCTGATGTTTTGCTGGGGCAAGTCCTGTGATGTTTGGAGAAAGTATAAATAGGACTCAGCCGACTGTGATGGCTAGATTGCATAGAAAGTCTTGCGATACTTTTCTGGTCTGAGTTTTCATCTTCTCTGATCTTCACTTCATTGAGAGAGGCACAGCAGAGACCTTGTGGCGTTCATGCTGGTCCTGAGATTGCCCCCACTGACTTGTGTCAATTCAGTGGAGGCCTGGCAGTTTCTGCTGGATTGAACCATCACTGCTAATTCATGTTTGTTATTCTGACACTGCTATCGAAGACTGCTGGTATCCTGACAAACAGAAATTGGGATTGACCCAAGGAACTACTACTTCTAAACAAGTCCACATTTACTATCTTTTCCCCTCTACCTTTGGATGGTGAGCTAGAAGTGGGATAGAAGCAGTTGAGAGCACTTATTAAAAGCAGATTTTTAAAAATGGAAGTCTACAGGGCTAGGCATCAATCCATGAGTATAACAGAATATCATTAGGAATCATTTTATATTCTAGGTCTCTGGGCTATACAGACTCTAGGTCCTGGACCTCCAGGTAGTGTCAGGGGTGGACTCCTTCTTGTGGCATGAATCTCAAGCTGGACCAAGCATTAGTTGGCCATTCTCACATGTTATGTTTCACCTTTACTCCAGCACATCTTGTAAGCAGGACAAATTATAAGTTGAAGGTTTTGTATGTGGGAGTAGTTGTGCCAGTCTAACCAGTGGAAGTCTTCTTGCCTGGTTACAGGAGATGGCTCAAATAAAAATAGTAACTCAAATATTGGTAAAAATCATCAAATTATAGGGCAGGGTAGATGGTTAGCAGCTAAGAGAATTTTCCCATTTCCAAGTGCCCCAATATCATGTGGCTCAGTATCCAATACTCTCTTCTTCTCTTGCACTTGAACAAATTCACACATACACATGTATATGGACAATTAAAAATAAAATTAAACCTTAAACTCATCTAGTTATGCAATTTAATTTTTATTTTAAAAACTGTTCCTGAAAGACTAATTAGTTAAATTAATGTTTCATGTTTTTATGGCTTGGGTGATTTTTTACTATGTTTTTTTTTAACTTTTATAACAAGAAATATCTCTGATTATTTTAAGCAATTAGTGAAAATTTCACATTGGCAGTACATTGATCTTGGCTAGTACATGCAATAAGATTTACTAGAAATTTTAAGAAATTCATTTCAGTAATATTTCCTACTTGTTCTTCCTATAGTTAAGTATGAAAAATCATCAATGTAAATCAAAGAGCCTCTCATAATGCTAATAATGCTCACTCTTCCTCTCCCCCTTCCTCCCTCTTTCCTGTTCCTGCCCTTCCTCCCTCTCTCCCTTCTATCCACCTGCTCTACTAAGGGGATGGAACCTAGAGTCTCATGTATGTTAAATATGTGTTGTTTTTTTTTTTACTGAGCTATAACCCAAGGCTAATTACACTATTACTCTAGGTTTAAGATTTAGTTACTAAATTTTTGCATAACGTGTTAACTAGTAAACTTGCACTTTAAAAACCTTTCAATCCAGAGTAAAAATGTGTATAATTCCCAATTCCTGTATCTCATACATTTAATACTGTCATATTTTACTTACTGAATCAGTTTCTTTAAGAAGTTGGAACATGTTTTTTGTTTTTGTTTTTTTTGTGTGTGTGTGTGTGTGTGTGTGTGTGTGTGTGTGTATGTACATTCAATATAAGCATCTCCTCTGTGGTCTGTGTAATTTTCAGACATTAATCTCTTTAATGATCTTATTAACTAAATATATTGCTCTTTAAAATAAATATGAATTGTTAAGTATATTCTATTGCTCTCAATAGAAAATGACTTTTCAAGTAAAATTTCTTAGTAATTTAATAATGAAATTCAAACATTTTATTATTATAGATAGTTTATATGTAAAAAGGTTTTACAAAATCTTTAAACTTTAGGGTTAGGTTTAGGATTATATCAGAAATATTGATTATTACTTTAATTAAATAATAAACATATAGGTAACTTAAGATAATGAGCAAAGGTTGTATCAGGTTATAGGCATGTTTATTTAAGTATGTGAATATATATAAAGAATTGTTTTTAAATAATTATTTGTAAAAAAATTTGATTCTAAAAGTTAGATTTATTAATTGCCTAGAGTTTCTTTTCAGACTGATTTGAGTACAGTTGTAGATTAAGAGACCACACACACTTTATGTTGTAGACTTCGGTATCTGCTATTTAATTTGCATTTTATAGTCTTTGCTCAGAGCTCAAGAGATATTTTATTTTGTATTTTTTTTAAATCTTATTTTATTTTTTCAAATTCACATATAATTACATATTTTTCCTATCCTCCAACACATGAAATGAATATTTATCATTTATCTGTCTTTGCCAGCCTGTCTTTCTTTCAAATGCATGTTGCTTAGTCTCTCTTTTAATTTAATAAGGTTATACCTTCTCTCTCTCTCTCTCTCTCTCTCTCTCTCTCTCTCTCTCTCTCTCTCCACACACATACACACACACATGTATATCTATACATGTGTGAGCTTTTCATATTTTCATTTTTATTTCATTTGTTTATACATAGGAGTAATAATTAAAATTAAAGTTGATTTTTTACTAGGTAGGTTCAGCTTTAGAAAAGGGAAAAAGTTTTATGGTCATAGACCGTGCACCTTTTTTTTTATTAAGATGAGACTGATGCTGCATTCAGCAGTCTATTTTTTAAATATAAGATGCATCTTCCTTGTGGGTAGTGTGGTTTACAATGGAGTAAGAAGGAGAAAGGCAACAAGAGAAAAGTAGTTATAATCTAGTGCTTTGGACTGAAGCATCCAGCCCAGTGCTGCTCTGTAGCATGTGCAGTCTGCTGAATAGTCATAATGGCTAACCCACTTACTGTATTTACCATGAGTGAGGCACTACTCTGCCCACCATGTCATTGTCATTAAGCCTCAAAACAGATTTGAACATTAGGGAATTAAGTTACTTCGTCACTTCATGTCCATTTGGTAGTGGAGTTGAGATACATTTTAGATAGTGTATCTGTAGTGCTCATGCCTTTCATGACTATATTCCTTTAAACTTCTGTTTATGTACAAAAGAAAAGCATGCCTAAGTCTAGCTATGCAACTCTGCCAACTGTTAATAAACTTAAGTATGGCTAAATGGATGCTGAAAACCCTTTTTATAATATGTTTCAGGTACGTGCAGACAATTGCTAAGCTGCCAACACAGTGGCCACAGTATCTGGAAGCATAAAACAGAGTTTTACAGCCTGTCTTGTTTCCACCAAATTTAGATTACTGAGTCAGATAAACCAGACCTACTGTTAACAGAAAACATAGTTTCCAGAGCCATTAGCTTTGTTAATCAAATAAACTAATTTTGAAATATCAGCTCTGATTTTGTTTAGTACAACACAGAATACTTTTCAGAAAGCTAAAAGAAATAATTGAAATACTTCAAAGATTTGAAAAATAGCTTCAAAAATTGTTGAATCTAGGAATCAATATCACTTTTTCATTGACACTAACATAATAAAATAGTGTGCTCTGAATCTAAAGCGGTCCTCTTTGGCTCTAACCTTGAAAGATATATATGATTTCCTTGTAACCTGTCTTCCTTACCTCTATTTCCTAGCTGCCACGAACTGAACAGATTTACTATTCAATTATACAAAGTATAAGATTCAGATATGATATAATTCCTTTGAACTTGATTAAAATTGTTATATAAGTAAATAGAATTTCAGAAATACCTTCTGCCTTGCTCTGCTCCTAAAAGCAATGGATTTAACTGATGGCAAACAAAAACTTTTGAAACAATGAATCAAAAAAAGCTTTATTCATTTAAATTGATATTTCACAGATACTTTGTTACAGCAATAATGTTTAGCACAGAATTCAGCATAGAATGTATTTAGCTGATAGCCTGTGAATGCCTGAATGAGTGTCTTACATATAATTTCCCAGCTCATTTATAAAATTGCTCTTGTATAAAAACTTAATATTACAGTCTTGTATAATATTTGGGGAAGTCTTCAGAGAAGTGTTCAAAAGGATCATAGATGTATCCTCTAGAATCTAGACAGTGTGCATAACTTATAAAGGTGATGAGAGCCTTTATAAGACTGCTGAGCCTTTGGACTAAGATCATAGTGTTTTAACTGCACAAATAAGTTTTAAACAACCTTCATATGACATAAATAGAAACATACAGTCTAACAGACTGAAGAAGTTATGCTTTATATTTTGTAGATAAGCATAATTGTGGTAAAAAAGTACAATCATTAATAAGATGTCAGTTTTAAACACAATTGTGTGTAGCATGTTTTGCTTTCAAGTCTTTAACTAATGACTATCTGAAATCCAGCATACCTCAACCAAACAGTATCTTACATGTCCTGTTAAATCACGCGTCAGTGTTTTAGTGTTGCTAGCTTTGAGAACTCATCTGCCTTGTCAGGTTTTGAGGCATAATATTGTTCTTTGTTTTCAAGACCAATGCTATTTATTTACAGTTTTACTTTGTGTGTGTGTGTGTGTGTGTGTGAGTGTGTGTGTGTAGTCTCCACACAAAGCTGTTATTTCTAGAAACTCTTTGCAAAAAACAAAGAGACTGTGGAAAAATCATAACTTTCAAGTTTTCATTTATATACCTACCTTTCAGGATATCCTTTGCAAAATTACATGCAGTATAAGACTCAGATATAATATAATTTCCTTGAACCTCATTATAATTGATATATAAGTAAATAGTATTTCATATGTTATTTTCTACCACTTTGTTAATGTAAGATTTTTGGAGGTAATTCCTAGGAGGCAAAACTAAGATGCAAATTTTGTAAAGATTAACTAATTAAAATAATTTTATAATTAAACAGAGAATAGAAAAATATTTCATAATAAATAACACATTGACTGGGGTGTATATTTTCAGTTGTTACAGTATTTGCCTGTTGTCATTCCAAGAATTATGATTCAGCTGTATCTTCAGCAACATAGAAACTGGGGTGAGGGTATCACACACACCTGGAATTCCAGCACTCTGGTGGTAGATGCAGAAGGTTCAAAAGTACTGGGTTACATTTGGTTACATAATGGTTTGAGATAACCTTGGAAGGCAAGTCACCGCTCAAATAAAATCACATATTCACTTCAAAATTACATTATTAAGAAAAAGAAAGTGAGTTCTGTGGATTGTATACTGAGTATTCTGTACTCTTTTTGGTTAATATCCACTTATTAGTCAGTACATACCATACATGTAATTTTGGGTCTGAGTTACCTCACTCAGGATGATATTTTCTAGTTCCTTCTGTTTGCCTGAAAAACTCATGATGCACTCGTTCTTAATAACTGAGTAGTGTTCGATTGTGTAAATGAACCACATATTTTTATCCATTTTTCTATTGTGGGACATCTGGGTTGTTTCCAGCTTCTGGCTATCACAAACAAGGCCTCTATGAACATAGTGGAACCTGTGTCCTTGTGGCATAGTGGGGCATCTTTTGAGTGTATGCACAAGAGTGCTATAGCTGGATCTTCAGGTAGATACATTTCCAATTTTCTGATGACTCTCCAGACTGATTTTCAGAGTGATTGGGCCAGTTTGTCATCCCACCAGCAATGGAGAGATTCCTCTTTCTCCACATCCTTGCCAGCATTTGCAAGGTCCAAATGAGGATGCCTCAATCCTACTTGGGTGGGAGAAGAAAGCAGTCAAAGTAGGGGAGAGCAAGGGACCTGGGTGGGAATAGGGACAGGAAGGGGAAGAGGGGAACATGATCAGGTCTTGGATGGGGGAAATAGAACTGAAACCCTTAGGGCCAGCAGAAAGAATGGAAACAGGCAACCTCAGGAGGTAGGAGGTGGAGAACCCTCTAGACTGTACCAGAGACATGGGAGATAAGAGACTCTCAGGACTCAAAGGGAGGGACCTTAGATGAAATGCCCTACAGTGTGGAGAGGGAACTTACAGAGCCCATCTGCAGCAGAAAGACAGGGCATCAAGTGGAAGGATAGGGTTGCCATCCCACAGTCAAAAACTCTGAACCATAATTGTTCCTGTCTGAAAGAACTGCAGAAACAAAAATGGAGAAGATCCTGAGGAAAAGGAAGTCCAGCGAAAGGCACAAATTGGGATCTTTGGGAGACTCCAAGACCTGGCACTATTACTGAGGCTATGGTATACTCTCAAAAAGGGGCCTACCATGACTGCCCTCCAAAGACCCAACAAGCTGCTCGAAGAGCCAGATGCAGATATTTACATCCAACCAATGGACAGAAGCTGCTGACCCCTGTGTTTGAATTAGGGAAAAGCTGGAAGAAGCTGAGGAGGAGGGCAACCCCATAGGAAGATCAGCAGTCTCAACTAACCTGAACCCCCGAGATCTTTCAGACACTGAGCTGCTAACCAGGCAGCATATACAAGCTGATATGAGGTCCCCAACACAGAGGACTGCTGGGTCTGGACTCGGTCAGAGAAGATGCACCCAACCCTCAAGAGACTGGAGGCCCAAAGGAGTGGGGAGGTCTGGTGGAATGGGGATTGGAGGTTTAGAAGGTTGGGTGGAGATGGGGAGGAGGAGGTACGTGATGTGGAACAGTCAGAAGGCAGACCGGGAGGAGGATAAAATCTGGATTGGAAAAAAAAAGTTTAAATAAAATTTAAAAAGAAAAAAAAAAGAATAAGAAATTGTGTGTGGGAAAGACCTAATTGTAAAGGGAAAAGTGGGGACAGAATCAGGTATGGGGGAAGACAGGAGAGAAGCCCATAGAGGAGGAGAATGATTGTAAATATGCAGCTGGGGGGTGTGGTTTCCAGAAAGTCCTAGAGCCCTGGGATGTGAGAGTCTTCAGAGCTCAATGGGGATGACCTTAGCCAAAATGCCCAACAGTAGGGATATGGAACCTGAAGAGACTTCCTCCAGTAGATAGACAGGGACCCCAGTGGAGGAAGGAGGCGAACCTCCATGTTCAAAGTTTTTGACCCAAAATTATTCCTGTCTAAAGGAAATGCAGGGACAAAAATGGAGTACAGTCTGAATGAAAGGTCATCCACCGACTGGACCAACTTGGGACCTATCCCATGATCAGGCACCTGATTCCCCTGACATTATTACTGATGCCATGTTGTGCTTTCAGACAAGAGCCTAACATGGCTGTCCTCTGAGAGGCTCTACCAGCAGCTACCTTAGACAAATGCTCATGCTTACAACCAATCATTGGACTGAGCTCAAGGACCACTATGGAAGAGTCTGGGGAAGGATTGAAGGAACTGAAGGGAACGACAAACCCATAGGAAGAACAACAGTATCAACTAAAACCCGGACCCCTCAGAGCTCCCATAGACTAAGCCACCAACCAAGAGTATACATGGGCTCGACTGTGGCCCCTGGCACATATGTAGCAGAGGACTGCCTTGTCTGGCCTCGGTGGGAGAGGATGTACCTAATCCTATAGAGATTTGATGCCCCAGAGAAATGGGATGCTTGGAGGATGAGTTGGGTGTGGGTAGGTGTGAGTGTAGGGTGTGGGTGTGGGTGGGGAAGCACCCTCTCAGAGGTAAAGGGTCGGGGGATAAAGAACTCTGAGAGAGGAGACTAGGAAGGGGACCAATATTTCGAATGTAAATTAATTAATTAAAGAAAGAAACTGTGTGTTGGAAATAGTTTTCTTTTGAATAGGATTACTGTTGTTTAACAACTTTGCCCCTTATCTTCATGTTGTCTCTGCAATTCTTCTATGGAGAGAAGGCAGTCATAACTTGTTTTAGAATTTTATGATAGTACTTAACAAAATTTTTCATCTTAAATTAAAATAGTGTCACTAATTTATGGATATTTTCAAGTAAGAGAAGTGGAATTGGTTAAAAAAAGCTAACATACTGTATTACTAATATAATGTCTAGATGTATTTATCTCTTAATAATATAATATTGATATGCCTTGAATAATCTATTATTAAATCATTCACCTATTCAACCAACCATAAAATTGCCCCTTTACTAACTAATAAATGACAGCATTGATTAATAGTGATAGATGAGTTCAACTAGAGAGGTGAATATTCTTAGAAATGAGTTTAGATCTGCTTGCACAAAATAGTACTTCAAATTAAAAGTTGCCTGCAATTTTTCTCTAGAGGTAAGACCTACAAAATCATCCCCCTTCATGTGAGCATGCCCATTAATATTGCAACTTTTCCTTTCTTGTTTATGCAGTCATGATAAGGGAGATTTACCAAATCCAACTAAACAATTGGCTGCCAAAGGTGTGGGTTAGGTGTTGAGGGAGAGAATTGAGAGGTAGCTAGCTGGAAGATGTTAGAAGGAAGAAAGGGAAGGGAGAAGAGATGCAATTTATTTAAATTAAAAATACTTAGAAATGTTACATCTTCAAATTAAAAAACATGGAAAATAATTCTTAAAATACATTTATTTATTTCACGTATTTTAGTATTTTACATGCATATATGTCTGTGTATCATATGTGTGGCTGCTGTCCATGGAGGTCAGAAAAGGCCATCAGATACCTCAGGACTGGAGTTGTAGACTGTTTTGAGCAGCCTTGTGGATGCTGGAAATGGTAGGTCATCTGGAAAAGCAGACAGAGCTCTTAATTGCAGAGCCATCTTTCCAATCATGAAAAATAATTTGTAAGCCATGTATACCTTTTTATGGACACTCTTGTTTAACCTGTATTTATTCCACACATAACTGTGTTTCAGACATTAGTTGAAAAATATAATTTTGTTTGGTAAAGGACAGATAAAATGTTTATGCATTTATATACATTACAAATTTTTTGATTTCCTATGTTTAGAAAGTACTTTATTTAAGTAACTTTACTTTTATATTTTCAGGTAGGTCAGACTACTTGATCACCACCTTTCTAGATCTGTAATTTTAATAATGGCACTACACTTGAATTTTAATAAATCCTTAAAAGACCTGTGCAATTTTGGCAGAAACATCAGACTCAAGGTTAATGTCAAAGACTTCGCCTTCTTAGAAGGACTCTGTCCTCAGTATAATCCACCTCTCTTGTTACTCTCAGGAAATTATTGATTCATAAACAGGACCCTGAATATTTATTATGCCCTGGACATAGTAAAGTATTAGCCATAACAAGAAACTGTTCACTGTATCAGATTGTCGGTCACTGTTTTAATAAAAGACTTCTTACTTCAGTCTTGAGGATTGCAAGTCCCCTGTCAAAACATCTGCTTACTCAAGAGAGTGTGCAACAAATAACATGGCAGTTCTTAGGTCCTGACAAAGGTGATGGGCCTCTTACCACCTCCTCCAAACTGCACCACCATAGCTCTTCAAGAAATTGCATATTGTTCCAGTATTCCAGGAAGCATCTAATTTATTGACTGACTTTTAAATTAGCGAAGCCTGTGCAGGGCTCAGTGAAGACTGACCAAATGAAATGTAATGGATGCTGACACCATGAACAGGAATTTGATTAAAACCAGCAAGGAAGCTCCATTATACACAATACAAAGCAATATTAAAATAAATGATATATAACTAAGAATGTGGTAGGGGAATGTGGTAGGGGAATGTGGTGTTTTATGTGCATGTGTCTAATAAGTTATAGGAGAATATGAAAATGATGTCTCCTTATCATTGTTTTGTGTTTATAAAATGCTTTTAACTATGAAAAGAGTTTGGAAAGGTGCATAATTGTAGTATTAACTGACACGGTTCAAGGAATTGCCTATAAATAAGGAATAACATTCACAATAGTGATCATAAAGTAATTACTATTTCTACAAATAAAATGTTGCTTTTGAAAAATAGTTTTTGTAAATATATTTTTTGTTTGGAAAAAATTGGAGATTATTGGTTTTAATAACAGAAGGAATGTCTGATATAACTTTCAGAGATAATCATACACTTGAAACTAGCCATTCATTAAGTAAATATTGTAAATTATAAGTTTAAAACTGCAAATGGTACAAGTAATTATAAAATGAACTATTAAAATCACTTATATAAGTGTTTCCTTTGAGACTATGCCAATTATTCAAAAATTTCAAATTTATGTAAATAAATTCAAATCCATGACCCTTACAGACTTCTCAAGTTTCAGATATAGTTTCCAGTCAAGAAAAAATAGTTAAGTAACACCATTCACTGACTATATATACAAATACAACACCTGTCTTCCAAATTCACAGCTCAGTAAGCCAGCCAGTGATAAAAACACTATATGTTTTAACTCACATTTTAAAATAGATGAATGCACTCCGCCATCTTTGCTCCAGTGGCCAGGTAGTTGGAACCGCCAGGCTCAGAGACAGACAGGCATAATATCGCTTGGGTCTCGGGCGGCTTGTGTGTACCCTGCTCCCAAGAGCTGGATAGGTCTATAGTAACCAGCACACCAGCTCTGCCGTGGGACTTCTGCCTTGCAGAGGGACCCCCCCCCCCCCCCGCACTGGGCGGGAGCCTACCAGCTTCCCTTTGGCGACCTCTGTTCTGGTATCGACTGCACTGAGGAGGCAGGTACCTAGGATCCTCCCAATATAACATCGCTTGGGACATGGCCTGTTGGGGCTTCCATCTGCTCCCAAGAACAAGACAGTGCTGGGGTCGTCTGGACGCCAGCTCTGCTGTGGGCCATCCCTTCTGCAGGGTGACCTGCTACACCGAGAAAGTGCAGAGAGCACTCCTCCATCTTTGCTCCAGTGGCCAGGTAGTTGGGACCACCAGGCTCGGAGACAGCCAGGCATAATATTGCTTCAGTCTCAGGCAGTTTGTGTGTACCCTGCTCCCAAGAGCTGGGCAGATCTGCAGTAACCAGCCCGCCAGCTCTGCTGTGGGACTTCTGCCTTGCAGAGGGACGCCCCCTACCCCCCTTCTGGGAGAGATCACACACCCCTGCACAGGGCAGGAGCTTACCAGCTGTCCTTTGGCGACCTCTGCTCCAGGAATCCACTACGCTGAGCCTTTGGATGTGCAGGGACTCCCCAATATAACATCACTTGGGGCAAGGCACATCAGGGCTCCAAAGTCACTCAGGAGCAGGGCAGGCCCCAGAAATCAGTGCCAGGGGAATCCAGGTAATCCAGGGGGGCCAGAAATAGCTTTGCAGGCTCACAGGAGGTCCAACCAACAGCCAGTAACAGCAGGACCAACTAACACCAGAGGTATCCAGATGGCAAAAGGCAAACTGAGGAATGTTACTAACAGAAATCAAGGTAATATGGCACCATCCGAAGCCAACTCTCCAACAGCAGCAAGTCCTGGATACCCCACCACATCCGAAAGACAAGATCTGGATTTAAAATCACTTCTCATGATGCTATTAGAGGATCACAAGAAGGACACAAATAAATCTAATAAAGAATTACAGGAGACCATGAATCAAGGGTTAGAAGCCCTTACAAAGGAAACACAAAAATTGATTAGAGAAATGCAGGAGAACATGGATCAAAAGATGGAGGCCCACAAGGAGACAACACAAAAATCGCTTAAAAAAATGAATCGATGGTTAGATGCACTTTCAAAGGAGTCACAAAAATTGCATAAAGTAATGCAGAAGAATATGGGTCAACAGACAGATGCCCATAGGGAGGCAACACAAAAATTGCTTAAAGAAATGAATCAAAGGATAGATGCCCTTACAAAGGAAACACGAGAACTGCTTAAAGAAATGCAGGAGATGATGGATCAACAGATGGAATTCCATGAGGAGGAAACACAAAAATCGCTTAGAGAAACGCAGGAGAACTTGGGTCAGCAGGCAGAAATCCTGAAAGAGGTAATGCAAAAATACCTTAAAGAAATAAAGGGAAATACAAACAAACAAGTGAAGGATCTCAGCAAATCCATCCAGGAACTAAAAAAAGGAAGTAGAAACAACTAAGAAATCACAAAGGGAGACAAATTTGGAGAAAGAAAACCTTGGGAAGAAATCAGGAGTCATAGATGCAAACATCAACAATAGAATACAAGAGATGGAAGAAAGAATCTCAGGTGCTGAAGATACCATAGAAAGCATCGACTCAACAGTCAAACAAAATGCAAAATGCAAAAAACGTGTAATCCAAAACATCCAGGAAATCCAGGACACAAGGAGAAGACCAAACCTAAGGATTATAGGTATAGATGAGAGTGAAGATTTGCAACTTAAAGGACCAGTAAACATCTTCAACAAAATTATGGAGGAAAATTTCCCTAACCTAAAGAGAGAGATGCCGATGAACGTACAAGAAGTCTACAGAACTCCAAACAGAATGGACCAGAAGAGAAATACCTCCCGTCACATAATAATCAAAACACCAAATGTACTAAACAAAGAAAGAATATTAAAAGCAGTAAGAGAAAAGGGCCAAGTAACATACAAAGGAAGACCTATCCGAATCACATCAGACTTCTTACCAGAGACTATGAAAGCCAGAAGATCCTGGGAAGATCTCATGCAGACACTAAGAGAGCACAAATGCCAGCCTAGACTACTCTACCCAGCAAAACTCTCAATCACCATAGATGGGGAGACCAAGATAATCCATGATAAAACCAAATTTTCACAATATCTTTCCACAAACCCAGCCCTGCAAAGGATAATAGGTGGAAACCGCCAATACAGGGAGAGAAACAACACCCTGGAAAAAATGAGATAGTAACCTTCTTGCTTCAAACCCAAAAGTAGATAACCACTCAAACATAAAGATAGCATCAAGAATGGCAGGTGGAAATAATTACTATGCCTTAATCTCTCTTAATATTAATTTTCTCAATTCCCCGATAAAAAGACATAGACTGGCAGACTGGATACATAAACAGGATCCAGCATTTTGTTGCATGCAGGAAACGCACCTCAGTGTCAAAGACAAACACTACCTCAGTTTAAAAGGCTGGAAAACAATTTTACAAGCAAATGGCCCCAAGAAACGAGCCAGAGTAGCCATCCTAATATCAGATAAAATTAATTTTCAACCTAAAGTCATCAAAAAAGACACAGAAGGACATTACATACTGATCAAGGGAAAAATCCACCAAGAAGAACTCTCAATTCTGAATATCTATGCTCCAAATGCAAGGACACCCTCATTCGTAAAAGAAACTTTACTAAAGCTCAAAGCACACATCGCACCTCACACAATAATAGTGGGTGACTTCAACACCCTGCTCTCTGAAATGGATCGTTCAGGAAAGCAGAAACTAAACAGGGACACAGTGAATCTAATTGAAGCCTTGGACCAAATGGAACTAACAGATATATATATAGAACATTTCATCCTAGAGCTAAAGAATACACCTTCTTCTCAGCACCTCATGGTACCTTCTCCAAAATCGACCATATAATTGGTCACAAATCAGACCTCAACAGATATAAGAAGATAGAACTAATCCCATGCCTCCTATCAGATCACTATGGAATAAGGGTGGTCTTCAATGGCAACAAAAAACAAAAGAAAACCCACGTACACATGGAGGCTGAACAATGCTCTACTCAATGATAACTTGGTCAAAATGGAAATAAAGAAAGAAATCAAAGACTTTTTGAAATTTAATGAAAATGAAGGCACAACATACCCTAATTTATGGGAGACAATGAAAGCAGTGCTAAGAGGAAAATTCATAGCCCTGAGTGCCGCCAAAAAGAAACGGGAGACAGCATATACTAACAGCTTAATGGCACACCTGAAAGCCCTGGAACAAAAAGAAGCAAATACACCAAAGAGGAGTAGAAGGCAGTAAATCATCAAACTCAGGGCTGAAATCAATCAAGTAGAAATAAAACCATACAAAGAATCAACAAAACGAAGAGTTGGTTCTTTGAGAAAATCAACAAGATAGATAAGCCCTTAGCCAGACTAACCAGAGGGCACAGAGACAGTATTCAAATTAATAAAATCAGAAAGGAAAAGGGAGAGATAACAACAGAAACTGAGGAAATTCAAAAAATCATCAGATCCTACTACAAAAATCTGTATTCAACACAACTAGAAAATCTCGAGGAAATGGACAATTTCCTTGACAGATACCAAATACCAAAATTAAATCAGGATCAAATAGACCATCTAAACCCTCCTATAACCCCTGAAGAAATAGAAGTCGTCATTGGAAGTCTTCCAACCAAAAAAGCACAGGTCCAGATGGTTTTATTGCAGAATTCTATCAGACCTTCAAAGAAGACCTAACACTAATACTCTTCAAACTGTTCCACAAAATAGAAACAGAAGGAACACTACCCAATTTGTTCTATGAAGACACAATTACGCTAATACCAAAAGCCCACAAAGATCCGATCAAGAAAGAGAATCTCAGGCCAATCTCTCTTATGAATATCGATGCAAAAATACTCAATAAAATTCTTGCCAACTGAATCCAAGAACACATCAAAATGATCATTCACTACGATCAAGTAGGCTTCATCCCAGGGATGCAGGGATGGTTCAATATAAGGAAATCCATCAATGTAATCCACTGTATAAACAATCTCAAAGAAAAAACCACATGGTCATCTCATTTGATGCTGACAAACATTTGACAAAATTCAGCATTCTTTCATGCTAAAGGTCTTGGAAAGACCCGGAATTCAAGGCCCATATCTAAACAGTAAAAGCAATTTACAGCACACCGGTAGCCAGCATCAATCTAAATGGAGAGAAACTTGAAGCAATCCCACTAAAATCAGGGACTAGACAAGGCTGCCCTCTCTCTCCATATCTTTTCAATATAGTACTTGAAGTTCTAGCGAGAGCAATTAGACAACAAAAAGAGTACAAAGGGATACAAATTGGAAAGGAAGAAGTCAAGCTATCACTATTTGCAGACAATGTGATAGTATACTTAAGCGACCCAAAGAATTCCACCAGAGAACTCCTACAGCTGATAAACAACTTCAGCAAAGTGGCCGGATATAAAATCAACTCAAGCAAATCAGTAACCTTCCTAAATACAAAGGATAAGCAGGCTGAGAAAGAAGTAAGAGAAATGATACCCTTCACGATAGCCACAAACCATATAAAGTATCTTGGTGTGACTCTAACCAAACAAGTGAAAGATCTGTATGACAAGAACTTCAAGTCTCTGAAGAAAGAAATTGAGGAAGACCTCAGAAGATGGAAAAATCTGCCGTGCTCATGGATTGGCAGGATTAATATAGTAAAAATGACCATCTTGCCAAAAGCAATATACAGATTCAATGCAATACCCATCAAAATTCCAACTCAATTCTTCATAGAGTTAGAAAGAGCAATTCAAAAATTCATCTGGAATAACAGAAAACCCAGAATAGCTAAAACTATTCTCAAGAGTAAAAGAACCTCTGGGGGAATCAGTATCCCGGACCTCAAGCTGTACTACAGAGCAATAGTGTTAAAAACCACATGGTATTGGTACAGTGACAGGCATGTAGATAAATGGAACAGAATTGAAGACCCAGAAATGAATCCACACTCTTATGGTCACTTGATCTTTGACAAAGGAGCTAAAACCATCCAGTGGAAAAAAGATAGCCTTTTCAACAAATGGTGCTGGCTTAATTGGAGGTCAACATGCAGAAGAATGCAAATTGACCCATTCTTATCCCCTTGCACTAAGCTCAATTCCAAGTGGATCAAGGACCTCCACATAAAACCAGACACACTGAAACTAATATAAAGGAAACTAGGGAAGAACCTTGAACATATGGGCACAGGGAAGCTTTTCCTTAATAGAACTCCAATAGCTTATGCTCTAAGATCAAGAATTGATAAATGGGACCTCATTAAATTACAAAGTTTTTGCAAGGCAAAAGACACTGTCAAAAAGACAAAGCGGCAACCAACTAACTGGGAAATGTTCTTTACCAACCCTACATCCGACAGAGGGCTAATATCCAATATATACAAAGAACTCAAGAAGTTAAACTCCAGAGAGGCAAGTAACCCTATTAAAAAATGGGGTACAGAGCTAAACAAAGAGTTCTCACCTGAAGAATATCTAATGGCTGAGAAGCACCTAAAGAGATGTTCTTCATCCTTAGTCATTAGGGAAATGCAAATCAAAACAACCCTGAGATTCCATCTCACACCAGTCAGAATGGCTAAGATCAAAAACACAAGAGACAGCAGTTGTTGGCTAGGATGTAGAGAAAGAGGAACACTCCTCCACTGCTGGTGGAATTGCAAGCTGCTTTAATCCCAGCACTTGGGAGGCAGAGGCAGGAGGATTTCTGAGTTCGAGGCCAGCCTTGTCTACAAAGTGAGTTCCAGGACTGCCAGGGATACACAGAGAAACCCTGTCTCGAAAAACCAAAAAGAAAAAGAAAAAACTGGGCCTGACACTCCCCGAGGATCCTGCTATACCACTCCTGGGCATATACCCAGAGGCTTTACCTGCATGCAATAAGGACACATGCTCCACTATGTTCATAGCAGCCTTATTTATAATAGCCAGAAGCTGGAAAGAACCCAGATGTCCCTCAATGGAGGAATGGATTCAGAAGATGTGGTATATCTACACAATGGAATACTACTCTGCAATTAAAAACAATGAATTCACGAAATTCCTAGGCAAATGGTCAGAACTTGAAAATATCATCCTTAGTGAGGTAACCCAATCACAAAAGAACACACATGGTATGCAGTCACTGATAAGGGGATATTAACCCAGAATCTCGGAATACCCTAGACACAATTCATATATCAATAGATTTCTAAGAAGATGGATGGAAGGACCCCTGGTCCTGGAAAGACTGGATGTAGGGGAATGCCAGGACAGAGAAGCGAGACGGGGTTGAATGGAGAAAAGAGGGAGGGAAGGGGGCTTATGGGACTTTCGGGGAGGGAGGAAATGGGAAAGGGGAAATGATTTTGAATGTAAATAAAAAAAAATTAGAAAATAAAATTAAAATAGATGAATGATGTTTGGTTTACTACTAACTAAATCTTGAAGCTAATTTCTGGTCTTAATGGAATTCACACTCTAAACAAGTCTTTCTCCTGAATATTATTATTATGATTAAATTAGTAAAGAAAAGAATTATGTTTGTACATATTTGGAGACATCAGCTTGTTTTCTCAAAATGGTCAGTACAAATAAAGTAAGTAGGACTATTTAGTGAATAATGCTATATTAAATAATATTATTGCGTATAATAAATCATACAGTTCTGAAAATATAGCTAGTGGTCAGGTTAGCTACTCACATCAGCATATACATTCTGTAATACGGACTAACATTTTGAGATGTTTGTTTATGAAATAGGTAGGTGTCATTTTTTTAGTATTACCATTATCTTTAGCATCCTCTTTTTAATATGCTTTTGCCAAAACTCATAGTACAATTGAAAATTACCATTTATTATCACTCTTTAAATTCAACTAAATATGAGTTGTCACTATATTTGGTGCTGATACATGAGGCAATACTGTGTTGGCCCATAATCAACTTTGTTTAATGATTATTGTTCAGATGATTTTTGAAGGTTGAGCATGACTAGAAGAAATTTTTAAAGTATCCAAAATTTTCTAAGCAGTACCTGGAATTCTACATTTAAATTAGAATTTTCCTGATATCCTGGAAACCTCATCAGTTACAAACAGTATATCACTAATGTCAGGTATCACAAACTCGAAAACACAGTGCAGGTTTGCTGATATCAGCAAATATGTGAAATTATAAAGAATCTGAAATCTATTTTCACTTCTTATATCAAATTTTTTACTTGAGTAAATTGCTAGTCCCTAATGATTTTTGTAAACATGCACACACACACATGCACACACACACACACACAAATACATAGACACACCCCAGAGGAACATATAATTTCCATTAAAATATAAAAGAAAGTAATTATACAATTATTCATGTAACTAAATATGATTTATTTACAAAACTTAAAGGCATTCAAATATAAACTTTATTAAGTGATAATTCTTCCTCTCCAAATATTCTATGCTGAACTATTAACAGCCAGTACTGAGAATGTGACTGCATTTGGATACAGGCCTATATAAATAAAGTGAGGCTGTATTGGTTTGCCTTTTTCCAGAATGACTGGTATCTTTACAACAATATTCAAACATAGTTACACACAAAGAAGGTTATCTGAAGATAACTTGGAAAAGGTGGCCATCCATAACCCAGCTAGAGAAACGCATAGAAAATTCAACCCTGGAAAGATGTTGACCTTGTCACTCCATTCTCTAGAACTTTGAGAACATCAGTTGTCATTATTAAAGGTGCCTCATCATTGGTACTTAGGAATTCTCTGTGAGAAGAATATAAGTCTTAAAAGTTGCAGTTGAAAAGTACAATGCTTTGAATTTAGATTTTATGCCAGTTGCATAGAGAAGCACAGAGTCTCAAAACAAGCTAGAATCAAAGCCAAGTGATTATAATTAAATCAAGTGACTACAATTATCTTCCTACTGTGGCAAACCTTCAGCACAGTCAACAAGCCAGCACATCACCTCAATTATGTAATTGCTGTGACAAATGCTCCCTTCAGAGAGCCATTGCTGATGCCAGCCATTGAGGTCCTAATCACAGAACTTAGAGGCGACACTTTAGCATTTAAAGTTTTCAGATAGAATAAAAAATGGGCAACAAATGTTGACTATTCACAAAGCTGCTGGTAGCTAATACTCTGATGACTAAAACTGAGTATTTAAGTTTGGAAAAGAAACTGAAAAGAAACATAAATTTCAATGGACACAAGCTTTAAACTGATGGACGTGTGTAGAAACAAAACAAGGATGTTTTTGGAAGTCCTATCAGATATTCTGTAACATAGTTGCTATGGTTCAAACTCTAGTTTCCCTCAGGGATGCATATGGTAAAAGTATTGGTTGTGACATGAAATTGGTAGGGGTTGAACCTTAAAGAAGCAGAGCCTAATGAAAGAATTCTAGGCTGTAAGTGGTAAGTGGTTGAAGGATATATTGGGACCCCAGTCCTTCCAGGCTACCTTGCTGCTTTGCCTTTTGAAGTGCTCCCTAATGTGCTGTTCTTCTCCATAGGCTGCAAAAGATAAAAACTAAAATTAAAAATAAGTACTGAAGACAAAGGTATGATGGGTAGAAACCTTAGAAACTGAACTGAATCATTTTTTTTCTTTTAAGTTGATTATCCTAGACATTTCACCACAATGAGCAAGATGCCTGGCATGATTAATATGCTTCACAATGGGTGCTATGGATAATAAAAGATGACATATAAAAAAGGAATTGATTCTCATGAAAAGTTTAAAGGCATTTTGCAAGGAGTCAGAAACAAAGAACAGAAAGGAACATGGAAAAAAGAGAGGGTCATAGTGGAATTAAGATTTCTCATTTCAATTCACTCCTAAATTCCGACTGTATCCTTGGCTTCAGGTTCACGAGTCACCCCTGAATTTTTTTTCTTCTTAAAATTTCCTTTTATTTGTTTGGCTTGTTTTATGGAAGCAGGTGTCAATTATTTCCTTACATATGTCAGATTGGCCTCAAACTTGGCACCGTTCTTCTTTGTCCTCATAATGCTGATACTATTAGACATATACCATCATGTCACAGATACTTTCATTAAGCAAGCTTACTTCAAGTCTGTACAAATTTTTTATCAGTGCTTGCAAGGAAAATTTAGTTTCTCATAGGTAAAAAATAAAACAGCAAAGAATAAGTCAGAGAGAGATACATATGGATGCATAAAACTTCAGGTATAAATGCATTAAGACATAAATCAATTCAGTTATTTTATCAATTTTATTGTGATTAATTCCTGTTCTCTTACAGTAGATCTTAGTATTCATTTAAAATGAGAATATTTTACATCAGGGGCCATACTGAGATGCACAAATGGCTTCTGATGAGGTTGTTTATATTTTGGAAGATTTAATGTCATCATTATATGGAAATACCTTTCTTGAAATGTCACACCATTTGCTAAGAAGGAGCTGGTAGATTCCTCTCTGCTTGTGCTTTCATATAGGTAATAATCTGTCCAACAATGATCATCTCTACTGTCATTTTATAAAGTCGAATAATTGTGGCATCCAGGGCATGTTCAAATTTTGTTCCAAACTTTATGCAGTTTTTTTCTAAAATTTCAAAGCTAACCTCTAAAATGTCCAAGGAATAAATCTTTATTTCTTTCCTTGATTAAAATCAATTCATCCTGAATTATTTAAATGATTGTTCTAACCTGTAAAGACTTCTCTGCTAAAGTCTGTCAAGATATTTCACTGCCCTTCATCAATGACTCTTGTCTAAAAATCCTTTTATGAACAATTCTTCCTTTTACATAAAACTAAAACTTCCATAACAGCCTGCAACTATTCTACCCAAAAAGCCTTCTTTATAGCCTCTATAAACTTTCCTCTGTTAGTTGTATAGTTTGTAAAACCTTGTTAGTCAAAGCAGATCAAATGAAATCTAAGTTAGAGAATTTGGATAAATGGTAGTAAAATAATCATCTCAGTTTCATGAGACAAGTTTGAGTGAACCCACACTTTTGAAGTGACATGGACTAAGGGAATTTAACTATATTCCATCACCACTTGCTCCAATAACTGTGCTATAAAAATGTATACCTTCCAATTCCTCACCATAATATTAAGCAAGGTCTAGAAAAATGTCCTATTTTCCTAACAACTTTAAAAATGGTTACCATATTGCTAGAGTTAGATGAACCAGAAATTCTTAGCATTTCTTCTATTAAGTATCCCATTTGAGACAGATGCATTATATTATAAAATAAATCAGCTCTGTACAAAAAAGAGGGAACACACTAAAAATATTTAATTAAAAGTGAAAACATATCTTATTTACTATTGTGTCCAAAATTAAAAAGACAGAAAGAAAAATGAGCGAGTTAAGACAAGAACGCAGGTGCTCCACTAAGCACTTCCTTAAAAAGAAGCTTCTACAAGGAACAGGACTGGCCAACCGTTCTCCTTTTTTAGATTCCAAGGGCCACGATTTCCCACAGAATGCTTCCATCACTGATGGCCAGGAATGCCTGTCAGAGCTGGTGCATTGCTCAGACTCTTTTCAAGAACAGTCTTTGTACAAGAATTGATGAAGACTGTTCAGGATCCATGTTTCAGTTCGATGCTATTGCTACACACAAGCATCTTCTTCTTTCTCACTTCCTCTGGGTGCCCAATGCCAGGCTTCCTCTTGATACATCTATACAAATACTTGTTGCATTGTCTTCTGAACTCTTTATTCTTACAGGTACTATCTAAAAATATGAATACATGTACACACATACACACATATGTACACACATATTTGTAGGTTTAATTCTATCAAAGGACTCACGTTGGTACAGAGAGTAGAGACTCAGAAGAAAAACCGGAGTTACTTCTCTGTTTTTGTCCTTGAAAGCTATGTATAATTTAAAAATATTTGGCTTAAGTAGTTGAATAAATTTTAAAACTAGCATTTGTTTTATATCAATGCTTGTTATGGCACTAAATCCTGTGGCAAATGTGAAATGGCAAATAAGACTTGAAATCATTATTAAGACTCTATATTTTTCATATCTTGTTTCACATCTCACATATCTTTGAATGACTAATTAGAAAAAATATAAACTATTAATTACTATGATATATACCATAAATTATAGAACTATATACATTACAAGGTAGATGCAAAGAAAACTTCCTACCTACTGTCAATGCTTTATGAATTGTAGCTAAAGAAAACAAATTATTTGTAAAAGCAAAAATGTTGGATAAAGAAGCAAACCACTTGCTAATGTAACTATATTCTCTTTAGACAATATCAAATTGGATTTGAGTTATTAATATATATATATATATATCAGGTAAACTTTGGGGTTGTATTAAATTCTGCTTTTGCTTTGATTTAAGTTTTAGGAGGGTATTAGTTACCACATCATTCAGGATGGGAGGTGTGCTGAAGCCAGAGGACTGTGCACTTTCAGGTTGACATGACTATACAGTAAGACCTTCTCCTAAAACAAAACAACAAAACAAAAGGTATTAGATATTAATATGCAGCACTCTCTTTTCCCTCTAATTGCCAGACTGATCACCATGACTTCATCCTTAAATGTTTCTGATGGCTCAGGATTTTCCAACAGAGATTTAGTATAACTTGTATATTTGTCCTTCCCTGACATCACATTAGTTACTGTCAGTGTGCTCTGTTGAAAATCTTCTCCCCAGAGCCCTGATGAAATCCGCCTTCCTTTTACATTCGGAGCCAATGATCTGCCCTTTGATCATCAGAGGAAAAGATGCTTCCCTTTCACCTAACAGTCTCTATTTTGTTTTGAAAGTGTGCGCCCTCCTAAACTCGAAACTATAATTTCTTTTAATAACTGTAATTTCCTTTAATAACTACTATCTCTTTCCTAATGACTGCTTCTTAACAATTGTGTCTTCTCAGTTTTTGACATATAGTTTTACCAACTTGAGCAAATCTTTAAACGAAGCCTGGTCATGGTCCAATGTCAGCATCCCCGAGTATCTAAAAAATATGTTTATTTTTCCTCACATTTAAATAAAAATTTGCTGAGATAATGAACTCTAAATTCTCCCCACCTACTTTCACTTAGAATAAAAAAGCAAAAACAAACAACAACTAAACCACTTCATTTTCTTATTGTGGCCCAATATGAAAACTGAGGCACCGCTTTACCTTTTAATATGGAAATTATAGTTTTCTTTTCTTTTTTAGAAAGCCACATCTTGGGGGTCTTTGACCTTTCTCAACTATCTTTCTCAAACCCAAGGCTTCCTGCCAGTCTGAATAAATGCCATTTTCTTTTTTCCTTTGATCTCCCTATCTCCTGTCACCTAAAATTCCCTTAAGGAAAAGATAGGTTTCTTATTGTGTAAGATTCCTTGTGGGCCATTTTATTGACTTACAATGAAATTATTTATTTGGTCTATTATTATTTACATTTTAATATCCAGCTCCCTCATGAACATTAAAATACCTTTTTTATTTGATGCAGTCCAAACTTTTTATTGTTCTGTGGCTCCTCCCTTCTTATGAAAGCCCGATTTGTTTTCAGATTCAGTATCCTCCAGCCTCCTTCTGAGGACACTCATTAGAATTTTTAGTCATTTTTCCCTAAATTATTTGTTCTCTTTCATGTCATTGTTCTGTTTGTTTGCATGAAGCTTTCTATTCCATGCTTTAATTTTCCTAAATTGGGAAGATCCTGCATTTCCTGGGTATGCTGTGAGGTAGACAGCAAAGGTCTCTCTCCACGGTCATGTCTAATTCTCAGGGAAAGGTCCTATTCAATGAGAAGAATGATAAATATCTAGATTGTTTATTCCAGGCTTCCATCATTTTCTGAGTGAATAATCTTCCCTGTGTACATATGGGAGCAATATTTGTGTACAGTGCACATATGTGATTGTGAAGGCGCATGTATGATCATGTGCACACAAGGGGTCTGGACAATTTTGATTGTCTCCTTGTTGCTACTCTCCTCTTTATTGTCATAAGATGAAGTCTCTTACTGAAACCATCTCATCTTTTTAACTAGGCTGTCTAACCAGCAAGATCTCTGTATTTACCTGTCTCTGATCTTCAACAGCATGTTACAGGTATGAGAATCCATGCCCAGCTTTTTGTGTTAGTGCTGGGGACTTAAATTCAGATGCCCATACTCAGGCTTGCACGGGAAGTTCTCCTAGCAACCAAGTCATCACTACCTTTCTTGTAGGGAGTGGGTCTTATGCTAAGGACCTGCCTCCCAATTGGTTCTTGATCTGTCAGCAATGATGCCAGAGCCTAATTGCTGGGCAGAAGTAAAGAGGCAGGTCTTCCTTCTGGGTCCCCAGAGGGGAGACAAGGAGGCACAGAGGAGGAAGGGAGTTTTTCTGTCATGCTTCATGGGGAGAAAGATGTAACCAGCCATGCGAGATCTCAGGTAGAGCGACCATAGACTGCTTCTCCAGGAGGGAAGTTAGGACACTGAGCTGGGACTAAAGGTAACTGAGCAACTGAAGCTGAGGGCATATTCAGAGGTGCTGAGCTAAGTGTACTGGGAAGAGCATGCTAGCTGTGGGAGATTAGTAGTGTCCAGCAAGAAGGCAGGTTGAAATTGAGCAATGTGTTTGTGTCTGTGTTTTTCATCTGTGGATCCAATATTCTCTAGGTAGGAACTGGTAACACGTCCATCCAGAGCTTAAATAGGGTAGCACTACATGCAACACGCCATTTCACCAGGTCTTTCTTGAGATATACCAGGGTGAGTTTACTAATCTCTACATGACCTTATCTCTAGTACATGCTTTTCCTCTTCAGTACCACATGTTCTTAATTATTTGATTGAATTCGCACTGTGTTCTTTCATCATTTTCTTCCTATATTTCTCACTTTCCTTATTTTATTTCTTCTTAAACCCTTGATGTCAGAACTCACTTCCCAAAATCTTTTTTCTTCTTCTATTGAATTTTTACTAAATAGCTTGTTTCTTTGTCTCTTCAATAATTTGCACTTAGCACTTTGAATCAATTGGAATCACAAAGGAATCTTTGTAACCTGCTTTTTTTTGTCTTCCGTTTGCTGTAAGCAAGTCTCAAATATCTAGCAATAGCAAAGAGGGAAGAACAAATCTTTCATGTTAAGCATAGTAGAATGATTCCTCTCACCTTGATAGCTGATGTACCTTATGTTGGCGCCTCACTAAATAGTGACTTGAAGCGATATTAATGTGGCAAAAAGAGGAAAAATATTATCATTGTTCCTACATAACTTTACTCAGGCATCATAGTTACGGGTGTCTGGGTCAGCATTTCTTGCATTATTTAAATCTTTGGCCATGAGTGTCAACCACCATTTTCTACCACTATATATAATTAGTTAGTAAAGATATATTGAAAGGTAGAAAGTTAATGAATGTATCAGAAGTAGTCCATTTTTCTTTTGATATTTCTAATATAAAAATGAAAACATTAAACCACTGAATGTATATTGCTTTTTGTATATCTTTTCTTGTAGCATCACAAAATCAAGTCATTTTCATGTAAGGTCTAGATAGGCACATCTGAGGAAAAGGAGGAAAGTGATCAAGTTAAAGTTTCAGTATGTATTTCTTCATATTTTTTTAAATGACAATGGTTCTCAATACCAAAAGTACATATTTTTAAAACTAATGAATTAGCTTTAGAATATATTAGTTTATGTTAATCCTACCAACCCATGAGTATGGGAGATCTTTCCATCTTCTAAGGTCTTGTTTGATTCCTTTCTTCAGAGACTTAAAGTTCTTGTCATACAGTTCTTTCACTTGTTTGGTTAGAGTTACACCAAGATATTTTATATTTTGTGTGACTATAGTGAAAGTGTTGTTTCCTATTTTCTTTCTTATCCCAATTATCATTTGTATAAGGGAAAGAAACTGATTTGTTTGAGTTAATTTTATATCCAGCTACTTTTTTGAAGTTTTTTATCAACTGTAGAAGTTTTCTGATAGAATTCTTGGGGTTGCTTATGTATAATATCATATTATCCACATAGAGTGATACCTTGAACTCTTCTTTTCTAATTTGTATCCACTTGATCTCCTTTTATTGTCTTATTACTCTAGCTAGAACTTCAAATACTATATTAAATAGATAGGGAGAGAGTGGGCAACCATGTCTTGTCCCTGATTTTCATAGTGTTGTTTCAAGTATCCATTTAATTTAATATTGGTTGTTGGTTTGCTGTATATTGTTCCTAACAAAAGCAATCTACAGATTCAAGGCAATCCCCATCAAAATTCCAACACAATTCTTCACAGACTTAGAAAGAACAGTTCTTTCTATGAGACTGAAAAACTACTAGATTCTTGGACTTCCCATTCACGGCTGACGATTGCTAGGTTAGTTGAACTACAGTCTGTAAGTCATCACAAAAATTTCGCTCAATATAGAGAGACATTCCATAAATTCTGTGACTCTAGAAAACCCTGATTAATACAGACCTCAACATAAAATCAGATACACTAAATTGAATAGAAGAGAAAGTGGGAAAGAGCCTCAAACTCATTGCCACAGGGGGAAATTTCCTGAACAGAACTCCAATGACTCAGGCTCTGATACCAACAATTGATAAAGAGTACCTCCCGAAACTGAAAAGTTTCTGTAAGAAAAAAGACACAGTCAATAGGATGAATCAACAACCTACAGATTGGGAAAAATTCTTCACTAACTCCACATCCAAGAGAGGGCTAATATCCAAAATATATAAAGAACTCAAATTAGTTACCCCTCCCCAAACAAAATAACTCAATTAAAAAATTGGATACAGAGATAAACAGAGAATTAACAGTAATTGAATCTTGAATGGTTGAGAAACACTTAAAGAAATGTTCAAAGATTTTAGTCATCAGGAAAATGCAAATCCACCTTACACCAATCAACATGACTAAGATTAAAAACTCAAGAAACAGAAGATGCTGGCAAGGATGTGGAGAAAGAGGAACACTCTTCCATTTCTGCTGGGATTGCAAACTGGTACAATCACTCTGGAAATCAATCTGATGGTTCCTCAGAAAATTGCAAATAGATCTACCTGAAGACCCAGCTATACCACTCTTGGGCATATACCCCCAAAATGTTTCAATATACCATGAGGGCACATCCTCTACTATGTTCATAGAAGCTTTATTTGTAATAATCAGAAGCTGTAAACAAGATACATGTCCTTCAGTCGATGAATGGACACAGAAAATTAGGTTCACTTACACTATGGAATACTATTCAGCTATTAAGAATGAGAACATCATGAATTTCACAGGCAAATGGATGGAACCAGAAAATATCATCCTGAGTGAGGTAACTCAGACCCAAAAGGACATACATGGTATGTACTCATTAATAAGTAGATATTAGCTAAAAAGTACAGAATACCTAGGATGCAACCCACAGACCCTAAGAAGTTTAACAAGAAGGAAGGCTCAAGTGAGGATGTTTCAATCCCAAGTAGAAGGGGGAAGAAAATAATCATAGGAGGCAGAAGGAGGGAGGGACCTGGGTGAAAACGGGCAGAGGGAAAAAGGGGAACAGGATCAGGTATGAAGTGGGGGGACAGGAGAGAAGCCCATAGGGCCTGCAGAATAAAGGGGTGGGAGGTACCAGAGACCTGGGAGGAGAGAGATTTTCAGGACTCAAGGGGGATGATCTCTGCCAAAATGCCCAACATGGGGGAAAGAGGGAACTCAAAGAGTCCACCTTCAGTAAATAAACAGGGCCTCATGTGGAGGGACAGATTACCAACCCACAGTCAAAATTTCTGACCCAGAATTGTTACTTCTAAAAGAACTGAAGAGACAAAAATAAAGAAGAAACTGAAAGAAAGGTGGTCCAGTGACTAGCCCAAATGGGTATCTATCTCATGGGGGTGGGGGCCACCAAGGCCTGACACTAATACTGACACTATGTTGTGCTTACAGAGATATTTTCCATGTAAATCTTTAATTTTATCAGAAAATGTTTATAATTCCACTTTCAATCAACTTAGAAATATTTTTATGCCTACCATTTTATCTGTATAATTTTCCATGATAATCTTCAATTTTAATATTTTCTATATATTTTTTCAATTTTGTCAGAAATATTTTCCATGTAAATCTTCAACTTTATCAGAAAATGTTTATAATTCTACTTTCAATCAACTTAGGAATATTTTTATGCCTACTATTTTATCTGTATAATTTTCCATGAAATAGTCAATATTAACATGTTTTTCTATATATTTCTTGAATTTTATCATAAATATTTTCCCTGTAGGTCTTCAATTTTATCAGAAAATGTTTATAATTCCACTTTCAATCAACTTAGAAATATTTTTATGACTACCATCTTATCTGTAATTTCTTCAATTTTAACATGCTATTTTATATTTTTCTACAATTTTATCAGAAATATTTTCCATGTAAATTTTCAATCCTATCATAAAATGTTTCTACTTCCTTTTTCAATTAAAAAAAAGAAAAAAGTGGATTTTCACAAGATAAGTATGTGTACATAAATGTGGATATGCCTTACTGTCCTTATTTGTGGATATTTGCAGTTTTCTTTCTTTTTAAAAACTATTTTATTATGTTGTATTGACTGTACAAAGTACAGGTTTTAGTGTGACTATGTGAAAGACACTGCTCCCTACACCATCCTCAGAATATCCACCCCTACATGACCTTCTCATGTCCTTCTCTGCTCCATCTCCCTTAGTCCCCTTCTTCCTCAATGGTCCCCTCAACTTTCATGTCTAGGTTCCACATGAGGAAAAACATATTTGTGAGAGTCTAACTTTTACTTACATGAAGATGTCCAGTTCTGCCAATTATCCCACAAACATCATGTGGCTTGTTCTTCTTTATAAAGGAAAAAGTTCCATATATTCCACAAACATATACTTCGACAATAAAACAGACATTTTAAATATATACAAATACATATAATGTATACTCCATGAATATATGCGAATGATATATATGGATATTCCATTCATTTGCTGGTAGATACTGAGGCTGATTCTCCAATTTATTATTGCTAACAATGCTTCAATAAAAATGGATGTGCAGTTATCTCTGTGAAAAAAACAAAACAAACAAAAACATGAGCCTAGCATAGCTATCTTCTGAGAGGTCCAAGTAGCAGCTAACTGAAACAGACACAGATACTGAACTGAAGTCGGGGATTCCTATGGTTGAACTAGAAGGATTGAAGAAGCTGAAGGGGAGGGCGACCTCAGAGGAAGATCAGCAGTCTCAACTACCCTGGATGCCTGGGATACTGTACCACCAAGAAGGCATCATATAGGAACTAGCCTGAGGCCCCCAGCACATAAATAGCAGAGTTCTGCCTGGTTTGGTCTCAGTGGGAGAAGTTCCTAATCCTCCTCAAGAGACTTGAGGCTCCAGGGAGGAGGTAGACTCTTGCTGAGGGGTTAGTATCCCCTTGGAGATAGGGGGTGGCAGGAATAAAATGAAGAACTGTGGGAGGAGGAACCATGAGGGCTGGCAAAGACTGGATTGTAAATAAATAAAATAATAAAAATAAAATAGTAGTTTAAAGTTCTGAAAATGTAGAATATATATTTATTTCAAATCACTAAAAATAGAGCTCTGTTTTTATCTTGTCTCATTCGGAGGCTGGTTACTTTCCAGAGAGCAGCAGGATATTACACATAGAGAAAAATAAAACATGATTCACATGATTTCCTCATTAGTGACTATCAAAATAAAGACAGTAATGTAAGAAAAACCTGGAATTATAGAATTATACCCCGGTATTTCCAAGACATAATCAAAGCATTACCAAGAGAAAACTTAGATTTATTTAATTAATAGTTCATTTCTTTGGCAGAAAAGTCTGGGAATCTGAAAACTGACTTCAAAATAATTCCAGCTTTATTGCTATGAATAACTGTGTCTGGGAGAAGTGGTCTGACATCACATGTACTTAAGAAGGAGACAGTAGTCTCCGTCTTTTATGTGGTGCTCAAGGAACATAGAAATTCCAATATGCCCATGTGAGATGACAAAGTTTTTTTCAGGTCAAGAGATAAGTAATAGCCAACTTCTACATGAAAAAGAACAATTCATTTGAGGACATTGTGGGAAGGAACTTATGGGTGAGACTGTATTTTCTAGGAAAGGATGCCAGTATATTGATATTTGAGACCTCTTAAGCACAGATTTCTTCATGAGGCTCAGAAGTTTCTGTTAATTCTACAACATCTCTCATGATACCTCTCTTACTTGAGCTTCTACTACTCAAAGAAGACACTTTCTTGACGCCTACATAAAAGAGTACGAACACTGAGATGTATCTGAGGTAGTCAAACAAATAGTCGTGATGCTAGGGCTCTGTTTAAAATATTTTTATATGTTTGTTCTTTTATGACATATTTAGTGTATTTGCTGAGAATAAAGTATAAGCAACAATATATTTGAGATAAACTGAGCCTTTTTTTAAAAAAAAAATGTCCTCCTCTTGTAGAATTTTATTCTATTGGATTACTCAATTACACAGAATTCAACAACATAGAACTGAATAATATCTTTGAACATGGTGGTTTGCTTTTCGAAAGTAAGATCTTTGTTAATGTTTTGCTTCTTAACACATTTTCATTTCCTTGTGAATCAAACACAATTTTGATTGTTTTACATATGAGCTAAAATGAAGAATCATTGTGGAATCCAAGTTATACTCAAGCTTCATATCTTTCTGTCTGGCAAACCCAATCAACAATCTCAAGCACAGAAGTTATTAGAGCCAGATAACAAAAGAAGAGGGCTAGATTCACCAGATTCCTGGTTTCAGATACTTTGTTTTACATATCCGTATAACAGAATAATGCATGAGGATCTTAGTAAGGTATGAAAGGCTGCTTCACACGATAGGGAGTAACAAAAGCTATTAAAAATCTCTATGAACATAGTATAAATAAGGCTGCTATGAACATAGTGGAACATGTGTCCTTATTGCATGGTGGGGAAGCCTCCGGGTATATGCCCAGGAGTGGTATAACAGGATCCTCTGGGCCTGTCATGCCCAGTTTTCTGAGGAACCGCCAGACTGCTTTCCTGAGTGGTTGTACCAGCTTGCAATCCCACGAGCAGTGGAGGAGTGTTCCTCTTTCTCCACATCCTCGCAAACAACTGCTGTCTCCTGTGTTTTTGATCTTAGGCATTCTGACTGGTGTGAGGTGGAATCTCAGGTTTGTATGGGTTTGCATTTCCTTAATGACTAAGGATGATGAACATTTCTTTGGGTGTGCTTCTCAGCCATTAGATATTCTTCAGGTGAGAACTCTTTGTTTAGCTGGGTACCCCATTTTTTATTATTTTTTATTTATTTTTTATTTTCTATATTTTTTTTAATTTACATTCCGAATGATTTCCCCTTTCCCGTTTCCTCCCTCCCTGAAAGTCCCATAAACCCTCTTCTCACCCACTGTTCCCCATTCAACCCCCTCTCACATCTCTGTCCTGTTATTCCCCTACATCCAGTCTTTCCAGGACCAGGGGTCTATCCTTCCATCATCTTGGAAATCTATTGATATGTGAATTGTGTCTTGGGTATTCCGAGATTCTGGGTTAATATCCCCTTAACAGTGACTGCATACCATGTGTGTTCTTTTGTGGTTGGGTTACCTCACTAAGGATGATATTTTCCAGTTCTGACCATTTGCCTAAGAATTTCATGAATTCATAGTTTTTAATTGCAGAGTAGTATTTCATTGTGTAAATATACCACATTTTCTGTATCCATTCCTCCGTTGAGGGACATCTGGGTCCTTTCCAGCTTCTGGCTATTATAACTAAGGCTGCTATGAACATAGTGGAGCATATGTCCTTATTGCGTGCAGGGGAAGCCTCTGGGTATATGCCCGGGAGTGGTATAACAGGATCCTCCAGGAGTGTCATACCGCATTTTTTAATCGGGTTACTTGCCTCTCTGGAGGCTAACTTCTTAAGTTCTTTGTACATATTGCATATTAGCCCTCTGTCGGATGTAGGGTTGGTAAAGATCTTTTCCCAGTTTGTTGGCTGCCGCTTTGTCCTTTTGACAGTGTCATTTGCCTTATAGAAACTTTGCAATTTTATGAGGTCCCACTTGTCAATTCTTGACCTTAGAGCATAAGCTATTGGTGTTCTGTTCAGGAAATTCTCCCCTGTACCCATATGCTCAAGGTTCTTCCCTAGTTTCCTTTCTATTAGTTTCAGTGTGTCTGGTTTTATGTGGAGGTTCTTGATCCACTTGGAATTGAGCTTAGTGCAAAGAGATAAGAATGGATCGATTTGCATTTTTCTGCATGTTGACCTCCAATTGAACCAGCACCATTTGTTGAAAAGGCCATCTTTTTTTTCCACCAGATGGTATTAGCTCCTTTGTCAAAGATCAAGTGACCATAGGAATGTGGATTCATTTCTTGGTCTTCAATTCTGTTCCATTGATTTACATGCCTGTCACTATACCAATACCATGCAGTTTTTAACACTATTGCTCTGTAGTACAGCTTGAGGTCCGGGATACTGATTCCCCCAGAAGTTCTTTTACTCTTGAGAATAGTTTTAGCTATTCTGGGTTTTCTGTTATTCCAGATGAATTTTTGAATTGCTCTTTCTAACTCTATGAAGAATTGAATTGGGATTTTGATGGGGATTGCATTGAATCTGTACTTTGCTTTTTGCAAGATGGTCATTTTTACTATATTAATCCTGCCAATCCATGAGCATGGCAGATTTTTCCATCTTCTGAGGTCTTCTTCAATTTCTTTCTTCAGAGACTTGAAGTTCTTGTCATACAGATCTTTCACTTGTTTGGTTAGAGTCACACCAAGATACTTTATATTGCTTGTGGCTATCGTGAAGGGTATCATTTCTCTTATTTCTTTCTCAGCCTGCTTATCTCTTATTTATAACAGCCAGAGCTGGAAAGAACCCAGATGTCCCTCAACGGAGCAATGGATTCAGATGTGGTATGTTTACACAATGGAATGCTACTCTGCAATTAAAAACAATGAATTCAGTAAATTCTTAGGCAAATGATCCAAACTGGAAAATATCCTTAGTGAGGTAACTCAATCACAAAAGAACACACATGGTATGCAGTCACTGATAAGGGGATATTAACCCTGAATCTTGGAATACCCAAGACACAATTCACATATCAATAGATTTCCGAGAAGATGGAAGGATAGACCCCTGGTCCTGGAAAGACTGGATGTGGCGGAATATCAGGACAGAGATGTGAGAGGGGATTGAATGGGGAACAGGGGGAGGGAAGAGGGCTTATGGGACTTTCGGGGAGGGAGGAACTGGGAAAGGGAAAATCATTCGAAATGTAAATAAAAAAATTATAGAAAATAAACAAAATCTCTACGTTACTACACTCATAGATATATGCATGATATGTCATTGACCAGGAGCATAATTTCATGTCTCAATGCATACCAAATATGTTGGCTGAACCTTTTTTTAAACAAATTCTTCTTCTCTTATAGGTTTTATTCTTTTTGAATTACTCAATCACACAGAATTTATCAACATAGAACTGAATATAGCACATGATCTAAGGGCTGGAACATGTTGAGAATTCTGGTCTCTGGTACTGTGCTCTGCATCATTCATTTTGTTATTCCAAATCCATAAGAACATATAACCTTAGTTTTTCTCCTCTACTCTTCAATTTTATTTAAAAATTAATATACTAATGTTTTTAATATATTGAAACAACTCCAAAATGATATTATGTGCTTTTAATTTTGTGAGAAATATAGTTTTTCACATTGTCTAAATGAATAATGTAGCCCAATTCATTGGCTAAATCATAATGCAATGATCTTGTATTTGTGTCAAACCTATTTATTTTTCTATGCATGAACAAAATTCTGGAATTAGGATGGTACTGAAAGAAGTTTAGTAACATATCAGGGCAGAAACCCTGATCTTCAATCTTGCTCTTCTCTTCCCCTCTCACGGGGATTGATAATCACTTCAGCTCCAGAAAACACTTCTATATAAAGAAAGAAAGGATGATTGGAGTGGAGATGTTAACTCCACTTTCCTAAAAAATAGAAGTCTTTCTGGGACATGTAGCAAGATACTGCTTCCATCTCACAGACTTGAAATATATTTTACAGAATTTCCTACAAGTTGAAACATAGACAAACATTTTGCCTGAAGTTAGAAGTAATATTTTTCTTAAAGGAAATTATATTTAATTAGTTAAAAAGTTAAAGGACTATTTAAGATTTGATCTACAATTAACTTTGTCACCAAAAACCCAAATACTTTTTTCAGTTATAACACTCTAGGACACATACTCAGTTGCAAATGCAATGACTCATCAAATGTCTTTACTATGTAAGTAATCTACATATTTAAAGAACACATTGTTTTATGATCTATCTCTCTATCTAATCTATATCTTTATAGATAGATGATACATAGATATCAGTTTGAGCTTTTCAGACTTTCAAGCAGACTTTAACCATGAAGCATTCAAAATTATATTAATAAGGATGATTGGGATCAACACATAAAAACAGAGCAGGCTTGGGAAGATAAAGCCTTACATTCAATAGGGAGAAATGTTTGAATGCAAAATAATCCTCCAAAGTTGTCTTGATTTCAGAGATATACTGTGTAACTTTGGAAGCGAAGGTTCAGCTAAGCTAAGATAGTTGCAGAAGTGCTGGCAACAGAGCTGTGCCCACAACCACACTCAGAGAAGTATGGCAAGATGCCCCTCACTAAAGAGAAGCCTGAGTGATCATCAACAATTAAACAAGAAAATTACTTATCATAAACAACAAAACAGTACCACCCTCCCCTTCTAGACCTCCATCCAAAGACAGGGGAGACAAATAGGACAAATGGATGTGTACCTGTTTAGAAGTAGCAGTTCTTTGGGGGCAATTCTAATTTCTCTTTGTCAGAATACCAGCCGTCCAGTTCAGTAGTATCAGGATACCAGACATGAATCAGCAGTGGTGGCGTGATCCAGCAGAAACAGCCAGGCCTCTGCCAAATCAGCATGAATCAGGAGGAGCAGCCAGAACCAGCTAGGACAACTTTGCCATGCCTCTCTCAACTAGGTGAAGACCAGCAAAGACTCAAGACCAAGGAAGCCTTGAAAGGCTAGCTTCACATTCCCCTTTTTGTTTAAATTTGTCTCTCCCCTTAACATTATCAATCTATCTACAATAAAAATAACTACAAGAACCATAACACTAGAACTTTATATCGTATTTTAAATAAACAGCTTATGTACAATATAGTCAAACAACACAACCTTAAATTCCTATTCATATACAATAATTCAAACAAAACAACCTTAAATTTCTATGAGTATATAATAATTCAATTAAAACAATCTTTAATTTCTATTAATATGCAATAATTTAAACCTACCACCCTATCAAACAACTCAAACCATACATCTCAACTTCTGCGATTGAGATGATGGTATTATAATCACTTCATGCTGAACTGGGGAGAAGAACTCCTCTTTGGAGCCCAAGTGGAGCGGATGATGGTTAATAAGAAAAAGCAAAAACAAAACAAAACAAACCTAGCTGTAGCATATAGTGCTCAGTCTCTGTTTTTATCCAGTCTATGAACATAGTCCATGTGCTGTCTGTCAAGTCTATGTGCTGTCTGTCAAGTTTATATGCTGTCTGTCAAGTCTATGTGCTGTCTGTCAAGTCTATGTGCTGTCTGTCAAGTCTATGTGCTGTCTGTCAAGTCTCTGTGTGATTGGTCATTTGGGCTAGATATTTTGAATTTGATTTTCATGCATATTTTGGAAAAATCAGTAACTGAGACAGTCTGAGAGTGATTCACCTGAGCTGTTTGACATGTGAAAACATTCTTGTCTCAGATTAATAACGAAATGATTTTAAATGCCATAGTCTGTGGATTTCTATTACTTTTGAAGACTATTCATATATAGTATATCTGAACTGTTAAACCATACTAGTCTTAGATATTTCTGTTTGAATAAATTGAAAATACTTTGTTATAATTAAATCAGAATGAGTTTACTATTTGGCCCTTAATTTGCATTACTTAATCATCCTAAACAGTTTGTAATAGCAGGTATTTGAAAAATTGGGTCTAAGCATTGTATACTTAAATGAGTTGCTTAAGCACAATGCCTGTCTAAGAGTAACAAAATAAATTTTAAATTTTGTATCAATATACAAAGATTTATACCAATGAAAACCTCAAACCTGTATCAATTTATGATCAATACATAAATTGTGTACCAATGTAAGAAATTATAACTTCAATTTTATATGAAATATAAAGATTTCTACCAATGTAAGATTATGGATATACAATGCTCTGTTTAAGAATAAATATAATAATCATCCCATATATCTGATAGCAAGAAGATACCTTGTATGTATCTCTTGGATCAGCAATCCGTTGTCCATGTTTTCCTTCTACACATCAGCTAAAATAGCCTAGAAACCTTTGTGATTCATAATAACCATAACCTGCTTGCTATTTTCTGTGAACATCATATATTCTAGAGTCAATGCACCTGATGTTTTGAGTTCTGAATCTTCTAACCTTCCAGTCTCATTGAAAATGGCCAAATTCACCACAATTAAAACATCAGGCATTTTAATTTCTAAGACTTCTAACTATGGCTTACTCTATGATATTAGCATGATGCTTCTGATAACCAATACCACTTGTCTCTCCTTTCCATTCATCTTTTGGGACTCCTCATGCTTTCAATGGTCTGATTGTTCTCTTATACTCAGTATCTGCATTTTAGAAGTCCAATATTACTATCAATGACTGTCTGGTTTCAGGATCTATTTATAGCTCAACCCAATCTCTGTAAGAAATTGTGAATGAATTACTTTCGTATATGAGGTAGATTCTTTCTCCTGGCTCCTCAATCATATCATAGACTCTTAAAGTCATAACACCATATTGTTCGATTACACCATCATCAGATTAGATTTGTCCTTGTATATCAGCATACTACCCTTCACCAAGCAGTTGGTCTTTAGTAACATTTATCCCTTTTGCTATATTCTGTTGTACTATTTTTGTGGCTTCATGCCTGCACCATGATAACCATTGTAATTTTTGTCCAGCTTCTAGAACACTTGACACCAATCCCTTCCAATCTTAGGGAACAACCCTATTCTGCATAGCCCAACTTTCTAACATTTCTTTAACAAATAGAGAGAGTAATTCATACAATACTGTGCCTCCTTAAAATGCTTTAGATATAACATTTCTATCAGATGCCAGGTCAACTCATTATAGGCAGGACAACATCATTAGCAGGTATATGCAACACAAAGACTGGGAAGGCTGAAGGTATCTGTGTAGACCCACGAAAATTCTTTGATGGTGTTGAACACTATCCCATTGTACCTGTACCATTTCCTCCTCTTCTCAGTCCCAAATTTCATGGGGATGCTCTGGGCACCTTGTAGTGAAAGTGTGTGATTATGTTAAACTGGCTGACCAGTGGGACACTGGGAATTATCTCTATTATCCACACTGGAGTGACAAGTACACATCACCAGATTAAGGAAATCAGTCAGCATTATAACATGGCTGGGAGAGAAGATCACCAGCCCCCATAATAATTACAGATTTATTGACAGTTTTTGGTTTCTGATGAAGGAAGAGTCAGTTTTCTTGTAAAGATATGACTTCTGGTAGACCATGTTCCACTAGATACTGTACACCATGAGTTGGAGCTAGTGAGTATTTATGAAGAGAAAGAAAGAAAGAAAGAAAGAAAGAAAGAAAGAAAGAAAGAAAGAAAGAAAGAAAGAGAGAGAGAGAGAACGAGAAAGAAAGAAAGAAGAAAGGAAGGAAGGAAGGAAGGAAGGAAGGAAGGAAGGAAGAAAATACAATCATGAAGTTTAGGGGCGTGAGTAGTTGAGTGTTGGTCTGGGAGTAGTTAGTAGGAATGAAATCACATTATATTATATTCTCCAATTTTTTTAAAGTGTTATATAAAGAATCATAGATTCTGGCATGAAAATGAAACTCAAGTCCTACTCCTCAAAGGGCAATTGAGATTTCTCCACAACACTAATACATAATTATTAGGGGTTGAAAGTTATATAACAAGAACTTCAAATTTTTGCCTGCCAAGTGCTCCCTAATTTTATTTCAAGGAATGTTCTATATTGGCAGTCTATATTGTTAAAACTTGCTAAATGTATGTTAGGTTAAGCATTTGTATCCTATATACTCATATATTTGTGGTTAAAATGATATCTTAAAGTTATGTAGCTCGATTTAGTAGTAGAAAATGAATAAATACCCTTATCATCAACCTGTGTATTATTGACTTTGAAGTTTTGACTTCTAAGAATCAATAATGCACTGGCAGCTAAAGATTTAAATGCCTTAGTTCCTAAAAGATGTGGCACCATTGATATCAGATATTTTCTTGTTCTACTTCTACCTTGAAAATACTATTACTTGTACCTAAAACCTCTTTGAACTAAGCATTTTTTTTTGTAGAATTTAATGCTTGCACTGGAGACCCAAGCAATTTGCTTAAGTTATATGATCATTCATAGCTGGTCAGAGGATGTAGAAAAGATAAGACAGAAGAAAGGATGAAGAGTACCAATGCATGATATATATATGCATAAAATGCCACAGTAAAATCCGTTAGTTTGCATATTTAATATTCATTAATAATTATGGTGAAAACTGTTTTTGATCAATAATGTATTTTTTAGTACTCATAGCAACAGTGATTTTCAAAATATGGGGAACATAGAAGAAACCTATGAGTTAATAGACAGATGAATAAATGATAAACATAAAATAAAGCATTGTTTAACTCCTTGAAGGAATTAATATCTGACATGTGCAGTAATATGAATGAGAATTGAAATTATACTGATAGAAATAAACCAAAGATAATGTACACCAAATAAATGATTTTACTTACATGGAAACACTAGAATACGCAAATTCACAGGTGCAAATGTACTATAGAGTTGATCAACAGTGACAGTTGGACAAATGGGAAATTACTATTTAATGGGTTTGCAGTTCCCATTTTAAATAAGGAAAAAATTCTGGAAGGCATGGAGATGGAAGTATACTTAACTCTGTATGCTTTGTAAAAATAGCTGGTGCACTAAGCTCTGTTATATAGATACGTGATGTAATGGAAATTGATCACATTGTGGCTTATTACTTTTATATAATCGTTCTTTCCTCCTAGAAATATGACTATAGTAACATTGTATATATGTGAATTTAATGATATTATAATAATGAGTACATGAAGAGAAAGTGTAGTTGGAAATTAAAGTTAAGAAAAAGATTACAATCATTTACCTATTAATTTTATTTATTTAATATTATTATTTTTGTTCATTTAAGTATGTGATGCCAATATTAATTCAACATCTTCTGAACCACATGACTTCAACTGTATATTTCAAAATACATTTATACAGATTTGGATATAGTTTTTCTTACTTTTTTTTGTAGCTTAACTTTGCAAATGTATTAAAATAATTGTAAAACCCCATGGAGAACATTATGTTAATTCCTATGTTTGAATAGTTAGATTTATTTAACATTTTCGCTTGTATCATTGACATAGGTATGTTTATTATAACTAAAACCAATTGTGAAGCCATCTATCAACTTCTAGAACCTTTTATATTGGAGTCTGACTAAATTATTCAGGTACAGCAATGTTAAAAATCAGGCTCAGCAACTTCAAGAATATGCATGTGGTGCTATAATCTGAAATTTCATAAGTGTAACTGCCTATACATGTGGATTTATAGTGGTTTATTTTTGAACATTTTTCTTATATGAGCCCATTTAAAGCTCCTAGAACAAATCATTTAGTGTATGGTTTCATGGAATAATTTTAAGGGATAGTTTTTTTTTTAGTGACACTTAATAGTTGCAAACGGAATGCTTAAGCTAGCCCAGTCTCCCCTTTTCAGAATAACCCACCAGATGACCTTCATAAACATTCAAAATAATATTTGCTAATTTCGATAATACATACCATTTGAAAATTATAGCAAGAATCAGATTTGTGTTCATATTTAAATGGTTAAGCAGAGGATGCTGAAGAGAGACTCATCCCTACACAGTATTCTGAAGTAGAAACAGCAAGCTATACTGGTTCCTGCTTCTGTGCAGTGTCACCCTATTGAATAAGCAGAAAAAAAGATGAGTTACTTTCAATAACAAACTCTATAGCAGTTGCATATTCATAAAAAAATATAAATTATGGCTCCAGTCTTATACTATATCAGAAATATAGATGATGGAATTTACTTGTGAGGGCTATTTAAAAAATAAAAATAGCGATTCTCTGTGCATTATTTAGGAATAAAGAAAGATGCGTTAATATGCGGAAAGCACTTAGCATAAAACAGAAGCTTTCAAGGCTGATCAGTTGGTATTGGTTATCTGATCTTTGTTCTGCTGGAGATGGCTGTTTCTCCCAATCTCACCTTTTCTGGGGTGACTATAGTTCTTTGTGTAGAGTTGAAAGTTCCTTCTTGAGAGTTCTTCATCTACATTGGTATATATATATATATATATATATATATATATATATATATATATATATTTGTGTGTGTGTGTTTGTGTGCATATTTATACTCATACAATAACAATTAATGAAAAGTGAAGCCATAAATTCAAACAAATGAGAAGAGTTATATGAGAGAGTTTGGAGGCAGGAAGCGGAGGGGAGATATAATGATGTAATTATTAAACAGTCTCAATATAAAAGAAAATAAAAAGAAAATCTTGATATAAGAACTTGTCTTTTCTATAAATGTCATCAAAACAATCAAAATATTGTTAAAAGTTATATCTGTCACGGTAGTTCACATTCTAAACATTTAAAGAACCACAAATAAATAAATAAAAAGAAGATAAACTATTTAACTTTAAAAAAACAAATCAAAATACATGGGGAGTAGTTTCACAGAAGGTACTAAATGGCAAATATGTACAGAAAGTAATTAGAAAAATGAAAATTAAAACTACATTTGGTTGCCACAAAGCATTGAGTAAAATGTCAAAATAATTGTATGATTGTCCAAGGGTGCATTGTGTATTTGTTTTAAAAGGTCTTTTAAATTAAACGGGAGATTGCCTTAGTCATATCACTACAAGCAATTTAAATGGCTGACTTGTTCTGTACATATCACCATGAATATATAGTAGCCATTGGCGATCAAATGACTAACAGCATAATTATACATGTCAACTGGAATTAGACACATATTGTACAGTTATGTGTACATAGTGTACTATAAAACAAGCATTTGAATAATTAGTTTGGGAGATGAAGAAAGGCAAATAGATGAAAGGACATCTGTTACTTTCATGGTGTCTTGCAAATGCCAGGAGAAATAGGCGAATTAAAACAAAATACTTTTAATGATTCTCAGTTTTAGAGGTCAGTTTTTAGTAGTGTATGCCTTCTTGCATTAGACTTTTTGGACGTTGTAAAAGCTAAATAAAGGGATCATGTTGACAAGAACCAGCAGAACAGAAAGAAACTGCCTTTTATTTAACTGTGAGAAAAAAGATTTGACTGAAATTGTTGAAGTAATTTATACTGAGAAATATGGTTAATTAAGGTACCCAAAATAGACATTTTTGGGATCCAGTGTTCTGGAGAGATTTAAAGACTGTCTAGAAGGGAACTAAATGTTCATGTCCAGACAGTAGCTACCACAAAATGTGTCACATCAGCAGCCATCATACAGACAGGAAGACAATGACCAGATTCTTGATGCTATTTCTGGCATTTCTGATTTGATATTTTGCTATTGTGAAGTTTAAAAATATGAAGAATATTTTCAAGATCACAATAAAGTTGCTAATTTCAAATAATCCTACTTTATGTTTGCAAAGGGCCTCTTTCTAACTGTACTGTACAAAATATAAACATATGTATTTATGTACACATAGAGTCTGGAATCCTGCTGTTAGATGTGGTCACATACTGAGATTTCCTCCCACTCCAGAATTGATCTTGGCAGATACTTAACATCTTTGCTTTGGAACTTTGTCTGCATATCTGAATTGCCAGTGTAATATTTTTAAACTCCCATTGTACAAGCCACACACCCAGTCATCTAAATCAGAAGCTGTGGTTGCAAACAAGGTTTGACTGTTGTTTAGAGTTTGTTAACTTTATCTGGTGCATGTACAGTTCAAAAGACTGGCCTGAGAATTGAGTTCCTGTACAAGCTGTACTAACTTAATTCATTGTTTTAAGGAATATGGCTAACCCAACTTCTCTAGGCTTTTATTTCTTCTTTCACATAGTAATAATTCTAAATTTTAAAAATGTGCCAAACACAAACAAGTACATGCAGCTAGTATTTGGAAAAGTTACTATGATATTTTATGGAATTTAATATTTCTTAGTCTTCAAGAGTTGGTTAAATGTCTGGAATTTTGAGGCCACCCTTGAGACTGGCATGAATGTTCCTCACATGTGGCTATATTTCTAGTCCTCTTCCCTATGCATAATCTTAATTTATCCATTAGATCATAGCAACTTAAGAAAGTAAAATTATCCTTATTGTGCTCTATGTGGTAGACAGCACTGGGAGAATAAATAATTCAATTTAGGAGATTTTCCTTCACTATATCCTATTTGTAAAATCAGTGTATCTTCGCTACAGATCATGTCTATTAGGAATAGGATATGGAATTTATTTATTTCCTTGCCTTTTTGTTTCCTTTGGTTACTTTGTTGTACTGGATTTCTTGGTAGATCTTTGTAGATAAAGCTCTTATAACTGCTAACTGACATGACCAACTCTCTGCATTCATACATTTTTGTATCTTGAAACACAAAATATATGGTCAAGAAATTTTAAATTTTGTTTTTCTTTTCTAAACACATCCATGCAGAGATTTAAGAGGTATGCATTTTACAACAGTTGTTACTGTCAAGCAAGTGGCAACTTTTCCTCACTGCCCATTTTTATCCTTTCATCTTTACTCAACAGAAACAAAGATTTTTTCTTTAACACCAAGTATTATATGCTGAGCTTCTATACTGAAAGACAAAAGTTATGTAAATTTTTCTAACTTCTGCTTTATCATCTCCTCACTTTGTACACCAATTAAGTACACAAGATAATTAATATGTATACTCATCATATAAATGCACATACAACATACAATTTCCCAATATTTATAGCAATCATAGTTTGTATTAATAAATAGATTTTATATTGTTATGAAAATACATATTTCTTTATAATAATTGTTATTCTTTCAAATTATTTCTATTTAATGATTTGAGGTCACATCTTATGTTAACTTTCTAAAATATTTAGTGAGCTTTGGTTTCCTACCAATACTTAAGAGTTGAGCTTTAAAAATCTGAATATAAGCTTTGCATGGCAGGACAGATTTGATATACATGCATTTATCATAGAATGGAATGACAAGATTCTTTAAATATCTTCTGAAAGATTTTACAAAGAAAAATTTTTGCCTCTCTTGTGTAGAGACAGCAAACTTAGTTCCCAAAGTGAAAGAATGCAAGTGGATAGTAGAGCTGGGAAATTATTTATCCGGAAAATGGTCTCTGAATTTAGTAACATCAGGGCAAAGCAAGATAAGTACAATGTGACTTGACCACATGATTCAGGCAATAAATAGTATATGGTGGTGAAGATGAAGTAAAATTGCAATGCTCAGGATGATCTAATGGGTGTAGGAAATAGTAATATCATCTTAGAAATAGATTTTCATATATATATATATATATATATATATATATATATATATGTAATACACTTTTTGGTAGTGTATTGATGTTGAGAAAAAAATCTAGAATGAATGCATAGCCTCCACTAACACTTAATGTTTGCACAGAGAGAGAGAGAAAGAGAGAGAGAGAGAGAGAGAGAGAGAGAGAGAGAGAGAGAGAGAGAGAGAGAGAGATCCACCTATTTTGCTAGAAGTTAGGATAGTGAACATTCTTAAGGGGAGATAAGAAAAATCAGTTTAGACGTGGGCAAGTTCTATCTCCTATTCATAGGACGATAAGAATACCCCACAACAAGTTTTTAAGCTTGTTTAACTCACTAAAACTTTATCAGTGAATGTGCCCTGCAATAGTGGCAGCTCCCCACCACCATTCCCACTGCCTTCTGACAATTTATCAGAATTATGTTCTTCATGAAATACCGATTTCAGAGGGAAGACTCATCAATCAAGTCTTTCCTGGATAACAGTCATAGATTATGCTGCGTTGTCCATCATTGATAGAACTAAGCAGAGGGTCCCAACAAAATCACACCATGCATCAGGTCTCACGTGGGAGGTTTATTGGTAGAGGAAAGAAAAAAGAAAGAGGGGACATGGTTTTTATTGGGCCTATGGCCCTTTTGCAATGGGACATGTGACAGGGGCCATGACACATGTGCAAAGTGATGCGGTCACCTCTTGGGCCACTAGAGATGGCATGTCTCATCGCTGGGTCCTTCCTCGAGAGCTGGCTGTAAAGATGCCTGATTGTCATGAAGTTACTTCTAGCTGTCCATGGATGTGCCTGATTTCCAACAAGCAAAGTTTTTAAAAAATAGATCAGGACCAGAAATCCATACTTTGGCCAGAATTTTTACGAGATCAATACTCTGTCTTATAAAAGACACTAACTTAAAAAAATAAATAATAAATTTAATTTTATTTGAGATATTGAATAGTGCCTTTTGATTATTTATTGAGAAAATATATCTCTTTCATTCTTATATCCAGTATAGCTCTCTGCCAGGATATAGATTGCAGTTGTTATCTTTAGACTCAAAGAAATGTACGTTTCATAGAAACAAAAGTATGACTGCAAGAGAGTCAGCCCTCCCTCTTGTCTAATGTGTGGTGGAAGAAACAAGAGAGACATGCCGTGCTCCTCTTTCTCCTCCCTAGCTACCAATGTCAAGCAGAAGAGCTGCATCCCTGGGGTCATGAGAGCAGTAGAGCTGTCCCTGTCCCTTACTTACTGCAAAACTCGGAAGAGTGGGTCCTGCACCTCACCTGGGCAATGGCATGTATATGTCCTGGTTGTGGGAGTTGTGGATGATTTAGCACTGAAAGGAGCAGAGCAAGCGAGCTTGCAGGCTGACCATCTCAAGTACCTTTCATGCTAAGATCCAGGACTTTGAATTGAGCTATCCCAAAAGCTAACCCATTGATGAACTGCTAGAGTGAATGAAGTTTTGCTAGTCCTACAGATCCAAAACTACAGAATCTATGAAATAGGGCAACAACAGGATATCCAAGAGAAGTCCCAGTAAGGTTCCAGTATTGATAGAGTAGCAGAAGTCAGAGGATTCATACCAGACCAAAGAGTCATTGTGTAAAGGTCTACGATTTGCTGAATGATACCTCAGATTCAGATGATATGGTAAAGCAAAGAGTGTTTTATTCTAAAAGAGTCCAGCATGAGGGGTTCTCCAATTTAGGGAGACATTACATAAAAAGAATGCCAGCAACTCTTCCCTGGATTGCTCAGTTTACTGCCTTGGGACAATGTGCAGGTCATGACAGAGGTACAAGGAACTCAGGTGGAACTCAAAATACTTCCTGGGTTAAAGGGACAGAATAAGCAATTATGTTTTTTTTAAATCAACACCCAGATAATTCTGATGGGTATGAGCCAATTGCAGTAAAAATGAATGGGGACTCTATATTGAAGACATATACTATAATTAGGGTTTTTTTCCCCAGATTCCTGTACAGCTGAATCATGACTGATTTAGGTTTGTTCTCCCTGGGTAAGAACATGTTTGTTAAAAATAAATAAATAAATAAACAACAACAAACAAACAAAAAAACAAGTTTTCTGTTTATTTCAGTATCTGTTTTGTACAAGTGGAAAAAATAATGGCAAATACATTGTGGAGTTTCTTAAGAATAAAGGAATAAACAAATAGCAAATTCACAGAATAAAAATTGTACATTAATAGACACCAGAGTTAGTCAGGACTCATTAGATTGTTATCTAGGCAATTTACAGTCCATTATGAGAATGCAGAGATTTTATGAGATAGTTGTAATTTGCTTAATTTGTTAGGTACAAAATCAGATTATGATTAATCCCCAAAACTTTTCCTAGAAGTAATATAACAATTGATAAGTTATTTCTCCACTAGTGGAGAAAGCCAATTCAAACAAGATTAGATTATACTAAATGCAGGCTTATTGAGAAGCTACTCTCTAGCTGGTAAGTTCCCTGGCCCCAAGGTAGGAGGCCAGGGAAGTGGCCATGGGAAGGGAGAGAGAGGGGAAGAGAGAGAGGGAGGGGGCATATGGAGGCCAAAATATATGGATTATATAGGGAAGAACCTCTGGGGGAAGGGTAGCTCAGTCCCTGGACTGGAAAGTTCAGGGTTGAGGGCAAGGTATGCCTGGCAGGGACTGAGGGATGCTGGGAGGACCTGGAGGCCAGGTCTGCTTTGATATGTAAAATGTGCACCTCCCTCTCTTGTCTTGGGGTCTGAAACTATGTAACAATATTCTAGGTATTAACAGTACAAACGTTTTCTAGACTGATGTCCAAAATAATAATTGTTGAGTTATTTTTCTTACAGTAAAACATATCCTAAATACTTTTAAAAGAACACAGTTATTACAAAAAGGGAAACACAAATTTTACAGTAAATGACAGTTAAAAGCAGGTCATTTTCTGCTCTTTTATGTTGACAAAATAAATATAATTTTGTGAGAATGACTTAGTAGCTTTGTACTATGATATTGAGCTCTCTCTCTCTCTCTCTCTCTCTCTCTCTCTCTCTCTCTCTCTCTCTCTCTCTCTCTCCCCTCTCTCCTCTCTCTCCCCCCTGTTCTGTTTCTTTCTGTGTGTGTATGTAGAGTGCAGGAATATTCTTCCACGAAGTTCATATGGAGGTAAAGGGACAATTTCAAATGTAGGCCCTTTTCTACCACCTTTATGGAACTGGATTTCTTGCAGTTCACAGCTGCTACATATGCTAAGCTAGCTGATCCATGTGACCTGGAGATTCTCCTTTCTCTAGCTCCCAGCTCTCAATAAAGTCACACTGGGATTACATAAAGATTTTATGTACATTCTGGGAGTCCAAAAGCAAGTGTTCAGGCTTGTGTGGCATGTACTGAGCCCTATATGTAGCTCAAGACCTTGGACTGCATTTTATATTTTAATTTATTTATTCAGTGTGTATCTGTTCATGGATGCATACATGAAATTACACATAAGTGGATTTCCAAAATAACTTGCAGGAGTTGGTTCTCTTCTTACATCCTATGGATATTCAGGCCCTGTAATGCATTAAGTCATCTTACCAGGTCCACTTAAACCATTTGAATTATAATCTGAAATCTCAGTTGACCAGATAGATTAGTTGGAAAAGAAAGCTACATAATATACTTGTCTGAGAATCTAAGTGAGTTAGAAAATTATGGATTTCCTAAGACTCCATATGGAGTATATGAACTCCATCAACACTTTAAACATAAAATATTTATTGGTAAATTCATTGGAAATCATAACAGTGATATATGAATTTAACAATTAAAATAGATCATAAAATACAGTCTTTCATGTTTTTAGGAAAGTGCCAGATGGTCATGTAATGCTTTAATCTGGTATTGCTACCACTGGTCAGTTGTTTAGATTTTCAATTTGGAGCTGAGCACTGATCCCTCATGTCAACACAAGGGATTCTCTTATGTAATTGCACTTATATATACTCTTCAAATCTATTTATATCTAAAGGTTAAGATCCTCTTAAAATTATTTTTAAATACAGTAATTTTTACACATACAATACAATAGTCAAGGAAGTTAGAAAAAATATTTAAAGTAATCACAGAATGTATATATATGTATATATATGTATAATTACAGAAGTTAGAAGCTATATATTATATATATTATATTATACATTGTATGCTCTAAAATGTGTTTCAACCTAATAATTTTAAGTATATTTGTTTTATGAATCTATTTTAATACCCTAGTATGACCACCCCATAATTGTTTTTCCTAATTTGATGAATTCTATTAGTGAAAAAAGTCCTCAGGAGCAGAAACAATCCCATAAACACTCATTATGAGCACAATGGTTTTATTTAAAGAAAATGCTAAAGTATGAGCTCAGTAGAGATGCACAGCATTCTAAATTTATGTGTGTTTTCAGGAGTCTCAGAAGGGAATACAGGTATTGGTAGTATCAATGCTAGAGAAGCAGAGTCAAAACTGTATCAACAACAGGACTGGGTACTGGACTGCAGGAATGGACCACACTCCTAGCTTACCTCTTGTGTTTTTTATTCACACTGAAATAAATTGAAACCTGATGTTTTTCAAATATCAACAATGCCAAGCATGTTCTCACAATTTTAGCCTCCTTTAAAACCAGTTGATGTTTGGAATACAATCTTTTATGAATATTTTCAAATCTCTGCATAGTCTGCATTTTGTGATTAGAGTGTGGTTAACTTAGGTTAAATAATGACTGAATGATAAAAATACCTAAGAAATCAAAGATAATGAATTACACTTATAAGATTTAATGGTATACACTGCTATGTTATGAAGGTTGTTTCTTCTTAATTTTATATTGAAAAATACTCTTCAATTAGAATTAAAGAGTAAGGTAGTTGGGAGGCAATTTGTGAATATAGAATGCTCATGAATGCCATTAGAGCCCTTTCAAAACAGAAACAGTCCTGGGGGAAATTCTGTGGTTCCCACCAAGAAAGGCGACCATAGGAATACACCATGTGCAAAACATACAAACAAACAAACACAAAAGCAGCCAACAGCACACATAAAATATATAGGAACTTTTATCTCTAAATAATTTTTAGCCTTCAAATCTAAGAAATTATATCCTGTCACTTATAAATTATCCAATTTAATGTCTTTTGTTATAGCAGTCCATAGGACTAGAATAGTTCTCAAAATTATTTGCTCATACCCTAAAGATTATAAAATCCATGTGTTAATTTCTAATAGAGGTGTTCCATGCATTGAAGTCTTTTCACTAGATATAAAATGTGTTGTTCACATAAATTACATGGAGATAGAGTGTAGCATGCCTAAAGTGATCTCTAAACATCTGCTTCTGATCTATGTTCATCTACTCTTTTAAAATCAATGTACTAATTAAACAAACATGCTAAACAATCTTTGAAAATTAGTGTTTTTGAATAGCCAATATTCAAAGTACTCATTGTCCCTCAATGGGATTTTATGCTGGAATTTTTCATCTTTGTTTCACAACTAAATTGTATTACCTGCTTTCCTGAGAAAGTAGATTTACCTGTTATTTAAGAGATATTGCAGTAATAAAATATCTTTAAGGAAAAAGTCAGACTTTGAGGTGCAACTCATATGGAGATGAGGTAAATTTATTAGAGAATTAAATGTAATTCTCTAAATAATTGTATAACAAAATTTTAAATATTTTCTGATTTGTCAACTATCTTTGACATCTCCTATTTGTCTTTTGTTTACTGAGCCTTATTTTCCTTATGTGTATTTATGTTTAACTGGAAGTATATTTAATGCATTTTAAGACTTCTGAATGGGTTTAACTCAACTCCAAATGGATCAAGGCCATTCAAATAAAACCAGATACATGGAGTCTAATAGAAAAGAAAACAGAGACTAGTTTTGAACTCACTGGCACAGAAAAGGACTTTCTGTACAGAATAAGAATATCACATACATTCAGTTCAATAATTAATTAATGAGTCCTCATGAAGATTCAAGCTTTCGTCAGCAAAGGACATCATCATTGGAGCAATGCAAAAGACTATAGAAAGGGGAAAAATCTTTGCAAATTATACATCTGAAAGAAGCTTAAGGTCTAGAATATGCAAAACAAACAAATAACCCTATCATCAAGAAAACAAGTAACCCAAGTTAAAAATAATTGGATATAGACTTAAACAGTGGGTTCTCAAAACATGAAACTCAAATGGTTGAGAGTCACTTTTAAATGTTAGATATCTTTAGCCACCAAAGAAATGCAAATTAAACCTACTTTGAGATTTCTTTTTACCCAACTCAGATCAAGGTGTACTGTGTCACCTCCCCCCCCCCCCCCGCTATTGAGCAATAGTGATAAAACCCACAAGGTACTGGAACAGAGACAGACAAGTCAATCACTGTAATAGAACTGAAGGCACGGTAATAAACTCTCACACCTATGGACACTTGATCTTTGACAAGAAGCCAAAAGCATCTTCAACAAATGGTGCCTATCTAACTGGTTGTCTGTATGTAGAAGAATACAAATTGATCTGTATTTATTATCACCTTGTACAAAGTTCAAGATCAAGTGGATCAGGGAACTTTGTAATGCCCCGATTCCACGGAAAACCCAGGAGAGCTCAAAAACTGTAGAGTCCGCTGTAGTGTAACATAGGAGTCTGTTTTTACCTCGAGTCTCAACTCGGATCGCAAATCGTCCCACAACACAGGCCAAGAGTGAGACCCCGAGCTTGGGTGTTAAGTTCTTTATATACAGAAGAGTTAGACTAGTTAGGAATTCTTTGAAGGTTTAGGGCGAAGGGGGAGGGAAGCCAGGTTAGGTGAATCATAATTCAGACATGATACCATTTGGCAGGACAGAAACCGTGTTGCTGAAAGAGGGATTCTTCTGACCTAGAGGTTATCTTTAGTGGTGCAAACGGGTACTAATTTTATGGCACCTGTAGCTCCTTGAGCCTCCTCCGAGCGGCTGGGCGGGGGGGGGGGGGGACACAGGATGGGGACTCCCTGCATTGCTGCAGAGGGCAGTGACTGGGGAGAGCCAAACGCAGATGCCAGCAAGCCGCTTGCACACTCCTCCTTGATTGCAAAGGGGAGAGCCTGGGGTGGGGGGTCGGGGTGGGGGAGTGCAGAAACGAGCTGCCAAGCACTTCACCTTCACATAAACCAGATAGACTGAATCTAATAGAAGAGAAAGTGGGAAATAGCCTTGAATGCATTGGCACAGGAAATATTTTCCTAAACAGAATACCAGTGGATTAGGTAAGGTCAACAATTGACAAATAGGACATCATGAAACTGGAAAGCTTCTGTAAAGCAAAGGACACTCACTGTCAGTAGGACAAGATGGCAGCCAGATTGGGTAAAAATCTTCACCAATCCTACATCTGATACGGGGCTAATATTCAAAGATCTCAAGAAGTTAGACTCCAGAAAACCAAATAACCCAATTTTTAAAATGGGGTGTAGCTGTTCAGCAGCCATGGAGAACTGGGTACCTGAAAGGGAGGCTGGAAATAAAAAGGAACAGGGAGTGAGAGAAGGATGAAGCCAAGACAAAGGTTTCTGATCAAGGCTCAAAGTTTAATATTTAGCATTGTATTTATGTAGAGAGAGCCCACAGACCCATTCTTTGTTTCAGCTGGATAATGTTGCTTTGTTTCAGCCGGATTATGTTGCAAAGCAAGCTCAGCAGACAGTCTGCTCCTGTAGGAAATTGCAAGTGCAGCAAGGTGGAAGACTATCCTAGGTCTGCAGAAGACCAACTGTGACAAACACTTAAGCCTGCTCAAGGCTGGGGGAAGAGCACAATTCCTCCTTTTTGGATGGGGGCACAAGATTTACTTGTTTTCCATAATCCCCATCTAGGGTATAGAGTGGCTAGGTGCTGTGCCTGTCTTAGGTCTATGGGGTACAGAACTAAACAGAGAATTCTCAACAGAGGAATCTCAAATGGCCAAGAAGCACTTAAAGAAATGTTCAACATCCATAGTCATCAGGGAAATGCAAATCCAAACAACCCTGAGATTCAGAATGGCTAAGATTAAAAATGCAAGCAATAGCATATACTGTTGAGGATGTGGAGAAAAAGGCACACTCCCACATTGCTGGTGGGATTGCAAACTGGTACAACCACTCTGGAAATCAATCTATTGCTTCCTCTGAAAATTGGAAATAGTTCTACCTGAAGACCCAGGTATACCACTCCTGGGCATATACCCAAAAGATGTTTCACTGTACCACAAGGACATGTGCTCTACTATGTTCATAACAGCCTTATTTGTAATAACCAGAAGCTGGAAACAACCCTGATGTTCCACAACAGAGGAATGGATACAGAAAATGTGGTTCATTGACACAATGGAATACTGTTCAGCCATTAAAAACAAGAACTTCATGAATTTTGCAGGCAAATGAATCAAAGTAAAAAATATCATCCTGAGTGAGGTAACCCAGACCCAAAAGGACAATGCATAGTATGTACTCACTGATACATAGGTATTGGCCAAAAAGTTCAGAATACCCATGATACAATTCAAAGACTGTAGGAAGCTTAACAAGCAGGAAAACCCAAGTGTGAATTTTTCAATCCCACTTTGAAAGGGGAAGAAAATAGTCATGGGAGAGAGAGGGAGGGAGGGACCTGTGTAGAAGAGGGGAGGGGGAGAAGAAAAGGGGTGCAGGATCAAGTGTGTGGGGGAGCAGAGAGGAGAGAAGTCCAGAGGGCCAGGAGAATTAATGTAAATATTTAGCAGTGTGGGATAGGGGTTGGAGGGGAGCCTCTAGAAAGTCCCAGAGACCTGGGATATGAGAGACTCACTTAGTTGAAATGCCCAACAGTGGGGAGTTGGAACAGAAAGAGAACACCTCCAGTAGGTAAACATGGCCTCCAGTTGGGGCATTGGGTCATTTACTCATCTTCAAAAATTTTAACCCAGAATTATTGCTGTCTAAAGGAAATGCAGGGACAGAAATAGAGAAGAGACTGAAGTAAAGGTAATCCAGAGACAGGCACAACTTGGGATCTATCCCATGCGCAGACACCAAACCCTGACAATATTACTAATGTCATGTTGTGCTTATAGACAGGGCTTTCCTTGGAGAGGATCTATCAGCAGCTGACTGATGCAGATGTGCATATACTTATAGCCAACCACTAGACTGAGGTCAGGAACCCTATGGAAAAGTTAGAGGAAGAACTGATAAAGCGGATGGGATTGCAACCCCATAGGAATAGCAACAGTATCAACTAACCAGATACCTCAGAGCTTCTAGGGACTAAGGTACCAACCAAAGAGCATACATATGCCGGTCCCTGGAACCTGGTACATATGTAGAAGAGGATTGCCTTGTCTGGTCTCAGTGAGATAGGATGAGCTGAATTTTGTAGAAACTCAATGCTGTAGATGGATACTGTAGATGGGTGGATACTGGTGCAGGTGAGATGGTGGTGAGTGTGATGGGAGTACCCTCTCAGAATCAAAGGGAAGTAGATGAAGAGGGGACCGGGAAGGGGGTAGCATTTGAAATGTAAATAATTAAAATATTTCAGTTTGAAAAAAGAAAAAAAAACAGTCATTAAAACAAATGACAGCACATGCTGATGAGGATGAGGAGAATACTTATTCACTACTAGTAGGTGAGGGAACCAGTAAGAACAGTTTGGAAAATCAGTGAAGAGTTTACTCTAAAATCTAAATATTTTCACAAGACCTGGTCCTACCAGTATAGGTACATACCTAAAAGAACACATCTTACTTAATATATACATATTCCTCAGGCATGCATCTGTTCATAACAGTCAAAAATGGGAAACATCCTAGATATTCATCAACACAATGCAATATGGTTTAGCAGCTAAAATCAATGCAAATTGAAGGTAAATGAATAAATCTAGAAACAATTATCCCAAGTAAGGTAACCCAGACCCAAAAGAACAAATATTGAATAAATTATTTTATCTGAACATCGTAGCTTTGAAGTTTTTGAGATGTGTGCTATAATCTGAACAGCTACGGAGGTTACAGTAATAGGAGGGGGCAGAAAAGAATATCGTCTAAGGAAGGGAAAATGGAACATAGTTTATACAGATATGATAGGGGACAGAAAAATGAAACTTTGCTATAATTGTAGAGTAATATATCACTTAAACCGCATCAAAAAGTTTTTTCCCTGCAGTAGATGTTAATTTAAAAAATAGTAGTAAGTTTTCCCCTATAGTCCATGACCCACTTTATATCAGGTTCTTGTCCTCTTTAACAGTGTCATGTTGCAGAATCAGGATGGTCATCTGAGGGCTAAGGACAGTTCTCAGTACAAAACAATCTTGGGATTTTAGCATCCAAAACATTGAGATAGCCAACTTCTTTAGCTCAAACTACCTGATCTGTGGTATCTTGTTATGGAAACACTAGGAATGTTTTATCCAATGTCTGAGTTATTTAGAAATCTCAAGATCTTGAGGACATTACCAAATTATTTTTTTCAAGTTCCATGGTTGAACAAATATTGATTGCTCAGGAGAACACACCTACCTCAAGGCTGAATGCCTGCTACAGGAAGTGGAAATGCCTCATTTAATGTGTGTGTGATAACTATAAAATGAACTATATGGTAATATAGGTCAATGCTTAGCCATGATTCTAAGTTATTTAAGAGATTCCACAGAAGATTAGATTTTCCAGTTAAGACTTATCCTATGGTAATTCATTCATCTCCCATAAATACATACCCTGACTGTCTATGTTGAGAAATCTTGGGGTTCTTCATGGTACCCCCAAGGCACCTTGAATTCTTATATCTAACAACCCTGTTTCTGTTTGATCATTTGTGCATAACATGCTTAATGTTTGCTTTAACTGAAAGTTCATTTTGTCGACATGATACAGCTCTAGTTAGCTTTTTATCTGAAAACATCATCCTAGATCAAGGTTATGTCAAGGTAACTTATTTGATCCAGGAACCACATTTTCTTTCTTTAGTATAATTAAAGTCAAACACAATACAAGTCAGTTCTTTGTATCCAATTAAAGTTCGTTCTTTTAAAATAGCTGGTGTTGTTTGATATACCCAAACTAGTTTTGTATTAGGTATTAATCTTTGTATAGTAATAAGAAAGTAAAATTACCTAAAAATATTGAGCACAAGGTCAAATGTGTTATTGATGCTACTTGAATTTCTCATACTAAATCTTGGTTTTTCACTTGAGAAATATAGCTACATTTATAATTTCTTATTTTCTTTTTTGACCCATAAGATCCATTTCTCTACTTATGTGCTTTTAATCTACAATACTATCAGAGTTTATTAGTTTCTCAATATGATGATAAGGAGGTCTTCCATTTCCTTTAAACTTTCATAATTGGTATTTATAGTGTCATAATGCTCATTATCATTAATATTAATCAGTGTTATCCAAATTAATTTAGGTATATTTTCTAACTGGCTGGTTCATGGTGATCTTTGAGAGTGATTGTGATTTGATAAATTAGAGGCACAGTTTCATTATAATACTTCCTTACTAATTAGCATATGATCTATGTTCATCCATGAAAAGAGCATATATAGCATGTGCCATCCCAAAACTCTTTAATATATTGCCTATTTTTCACATAATTTGCTATGGTTTTAAATGAAAGAGCTTGGCAAGCAAAATCCTTCACCCAAGGCATTTGAAGTTAAGCATATAAGCTGCTTGTTTTCTTTTCTTAAGGCCCAATTGAGCTTATGTTAGAGTATCCCATACAATAATTTATTGAGTGTTGGTTGTTTCTCCTTCTGAAACTGTTGTAACCTTCTCCAATTTAACATTTTATTAAAAAATTTACTCAAAGTAGATGTTTAGTCATCTGATTTGTTCATATTGTCAATACAAAGACAGTGTACTACTGCTACCATTATGATCTAGTTTTAATTGCAGGTCAGAATAGATAGGTACATGACACATGGATTAGTTGCTCTCAACTTGGCAGTGTATGGATAAGGTAGAGTGATTTCACAAATTCAGTTAGAGTTCTGTCCGTTATGTTCAACTTGATAGACCTGCCAGCTTGTTGGGTGCTTATTATGACCTTCATTCCGAGGATGAATTGGCTAAGTCATTAACAAAGTCAACTGGTGAAATACAATGTTAAGTATATAAGTTCTATACATCACTTCCAAAGCCAACTTCATAAGTCTATGAAAAAAGTATAATAATTTATCTAATAGAACTATATAGCATTTTAATATTGTTTTATATGTATGCATGTCTGTGTACTACAGGCGCGCCTGATATCCATAGAGTCAAGAAGAAGGTGCTGGATCCCTAGACCAGGAGATATAGTTATGATTCACCATGTGAGTGCTGAGAATTGAAGCTCGGTCATCAACATAAGTAGCTAGTGCACTAAATTACTGATCTATCACTTTAGATCCCAGGCATGCGTTATCTGTCTTCAATTGAAGTTGTAAACAGAATACGTATAACTCTTCCAGTATTTACCAACCCTCATCTAATTTCTTATTAATCCATTATTTTGATAATCACTAAGGGATATGATAGTACTATTGAATGTATTCTTTCTTCATGTCTTGATGCATCACATGGAAAATGAGAGCCGTGATTGATGAAATATGATAGGAACATAAAATAATAACAGAACTCACTTCAGACAAAAGTGTTGCAGTATCAACTCTGGAATGCTTCATCAAATCTTGTCAGTATACACATATATCCACTAGAGACACAAATAGCTAATGCAGTCTGTTTTCCCACTGTATACTAAACCACCACAGGTAACGTGTCCCATTTGAAATACACACACTGCCTTTGGTCTCGTCAATCAGGCCACTTTTCAGTAATGTATGAGACAACAATCAATGCTGTGGATCACTGATTTTGTTCATCGTCATGTAGATTTTCCATCATGTTCACTAATTTTTTAATTTAACTTACCACTTCAAAAGATAGAACTGAGTCTATTATGTTGATTCAAACATCAGATTTTATCTGATTGATTCAAAAACTTAAACATTCCCAATTCAATTCAATTTTAAGTTTGCAGAAAGTAATGTTATATATAGGAATCGCCTTGTCATTATTTTTATTATCCTATGTTTATCTATGTGATATGTTCTAATTCAGATTGCAGGAAAGTTGGGATCTTGAAGACAACCTTAGAATGATGGAACCTAAGTGGAGCTTCAGCGAAGGTTGTATATACCTTTTGCACATTTGGGGGTTTTGTTATTGTTGTTGTTGTTGTTGTATTGTTTTGTTTATTTTTGTTTCCCATTTTTTAAATGTAAGATTCCCCAGTAGGGTCTATGAGGTAGTTCAGCATTATAATAAACATACTGGTCTTGCATAAGATTCATGTTTGGTTACCAGAACCCACATTGGGTAGCTCACAATTTCCTGCAACTTTAGCTCCAAGGTGATACATCTGGCTTTTGAATGCACTGCATTCTTATATGTATATGTGTATGTGTACTGTATGAGTATAGGTATGAGTAAGGGTATGGGTATTGATATGTATATATACCACATAAATAAATACAAATAATTCAAAATGGTGAAAGTAAATGTTTGAAAAGAAGTACATAGTATTAGAGTCCTTAAGATGTTTTATCTGGATCAGCTCAAATTTATTAGTTATGTTCTTCTCAATAAGCAGTACTGAAAAACTGAGATAGAGAACCTCATTTTATAGAGCTATAGTTATAAAAAAAATAGTATGATCTCTTTTGACTGAAGACCAGTACCTGGTAATTCCTATTTTAAGTAAAATATTTTCAGGAAAATGTCAGCCTTGTTATAGTTATTGTTACAATCCAGCTGTCACACTGTCTTCTACTGTCTCAGTGCAGTGACCATGAACTCTAATATATAATGTACCCAAACAACTTTCCCGTCATAATAACTATAATAAAAAATTTGATTGACAAAAACTAAATTTAATGGCAATCATTTAAGCATTGATAACGAAGATATAATTTTTATATCTCTCTTCACCCTAGACTGCCTGCTTTCTTTTTGTGAGTGTTCCTCACTTCATTATGCATGGTGGTAGAAAATGGTCCTCATCAATTGAGCACAGCACATTCAGTTTTAAAATGGTTGGGTGCACTACTGCTGAGAGCTGCATTTTCAGGGATATAGAACTATTTAGCATTTGGTTTATATTCTCAACTACTTTGTCCAGAATAATTGCTTTACAATTCTTAATAGTGCATACAAAAATATTTAAAAACTTTGCTATGGAAATATCTAGACCTCTTAACATCTTCTATTCCTTAAAAAATAACAAAGTAAAATAAATAAGAAGTAAGAATACCAGATTCCAACTCTTGCCAGATAGGCTAAAAAAAGATCCTCACCTCTGCCTCTTTTCCTCTAGTTTCTATCCCTTAGTCTCAGCCTACCTGCTGTTGGGCTTACTTCACTTCCAGCCCCCATCTTCAGTGGGTCACACAGATTTTCTTCTCCATCCCAGTCCCTTATCCTAGACCTTACCTCCACCAGGCATTCTCTGCAAAATCACAGGCTATTCAGGCCAGGATAGCAGGAAGACTAAAGGAACTACAGATCTTCCTCTCCTCCCTTCTAAATCCAATGGGCAGGGTCATCCCACCTCTGTAGCAAACTACCTGCTGTAGCTCCCCCTCTTCTCTGCACCATTAAGAGTTGATCTCTCTCTCTCTCTCTCTCTCTCTCTCTCTCTCTCTCTCTCTCTCTCTCTCTCTCACACACACACACACACACACACACACACACACACTCCATCTCCTCAAACTTTCTTTAATCATCCTATTATCCCTACCCCAACTCCAGCAGGCTTTCTCTAGGAACCTGCCAGTCAAGGCTGACCGAAGAGCAAGTAGGCCAACCATGTAGGTAGGAATGCTTCAGATCATTCCCATTCCTCTCTTTCAGATCCAATCCCTGAGTCTCATTGCCTTTAGCAGACTACCTTTTGTGGGCTTTCTTATGCTTTGGCCCAATTCTCAGGAGACCAAGCAGATCCTGGTGGAATACCCAGGTTTCTTTCCTCCTGTAGATTCTGTCAGTTCCACCCAAGCCCATCCCATTATTAAGGTTTAGCTTTCAATTCCTAGAAACACATTTTACCTGGAACTCCCAGGGGTCCCACTTATAAGGATTTCAAAAGAATTCCATAACATTTAATACAGTCATGAAGCCCATCTAAGAAATAAAAAGGGTAACAGAAACCAAGAAAAAAAACATTCATTTAACCAAGACAAGACTAAATATCAACACCTAGACTTGCAATCTTCCCAAACACAGATTGATCACATACTTGGATACAAAGGAAGTTTCAGCAGACAAAAGTAAAATTGAAGTAGGTTCTTATTTGTTAAGTAACAACTATGGATTAAAACTGGATATCAAGAACAACAGAAACAATAGAAGTTTACAAACTACTAAAAACTGTACAACTTTCTACTGAATGAAAAAATAGGTGAAGACAAAAATTAAGAAAGAAATTAAAGTCTTTCTCAAATTGAATGAAAACAAATACACATAACACTCAAAATTATGCAACACAAGGAGGACAGTTCTAAGAAGCAAATTCATAACACTAAGTTTCTTTATTGAACAAAAAAGTAGTATCTTAATAGTACACCTGAAAGTTCTAGATCAAAAGATAAAACAAAGAGTTGATTATTTGATAAAAACTAATATTGAAGGACTCCTCTCCAAATTAACCAAAAGGTGGATAAAGAGGAACCAAATTAATGGAATTAGAGATAATCAGGGAGCCTTAAATAGGGATACTAGAAGAAATCCAGAGGATTGTACCTCAAAACCCAGTATCCAAATGTACCCAAGTACACTTCATCCTTCCTCAGAGACACTTTCTCAACTGTGTTCATTGATGCTCTATTAATAATAATAGCCAGAAACTGGGAAAAACCTAGATGTCTCTCAACAAAAGAATGGATTAAGAGAAAATGTAGCACATTTACTTAATGGAATATTACTCAGCTCTTAAAAAACTAAGACACTGAAAATTGCAGGCAAATGGATGGAACTAGAAAGAAATCACCCTATTTTAGGTAATCCTGATCCAGAAAGACAAATGTGCTATTTATTTACCTATGTGAAGATATTAGCTGTGAGGTAAATATTACCAAAGCTATAATCTGTACAAACACAGATGTTAGTTTAGAGTAAGCAACTGGGAGTTTGGGAGAAGATAGATTTCCCTAGGAAATGGTAATAGAATTGGTAGCAATGGATGGATTAGTGTGGTACTAGAATGGGAAGATCAATTGGATATCCAGAGGGGGAAAGGGGGAAGAGCGAGGAAATACTTGCAGAGACATCTAAGGGCGGTTTGTGGGGCAGAATTGGAATGTAGCCCAGCAGAAGCTTCCTAAAAATGTGTACAAAGGCTATATAAATGAAACAACCAAGTAATGTGGGAAGCAGAGCCCCAACTGGACAGCTCTTGTCCAGTTTCTGGTATAAGAATTAGGTTACATCTAATTGAGTGGTTGGTCAAAAGAGTACAATGATAAAGCCCAAACAACCCAGGTTGTTACCAAACCTATAGGCTGCTCACCACATACGATGGCAAGGATTCATTACTAAAGATAGCACCTATATACCTCATTGAATATGGAAAGGTCAATTTAGTACCTACTTAGATCCCTTGCCCTTAGAATTTTTGATATAGTAAAGTATTCTGGAGGCTACAAGGAGAAACAAAACACTAATCCAGTCACAACCCTTTTGCTCTACAATGGCGTTATGCCTGCAAGATAGGCTAGTAGCACAATGTTTATGGCAGTATCCAACCAATATCTGATTTTACTTAAGGACCATTCTATATTTTACAAGCTTGAATCTGTACCCAACACTGTTTTAGCTATTAAAATCCTGAGACTGAATCACCCAGAGACCTAAGGAAAAACCAAATACTACTGTTCTAAAAACAAATAAAAAAATCATAGCAATAGAATAGCTTTTAATGACATTCTACTATATTCATAGATGCTCATCCGTCATTGGAGATGCTCCTATCTACAGCAGGTGGGAACAAATACAGAGGCACACAACCTGACAATATGCAGAGAATGAGAAACCTTGGAATACTCAGTCTTTTTTTTTTCTGTATTTTTTATTTACATTCCCGATGATTTCCCCTTTCCCAGTTCCTCCCTCCCCAAAAGTCCCATAAGTCCTCTTCCCTCCCCCTGTTCCCCATTCACCCCCCTCTTGCTTCTCTGTCCTGGTATTCCCCTACATCCAGTTTTTCCAGGACCAGGGATGTCTCCATCAAATCCCTTCCCTCAGGGCTTGGAGAACCTTGAAGAAGAGGAGGCAGAGAGAGTATCCAAGCCAGAGATCATAGAGGGCACCAAGAAAACAAGACCCTAAATAACAGGACTGATGTACATGTAAACTCAGAGTGATTGAGGAAGCGTGCACAGAGCCTTCATGGTTGCAACTGATGGGGTCCTCAAGCTGAAGAAGTTGACACATGTCCCCATCTCTAACTCTGAAGCAATATCTAATTGATAACCACTTTCTGATAAAAAACACTTTACTCTGATGAAGTGTTACTTGAAAAACAAACTAGTCTTAGGAGCAAGCCTTATGCCCAGCAGTAGATGGCCAACAAAAAATGAACTCAACAGTATTTTGGAAGGTCCTCCTCTTGCAGTGTTGTGTTAGGCTTTTTCTTTTCTTTTCTTTTTTAATTCTATCTCATTTTTTATCCTTATCTTGCTTACATATTTCATTTTCTCTCTCTTTTTACTCTATAGGTCCTGTGCATATATATTATGACTATCCATTTAGTAATTTTATGGGATTTCTGAGTGTGCAAATAAATAGGTCTCTATGTCTTTATCAGTGTCTTGGACTTTTCTTTCTTTTGCTTTGTCTTATCCCAATGTGTTAGCTTTGTTTTATATTAATTTATTTTACTTTTCACTATTTCATTTGATGCCTATTTGTTTGTGTTCTAATGAGAGACAGAAAGGGGGTGGATCTGGATGGGAGGGGATGTGTGGAAGAACTGGGAGTAGAGAAAGGAGAAACTTTAACCAGAATGTGAGAAAAAAACTATTTTCAATGAAAGAAGAAAAAAAGAATTCCAGCCCCTTCAACATGGAAGAGACAGGATGAGCACAGTTTCTTAAACAAGGGTGTCTGGCAACTAAATAATTAGCTCCCTCAATTCCTCACATTTCCTCTTTATTTTGAATATAATCTACCTAAACTATTGCATATTACAAAATTATTGTTGATGCCTGACATTATGGTTAGTATTATGAAATGCATAGTAAAGTGTTTAAAAGGTTATAAAAGCTATTACTTATTTTCAAATGGTTTAGCATATATATATATATATATATATATATATATATATATATATACATATATACAAATATATAATCACATGTTATAGATGTAAACATATGCATATTTATCTGGGTAGATAAGTTTGTCATAATGTTCATTGTTACATCTAGTACAGGGAATATAGGCGTTCCTTGCAGTATTTTATGTGAGTTTGCACGTTCTTATACTAAAAGATGGAAAAAGCCAGTGTAATCTCTCAATATCCAGTAAGTGACAACTACATGTCTGAAGCATGCTGTGCTGCATGTGTACATCCTTAGAAATAGTAAAACATTTCAAATTCCAAATAGATAAATCAGACGTCCTAGTCTTGCCTTCAGCATTTTAATAGTTGATTTCAGTTTCCTCTGTGAGTTCTTTCTGTTTCAGTTTGTATCAGCACATAACAAGCAACAGTAAGCAAGGCCAACCTGATTGGCCAGCTTTCCATCCTGAGTACTCCATTTTCTAAGATATATTTTCTTATAATAAAGAGAAAAGGAAGATTCTGGGAAGAAAAATCTACAGTTTTCACAGCGCTCTGACAATAGTGAGATTGTAGAGAATGTTAGAGTGAAAAATGAGACATTTGCAGCAGGAAGCTGTTCAAATAAGTATTGAGATTTTTTTTTAATCTTCTAAGTACTAGGCTGAAACACTAATTTTCTAGGTCTTACTTAATCTTCCCCTGGATTCATTTCTAAAGAAATTATGTCTTTTAAGTGTATTACTCTGGACAAAAAAAAATCCTGAAATGAAAACCCTGGTATAAAAATTTAATATTTTTGTTAAACTAAAAACATTGTGCAGGTCATGTCCCAAATGACAGATGTATCCTGATCAGCTTTCACTAATTCCTTATCACATAAAGGGCTGAATACAAACTTAGTGGCAAAAGGTCTATGGAGAGGGCTGAGATGGTGGTGGCTGGTAATATAGGGAAAAAAGAGGATGTCTTGCTAATTTCTCAAATGTACTTTTCTTTTCCTAACTTCTCTTGAGATTCATTAAAGGATCTGGCAGGAATTCAATCATGAGTTCAACTTAACTCCATTATGATGCAGTATTTAAACACACTTATTTAAGTATATAAATACTAGTGCATTTAGAAGAACTTATATCAATAAAAGAAAAAAGAAAATGACTAGGTTTAAAGCAAATTTATAATGTGTTCATTTACATCTGCAATTGTCTGCTGTGCTTGAGGACCAAAGCAGTGAAGCCTACTGAGTATGGTTGTTTAAGGCAAGTAGTGTCTAAATGACACAAAACTGTCTAACAAATATAGTAAAATCCCTGAATTGGGTTAAATTCAAGAAGAAAAGAAGTCAATTTCCCTCACAGTGCAGGAGGTATAGGGTGTATCTGGTGATGTCCTTCCTGCTCCAAGAGTCCTAGGTGGCACAAGACATTACATGATGACAAGCAGAGCACATTCGTGCCCGATTACACCCTTTGATACTCTCTTACGTAGTCAATAATATTCAGCCATGGGTATTCGTCCTTGATGACTGTATTCACCTATTCCCTTTCTAAAAGCTCCATCTTTAAATATCAGGGAGGGAATAAGTTTCTACTCTCTTGGTATAACAGAGTAGAGGAAATATAGCCATTGGTCATAAACATACCAGAAAGAGATAAAGAAATAGAAACACAGACAAGGTATAATAAAATAGTTCGGTTTCTTAAAATCCAAGAAGAAAGCTTTGGGTATTTATACCTTCACCACAGGTTAATCTTACCAATATGAATTTCAGGCTATCCTAAGACAATTTTATTACATTTTAAAAAATAATTTAAAAATTTAATGATATTTAAAACACTCTAGTTCAGTCATTTTCACAGCTATTGTCAATAATAAAATGCATATTGATAGGTACAACACAATATAAATATATATTTCAAATATGGAAATATATGAAATAACTTTATCTGATCATTTAGTTTTCCTGCGCTGTTGCTCAATTGTCCACATTGTCTTAAATGCCCTAATATTTTTATTATAAATTAAAATATGTCCTTCCTCAAATGCATATGTTGAACTTTCAAAATAGTACCTCAAAGTAACCATGTAGGTAGACAAAACTTTTGTAGTGATTATGTAGAATACGATCATTTGTGTGCGCTTAAATTTAATCTGGCTTATCTCATAGAAGCAAGAGAATATATACACATGACCATGTACAGACAGAGCAAGAGTGGGGCCAAGAAAGTATGGAAAATTGGCTTCAGGAGAAACCAATACCATTGATACCTCAATCTTTAATTGCCATTCTGGTTTCCAGAACCATAAAAAGATAAATTTCCCAAAGTGTAAGCCTTTCGATCTGTAATATTGCATTCAATCTTCATAGCTCTGTCATACTCAAATGTCCTTATGCTTTAGTTTCAAATGTCTATGCCTTTTCTGCCCAGCAAAGCTTGTGGGAAAGCTGTTTATACCATGGTGATATTCGACTCTCCTCCTCCCGTGCACCTGCAAGTAATCACTTTATCATTTTAATTCACAATATTCCCTGACACTTTAATTTTGCTTATAAGTATACTTCTTTGGAAGATGTTTAATATGTTTTTGTATTGTTTGTTTATTATCGAATCCCTCTACATAGCTTAACCTGGCTTCAAATTCACAATCTTCCTGCTCTACCTGCCCAAGTGATAAGATTACAGGCACAAATCACCATATACAGCTAAAAATATGTTCCTGATCTATGAGTGTGCATCTTTGTGGGTCTTGGACTTGGCTCTGAACATACCCAGACCCCAAATTCTTAACACAAAGGAGATTTATTAACCCAGAGGGACAACACCATGTCCCCACCCCTCAGCTCACCCTACCTCAGCCACTGGGGCAGGGTGGGAGTGCTGTTACATTTGAGAAATTTGTATTTATATGGTTCTGGAACCTACAGTAGCAATCAAAGATTGAAATATTAATAGCATACAGCAAGCAGCAGGTTATTGGTTTTTGTTTGATTTCAGGTTTTGAGGTTTTGGCTTTTTGTAGGGATTTTTTTTTTTAGTTTTGTTTTGTTTTGTTTTTAAAGGGGAAGTATGTGCTGGGGTGAGTTGGTAAATCCTGACAGGACAAGTTACCCAGATGTGGTGGTGTGAATAGGAACATCCCACACAGACTCATGCATTTGAATGCTTGGTCTATGGGAAGTGGTACTTTTAGGGGTTGTGGCCTTGTTGGAAGAATTATGTCACTTTGGGGATGAGCTTTGAGGTTGCCTATGCTCAAGCTATGCCCAGTATGGCACACAATCTGTTTTTGCTGCCTTCAGATCAATATTCAACACTCTCAGCTCCTTGTGCAACACCAGGTCTGCTTGCACATAGCTATGTTTCCTGCCATGATGACCATGGACTTTGAAACTGTAAGCAAGCCCCAGTTAAATGTTTTTTTTTTTAAGATTTACCTTGGTTATAGTGTCTCTTCACAGCAATAAAACCATAACTGAGACACCAGGGTAGTTAAATAATTCTTTTTGATAACTGGACCTTATTGTTTTGACTTCTGATGTTCAGTCTCAGGAATGAGTAAGTGACAAAATAAGTGAATAGACCTTGGGAAATTAAAATCTGTTCCTGATCTATGAGTGTGTGTCTTTAGGAGTCTTGTAGTCAGCTCTGAATATACCCATACACTGAATGTAATCTAATGGCTTAGCAAGGGGGAGAAAAAAGAAAAGGCAAAACCTGTCTGTGCCATGTTTGCCATGGTCAGGGCTCATAGTCCTCTATCCACACATTTTTGTTTTGCTATTGGGTATTGGGTAAGTCGGTTTCATCATTCTCTCTGGTAGCTTCCTGATGATAATGGGGCATCACTTTTAGAGATCCAAGGAAACTAGAGTGCTGGTCAAGGCTGGGAAGAGGAGGCCGTGTTAGTCATTGTCCAAGCTCTGCTGGACCATACTGGGACTAGGGAAGTGCATACAGCATCAGAGCAGTCTGTGAGGCTGGACCATCTGGGACTAACCACTTCTGAGCTGTGGAGCATCCAGATTCAGAGGGAACATCTGAGGCTGGTGAATTGCTAGAGCAGTTGGCAGTTGATTTGAAATCTTCTGGACAGATAGACTAGGGATGGAAGGTTAAGGAGGGTAGAAGCTTTTCTTTTGGTGGTATTTATTTAAATAGGTTCACAGTCCTGATGGTGGGGGGAGAGGAGTCCCAAGACCAGGGAAGGTGCAAAGATCTCACCCTCAGGGATGGGCAGATGCTGACTTCGGCTGTTGACTGACAGGAGTACTTATCTGGAGTCCATTTGACCTGTGAGATGTGGATTCAAGTAGACTTCCTGAAGCTTACAATAATTTTTAAGTTTATTAAAGATAAAATGTTTATTATTACCTGTAACCTATACTGGAATTCACTTTGTAGAAAGGGTGGTATACACGTGTCTTTGAGTCATAGTAGAAGTCTGGGAATTCAAACAATATAGAGAATAGGAATGAAATCTGAAACAACTTTTCATATACCTTAAATTACGTTTTTAGACTCCTACCTTAAATCACTTTATCAGACCCTTACAACTTACTTAAGTTTTCATACCCACAGAGCTTAGACCTTTATAACTTGTTTTTACAGACTTTCACTACTAAGATTTTATGTCCTCAGACCTTTATAACTTGTATTTATATTCCTTAAGACATTTTCTTAGACTCTTACAATTCAGACCTTTATAACTTGGTGAGTGTGAAAGGTAGGGGCTTCATATAGTGAAGGTGGTGTAAGTTTTTATATAGTGATATACATTATAGGTTTGGGTTAGGTTCTGCTAAAAACAAACAGTGCAATCTCCTGAGATAAGAGTCAGGTTGATTTGGAAAGGCCAAACCTGTCTGTGCCATGTTTGCCATGCTCGGACCTTCCCATCATGGTAGGAAGCATGATGGCATACAGGTCCACATGATGCTAGAAAGGTAGCTGAGAGTTCTGGATCTGGATCTGAAGGCAGCAAGAAGAGATTGAGACACATTTCTTTTAGCAAGGCCACACCTCCTAATAGTGCCATTGCCTGTGAGCCAATTGGGGCCATTTTCTTTCAACCACCAAAGAAGGGCTTTAGCATTACAGTGGCATATTTGATGTAAGTAGGGAATAATGTCCAGGGTTGAAAGAGGGTTGGGTATGTTGCTATCTGGGTTATGTAGTAGGGTGGCCTGGAATGGAGTGGAGTGAGTTGTGAGGGATGATAAGATAGCTTGACGCATTCCTATGTCAGTGCAGGTAATGCCTTTATTTACAGTAGAGGGTTCAGTCTGCTGTGCCTTGCAATGAACCAAGCCAATTCGAGAAGATAAAAGACAGGCCTTGAAGAGGTTATGTATATATGAAGAGTTAGTAGTTGAGTTGACTTTTGTGTTTAGAAATCCTCATTCCTTCCAGATGGCCAAATGTTATAGCAAGATATGGAAAGCATGCTGGGAGTCTGCATTCATAGAGTATTTTTGGTGACTTGGGTGACTCTAGTAATGGCTATTAATTCTGCCTGGTGATTGATAGTTGTGTGCAGGTAAGGATGCATAAGGGTATAGAAGAAAGGAGCTGGAAAAGTAAAAGCCTTTGAAGGATTAAGTAAGGGTAGAGTTTGGAGCGATCTGGAGAATGACTGTGTATTCCTACTATGGCTGAAAGAGAGGGGTACTTAGGCCTGTGATGAGGAACCTTGACGTAAGAAGTGAGATGAAATCCTAGGCTCCTGGAGAGTGTGTGGTATGGATTTTGGCAGGTCAGTCAGTATCATTATAGATTGTGGAAGGATAAATTACCATAGGAGGTATAATCCAAATGGCCTATGTATCAATTAGGTGTTTTTTTTTTCTTACCTACACAATTATCCTATTATCCTAGACTTCTGTGTTTTCAGAACTGGGCAGTGGTGGTAGGCTTTCAGCTGTCATGCTTGGAATTGGGTCTTTGGCTGTCAGACACAGGTCTGAGAGAATGTTTCCTATAGAGGAACTTTAGAAGAACCTGGGATAAGTAGGGGGAGGGGGAGAGGTTGGGAATAGGGCTGCATCAGGATTAGACAAAGACAAACTGGCTGCAGCAGGTATTTTTTTGTCATTTTGTTTGTTTGTTTGTTTTCAGGAGTAGGTTTTAAGAAACTTGGGGAAATTGGCCTGACTTTAACTAGGCAGAGTAAGGCAATCAACCACAAAGGGCTTACAGTTGATCAGAGTCCTGGCGGAGGGTAAGGGATATGGCAGTTTTGTTCAGTGGTTACTTATCACAATCGAAATGGAGTTGTCATGTCCTATCAGTCTTCTTTGGAGACTACAGGAGTTTTAGTAATCATGTTTCTATAAATCTCCATTGTACTGAGAATTTAGTGTCTGTGTTCTGAATCAACTCTGAGGCCCATCCTCCTTCCTTGTTTCTATAACTAGTCAGGAAATGGAAAAAGGCAAAACCTGTCTGTGCCATGTTTGCAATGTTTAGGCCTGATATAGCCCTTCAGTGTGCCCTATGAAGAGCCAAACAGACGATGTAAGATCCTGTATAATATATAACAGAAGATAGAAATCATGGACTTGTACAAACTACTACTGAACACTGAGAGAGAGATGAGGGCAGCTCTGCAGAAATACTGGAAGCATTTCTTATACCAGAAGATGTAGGGAGAGGCTCCAGGTGCAGAAAGAATAAGTCATATTTATAATACTGAATGAAAAGCTGTCTTAGATAGGGTTTTACTACTGTGAACAGACACCATGACCAAGGCAACTCTTATAAGGACCACATTTAATTGGGGCTGGCTTACAGGTTCAGTTCAGTTCATTATCATCAAGGCATGATTCCAGGGATAAGTGGTTCAGTCCATTATCAACATGGCAGATTCCAGACATATGTTAGGCTGGAGAAGCTGAGATTTCTATATCTTCATCCAAAGGTAGACAAGAGAAGACTGAATTCCAGGCTGTTAGGATGAGAATCTTAAAGCCCATGTCCACAGTGACATACCTACTCCAACAATACCAGACCTACTCTAACAAGGCCAGTCCTCCTAGTAGTGCCACTCCCTGGGTCAAGCATATACAAATCATCACAATTTCGTTATCTTTTAAAGACACAAATAGATAGTTTTTGCTGTTGTTGGAGGACATGGGAGCAAACTTAAAAAACTGAAAAGGGATGTGAAAAAATTGAATCAAATCTTGAAAAAAAACGAGTTTTAGATAATTGACAGGTTGAGTCTTGGTAACACATAGATGTGAGTCAAGTGTTAAGAAGAACATGGTATTGAAGAGAGTGGCCCAGCAACATTCTTTAAAGATGTTCTTTCATGAGTTTGGGAACTCAGTAATTTGCTACATAGAAGAAATGTTCAGCACTCCCTATCTTAATAGCAAAAACAGAGTTTCACAGTCCTTTGCTGTGCATACCAAGGGATGTTTTATGCACATAGATGATCAGTTTCAAGAAACCCCATTCTTATGCATTCTATTGCAGCTGTAAGTTAGCAGGTTTAAAAGTAAACACATACTGAGTATAGACATATTTACTGAGTATAGAAATACTGGGTATAGAAAAAAGACACTTAGTTCGTATGACATATTGAAAAACTTTAATTTTTGAATAATAAGTGCCATTGGTGGTTATACAAAAATATGATCTCAATTTGAGATATCGCAGCATAAGGTAGCTAGCAAGGGTAGATAATGTAAATAACCAGAAAGAGGTTTAAATCAAGAGAAATGATTACCTATGATCATTCTGAGTTAAATTATATAATCATATTGTCTTTTTGGAACACCATTAGTGTTAGGTTTCAGAAGCATGAAGCAAGTAATTAAAAAGCAAATTGAACCTAATAAATTTTGCCACACCTGAAGATTTAAAAGTGACCTCTGTGTAAAGGCAAGGTTAGTGGGCTAGTATCCAGATGTTTAGACAAATGAGGTTTGACACCGTATGACATATGTCTGAAACTATAAATCATGGACTACTACAAATCATGTTCCTTAAAAACTTGAAATTTTGATTTAAAATCTACTGCCCTCACTCATTGATAGTTCTATGAGTGAGAAAAAAAATAGGATAATGTTACCAAAGTCATCAAAGACCTTTAGTACTCTAAGTGTTCTTAGGATTGTGTCACATTGTCTCCTAAGCATACAACTATTTAAGACTGCATTCTATTGCTTATGCAAAGATATATTTATGCCACAATATGTTAAATGCTGAGCTAGAAGGTATTTATGTCTCCTGTGATTTTCACACATGTTTTAGGGAATATTATTTTCATTTAGGTTATCATTAAATTGATTTTACTTTTTTGCATATGTTTATAGTGTGTTATGTGGTATAGAGGAGGGCTTCACATGTTACAGAGCATTTGTTGAGATCAGGGAACATCAGGAATGTACCTTTTCCTTCCACCATAAAAGCTACTTGAGAATGCAAACCTGGAAGAAAAAGAATGCATTTTTTATTTTATACAGTCTACATAATAAAATCAGAGACAAATGTTTTTCTTTCACTCTCAATGGGGACACTTTAATGAACAAGAAAACATGAAATGTTATTCTAGGTTTCACTGCTGAAATACTTTGAAGAAATTATTTTTGTTGTAATTTTATTAGAATTTACTCTTCCATTCCAAATGTTGGGCAGATTTTATTTTGAAGCTAACAATGAAAGCTTTTCCAGTCAACTTTCTCATAATAGTTTAACTCATTGTATCCACAAAAGTTTTATTTCTCATAAAAATGATTCAAATGTACTGAGAAGTTGAGACTCCTTAAAATGTTGTTGCCGATGCTAAATATGTGATAGGGATCTGTGAAGGTACATGATACACTTGTTTATGGTTGTCTCAAAGTTCATCCAATTCCTTTTAGTAATGCCATGGGAGATAATATCGTTCATTAGGTGGACAGTATACAAAGGTATGCTTGCATATTGTTGGGCTCTTAGAACTTGTGACCCTACTATAGTAACTGGTGTGGAATAGAGCGTTCATAGAAGATAACCATGGAGCTTCTTTTAGGAAAATAAAAGAAGGTTTTTAAGAACCACTGAATTCAACAATCAAGAAGAAACTATATTTATGGACCTAAGAAGGCTCACCTGAGAAAGTGAGCTGGAGGAAGGAAATTTCCCATTGTGTTAGAGAATAGCTTCATACAAATCCCCGATGAGGTCTCTGGTAAAAGACAGGATGGAAAGGGGGTTAACACGGAGCCATAAATAATTGCTCTAGTCACATTCAAACTTTCTGTTCTTATGAAAGTAGACAGACTTTAGGAGTCAGAATATATGACAATGGTTTGTATTCAAGTATAAAAGATTTTTCTCATTTTTTTCAGGGACTTGACACAGTCATGTTTGTCTTGTGACATCATTTTTTAAGGGGGAAGACTTTTCTGGTTTTGCCTCATCTTGGTCAGTGGCAGCTTCAGGGAGCCTGGTTTTCTCGCTCATGCAGATCTTAGAAGAAAATAGGAAGTTATAACTAGATTAAGAGATAAACTAGATGGTCATTCCAACAATAGTAAATCTTGAGTAAGAGTAGCTGGAGAGATGGTTCATTGCGGTTAAGAACACACACTGCTCTTCTAGAAGACCTGTGCCCAACACTCACAGGAAAGCACATGAGCTGTCTAGAGCTTTAGTTCTAGGGGACTGAACACTCTCTCCTGCATCTGCAAACAGCAAGCATGCAAGCAGTTCATAAATAGATGCAGAGAACTCACCCATACACAATGAAAATTTAAAACAAATTTTGAACAAATGACACAAGGAGGGAGAGAAAGTTTACTGAGTTGTCACCATGGTGACAGTGCTGGCAGTTGCAGTGGCAGCAGATGTCCAAGTTGCTGTGTCTCCTGCTGCTTGCCTTTCAAGACTACCTTAATTTTTAATTTCTAAAGCCCAGCTGTTGAAATGCACATCCTAGTATATTTCCTGTACATTTTTCTTCTACTAGTCAGAGATATCTGTATAATATTTACACCCTTAAAGTTTGATAAGGATTGATAAGGGCCATTTCTAGCAAAGGAGTTAACTTCCAAACCACTCAGACTGTATAACTCTGTCTTGAAGATGTAGACTTGGATCTAAATTCAATAAAAGATGTCATATAAAGTACCATTTATTAAACTAAAAAATATCTGCCAAGTTTCTGTAATGCAAAATTTATTATCAACCATGAGTCATCACTATCAATGTATAACTGCTGCCTTGAATCCTATTTCTTCAGTAACTCTCACTTGGGTATGAGAGTTCTTTTATCTAGAATATAGGCGTACAGCAGAGTACTGGCAACAAGATTTTTTTTAAATGGAAAAAGGTGTTATTTTAAAACCGGCAGCCTCTTCTCCTTCCAGATGGAAAGCAAAGTATACCTGAGAAGAGCTTTTTATTTTTACTCTCCAAAAAATGAGACTTAGCTGGCTCTTTTATATTAATTTAATAGATAAGGAATGAACTTTTGATCTTTTGTATTCACAAGTCATCCCTTTTCAATACCGTATGAAGACAGAGTGGATATTAGATAGTAAGTACTACAGGCAGCTGTGAATTTTCAAAACAGAATAGTGACTACGAGGACAAGAGGACCAGTGCTTTGGTATCATAATGTCAATAAAGAATTCTGATACTAAAACACACACACACACACACACACACACACACACACCACTCACACACATACACCAAATTTGACACAGAGAGAGACACAGACACAACACACACAACACATACACACACACACACACACACACACACACACATTGTGCATTTTCTATAATTCATCATTAACCAATCATCAGTTTCATTTTATTTTAGATATTATAGTTATTATAAATGTAGAAGAGATGTTCAAATATTATAGTTTTATGAGACATAAACAATGTGGTAAAAATCATATTCAGTCCCCACAGCCCTGTCTTATCTTTCTGTCTATGCTAATTACTCCTTCTCCCCAAATAGTTACATGCTTCCTTTCATGTTTATGTGCAGATCTGGTGTGGATAGCCACCGCCACTGTACATTCATGATGACAATTTAAATATCAAGATGACAACATTTTATAGCACTCTTCTTAATTCTTTTCCTCTCACAGCCTTCCCACACCCTATTCCATAATGTTTCCCGAGCTTGGAGGAGATGATGCAGTTCTCCAGTTTGGGGCTGGATCTAAACCCATGAGCCACTTATCTTTAACACTTTATCATTTACATGTTTCTATGTTAACCATCCTTTGCTGGAAAAAAAAAGGCTTTTTAGAACAGTACTTGTCTATAGACATAAATATAAATATTTTGAAGGCACTTTAACTATGTGTCCATTTAGCAAAATATCAATAATAAACTCATTATTAGGTTCTTGTTCTCTTTAGCCACAGGCTTTTGACCATGTTTACAGTAGGAGGAATCAATTCCCTCCCATAGAGCAGATCTAAAATATAACCAAAACTGTAGAGGAATTTTAAATCCATCAACATGGCTGCTCTTGGAAGGGATCACATCCAAAATCCTTCTAGGTCTGTGTGATCCAGCTTGAATGACACATCTTTAATACTCCTGGGTAGAATATAGATAGGCTCTTAGTACATACCTTTAATTTCAAACAGAGTCATGTAATCGAGGGACAGACAGAGTGACAAATCATAAAAATATTTGACAAAATGAGTCAAAGTTAGCATATGCCCAGCTCTCAGGAAAACAGATAGAAAAGAGAGTCTACTTAAGAGCGGTGCAGACTCAGGGGTAAAGTGCAGTTCACTGAGTGCAGTTCAGTTGAGTGCAAGTAAAGCAGTGAGTTTCGGTTGAGTTCAGTGCAGTTACACACAATTTGTACAGTCAGTAGTGCAGTTCAGTTCATGGAGTTCAGAGGCAGTTTTTTCAAGCAGAAGAATTCAGTCAGAAGCTGAGAGAAGAAAGTTTGAATCAGTTAGCTTGGATTTTGAGCCAGAACAGTTGAGATGAATCAGCTGGCTAGTGTTCAGAAAGAACTAGAAATTATGATTTTACTAAGCAGCAAGCCTCTGAGACAACAATTACATCTGGCAATAAAAGTTACTTTTACACAGAAGTCACTAGTTATCTTTTAAACCATCATGTCACTGTGATTCTAGAGTCTATATCTTTCTTTGTGGGTCTGTATTGTAGTACATAAAGTCCACTGCTGTGTAAGATAGTTAATTATTTTTTCCTCCAGCACCCTGTATAGCACTTCTAGTGTAAAATGAATGATAACCAACAGGAGGAAAGTATCCAATTGAGTTCCACCTTAATTTTCTGTGTCTTGTATCCGAAATATGTGACATCACCAACAGTACTGTCTAATTGTATTTCTGATAGGCATCCACGTGCGGTGGATGTATGATTTCAGAGTCTTTGATACTATGATTAACAACTCATAGATAATAACCATACCTGCCACTGGATTAGTAAACATACTAAATGAGAGCCTTTGGGTTTTTCCATGGTCTGGATTGAAGTTCACACCTGAGAAAGGAGATTGACATTTCTAAATGTGAGCATAAAGATAATAAAAAGTTAGTCCATTTGGTGAAATAAAAAAGCCATTAATTTACTCAAGAATGATCCATAAAACAATGTATTATGAGATACATTTTCTCTACTCTATATTTGATTTTTTTATTAATTAAGGAAGCTATTGTGGCCTGGAGAGTTAAATGTTAAAAGAACTGACTGCTCTTGCAGTGGATCTAGGTTCAGTTCTCAGCACCCACGTGCTGTCTAATAAACATAAATCATTTCAGGTACAGGGTATTCAATGTCTTCTGGGTCCAAGAAGACCAAACACATATGGCACACCCATAAGCACAAGCGTACTTTCAGGTCAGACATCCATAAATGTAAAATAAAAACAAGTAGATCTCTTTTTAAAAATGATCTTACTGAATGGTTATAAGAAAGAGCTGATTATTCAAGAAAAAGCTAAGTAGGCAGGGTATAGTTTGCACTGAGAATAATTATTTTTTTTGAAATTTCATGAGAAATAAGCACATGTTATTGATAAGATTGAGTACTCTTTAAATTTAATTTTCTGATATTTCATATAGAAAATGAATTCGAATGACTCATGAAGAAACAATTTCAAAAGAACAAAAAGAGGAATGTATTTGCTGAGCTGAGTACATAGCATATTTTGAAATTAAAAAAAGAAAAAGGTAATATCCTTTAAAAAGGAAAATATGAGATTTGAAGATTGTAAGTCAGATAGTTCTCAAATTTAGTAACTTCTTAAAGTAAAGATATTCAGTGTAGTAGATATGATTAAGTAAAGAAAACTAAATTTCAGTAATCTAAAGGCTAATTTATATTATAGCATGTTTGAAGTAGTTTATCTTTTGTTTCCTTTAATATTTTTCTACTTGGAAATGAAAAATAAAGTGAACAATGGTATTTTAAATGTCTTTTGACTTTAATAGAGTTTGACAAAATAAAGAAAACATCCTAAGGTTTTTAGTATTGCTTATTTCCAAGTATAATTTTAATAGAGTAATAAAATATTTTAAAAGTCATCTTTGGAGGGCTGTGCACCAGAGAAGATATTCTCAAAACTATATCAGCTTAATTGATGCAATCATATATGTCTATGCTATAAAGGTAGTGTGTTTTTAAAACACCAAAGGGGAATAAACAAAAAATAATAATGCTTTAAAAAGAATGAAATTGCTGACCAGGCGGTGGTGGCGCACGCTTTTAATCCCAGCACTTGGGAGGCAGAGGCAGGAGTATTTATGAGTTCGAGGCCAGCCTGGTCTACAAAAGTGAGTTCCAGGACAGCCAGGGCTAGAGAAACCCTGTCTTGAAAAACCAAAAAAAAAAAAAAAAAAAAAAAAAAAGAAATTGCAGTCACGTGTGGTGGCACACACCTTTAATACAAGCACTCAAGATGTAGAAACAGGTATATTTCTGTGAGTTTGCGGCCAGATTGGTTTACATAGTGGGTTCCAGTCTAGCTACGGCTACATAGTAACACCCACCTCTAAAATGAAAGAAACAAATAAAGAAAGAAAGAAACAAAGAAAAGGAAAAGCGAATAACTGAATTGCAATGCTCGGTACATTGTTTCTGCTGTGTGTATAGTGCCTGACATTACTGAGATGTACAATATCACAGCAAACTCCCTGTTTTCTGAATCTTATAATCTTGCTACCTCTTCTTCTAAAATAAATTCTGAGAGTTAGGTAGTGGTGTTTCATTATAGCTATTTCAGTCGGCAGTTGGGTATAAGGTGAACTGCATATTGTAGATTATGTGTAGCCCTCGCTCCTCATCAAGGAAACTCCTCTGCAACAGAAGGGAATGATCACAAAACAAAAACAACAAAAACAAAAACAAAACAAAACAACCAATCAAAATACATAGTTGTGGAGCACCAGCACAGGACACATTCTTCTCTAACATGTGCATTCTCTTAGAATTTCCTAAGACAGATCAGATGTCCATTCACAAATTGATTTGATTCCTTTTTTTTCAAAGTTTGAAATCAATCAAAATTCTTCCATGAATACAATACAAAGAAATTAGAAATTAATACTAGAGTGAAATATTTTTTAGAAATTAAATGTTATATCAAAATAATAGTTCTAAGTGAAAAATCATAAGAAAATTTAAAATATATTGAGGTTAATGAAAGTAAATACACAGCTCAGCAAAGTTTATAGAATATAGTAAATTTGTTGGTGAGGGAGATTTATAGTATATACAAAAAAAAGGAAGACCTGAAATAAGAAATATCAAATTTTTGACCTTAAACAAATGACTAGGTAGAAAAATCAAACCAAAGTCACAGAAAAAAAAACAGTAAATGTACTAAAGAATGCATAGAATACAGATGATCGTTTTTACAGCTTTCTCTCTACTAACACATACCCACACACAACTAACTCTTGTGTAGAGCTATAGCCCACAGATTTTGAATTATAATACTCAATATATATAATAGAAAATATAACATAAAATGAAATCTGTTTCAATATGTAGTTGAATAGAATTCAATGATAAATTTTACCTTTCAAAGATTTATTTATTTTAAGTGCATATTTTTGTGCTTGACTGGATGTGTGTCATATTCAGACAAGTGTCCAGGGAGGACAGAATAAGGATTCTGATATCCTAGAACTGGAGGTATAGATGGTTATGAGCTACCATGTGTGTTTTGAAAACCAAATTCAGGTTATCTGAAAAAGCACCTAGTACTTTTAATCGCTGAACCATCTCTCCAACCCTAAATATAATAATAAGGAAATACATCTCTTCAAGTGAAGATAATTCCTAAACTAGAAAAATACTAACAAGGTGGTAATAACTGTTATCTGCCAAAACCAAAAGGACACACAAAAATCGCTTAGAAAAATGCAGGAGAATATGGGTCAACTAATGGAGGCCCATAAGGAGGCAACACAAAAATCGCTTAAAGAAATGAATCAAAGGGTGGATGCCCTTACAAAGGAACCACAAAAATCGCTTAGAGAAATTCAGGAGAATACAGATCAAAAGACGGAAGCCCATAAAGAGGAAACACAAAAAAACACTTAAAGAAATACAGAAGAACTTGGGTCAACAGGCAGAAATCCTGAAAGAAGAAATGCAAAAATATCTTAAAGAAATACAGGAAAACACAAACAAGCAAGTGAAGGATCTCAGCAAATCCATCCAGGATTTAAAAAAGGAAGTAGAAACAACTAAGAAATCACAAAGGGAGACAACTTTGGAGATAGAAAATCTTGGGAAGAAATCAAAAGTCATAGATGCAAACATCAACAGTAGAATACAAGAGATGGAAGAAAGAATCTCAGGTGCTGAAGATACCATAGAAAGCATCGACTCAACAGTCAAAAAATGCAAAATGCAAAAAATGTGTAACCCAAAACATCCAGGAAATCCAGGACACAAGGAGAAGACCAAACCTAAGGATTATAGGTATAGATGAGAGTGAAGATTTGCAACTTAAAGGGCCAGTAAGCATCTTCAACAAAATTATGGAGGAAAACTTCCCTAACCTAAAGAGAGAGATGCTGATGAAGGTACAAGAAGTCTACAGAACTCCAAATAGACTGGACCAGAACAGAAATACCTCCTGTCACATAATAATCAAAACACCAAATGTACTAAACAAAGAAAGAATATTAAAAGCAGTAAGAGAAAAAGGCCAAGTAACATATAAAAGAAGATCTATCTGAATCACATCGGACTCCTCACCAGAGATTATGAAAGACAGAAGATTCTGGGCAGATCTCATATAGACTCTAAGTGAACACAAATGCCAGCCTAGACTACTATACCCAGCAAAACTCTCAATCACCATAGATGGAGAGACCAAGACATTCCATGATAAAACCAAATTTACAAAATATCTTTCCACAAACCCAGCCCTGCAAAGGATAATAGGTGGAAATCGACAATACAAGGAGAGAAACTACACCCTGGAAAAATGAGATAGTAACCTTCTTTCATCAAACCCAAAAGTAGATAACCACTCAAACATAAAGATAGCATCAAGAATAGCAGGTGGCAATAATCACTATGCCTTAATCTCTCTTAATATCAATGGTCTCAATTCCCCAATAAAAAGATATAGACTAACAGATTGGATATGTAAACAAGACTCAGCATTTTGCTGCGTGCAGGAAATGCACCTCAGTGTCAAAGACAACCACTACCTCAGAGTAAAAGACTGGAAAACATTCTTACAAGCAAATGGTCCCAGGAAACGAGCCAGAGTAGCCATCCTAATATCAGATAAAATTGACTTTCAACCTAAAGTCATTAAAAAAGACACAGAAGGACACTGCATACTGGTCAAAGGAAAAATCCTCCTTCTCACCCTGTCTCTACAAGGATGTCCCCACTCCCCCCACCCCCCATCCCACCTGACCTCTAAACTCCCTGAGACCTCCAGTCTCTTGAGGGTTAGGTGCATCATCTCTGATTGAACACAGACCAGGAGGCAGTCCTCTGCTGTATATGTTTTGAGAGCCTCATATCAGCTGGTGTATGCTGCCTGTTTGGTGGTCCAGTGTTTGAGAGATCTTGGGGGTCCATATTGAGACTGCTGGTTCTCCTACAGGTTTGCCCTCCTACTCCTCAACTTCTTTCAGCCTTCCCTTAATTCAACCACAGGGGTCAACAGCTTCTGTCCACTGGTTGGGTACAGATATCTGCATCTGACTTTTTCAGCTACTTGTTGGGTCTTCCAGAGTGTGTTCATGCTAGTTCTCTTTTTATGAGCGCTCCATAGTCTCAGTAATAGTGTCAGGCTTTGGGACCTCCCCTTGAGCTGGATCCCACTTTGGGCCTGTGACTGGACACTCTTTTCCTCAGGCTTCTCTCTATTTCCATCCCTGTAGTTCTTTCAAACAGGAACAATTATGGCTCTCTGTATGCAGAAAAATGAAAATACAACCATATTTGTCACCTTGCACAAAGCTCAAGTCCAAGTGGATCAAGGACCTCAACATAAAACCACATACATTGAGTCTAATAGAGAGAAAGTGGAAAAGAGCCTTTAACTCATTGGCACAGAGGAAAATTTCCTGAACAGAACTTCAGTGGTTCAAGCTCTAAGATCAAGAATTGATAACTGGGACCTCATGAAACTGGAAAGCTTCTGTAAGGCAAAGGACATAGTCAATAAGACAAATCTGCAACCTACAGATTGGGAAAAAGATCTTCACTAACTCCATATCCAATAGAGGGTTAATATCCAAAATACATAAAGAACTCAAGAAGTTAAACACCAAAAAACAAAACAACCCAATCAAAAAAGAAGAAGTGTATAGAACTAGACTGAGAATTCACAACAGAGGAATCTCGAATGTCTGAGAAGCACCTAAAGAAATGTTCAAAGTCCTTAGTGATCAGAGAAATGCAAATCAAAATGACCCTGAGATTCCACCTTACACCAATCAGAATGGCTAAAATCAAAACCTCAGGTAACAACACATATTGGGAAGGATGTGGGGAAAGAGGAACACTCCTCCATTGCTGGTGGGATTGCAAACTGGTACAAGCACTCTGGAAATCAATCTGGAGTTTTCTCAGAAAATTGGAAATAAATCTACCTGGAGACCCAGCAATGCCATTCTTGGGAATATACGCAAAAGAAGTCCCATCATGCCATAGGGGCACATGTTCCACTATGTTCATAGCTGGCAGTAACTTTCTGATTGGTTTTAAGTCCTGCTCCACAAGATGAAACAAGACTTTTTAAAACTTGGTTCTAAAGATATTTAAATTTCAAAATTATTGGAAAGCATTGTATACTTAAGCATAAAATGGTTCACAGAATTTGTGGCCTTTGTGTACTAGATACAATAGTCCATTTCTTCAGTTGTGACAAACAAAGTGGTCTTTGGTTCTATGCTTTTGAACATAGATGCAAAACTTGAAGTAAATGTAAGGCTTTCTGGGGTTGGAGCCAAATTTTGTAGATGACAGAGCATCAGTTAGCTGATAATGCACTTCCTGAATCTAAGGAATTGTTTCTTTGTGTAAAACTACTTCAATTAGAAGAATGTAAGGAGGTAGAAACAGTTTTAAGTCTGAAATGTTTGCCTAGTAGGACTAATAAGAAAAAGTATGCAAAAGTTTGGTTTGATGTTTTAAAAGAAGTTCAGTCTTAGCAATAAATTTGTAATAGTAACAGTTGATGTACATTTCTTGCTACTTTAAGCAAACAGAAATTGCCAACATAATAGAATCAACCAAGCCAGATTTGCTCTGCTAATTCAATTATTTGGAGGCCTTTGAGTTTCTATTACTTATAGACATTTTAATAAGGGCTTTTAGGGTCTTACTTTCATGTAATAAATTTATAAGATAATTAAAATTAAGCAATGTATTGGTCATCTATACGTTTTCACACAAAGCCATCAGACAATCAGGATCATGAGAATATTTCAGAATGTGTATGAATTTTTCAAGAAAACTTAGTGTCTTCTTTTGCTAAGGAACTTGTTTAACTCTTTATACTTTCTGCATTGATATTTTTAAGTTTTTGTGGGTAAACATAACTTCAACAGAACACCCATTGGAAATTATAAAGTTCATTCTCCTGACCCAGAGTCCTGATGCCCATATTTATTGTTCTGCACATACTACATCTAAAATAGAACTAACCCTGCTACTACTGCTAGTCAAGAATATTGCAGATCACTAACTTACATCTTTGATCTATTAGCATAGAGGGAGTAATTAAAAAAGCAGAGCAGTAAGGTGAGCAACTGTTGCAACCGAGAGAATACCACTACGGATTTTTATGATTTTTTTTTAATTTAATTTAATTTTATTTTTTTAATTTACATTCCAAATCTAACTTCCACATTAAGAAAATATATATGCAAAGAGATGAGAAATGTCTAAAAGATTAAAACAAAAATAAATATATTCTCTTTTATGTCCCAGGACTTTATTAACTTTTCGGAAAACTACTAGTTAACACCCTTATAAATTCTCAAGAAATAGTATCTAGTTAAGAATGTGTGTGTAAATTAGCAGTCTTAAGCATTATCATTTTTATATTCATAGTAAATACTGAAGACTTTGGTGGTTCTTAAAAAGCTTAAAATTAAAGTTACCCTTGGATCCAGCTATATTACTCCTTGGTATATTCCAAAAATAAACAAGCAAACAGCATATTACAGAAATAATTAGTTATAAATGTTTATGTATTCACAATAGTTCAGTTATGGAAACAGCACATAGGTGACCATCAATTATCAAAAAAGAAATTTCACATAGAGATGAAATATATATACATATATATAATATATGTATATATATGCATGCACTAAAGAATTGATTGAACTATGTAATTGTTATTAAATAATTAGATTATATTTATATAATTTATGTGTAAAATATAAAAATATTCTTTATACATATAAAGAAAATTCTATATATATGAAATTATATTTTTATATAAAAATAAAGACAATGTATGCAACTGTGCACTATCATATTTGGTAAAGTAAGCCAGACTTAGAAAGTTGTTGGGTTTTCCCTCCAAGATTTTATATATAAAAATCACTTATATATGTATATGACTTGAAAAAAGAATCAATCTGAGAAAATTATAACAATTATGAAGACATGGGAGTAAAATAGAGAATATAGAGGAGCTACTGTTGTCAAAGTTCATGATATGTTTAAACAAAAATGTACTTATGAATTCTATATAGTTTACAAAAAATATAACAAATAAAAATACTATGGAGTTTTTAATCAACAAATGTAAATCTATGACAATCATTTTAATAGCTACATACCACTCCAATGAAAGAACATGTAATGCTTCATTTTTTGGTAGTGTGTTTTGTGGTGAGTGGTTTAATTTTTAACAATAAATTATTATGCCAGTGCACAGTTCCAAGAAACAAAAGTTTTTATTCTATAGAGCGTCTCTTAGCTTTGTGTCATCTTTTCGATTTTTTTTTTTCAAAACAGGGTTTCTCTGTATAGCCCTGGTTGCCCTAGAACTCACTCTGTAGACCAGGCTGGCCTCGAACTCATAAATTCACCTGCCTCTGCCTACCAAGCGCTGGGGTTAAAGACATGTGCACGCCACCACTGCCCAGAATTCTTTGCTCAAAAATAAAATGCTCCTCAGCTATCCAGTTTGCCTTTCATTAGGTTAGTGAATAGTTCTTCATACATTTAAAATTCATTTCACATAACTGATCATTTATGTCCTCGTTCTGTTTTTCTATTGGCTTTTTGAAAATCTATGATTCAGAATTTAAATATGCTTTCATGTTTCCACTTTGAGACTGATGACTAATTGTCTCAGGCTATCAAAAAGGACTAAAGTAGTGAACAGTAATGGCTTTCCCCATGTCCCTACTAAAATTAACATAAAGATTTAGGGGAGATCAAATGTCTCTTCTACCATATCATTTATCCATGTAAGTAGGGTATGAGACATGCTAGGGTAAACATGTTGCTAGGTTAAAGTAGATCACTAAGAACATGTGGCATATGTAAAATTAACCTCTGCAATTACATGTAATATACCATCATTGTAAATGTCTGTCTTGTTAGCACAAATTCTTATGGCTTTAGAACTAATAAATGCTACTCCTTCCACTTGAATAAATGCATAGTTTTAAAGATTCTCAATCAAATTAAGAAATATTTCTTTAGTATGGTGACTACTGAAGAGACTTATGACTAGTTATGAACTTTAAGTTAGTTTATGAAACACTTAGAATATCAATTTCAGGATCCCAAAAAGATAATTGTATCAGCACTAATAAAGGTATACTATTAAAAGACAATCTTTACTTTCCAAGGGACATTGCAGTCATAAAATAGCACAATAACTTTTGAATAATCTAAAATTTGTTTTCAGAGAGATAGTCTTCTATATTCAGAATAATTAAATAAACTGTAAAATAACATTTCAAACAATTATATGGTATAATTTCCTGTGTGATGAGAAATATTAGTAGAAATTTCTTATATTTACACTCTAATCCAGTTACATGAATACAAGAATTGCAATAGTTGAATACCTTGTTAATTCCTTAGGAAATTATTGCATTAACATCTGTGATGGTTTCCCTGTTACTTAATTATTTTCTTTGCATTTTATTAATTTATTCCTTCTTATCTCATACATTACATTATAACTGCAGATTCCCCTATTTGTTAATTCAGTTAGATATTGGTTTCCTTGTCTAATCCCTGAATATTTGATATCTAATTATCAATATTATTGCAACCACGTAAAGTGTTTCATGATCAGTATTATGTTATTGCAATGTATTAAAATATTCTATTTCACATTGGACTATATCATACTTAATCATAAGGGGGGAAGTATGATCTATGATAGACACTATTAAGTTAGAACAAAACAATATTATTTCATAAAAAAGTGTTCAGATAGTTTAATATTCAAATTATGTGTATATGGAATATGCTTATAAGTAAGATCATGCTTGCAGCCTCCTTGCCTAGGTGTGCTCATAGAAGTCAGAGGATGGCACCAGGGAGCCAGGCAGCTCCACAGTCTTCTGTGCACAGCCCACCTGGAAAGAGTGATCTCCCAGTAGAGCTTTCACTTCTGACCACGGTAGTGAGATCTCCACCCTCTCTCTGGAGGGGAACAGATAAGAGCGCACAAGGCATATGATCAGTGGAATAACTGGACAGGAGTCTTCCGGCCCCACTTGAACCAGGAAGCAAGGTGGCTCCACAGCCTTCTGTGCACAGACCCTGCCAGAAGAGAGTTGGTCTCCCAGGAGTACAGACTTAGGCTTACAGGCCCACAGGAGGAACAAGCTCCAGCCAAAGACAGCAAGACCAACTAACACCAGAGATAATCAGATGGCTAAAGGCTACTTGGCAACATCAAAACCCAGTTCTCCCACCACAGCAAGTTCAAGATACCCCAACACAGTGGAAAAGCAAGAGTTGAATTTAAAACCGCATCACATGATGCTGATAGACTTCAAGAAGGACATAAATAACTCCCTTAAAGAAATACAGGAGAACATGGGTCAACAGGTAAAAGCTCTTAGAGAGGAAACACAAAAATCCCTTAAAGAATTACAGGAAAACACAAACAAACAAATGAAGGATCTGAACAAAACCATCCAATATCTAAAAATGGAAGTAGAAACAATGAAGAAATCAAAAAGGAAGACAACTCTGGAAATAGAAAACCTTGGAAAGAAATCAGGAGTCATAGATGCAAGCATCAACAACAAAATACAAGAGATAGAAAAATCTCAGGTGCTGTAGATACCATAGAAAACATTGACACAACAGTCAAAGAAAATGCAAAATGCAAAACACTCCTGAACCAAAACATCCAGGAAATCCAGGACACAATGAAAAGACCAAACCTAAGGATTATTCGTATAGAAGAGAGCAAAAATTTACAACCTAGACCGCCAGTAAATATCTTCATCAAAATTATAGAAGAAAACTTAACTAACCTAAAGAAAGAGATGCCCACAAATATACAAGAAGCCTACAGACCTCCAAACAGACTGGACCAGAACAGATATTCCTCCGGGAACATAATAATCAAAACACCAAATGTACTAAACAAAGAAAGAATATTAAAAGCAGTAAGGGGAAAAGGTCAAGTAACCTATAAAGGCAGTCCTATCATAATTAGACCAGATTTCTCACCAGAAAGCTAGAAGATCCTCGTCAGATCCTCATATAGATCCTAAGAGAACACAAATGCCAGCCCAAACTCTCAATCACCATAGATGGAGAAACCAAGACATTCCACGATAAAACCAAATTTACAAAATATCTTTCTACAAATCCAGTGCTACAAAGGATAATAGAAGCAAAACGCCAACACAAGGAGGGAAACTACACCCTAGAAAAAGCAAAAAAGTAATCTTCTTCCACAAACCCAAAAGACGGTTCCACAAACATAAAAATAACATCACAAATAACAGGAAGCAGCAATTACTACTCCTTAGTATATCTTAATATCAATGGACTCAATTTCTCAATAAAAAGACATAGACTAACAGAAATATTTTTCATGTAAATCTTCAATTTTATCAGAAAATGTTTAAAATTCCTGTTTCAGTTAATTTAGTAATGTTTTTATATCTACCTTTTTATCTGTATTATTTTCCTTGATAATCTTCAATTTTAACATGTTTTCCTATATATTTCTTCAATTTTATAAGAAATATATTCCATGTAAATCTTCAATTTTATCAGAAAATATTTATAATTCCACTTTCAATCAACTTCAAAATATTTTTATGCCTATCATTTTATCTGTATAATTTTCCATGATAATCTTCAATTTTAAGGTGTTACTCTATATTTTCCTACAATTTTATCAGAAATATTTTCTACATAAATCTTCAATTCTATCATAAAATGTTTCTACTTCCTTTTCCAATTAATTTAGCAATGTTTTTTATGTCTACCATTTTACTCTTTCATTTTCCATGAAAATTGTCAATTTTTACGCATTCTCTATATATTTCTTCAATTTTATCAGAAATATTTTCCATGTAAATCTTCAATTTTATCAAAAAATGTTTTTAACTTCCTTTTTCAATAAAAAAATAAATAAAAATTAAAAAAGAAGTGGTTTGTTTTTGTTTTTGGTGGGGCTTTTTGATGCTTATAGTTTCAGAGAATTCAAGTACATGAACATCATTGTGGAGAGAATGGCAAAAGTGAGTAGGCATGTTCTTGAAACAAAATTTGAGAGCTTACATCTTATTCACAACCATTAAGGAGTGAGAGACAGATACTGAGATCTGTATAGGTTTTTGAAACTTAAAACATACTTTAGGGCCATACCTCCTCCAAGGCCATGGCTCCTAATCCTTCCCAAATAGTGCTACTAACTGGGAAACCAAGCAGTCAAATATATATGCCTATGAGAGTTATTCTCATTCAAACTCCCAAAGTCTTCTTTCACTGAACCTGGGGTTTCCCTATTCAGCTGGTCTGGCTGGTCAAACAAGATTCTTAGATACTCCTATGCCCACCTCCCTTGATGGGGATTACAGATATATGCTTTCATGCCTGGATTTTACATGACTGTAATACACTAAACTCAGGTCTTGGTAGCAAGCACATCCTCCATTGAGCTGTCTCCCAAGCCCCCATGTTTGGAAAATTTATTTGCAAATAATATTATTCTTTATAAAACTAACCCTATTAAAACCATGCTAAAAGGAAGACAATACTGGACTCAAGGGAAAGGGAAATGATGTAATACTATAATCTCATACCTCTTTCAATAATTGACGTAAGTGGAGAGGAAACATAACTGTACTGAAGCCAATGTTGAATATTAGAATCTGGATAGAAAAATACAAACAAGGTGAAGCTTCGGTCATTGTTCTATCATGAAAATAAGCTTTTGAGAAAACACATTTTAATTTTTAGTTGTGATGGCTAATGAAATCACACTAATTCAAGTGATAAACTGAAAATTACTTGTTTTCCCCATACCAGTGTGGTATTCACAGACATTTATGTTTGCTTTGAAGTACCAAGCAGCTTAATCCTACCTTGCTGAGCTGTTTGTTGTTACACGGTATGTGAAATAGTCATTGCAATCTTCTTGTGCCTCAGGTGTCCTTTGTAAATACAAACTTCTGCGTGCCACAGGTAGAACATACATAGATAGATGTGACTGTGACTCCAGTGAAAAGAGCACAGACGTTCTATGTGTTCATGTGTAACTGGTAACAACATGCATTCACATGTACAGAAACTTTACAATAGCATTCTATATTTTGAGCCACATATTTTACATAATTTACATGTTAGACTTTTCAGCTTAATTCTTTACAGCATGTTTGATCTGTTAAACACCTTCCATCTGTCTATATTACCCACAGCATCTTATAAAGAGAATGGCTGTGAGATCTATCCCATCTTGTCATTCCTCCTTTGCTTGTATACATAGCAGAAGGAGGAGAGAGGACTCTGAAATGGAAGTTCTGCTTCGATACCCGAGGAATTGGGAAGTGCTAGGCTGTGACCACGTTGCTAGGAAGCTGCTGCTGTTCTCTCAGTACAAATTAGCCACTCCTTTCAGCTCATCAGATAAACAGCCTTGTTGGGACAGCTAAAGATTTTGCTTTCCTAGGCATATTTGATCAATATGCATAGCCTTTCTTACCATCCTACTTTGTCCTGTGCTTTTATATTTCTTCTTTGATAAGAAATCATCCTGTAGAATTACAGAAAGGATGATTTCACAGAGAGAAAAGAAATCCCTCCTATGTTTTCCTCATTCATGTCAGCATTGTCTTAGAACATAATCTTTTCCTCTCAGAATCCATTACACAGAAGAATTTTTCTCCTTTTCCTTCTTTCTTTTTTTAAATCTCTCACCCAAGAAAGGTGTCTGCAACTGAGTCAAAATTATTCCACTGGAGCCTCAGGGCAGCTCCTGGTGTTAAGTGGGTGAATCATAGAGTGGTCCTTGAATCTTAGCAAGTGGTGATGCTTGTGGTGAGTTCTGCTTCCACAACTCACTCTCAGGGAAATAAGAAGATAACGTAGAGAGGAAAGCTTCTGACAAATATACAGAACAAAAGAAATTGACAACACTGTGGTGTGCTGGCTACAGCTAGCAGTACACTCTAAACTGCAGTGCTCATCCACACAGGTTTCTGCTTGTTAAAGGAACTTTTGGAAGGAGGACTATATCCGTGGAAATATGGAACATACAAGCAAGAAATTCAGCTTTTAAATTTGTTTAATTTTATGTAGAGACCACCATATTACATAGAACATTACCAAAACTTTAATTTGAGTACAGACTTTCTCATATTTGCAGTTAACCAACCACCAATCCAATATTGCAGCTGAATTAATTAGAGTTAAGGAGACAAAGTCTCTACCTCTCCAGGGCAGACTATGTTCAAAATATCACAGTTTAAGAAAGTAATTTGTTAATAACTATATTTTAAATGACAATATTTTATAACAAATTTTTAACTCTTTACAACTCTTTACACAGGATTCACATCACAAGAGTCCATATCAACTAATCCATCCAATCTATTGATGTGTCCAAATAGTACATTCTATTGCGTTCTGGGACTGTGGGCTTCACTGGGCATAAGGAATCTTGGACAGTTCATTCTTCCCAAGCACATTCTTCCCAAACAGAAAGGAATAATAGCACAGGCTAAATAAAGCAAAGCCTTCAGTACCCAACTCCTTCCCTTCCCTTCTCTACCCTCCTATCATTCTGTGAAGTGCCACATACCATGCCACAAACACCATATTATATAGATATTTAATTTTCTAGGTTCCAAGGACTGTGATGAGCATAACATGATCCTAAAATGGAAATCCTCGATGACTTTCAGACCTATAGGATTTTTAGAATATATACTCTAAGAATATAGCATAGGTTAATAAGTAATATGGCCTTCTCAAGGATCCTTCATATTCTTTCTTAAATCTACTTGTGACAAGAAGCCCATACACAGTTTATGCATGTGATAACTTATGATAGCAGGTTAGAAAAGAAAATGACATGTTGTTAAGAAGTGGACTGATCTGATTTGGCTCTTGTAGTCCAGGAATACCCCTGGGTTGTGATGTAAAGTAGACAACTGCATCCAGAAGGGTCAGAAAACACAAAGAAATACTAAGAGCTATGTGCCATTCTTGGTTTTTTAAAAAAAAGTTATTGAAAATAGATTCTTCTCTCACACAGTACACCCTACCCACCTCTTCTTTCACTCCTCCCTGCTCCCACTACCTCCCCAGTCACACATGTCCACTTCCCCCTCTGTTTCCTCTTCAGAAAACAACAGGCCACCAAGGGGCAACAAACAGGACAAAAAGAGATACAGTAAGAAAAGGCAAAAACCGTCCTATCCAGGCTGGCCGGTGTAATTCAACGGGAGGAAAAGAGTCTCAAGAGCAGACAATAGAGTCAGAGACACACCTGTTCTTACTGTTAGTATTCCCACAAGAAAATCAAACTAACAGCCATAGCATATACACAGAGGCCATGCAGGCTTTGTGCTTGCCATTTCAATCTCTGTGAGTCAAATCTCTTAATAACGAAATCAACTTGGTTCACTCATTTTATGTGTACAAATCCAAGGTAAGTAGAGTCTATGGAAGATGGTCAGAAAAGTACAAGTGGAAAGGCAGACAGCTCTATGCACTAAGACACAGCTACTATGTTTATAGCTAATCAAAGCAAGAAAGAGAAAAGGCTAACTCAGTTAAATGGCATCCTTATGACACGACTGATTTGTCCCTGTCTGTCACATGTATGTCATATCATGACATATACAGAGAAAGAGTTCATAGTGTGGTGCCTTCAGTAACTCTGGAAGCTTAAATTTAATTCTGAAAGGAATGGAGAGCCACTGAGTATATTTAAACAGAAAAGTGACATTCATTATGCAAAGTCTGTGACTGTGATAAAAGCCAGAAATAGGAGGTTCTGCTCTGACTCTGGTTACCTTTGCAAGCAAAAATGTAATGTCACCCTGTTCCAATGTCCAGTAGGAAGGACATGATTTTGCTCATGCCTACCAGCTTATGAATGTCATTCCAGACCTTCTTCTTTATTTGTGCATGATCTGTTTCTGTTCTATCCCCAAGTGGATGGAAAAGACAGTTTATCTGGGCTGGCTCTGTGATGCTCCATCTTTGTCCTAGAGGAGACAAAAATTATCGCCTGGCTTGTCTCGCTAAAATGTGAAAGGATGTGCTTAGTCCAGCTGAGATTTCACGTGCCAGGACCGATTTGTACCCATGGAGGAATTCCCCTTCTCTAAGGAAAAGGGGAAGGTGTAAAAAGGGAAGGAGGACTGCAAGGATGGGACAGGGAAAACAGGTAGGAATGGGGCTGTGATCACGATGTAAAGTGAATAAATAAATAGTGAAAACTTTTGTTTTAAAGACTGAATTCTAATTCTTGTGTTTCTTGTAACGCAGCTTTGAGTTTAGAAAGTTATTTTCCATCTGTCTCTTTTTCTTATTGCTACCCACGTTCCAGGAAGCAAAATACAACTGTGGAAAAGATGTGGGCTCTCTGACAAGCTGCAGTTTCTTTCCTACGGAGGAACACAGCATTTAGAACTGTGTGGCGCCATCTGCTGGGAGACGAAGTAATCGCTTTTGATGAGTATAGGGCACATGGCAACCTGATGCGCTTGTAGCTCACACCACAACTAAGAGGATTTGTAAAGGGGCTATTTTACTTTGTTTTGTTGTGAAAGTATGATTGTTAAAAGTAAAACAGTAAACTTTTAGTTGTTCAATGACAATGATATTACTCAGAAAAAAATGTATCTTCTTTACCCAAAATTAAAGAAAAAGGAAAAGAAATAAACAAAAATCCACAAGTTAATCCAGTACACAGGTAATATAGAGACTACATGGTATTTACTTCCCCCGGGGTTAAGGTTTCTAGATATGGAATCATAATTACTGAAGCCTTTCCTTGCAAGCAAGTTATGAATCAGCAGCTCTCTTTATCTTAATGCACAATTCAAATTTGTACGGTCGTTTTCAGCTGAACACATGAATTGTTTTACAGCACAGATTAATTCTCTTCATTTACATACATTCAAGCACAAGTGATAATTCAGTTATCTACTTGCTCTGTGTAGGTCTTTGTATAGGAAATATAGGCAAAAAGAACAGAAAAGTTTTGAATTCAAGACAAGGTAAATACCTTCCCTTTTGAAATGGTAGGAAAACATTGTCTACCAACCACTATTGAATGTGTGAACGATGTGACACGTGGTGTTTTAGATTTTGCTGTTGTCATCATGGTGTCCTCAGCTTGTTATAACCTTTAGATGGATTGGTTGGAGTAGCTTATTGCACAGAGCTCAATTAGTATTGCAGTGGGCATACTCAAGGAGGAAGGGAAGCCTCAGAAGGTGGCAGCTGTGACTCTGGAATCAGGGAAGAACTTCAACTCCTCTCCATCTTCTCCTCCTCTCCTACATGCTGTGCCTGTTAAGAAACTGCAAAGCATGAGCCCAGGAATCTTGGCTGAGAAGAAGCTGTTGAAGATCCATTATACTGAAACAGGAGGAGTGACATGGAAGAACACAGCTATGCTTAGCATTAAAACACTGAACTGCAGCATTAAATAGTCTCTGCTCTTCTACTGACAGCTAAATGCTGGTTTTTTGAATAAATGCTTTCATTATCTAAGTATCTGAAGAAGATATTATAGGAAACTTCAGAGATAACGTGGGTTTTAAAAAGAAATTTTAGGTCTTAAAGTAAAGTAAAATGTAAATAAATATGAATTTCTTTAAATTCGCTGGACCCTGATTAGAAGACTCTAGTTCTTCTAATCTCAATAAAGAAATGCATATACTGAAAACTCCTTAATTTCTCCTCTTACTCTTTTTGTAGATGGAATTTTCCTCTACAAATAAATGTAGGCTCTGGTGCTAGAGTGGAACAAAAGAGTTCACTTTTCTAAAGAATTGCTTACTTAACAAAGTCTTTTGATAATTTAGACATCTGGACAGCTGTGTTTAATCTGTGCTTAGTTTGACTCTACTTACATTCAAATTCTCTCCAAAAATTCCAATGTAAACCACACGTACACACACACACACACACACACACACACACACACACACACTTTCATATTTTACAAATTAAATTCTGTAATGAATCAGCAAATTTAAACATGATAGCTGCAGCACGGGCCTAACTTCCAGAAATGCATCTATGGTTCCTGCAAGAAGAAACATTAACATGCTGCCTATGTGCTAACCAAGTTATTAAACATTGGCTGAGACTCACTTCAAAGGAGAATAGAATTTATGATGTGCCTCATGGAAGTTTAGGATAAAATGATATGTATTCACTGACATTCTATTGTAAAATAATTTTTTCAAAAAACCTCTCAATTTATTTTCTATTATTCATGCTTTTATATGATGTGTGTGTGTATGTGTGTGTGTGTGTGAATGTCTGTGTGTGGGGCGTGCATGCAAAGTTTTGAAGGAAAGTTTCAGAAATTAGTTCTTTAGTTCGCTTCTATCACTAGTTCTGGGAATGAAACCGGGTCCTGGGGCTTACACAACCAGAATTTTTATACCTCAGAACTGTCTTGCCAGCCTACATATAATGTAATTAAAAATGCACACACCCAGAAAACCCACAAAACCTCCAAAGTATGGGCCCAAGCAATCATAGCTGAAAATATACTGTGGAAGACCTGTTATGTTTCGGTTAATAATGTCTCTTATAAGGTAGTGGCTGTGGTTAGCATGAGCACAGTGAGCTCAGTATGGCGTTCAATATCATATATTCTTTTATAAGCTGATTTTCTCTTGTACAAGTGTCTGCTCACAGGCTATACTGAAAGCCATCCTGAGATGAGATAGCTTTTGATTTAAGAAAAAAAAGTAATATTTGAGAGTCTGGAGAGTCAGCTTAGTGGTTAAGGCCTGGGTTCAAATCCCAGCACCAGCATGGCAACTCACAACTCTCTGTAGCCCCAGTTCCAGGGGAGCTGGCATACTCACACTCACACACACACACACACACACACACACACACACAAAAGCAGGGAGAATACCAATATACATAAAATAAGAATAAATAATTTAGAAAAATAGTATTTGAAATAGATGCATCCATTTCATTTAGGTATGTTTAAACATATGTGTTTGTCATACAATAAATAATTATTAACATATAAGAAACAATAGGAAAATAATTTACCGCAAGAATTTGTTGAAGAGGAATACTAGCATTCATCTATTCTATTTCACTGCTAAGGAGATTCAAGGAGTCCCTCTACAGAAGTCCTCAGTTATAAATTAATGGTATCATTATATATCAGTTCTTCTAACTCTTGTTGGATCTACACATTGAGAACCGGAAGCAACTGCTGACATCCTCACCACAAAGAGATGACCAGACTTGATAGTCCTGCTTTAGGAACAAGGACTGTACAGTCTTACCAAACTTGCATCAACTGACTCTAATCAAGTAGCGAGACACAACTGGCAGTTTCCAGGAAATGTCAACCTGACAAAATGGACAATACTCATCTAATTAGCAAAATCTTAGTGTAAGAGAGTTAGTTCAGGATCTTTCCCAAATATGTTGTAAATAAATGAAATGGACGAAAGTAGAAAAGGTAGAAATATTGATAGTTCATTTTGCTTGCTGCAGCAATTCTGCGGTGTACGCTAGCTGGGCTCAGTAGAGTAGCAAGATCGTACAAGAAGTAAGAAAGTGATTTTTATAGTAAGATTATGTGTATCACGCAGGAGGGAACATGTTCAGGTGCGTTATTAAGGTAAACTGAAGAACAATCTTGCTAAGAATGATGTTGTGTGTATAGGTATGGTACATCGCTTGTGCCATATTAGTGTGTGTGCACATGTATGTGTTGATATCCTTGTTCAGGTGGAGGCCAGAGATGGACATTGAGTGTATTCCTTGATTATTTTCATCCTTGTCTATTGAAACAAGGAATCTCATGGATCCTGGACCTCAACAATTTGCAAGGCTGGCTGACAAATGAGCTCTGCAGACGTATCTGTTTCTGGTCCACTGTGCCCCTGTTCTGAGTTTACTTCATGCTACAGTGTCTGGCTTTTATGTGAGTACTGGGGACCTGAACTCTGTGGATCCACTCACTGAGCAGCACTTTACTGATTGAACTACCTCTCCATCCCTGGAAAGTCATACTTTAACCCGGTTGCTAATTATAGTGATGTTTCTCTTAAAATAATCCACATGTTTACTTACATCCTTGGTAGTGTTTATATATGACCCTTATTTTATGTAAGAACCCTGTTAACTTAAAGACAGCATGCATTTCTCCTCAACTTGTGTACAAGTGATATTTTAATTAGCTATGAGCATTTTTGTGTTTGTATTATAAAAATGTTATATTACCTAACTTCATCCAATCTGGGCAATACTGTTAATTATTTCAATTTTGCATTTCTCCCTGATATTTCCAGATAGATAATTCATCTATTGTTATCCACAGTAACTCATACATAAAACATATTTATGACCATGCAGTTTTGTTAAACAGGTTGACATCTGAAATTACCTATCGTCCTATCCTTCCCCAGATTTCAATCAAGATAACAATGAAACAAGAAGACATCTTAGGGCTCCTCATCCTTCTTGTTTTCTCCTGCAAGAGTCAGTTTTTTTTTAAATGTTTTCAGTCTAATAACCAATTTTCCAGCATGGCCCAAGGCTGTGCTGCAACTTTCAGAGTAGGCCATTCATTGATTTTTTTCAGCACATGGCACACATGTCGTCCATGCCAGCAGTGGCTTCTTCAAGGATCCAGTTTAATGCATCCCAGCTCTTGGTGCTCACTCACACCAACTGGAGGACATGTTAGAAAACAGCCACTCGTCCTACTCTGAACTAATTAGAGTCTCTATATGTGGTCATAAGTAATTTTGCAAGGAGGGTTTTAATATGGGACAAGATTGTGAACAATAAGTGTAATTAATTAAAGGAAACTTTGTTAATATGCTGAATCCTTTGTAAGATAATTAATGCATTAATTTTTAAGGAATGAAGCAGTATATTATTCATCTGTGTCAACATTTCCCCATGAGTTAAAGGGAAGCATCTATTAATGTGCCTATAAATGTTAAGATGAAAAGGATGAATGGGAAAACAAGAGTAATGTTAATTGTTTTGTAGCTTAGATAAAGTTTGAATTATTTCCTGCTAGGAAAAGACCCTTGAGTAATTATGTAAGATTATTTATAACAATTCCATTTACTTGTATACTCCCTACTATTATGAAGGGTTAAAACAATCTCATTTACTAATGTATCATGTGCTCACAGTAACTACTCAGCCCTGTAAAACAGGAGTAATGAGATGAAGCTATAGTGTGTGTGTGTGTGTGTGTGTGTGTGTGTGTGTGTGTTTCTTGTCATTTTTCAAGCAGTTGCTTTTATGAAGGGGGACATCAATTCAGAATGCTGAGCAGGCAGTTTCTATCTTCTGATGATAATGTAACATAAGCACATAGAACTGAATATAAATCTATTTATTTATTTATTTTTATTACGTATATTCCTTATTTACATTTAAAATGATTTCCCCTTTCCTGGATTCCCCTCCCCAAAAGTCCTATAAGTCCTCTTCCCTCCCCCTGTTCCCAAATCAACCCCTTCCTGCTTCCCTGTCCTGGTATTCCCCTACACTGCTGCATTGAGCCTTTCCAGGACCAGGGGCCTCTCCTTTTTTCTTGGGCATCATTTGATATGTGAATTGTTTCTTGGGTATTCCAAGCTTCTGGGATAATATCCACTTATCAGTGAGCGCATACCATGTGTGTTTTATTGTGATTGGGCCACCTCACACAGGATGACATTCTCCAGTTCCACCGGCTTGCTAGAATTTCATGAATTCATTGTTTTTAATAGCTGAGTAGTATTCCATAGTGTAAATAAACCATATTTTCTGTATCCATTCCTCTGTTGAGGGACATCTGGGTTCTTTCCACCTTAGGGCTATTATAAATAGGGCTGCTATGAACATAGTGGAGCATGTGTACTTATTACATGCTGGAGAATCCTCTGGGTATCAGACCAGGAGTGGTATAGTAGGATCCTCCAGTAGTATTATGCTGAGTTTTCTGAGGAACTGCCAGACTGATTTCCAGAGTGGTTGTACCAGCTTGCAATCCCACCAGCAGTGGAGGAGTGTTCCTTTCTCCACATCCTCACCAGCACCTGATGTTTCCTGAGTTTTTGATCTTAGCCATTCTGACTGGTGTGAGGTAAATCTCAGAGTTGTTTTGATTTGCACTTCCCTGATGACTAAGGATGTTGAACATTTCTTTAGGTGCTTCTCAGCCATTGGATATTCCTCAATTGAAAATTCTTTGTTTAGTTCTGTACCCCATTTTTAATAGGGTTATTTGGCTCTCTAGAGTCTAACTTCTTGAGTTCTTTGTATATATTTGATATTAGCCCTCTGTCAGATGTAGAGTTGGTAAAGATCTTTTCCCAATTTTTTGGTTGCCATTTTGTCCTATTGATAGTGTCCTTTGCCTTATAGAAACTTTGTAATTTTATGAGGTCCCATTTGTCAATTCTTGATCTTAGAGCATAAGCTTTTGGTGTTCTGTTCAGGAAATTTTCACCTGTGCCCATGTGCTCAAGGCTCTTCCCAATTTCTTTTCTATTAGTTTCAGTGTGTCTGGTTTTATGTGGAGGTATTTGATCCACTTGGAGTTGAGCTTAGTACAAGGAGATAAGAATGGATTGATTTGCATTCTTCTGCATGCTAACCTCCAGTTGAACCAGCACCATTTGTTGAAAAGGCTATCTTTTTTCCACTGGATGGTTGTAACTCCTTTGTCAAAGATCAAGTGACCATAGGTGTGTGGGTTCATTTCTGGGTCTTCAATTCTGTTACATTGATCTACCTGCCTGTCATTGTACTGATACCATGCAGTTTTTAACACTATTCCTTTGTAGTACTGCTTGATGTAATTTTTATGTTTGTGTGGTTATCTTTTTTTGAGGTTGTTGGAATAGGATTAACTTCTTTCTTTTTCTAGTGTATAGTTTCTCTCTCTTTGTTGGTGTTTTCCATTCATTATCCTTTGAAGGGCTGGATTTGTGGAAAGATACTGTGTAAATTTGTTTTTGTCATGAAATATGTTTGTTTCTCCATCAATAGTAATTGAGAGATTTGCTGGATATAGCAGTCTGGGTTGACATTTGTGTTCCCTTAGGGTCTGTATGACATCTGCCCAGGCTCTTCTGGCTTTCACAGTCTCTGGTGAGAAGTCTGGTGTAATTCTGATAGGTCTACCTTTATATGTTACTTGACATTTTTCCTTATAGCTTTTACTATTCTTTCTTCTCTTAGTACATTTGGTGTTTTAATTATTATGTGATGGGAGGAATTTCTTTTCTTGTCAAATCTATTTGGAGTTCTGTAGGCTTCCTGTATGTTCATGGGCATCTCTTTCTTTAGGTTAGGGAAGTTTTCTTCTATAATTTTGTGGAAGACATTTATTGGCCCTTTAAGTTGGATATCTTCACTCTCTTCTATACCTATATTTCTTAGGTTTGGTCTTCTCATTTTATCCTGGATTTCCTGGATGTTTTGGGTCAGGAGTTTTTTGCATTTTTCATTTTCTTTGACTGTTGTATCAATGCTTTCTATGGTTTCTTCTGCATCTGAGATTCTCTCTTCTGTCTCTTGTATTCTGTTGTTAATGCTTAGATTCATGACTCCTGACTTCTTTCCTAGGTTTTCTATGTCCCAGGTTGTTTCCCTATGTGATTTCTTAATTGTTTCTACCTCCATCTTTAAGTCCTTGATTGCTGTGTTCAATTCCTTCACCTGTTTTGTTGTGTTTTCCCTTAGTTCTTCAAGGACTTCTCCCTGTTTACTTGTGTTCTCCTGTATTTCTTTAAGGGAGTTGTTTATATCCTTCTTGAAGCCCTCCATCAGTGTTATGAGCTATGATTTTAAATACAAATCCTGCTTTTCTGGTGTGTTGGGGTATCTAGGACTTGCTGTTGTGGGAAAACTGGGTTTAGTTGGAGCCATAGTGCCTTGATTTCTGTTAGTAACATTCCAATGTTTGCCTTTTGCCATCTGGTTATGTCTGGTGTTTATTGGTTCTGCTGTCACTGGCTGGTGCTTGTCCCTCCTGTGTGCCTGCAAGCTTATCTCAGCACCCCTGGGTGACTGGCTTTCCCCTGGCACAGATTGCTATGGGGCTGCCCAGCTCCTGGGTGTACATCGGGGCCCTGGCAGACCAAGTCCCAAGTGATTTTACACTCAGGTGTTCTCTGCGTTCCTGCCTGTAGCAGCCTGCTTAGTGTCAGGAGAGAGATGTTGGCCTCACCTCTACTCTAGAGACTCAATGCAAAGGAGATATCCCCTAGCAGACTAGGTGCACAGACGTCAAAGACGGTGGCACCTCACCTCCAAACTCGGGACTCCCTCTAGCTATGGGACTCCCTGCAGGGCAGATGTCCCCTGGCAGGGTAGGTGCACAGATGGCTGCAGTGCTGCGGAGCCCCTGGGTGCAGATGGAGTTCTGCCGGGGTATGTCCCAAGTGATCCTTCACTCAGGTGATCCCTTTGCACCAGTCTGTACCTGTCTACTCAGTCACAGTGGCAAAGATGGCGGAGCCTCGCCTCTAAACGAGGGACTCCCTCCAACCACAGGGCTCCCTGCAGGGCAGATGTCTCCTGGCGGGGAAGGTGCACAGATGGCTATGGTGCTGTCGAGATCCTGGGTGTAGGTAGCGCCCTGGAGGAGGCGTGTCCCAAGTGATCTTCTCGGGTGATCCCTGCATGCCTGTCTGCACAAGTCTACACAGTCAAAGGAGAAAAGATGGTGGCAGAATACAAATCTTTTAAGATGCAATTGATAGAAAATGAGACCTCTGATTAGGAGTGACTTAAGCCACTCTTGCCAGGGAAGCAGTTAGCCTAACTGCTAACCTTCATCCCCTCCCTCTTCTCCTTCAAATCCAATTCCCTTCACACCCCCAGCTTCATACAAGACCAGTTGCTGAGTTCTCCCACTTCTCTCTGCATTTATCTTCAACTGATTGCACATCTCCGTCTTTCCTCAACACTCACCTTGTTAACCAATCACCCATCTCCCAGTTCCTCTGGCTTTTTTTTGGGACCCCTCCACCTAATCCTGCCTGAGAAGCAAGTAGGCCAGCTGAGCAGATAGGCAAGAACCTACCTGTTCCCATCCTAAGAACCAGAGATAGCAACAGAAACCAAGGTACAAAACACCCATCCCACAAAACAACAAAGAAAGACCAGATATAAGCATCTAGAATTACAATCTTCCTAAACACAGATACCTAAATGCTGGCATAAAAACTCAATCAATAACATCTGGGACCACATCTCCACTAGAGCCCAGCACATTACCACAGTAGGCCCTGAGAATTGCAACATAACTGAAGCACAAGACAAAAGCCTTAAAACGGCTATTACTAATATGATAGAAATCCTTAAAAGGAAATAAATAAATCCCTTTAAGAAATACATGAAAATAATACCCAAATGAATCATACGAGAAAATTAATAAAACTATTCAAGATGAGGAAGCAGAAATAGAATCCGCAAAGAAAACCTGAACTGATGGAAATTAAAATTTTAGGAACTTAAACATTGCTTCAGAGGCAAGCCTCATCAACAGAATAAAAATCATGGAAGAATCTCAGGCACTGAAGATACAGTAGAAGAAATGGATACCTTGGTCAAAGAAAACATTAGATATAAAAAGCTACTGGCATAAAACAATAAGGAAGCCTGAGATACTATGAAAAGACCAAATCTAAGAATAATATGAATAGAGGGCGGTAAGAAACCCAGCTCAAACATGCCGAAAATATACTCAATAAAACCATAGGAGAAAATCTCTATAACCTAAAAAAGCAAATGTCTATCAAGGTACAAAACACCAAAAAGACTGAAACAAAAAAGAAATTCCCTTGGAACAAAATAGTAAAAACACTAAATGTATACAATGAAGAAAGAATATTAAAAGTAGCAATGGAAAAAGACCAAATAACATATAAAGACATGCTTTTTAAAATAACACCTGACTTTTCAATGAAGAGACTAAAATCTAGAAAGACCAGGACAGATATTCTAAGGATGCCAGGTTAGACTACTATACCCAGCAAAACTTCTCAGTTTCACATGAAAAAGCCATAGACCAACAGAATAGATGTGAAAACAGTATCTATCTTTCTGCTGCATCCAAAACACATTTTAACAATAAGGATATACAAGACCTCAGGATGAAATTATGGAAAAAGATGTCCCTAAGAAACAAACTGGTGTAGCCATTTTAATATTCAACAAAATAGACTTCAAACCAAAATTAATTAGAAGATAGGAAAGGAAAATACATACCCATCAAGGGAAAAATCCTACAAGATGACATTGCAATTCTTTTTTTTTCTATGTCAATAGAAAAAACATCTGTGCCCCAAAACACAAGGACAACCAAGGCAAAAACAAAAACCAAGAAACAACAACAAAAGACTCTACTACAGTTTAAATCACATATTGATTCTCATGTACTATTTGTACCAATAGACAGATTATTTAAACAAAAACAAAATAGAGAGTTAAGATACTAGAGTTAAGTTATAAAACAAATTGACCTAAAAACACATAATTTTTCCTCTCAAACACACAAAAGTATATATATATATGTTCTTCAAAATTGACAGAATACTCAGACACAAAGCAAGTCTTGATTGAAACAAAAAAATTGAAATAACTCCCTGCATCGTATCTGACTACTATGGATTAAAGCTGGATATCAAGAACAACAGAAACAACAAAATGTTACAAACTCATGTAAACTGAATAACTCTACTGAATGAAAAATAAATCAAGAGAGAAGTAAAGAAAGAAATTAAGGACTTTCTAAAATTTAATGAAAATGAATACACAGCATACCCAAACTTACAGGACACAATAAAAATGGCACTAAGAAGAAAGGTTATGGCACCAAGTCTGCAAAAGGACATTGGAAAGATATCAAACTAGAAATATGACAGCGTACCTGAAAGCTCTAAAACAAAAGGAAGCAAGCATATCTCTGGGTGGCCTTTCCTTCAGTCTCTGCTCCACACTTTGACCCCATATTTCCTTTAGACAGGAGCCAATTCTGGGTTAAAAATTTGGAGATAAGTGGGTGGCCCCATTCCCCAACAGGGGGCCTTGCCTAACCTCTGCATATGGTCTCTACAGGTTCTCCCTCCCCTTTGTTGGGTATTTCAGCTGATGTCCTCACCATTGGGTCCTGGGAGCCTCTTGCTTTCCTAGCATCTGGGACTGTCTGGTGGTTATCCCCAGTTCTCCATTCTGCATTGCTATATATCTCTGTTCAATTTCCTGATCCTCTGTATATCATCCCCATCTTCTCCCATATCTGATCTTATCCCTTTTTTCCCCAACCCCATCCTCTCTTCCTCCCAAGTACCTCTCACTCTCTACCTCCTATGAGTATTTTGTTCCCTCTTCTAAGAAGGACTGAAGCATCGACACTGGTTTTCTTTCTTCTTGAGCTTCATGTGATCTGTAAGTTTTACCTTGGGTATTCCAAGCTTTTTGCCTAATATCCACTTATCAGTGTGTACCTATCATGTGTTCTTTTGTAACTGGGTTACCTCACTCAGGATGATATTTTCCAGTTACATCCATTTGCCTAAGAATTTCATGAAGTCATTGATTTTAATAGCTGAGTAGTATTCCATTGTATAAATATACCACATTTTCTGTATCCATTCCTCTGTTGAGGGATATCTGGTTTCTTTCCAGCTTCTGGCTATTATAAATAAGGGTGTTGTGAACATAGTGGAGAATATAACTAGATACAATGAATCTAATAGAAGAGAAAGTAGGGAAGAGCCTCCAACATTTGGGCATGGGGGAAACATTGCAGAAGAGAACACCAATGACTTATGCTCTAAGACCAACAAGTGACAAGTGGGACCTAATAAAATTGAAAAGTTTCTGTAAGGCAAAGGACACTGTTATTAGGACAAAACAGCAATGAACAGATTGGAAAAAGATCTTTACCAATCCTACATTCAATAGAGGGCTAATATCTAATATATGTCTAAAGGAAATACAGAGACAAAGAGTGGAGCAAAGATTGAAGGAAAGGTCATCCAAAGACTGCCCCACCTGGTGATCCATCCCATATACAAACACCAAATGCAGACACTATTGCTGATACCAAGCAGTGCTTGCTGACAGGAGCCTGATATGGATGTCTTCCAAAAGGCTTATCCAGAACCTTACCAATATTGATGTGGATGCTTGCAGCCAACCATTGGGCTGAGCACAGGGTCCCCAATGGAAGAGTTAGAGAAAGGACTGAAGGAGCTGAAGGAGTTTGCGGTCCCATAGGAAGAAGAACAAAATCAACCAACCAGATCACCCCACACACACACACACACACTGAGAGTTCCCAGGGACTAAACCACCAATCAAAGAGTACACATGGAGGGACTCATGGTTCCAGTTGCATATGTAGCAAAGGATGGCCTCATCTGGCATCAATGTGAGGGGAGGCCCTTTGTCCTGTGAAGGGTTGATGTACCTTGTATAAGGTTATGCTAGAGCTGTAGAGTGGGAGTGGATGAGTGGGAAGAGGAGCATTTTCATGGAGGCAGTGGGGAGGCAAGGATGGGATACAGAGGTTTTAGAGGGAAAACTAGGAAGGGGAATAACATTTGAAATGTACAAACAAAATAAAAGTTTAAAAACAAAGAAAACCCCAAAGAACACAAGAAGTTAGACTCTGGAGAATAAAATAACCCTACTAAAAAATGGTGTACAGAGATGTTCAGAATTGAGACTTTCGCTTGGTGGATTTTCCCTTTGATGAATATGAAGTGCTCTTCCTTATCACGCTTGGTAACTTTTGGTTGAAAGTCTATTTTATTGAATAGTAGGATGGCAACTCTACCTGGTGGTGGTGCATGCCTTTAAACTCAGTGCTAGGGAAGCAGAGACAGGAAGATCACTGTGAGTTTTAGAGACCAGTCTGGTCTGCAGAACTTGTTCCAGGACAGCCAGGGATAGTTACATAGAGAAACTATGCTCTAACAAGAAAAATAAACAAAAGAAAGAACTTAGAATGACAACTCCAGCTTGTTTCCTGGGACAATTTGCTTGGAAGACATTTTTCCATCCTTTTACTTTGAGATAGTTTCTGTCTTTGTTATTGAAATGTGTTTCTTGTATGCAGCAAAATGCTAGATCTTGTTTGTGTATATAGTCTGTTGGCTTATGTCTTTTTAGAGGTGAGTTGAGTCCATTAATATTGAGAGATATTAAAAAGAAATGACTATTAATTCCTGATATGTTTGTTTTTATAGGTGGCTTTATGTTCTTGTGATTCTCTCCTTTTGGCTTTGTTGTGAGATGCCTTTTCTTTTCTTTGGTGTAGGTACCTTCCTTGTGTTGGAGTTTTCCTTCTAGGATTCTCTGTAGAGCTGGATTGATATGGATATGTAGATAGATACTGTTTGAATTTGGTTTTATCTTAAATATTTTGTTTTCTCCATCTATGTTGATTGAGAGTTTTGCTGGGTATAGTAGCCTGAGCTGGCATTTGTGTTCTCTTAGAGTCTGCATGACCTCTGACCAGGCTCTTCTAAATTTCATAGTCTCTGTTGAACAGTCTGGTGTAATTCTGATAAGTCTACCTTTGTATGTTACTTGGCCCTTTTCCCTTGCAGTTTTTAATATTCTTTCTGTATTCTGTGCATTTAGTGTTTTGATTATTATGTAACAAAAGGATTTTCTTTTCTGGTCCAATTTATTTGGTGTTCTACAGGCTTCTTGTACATTTATGGCCAGTTCTTTCTTTAGGTAGGAGGAATTTTGTTCTATGATTTTGTTGAAGACATTTTCAGATCCCTTGAGCTGGGAATCTTTGTTCTCCTCTATTATGATTATTCTTAGATTATCTTTTCATTGTGTCCTGAATTTCCTGGGTGCTTTGGGTTAGGAGTTTTTATGTTTTGAATTTTCTTTGACAGTTGTGTCAATCTGTTCTATGGTATCTTATACACCTGAGATTTTCTCTTCTATCTCTTATATTCTGAAGGTGATATATATTTAATTCCTAACCTCTTTCCTAGGTTTTCCATTTCCAGGTTTGCCTCTGTTTGTGTTTTCTTTATTGTTTCTACTTCCACTTTTAGGTCTTAGACCACTTTATTCAATTCCTTCATGGGTTTGATTATGCTTTCCTCTATTTCTTTAAGGGATTTATTTGTTTCCTCTTTAAGTGCTTCTACCTGTTTACCTATGTTTTCCTGCATTTCTTTCAATAAGTCATTTATATCCTCCTTAAAGAACTCTATTATCTTCATGACATAGGATAGGTCAGCTTCCTGATTTTCAAGTATGTTGGTGTATTCAATGTTTGCTATGGTGGGAGAACTGGGTTCTGATGATGCCCATGAATATTGGCTTCTGTTGCATTTGGTCTTGTGCTTGCCTCTCACCATCTGGTTATCCCTGATATTTGCTGGTCTGGGTGACTCTGTCTGGAGTCTTCCTCTTTTGTCTGGGATTGCTTCAGGTCTCCCAGTAGGCCTATGACCCTGTCTGTAGCAGATCACCAGTAGGGCCTTCCAACTTGAGGCTCTTCAGAGAGGAAAAAAATAAAAAAACCCTGCTGATCTGTTGCCCTGGCTACAGTTGATATCCTGGAAGGCCTTCAGATTGTTGGGTCTTTAGAGGAACAGTCAAGCTGGTGTCCTGTGTGAAGCTGTTCTCCAGGGGGTGCCTATGGACTGTGATTTCTGCTTCCCTGTGTATTATAAATAGAATCAGTTTTGTGTTCCTGCCCTGGCTTCTCTGCATCATTCTGATGTATCATCCACAGATGTGCATCAAAGTATATGAATGCATGGAAAAGCATTCCAAAGACAAAGAGGGTTAGAATTCTTTACACACACTGTTGCAACACAGAAATGACTGTTCAGGCAAATTCACTATTTTCCCCATCCAAATCAGACTAAGCACACAGGAAAGGCATCTCCTGGTGTTCAGTATTTAAGCAACAAGGTGATCTCTGTTTGCAAGGAAATAATATCATTGAAATAGTGTTCAAGTGGTTATCTTTCTATAAAATAGTCTTTGCTAGCCAAACTATGTAAGTTAGTAAATCATTTTTGCAAGTTATAAAAACACATGGGAAGTTCAAGCTGAAGCCTTTCATTTATGTCTTCTGTTTCTGTAGGTCAGCGACTCTTACAAATCCATATGCATTCAGTATCATAGTACTAGGGCTTGAGTTTAAACAAGGCCAAGGACTGTTTGTCCTCAAGTCTTGATTTAAGTAACATTCTATATTCATGGCTATAACTGTTCCTAAATGTGTTTTAGTTGTTCACCTGTGTCTCTACTGGTGGAAACTTCTAGAAGCATGTTCATTCTAAATCAAACAGTCCAGAAAGTGGTTCATACTGGTCTAACACTGCACAATTAATTAATGTGTTGAACGACGGAAACTCGCCCATCCTTATTCAGCTATTTCTCTCACTTGGTCACAGGTCCTTGAGTACATCTGCATTACTGCTTTTATATTACAACAGAAAGTGTCCACTGTTTCACTCTCCCACTCATTTTAATTAATTTGAAAACTCCAAAGTCATCAGGAAGGCATTTTTCTCAGCATGTTCTTGTGACAGGCCAACTTATCAAATTGCCCTCTTCCTCTGGAAAGTGAATGCTACATATTGCTAAATTATATCCTGTCAATCTTTCAAGTGTTATGTATTTTTCTGTACTCTGCTTGATTCATGAAATCTAAAGAGCTCATATATTTTTAATTAATATTGTCAGCATAGTCAGTGTGTATTGTTATTTTAAATGAAGCACATTTTCTTATAGTGATCAAATAAAAGCATACCACGACTTTTATTGGAAAAAGGTGCTAAAAAACCTGTTTCCAAGTTCTTACTCTATTCATTATTTACATTTCAGTGTAAGCTGCATTACCTTTATCTGCAAATGCAAGCTCTTCATCCATGATGTACAGATAAAAGAAAATGTACAATGCCTCATACTCCTCAGAAAAGAAGATTGTTGTAAAAAGAAAAATGTTTTAACTTTATAAATATGTAAACAAGACTTTTTATGTATTCTGATGATTCCACATTGATGTTTACCATAGTGTTTACCGTACCATCTTGGTATTTCTATGTTTCATTCTATAACCGGTACACACTAAGTGAGAACAACAACTACTATCTTCATCTTTGTTGGATAATGAAACACATGCTACCTAACATTTAAATAGGCACTCCATGATCTTCCACTTTTTCTCACAATGCAAAGGTACTATACAAGGTTCTATCATATGTAGTATATGTATAGATAATTTTCCTGTCTCACCTGGTATAAACTTGGTTCTGACCCAGACAGAAAATAGAGGATTACTTTATTTTATAGAAATAAACCAATATTATTGTGACAAAGGCTCATTTTACTCAATTGACTTTACTTGTGATGAATTATGTAATTGCTCTATTGTTCACATTTCAGATTACCTGAATTAACTCATCGATAAGTCTTAAACCATCAAATTCAGATGAGTTTCTTTTACTTTCTAAAAGTCTTGACTTGATTCTCACAGGATTTTCTCTGTATCATTTTCATATTTAAGCACAATATTCCATTTAGTTGATGACCAGGAAAATCAAGTGTTACTCATCAAAGAGAAGGACATTGTTCTCTGTCAGAGGCTTTCAAATTGCTCTCTGCTAGAGGCTTTCAAATTGTGTTTCATAGACTACTCCCAGAAACATTCACCAGAAAAGAAGCTAAAAGAAGAAAATATGAAGCAAATTTTAATTAGGCAAGAATTCAGCATTTGTGAAAACCTGCAATACTTCTTTGTTTAAAGGATTTAGATGCACATTTTGATATTCTAAGTTGATGTAAGAGGATAGATGTGAAAAAGGTAATATTCTCATAAGCAACACATATAAATCATTAGTCCAAGAATTACATATTATTCTACATACAAAAAACTTCTTCAGTTCTGTTTAATGATAGGAGATGGAGGGTGGGCTACTTGAGGGAGAAAGTAAGAAAAAGTTGTCGATTGAGATGATCAATAGGTATTGTCTAAGAATGTAGAATTGTAGAAGAACAAATGTGTTGCTTATAAAGATATTATTCTCTTGATTATACTGCTCATTGTATTTTTCTCTCAGGAAATTTTTTACAAGTAAAGGCAAAACCTACAGACTTTTTGTTGTTGTTCTTCAAGGATTATTTTCCTTCTTTTTTTTTTTAATTTTGTTTTATTTATAGTCTAGGCATTATTCCCTTACTGGTTTACCCTCTGACTGTTCTTCATCCCATAACTCCTCTCCCCCCCATCATCAATAGTATATCCCTACTCCACCCCCACCCCCGTCCCACCTCACCTCCCCACTCCCTGGGGCCTTAAGTCTCTCTAGGGTTAAGTGCATCTCTCTCACTGAGGCGAGACCAGGTAGTCCTCTGCTGTATATGTGTCAGGACCCCCATATCAGCTGGTGTATGCTGCCTAGTTGGTGGCTCAGTGTCTGAGAAATCTTGGGGAGCAGGTTTGTTGAGACTGCTGGTTGTCCTATTGGGTCACCATCCTCCTCAGTTTCTACTAATGTTTTCCTATTTCAAACCCAGTGTCCAGGCTTCTGTCTACTGTTTGGGTGTAAGTATATGCCTTCTTGGGCCTGTCAGAGGGCAGCCCTGCTAGGCTCCTGTCTGTAAGCACACGTTAGCATCAGTATGAGTGTCAGGCCTTGGAGCCTCCCCTTGAACTAGATCTCAATTTAAGCCTGTCACTGGGCCTCTTTTCCCTCAGGTTCTTCTCCATTTTTGTCCCTGTAGTTCTTTCAGACAAGAACACATCTGAGTCAGAGTTTTGGACTGTAGTTCATTCCAGATGTAGTCAAAATGACAACCAAGAATAGCCACCACATATATATCACTCCTAAACAAATATTTATATATTGGTCTAAATCTCATGTGAATCCTTATCATATAATAAGCATACTGTAAGATCTATAAGTAAAATAAAAAATTTAAAGAAAATTTCTTTATGTTTAATTTCACTGATGTTATTGAATATTTTCATGACTATAATAACCTTCTTACTCCAATTTGTTAATGGAATTTAGAGTATACTGAAATTTTTGAAAATTATCTGAGCCTAAAAATAAAATTCTTAATATCTACCCCCAATATTTAGGTGAAAATTATTTTCCTTGCCTCTTGTTGATTATCCTTCTCATGTAGTCAATAACCTAAGGGCATATTCATTAGACTTAATTTATAGATAAAGAGATTATAGCTGTATTTATAACAGCATGTCAGTACCAAAAATTTCTTAGATTTGTATATGAAATGGACAATCATCGCAGTTGATCATCTTGCAGAGTTAATGATACCATAAGCTAAAATGAGAATAAATGTATCTTTATAATTCAACAAATTAATTGAATTTATAATTTTTTGGCATAAAATATCAACATAATAAAGACAGGAGGGCTGAAAAGATGGTTAAGCAATTAAGAGTACTGGCTGCTCTTCAGGAGAAACTGGGATCAATTCCCAGCACTAACATGGTGGCCCACAACCATCTGTAATTCTACTTCTGGAGGATTCTGGCCTCTGGGATTACCAGGCACACAGACTGCACATACATGCATGCCAGCAAAACATGCATACACAAAAACTAATAAAATCATTTAATTGTTTTGAAAAGACATGAGAACTTCGAACATAATTTTTTTTCTATATTCTTTATTCACATTCCAAATGATTTCCCCTTTCCCGGTTCGCTCCTCCCCAAAAGTCCCATAAGTCCTCTTCCCTCCCTCTTCCCCATTTGCCTAAGAATTTCATGAATTCATTGTTTTTAACTGCTGAGTAGTATTCCACTGTGTAAATATACCTAGAAAATATCTCTGATAAAATTGAAAAAATATATAGAAAAACACGTTAAGACTGACTATTTCATGGAAAAATTATACAGATAAAATGGTAGGCATAAAAATATTCTTAAGTTGATTGAAAGTATAATTATAAACATTTTCTAATAAAACTGAAGATCTACAAGGAAAATATTTCTGATAAAACTGAAGAAATATATAGAAAAACACATTAAAACTATTTCATGAAAAATTATACAGATAAGATGGTAGGCATAAAAATATTTCTAAGTTGATTGAACATAGAATTAAAAACATTTTCTGATAAAATTGAAGATTTACATGGAAAATATCTCTGATAAAATTGAAGAAATATATAAAAAACACATTAAGATTGGGTATTTCATGGAAAAATTATACAGATAAAATGGTAGGCATAAAAATATTCCTAAGTTTTTTGAAAGTGGAATTATTAACATTTTCTAATAAAATTGAAGATCTACAAGGAAAATACTTCTGATAAAATTCAAGAAATATATAGAAAAACCTGTTAAAACTATTTCATGGAAAATTATACAGATCAAATGGAAGGTATAAAAATGATCCTAAGTTGATTGAAAGTAAAATTATAGACATTTTCTGATAAAACTGAAGATTTACATGGAAAATATTTCTGATAAAAATTCAAGAAAAATATAGAAAAATGTTAAAATTGAAGATTATCATGAACAATTATTCCAATAAGATGGTAGGCATAAAAGTATTCTTAAATTGATTGAAAGTGGAATTATAAACATTTTCTGACAAAACTGAAGATTTACATGGAAAATATTTCTGATAAAAGTGAAGAAATATATAGAAAAAATGATAAAATTAAAGATTATCATGTAAAATACTACAGTTAAAATGGTAGACATAAAAAACATTACTAAATTGAAAGAAGAATCAAACATTTTCTGATAAAATTGAAGATTCACATGAAAAATATTTCTGTTAAGATTATGGTTTTGGTTGGGGAATTAAGTCCATAGAGGTTATAAGATATAAAGGAATAGTGATTGTTGCTTCCTGTTTTGTTTTGTTTTGTTTGATGTTATTTTTGTGTTTGTGTGGTTACTTTCTTTTGGGTTTGTTGGAAAAAGATTACTTTCTTGCTTTTTCTAGGGTGTAGTTTCCCTCCTCATGTTGATGTTTTCCATCTATTATCCTTTGTAGGGCTGGATTTGTGGAAAGATATTGTGTAAATTTGTTTTTATCATGGAATATCTTGGTTTCTCCATCTATGGTAATTGAGAGTTTTGCTGGGTAGAGTAGTTTGGGCTGGCATTTGTGTTCTCTTAGGGTCTGTATGAGATCTCCCCAGGATCTTCTAGCTTTCATCATCTCAGGTGAGAAGTCTGGTGTAATTCTGATAGGCCTGCCTTTATAGATTACTTGACCTTTTTCCCTTACTGCTTTTAATACTCTTTCTTTGCTTGGTACATTTGGTGTTTTGATTATTATGTGCCGGGAGGACTTTCTGGTCTGGTCCAGTCTGTTTGGAGTGCTGTAGGCTTTTTGTATGTTCATGGATATCTCTTTCTTTAGGTTAGGGAAGTTTTCTTCTATAATTTTGTTGAAGATATTTACTGGCCATTTAAGTTGGAAATCTTTGCTCTCTTCTGTACCTTTAATTCTTAGGTTTGGTCTTCTTATTGTGTCCTGCATTTCCTGGACGTTTTGGCTCAGGAGCATTTTGCATTTTGCGTTTTCTTTAACTGTTGAGTCAATGTTTTCTATGGTATCTTCAGCCCCTGAGATTCTTTCTACTGTCTCTTGTATTTTGTTGTTGATTCTTGCATCTATGACTCCTGAAGTCTTTCCAAGATTTTCTATCTCCAGAGATGTCTCACTTTGTGATTTCTTTATTGTTCCTACTTCCATTTTTAGATATTGGATGGTTTTGTTCAGTTCCTTCACTTGTTTTTTTGTGTTCTCCTGTAATTCTTTCAGGGATTTTTGTGTTTCCTCTTTAAGGGTCTCTACCTGTTCACCCATGCTCTCCTGTATTTCTTTCAGGGATTTTTGTGTTTCCTCTTTAAGGTCTTTTACCATTTGACCCATGTTCTCCTGTATTTCCTTAAGGGAATTTTTTATGTCCTTTTTGATGTCCTCTAACAGCATCGTGAGATAAGATTTTAAATCCAACTCTTGCTTTTCCAGTGTGCTGGGGCATCTGTGACTTGCTGTGGTGGGAGAACTGGGCTCTGATGTTGCCAAGTAGCCTTGGTTTCTGTTGATAGGGTTCTTGTGCTTGCCTTTTGGCATCTGGTTGTCTCTAGTGTTAGTTGATCTTGTTGTCTCTGACTGGAGCTTGCCCCTCCTATGGGCCTGTAAACCTGTGTCTGTATTCCTGGGAGACCAACTTTCTTCTGGCAGGGTCTATGCACAGAAGGCTGTGGAGCTGTCTGATTTCCTGCTGCAAATGGCGGCCGGAAGGGAAGACTCCTGTCCCAGCTACTCCAGTGATCATATGCCTTGTGTACTCTTAGCTGCACCCCTCCTGAGAGAAGGTGGAGATCTCACCTCCACACTCAGAAGTGAAATCGCTGCTGGTAGATCACTCTTTCCTGGCGGGCTAAGCACAGAAAGCTTTGGAGCTGCCTGGTTCCCTGCTGCAGATGATGAATATATTTTTACTACTCAAATATTGTAATTCTACTAGGTTTATTTGTGTCTGTTTACATTTCTTTATTTAATATAGGATAGTTCACAAGATCAAAGCATAAATCCTTCTTATTTTTTTCTCTAAACATATATAGACCCACTAGATGTAATACAGCTACAACAGTAATATTGTGAGTACTTCTAGATGCCTGTGAGGCATCTGCTCAACTTCAAAACCTCTACTGTCCATTCCATCTGTGTCATTACACTGAATCTCCACAGAACCAGTCAATGGACTTGTTCCCATCTTTAAAAGATTGCACAGAACTCCTGTAATATCATTAATTCCATCACAATCCAGGAGGAACACAAAATTCTCTTACAGTGTCCAGAACAACTTGTTCATGTGTCTTATTTGATTTCATCTATTGTCAGTGTTTCTTCAGGAAATGTGTGCTCAACTCAACTATTTTTATTCTACTGCTAAGTTCACAAGACATCCCTTAACCTGGAATACTACTTCTTGAGCTATTTTCACTAAATTGCTATTTTTTTCTTATAGGTCATCTGTCCTAGTGGAATCCATATAAGTGACTTGATTTCTCTCTCTCAGTTATCTATAACACTTATTTTTTATCCCATCTCAACAAGCAAGTCTTAAATTTCCATATTTCCTTGGTTGTTTATGTCTGCCTCTCCAGAATGTATATCAATGAGAAGACAAGTGTTTCTTGATAAATAGTAGATAAATGAATATTCTATAGATCTGTATTGTGAATAAGATCAGTTCTGAGGAAGCCTTATTCCTGTTATCTCTTTAGTTTCTATAAAGGACCTGGACACAATTACATGTAAAACCTGGGGCAAAACAAATGAGATTAATTTTCAATGACATGCAGAAATTTGTAAAACTGTGATTTCTCTTCAAAGACTTGTTTCAAAAACTAAACTTGAGTATATATGGATTAAAAGTCCATAAATAAGTAAAACAAGAACTTGCTTTCTTTGTTTTATTTTTGACTTTTTATGTGTCTTTTGCTTGCTTTTATGACAACATCTGGATGTTCTAGGGCAATTGACAATCAGAAGATAGCAGAAAGATTTGTAAGACCACTAAAACAAAAGCATATTTGTGACCGGAAGAAAAAATGAGATCTTGATATGTGAAAGATTCAAAAACCAGGCTTGGATAAAGAACAGCTGGTATTGTCCAATACCTCCGTAGACAAAAGAAATGGAAATTTGAAATGAAGACTAGGTAAAAAATAATTAAAGGGAATACGTAGGTTATAGCTGCATGTGGAGTCCATTAAGCAATCCATTGAAACAGTAAGTGAAAATAATTTTGTGTAGCTAACATTAATAAAGACTGATATTTCTATAACATAGATATGAAAAATTAATACATACAAGAATATATAATATATCCTAGTAATCTCAAAGAAGGGCTTTAATACATGGAGTGCACCAGATATAATCCTGCTGAAGGATTAACTTTCACCTTGGATGTTCTGACCCCTTTCCTTTGCAATTTTCTAATATATGTTGAGCCATCACTTTCCTTGGGCAATACATCACTGTTTGGTGTCACTTTCTCAGTGAAAGGCTGTATGGTAAGCTTACTGTAAGGCCAAGGGCCAGCTAGAAGCAAAGTTGCTTGAAATGCAATGTTTGCTAGGGATGCTTATGCCTGAGAAAAAGATGCCTGCTAGGATGTCTGCTTACATGCATATCATTCTGTTTCTGATGTGTCTGGCAGGGATCTTAACTGAAGCATTTTCTCATGTTAAATTTTCCAAACTTCCTGTGGAAAAGAAAAAGATCATCAGGATCTATATTTAGCTTCCAAATATGATTTTGTAGTAGTATCCAAAAAATTAAATCAAATTATCACTATGCTCATAAAAAAATACTAGCTAGTTAGCCCAGGAGTGATTAAACTGTGTCATTTAAGAAGACATACCTCACAGCAATCGCAAAGGCACAAAAGTTTCATAAGCAGTTTTGAAAGGAATTTGAGAGGAAAGCTAAGAGACAGATTACCAGTCCCTGGCAGGGATGAATGGCATCATTGGCTTGATAGCTTTCCTAAAGACATACTTAAAAAATGAGAGACATTTTCCATCAGTATGATTTTATTAAATCCCGTGAAAGAATATATAGAATATGTAAAACAGAAATAAAGCATAAGCATTTTCCAGTGAAAATCAGAAGTACTGGTGCACTTTGTTACACCTGGTGCTCGGCTCAATGGAATTTACACATTGTGTCTCATAAGTATTTACTTACACACATGTATACATGTCCTTCACATAGTGTTTATATTATTTTATAACAAAAAGAAAGTGATAGAAAATATAAATAGTGACAGCGTTTCAATAGCAGGGATGCCAGCAATGATCATTTATTCTTGTATGGATTTCCCAGTTTTGAATTTCATACAGAACTTTACACACTTCTTTATTTTATAATATATGAAAAAAATTGAATAATTTAGCTGTCAACTTTCACCAACCTAGGCAGATCTGTGTTTGTGAGACCTGGGATCTGAGGACCTGAGAGAATGGGGCAGACTACAGTCTGAAGCTGCAGACAGCTTTATTTCAATTTCAGTGAACTTACACTTGAATGTAACAAGAAAGAAACGATCCAAAGAAGGTTGCTGGAATTCAGAAAAACATGATCAGAAAAGCATGTAAATAAAAGCCAGTAAGCACATACTAAATCTTAACAGAGAAGTCCTTTTCCAGATCTTTTTCAGGACAAAACAATTTAAAGACAACCTCCAGGCACATATCTGTGAAAGCACAAAAGCAAGGTAGAAGGTCATATCCAGATTCAGGGTACACTGATCAGATTTGACTCTATAGCTGTGTTCTGATGTCCAACAAGAATAGTCATGTCTTATAAATTGAGTGTGAATGCTTGTCACAGTAGGCATGAAATCAAGTCCAAAATCTATCCAGGGAACAAAATGCACTGGAGACAAAAAGCCTTCTGCTTTTTATCCTTAAGTCTCTCTCACAGTTTCCGAAGGCATTGTTTATCATGGATCATTCTTTTGACTGTGTTATGACACATAACAAAGGCAAAAATACTATCTAAATACAGAAATCTTTACATACCTGTTCATGGTGATATTATTCAAAACAGCTAAAAAGCTGAAAGGACATTAAGTCCCCTTCAGGGACAAAAGAATTAAACAAGATATAAACTCTAATAATACTCAAGATACTCAGCCTAATACTCTTGAGTAAAAGCAAATGAAATGTGTTCTTCTGGACATTTCTGAACTCCTGAACTCAGGAACTCACAACAGCCATGGCTGGCTGCACAAGATCTATTTATTCATTTTTCCAGTATGAGGAAAAGGTGTCACAGCCCTTCACTCTTACCTGATCTATTCACAGTTAATGGCTCTTAGGTGATGGAAAGTTCATTTTCTTTAAGGGTGGGGCCCCTTGTAGGTTAATAATACAACAGTGGGTGTTACTGTATCTGGGAATATATATGGACAGCACACATTGGAATCAGTGGGTTACTGAATAAAAAGAAGGAGGAAATGGGGTAAGAGATAGATCTGGGAAGAGTTGGGGAGGGAGTGGAGGTAAATATAGTCAAAATATATTATATGAATGCATGAATTCTCGAATAATGAATAAAATAATAGAGTTTTAAAATTATTGTCAGGGATATTAACATGGCTCAGTGGATTAAGTTTCATTTGTTAAGCGTAATGACCTGAGTGTGATCCAAAGAGTCCACATGGTAGATGGAAAGAAAGAACTTATGCATGTTCTTCTCTGAATTATGCATATATACTGTCTTAATGAGTGTAATCTATGACACATAAAACATCTTGAGTGAGTGTTCATGACAGACAAATACATGCACAAAATAAATAAAACTTTTATAAAATTGATCATGATATCATTACATTGCAATTTTGCACCATGATAAAGACTAACATTTCATAACACCCTAGAGGAAAACAAAAGCAATGTGCCTTTTCATCAGGCTTGGAGCTAAATATAAGAGTTGCAATGAGGAAGAAGACATTTTTCATTCCTAGTCTCAGAAAACTCTAAAGACTGAGAAGTAGACAATAAACAGCAACACTGAAATTAAATAAATAATTTGTGCTATCTATGAAAAAAATGTAACTGGTATAATAAGGAAGAGTAGATTGTTAGTTTTCAGAAGGTGGCTAGGGAGAACCTCCTTGGGTAGGTGATATTTAAGCTGAATTTGAAGTAAAGTAGTCAGCTACACTTTAATTAAGGAACTGTCTGGAATACTGAAAATAATTCTGACTTTGTAGAATTACAAAGTGGCTTCGCTATAGGTAGAAGCAAATGTGCATTTGGCATACATTCCTGCAGAATACTGCTCTGGTTCCCAGATTGAGAGCCATTGCTGGCACATGGAACATGATTAGTAATTCTATTTGTAAGTTCATCATGACCAAGTCCTTTGCAGTCAAGTAAATGTTAATAATTTTTATATTAAAGAATTAAAACTCCAAACAGAACATATACTTCACTCTCAAAATTGAAATATAGTATTTGATACAAATGCAACACATATTTTTTAACTTGTGTTTATTTAAACTATTTAGCCCTTAATTATTTTTATCTGTATTACTTTTCACTTTTATTGTTATTCTATAAGAAAATTCCACTATGTTGCTTTTGTTTTGTGCTTCAAGTAGCTTTCATAAAGAAAGAGAAATAAATGCTAGCCACAAGGTAGCATTTACATGAAGTTCAGTGATGTTAACTAAAACCTAAAATAGTCATCAATGATATTTGTAAGAAAAAAATGAGTTTTTTACTCTGAATGCTAAGAAAAAAAAATGAGAATGCAGGCCTGCTCATTCTTGCTTGAGCCCCCAGGCTTTATAACATTGTGACCATTTGGAGTCATCCACTCTTGGGACTGGAATCTAGCATTACAATATATCACTGAGGCTCAAAAACATTGCTTACTCGGCTCTGACATAAAGTGATAAGGCTCTTAAACTTAACTTGAACATCACTATTTTAAAATAATGGGTCCTTATTCTCTCTACTTCTAGGGGATATTTTTCTTGATGAAAAATATAGGCCTGCTATGCAACTGTGTTCAACATGTGGAAAGCAGAAGTAATACAAAATCAATAAACCTGAAGCAATCCATGAGTCTAGAGTAACTGTCTTCTCATTATTCATAACTAAATCATAAACCTCACAGTGTCTGAGGGTTTGTAGAATAACATATTTTTGAGATTCTGTTTGAAGTATGCTTCATTTTCTATATAAATAGTACCTCTATTCCTCATCTGACCAATAATAAAAGATACCAAGAATGCAAAAATCATAGGGCAGAAGATGTGAAAGTAGGGAGAGGTGGATTTGGGAGAAGTTAAGAAGAGGAATTGAGGGTAAATATGATCATAATATATTGTGTGAAATTTGTCAAAGAATCAATAAAATATTTGGTTAAAAATGGCACTCTAAAGACCCCACAATCTGAAGGCCTTCCAGAAGTTCTGCTGCATGCAGGGCAACAGGACAACAGACCCCACAGTCTGAAGGTTTCTCTGGAGTTCTGCTGCATACAGGGTCAACAGACCACACAGTCTGAAGGCCTGCCATGAGAACAGCAACAGGCAGGGCAACAACTTGACTGCTCCTCTGAAGACCCCACAATCTGAAGATCTCCCAGAGTCACAGGCCTCCCAGGAGATGAGCAGCAACCCAGGGACACAGGAGGCAGACTCCAGACAAATACCCAGAACAGCTAACCCCAGAGATAACCAGATGGCGAGAGACAAGTGCAAGACCAAAAGGAACAGAAGTCAATATACTTTGGAATCATCAGATGCAACCACAGCAAGCCCTGGATACATCAACATACCTGAAAATAAGGAAGCTGACCTAAAATCCTATCTCATGAAGATAATAGAGGCCTTTAAGGAGCTTATAAATAACTCACTGAAAAAAACTGCAGGAAAACACAGGTAAACAGGTAGAAGTCCTTATAGAAGAAACAAACAAATCTCTTAAAGAAATACAGGAAAACACAATCAAGGTGAAGGAATTGAGCAAAGCAGTCCAAGACCCCAAGGTAGAAGCTGAACAATAAAGAAAACACTAATGGCGGCAACCTTTGAAATGGAAAACCTAGGAAACAGGTCAAGAATTACAGATGTAATCATCACCAACAGAATACAAGATATAGAAGAGAGAATCTCAGGTGTAGAAAATACCTTCTAAGATATTGACACAACGGTCAAAGAAAATTCGAAACATAAAAAACTCCTAGACTGATTGCAAGATGGTAAAACCACTGTGGAAATCAGTCTGGCCGTTCCTCAGAAAACTGAACATAGTACTACCTGAGGATCCAGCTATACCACTCCTGAGCATATACCCAGAAGATGTTCCAACATGTAACAAGGACACATGCTCCACTATGTTCATAACAGCCTTATTTATAATAGCCAGAAGCTGGAAAGAACCCAGATGTCCTTCAATAGAGAAATGTATACAGAAAATGTGGTACATTTACCCAACGGAGTACAACTCAGCTATTAAAAACAATAAATTCCTGAAATCTTTAGGCAAGTGGATGGAATTAGAAAATATCATCCTGATTGACTTAACCCAGTCACAAAAGAACACACATGGTATGCACTCAGTGATAAGTAGCTATTAGACCAAAAGCTCAGGTTATCCAAGATACAATTCACAGACCACATGAAGTTCAAGAAGAAGGAAGACCAAAGTGTGGATGCTTCAGTCCTTCTTAGAGGGAGAACAAAATACTCAAGGGAGGAAATACAGAGACAAAGTGTGGAGCAGAAACTGAAGGAAAGGCCATACAGAGACTGCCCCACCTGGGGATCTATCCTGTATACAGACACCAAACCCAGACACTATCATGTATGCCAAGAAGTATTTGCTGACAGGAGCCTGATATAGTTGTCTTCTGAGAGACTCTGCCAGACCTTGACAAATACAGAGGTGGATGCTCACAGCCAATCATTGTATTGATCATGGGTTCTCCAATGGAGGAGTTAGAGAAAGGGCTGAAGAAGCTGAAGGGGTTTGCAACCCATAGGAAGAAGATCAAAATCAACCAACCAGACCCCCAAGTGCTCCCAGGGATTAACATTGAGAGACCCATGGCTCCAGCTAGATATGTAGCAGAGGATGACCTTGCAGGACATCAGTGGGAGAAGAGGACCTTGGACCTGTGAAGGCTTGATGTCCCAGTGTAGGGAAATGCCAGGGGGGTAAGGTAGGAGTGGGTGGGATTGGGGGAGGAGGATGGGATAAGGGGTTTCTGGAGGGGAAACCAGGAAAGGGGATAACATTTGAAATGCAAATAAATAAAATAATCCACCACCCCCCCAAAAAAAACCCTCCTAACCCAAAACATCCAGGAAATACAGGACACAATGAAATAACCAAATCTAAGAATAATAGGAATAGAAGAAATCAAAGATTTCCATGTAAAAGGACTCAAAAACATCTTCAACAAGATCATAGAAGAAGAGTTCCCTAACCTAAAAAAGACATGGCCACAAATGTACAAGAAACTTATAGCACACCAAATAGATTGTACCAGAAAAGAAAATCCTCTCATCACATAATAATCAAAACACTCAATGCACCGAACAAAGAAAGAATACTGAAAGCTGTAAGGGAAAAGGCCAAGTAATTTATAAAGGCAGACCTATCACAATTACACCAGACTTCTCATGAGACACTAAATGCCAGAAGAGCCTGGACAGAGGTGAAGCAGACCCTAAGAGAACACAAATGCCAGTCCAAGCTACTATTCCCAGTAAATCTCTCGATCAACATAGATGGAGAAACCAAGATATTCCAGGATAAAACCAAATTTAAACAATATCTATCTACCAATCCAGCCCAACAAATTATTGTAGAAGGAAAACCCAATATAAGGAGAGTACCTGCAACAAAGGAAAAGCAAGATATTAATCATCTCACAACAAAACCAAAAGGAGAGAATCACATACACATAATGCCACCTACAACAACAAATAAAACAGGAACTAACAATCATTTTTCTTCAACATCTCTCAATATCAACTCAATTCCTCAATAAGAAGACATAAACAACTGGATATGCAAATAGGATACAGCATTTTGCTGTATACAAGAAACACACCTCAATAACAAATACAGACAATTCCTCAGGGTCAAAGACTGGAAAAAACTCTTTCAAGCAAATGATCCCAAGAAACAAGTTGGAGTTGCTATTCTAATATCCAATACAATAGACTTTCAACCAAAATTTATCAAGAAAATGGCGAAGGACACTTCATATTCATCAAAGGAAAAATCCACCCAGAGAAAGTTTCATTCTAGAACATCTGTGCCTCAAATTCATAAAAGAAACTTTACTAACTCTCAAAACACACAATGAACTCTACACAATAATAGTGGGAGACTTCGACATCCCACTCTCACTAATGGACAGGCCATTGAAACAGAAACTAAACAGAGACACAGTGAAACTAATAGAGGTTATGAATCAAATGGATTTAACAGATATATGCAGATCATTTCACCCTAAAACAAAAGAATATACCTTTCTTCTCAGCACCTTATGGTACCTTCTAACCATATAATTGGTCACAAAACAAGCCTCAACTGATTAAAAAAAATTGAAATAATCCTATGCATCCTATCAGATCATTATGAACAAGGTTAGACATCAAACAAAACTCACATACCCATGGAAATTGAACAGCTTTCTACTCAATGATAATTTGGTCAGGGAAGAAATAAAGAAAGTAATTAAAGACTTCCTGGAATTCAATGAAAATGAAAACACAGCATACTCAAACTTATGGGAAACAATGAAAGTAGTGTGAAGAGAAAAAATAATATGGCTTTAAGTGCCCTTTTAAAGAAATAGGAGAGATCCTACACTAGCAACTTAACAGCACACCTGAGAGCTCTAGAACAAAAAGAAGCAAACATACCCAGGAAGAGTAGACTGCAGGAAATTGTCAAACTCAGGGCTAAAATCAAACAAATAGAAACAAAGGGAATGATACAAATAATCAACAAAACCAAAAGATGGTTCTTTGAGGAAATCAACAAGTCAGATCAATCCCTAGCCAACTAACTAAAGGACCCAAAGACAGTATCCAAATTAACAAAATCAAAAATGAAAGGAGAGACATAATAACAAAAATTGAGGAAATTCAAAAAAGTCATCAGATCCTACTACAGAAGCCTATACTCAACAAAACTGGAAAATCTAGATGAAATGGATTATTTTCTAGGCAGACACCACGTAACAAATCAAGAGCAGGCAAACTATCTAAACAGCCCCATATCCCCAAAGAAAATAATAGAAATCACTAAAAACCTCTGAACCAAAAAAAAGCCCAGGGACAGATGGCTTTAGTGCAGAATTCTACCAGTCCTTCAAAGAAGAGCTAATACCAACAAACTTCAAACTATTCCATAAAATATAAACAGAAAGAACACTATCTAATTAATGCTGTGAAGACACAATTACTCTGATACTTAAACCATACAAGGACCCAACAAAAAAATGAGAACTTCAGATTAATTTCATTTATGAGCATTGATGCAAAAATACTCGATAAAATTATTACAAACTGAATCCAAGAATACATCAAAACCATCATTCAACATGATCAAGTAGGCTTCATCCTACGGGTGCAAGGTTGGTTCCATATATGAAAATCTATGAACATAATCCAGTATATAAACAAACCCAAAGATAAAAAAATGATCATCTCATTAGATGCTGAAAAATCATTTGACAAAATACAATAGCCCTTCATGTTAAAATTATTGGAGAGATAGGAATTAAGGCCCATACCTAAACATAATAAAAGTAACATACAGCAAACTAACAGCCAATATCAAATGAAATGGAGATATACTTGAAGCAATGCCTCTAAAATCAGGGACAAGACAAGGATGCCCACTCTCCCCATATCTATTCTATGTAATACTTGACGTTCTAGCTAGAGCAATAGACAACAAAAGGAGATCAAGGGGATACAAATTGGCAAAGAAGTCAAGGTATCACTTTTTGCAGATGATGTGATAGTGCACTCACACAACCCAAATATCCTAGCAGAAAATTTCTATAGCTGATAAACCACTTCAGCCAAGTGGCTGGATATAAAATCAACTCAAATCAGTAGCCTTCCTTCATACAAGTGATAAACAGAATGAGAAAGAAATTAGGGAAACAACACCCTTCACAGTAGCCACAAATAATATAAAATATCTTAGGGTAGCTCTAACCAAACAAGTGAAAGATTTGTGTGACAAGAACTTTAAGTCTCTCAAGAAAGAAATCAAAGAAAACCTCAGAAAATGGAGAGATCTCCAATGCTCTTGGATTGTTAGAATTAACATAATAAAAACAGCCATCCTACCAAAAGCAATCTACAGGTTCAATGAAATCACCATCAAAATTCCAACAAAATTCTTCAAAGACATGGAAAGAGAAATTCTCAAATTCATCTGAAAAACAAAATACCCAGGATAGCCAAAATAATTCTTAACAATAAAAGACTTCTGGGGGAAATCAACATCCCTGACCTCAAGCTAAACTTCAGAGCAATAGTGATAAAAAAAAACTGCATGGTATTGGTACAGAGACAGACAGATTGATCAATGGAATAGAATTAAAGACCCAGAAATAAAACCACACACTTACAGACATATGATCTTTGACAAGGAAACCAAAAATATACAATGGAAAAAGCAAGAAAGCATCTTCAATAAATAGTGCTATTATAACTGGCAGTCAGTATGTAGAAAAATGAAAATAGATCTATATTTGTCACCTCACACAAAGCTCAAGGACCTCAACATAAAACCAGATGCACTGTATCTAATAGACAAGAATGCGGGAAAGCGCTTCAAACTTATTGGCATGGGGTGGATATTTCCTGAACAGAACTCCAATGGCTCAGGCACTAAGACCAACAATTGATAAATGGGACCTCATCAAACTGAAAACTTCTATAAGGCAAAGGACATAGTCAATAAGACAAATTGGCAGCCTACAGATTAGGAAAAAGATCTTCGCTAACCCCACATCTGAAAGAGGCCTAATATCCAAAATATATAAAGAACTCATGAAGCTAACCTCCAAAAAAACCAAACAACCCAATCAACAAATATGGTATAGAAATAAACAGAGAATTCTCAACAGAAGAATCTGGAATTTTCTAGAAGCTCTTAAAGAAATGTTCAAAGTCCTTAATCATCAGGGAAATGTAAACAAAAATGACCCTGATATTCCACTTTACACCAATCAGAATGGCTAAGATCAAAAACTCAGGTGACAGTACATGTTTTCAAGGATGTGGAGATAAAGGAACACTCCTCTGTTGCTGGTGTAATTGCAAATTGGCACAACTATTCTGGAAATCAATCTGGAGGTTCCTCAGAAAATTAGACATAGATCTACCTGAAGACCCAACTTTGCCATTATTGGGCACATGCCCAAAAGATGTCCCCACCATACCGCAGGGGCACATGTTCCACTATGTTCATAGTGGCCTTGTTTGTGATAGACAGAAGGTAGAAACAACCCAGATGGTTAATTTAATAATAATAATAATAATAATAATAATAATAATAATAATAATAATAATGAAAATATTAAAAAGGAGAAATATAATGCTCAAAAATGTGATCCATTTTGATTTTCTAATAGTGTCAAACTATTTTTCATTTTTGGAATTTTTTAAGCAAATGATATCTTATTGTTGAAGAGTGAATTTTATACATTACTTGTATTGTATAGTTTTACTACTATGAACAGAAACCATGACCAAGGAAACTCTATAAGGATAACATTTAATTGGGGCTGGTTTACGGGTTCAGAGGTTCAGTCCACAATCATCAAGGCACCAACATGACAGTACCCTGGCAAGCATAGTACAGGAGGATCTGAGAGTTTTACATCTTTGAAGACTGCTAGCAGAATACTGGCTTCCAGGCAGCTAGGATGAGGGTCTTGAAAGCTACACCCACAGTGATAATACCTACTCCAACAGGGCAGTGCCTTCTAATAGTGCTACTCCCTGGAAGAACATATATAAACCATTGCATACTGTGAAAACACTTTGAAAATATTGTTAATAAAATATATAATAAATACCTATTGGGATAGATGTGACCACTGGTGAGATAGTGGCTCAAATGTTAAGGATAATTAGCCACTTTCAGACCGAATTTGAGACTTTCGTCACGGAGGGAAATTTATACTTGGAACTATAAAAACATAATCCAAAAAGCATTCAGTTCACATTTAAAAGCTTTCACCCTAGACACAATCAGCATATCAATAGATTTCTAAAAAGATGGAAGGAGAGACCCCTGGTCCTGGAAAGACTGGATGTAGGGGAACGCCAGGACAGAGTAACGAGAGGGGGTTGAATGGAGAAAAGAGGGAGGGAAGGGGGCTTATGGGACTTTCGGGGAGGGAGGAAACGGGAAAGGGGAAGTGATTTGGAATGTAAATTAAAAAAATAAAATAAAAAAAAAAGCTTTCACAAAGTTTCATGGTTTTTTTTTATTGAATATATTCTTCATTTACATTTTCAAAGGTTATACCACTTCCTGGTCTCCCCCCTCCCTGAAAACCCTCAACCCATACTCCCACACCCTGACTCCAAGAATATGCTCCTCCACCCAACCCACTCCCACCACCACCACTCGATTTCCCCACACTGGGGCTTCTATTGAGCCTTCACAGGACCAAGGACCTCTCCTCCCACTGGTGTCTGACAAGGCATTCCTTTGCCACTCTTTTGGCTAGAAACATGTGTACTCCTTGGTTGATGGCTTAGTCCTGGGAGCCCTGGGACATCTGGTTGGCCTACATCATTTTTCTTCCCATGGGGCTGCAACCTCCCCCACCCCAGCACTTCCAGTCTGCCCTCCAACTCCTCCATTGTGAACCCCGTGCTTAGTCCAATGGTTGACTGCTAGCATTCCCCTCTGTGTCTGTAAGGCTCTGGCAGTGCCCCTCCAAAAGACAACAATAACAGGCTCCTTTCGGTATGCACTTCTTGTCATCCATAGTAGTTTTGGGGTTTGGTGACTGCTTATAGAATGAATCCCCAGGTAGGACAGCCTCTGGGTGGCCTTTCCCTCAATCTCTGCTCCACACTTTGTCTCCATAGTTGTTCTTGTGAATATTTTGTTGCCTTTCTCAGAGGAACCAAAGCACCACCACTTTGGTCTTCCTTCTTTTTGAGCTTCCTGTAGTCTGTGAATTATAGCAGGTTTATTTAGAGCTTTTGGGCTAATATCCACTCATCAGTGAGTACATACCATGTGTGTTCTTTTGTAATTGGGTTAACTCCTTCAAGATGACACTTTGGAGTTCCATCCATTTGCCTAAGAATTTCATGAATTCATTGTTTTTAATAGCTGAATGGTACTCCATTGTGTATATACATCACAATTTCTGTATCCATTCTTCTGTTGAAGGACATCTGGGTTCTTTCCATTTTCTGCCTATTATAAATAAGGCTGCTATGACCATAGTGGAGTGTGTGTCCTTATTATATGTTGGAGAATCATCTGGGTATATGCCCAGGAGTAGTATATCTGGATCCTCAAAGTGGTACTATGTCCAATTTTCTGAGGAACCGCCAAACTGATTACCAGAGAGGTTTTACCAGCTTGTAATCCCACCAGCAATGGAGAAGTGTTCCTCTTTCTCCACGTCCTCTCCAGCATCTGCTGTCCCTTGAGTGTTTCATCTTAGCCATTCTGACTGGCGTGAGGTAGAATCTCAGGGAGTTTTGATTTGCATTTCCCTGATAACTAAGGTAAGCTAAACCTATACCCCATTTTTTTTCTAGCAAAGTTTTTTTCTATATTTTTTTATTTACATTCCAAATGATTTCCCCTTTCCTGTTTCCTCCCTCCCTGAAAGTCCCATAAGCCTCCTATCCTCCAACTGTTCCCCATTCAACCCCCTCTCGCTTCTCTGTCCTGGTATTCCCCTACATCCATTCTTTCCAGGATCAGGGGTCTCTCCTTCCATCTTCTTGGAAATCTATTGATATGTGAATTGCGTCTTGGGTAGTCCGAGATTCTGGGTTAATATCCCCTTATCAGTGACTGCTTACCATGTGTGTTCTTTTGTGATTGGGTTACCTCACTAAGGATAATATTTTCCAGTTCTGACCATTTGCCTAAGAATATCATGAATTCATTGTTTTTAATTGCAGAGTAGTATTCCATTGTGTAAATATATCACATCTTCTGAATTCATTCCTCCGTTGAGGGACATCTGAGTTCTTTCCAGCTTCTGGCTATTATAAATAAGGCTGCTATGAACATAATGGAGCATGTGTCCTTATAAATGGGACATCATAAAATTACAAAGTTTCTGTAAGGCAAAGACACTGTCAAAAGGACAAAGTTGCAACCAAAAAACTGGGAAAAGATCTTTACCAACCCTACATCCGACAGAGGGCTAATAATCAATATATACAAAGAACTCAAGAAGTTAGACTCCAGAGAGTCAAATAACCCTATTAAAAATGGGGTACAGAGCTAAACAAAGAGTTCTCACCTGAAGAATATCTAATGGCTGAGAAGCACCTAAAGAAATGTTCAATATTCTTAGTCATTAGGGAAATGCAAATCAAAACAACCCTGAGATTCCATCTCACACCAGTCAGAATGGCTAAGATCAAAAACACAGGAGACAGCAGTTGTTGGCGAGGATGTGGAGAAAGAGGAACACTCCTCCATTGCTGGTGGGATTGCAAGCTGGTACAACCACTCTGGAAAGCAGTCTGGCAGTTCCTCAAAAAACTGTGCATGACACTCCCGGTGGATCCTGTTATACCACTCCTGGGCATATATCCAGAGGCTTCCCCTGGGTACCCCATTTTTTAATAGGGTTATTTGACAATCTGGAGTCTAACTTCTTGAGTTCCCTATATACATTGGATATTAGCCCTCTATCAGATGTAGTATTGGTAAAGATATTTTCCCAATCTGTTGGTTGCCATTTTGCCCTATTGACCATGTCCTTTGCCTTACAGAAGCTTAGCAGTCTTATGAGGTCCCATTTGTCGATTCATGTTCTTAAAGCATAAGCCATTGGTGTTCTATTCAGAAAATCTTCCCCTGTGCCCACATGTTCAAGGTTCTTCCCCACTTTCTCCTCTATGAGCTTCATTGTATCTGATTTTATGTGGAGGTCCTTGATCCATTAAGACTTGAGCTTTCTAAAAGGAGATAAGAATGGGTGGATTTGCATTTTCTGCATGCAGACCTCCAGTTTATCAGGCACTATTTGTTAAAAGTGCGGTCTCTTTTCCACTGGGTGTTTTTAGCTCCTTTGTCAAATATAAAGTGACCATAGGTGTGTGGGTTCATATCTGGGTCTTCAATTCTATTCCGTTGATCTTCCTGCCTGTGTACGTGCCAATACCGGACAGTTTATATCACTGTTGCTCTGTAGTAGAGCTTGAGGTCAGGGATGGTGATTCCTCTAGTAAATCTTTTGTTTGGAGAATAGTTTTCACTATCCTGGGTTTTTTATTATTCCCAATAAATTTGCAGATTGCTCTTTCTAGCTTTATGAAGAATTGATTTGGAATTTTGATGGGGACTACACTGAATCTGTAGATTGCTTTTGGCAAGATGGGCATTTTTACTATATTTATCCTTCCAATCCATGAGCATGGGAGATCCTTCCATCTTCTGAGATCTATGATTTCTTTCTTCAGAGGCTTGAAGTTCTTGTCATAACAGATCTTTCACTTGCTTGATTAGAGTCACACGAAGGTATATAATATTATTTGTGACTATTGTGAAGGATGTCATTTTCCTAATTTCTTTCTCAGCCTCTTTATCATTTAAGTAAAGGAAGGCTATAGATTTGTTTGAGTTAATTTTATATCAACCACTTTGCTGAAGTTGTTTATCAGCTTTAGAAGATCTCTGGTGGAATTTTTGGGGTTGCTTAAGTATACAATCATATCATCTGCAAATAGTGATACTTTGACTTTTTCCATTCAGATTTGTATTCCTTTAACATCCTTTTGTTGTCTAATTGCTCTGTCTAGGACTTCGCGTACTGTATTGAATAGATAGGGAGAGAGTGGGCAGCCTTGTCTGGTCTCCGCTTTAAGTGGGAATGCTTCAAGTTTCTCTCCATTTAGTTTGATGTTAGCTACTGGTTTACAGTATATTGCTTTCACTATATTTAGATATGGGCCTTTAATTCCTGATCTCTCCAATAATTTTATTATGAAGAAATGCTGAATTTTGTCAAAAGCTTTTTCAGTATCGAATGAAATGACCATGTGGTTTTTTTCTTTGCATTTGTTTATGTAGTGTATTACATTGATGGATTTCCATATATTGAACCATCCTTGCATCCCTGGGATGAAGCCTACTTGATCGTGGTGGATTATTGTTTTGATGCGTTCTTGGTTTCGGTTGGCCAGAATTTTGTTGAGAATTTTTACATCAATGTTCATAAGGGAAATTGGTCTGAAGTCCTCTCTCCTTGTTTGGTCTTTGTTTGGTTTAAGTATAAGGGTTATGGTGACTTCATAGAATGAATTGGGTAGTTTTCCTTGAGTTTCTATTTTGTGGAATAGTTTGAAGAGTATTGGTCTTAGCTCTTCTTTGAAGATCTGATAGAATTCCCCACCAAACCCATCAGGTCCGGGGCCTTTTTTTTTTTTGGAAGACAATTAGCAACTATTTCTATTTCCTCCAAACTTATGGGACTATTTAAATGGTTTATCTGCTCCTGTTTTAACGTTGGCACTTGGCATGTATCTAGAAAATTGTCCAGATTTTCAAATTTTGTTGAGTATAAGCTCTTGTAGTAGGATCTGATTATTTTTTTTTAATTTCCACAGTTTCTGTTGTTATGTCTCCCTTTTCATTTCTGATTTTATTAATTTGGGTAGTGCTTCTGAGCCCTCTGGTTAGTCTGGCTAAGGGTTTATCTATCTTGTCGATTTTTCTCAAAGAACCAGCTCTTGGTTTTGTTGATTCTTTGCATGGTTCTTTTTGTTTCTGTTTGGTTGATTTCAGCCCTGAGTTTTCCTGATTATTTCCTGCCATCTACTCTTCTTGGGTGTATTTGCTTCTTTTTGTTCTAGGGCTTTCAGGTGTGTTGTCAAGCTGCTACTGTAAGCTCTCTCCAATTTCTTTTTGGAGGCACTTAGAGCTATGGTTTTCCTCTTAGCACTGCTTTCGTTGTGTCCCATAAGTTTTGGTATGATGGGTCTTCATTTTCATTGAATTCTAAAAAGTCTTTAATTTCTTTATTTCCTCTTTAACCAAGCTATCTTTGAGAAGAGCATTGTTCAAAGTCCACGTGTATGTGTGTTTTCCATTGTCGGGTTTTTTTTTTTTTTTTTGCGCTTAAGACTAGCCTTTGTCCGTGGTGATCTGATAAAGTGCATGGAATAATTTCAATATTTCTGTATCTGTTGAGGCCTGTTTTGTGACCAATTATATGGTCAATTTTGGAGAAGATGCTATGAGGTGCCGAGAAGAATGTATATTCTTTTGCTTTTGGGTGGTGGAATGTTTTCTGTGGTATCTTCAGCACCTGAGATTCTTTCTTCTATCTCTTGTATTCTGTTGTTGATGCTTGCATCTATGACTCCTGAATTCTTTCCAAGGTTTTCTATCTCCAGAGATGTCTCACTTTGTGATTTCTTTAATGTTTCTACTTCCGTTTTTAGATTCTTGATAGTTTTGTTCAGATCCTTCACTTGTTTGGGTTTTCCTGAAATTCTTTAAGGGATTTTTGTGTTTCCTCTTTAAGGGCTTCTACTTGTTGACCCATGTTCTCCTCTGTGTTTCTTAAGTGATTTTTGTGTTTCCTTTTTAAGAGTTTCTACCTGTTGACCTATGTTCTTCTGAAACTGCCTGCAGCTTCATACGAATGGGTTATTGGGTTCTCTGGACAGAGAGCTGGGGCTAGAAAACAATGGGGTGACAAGAGAAATATGGAGCCAAGGCTATATTTTCTTCTCAAGGCTCAAACTTTAATGGACTTTTTCAAATATATAGGCGGGAGAAAAAGCTCTTTGCCCCAAAGGCTGGAACCAGGTCTGCAGATCTGGTCTGGCTGTTCACTAGGTGTTAGCTTGGGCAGCTGTGAGGGTCACCTGCTTAATTCAGGAATTCGTAGGCCTGGAGGAAGAAAGAACTTCATTTTCACTCCACACGAGGTGGAGCAAGGTTATAGCTAGCACAGGAATTTCAGCTCACAGGCTGGGAAAACTTCACCTTGGTCAATGTCAAGTTTCTGCCAGGCAACAAGACACCCCAATATGGCACTCTACACTATAAAATTTTTAGAGTAAGGCCAGAAAGCCACAGTAATTGCCAAAATATCACAGGGGTGGTCCTTAAAACAGTTGCTCATTTTGCTAACCTCTAAAACCCCTTGAGCTGGGGCCTCCACAGTCCACATTGCTCTCAGCACTACTGTCTTCCAAACTCCTTCTAGGATGCCCATCAATCTCTACTTACAGCATCTAACTGCTTTTGTGATTCAAAATCTCCCCAAAAACTGCATGGTCAAGTCTTTTACAACAAAACCCATTACTGATACTTACTTCTATCTTAGTTACTCATCTACTGCTGTGAAGAGACACAGTGATCAACACAACACATTTAATTGAGAGCTCGAATACACTTTCAGAAGGCAACTCTATGGTCATTGTGGCAGGAGGCAGGAGGCTGGGCACTGGAGCAGCAGCTGAGAGCTTACATTTTGATAAGCAGACAAGGAGACACACACACATACAGAGACAGAGAGAGACAGAGACAGAGAGACAGAGAGTCAGAGAGACAGAGAGACAAAGAGACAGAGACAGAGAGAAAGAGACAGAGGGGTCTGAAGTGGGTTTTTGAAATGTCAAAGTTGATTGTGGAGACCCAACTCAAGAGGTTTCAGAGGTTAACAAAACAAGCCTGGTTACATGGCTCCTCAGACATGACCACACTCCCTGATTCATCCTGAAGAGTCTACCAAGCAGGAAGCAAGCATGCAAAGCTATGAGACTATCGGGGCCTTCTCATTCAAACCATCACATACATAATTTTTAAACAATAAAATAATTAAAAATAAATACTAAAACTGACGAATTCAGAGAAATGAATGATGTGAAATACTGTCTTCTGGGCATAAAGGGCATTTCACTCAGGGATCTGTTTACTGCAAAAGACCTGTAAAATACTAAGCCAGTTAAATCACCAATATATATGGAGAGATGTTCTCTGTACCCCTTTTCTTACTGAGGAACAATTGACAGCTGATAGCTGCTGAGAGAAGGACAATTATTCTTCTTTGAGGGTATGGCCCTAACAAGTTTCTCATGCTCTAGTGGATGTCTGTCCTAAAATCAAAGAGCAGGTAAAGTTGGGAGCAGGTATGTCGAGGAAATTAAAAGGGCACATAAGTCATCATTTTTCATTGAACACATACATAAAATTCTTAAAAGAAAAAAATTATAAATAAATAAAATATGTAAGCAAAACCAAACTAGAAACACAAAGCTAAGAATTAAAAGGACCACTTAAAACTACTCTTACTCAGCTATTTCATGAACCCTTACAGCCAATTTATGCTTCTGTAGTGTAGCAGCTTTGCTTGCCTGTAATGCATTACTGCTGTAATACTGACAGCATCCTCTGTAAGAAGTAGACTATACTTTCTAAAATTAGCTGCCGTCATAAAATATGCATCTATATATTCCAAAATAACATCATGCCCTTCTATAGTTTGTTTGAAAATAATTGGATATAAAATATTGCATAGTATCAGTATTTTATATAAATTACTATTTTAGCAGTGATTTAATAAATCTAGAAAATAGTTTTTATTTCTTCCATCTCATAGGTGATTTATAGGCTGGTGAGCGAGAATTTTAAGTACAATATCAATATATATAGCCAAGACATTGAACAAGAATGCTTTTAAGGACAAACAACCACTTTATCAAACTCACATGAGCACAGATTTGAAATTTTGTCCTTCCTGGCTTCCCAGCTTCACAGCAAAATTAAAGAACAGTTATGACCAATCTACAGAATATAGCCTGGCTGTTCAAAGAACTCTGTGGACCTGCCATAGATGGCCCTTTTTCATAAGCTTTTAAAACTTACATTTCAAGCTAAAGACGATTTCAAATCCAGTGAATACAGATCAAAAATAGCCCACTTGAAAAAAGATGTATTGACTCACTGCAGAATGAGGCAACAAGAACAGGAAATAGGTCTTGGAGTGCTTTGGGGTCAGACTGCTCTGGCATTATTCTGAAGAAAGATAAAGAAAATGAGCACAAGTTACAAATTGGAGTCTATCAAAAATTGGAACAATTTATGTTTATGGGGTGGGAGATGAAAAGGGATAAGGGATATTGTTTATAAGAAAGATAACAACTGCTCGAAAGAAAATGTTACTCATTTTATGTTTGAGATGTGGCAAGCTCTCTTGCCCTTAACTTTGGCCTTTTGAAACCTCTGTTGGTAGACTCTTAAGAATATAATAATCTCCACAGTTATCATGTTGCAAAACAAGCCATTTTTATCAAGGCTCTCCTTCACATCCTTCATGAGTCACAAAATTGTAGCAAGAAAAATGCTGGCAATTACAGGTTACATAAATGGCTTTTGAAAAATCGGAAAATAAAATGTCACTTAATGATAAAGTCAAGTCTGGCAGTACATCACTTGCACAAAATTCTTTTAAAAGTTTTTTTTTAAGTAAGAAAACTAGTCTGACCAGAAAAAAATCACGTTCTTTTCCATTTTATAAATCTTTCAAGCTTAGTCATAATTCCAATTTTTTTAGAACTTTAGAAACAATCTAATTTTTTTAGTTCTTCAAATAAAAAAAATCAAACCCCAAAAGGTTAAGTACATGAGAGATAAGCTGTTTCTTGAAATATAATTAGTAGCGATGAGTGTTTAAGACACAGTTCTTAGGCCACAAATACACTGATACCAAAATCACACAAAGATCCAACAAAGAAAGAGAAACTCAGACCAATTTCTCTTATGACTATCGATGCAAAAATACTCAATAAAATTCTTGCCAACCGAATCCAAGAACACATCAAAACAATCATTCACCACGATCAAGTAGGCTTCATCCCAGGGATGCAGGGATGGTTCAATATACGGAAATCCATCAATGTAATCCACTACATAAACAAACGCAAAGAAAAAACCACATGGTCATCTCATTATATGCTGGAAAAGCGTTTGATAAAATTCAGCATCCTTTCATGCTAAAGGTCTATGAAAGATCAGGAATTCGAGGCCCATATCTAAACATAGTAAAAGCAATTTACAGCAAACCAGTAGCCAACATCGATCTCAATGGAGAGAAACTTGAAGCAATCCCACTGAAATCAGGGACTAGACAAGGCTGCCCTCTCTCTCTCCGTATCTTTTAAATATAGTACTTGAAGTTCTAGCTAGAGCAATTAGACAACAAAAGGAGGTGAAAGAGATACAAATTGGAAAGGAAGAAGTCAAACTATCACTATTTGCAGACGATATGCTAGTATACTTAAGCGACCCAAAGAACTCCACCAGAGAACTCCTACAGCTGATAAACTTCAGCAAAGTGGCTGGATAGAAAATCAACTCAAGCAAATCAGTAGGCTTCCTATACTCAAAGGATAAGCAGGCTGAGAAAGAAATGAAAGAAATGATACCCTTCATGATAGCCACAAACAATATAAAGTATCTTGGTGTGACTCTAACCAAACAAGTGAAAGATCTGTATGACAAGAACTTCAAGTCTCTGAAGAAAGAAATTGAAGAAGAACTCAGAAAATGGAAAAATCTGCCATGTTCATGGATTGGCAGGATTAATATAGTAAAAATGACCATCTTGCCAAAAGCAATATACAGATTCAATGCAATCCCCATCAAAATCCCAACTCAATTCTTCATAGAGTTAGAAAGAGCAATTCAAAAATTCATCTGGAATAACAGAAAGCCCAGGAGAGCTAAAACTATTCTCAAGAACAAAAGAACTTCTTGGGGAATAAGTATCCCGGACCTCAAGCTGTACTACAGAGTGATAGTGTTAAAAACTGCATAGTATTGGAATAATGACAGGCATGTAGATCAATGGAACAGAATTGAAGAGCCAGAAATGAATCCACACGCCTATGGTCACTTGATTTTGGACAAAGGAGCTAATACCATCCAGTGGAAAAAAAGATAGCGTTTTCAACAAATGGTGCAGGCGCAACTGGAGGTCAGCATGAAGAAGAATGCAAATCCATCCATTCTTATCTCCTTGTACTAAGCTCAATACCAAGTGGATTAATGACCTCCACATAAAACCAGACACACTGAAACTAATAGAAAAGAATCTAGGGAAGAACCTTGAACATATGGACACAGGGGAAATTTTTCTGTACAGAACACCAATAGCTTATGCTCTAAGATCGAGAATTGCCAAATGGGCCCTCATAAAATTGCAAAGTTTCTGTAAGGCAAAGGACACTGTCAAAAGGACAAAGCGGCAGCCAACAATCTGGGAAAAGATCTTTATCAACCCTACATTCTACAGAGGGCTAATATCCAATATATACAAAGAACTCAAGAAGTTAGACTCCAGAGAGCCAAATAACCCTATTAAAAAATGGGGTAAAGAGCTAAACAAAGAGTTCTCACTTGAAGAATATCGAATGGCTGAGAAGCACCTAAAGAGATGTTCAAAATCCGTCGTCATTAGGGAAATGAAAATCAAAACAACCCTGAGATTCCACCTCACACCAGTCAGAATGGCTAAGATCAAAAACACAGGAGACAGCAGTTGTTGGCGAGGATGTGGAGGAAGAGGAACACTCCTCCACTGCTGGTGGGATTGCAAGCTGGTACAACCACTCTGGAAAGCAGTCTGGCGGTTCCTCAGCAAACTGGGCATGACACTTCCAGAGGATCCGGCTCTACCACTCCTGGGCATATACCCAGAGGCTTTACCTGCATGCAGTAAGGACACATGCTCCACTATGTTCATAGCAGCCTTATTTATAATAGCCAAAAGCTGGAAAGAACCCAGATGTTCCTCAACAGGGGAATGGATACAGAAGAAGTGTATATTTGCACAATGGAATACTACTCTGCAATTAAAAACAATGAATTCACGAAATTCTTGGGCAAATGGTCAGAACTGGAAAATATCATCCTTAACATAGTAACCCAATTACAAAAGAACACACATGATATGCAGTCACTGATAAGGGGATATTAACCCAGAAACTTGGAATACCCAAGACACAATTCACATATCATTTGATTTCCAAGAAGATGAAAGGAGAGATCCCTAGTCCTAGAAAGACTGGATGTAGGGGAATACCAGGACAGAGAAGTGAGAAGGCGTTGAATGGGGAACAGAGGGAAGGAAGAGGGCTTATGGGACTTTCAGGGAGGGAGTAACTGGGAAATGGGAATTCATTGGGAATATAAATAATATAATATATATATTATATTCTTAATATATATATTATATATATAATAAAAAAGAAAAAAGAAAAAGTTTTGTTTTTTGTGTTTTTTTTAAGTAAGAAAACTACTCTGACCAGAAAAAAAATCACTTTCTTTCCCATTTTATAAATCTATCAACCTTAGTCATAATTCCAATTTTTTTTAGAACTTTAGAAACAATCTAATTTTTTTTAGTTCTTAAAAAAAAATCAAACCACAAAAGGTTAATTACATGAGAGATAAACTGTTTCTTTAAATATATTTGGTAGCGATGAGTGTTTAAGACACAGTTCTTAAACCTTTGGGGTATATTAGTTCATTTAGTAGTCACTTATTTCATGAAAGGCCAACTAACTCTAAAGTCATAAGCAAGAGTGCTGTTTAGGCCTGAGATGCCTGCTTGTTGAGGCAGACATGGATACCTTATAAAATGTTTGTGTCCTTGTTGATAGCAATATAAGATACAGTGCTAGAGTCTAAGGACAAACCTAAAATATTAAATAGTGTAGAGAAATCTCCACCAATTTGCACAGACTCAGTTATATTCATATGTAAGAGTCATAGCTTCTTCTCTACATGGAGTCCCATAGTTGGTGCTTCATTAAAATGTTTTTAGACTTGGAAAGTAGAATATAGGAATCGAAGTAAATAGTGAATTTATTTTAATCTTGGTATTCTCCTATAATTTTTTCTATGTAGTCATTTTAATAATATTATAAATATTATGATATTTATAATATTTGTATATGTATAGAATATCCAATATGATAAATTGGATAAAATTAAAAATTCTATTTTAATTACACTTTCTTTTTTTTTCTAACTTTTTTATTTACATTCCAAATCATTTCCCCTTTCCCGTTTCCTCCCTCCCCGAAAGTCCCATAAGCCCCTTTCCCTCCCTCTTTTCCCCATTCAACCCCCTCTCCTTTCTCTGTCCTGGCGTTCCCCTACATCCAGTCTTTCCAGGACCAGGGGTCTCTCCTTCCATCTTCTTAGAAATCTATTGATATGCGAATTGTGTCTAGGGTATTCCGAGATTCTGGGTTAATATCCCCTTATCAGTGACTGCATACCATGTGTGTTCTTTTGTGATTGGGTTACCTCACTAAGGATGATAATTTCAAATTCTGACCATTTGCCTAGGAATTTCGTGAATTCATTGTTTTTAATTGCAGAGTAGTATTCCATTGTGTAGATATACCACATCTTCTGAATCCATTCCTCCGTTGAGGGACATCTGGGTTCTTTCCAGCTTCTGGCTATTATAAATAAGGCTGCTATGAATATAGTGGAGCATGTGTCCTTATTGCATGCAGGTAAAGTCTCTGGGTATATGCCCAGGAGTGGTAGAGCCGGATCCTCCGGGAGTGTCATGCCCAGTTTGCTGAGGAACCGCCAGACTGCTTTCCAGAGTGGTTGTACCAGCTTGCAATTCCACCAGCAGTGGAGGAGTGTTCCTCTTTCTCCACATCCTCGCCAACTACTGCTGTCTCCTGTGTTTTTGATCTTAGCCATTCTGACTGGTGTGAGATGGAATCTCAGGGTTGTTTTGATTTGCATTTCCCTAATGACTAAGCATGATGAACATCTCTTTAGGTGCTTCTCAGCCATTCGATATTCTTCAGGTGAGAACTCTTTGTTTAGCTCTGTACCCCATTTTTTAATAGGGTTACTTGCCTCTCTGGAGTTTAACTTCTTGAGTTCTTTGTATATAGTGGATATTAGCCCTCTGTCAGATGTAAGGTTGATAAAGATCATTTCCCAGTTAGTTGGTTGCCGCTTTGTCTTTTTGACAGTGTCTTGTGTCTTTCAAAGTCTTTGTAATTTAATGAGGTTCCATTTGTCTATTCTTGATCTTAGAGCATAAGCTATTGGAGTTCTGTTCAGGAAATTCTCTCCTGTGCCCATATGTTCAAGGTTCTTCCCTGGTTTCCTTTCTATTAGTTTCAGTGTGTCTGGTTTTATGTGGAGATCCTTGATCCACTTGGAATTGAGCTTAGTGCAAGGAGATAGGAATGGGTCAATTTGCATTCTTCTGCATGTTGACCTCCAGTTGAGCCAGCACCATTTGTTGAAAAGGCTATCTTTTTTCCACTGGATGGTTTTAGCTCCTTTATCAAAGATCAAGTGATCATAGGATTGTGGATTCATTTCTGGCTCTTCAATTCTGTTCCATTGATCTACATGCCTGTCACTGTACCAATACCATGAGGTTTTTAACACTATTGCTCTGTAGTACAGCTTGAGGTCCGGGATACTGATTCCCCCAGAGGTACTTTTACTCTTGAGAATAGTTTTAGCTATTCTGGGTTTTCTGTTATTCCAGATGAATTTTTGAATTGCTCTTTCTAACTCTTTGAAGAATTGAGTTGGGATTTTGATGGGGATTGCACTGAACCTGTATATTACTTTTGGTAAGATGGTCATTTTTACTATATTAATCCTGCCAATCCATGAACATGGCAGATTTTTCCATCTTCTGAGTTCTTCTTCAATTTCTTTCTTCAGAGACTTGAAGTTCTTGTCATACAGATCTTTCACTTGTTTGGTTAGAGTCATGCCAAGATACTTTATATGGTTTGTGTCTATCGTGAAGGGTATCATTTCTCTTACTTCTTTCTCAGCCTGCTTATCCTTTGAGTATAGGAAGGCTACTGACTTGCTTGAGTTGATTTTATATCAGGCCACTTTGCTGAAGTCGTTTATCAGCTGTATGAGTTCTCTGGTGGAATTCTTTGGGTCACTTAAATATACTATCATATCATCTGCAAATAGTGATAGTTTCAATCTAAATGGAGAGAAACTTGAAGCAATCCCACTAAAATCAGGGACTAGACAAGGCTGCCCTCTCTCTCCATATCTTTTCAATATAGTACTTGAAGTTCTAGCTAGAGCAATTAGACAACAAAAAGAGGTCAAAGGGATACAAATTGGAAAGGACGAAGTTAATTACACTTTCTTAAAACTTTATAATTTCAAATAACAGGCTAATAAATGTAGTTTTCATTTAGCTTTTCACTCTCACTAAAACTTTAGCATAAAAATAAGGAAAATTTTGATTAATAGTTGTTCTTCCTTAGCAAGTGCTTTGTAGATATCCTAGAAGTGTTATTGATTGTTTAAATTTATAGAGAGAACTCAAAGTACACCAGCCCTCAAATGCTCATGGGCACATACAAGTTACAAATATTGCAATCATACATTATATATTATCTGTTTAAGAGGAAAAATAAGGAACACTAGTAATGGTTTTAATCCATCTGTCTTTCCAGAAACAAATACCTCAGACCAAAGGCAAAAGAAGCCTTTTTATTTTCCCCTTCATAAGACAGAGGCAGAGTAGTCAGGGATTGCAATCTGGTAATGGCCCATATGCTAACCAAGTTTGCCTTTTCATGGTGGCTGTATCCACATATGATAAAAGGAACAAGGAGCTAGCATGGAAAGCCACCATCAGTGAAGAGGTGGAAGAGCATTAGTGACAAGGCTGAAGAGGTTAACAATCTTTGAGTTAGTTATAAACAGACTCTGGATGAGGCCAAGAAGCTTCTGGTATTTGGGTATCACCAATTAGACAGACAAAAGAAGGTTAACTAACACATCCTTCTTCTTTGAAAGTGACTGTTAAAATATTCCTACATAGCAAAGATTCCCAGTAACTCTGAGTGTTGCCCTCTTGTATCTCTTAAAGCTCTAGATCAAGGTCTTAGAAGTATAGTAACAGCATCGGTGATTGGCTGTAGAGGAGCACTCTGATTGGCTGCTGATGAGCATTCCAGATGGCTGATGAGAAGCACTTCAATTGGCCGGTGAGGAAAATTCTGATTTGGATACTCCGATTGACTAGTGAGCTTTATTGTCAATGTTGACAGTAACAGTAAACAGTGTTAACCATGATATCCTACATTCTTTTTCGTATATATTTCCACACATGACACACAGGAAAAGGGAACTGATTTTCACATTTACTGTTTGCATTGCAATAAAAATGATAATTTATAAGTTAAACTTAAAATATTTCATATAGTTTTTGCAATAACAATAATTTCTTATATTTTTGGTTGTGGCCAAGCTTTTAACAGCTGAGCCATCTCTCCAGTCCATAGTAACAATAATTTCTAATACCCAAAATGCTTCAATGTGACTAGCAAATGTCAGGTATCATTTCCAAACTCAAATTTTATCATAAATGCTTTTAAATGGTTCCGTTTTCAATGTGAATCTAATGAAATTTATTTAACAAAATATGACTTGATAAACATTAAACTTGAAGTATTGTGAGAAATGTAAACAGTTCTTTTTTCCAAAGGGTTAAATAAGATAAAAAGCCATTTAAGGAGCCACTCAGCAGAAATTCAAGTCCCCCAGGGTCTGTGTTTCTTGGAATCAAAATACAGGACCAAGTCTACATCCTGTTCTCAACTTTGCTCATCAGCAACTTCGTTTGCAAATTAGACAACTTCACAAAACCAAGCTCTGACCACTTCAGAGAGGCAAAGAACACCTTTATGTTAGTAATTTAAAAATAGGAAAAAGAAAATAAAGGGAAGGGGGTTGATTCTGTCTAGGTGTACTTGCAGGCTTGGGTGGAAATGGTTGTGCAACCCTTCCGCAGAAATTAAAACTTTTTGCCTTGCCGAGACACTTGGATTGTGTTATCATTTTCTTAGAACCTCCAAACCCATTTTTAAAAGTGCTGTCAATATAGTACTACCTGAGGACCCAGCTATACCATTGGGCATATACTCAGAAGATGCTTCAACATGTAATAAGGACACACGCTCCTAGCAGCCTTATTTATAATAGCCAGAAGCTGGAAAGAACCCAGATGTCCTTCAACAGAGGAATGGAAACAGAAAATGTGGTATATCTACACAATGGAGTATCATTCAGCTATTAAAAACAATGAATTCATGAAATTCTTAGGCAAATGGATGGAACTCCAAAGTGTCATCCTGAGGGAGGTAACCCAATCACAAAAGAACACATGGCATGCACTCACTGATAAGTGGATATTAGCCCAAAAGCTCAAAATAAACAAGTCACAATTCGCAGACCTCAGGAAGCTCAAGGAGAAGGAAAACCAAAGTGGGGACGCTTTGGTTTTCTGAGAAAAGGTACTAAATACTCACAGGAGAAATTATGGAGACAAAGTGTGGAGCAGAGACTGAAGGAAAGGCCATGCAGAGACTGTCCTACCTGGGGATTCATCCTATAAACAGTCACCAAACCCGACACTATTATGGATGGCAAGAAGTTCCAGCCGAAAGGAGCCAGGTATGGTTGTCTCCAGAGGGGCCCTGCCAGAGCCTTACAGATACAGAGGCAGATGCTAGCAGCCAACCATTGGACTGAGCGCGGGGTCCCCAATGGAGGAGTTGGAAGGCAGTCCGGAGGAGCTGAAGGGGTTTTGCAGCCCCGTGGGAAGAGCAACGATGTCGGCCAACCAGATACCCCAGGACTCCCAGGGAGTAAGCCATCAACCAAGGGGTACATATGGTTCCAGCCAAAAGTGTGGCAGAGACATGCCTTATTGGGCATCAGTGAGAGGAGAGGTCTTTGGTCCTATGAGGGCTCAATAGATGCCACAGCATGAAGAAATCGAGGGGGGGGGCGTATATGGGAGCGGGCATCTTCTTGGAGGCAGGGCGTGGGAGGATGGGTTGAGGGTTTTCTGGGAGGGAGGACATGGGAAAGGGTATAACATTTGAAATGTAAATGAAGAATTTATTAAAAAAAGAGAAAAACAAATAAAATAAAAAGTGCTGTCAATAAATTATAAATTGTTTGAACAGATAATCACAGCACAATTTTTTTCTGAAATAAATATAAAATAATATTATTATACGTACATATATTTTACCTTGTTACTTATGAAACCATTTCATCTGAACCATAAACATAACACCTAGATATACATAAAAATAAATTAATTGCTGATATTTTTATGACTTTCAACTGAACTTTTTTAAACAACAGGAAGAAATATTTTGACTATATACCAATAAAATAACTGACAATTGATTAGATTATAACTTCAGTGTCTGAATATATGAGATATGTTTCTATGATTATTTTTATTTTAGCAAGTAAATATTAAGAGCTGGCCTCCGGATGCTATTAGGTTACTCCCTGTGACTTTTGTTTTTATTATTAACTTGTCATAAATTAGAATCTCCTGAATAGGGAGCCTTGGACAAGGAATTGTCTTAGTGGCCTAAATGATATGAGAGGAACAAACCCATGAGTTCATGGCATCTTTTGGTAGCAGCCAGATTTCTAAAGGGCAGGCATACAGCAGAGAGAGGATTATATTTCTTTTGCTGGCTTGGCTGAGATAAATTATCGCTGCTGCTGCTGCTGCTGCTGCAGACACTTCCCGCATCTGTATCAGACCCCATGCTTCCAGGCTTCCACCACTGACTAAGGATGATGCTCTCCAGGAACCTTCCAGATTTTAAGCCCCTGGTTAGTACTGCTGAGGCACCAAGCTCATAGAGTGAGCAATATGTGGATTGTTGTGAGACAGCCATTGTGGGACTAAAGTGACTGCTGAGGCGTCATGCCTCAAAGGCCTAATACCTGTTGCCCTCTGAGCCTCTCTGGTGTGAAATAACTCTTTTTACTATTTCAATATATGCTAATTTAATAAGGTGTGTGAATGTGTGTCTGTGTGTGTGTGTATGTGTGTATGATATGCTCAAACTTTCTTGTACGATGTACTCTTGTCAAGAAAGGTGATTATTTGCATACCAAGAATAAATGTACAGAGCTTAACGTTTTAACAACAACAACCAAAAAAAAGCCTCTAAATACACTATATATGTTTCAGTAATTTTTTTCTTATATACTCATGGAATATTTCTCACATATGTACCTACAGAACACTTTTATACATTTTGTGGAATTAAATGTCATATGAAAGTATCATCATGAAATCATTTGGAATACAATAAAGTTATAGGAATATTAATACTAAAGTAGTCATCATTTTCTAAGGCATCTGATAAGAAGTGTGCAATCAATATTTCTAGATGTCAAAAATTATAATAATTATTCTTGACTTGCTTAGAAAATGATTATATATTGATTTGTTAATGATTATCAGATGAAAAGACTAAAGGTACATGAATTTTTATGGAAACTTTCAGGTGACAAGTATTTCCTGAAAATTATAAAAGAGTGCCATAAGAATCAGGTGTTCTGAAACAAGTGTTCAACTAGGCAAAATATCCTGATCAACAGGAACTCAAGACACCAAAGACCTCCAGATGCTATCACTCTACACCCTGACCACGTCATGAGATACTGTATAGGCTCTGTTGAATGAAAGCATTGCTCCTCAATGTCACAGTCTTTGTGGCTAGTCTGACAAAGTGTCTAGCCTCCTATGTGTCCTTGTATTTATTCCTCATGCTCACATTTGTCACCTGAATTCCAAGAGCAAAAACTATCTTGGAGCGGTCTTAAATAACTGGGTATTATTGTAAGCACCTGATGCACAGCAGCCAGAGAAGTCACTCCAGAGTTTTTCTACCCATTTGCCTCAGGATAGGACTGCTTCACAGATTTGTCCTTCTAAGATACCCTCCTTTTCCATTAATCCACACCGTCTCAAAATAAGAATGTTCCTTCCTATAGCTTAAAATATCCTTCCATAAATATTCACCTCTTGCCCACTCCCAAGCCTTGTTTTTTGCATTAGTCTTACTCTATAATTTTTCTATTCTGTCTATGGATGTTAGGAGAACCCAGTTTACTGCACTAGATTTCTCCTTTTGTTTTATCTTTTTAGGTTATGAATCTGGTGTTATGACCTTAAATAGAAGCTGATCTATTATAACTACATCCAACCAAAATCTAAATTCTAAAATAAATTTAAATTAGTTTATATTGAGATAAATTTAAATTTTAAACTGAAAAAGTACCTAAATATAGAACATAAATTTAGTTTTAAAATGTGTCAATTTTATTTAAAGTAAATGAAATTATAATTCATTTTGAAATGAATCAGATATGGGATAAACATTTATTTCATATACAAAATGTGAAAAATCTTAATTTCTAACAAGTTGCAATCAGGCTCTCCAAATTTAGTATCAATTTAGTATCAATTATGAAGAATGGTTTTATACAAAGGTTAAAACGGCCACAAAGAACATAATAAATGTAAGATGGAATGTAGGAATTGTTTAACAGAACACATGATTGGCACCTCTAATCGGATTTGTATTTCTTTCACATGTGAAATTGTGTTTGTGAAAAAGAATCACACTGAAAGATTACTCTATAGAAATGGCTGTTCACGACGGTATCTTCGTTTGGATGTTTGCATTAGTCCAACTGCCACTTCACAGGCTAAATATTAGTGTGTACTACAGTTGTAAGTCCCCAGCCTGAATCTAGTGTTGTCTATACAGCACTTTACATATAATGAAGTCATCTGTGGAAGCCCATAAAGAATATTCACTTCCTTGATCTCTTGGCCAATGAATTTTCCAAATATACTTTTACTTGCCATTTGTTTTTGTTTTGTTTTTCTAAGTTTTTTTATTTACATTCCAAATCATTTCCCCTTTCCTGTTTCCTCCTGCCCCAAAAGACCCATAAGCCTCCTTCCCTCCCTCTGTTCCCCATTCAACCACCTCTCGCTTCTCTGTCCTGGCATTCCCCTACATCCAGTCTTTCCAGGACCAGGGGTCTCTCCTTCCACCTTCTTGGAAATCTATTGATATGCGAATTGTGTCTAGGGTATTCCGAGATTCTGGGTTAATATCCCCTTATCAGTGACTGCATACCATGTGTGTTCTTTTGTGATTAGGTTACCTCACTAAGGATGATATTTTCAAGTTCTAACCATTTGCCTAGGAATTTCATGAATTCATTGTTTTTAATTGCAGAGTAGTATTCCATTGGGTAAATATACCACATCTTCTGAATCCATTCCTTTGTTAAGGGACATCAAGTATCTCCACATAAAACCAGACACACTGAAACTAATAGAAAGGAAACTAGGGAAGAACCTTGAACATATGGGCACAGGGGAACAGAACTCTAATAGCTTATGCTCTAAGATCAAGAATTGACAAATGGGACCTCATAAAATTACAAAGTTTCTGTAAGGCAAAAGACACTGTCAAAAGGACAAAGCGGTAACCAACTAACTGGGAAATGATCTTTACCAACCCTACATCCGACTGAAGACTAATATCCAATATATACAAAGAACTCAAGAAGTTAGACTCCAGAGAGCCAAGTAACCCTATTAAAAATGGGGTACAGAGCTAAACAAAGAGTTCTCACCTGAAGAATATCTAATGACTGAGAAGCACCTAAAGAGATGTTCATCATCCTTAGTCATTAGGGAAATGCAAATCAAAACAACCCTGAGATTCCATCTCATACCAGTCAGAATGGCTAAGGTCAAAAACACAGGAGACAGCAGTTGTTGGCAAGGCTGTGGAGAAAGAGGAACACTCCTCCACTGCTGGTGGGATTGCAAGCTGGTACAACCACTCTGGAAAGCAGTCTGGCGGTTCCTCAGAAAACTGGGCATGACACTCCTGGAGTATCCAACTATACCACTCCTGGGCATATACCCAGAGACTTTACCTGCATGCAATAAGGACACATGCTCCACTATGTTCATAGCAGCCTTATTTACTTGCCATTTGTATTGTCACAGTCTAGACTTTGTCATTTCGATTCCCGAATGCTTCAGTGACTACTCAGGTTTCAATTTCAAGCATCACATGTTCCTGCCACTGAGTTCTATCCCTACTTCAAAACTGTCTCTTCAAACTGCCCTTAAAAATAAGATCTGCTCTGGACGATCCAATTTCCTACCTGCCCCTTCACACTTGCCCTTATGAGAGAACAGCATGCCTTTGTACATCCAGTTAAAGAAAAGCTTAACTTTCGTTCATTGGCCTGAAAACAAAAGTCTCTAATACAGCATAGAAAGAGACAAACTAATGTTCCAATCTAGGAAACATAATTACTTCTTTCTATCTGTCTCCTGACGGGACTATGGTGAGTGTCTTAGTTAGGGTTTTTATTGCTGTAAAGATGTCATGAGCATGGCATCTTTTATAAAGAAAAACATTTCATTGAGGCTGGCTTCAATGGCAGGAAGCATGGCAGCTTTCAGGCAAAGGTAGTGTTGTTGAAGGAGCTAGCTGAGGGTTTTACATCTCGATCTAAAGGTAGCAGAAGACTGCTTGCCATACTGAACATAGTTTGAGCACAGGAGACTTTAAAGCTCACCCCCCCACAGTGACATACTTCCTCCAAAAAGTCATAGCTACCCCAACAAAGCCGTGCTTCTTAAGAGTACCACTCCCTATGTGCCAAGCATTCAAACACATGACTATATGGGAGTCAAACATATTCAAACCATCACAGTGGGTTTTAGATTCTAGTGGATACATTCAAAAGGATATTATTACTTGTTTGAAATTTCTATATTTACAATATGATAAAATCTCATGTCACACTTGAAATGTATTAAGACTAACATGATTTGTAAAAGAAAAGAGGTTTTGCTCCAGTGTCTGAGTAGTTGGGACCACCAGGATCAGAGACAGACAGGCATAATATCACTTGGGTCTCAGGCAGCTTGTGTGTAACCTGCTCCAAGAGCTGGGCAGATCTGCAGTAAAGAGCATGCCAGCTCTGCTGTGGGACTTCTGACTTGCAGAGGTACCCCCGAACTGGGCAGGAGCCTACCAGCTTCCCTTTCGCGACCTCTGTTCCGGTATCGACTGCACTGAGGAGACAGGTAGCCAGTTTCCCCCCAATATAACATCGCTTGGGACACGAGCTGTTGGGACTTCCATCTGCTCCCAAGAATGGGACAGCACTGTGGTCATCTGGGCGCCAGCTCTGCTGTGGGACGTCCCCCCTGCAGGGTGACCTGCGCCACCGAGAGACTGCAGAGTGCACTCCGCCAGCTTTGCTCCAGCACCAGGGCACCTGGGACCACCAGGCTCAGAGACAGACAGGCATAATATCACTTAGGTCTCAGGCAGCTTGTGTGTACCCTGCTCCCAAGAGCTGGGTAGGTCTGCAGTAATCGACACGCCAGCCCTGCTGTGGGACTTCTGCCCTGCAAAGGGACGCCCCCTCGCCCCCCCTCTGGGAGAGATCACACACTCCTGTACAGGGCAGGAGCCTACCAGCCTCCCTTTGGCAAACTCTGCTCCGGGAATCCACTACGTTAAGCCTTTGGATGTGCAGGGACTCCCCAATATAACATCACTTGGGGCAAGGCACATCAGGGCTCCAAAGTCACTCAGGAGCAGGGCAGGCCCCAGAAATCAGTACCAGGGGAATCCCGGTAATCCAGGGGGGCCAGAAATAGCTTTGCAGTCTCACAGGAGGTCCAAACAACAGCCAGTGACAGCAGGACCAACTAACATCAGAGGTAACCAGATGGCAAAAGGCAAACGTAGGAATGTTACTAACAGAAATCAAAGTAATATGGCACCGTCCGAACCCAACTCTCCAACAGCAGCAAGTCCTGGATACCCCACCACACCCGAAAGACAAGATCTGGATTTAAAATCACTTCTCATGATGCTGTTAGAGGATCACAAGAAGGACACAAATAAATCTAATAAAGAATTACAGGAGACCATGAATCAACGGTTAGAAGACCTTACAAAGGAAACACAAAAATCACTTAGAGAAATGCAGGAGAACATGGATCAACAGATGGAGGCCCACAAGGAGACAACACAAAAATCGCTTAAAGAAATGAATCAACGGTTAGATGCACTTTCAAAGGAATCACAAAAACTGCATAAAGGAGTGCCAAAGAATATGGGTCAACAGATGGATGCCCATAGGGAGGCAACACAAAAAGTGCTTAAAGAAATGAATCAACGGATAGATGCCCTTACAAAGGAAACATGAGAACTGCTTAAAGAAATGCAGGAGACTATGGATCAACAGATGTAAGCCCATGAGGAGGAAACACAAAAATCACTTAGAGAAATACAGGAGAACTTGGGTCAACAGGCAGAAATCCTGAAAGAGGAAATGCAAAAATACCTTAAAGAAATACAGGAAAATACAAACAAACAAGTGAAGGATCTCAGCAAATCCTTCCAGGATCTAAAAAACGAAGTAGAAACACAGAAATCACAAAGGGAGACAACTTTGGAGATAGAAAACCTTGGGAAGAAATCAGGAGTCATAGATGCAAACATCAACAATAGAATGCAAGAGAAGGAAGAAAGAATCTCAGGTGCTGAAGATACCATAGAAAGCATTGACTCAACAGTCAAAGAAAATGCAAAATGCAAAAAACGTGTAACCCAAAACATCCAGGAAATCCAGGACACAAGGAGAAGACCAAACCTAAGGATTATAGGTATAAATGAGAGGGAAGATTTGCAACTTAAAGGACCAGTAAACATCTTCAACAAAATTATGGAGGAAAACTTCCCTAACCTAAAGAGAGAGATGCTGATGAACATACAAAAAGCCTGCAGAACTCCAAACAGACTGGACCAGAACAGAAATACCACCCGTCACATAATAATCAAAACATCAAATGTATTAAACAAAGAAAGAATATTAAAAGCAGTAAGAGAAAAGGGCCAAGTAACATACAAAGGAAGACCTATCTGAATCACATCAGACTTCGCTCCAGAGACTATGAAAGCCAGAAAGAAGATCCTGGGCAGATCTCATGCAGACACTAAGAGAGCACAAATGCCAGCCTAGACTACTCTACCCAGCAAAACTCTCAATCACCAGAGATGGAGAGAACAAGATATTCCATTATAAAACTAAATTTTCACAATATTTTCCACAAACGCATCCCTACAAAGGATAAAATGTGGAAACCGCCAATACAAGGAGAGAAACAACACCCTGGAAAAAATGAGATAGTAACCTTCTTGCATCAAACCCAAAAGTAGATAACCACTCAAACATAAAGATAGCATCAAGAATGGCAGGTGGCAATAATCACTATTCCTTAATCTCTCTTAAGATCAATGGTCTCAATTCCCCAATAAAAAGACATAGACTAACAGACTGGATACATAAACAGGACCCAGCATTTTGTTGCATGCAGGAAACGCACTTCATTTTCAAAGACAAACACTACCTCAGAGTAAAAGGCTGGAAAACAATTTTACAAGCAAATGGTCCCAAGAAAAGAGCCGGAGTAGTCATCCTAATATCAGATAAAATTGACTTCCAACCTAAAGTCATCAAAAAAGACACAGAAGGACACTACATACTGATCAAGGGAAAAATTCACCAAGAAGAACTCTCAATTCTGAATATCTATGCTCCAAATGCAAGGGCACTCTCATTCGTAAAAGAAACTTTACTAAAGCTCAAAGCACACATCGCAACTCACACAATAATAGTGGGTGACTTCAACACCCCGCTCTCTGAAATGGATCTTTCAGGAAAGCAGAAACTAAACAGGGACACAGTGAATCTAACTGAAGCCTTGGACCAAATGGAACTAACAGATATATATAGAACATTTCATCCTAGAGCAAAAGAATACACCTTCTTCTCAGCACCTCATGGTACCTTCTCCAAAATTGACCATATAATTGGTCACAAATCAGACCTCAACAGATATAAGAAGATAGAACTAATCCCATGCCTCTTATCAGATCATTATGGAATAAGGGTGGTCTTCAATGGCAACAAAAACAACAGAAACCCCACATACACATGGAGGCTGAACAATGCTCTACTCAATGATAACTTGGTCAAGGTGGAAATAAAGAAAGAAATCAAAGACTCCTTGAAATTTAATGAAAATGAAGGCACAACGTACCCTAATTTATGGGACACAATGAAAGCAGTGCTAAGAGGAAAATTCATAGCCCTAAGTGCCACCAAAAAGAAACGGGAGACAGCATACACTAGCATCTTAATGGCACACCTGAAAGCCCTGGAACAAAAAGAAGCAAATACACCAAAGAGGAGTAGAAGGCAGGAAATCATCAAACTCAGGGCTGAAACCAATCAAGTAGAAACAAATAAAACCATACAAAGAATCAACAAAACGAGGAGTTGGTTCTTTGAGAAAACCAACAAGATAGATAAGCCCTTAGCCAGACTAACCAGAGGGCACAGAGACAGTATCCAAATTAATAAAATCAGAAACGAAAAGGGAGAGATAACAACAGAAACTAAGGAAATTCAAAAAATCAACAGATCCTACTACAAAAGACTGTATTCAACACAACTAGAAAATCTCGAGGAAATGGACAATTTCCTGGACAGATACCAAATACCAAACTTAAATCAGGATCAAATAGACCATCTAAACCATCCTATAACCCCTGAAGAAATAGAAGTCGTCATTGGAAGTCTTCCAACCAAAAAAACCACAAGTCCAGAAGATTTTAGCGCAGAATTCTATCAGACCTTCAAAGAAGACCTAACACCAATACTCTTCAAACTATTCCACACAATAGAAACAGAAGGAACACTACCCAACTCGTTCTATGAAGCCACAATTATGCTAATACCGAAAGCACACAAAGATCCGACAAAGAAAGAGAATCTCAGGCCAATCTCTCTTATGACTATCGATGCAAAAATACTCAATAAAATTCTTGCCTACAGAATCCAAGAACACATCAAAAAGATAATTCACCATGATCAAGTAGGCTTCATCCCAGGGATGCAGGGATGGTTCAATATAAGGAAATCCATCAATGTAATCCACTATATAAACAATCTCAAAGAAAAAAACCACATGGTCATCTCATTAGATGCTGAGAAAGCATTTGACAAAATTCAGCATCATTTCATGCTAAAGGTTTGTAAAGATCAGGAATTCAAAGCCCATATCTAAACATAGTAAAAGTAATTTACAGCATACCAGTAGCCAACATCAAGCTAAATGGAGAGAAACTTGAAGCAATCCCACTAAAATCAGGGACTAGACAAGGCTGCCCTCTCTCTCCATATCTTTTCAATACAGTAGTTGAAGTTCTAGCTAGAGCAATTAGACAACAAAAAGAGGTCAAAGGGATACAAATTGGAAAGGAAGAAGTCAAACTATCACTATTTGCAGACGATATGATAGTATACTTAAGCGACCCAAAGAACTCCACCAGAGAACTCCTACAGATGATAAACAACTTCAGCAAAGTGGCTGGATATAAAATCAACTCAAACAAGTCAGTAGCCTTCCTATACTCAAAGGATAAGCAGGCTGAGAAAGAAGTAAGAGAAATGATACCCTTCACGATAGACACGAACCATATAAAGTATCTTGGCGTGAGTCTAACCAAACTAGTGAAAGATCTGTATGACAAGAACCTCAAGTTTCTGAAGAAAGAAATTGAAGAAGACCTCAGAAGATGGAAAAATCTGCCATGCTCATGGATTGGAAGGATTAATATAGTAAAAATGACCATCTTGCCAAAAGCAATATACAGATTCAATGCAATCCCCATGAAAATCCCAGCTCAATCCTTCATAGAGTTAGAAAGAGCAATTCAAAAATTCATCTGGAATAACAGAAAACCCAGGATAGCTAAAACTATCAAGAGTAAAAGAACCTCTGGGTGAATCACTATCCCGGACCTCAAGCTGTACTACAGAGTAATAGTGTTAAAAACTGCATGGTATTGGTACAGTGACAGGCATATAGATCAATGGAACAGATTTGAAGACCCAGAAATGAATCCACACTCTTATGGTCACTTGATCTTTGACAAAGGAGCTAAAACCATCCAGTGGAAAAAAGATAGCCTTTTCAACAAATGGTGCTGGTTCAACTGGAGGTCAACATGCAGAAGAATGCAAATTGACCCATTCTTATCTCCTTGCACTAAACTCAATTCCAAGTGGATCAAGGACCTCCACATAAAACCAGACACACTGAAACTAATGGAAAGGAAACTAGGGAAGAACCTTGAACATATGGACACAGGGGAGAGTTTACTGAATAGAGCTACAATAGCTTATGCTCTAAGATCAAGAATTGACAAATGGGACCTCATTAAATTACAAAGTTTTTGCAAGGCAAAAGACACTGTCAAAAAGACAAAGCGGCAACCAACTAACTGGGAAATGATCTTTACCAACCTTACATCCGACAGAGGGCTAATATCAAATATATACAAAGAACTCAAGAAGTTAAACTCCAGAGAGCCATGTAACCCTACTAAAAAATGGAGTACAGAGGTAAACAAAGAGTTCTCACCTGAAGAATATCTAATGGCTGAGAAGCACCTAAAGAGATGTTCATCATCCTTAGTCATTAGGGAAATGCAAATCAAAACAACACTGAGATTCCATCTCACACCAGTCAGAACGGCTAAGATCAAATACACAGGAGACAGCAGTTGTTGGCGAGGATGTGGAGAAAGAGGAACACTCCTCCACTGCTGGTGCAATTGCAAGCTGGTACAACCACTCTGGAAAGCAGTCTGGTGGTTCCTTAGAAAACTGGCCATGACACTCCCGGAGGATCCAGCTATCCCACTCCTGAGCATATACCCAGAGGCTTTACCTGCATGCAATAAGGACATATGCTCCACTATGTTCATAGCAGCCTTATTTATAATAGCCAGAAGTTGGAAAGAACCCAGATGTCCCTCCATGGAGGAATGGATTCAGAAGATGTGGTATATCTACACAATGGAATACTACTCTGCAATTAAAAACAGTGAATTCACGAAATTCCTAGGCAAATGGTTAGAAGTTGAAAATATCATCCTTAGTGAGGTAACCCAATCACAAAAGAACACACATGGTATGCAGTCACTGATAAGGGGATATTAACCCAGAATCTAGGAATACCCTAGACACAATTTACATATCAATAGATTTCCAAGAAGATGGAAGGAGAGTTCCCTGGTCCTGGAAAGACTGGATGTAGGGGAATGCCAGGACAGAGAAGCGAGAGGGGGTTGAACGGGGAAAAGAGGGAGGGAAGTGGGCTTATGGGACTTTCAGGGAGGGAGGAAACGGGAAAGGGGAAATGATTTTGATTGTAAATAAAAAAAAACTTAGAAAAACAAAATAAAAAAAGAAAAGAGAAAAGACATATGGGTCTCATGGAGAAAGGTTTTGAAGATTACTATGACACTTTAGGAAGCTCACCCAGAAATGTTCCTTAAAATTAGCATTAGACAGGCATCTTTAAGGAAGACAAATATTAAAAAGGATTGATGCTTATTAATAGCTTATTGTACATTCAAATTATAAACTAAATTTGACCTACCTTATAAAGACAATAATTATAATTGTAATGAGTATATTATTTCTCCTTTCATCATCATCATCATCATCACATCAACAACAATAATAAAAAGGACAGAATCACACGTGAAGCCAACCCAGTATAATGTGACTGAGCAATACCTGTGAGGATCTTGGCTAGGAAACAAGTCTATCTGACTCAGTGCTAAATCACTCCATTAATTAATATTGGGGTTAACGACTCTTCTAAAGCACAACTCTGTTTTACTGTGGAGTTTCAAATAAAGGAGATAAGACAGGGAAACAAAGCAGGCAGAGATGAAATGTCACATTTATTGATGACAATATAAGCTTTGAACCTGCATTTACAAAGTCAGTTGTACCTTGTGTAGCATTAGAGAAGAAAGTGGAGCAGCATCTACACATTCTTTACAGAAGACATATTTCACATATCAAATGATGCCCAAGAAGGAGGAAGAACAAAGTATGAATACTCTGGTCCTTCACAAAAGGGGGAACAAAATACCCATAGAAGGAGATACCGAGACAAAGTATGGAGCAGAGTCTGAGGGAAAGGCCATCCAGAGACTGCCCCACCTAGGGATCCATTCCATATACAGTTACAAAAATCAGACACTATTATTGATGCCCACAAGTACTTAGTGACCAGAGCTGGATATAGCTGTCACCTGGGAGGCTTTGCTAGTGACAAACACAGAGGGGGACACTCTCAGACAGCCATTGAACTGAGCACTGGGTCCCCAATGAAGGAGCTAGAGAAAGGACCCAAGGAGCCAAAGGAATTTGCAGTGCCATAGGAGGAACAACAATATAAGCCACCCAGTACTCCCAGAGCTCCCAGGGACAAAGCCATCAACCAAAAAGTACACTTGGAGTTACCCATGACTCCAGACACATAGGCTGCAGAGGACAGTCTTGTTAGACACCAAAGGGAGGAGAAGCCCTTGGTCCTGCAAAGACTTGATGCCACTGTGTAGAGGAACACCAGGACAGGGAAGCAGGAGAGGGTTGATTGGGGAACAAGGGGAGGGGAGATGGCTTATGGGACTTTCAGGGGGGGACCAGGAAAGGGGACAACATTTGAAATGTAAATAAAGAATATATCTAATAAAAAGAAAAAAGAAAATAAGAAAAACAGCTCCATGGGGAATGGCAGTGTATGGTCACTGCTAATGTGGAGGTAACCTGTGTCCTACCCCCAGCCTTGAGCAGGCGGGTGCAGATCTTGTTTTGCCACAGTCGCCCACCTATGTTGGAGCTTTCTGACCTAGGTGAAGCCTATTGTTCTTCCAGATCTTCAGCTTCCTGCAATAAACCAGCTACCCACTAAGTAGCTGGGACCGGTTTTCCTGACCAGATCCTAGCATATTGGGGGACAGACTTGTTCCCCTTTAAATTCAGAATTATTCATTAAGCAAGGGCCTTGATCAGAACCATTGTCTTGCCTTCACTCCTTTCTTCCCCAGCTCTTCTTCCAGGTAACCCCTTCATTCGGACAAGCTGCGGGACAGCTACAGTAACCAACTCCTGAGCTCATGTTCTGCAGATCAGCTCATTCAGTTCTGGAGCAGAGATATACTTGTTGTGTGTGATTTTTAGAAACACACTTGCTCTTTCTTGTGAGCTCTGCAGGTGTTCTCGGATAGCCTCTGTGATCAGCAGCCACGCGCCTCACTCAGCACCGATTGCCAGATGATGGTTTCCCCATGAACGTCAGGCCAGGAGATTAGATCACTCTACACCAACCAACCACCCAGCGGCTAGCTCTGCCAAGCTTCTAACAACCACCTAGTCTGTGCCTTTCCTCTTGCCCACCTGAGTTGCCGCGGATGGAAAACACCAGATAGCCTTAATATTTCAAACCATCCAGATAACACAACTGCTGGGCCCAGAATCTATAGCCCTAAAACTCATCAGCTATCCTATGTTAGAGTTCTGTCGGTGGTGGAGGCCACTATTGGTTCTAGTTGCCCCCAGGCCTACATGGTTTCTGCTCCTTTCTCCAAAGCTAGGCCAAAAAGACCCACTCTCTCTTTCCCTCCTCTTCCTCCTAGGACCCTGAAATCCCACCTATTTGCCTTTGCCCAGAGATTGACTTCTACCGTCTTTATTGACATAATCAAGAAACAATTAGGGAACCAGATTTTAGTATCAGCTCTTCCTCCTATATGTACTAAACTAGCTCTCTATTTCCAGGACAATGGACAACAGAACAGTGAATTCATTCTGCAGAATACTTGCTTCAAACTCATTACTCTTCTAAAATTCCCATGTTTTTGATTGGTCTCCAGAGCCTAGGGGTAACGTTTTTATATGTCTTGTACAGAGTTCAGAGCTGTTATTTTTCAGAGGATTTATTTTCAGAGTTTCACACTGCCATTCAGCTATTTATAGACTTTAAACTCAGAAGTGATAGTCCTTAGGCAATCAGAGTGCTCCGTGACTGGCAAAGACCCAAGCTTAATCTCAGTGCCACATAAAAGGGTCTGTGGCGAAAGTGGTGCTCACTTATCCTTCCAGGGGTCAGTACTGTGAATGGACTCAGGTAGACCCCTCTGGCTCCCGGTCAGCCAGTTTTGCCTAACACATGAGGTCCAGGTTAGAAAATGATCATTTCTCAAGAACCAAATACAAGCTGGATAGCATTTGGAGATTGGCCTTCCATCATCATACAGATATTCAACCTTCCATTCACATAAAAATGTTTCATTTTCATAGTGTGCCTGGGTATATCAACTGCCCAAGGTAGGCCAGGAGTAGCTGACCAACACAAAATGAACCCCATGGATTTGTCATGTTTGTTGCTTTGTTTTGTTTTGTTTTTGTGGTGTGTGTGTGTGTGTGTGTGTGTGTGTGAACTTTTTGTTTTGTTTAACATTTTTTCCTCTTATTGTTCCTTAGCTTATTTGCTCTAATTTTCGGGTTTTTGTTTATTTTTGTTTTCATGTGCCTATGTGTGCTACAATTTACTTTAATTATGTAATTAATTTTAATCTTATAGTATGATTACTTACATTAACATAATTTCAATGTTTACTTTTCATCCTTTGGGATGTCATTCTTATATTATTTCCATATAAAGATGCTTCAAGCACTAAAGTTTATTCTGTTTATAATCTGCTGTTTCTTGGTATCTTGCTGGCATTTACTTTTAAGACACATATAACTATGTGTGCCTCTTATCTTTCTGTAGAAGTTAGCATGATAGATGAGCAGCAAGGGAAAGAAGGTGAAGGTTTAACACAAGGAGTCCATCCATCTTTTTTTAACAGCATTTTGCTCTAACTGTAAGAGGGAATGTAGTCCTGTTCCTGATTCATGAGGATTGTACAAGACTTTTGTTTTGTTTTGTTTTGTTTTTGGTTGGTTGGTTTTGGTTTTGGTTTTCTACCTTAGAATTCTAAAAGCCTGGAGACAATTTGTACTCTTTTTCTTGTTCCTGTTTTCTATTGCACCATGCACAAAATTGAGTGCTGTTGGCCGGAGGGAGATGCCAGCCTCAGATAAAAGCCCATGTTTGTATTCTGATGAAATGACATGTCCCTTCTTCCCTTTTGACTCACTCAGGGAAGTAATTTGTGTCCTGGAGACTAGTAATTTAGGAAAGAAAGCAATTAGGTTGCAAAGAGGTAGAAGTGGGTGGGGTTCAATTTTTGACCTTTCTGCCTCATGCAATGTTACTTAAGAGAGCAGTCAACAATGAAACTTGAAGAAAGCTTTTGGGTCCCTGCTCTCATTACCTTATGTAAGGCAGTCCTTCTGAGATAGCTGCTGCAGAAAGATTAGACCAACACTAGTTTGACTGCTTTGTGATGATGCAAGTAGAATTTTAGACAGTCCAATAGAAAGACCAAAGATTTGTTACGCAGGAGGGTCTCTAGAAAAGACAGAATTCTAAATAAGGAGTTGATGGTGGGAGTCTCAGAGAGAGTAACTGAAGTGACCAGATACAGGACTCACTGGAGAGAGAGAATGTACAATATGAATTTGAAGCTGTTCTTTCCCTAGAAGACAGAGGATCCCCTTAAAATGTTGTAGTACTGACAAATACTTAAATGGACGTGTATCAGAACTTGAGGATGAATTTGTTAGAACTGCAGAGAGTAAGCAACAGGCTAGGCAAGCTGAGGGTCTTGGCAGGTATATGAATAAAGGGATGGGAAGAGGAGAAAGAATAGAGTAATTTTGCTTTCAGTGGAATAAGAGTAAACATTCACACCTTAGAGGACCTAGACAAGAGAACAAACCGAACATCTAGGACTTTGTTATTGTTTGTATGTTATGGTTTCCATTAAAGAGTGAAGAGTTAAACTACTCCAGGGTGATATCTTTGACTAAGAATATTACACTGAGCCCTTAGAACCAAGCTAGGAAGATATAAACAACTTCAGTATTATTTAGATTAACCTTGTAGTCAGCTAAGAGTGATTGTTCAGTCTAGAATTCATATGTCTGAGACAGAAAGAAAAGGCAACTAAAGTCTTTATTGATACCAGTTACCTTTCAGTTTTGTTAACTCTAAACATAATGTTATCAGCTAACTTCATTTACTGCTATCATTTAGTCTTTAGCCTTGTGGTAGTTTCTACCCTTGCCGCACGTTCATCTACAGCATTCCAATTAGCTCCAAGTATCTTGGGGACTTTATCACTGGCTGAGGGGCCAGTTAGTGCTTTTTCTTAGTTAGTTGTTTTTCCTTTAGCTATAGAAGGGTAGCCCCTGGAAATGTGTTACAAGCATCTTGGAGATTTTATATAACAGTATTTCAAATTTTCCTCCTTTTAATTCTTAAATTCCCTGCCTGCAAGTGTACATTAACAATTGACTGAGAGTTCTGTCTCCAGGAAGCCAAAGGCAGATAGGCATGCTGCTGCACAGTTTTACATCCCTCTCCTCTAGCATCCCCTACCATATACAGTATGAGTTGCAGCTTTAGGGGAAGGAAGTTGGCAGGAACTAACGAGTAATGTCATATTACTCGGTGTAAAGCTAAGGATTTGCTAGTGAATTCCAAATAGAACTGGATTCAGGCATTGTACTTTTAAAGAATTTTCCTTGAGAAATTATTTTAAAGGAGAGAATACTAAGAAAAACATGTAAGGAAAATACAATGAACATGCCTCCTTCGAAACATGTGAATTTTATTGTGTAAGTGATTCTATTGAATTGAAATCTTCTCTCCCTGAAAGAGAAAGTTTCCTTAAGACTCAAAAAGTAAGAAAGATTGATAAGGCTCAGGGTGTAAATAAAATTCATTTGTCACTGGATGCTCTTGAAACTGAAAAGATTCACAAGGCCCCTATCTGAGATTGTATAAGCAGCAGTAATTGATAGGAATAGGAGATGCTCTGACTGGTACACTGCCTGCAGGTTGTGCAGAAAGGTCCAAGGATGCAGCTTTCATGAACAGTCAATAATTCTGAGGTAGGGTTGGGGGTGACGTAACTTCTCTTAAATCGTCTACGCTTCTGTAAATAATCCACTATCCATGCTCCTGTAGTAACTCCAGTCAACTCAATGGTTCACTAACCTAGACTTGGATAGAATTGTATTTTCTTGCAGCATCAATGTCCTATCTAGGGTGAATAAACATTTAAGGCAACTAACTTCAAGTAATAAGATGGCTTTATCCAACACTTGAAAATAATTGCAATCCAGCATCAATGAAAAAATATTTAATGCTTACTTACATTTTTTTATCTATTTCTTTGGAAGCTTTTTTTTTTTTAGATCTGATCCCTAATTACTTCAATGATTTTGTGAAGAAAGATTAAATGACCAACAAATGTAAAGCATCATATTATGCATATTAGATGCATCATAAAGACTGAATCAGAATTTACTATTATTTTTGCTATCTTCTTTTACTTAAGGGGAAAATATAAGTGAGGTTGCAAATTCATTGGGTTATTTGCTTTCAAGCGAACATTTCTAGGTCATGTGTTTGTGTTTGAAGTTTACTTGTGTAAGGAATGCTTGCTCCTTTGATATTTACATAATTGGAACATCATTATCTAGATTCACTTGGCTCTGAAGACCAGATATTAGCAGCATCAGGGAGTCAGTTAGAAATGAAGAATGTCAGCCCATGATGGGTCCAGATTTTACACATTTAAAAGGAAAAAAACAAAACTGAGGCAAGCTACTCAAATCCCCGGAGGACTTATGGCAACCCTGTTCCTGACTATTTGTTGGATTTTATTTTCAGAATTGAATTCTCTCCAGTCTTTCTGTTTCACCTTGATAGTGAAATTGTTTGACTCATTTTCCCTTCAGCGTGGATGTCCTTTGCTTGAGTGTTCATCCATTGAGTCACATACATTCATACTCCTTATGACTCATTTACTCATGAAGACATAGTGTTCTGAAAACATGTGCAAGGCCACTCTTTGTTTTTAGACTTCAGGGATGCTTCATATCTTTATTGAACAGTCTTCAGTCTCTAAAGCATTGTAAGGGTGCTGAATTATTTGTACACGTGGGAGATTTAAGAACATCCTACGCATGCTTTATTGAACGGGAGTTATATAAACAGCACACTCAGTTAATACTTAGCTTGACCTCTTCTATGCTGAAGAAAGCACTGAAAGTGTGTAGTGTCTGATACCCACACCTTCATTTGCTTCCCAACATTTCTGTGTGTTTTGTGTTGAACGTAAGTGAGTTATCTGATAAAAATTCTGAATCAAGGAGGATATAAAGTTTACCACACAGAATATCAGATTATAGCAAGATCTAGTGAAGTGGAAACTTCTAGCTCTTTGGAAAGTTATATCAAAAGATGTTTTGCTGTGCCACACAGGTTAAAGGGTGTCTTGCTAAAGCAAACACATGAAAAATGGTTTTCCTGAAGCAGACACAGTTGAAAGTATGATTTCATATAGCAAACACATAAAGGTCACTTGATAAAGGGGTGTAAATATGACCTTGTAGACAGTGGGAGATGAGCACTGAACATTGGTTTGGTTTGCTCCACATCACTATTCTTTCCTAAAAACATGCATGCATTGGTTTTCCTTGCATGAACTCAACTTGTGGTAATGCTGCCATTGAGACAAACTCGCCCAAGAACTACTCGTGAGGTTCCTGTGGCAGCTTGCCGGCTTTGCGATCTTGCATTAGGCCAGTTGGTGAGCCTGGAGCTTTCTTCAGGTTTGAACTACAGCTTCCTGGTGTCCGCTTTGCTGAGAGGACTGAATTGTAGCTGCCATTTCATGCATTGAGTCTGTCTGCCTAGAGGACTAGGCTGTAGCTGCTGGGCTGTATTTGGTGTTTGCTACAGGACTGAACTGCTGTCAGAGATTAAGCTTGCTGAACAGGTGCACTTTCCTCACATCCTAATAACTTTTTTCTTCCGCGACCTCTGCTGGGTGGTGGGCTAGAGGAGAGGTTGAACCCTTATTAAAAGTAGGTTGCCACACATGGTATGCAGTCACTGATAAGGGGATATTGACCCAGAATCTCGGAATACCCTAGACACAATCGGCATATCAATAGATTTCTAAAAAGATGGAAGGAGAGACCCCTGGTCCTGGAAAGACTGGATGTAGGGGAACGCCAGGACAGAGTAACGAGAGGGGGTTGAATGGAGAAAAGAGGGAGGGAAGGGGGCTTATGGGACTTTCGGGGAGGGAGGAAACAGGAAAGGGGAAGTGATTTGGAATGTAAATTAAAAAAATAAAATAAAATAAAAAAAAAGTAGGTTGCAAGCTAACTCAAAGCCTTTTGAGGGATTCATTCAGTTGATTATAAAAGTCGAGAATAGAATAATGATTACCAGCGCTTGAGGAGAGTAAGCAGGAGAGAAGGATGAGGAAATATTGGTTGACAGGTATTAACAGGTAGATGTGGAAAAAGAAGTTGTGGCATGTTATTGCACAGTAGGATGATTCTAGATGATTATAATACTGTGTATATATTAGTGAAGTAGAAGAAAGAATTTTCTGTACTTTCACCATGGGGGCGGGGGCGGGGGAAGACTTTTGAAGAACTCAATCTGATGATCTCGATCTTTAACATTATATGATGAGTAAATATATGAACATCTCATAGGACACCCCATAAATGCAGATGATATTTGTGTGTGCATGTAGATATTTTAGCTAAAAATTAAAATGAATAATAAGATGTTTCTTGTATGTATTCTCTTACCCTTCCTGAAGGAAATCTCAGTCTAGCTTTTGTTAAGAGTGCTGGAATCCAGCACATGGGGTATGAATTGGGAAAGCAAGGATTCTTTGGTTACATATCTGGGAGAAGCATGCTGGTGAAGAGAACAGCTGCTCCCCAAGATTCTGTCCGATTCCTAGAGAGTTGACTGTCATGGAAAGCTGTTGTCACTATGAATCATCAGTATCATGGCATCTGTTGAACTTCTTCCTCATATACCTCAGGGGCTCAGATGTGAAGGAAACTTCACATCTAGTGTCTTGTGTTAGCACCATAGTTCTCAAACTTTCTGTTCAGTTACTTTACTAATTTGAAAGCATAAAACATATAGTTTACACTTTAATTTCAGTCTTAAAGCTGAGAACACACTGCTGTATGATTGTAGCACCATAAATACCATTAACTCCTAGAGCAATTACTTTCTCTCATTTCATGTAATGTTCCCAAAGTTCTGTTAACACTTCCCTGGAGGGCCAGGAATGGGAGTCTGGATAGCCCAAAACCCTATGATAGAATCAAACATGAATAGAAAAAAAAATAAGCAATGAAATGATTCCTAATGATATCTTGCTATATTCATAGATTGGTGCCTAGCCAAACTGTCATCAGAGAGATTTCATCCAACAACTGATGGAAACAGATGCAGAAAATGACAGCCAAACATTAGGTGGGGCTTGAGGAATCTTGTAGAAGAGCGAGAAGTGTCAAGGACACCACAAGAAAACCCACAGAATCAGCAAACTTGAGCTCACAGGGGCTCAACGACTGAACCACCAACCAGGGAGTTTACATGGGAGCTATCTAGGCCTTCTGTGCACATTTTATAATTGTATAGTTTGGTCTTCCTTGGGCCTCCTAACAGTGGGAGCAGAGGCTTTATCATGCCTTTGGGACTGATCCCTTTGTCCTACTGGAGTTTCTCTCTAGTCTTAACAGGAGGAAGGTGCCTAGTCTTACTACAACTTGATAGGCCATGTCTGTTTAATATCCATAGGAGGCCCTTTTCTGAAGTAAAAAGAAGATGAAGTAGATGGAGGGAGGTAGAAGGGAGTTGGGCGAACTGGGAGCAGAGGAGTGAGGGGAAATTGCAGTCAGGATGTTACACAAAAAATAAATAAATAAATAATACAAAATGAAGAAAAAGACTTAAAAGTAAATGACATTGAAAAATGATATCTGAACACAGAAGGTATGAAAAAATTGCCCATAAAGCTGACATCATAAAGATACTGGAAATACAATTGAGTTTGGGCACAGGATCTTCAAAGTTCTCTAACTCTGGTGTCAAATAATTAATAGATTCTTGGTATCACAAATTTCACTTGGGCTTTGATTGGAAGGATGAGGCCATAAACTTACTCTTTCCCTCCTGTACTGTAGTTCTAGTTATCCCATCCCATTACCTTTGGAGTGGTCACTTTCCTTTCAGCCATCAAGGGTCATAGTCTCATTACCCTGAAACATGGTAATGCTGGACAGGAGCACTCTTGCCTTGGATGAACTACGTGCCTATATTTGTTTGACATACTGTGAAAAGCCTTATTTTCTGGAAGAGGATATACTCATTAAAAGATAATATATCCATAATCCTTACCAGAATCCCAGTGATTGTTTAATTTGTGGGCCCATTACAGGTATTAGGTCAGGGCTCACCCTGACCTAGAAAGAGTGGGCATGATCAGAACTGGTTAACTGAAGCAGGAATCTGGGTTTCAGAAGCGTGGGAAGGTTAAAAGAGACAGGAGCAGAAGAGGCCAGGACTTCTTACACTTAGAAGATTAAAGTGTTAAAAGGGAAAAAGAATCATCAGTTTGAAGACATATGACAAGATCTTCCACTGACGAGGAGCTCTTGGACCATAGTGTAAGAAGCTCCTGCAGAATTAACAAGTCACTACAGTTACACAGCTCCAATATACCAGCCTCTTCTCTGGTCTATCTCTAGCACAACTGGAAGCCAGAAACAGAAACAGCAGTGCTAGTCTGAAGACAATGAGGAGCGTGCAGTGAAGAAGGGAGAAAATGTAGGCAGAGCCTACTGCTTCTGCATGACAGGTTTCAGGGGAAATGGATTCCCTTATTTACATAGTAAAATGGCATTTTAAGTGAAATATGTTTTCCGAGTATATATTTAAAAACTCTTCCAAGCTGCAAACAAAGTGAGCAACGTCTTTCTACTATACTTTGCATTTTTGAGCAATATTTCTGTTCATGGTAAAATAAACAAATAGCCTGACGATGGTAAGAGAGGAATTGGTCTTAAATTTTCAAGCTGTTTTTAACAGTTTATCATTTTATATTAAACCTTTAACAGATATTACATATATTTTATTATACTCTCAACTCTCACCTAATTGCTTGTGGTAGAAGATAATCAAGTTCATATGATATTTGATTTGTTGGTAGGTCGAATAAAAATATTAAATACACTTAAGTTCTTATAGTTTTCAGTAAGTATTCCACCAGCTAAGAGATTACTTAGTCACACATCTGATTTATGGATATTTTCTTGCTCAAAGAGCTAGAATAATTTTCTGATTATCTTGTAGAACATAATGCCTCTGGTTCTTTGTTCTCTGCTGTATTCTATAATTGAATTTTTTTCTGAGTGAAAAGATATCACTGTTAAAAATCCAGAAAAAGTCTTTATGTATCATAGAAAATCCAAGACAGCTAGCTCTCTGGGCATGAAAAGTTGACCTACATGTAATGATACTGGATTTTCAATGTGAAAGTTAGTCTAGAAAAAAACCTTCCCAAAAGGTACCCACTTCACTCCTTTTCTTTTTCTTATGAAATGAGTGCATATTAAGTTCATACATCAGTGGAGTGAACTGTGTTTTATTTTCTCAGAATGAACCAGTTTGTCAGCATGACTATGGTTTAGTAGTGAAGTGAAAATTTTATTTTAAATACTTGTCAGAAATAAAATTCTACTGCACGGAAAATGCATGATCACTATTGTCAAGGTCAATTGGATTGAACTTTTGAGAGCATGCAAGTTGGTAATATAGTTGCTCAGGAACACTCAAACAACAACAATAAGAGGTATATCAGAAAGCTAATAAATTTAAAAAAAAATGCTACTAAGTAGATGGGAAGGGAAGATAGTCTAAGCATGTTTGGAAGCCATTGCTGAAAGACATTAATTCCTTGTAATGGAATACAGGTAATAATTTCTGACCATATAAAGGGTTTGCATGCACTATAGGAGAGAAGTCACCGTTCTATTTTAATATTCTTTAAATAAAATGCAAAACAGACTTCCAAAGAATTTCAGATTTTATTAAGAATCTCTCATTTCAGCCAGGCGGTGGTGGCGCACGCCTTTAATCCCAGCACTTGGGAGGCAGAGGCAGGAGGATTTCTGAGTTTGAGGCCAGCCTGGTCTACAAAGTGAGTTCCAGGACAGCCAGGGCTACACAGAGAAACCCTGTCTCGAAAAACCAAAAAAAAAGAATCTCTCATTTCACAGAGCACTTCTTTCCCCATCATCATATATGACAGCCACGGGACAACCTACAATTTACTGCCCTAAATATCTGTTCGATATCAATAAAATAAAAAAGAAATGACAAATTTTTTATGACAAAAACAAAACATCTACAGTAAGTACTCTTTATATCTCAGTAATTAAGATGCACAGTCATCCAGGCTCATGTGTACTCAAAAGAGCAATTATCAACTTAGTCACTCATAGCTTCTAAGAGAGAAGGGAGTGGGGAGAGATTCTGCTTGCCTTTTGAAACAAACTTAGGAAGCTAGGGACAGAAATGAAAGTGCTGATTCACAGGGTTACTTCCCAGCTGCAGGGCTCAGACAAAAAAATAGGCCATTTCCCATCATTACATGTACATCTGTTACTCTTTCACACTAAAAAATAATTCTTTGAATATTTTCTGTAATTACAGTATGCTTTATCTATCTCCCTGCCAAAATCTACTTTTTCTGTTTCCTTCTTTTTTGGAACTTCTCTTGTTACTATTTTACCCACTTTCATTAAGGAGAGACTTCAGGGCTGTATTGGATGTGTCTGCTCATCACACTTCAACTCAATCACCTCTAAATCCTGTTGATTCTATGTAGATCCCAATGCTGCCACCTCCGTAGAGGGCCCAATCATCTCTGTCCTATATTTTTTGCATAGTCTCCTGTAACCCATCTGTTATTCCCATCAATCAAACCACCAGCACTCTTATTGAAAACAATAATCTGTCTGTGACTTCATTTTTTGATAAAATACAGTACAATCTCCATATTATCATTTTGTCATTCTCCTTTCAATATAGTGAGTTATGCTCAGGTCTGACCACAAGCTAAGTAGCTGCTCCAGGACTGAGCTATTCACATGCTTTATCTTATCAACTGCCTTTCTTTTCTTTATGCTATTGGTCCTCACATGCTCCGATATCACCATGATGAGTTTGCCTTTTGCTGGAACCAGCTGAGCTTTCAGAGAACTCTATCAACTCTGGTTTTGCATGTATTTTTACTACAAGCTCAGCACAATTTTTCCTGTACATAGTTGTATAACGCTACTCATTTTTTGAACTAAGTTTTAGACTGACAAAGTAACGGGCTTCTTTATGGCATCTTAATTCATACTTGTTATTAGCCTTCATGATCTTCATTCCCTGTTTCCATTGTCCTCCCCCATGGATGTCTGAAGCCCTTCCTCTATGCTCTCTCTAGAATAAGCACAAATTGCTCTTCCTCTGACTCACTTCTTCACTGGATCACAAAGATGTGGCTTCAAACCCTCCATACATGAAAGTCAGCCTTGAATCTAAGGCCCATACCTAAACATAGTGAAAGCAATATACTACAAACCGGTAGCCAACATCAAATTAAATGGAGCGAAACGTGAAAGAATCCCACTAAATTAGAGGACCAGACAAGGCTGCCCACTCTCTCCCTATGCATTCAACACAGTACTTGAAGTCCTAGACAGAGCAATCAGACAACAAAAGGAGGTCAAAGGTATACAAATCGGAAAGGAAGAAGTCAAATTAACACTATTTGCAGATGATAATATTACATACTTAAGTGACCCAAAAAACTCCACCAGAGAACTCCTACAGATGATATAAACAACTTCAGCAAAGTGGCCAGATATAAAATTAATTCAAACAAATCAGTAGCCTTCCTATACTCAAAGGATAAACAGGCTAAGAAAGAAATTAGGGAAATGACACCCTTCACAATAGACACAAATAATATTACAAACCTTGGTGTGACTCTAATGAAGCAAGTGAAAGAACTGCATGACAAGAACTTCAAGCCTCTGAAGAAAGAAATTGAAGAAAATCTCAGAAGATGGAAAAGCTTTCCATGTTCATGGATTGGCAGGATTAATATAGTAAAAATGGCCATCTTGCAAAAGCAATCTACAGATTCAATGCAATCCCCATCAAAATTCTAAATCAATTATTCCTAGATCTAGAAAGAGGAATTCTCAAATTCATCTGGAATAACAAAAAACCCAGGATAGCAAAAACTATTCTCCACAACAAAAGATCTTCTGGGGGAATCACCATCCCTGACCTCAAGCTCTCCTACAGAGGAATAGCGAAAAAAAAAAAACTGTTTGGTATTGGTACAGAAATGGGCAGGAAGATCAATGGAATAGAATTGAAGACCCAGAAAAGAACCCACACACCTAAATTCACTTTGACAAAGGAGCTAAAAACATCCAGTGGACAAAAGACAGCATTTTTAACAAATAGTGCCTGATAAACTGGAGGTCAGCATGCAGAAAATGCAAATCAACCCATTCTTATCTCCTTGTACAAAGCTCAAGTCCAAGTGCATCAAGGACTTCCACATAAAACCAGATACACTGAAGCTTATAAAGGAGAAAGTGGGGAAGAATCTTGAACACATGGGCACAGGGGAAAGTTTCCTGAATAGAAGAACACCAATGGCTTATGCTCTAAAAACAAGAATCGACAAATGGGACCTCATAAAACTGCAAAGCTTCTGTAAGGCAAAGGACATGATCAATAGTACAAAATGGCAACCAACAGATTAAGAAAAGATATACTACATTGGATAGAGGGCTAATATCCAATGTATACAGAGAACTCAAGAAGTTAGACTCCAGAAAGTCAAATAATCCTATTAAAAATGGGGTACAAAGCTAAACAGGGAATTCTCAACTGAGGAAACTCGAATGGCTCTGAAGCACCTAAAGAAATGTTCAAATCCTTAGTTATCAAGGAAATGCAAATCAAAACAACACTGAGATTCCACCTCACACCAGTCAGAATGGCTAAGATGAAAAACTTAGGGGACAGCAGATGCTGGAGAGGATGTGGGGAAAGGGAAACACTTCTCCATTGTTGGTGGGATTGCAAGTTGGTAAAACCATTCTGGAAAACAGTTTGGCGGTTCCTCAGAAAATTGGACATAGTACTACCTGAGAGTCCAGCTATACCACTCCTGGGCATATACCCAGAAGATGCTCCAACAGGTAATAAGGACACATGCTCTACTATGTTCATAGCAGTCTTATTCATAATAGTCAGAAGCTGGAAAGAACCCAGATGTCCTTCAACAGAGGAATGGATACAGAATTGTGATATTTATACACAACGGAGTACTATTCAGCTATTAAAAACAATGAATTCATGAAATTCTTAGACAAATGGATGGAACTTAAAAGTGTTATTCTGAGCGAGGTAACCCAATTACAAAAAAAGCACACATGGTATGCATTCACTGATAAGTGGATGTTAGCCCAAAAGCTTAAAATAAACAAGTTACAATTCACAGACCACAGGAAGTTCAAGAAGAAGGAGGACTGAAGTGGAGGTGCTTTGGTTCCTCTGAGAAAGGGAACAAAATACTCATAGGAGCAATAAAGGAGACAAAGTGTGGAGTAGAGTCTGAAGGAAAGGTCACCCACAGACTGCCCTACCTGAGGATTTATCCTATAAACAGTCATCAAACCCCGACACTATTATGGATAACAAGAAGTGCGTACCAAAAGGAGCCGGTATGGTTGTCTCCGGAGGGGCCCTGCCAGAGTCTTACACATATAGAAGCAGGTGCTAGCAGCCAACCATTGGACTAGATGTGGGGTCCCCAATGGAGGAATTGGAGGGCAGTCCAGAGGAGATGAAGGGGTGTACAGCCCCAATGGAAGAACAGCGATGTTGCCTACCAAGACGCCCCAGGACTCTCAGGGACTAACCCATTAACCAAGGGGTACACATGGTTCCAGCCAAAAATGTGGCAGAGGAATGCCTTGTTGGGCATCAGTGGGAGGAGTGGTCCTTGGTCCAGTGAAGGCTCAATAGATGCCCCAACAAAAGGAAATCGCGGGGTGGGGGAGGTGGGAGTGGGTCGGGTGGAGGGGCATATACTTGGAGGCAAGGAGTGGGAGGAGGGATTGGAGGTTTACAGGGAAGGAGGAAACCAGGAAAGGTTTTAGCATTTGAAATGTAAAAGAAGATTATATTCGATTAAAAAAAAACAATAAAAAAAAGAAAGAAAGTCAGCCTTAACTATTTTTGCAATGTGAAACTTTAGAATTCTTAGTATTTTGTTCTCATTATCTTCACTTATACCAACTAGACTAATAGTTATGTCTTCTTTGTTTCATACCATGACATATTTCACTCTGGCAACAAAGAGAAGTATAACAATGGTGAATGAGTATGAAATAAAACAAAAACAAACACTGGATTTCTGGATGTGCTTTATAGTCAGGCTTGGGTTCATTGTTAACTGTGAGGTCAATTTTAGGCTCTGTGGTCAAGTTTCCTAATTTCAAATCCCAATTCCAGAATTTATAGTTATCTGATTTGAACATGTTATGTGAAGTATCAACACCTCATTTTGAAATCAAGTAACATATTCTAAGTGTTGTGCATAGACTCTTAAATATGGCAGACAATTTCTATGCATTGAGATATTTGATATTCTTGTAGCTTGCTCAAAAATTTATAGTGTACAAATGAAATTCTTAGCATACTACTTCGATCATTTGAATGTAAATGTTATTAATAGTTCTTAAGTTTTAATAACATTATTTTAAGTTGTGTAAGCACGGATATTGCAGCAACAACACACCAACTGATAGATGTAGTTTAACCCTACTGCCTCCATTTCTGAATATACTGGTAATTCTTTAGTGAAGGTAGCTCTAGCCATTAATTGTTCCTTAATTCTGGAATAGTTTCTTTGGTCCTATAGTGATGAGAAGCTTTGGATAGACAAATGAGTACTATTTCAAGTGAGTTTCCTTGGTACTGAATCAATGTATCTGTTTTAAATTTTTGGCCTTTCTTATGGTTTCTGGGAACCTCTTGATTTCATTTTGGGATGATTTGTGATTCCACACTTTGTTCTGTCCTTACGTTTTAGTGTCTCAGTTTTATGTTCTTCGCTACCTGCTGTCACTCTCTCTACTGATGCTACCTTCACTGTCTAATGTAGATGAGTTTTATTCTTACCTTGATTGCAAAACATACTTGCTGTTGTTTAATTATGTTGACGGTTAAAACACGGAGTAACCAATAGGTCAATTAATCTAAGCTGATCATTATCCTGATAGCACAAGGTGATGTATATATTCTGTGTATTTCTTAATTTCAATAGTAAACTTAATAAGGTTGTTTTAAATATTATACATACAATGGAACAAATAATCATTGCTACATTGTTTAGACATCATTATTTTTAGGTTTCTTTTACAGATAAATGGGGTATAGAGAGGATTGAAAATTTGTCAGAGTTTTACAATTTGTAAGATACAGAACTGTGGAGCAGACCTTGGGCGCAAACTCCACAGCCAGTCCCACAACACCCAGAGGAAACTACACTCCCAGGTGCTCTATCATGCCCAGAATCATAGGATCAGAGGTGAGGAGGACACAACATCTGTCCAAACACTGGGAATTAATGGGGCCAGCAGGACCCAGGCACACAGGAACTCTACCAGTTCAGTGGCACAGTTTCCTTCTGGTCTGTTTGGGCTGGTGCCCTGAGCAGACCTTGGGTGCAAACTCGGCAGCCAGTCCCACAACACCCAGAGGAAGCTCTACTCCCAGGCACTTTTACACACCCAGGATCCCAGGATCCCAGAATCTTGATCACACCAAGATCTCAGGGTCCCAGAGGCAACTTGACTCCCAGGAGCTCAGACACATCCAAGATCTTAGGATCACAGGATCACAGAATCACAGACAGCTGGACTCTGAGAAGTTCTGACAAAAACAGGATCACAGGAAGGATAGGCTCTAGCCAGATATAGTGATGTCAAGTAGCACTAGAGATAACCAGATGGCAGGAGGCAAGCATAAGAACATAAGCAACAGAAGCCAAGGTTACTTGGCATCATCAGAACCCAATTCTCCCACCATAGCAAGTCCTGGATAAACCATCATACCAGAAAAACAGGATTCAGATCTAAAATCACTCCTCATGATGATGATAGAGGACTTTAAGAAGTACATAAATAACTCCCTTAAAGAAATACAGGAGAACATAGGTAAACAGGTAGAAGCCCTTAAAGAGGAAACACAAAAATCCCTTAAAGAATTACAGGAAAACACAACCAAACAGGTGAAAAAAATGAACAAAATGAACCAGGATCTAAAAATGGAACAATAACAATAAAGAAATCACAAAGTGAGACAAGCCTGGATCTAGAAAACCTAGGAAAGAGATCAGGAGTCATAGATGCAAGCATCACCAACAGAACACAAGAGATAGAAGAGAGAATTTCAGGGGCAGAAGATACCATAGAAAACATTGACACAACAGTCAAAGAAAATGCAATATGCAAAAAGCTCCTAATCAAAAACATTCAGGAAATCCAGGGCACAATTAGAATTCCAAACCTAAGGATTATAGGTATAGAAGAGAGTGAAGATTTCCAACTTAAAGGGCCAGTAAATATCTTCAACAAAATTATAGAAGTAAACTTCCCTAACCTAAAGAAAGAGATGCCCATGAACATACAAGAAGCCTACAGAACTCCAAATAGATTGGAGCAGAAAAGAAATTCCTCCTGTCACATAATAACCAAAACACCACATGCACTAAACAAAGAAAGAATATTAGAAGCAGTAAGGGAAAAAGGTCAAACAACATATAAAGGCAAGTCTATCAGAATTACACCAGACTTCTCACCAGAGACAATGAAAGCTAGAAGATCCTGGGCAGATATCATTCAGACCCTAAAAGAACACAAATATCAGCCCAGGCTACTATACCCAGCAAAACTCTCATTTACCATAGACAGAGAAAACAAGATATTCCATGACAAAACCAAATCTACACAATATCTTTCCACAAATTCAGCTCTGCAAAGGATAATTCCCTCCAACACAAGGGAATTATACACTAGAAAATGCAAGAAAGTAATCTTTCAACAAACCCATATAAACATTTCACCTTTAACAACAAAAATAACAGGAAGTAACAATCACTTTTCCTTAATATCTCTTAATATGAAAATTAGTATTACCAACATATCCTAATTGATTGAAACTCAAAAATATGAGGCATTAGAAATTTGTTGGCTGTCACCAGTGGTCTCACTAATTTGGTAATTGAAGAAATATGTTCAATATTGTGCAATCCATATACACTTTCTGCTTGTTTGTATGTGACAGTGTCTTGCTATGTACCACATAATGGTCTTGAAATCATGCTTCTCCTATCTCCGCCTCTCTATTCGTAGGATTGTTTTTTTGATGTTTTAACACTATACTATGGTCTTTGGAATAGCTTACACATGTCAAAATTATTTCTACAGCCAAAAGAAACATAGACAATTAATTTGGGAGGTGGCTTGTAAGAGAACAACAAAGAAAGGGACTGAATGTTTTGCTTGATATTTATAATTATTGTATTAATTTTGAAGATGACATTATAAGGTACTCTTTTTCTGAAATGAATGCCTTTCAAAATCATCACAGCCAAGCAACCAGAATCTTACCCTCACCTAATGTCTCTACCACCCTCCAAGCAGAACCATTTTTCATCGAAAGAGCTGATGAACGACTTCATGGATAGACCATCTTACTACACATACCATTTCTTAAATGAATGTAACTTGTTCCCTGTGGGCTGAGAATGATGACAATCACTCAAGTCAAATAGCTTTGACCATAGCAGGAAATCTATATCTAAATAATTGTGTGTAGAGAGCCTTATTGGGGTTCCCTGCCACCTGGCAGGAGCCCAACTTTGGCCAAAGACATTCAGGCATTTGATAAAAATCTGACATTAAGCCATGACAAGGAAGTAAGTTCAAGCAGTAGTCTGACATTAGGGCATGGTAGAGAAGTTAAGTTCAGGCAGGAATATGATGTTAGGGAAATAGTTTAAGGCAGGAATTTTTTTTTAATTTTATTTTCTAAGTTTTTTTTTATTTACATTCAAAATCATTTCCCCTTTCCCGTTTCCTCCCTCCCCGAAAGTCCCATAAGCCCCTTTCCCTCCCTCTTTTCCCCATTCAACCCCCTCTCGCTTATCTGTCCTGGCATTCCCCTACATCCAGTCTTTCCAGGACCAGTGGTCTCTCCTTTCATCTTCTTGGAAATCTATTGATATGTGAATTGTGTCTAGTGTATTCCGAGATTCTGGGTTAATATCCCCTTATCAGTGACTGCATACCATGTGTCTTCTTTTGTGATTGGGTTACCTCACTAAGGATGATATTTTCCAGTTCTGACCATTTGCCTAGGAATTTCGTGAATTCATTGTTTTTAATTGCAGAGTAGTATTCCATTGTGTAAATATACCACATCTTCTGAATCCATTCCTCCATTGAGGGACATCTGGGTTCTTTCCAGCTTCTGGCTATTATAAATAAGGCTGCTATGAACATAGTGGAGCGTGTGTCCTTATTGCATGCAGGTAAAGCCTCTGGGTATATGCCCAGGAGTGGTATAGCCGGATCCTCCGGGAGTGTCATGCCCAGTTTTCTGAGGAACCGACAGACTGCTTTCCAGAGTGGTTGTACCAGCTTGCAATCCCACCAGCAGTGGAGGAGTGTTCCTCTTTCTCCACATCCTCGCCAACAACTGCAGTCTCTTGTGTTTTTGATCTTAGCCATTCTGACTGGTGTGAGATGGAATCTCAGGGTTATTTTGATTTGCATTTCCCTAATGACTAAGGATGATGAACATCTCTTTAGGTGCCTCTCAGCCATTAGATATTCTTCAGGTGAGAACTCTTTGTTTAGCTCTGTACCCCATTTTTTAATAGGGTTACTTGCCTCTCTGGGGATAGCTAAAACTATTCTCAAGAGTAAAAGAACCTCTGGGGGAATCAGTATCCCGGACCTCAAGCTGTACTACAGAGCAATAGTGTTAAAAACCGCATGGTATTGGTACAGTGACAGGCATGTAGATCAATGGAACAGAATTGAAGACCCAGAAATGAATCCACATTCCTATGGTCACTTGATCTTTGACAAAGGAGCTAAAACCATCCAGTGGAAAAAAGATAGCCTTTTCAACAAATGGTGCTGGCTCAACTGGAGGTCAACATGCAGAAGAATGCAAATTGACCCATTCTTATCTCCTTGTACTAAGCTCAATTCCAAGTGGATCAAGGACCTCCACATAAAACCAGACACACTGAAACTAATAGAAAGGAAACTAGGGAAGAACCTTGAACATATGGGCACAGGGGAGAATTTCCTGAATAGAACTCCAATAGCTTATGCTCTAAGATCAAGAATTGACAAATGGGACCTCATTAAATTACAAAGTTTTGCAAGGCAAAAGACACTGTCAAAAAGACAAAGCGGCAACCAACTAACTGGGAAATGATCTTTACCAACCCTACATCCGACAGAGGGCTAATATCCAATATATACAAAGAACTCAAGAAGTTAAGGCAGGAATTTTAATCTTAGGGCGAAATGAAGGAAGCAGGCTTCAGGCAAGATTTTGGGCTTGGACAAGGACGTAGTCTCGGGTATTTTGTTCATTCTGACAAGCCCTTGGAAACAACTGTCAAGGGACTTTGCTTATTACCTTGACTATTTTGTGTTTACTGTCTTGCTTGTTTCTCATGGTACTACTGTTGATCTTAATACCTGCATTAGTTAAAATGGTATAAAAGTGGATTGGAAATTATTAAATCCGTCCTTCAGTCTCAGAATTGACTGGGGTCATGCTAGTCATCTTTTTTCTTTTTAATCCTCGGTCCTGCACTGGAGGACCTGTTGACCGACTGAGCAGGCTTGGTCAATTGTGCCTACAGTTCATTCCTTGGTGCAGTAGAACTGTCAACTACTAGCTTAGCTACTATGAAGGTAAAATCCTTTGGTGTTGTGAGGGACATTGAAGTAGAGCCTTATTACAATGAATTCCGATGTCTGAAATTGTTCTTATTTGGGTTTGTACCACAGTAAAAGCCAAGATTTTAAGCTCTACTAAAAACAAAACAAACAAACAAACAAAAAGACTATCTTTTTATGTTCATTTAATAGCATGTCCCTCATTTTTATGAAAGGTATAAAAATATATATATTGTGTTGAATATAATAAAAAATAAAAATAAAAATTTTATTTATTTTTTTTATTTTCTAAGTTTTTTAATTTACATTCCAAATTATTTCCCCTTTCCCGTTTCCTCCCTCCCCGAAAGTCCCATAAGCCCCCTTCCCTCCCTCTTTTCCCCATTCAACCCCCTCTCACTTTTCTGTCCTGGCATTCCCCTACAGTAACCAACTAACTGGGAAATGATCTTTACCAACCCTACATCCGACAGAGGGCTAATATCCAATATATACAAAGAACTCAAGAAGTTAAACTCCAGAGAGGCAAGTAACCCTATTAAAAATGGGGTACAGAGCTAAACAAAGAGTTCTCACCTGAAGAATATCTAATGGCTGAGAAGCACCTAAAGAGATGTTCATCATCCTTAGTCATTAGGGAAATTCAAATCAAAACAATGCTGAGATTCCACCTCACACCAGTCAAAATGGCTAAGATCAAAAACACAGGAGACAGCAGTTGTTGGCGAGGATGTGGAGAAAGAGGAACACTCCTCCACTGCTGGTGGGATTGCAAGCTGGTACAACCACTCTGGAAAGCAGTCTGGCGGTTCCTCAGAAAACTGGGCATGACACTCCCGGAGGATCGGGCTATACCACTCCTGGGCATAGACCCAGAGCCTTTTTTCTGCATGCAATAAGGACACATGCTCCACTATGTTCATAGCAGCCTTATTTATAATAGCCAGAAGCTGGAAAGAACCCAGATGTCCCTCAATGGAGGAATGGATTCAGAAGATGTGGTATATTTACACATTGGAATACTACTCTGCAATTAAAAATTTTAAAAAAGATACAGACCAGTACTTTGAATTCATTCTGTCTGGTTTTCTATTCTATGCTGTAAAGTCTTAGGAAATACTGCTTCTCACTTGAAATGAGAATGACATAATAGCCTTGTAGTATAGACTTTATAATAAGGTTGAAATAGGTGCCATCCTGTCCAGTGAGCATTGAATGATGTCAACTGGAGTCATACACTTTCCATTTCTGTTTTCCACAAGCACCATGGGGTTCTCTTGGTGGAAGCTTGTTCCTTTTTAGTAGAACAATATTGACAATATTCCATTTCAGAGATTAAAAGGTGTCTTAGTCAGGGTTTCTATTCTTGCACAAACATCATGACCAAGAAGCAAGTTGGGGAAGAAAGGGTTTGTTCAGCTTATACTTCTGCATTGCTGTTCATTACAAAAGGAAGTCAGGACTGGCACTCAAGCAGGTCAGGAAGCAGGAGCTGATGCAGAGGCCATGAAGGGATGTTCCTTACTGGCTTGCTTCCCCTGGCTTGCTCATCCTGCCCTCTTATAGAACCCAAGAATACCAGCCCAGGGATGGCACCACCCACAAGGGGCCCTCCCTCCTTGATCACTAATTGAGAAAATGCCCCAAAGCTGGATCTCATGGAGGCACTTTCCCAACTGAAACTCTTTTCTCTGTGATAATTCCAGCCTATATCAAGTTGACACACAAAACCAGCCAGTACAAAAATGTAGCATGATTCTCTTTCATGATCTTCTCATTTACTTAATTGATATATCCAAGGCATACCCAGCTGACCTACATTTACCCAAGTTAATTCCACTCTTACCAACTTGAGAGCTGAACAAAATCTCAGAGAATGTGGAAAATACAGAAGAAGAACAATTCTGCTCACTATACTAGCAATGGTTCTTGAGACCATCTGAGGTCTCTTCCTATGGAGACTTGCCACAGAACAAAGGTTCCTTTTCTATCCAGTCTCATTTTCATTCTTCCTTTTAATTCTCTCTCTCTCTCTCTCTCTCTCTCTCTCTCTCTCCATATATATATATATATATATATATATATATATATATATATATTTGTATACTCTTCAGATAAGTACTTTCCCTACTCAAGGTATAATTTATAGTATTATAATATGTATGTATGTATTATAATTTAAACATGAATCTCCAACCATAAACCAGACTCACATTTTTAACACTTTACCCCCAACTAGCACTCTTATTTCAGAACCTAGGGAAGCTTTAGGTTTTGGAGGTTAGTAGTAGTAGTTCACTAAGGATGATGGGCTTTGAAAGCTATATGGGCTCCTGGTTCTTACCTTGCTCTCTGATTCCTGGTAAACCCTGATGACAGTAGACACTGACACATGAGCCTACTACTATTGTGCCTTCCTCAAGAATAGACTGAAACTCTAACTAGACACAAAATAAGCATTCCCTGCCTTAAGTTGTTTCTGTCAAGTACTGTGGTTATAGTAAAGAGAGATTAATATTCTTGGAGAGTTATTATCATTTTTGTTATTGTTATTTTTGCTCTCCAACTACTATATATTGTAAGTGAAAATTAGTAAATACTAGGCCAGGCCACGTTTTGACAGGTAGTTTTTTTTATTTGGTGAAATTTTCTTTTTTCTTTCTTTCTTTTTTTGTTTCTTTGTTTCAAAGTCCCACATGATGTTCATTTTTGAAGACTGGAATTCCTAAGAAACTGATGCCAGGTAAGAAGAAACATTAATGTAGAAAATATACAGAATATTTGGCAACTTATATTCCAGACACTGAAGAGTTTTAAAAGATAGGAAAAGAAAGCTGCTTTCATTGTTATTTAGCAACTACAATAGTGCCTCAGACAGTGTCAAAGAGGAAATTTAGCCAAATTTAATTAAGATAGCGTATCACAGACCTGGGTCTATATATATACCGAAGAGTAGGAGTTAAAAAGTATTTCCTTTCTAGAATGTGAACTCCAATTTTCACACTTTGAAGCAAATTAGAAATCTTCAGACTATAATTGGAAGACATCCCATGACACAGTTCGTCAGGAGGAAGTCTCAGCATTCAAAGTAGCCTCTCTACCAGACCTGCTCCATTCATTACTCATGTGACACACAGAGTGACTTCTATCCACTGTCTACTAATGTCTTCCCATGCTGCCAGGAAAATGCACTGAGTTTCTTTCCAGCTGTGGGAGCAACCAGGTGCCCAGGCCCTGATTGCTGATAAATAACCATTTTTGAGGTTCAGTTGATAGATTTTGTAAACAGCTCTGGGGAGGTGGGTCTAGTAAGAGTAAATTAGCACTGACTACTTCTCTGTGAACTATTTGACTTTATATCCCTGGTTCTGCAAAGTTATCTTTTAGTAATGTAAAGTACATTTTAATCCATTACTTTAGACTTTTCTTTGTTAGGGAATGATTCATTAAATAAGTTGAAGTTTAAATCATCTTTGTTTCACCTTTCTTGAACAGTTGGAAAATACTTGTCAAATAAATTACTAAATAGCATATATTTTATAATGCTGCAAAAGTTATAATTTTAATACATATGCAACCTTCTGACCAAAAGTCAAAATTTCTTACCATTGAATCTTGAACTCAAAGTAAATCTATTAGCATGAATTTTTAGAAAAATATTCCATTATATTTCTGCAGCAACTATTTTTTCTACTATGCAATAGAAACTAAACTGTTATTTATTTGAGAAATGAAAGTATATGAAGTTTAGACTCTAATATATTAAAAATTAACCAGACTAATGGTCTGAAGTTCATAAAAGGGAAATTTAAATGTATAGCTTTAATATGTGGATCATTATATTAAGTTCATTAATATAATTCATGTTAAGTTTATAATATTAAATTATAAATATATTTGTAGGTTACAAATGGACAAATACAAATAATTTAATCAATATAAGAAGCTTATTGCTATTGGAGAAAATAGTAACAGGACTACTAATGGGAAAATTCTTAATATAAGATTCATTTACACTCTTTATTCAATAAGCATATTTAGATCAGTATGCAAAAGAAAAATAAAACCCATAAAGATATACAAATACAACCCAAGAAATCTCCAAAAACAGCTCAACAAGGAAGGTAATCATTTACATCTACATAAACAAGCATACTACACAGCCTATGATGACACAATGTGGGTAGCCTCAGAAGAAAAGCAAACCAAAATCCCATAATTGAGAAGACAGAAAATTCCCTGGCCCAGTGCTATATGTAAATCAAGGAACATTATCTTCTGGAGCACTACAGGGTGAAACGGTGTTAAGCTGAGTAGGAGGAAAAATGACGGCGCCAACCCCTTTTCATCTACATCAGCTGCACACAGCCCAACTGTGTAAGAAGCGGGTCCTGCACTCAGAATCTGCCTGCTTTGCTGATAGATAAACAGATTTCTCATGGGTGTGAGACTTTATCTTGGAAAAAGATGATGATGAATTTCACAGAGCTGACTCACTGGCGGCATGTGCAGAGCAGCATTCCCACCCCTCCCTGCGCCAGTCACAAGGCACTGGAACGGCTTTCTGGTTCATGCCCTTTCTATTATGATAACTGGGAAAGTAGGCAGTTCATTACAGAGCCCACTCACTTGAAAAATTCACAGACAGATCTACTGATTAAATCACAGCAAAGAGGGCTGTTCTCATTCCTAGACCCAGCTCCCTCTCGGTTGTATTTATATTTCAAAATCAAAGTCTGTAAATGGAAAAAAAAAGTGGTGTATTTAGTAAAGGCCCTAAAATACCTATTTTTATAAAACATTAAAAAGTAAAAAATGTCAAAGGAGAGAAAAGTGCCCCAGAGGCTTCTTTTACCCACTGCTTATTAACAACCTTCACTCTGAATAATAACCTCGCAGAGCAGACTGTTCTGTGCTCAAGTATCTTTAGCATCTCTTGTAACTTTTATCTCAGAAGTGTGTATCAGACTTGGATTAAACTTTACATTCGCTCTTCTCATCATTCCCTTTCCAGGGCTATAAATGGAAGTGCTCTGACTAAAACTGCATCATTGCTCTGTCTGATGAAAGCACAGAGGTGAGGTTATCATAACCAGTCATTAAACAGTGAGAAAAAAAGGACACATTTTATTCAGCTTTTCATGAAAGGCATTGGTTTTTAAAGGAGTCTAATTTGGGACTATGCAAATTAGATTGGTTTTTAACTTTCTGTCTTTAACTTTGAGCAAGCCAATTATCTTCATCTGTAAAACGGGGAAAATGTTCTATCTCTTGGGGTTTCTGGGAACATAAAATATTATAATTGAATTATTGGTCCTTGCTCACTGTAAGAGCTAGATAACAACTGAAAATAAATGCACTCACCCTTCCTACCATACCCTTTTACTATGCAGAACACTGTGTCTGCCAAACCTTGTAAGATAATTGAATTACTACACATCTACTTTTAAAAACTGACAATTACTATTGAGATATTTTACTTGAGCAAGTGGTGACTGTATTAGAAGCTACAGTCCCTCCATCTCTTTAATAAATTATAAGAATACTGGTAATTTTAACAAAATGCCTAGGGGTAGAACTAAGTTACTGTAGTGGTGATATAAAGCCAAAACAAAACAAAAAGCAAAGCATTTTCTTTTAGGCTGAATACCAAAGAAAAATGTAGCTTTCTGCTCGCCCCAAGTCAAAAGGATGATATTGGAAAGCACTATTACTTTTCCAAAGGAAGTTCATTTCTCAAAAGATATCATCAGTTAAGCTCCACGCAGAAGAGGAAAACAGGTTCGTACTGCTGTATTCAAGTTCCTATGGTACTGCCTGTGGAAGGAACTGGACCAGAGTTAATGTTGGGTTCAACCTGGAGCCAGTCTTGGAATTAGAGAATGTTTCTACATTGACTATAAACACTCCACTTGGTTGGTGGTTTTATACCTAGGGAGTCTTCAAAATACTTTATGAAAAGTATCAGATAAATTCAAAACAACAGAACCTTCAAACAGGGAGACTTGAACAAATAGAATTTTATGTTCTTTTTTTTTTTAACAAGTTCAAAAGTGAGAAATATAGATTGCTGAGTTGCTAAGTCTCTGAATCCTGTAGTGCCATGGAATTTTTAGTGAACCCCCCAAAATGGGAAGGAGCCAATCTGATGTAAATCATAACAGGGTCTTTATTCTCAAACTCAAGATCAAGCTTGGGCTCCTTGCCTGCCAGCCCTGACACAGTAGGAGACCTTTGACTAAGAGGGGGCCAAAAATCTATCCAGGCAAAATATTATAGAAAGCAAGAGGCAGTGTGTGTGTGTGTGTGTGTGTGTGTGTGTGTGTGTGTGTGTGTGTGCGCGCGCGCTCGCACGCACACGTGCGCGATATTTTACTTGCTTATATTTCAAATGTTATCCCCTCTCCCGGTTTCCCCTCTGCAACCCCCCCCATCTCATGTCCCCATTACCCTGTTTCTATGAGGGTACTCCCCCACATACACACCCACCCACTCCTGCCTCACTGCCCCAGCATTCCTCTACACTGGGGCATCAAGCCTTCACAAGACCAAGAGACTTCCCTCCCATTGATGCAAGATAAGGCCCCTTCAGTTCCTTCAGTCCTTCACCTAATTCCTCCTTTGAGGTCTCTATACTCAGTCTGATGGATGGCTGTGATCATCCGCACTAGTATTGGTCAGGATCTAGCAGAGCCTCTCAGGAAACAACTGTGTCAGACTCCTGTCAGCAAGCACTTCTTGGCATCAGCAATAGTGTCTGGGTTTGGTGTCTGAATGTGGGATGGATGCCCAGGTGGGACAGTCTCTGGATGGCCTTTCCTTCAGCCTCTATTCTACTCTTTGTCCCTGTATTTCCTTTAGACAGGAGCAATTCTGGGTTAAAATTTTGGAGATGGGTGGGTGGCCCCATCCCTCAACCAGTGAGCGATGCCTACCCACTGAATAAGGTCTTGACAGGTTCTCCCTCACCTTTGGGGTATTTCAGCTAATGTTATCTCAGTGGGGTTCTGGGACTTTCTTGCTTTTCTAGCATCTGGGGCTTTCTGGTTGCTACCATTAGTTCCCTATCCACCATTGCTACACACTTCTGTTCAATTTTCTGACCCTCTCTCTGTACTTCTCCTCCATCTCCTCCCATACCTGATACTGCCCTCTGTTTCCTCTCCCCCTCCTCTTCCTCCCAAGTCCTTCCCATAGTCTACTTCCTTTGATTATATTGTTCCCCTTCTAAGAAGGACTGAAGCATCCACTCTTTGGTCTTCCTTCCTCTTGAGCTTCATATTATCCGTGAGTTGTATCATGGGTATTCCACACTCTTTGACTAATATCCACTTTTCAGTAAGTATATACCATGTGTGTTCTTTTGTGACTGAGTTACCTCACTCAGGATGATATTTTCTAGATCCACCCATTTGCCTAAGAATTTCATGAATTCATAGTTTTTAATAGCCGAATAGTACTCCATTGTGTAAATGTACCACATTTTCTTTATCCATTCCTCTGTTGAGGGACATCTGGGTTCTTTCCAACTTTTGGCTATTATAAATAAGGCTGCTATAAACATAGTGGAGCATGTGTCCTTATTACATGTTGGAGCACTTCTGGGTATATGTCCAAGAGTGGGATAAATGGGTCCTCAAGTAGTACTAAGTCCAATTTTCTGAGGAACCTCCAAACTGATTTCCAGAGTGATTTTACCAGCTTCCAATCTCACCAACAATGGAGGAGTGTTCCTCCTTCCCCACATCCTTGCCAGCATCTGCTGTCACCTGAGTTTTTGATCTTAGCCATTCTGACCGGTGTGAGGTGGAATCTCAGGGTCATTTTGATTTGCATTTCCCTGATGACTAAGGATGTTGAACATCTTTATGTGCTTTTCTGCCATTTGAGTTTCCTCAGTTGAGAATTCTCTGTTTAGATCTGTTCCCTATTTTTTGATAGGGTTATTTAATTTTCTGGAGTCTAACTTCTTTGTATATAGGATTGGTAAAGATCCTGTATGTAGCAAAATGCTGGGTCCTGTTTACTTGTTCAGTCTGTTAGTCTATGTCTTTTTATTGAAAAAACTGAGTCCATTGATGTTAAGAGATATTAAGGAATAGTGATGGTTACTTCATGTTATTTTTCTTATTCTTATTATTATTGTTATATTTCTTATTATTAGAAGTGGAATTATGTTGGTGTGGCTATCTTCTTTTGGGTTTGTTGAAAGAAGATTACTTTCTTGCTTTTTTCTAGAGTGTAGTTTCCCTCCTTGTGTTGGTGTTTTCCATCTATTATCCTTTGTGGGGCTAGATTTGTGAAGAGATATTGTGTAAATTTGGTTTTGTCATGGAATATCATGGTTTTTCTGTCTATGATAATTGAGAGTTTTGCTGGGTATAGTAGCCTGGTTTGGCATTTGTTTTCTCTTAGGGTCTGTTTGACATCTGCCCAGGATCTTCTACCTTTCATAGTCTCTGGTGAGAAGTCTGGCATAATTCTGAGAGGTTTGCCTTTATATGTTACTTGACATTTTCCTTTACTGCTTTTAATATTCTTTCTTTGTTTTGTGCATTTGGTGTTTTGATCATTATGTGACAGGAGGAATTTCTTTTCTGGCCCAATCTATTTGGAGATCTGTAGGCTTCTTGTATATTTATGGACAACTCTTTCTTTAAGTTAGGGAAGTTTTCTTCTACAATTTGGTGGAAGATATTTACTGACCCTTTAAGTTGGGAATCTTCACTCTCTTCTATAGCTATAATCCTTAGGTTTAGTATTCTCATTGTGTCCTAGATTTCCTGGATATTTTGGGTTAGAAGCTTTTTACATTTTCATTTTCTTTAACTCTTGTGTCAGTGTTTTCTATGGTATCTTCTGCCCCTGAGATTCTCTCTTCTATCTCTTGTATTCTGTTGGTAACACTTGCATCTATGACTCCTGATCTCTCTCCTAGATTTTCTAACTCCAGGCTTGTCTCACTTTGTGATGTCTTTATTGTTTCTATTTCCATTTTTAGATCCTGGATGGTTTGGTTCAATTCTTTCACTTGTTTGCTCCTGTGACTGAGCAGACAGGTACAGCCAGGAAGGCAGGGAACACCCAAGTGTAAGATCCCTTGGGACACTGCCAGGGCCTCACTTGCACCCAGGAGCTGGGCAGTGCCACAGCCTTCTGTGCACTTATCCTGCCAGGGGACATCTGCTCTGCAGGGAGTCCTGAGGTTAGAGGTGACCCAAAAAGCTCCACCAGAGAACTCCTACAGATGATAAACAACTTCAGCAAAGTGGCTGGATATAAAATCAACTCAAGCAAATCAGTAGCCTTTCTATATTCTAAGGATAAACAAGCTGAGAGAGAAATAAGGGAAATGATACCCTTCACGATAGCCACAAACAATATAAAGTATCTTGGTGTGACTCTAACCAAACAAGTGAAAAATCTGTATGACAGAAACTTCAAGTCTTTGAAGAAAGAAATGGAAGAATACCTTAGAAGATGGAAAAATTTTCCATGCTCGTGCATTGGCAGGATTAATACAGTAAAAATGGTCATCTTGCCAAAAGGAATCTACAGATTGAATGCAATCCCCATCAAAATCCCACCTCAATTCTTCATAGAGTTAGAAAGAGCAATTTTCAAATTCATCTGGAATAACAAAAATCCCAGGAAGGCTAAAACTATTCTCAACAGTAAAAGAACTTCTGGTAAAATCTGTATCAAGTAGTACTACAGAGAAATAGTGTTAAAAACTGCATGGTATTGGTACAGTGACAGGCAGTTTGATCAATGGAACAGAATTGAAGGCCCAGAAATGAATCCACACTCCTATGGTCACTTGATCTTTGACAAAGGAGCTAAAACCATCCAGTGGAGAAATATAACCTTTTCATCAAATGGTGCTGGTTCACCTGGTGGCTAGCATGCAGAAGAATGCAAATTGATCCATTCTTATCTCCTTGTACTAAGCTCAATTCCAAGTGAATCAAAAACTTCCTCATAAAACGAGACACACTGAAACTAATAGAAAAGAAATTGGGGAAGAGCCTTGAGTACATGGGCACAGGTGAAAATTTCCTGAACAGAACACCAGTAGCTTATGCTCTAAGATCAAGAATGACAAATGGGACCTCATATAAATTGCAAAGTTTCTGTAAGACAAAGAACTCTGCCAATAGGACAAAACTACAACCAACAAAATTGGGAAAAGATCTTTACTAACCTTACATCTGACAGAGGATTAATATCCAATATATACAAAGAACTCAAGAAGTTAGACTCCAGAGAGTCAAATAGCCCTATTATAAAATGGGGTACAGAGCTAAACAAAGAATTTTCACCTGAGGAATATTGAATGGCTGAGAAGCACCTAAAGAAATGTTAACATCCTTAGTCATCAGGGAAATGCAAATCAAAACCCTGAGATTTCACCTCACACCAGTCAGAATGGCTAAGATAAAAAACTCAGGAGACTATTCTTAGTCATTAGGGAAATGCAAATCAAAACAACCCTGAGATTCCATCTCACACCAGTCAGAATGGCTAAGATCAAAAACACAGGAGACAGCAGTTTTTGGCGAGGATGCGAGGATGCGAGGATGCGGAGAAAGAGGAACACTCCTCCACTGGTGGTGGGATTGCAAGCTGGTACAACCACTCTGGAAAGCAGTCTGGCGGTTCCTCAGAAAACTGGGCATGACACTCCCGGAGTATCCTGCTATACCACTCCTGGGCATATACTCAGAGGATTCTACAAAATATAATAAGGATGCATGCTCCACTATGTTCATAGCAGCCCTATTTATAATAGCCAAAAGCTGTAAAGAACCCAGATGTCCCTCAACGGAGGAATGGATACAGAAAATTTGGTATATTTACACAATGAAATACTACTTAGCTATTAAAAACAATGAATTCATGAAATTCTTAGGCAAATGGGAGGAACTGGAAAATATCATCCTAAGTGAGGTAACCCAATCACAATAGAACACACATGGTATGCACTCATGGATAAGTGTATATTTGCCCAGAAACTTGGAATACCCAAGACACAATTCACATAGCAAATGATGCCCAAAAAGAAGGAAGAAGAAAGTATGGATACTCTGGTCCTTCTTAGAAGGGGGAACAAAATACCTACAGAAGAAAATACAGAGATAAGTGTGGAGCAGAGTCTGAGGGAAAGACCATCCAAAGACTACCCCACCTAGTGATCCATCCCATATACAGTTACAAAACCCAGACACTATTATCGATGCCCACAAGTACGTGCTGACTGGAGCCTTATGTAGCTGCCACCTGGAGACTCTGCTAGTGCATGACAAATAAAGAGGGGAAGACTCTCAGCCAGCCATTAAATTGAGTACAGGGTTTTCAATGGTGGAGCTTGAGAATTTCCCAAGGAGCTAAAGGGGTTTGTAGTGCCATAGGAGGAACAAGGATATGATCCATCCAGTACTCCCAGAGCTCTCAGGGACAAAAACATCAACCAGATAGTACACATGGTGTTACCCATGGCTCCAGATGCATAGGCAGCAGAGGATGGCCTTGTTTGACATCAAACGGAGTAGAGGCCCCTTGTCCTGGAAAGGCTAGATGAAGCAGTGTAGAGGAATACCAGGACAGGGAAGCAGAAGAGGGTTGATTGTGGAACAGGGGGAGGTGTGATGGCTTATGGTACTTTGCAGGGGAGACAAGGAAAGGGGAAATCATTTGAAATGTAAATAAAGAATATATCTAATAAAAACTTTTAAAAAAAGAAACGCAAAAGGAGTGGATACATAGGTGTTTCCTCTGTTGATATATGGCAGCAAACATAGTAGGAGTAATACAGATATCTCAGTTGCCCTTATTGTGGTGTTTGCTTTGCTCTATACAAAGAATGGAGCCTGTGGAGGTTTTTTAGGGGAAGTGATGTGTGATACATCTTGAAAAAGTTCCCTTTATAAAAAATTCCTTTCTATAAAACACATATTTTCCTAAAACAGTTATCTACCATGTGTTATCCATCCATTCATCTATGTTGTCTAAGTGAGAGGTGTTGAGAAGATACTGAGATTAAAAACCTGAATTAAAACAGTCTCATGGTACAGAAGTTTTTGTAACATGCCAACAGTCTTACAATGAATAAAATACAGATATTTTCCGCATTTCAACCTTAAAGGATAAAGAGGAACATGCAGAATATTAAGGAATGATCTCAACAATGAAGTGCCTCAGTCTTTAATTTATGGATTTTATAGAAATATCCAACAGTTTTTTTCCTGCAACCGCAAGCTGTAGCATAAAATAGAGCCAAATGAAGGCAGTTCCACTGTCCCCTGTTTAGAAATGCTTCTACTGCTAGCCTACATATAGACATGGCAAACCGGAAAAAATAAATTTGCAGTCTTCTGATGTATGTCTTCTTCAAATAGAATTAATTAGCGCAAGAAGTGAGACATTCTCACATTTAAAAATAAACTCCAAGCTAATTTTCAAATCGCTACCAAGAATATATCTGCTATATCACTCCTGAGAGTAAAAGTGACACAGTAAACTGCTATGGGTGTGCTACTGTAGGATAATATTTTATCGGACATCCTCTTACATCTTACTGAGTGAAGTCAAGATCAACCATTTGCAAATTCATACATAAATTTTTGTGTCTAGTTTACTTCTTATTCCAAAAGACACATTTTTCCTTGCTACTTTATATTTTATGTTTTTAAAAATCTTCTTAGAATATCATACATTAGTCCTGTATTTATATAATTTCCACCATTCCCTCTCCAAATGTTTTTGTATTCTGTCTCTATTATCCTCCAACTCATGACTTCTTTAATTATTATTTTTATACATGTATATATATGAAATACATGTGTAAGTACACACATAAACACACACACACACACACACACCTACCTGCTGATGAGTCCTGTTCACTTAGGATTACTTTTATGTATATGTGTTTGTTTATTATTCCAAGTGGTCTGACCATTTGGAATTGAATACTTATCAAGGAGCACATCTGAAGGAAAGGCTGACTCTGCAAATATATGTAAACACACACACTCACGCACACATGCGCACGCACTCTCTCTCACTCACACACACACACAGACACATCTATACACACATACACACCTACCTGCTGAGTCCCAAGATAATATGTCTCCACTAAAGTCAGGCAATACTACCACAGAATGCAAAGTGGAACATAGCTGAAGCACAACAAAAAGACTCTAAAATATCCTTTATAAATGTGAGAAGTCCTTAAAGAGAAAATGAATAAACTCCATAAAGAAATCTATGAAAATAAAATACAAACAAACAGTAGAAGGGAATGAATAGAATTGTTCAAGATGTGAAAGTGGAAATAAAATAAAGACCAAAGAGCCTTTGAGGCAAACTCACTAACAGAATCTAAGAGGTAGAAGAGAGAATCTCAGGCATGAAAGACATTGTAGAAGAAATGGGTTTGGTCAAAGACAGTGTTTTACACACACACACACACACACACACACACACACACACACATATATTTCTTGCACAAAATATCTGGCCCACTGTGAAAAGTTCAAACCTAAGAATAATAGAAATAGAGGAAGGAAAAGAATCCCAAGCACAACTTAGGTCAGATTTTCTAACATTGAGTCTGAACCCAAAAACTTTGTTCTCTCATTAGTATATAAGCAGAGGACCTGGTACAGACCATATAGGTCCTGTGATTGTGGATTCAGTCTATGTGAGTTCATATAAGCTTTGCTCTGCTGCGTTAGAACTTATTCTTCATCCCCTCTCACTTCCCTCTTTTCTGACTGTTCTTCCATGGGGGTCCCTGACTTCTGAGCTCTCTCTCTCTCTCTCTCTCTCTCTCTCTCTCTCTCTCTCTCTCTCTCTCTCTCTTTTCTAGGCATAAATTTTTTGCAACCTAGTTTTAATAAGGGTTCAACCTTTCTTCTAGCCCAGCACCCAGCAGAGGTAGTAGAAGAGTAAAGTTATTAGAATATGGGGGAAGGGGACCTGATCAGCAATAGTTCTTTGGGGGGGAAGTTGATCTTCTTTGGCAGCAGTTCATTCCTGTAGCAAACACCAATACACTTAGCAGCTGCAGAGTAGTTCTCTAGGTAAGCAGGGGCCAGGCACAAACCAGCAGCTACCATCCAGTGATTCCAGCAAGCAGATACCAGGCATGAACCAGTAGCTACTCTCCAGTCCTTTCAGCAAACAGACACTGGAAACTCTATAGTTTTTTTTAATTATTATTATTATTACTAGATATGTTCTTTATTTATATTTCAAATGTTGCCCCCTTCCTCGTTTCCCCTCTGAAAACCCCCTATCCCAACCCCCTTCCCTCTGCTCACCAACCTACCCACTACTGTTTCCCTGTCCTGGAATTCTCCTACACTGGGACATTGAGCCTTCACAGGACCAAGGACCTCTCCACTCATTGATGTTCTGCAAGGCCATCCTCTGCTACATATGTGGTTGCAGATATATGTCCCTCCATGTGTACTCCAACCCTGAGATTCCACATCACACCAGACAGAATGGCTAAGATCAAAAACTCAGGTGACAACAGATGCTGGCAAGGATGTGGAGAAAGAGGAACACTCCTCCATTGCTGGTGTGATTGCAGGCTGATACAACCACTCTGAAAATCAGTTTGGAGGTTTCTCAGAAAATTGGACATTGTACTACCTAAGGAAATATCTATAGCACTCCTGGACATATATTCATGTGCCCCAACATGTAATAAGGACACATGCTCTACTATGTTAACAGCAGCCATAAGCTGGAAAGAAACCATATGTCCCTCAACAGAGGAATAGATACAGAAAATGTGGTACATTTACACAATGGAGTACTACTCAGCTATTAAAAACAATGAATTCATGAAATTCTTAGGCAAATGGGTGAAACTAGAAAATACCATCTTGAGTGAGGTAACCCTATCACAAAAGAACACACATGGTATTCACTTGTGATAAGTGGATATTAGCCCAGAAACTAGGAATACCCAAGATACAATTTCACAGACCAAATGAAGCTCAAAAAGGAAGACCAGTGTGGATACTTTGGCACTTCTTAGAAAGGGGATCAAAATATCCATGGGAGGAGATACAGAGACAAAGTGTGGAGCTGAGACCAAAGGAAAAGCCATATAGAGACTGTCTCACCTGGGGATTCATTCCATACACAGTTACCATACCCAGACACTATTGTAGATGCCAACAAGCGCTTGCTTATATAGCTGTCTCCTAAGATGCTCTGCCAGTGCCTGACAAATATAAATACAGAAGTGGATGCTCACAGCCAACCACTGGTCTGAGCATAGGGTTCCCAATGGATGAGCTAGAGAAAGGACCCAAGGAGCTATAGGAGTTTGCAGCCCTGTACGAGGAACAACTATATGAACCAGCCAGCACCTCCAGAGCTCACAGGGTCCAGTTCAATCCTGAAGAAAATGTCCGACTTGCCAACCAGCCTGAGGTGAGGCAAGCTGCCACAGGAACCTCACAAGTAGTTCTTGGGCAAGCTTCATTCAAGGCAGTGATACCATAAGTTGAGTTCAGCATCACTAAGTAAGGCAGGCCAATGCATGTGTGTCAATAGTGAAAAATAACAAGGCAGAACAAACCAAACCAATGCTCACTGCTTGTCTCCCACTGTCTATGGGGTCATATTTATACTCCTTCATCAAACATCCTTTCACATGTTTGCTATATCAAAATGTACTTCCACCTGAGTCTGCTTCAGGAAAAGTCTTTTATGTGTTTGTTTTAGCAAAACATCCTTTCACTTGTGTGCCCAAGCAAACCATCATTTGACATAACTAACTTTCCAAAGAACTAGGAGATTAGACCTCTCTCCTCTCTCTCTCTCTCTCTCTCTCTCTCTCTCTCTCTCTCTCTCTCTCTCTCTCTCTCTGTATTATGTCCTGCTGTGGGTCTCTGTACTTGCTCCCATTTACTGCAGGAGGAAATTTCTCTGATGATGACTGAATAAGACTGATCTATGAGTATGACAAAATAGGATTAGGATTCATTTTATCATTTTTTAGACCAATAGTATTTGGTTGTACCCTAGGTTTATGGACTACTTAGTCTTTGTATCTCAGAGACCCAAACAGTGTTGAATATAGGTTTGATCTCAGGGAATGGACATTAATCAAATCAGATATTGGTTGGTTACTCCCATAAGTTTTATGCTACCATTATTAAGCATATTTTGCAGGCAGTACAGGTCATAGATAAAAGTTTCTGTGGGTGTGCTGGTGCTTAGGTTTCTCTTTTGGTAGCCTTTTCATGTCAAAGACACTAGAACATTGGGGTAAAAGTTTTATGTAGGTAGCAGCGTGACCTCTCCATATGCCATGAATTGTGTGCATGCTGTATTTATTAATGGAGACATACTCTCAGCTTAGGTAAAGCCACCTATTGCCTTGACAGCAGCCTGAGTTCTTTGGGGATTTCCATGAGCCCTTTTTTGGTCATTTTCGCAATAGCATGAAACCCAGTCCTAGCACTATAAACTTCATCTGATAACAAAAGATGGTCACTTGGAGCCTTGTTATTTGGAGAAATCACTAGGATCACTTTTATAAGTTATAGGAAGTTCCACTGCACTAGGTTTCCCTACCACTCAAGTGTTTTCCAATTCTAGATGTCTCTCTTCTCACTCCTTGAATCAATTACATCTGCCCTCCTCCTTCCAACCTAATCCTCCTGTTCTTGTACTGTTCTAGTTCACCCATAAAATCTATTCTATTTACCAATCCCAGGTATATCATGTATCCCCACCTAGTTTGTTCTCTATGACTATTCTCTCTGTGTCTATGGATTGTAATTTGGTTGTTTTTTATTTAAAGGTTTATATCCAGATACAAGTGAATACATTCCATATTTACCTTTCTGGGTCTGGGTTACCTGACTCAGGATGATTTTTCTTAGTTCAAACCATTTACCTGCAAATTTTATGATGTCATGCTTTAACAGCTGAGTAATACCCCATTGTATAAATCTACCACACTTTATTAATCCAGTCTTCTGTTGAGAAACATCTAGGTTGCCTCCAATTTCTGGCTATTATGAGTGACTATGGTTGATCAAGTGTCCCTGTGATATGATCAAGTATCTTTCAGGCATATGTCCAAGAACAGGATAGCTGGATCCGGAAGTAGATTAATTCCCACCTTTCTGAGGAACCTCCACAATGATCTGAATAGCATCTGAACATCTTGGCACTCCCACCAGCAATGGAGGAGTGTTTGCCCTGCTCCATATTTTCAATAGTATAAACTATCACTTGCATTATTAATCTTAGTCATTTTGACAGGTGTTAAAATGTGATCTCAAAGTAGTTTTGATTTGCATTTTCATGATGAATTTGCACATTTATTTAAGTGCTTTATTTGAGATTCTTCTATTGAGAATCCACTATTTAGATCTGTACCCCAATTTTTTCATACATACTTTTATGGGTCTTATATATTCTGGATTTTTAGCCCATTGGATATGGGGCTGATAAAAATATTTTTCCACTCTATATTATGCTACTTTATCCAAACGAAGAAAGATGTCCTGTGCCATGTAGAATATTTTCAGTTTCATGAGGTCCTATTTATTAATTATTGATCTTACTGTCTGTACTGTAGGTGTTCTATTTAGAAAGTCTTTTCCTGTGACAATGAGTTCAAGGATATACCCCACTATCTCTACCAGGTTCAGTGTACCTGCTTCTATGTTGAGGTCTTTGATTCACATTGAGCTCAGTTTTGTGCAAGGTGATACCTATGGATCTATTGAATTCAGCACCATTTGTTGAAGATGCTGCTGTGGACACCTTATCTTGTTCTTGATTTTAGTAAAATTGCTTTGAATTTCATTTTATTTAAGTTGGCGGCCTTTATTATATTTAGGTATGTCCCTTATGTGCCTAATATCTTCAGGACTTATGTCATGAAGGGGTGTTGGATTTTTCAAAGACATTTTCTTATTGTAATAAAATTATTTTTTTCTTTATTTTTTAGTTTTCTTACATGATAATTACATTTATTGATTTTTTTCCATATTGAACTACCTCAGGCAGTTTCAGTTGTACATGCAGTTGAAAGGATTTGCTGAAGGAAGCAGAGGGAGAAGTATCATGAGTTCGAGGCAAGCGAGGCCTTTCTTTAACCTTTCTATCTCTTGAGCACTTGACTTAACATCATTACACTTCCTGACACTCCTTTCTCCTTTTCTATTCTCCTTTCTACATTTTCTATTTTGCTTTACTGAGCTTCTTCCTATCACTATAAATCTGTATAATAGTGATCAATTATAACCGTACTATAGCGTCAATACTAGCTGTCCTGAAGTCTCCTATGGTAATGTTATTATGTTATTAACTCAAAACTCTTCGACTTTGCCTCAGGACATTTTTGGGGGTTTTTTTGTTTGTTTGTTTGTTTTTAGAAAAGGGCAGAAAGCAGCCACATAAACAAACTGAAATATAAAATGATCATTAGATGTAGAAAAGATCTTTGACAAAATCCAACACCCTTTAATAATAAAAGTCCTGGAAAGAGAAGTTACCAAGGATATAACTAAACATAGTAAAGGGAATTTACAGCAAGTCTATACCCAACACCTTACATAGACAGAAATTCAAAGCAATCCCAGTAAAATCAGGAATAAGACAAGGTTGTTCACACTCTTCATACCTTTTTAATATAGTACTTGGAATCTTAGAGCAATAAGACAACTAAAAGAGATCAAGGCAATCTAAGTTGCAAAGGAAATTGAAGAATTTTTATTTGCAGATGAAAAGATAGTATAAATAAGTGACCTTAAAAATTCCATGGAAAATACTCATATACCTGATAAATACTGTCAGCACTGTAGCTGGATAAAAAAAATTAACTCAGAAAAATAAGTAACCATCCTACATCAAATGACAAATGGTTTGAGAAATAAATCAGAAAAATGACACTTCACAATAGCCTCAAATAATACAAAATTCTTTGGTAACTCTAACCAAGCTAGTAAAAGACCTGTATGATAAAAGCTTTATAACTGCTGCAGGTATCACCATTCTTGATTTCAAATTATACTAATTGAAAAAAATGAAATGAAACATGGTATAGCACAAAAACACATGTTAATCAATAGAATCAAACTGAAGTCTGTGACATAAATCCACACACCCATGAACACCTGATTTTTGTTAAGAAATACAGAAATACACACTAGAAAAAAGACAACATCTTCATTAAATGTTGCTCACCAAACTCAATGGGTGCATGTAGAAGAATCCACATGGATCCATTACGTGTAACTCTGAGCAAAACTCAGCTCCAAATGAATCAAACACCTCAACATAAAAACAAACACACTGAACTTGATGGAAGAGAAAGTAGGGAAAAGCCTTGCATGCAGTAGCACAGGAGAAGACTTTCTGCACAGAATTCCATTAGCCCAGGTGCTAAGATCAACAATTAATGATTGGAACCTCATGAAACTGAGAAACTTCTGCACCGCAAAGAACATCGTCAATGGGGCAATGCTGCATGCTACAGAATGGGAAAGATGTTTTTTTAAAAAATACAGACTGGTAGAGGGCTGTTATATAAAATATATAAGAGACTTAAAACACTGGATATCAAGAATACAAATATTCCAATGCAAAAATGAAGTGCAGATCTAAACAGAAGTCTCAAAGGGCAAAACTCAATGTATCTGAGAAACACTTAGAGAAATGTTCGACATCTGTAGTCATCAGGAAAATGCAAATCAAACTACTTTGAGATTTCGTCTTATACCAGTCATAATGGCTAAGATCATTTTTTTTTAAATGGCAGCTCATGGTAGTAAGGCTGTAGAGTAAGGGGACTTCATCCATTGCTAATGGAAGCGCAAACTTGTTTAGCCAGTATAAAACTCAGTGTGGTAGTGTCTCAGAAAGATGAAAATCAATTTACCTCAAGATCTAGCTATACTACTCTCGGACATACACCCAAAAAACCCTCAATCCTGATACAGTGACACTTACTTAGGGATGTTTATTGCAGTTCTATTCAAATAGCCAGAAATTTTAACCAACCTAGATCAAGAAAATAAGATACATTTGCATTACAAAATATTACTCAGCCATTTAAACAAAAAGATGAAATCGGAGATAATTGGATGGAACTAGAAAACAGTCATTTGGAGTGAAATAACCCAGACCCAGAAAGACACATATGGTATGTATTTGCTTATGAGTAGATCCTAGCTGTTAAATCAGTGATGACCAAGTTACAGTGTATAGAATCCTAGAGGTAAAGTATAGAGTATGGGACTGGTGGATTTGGGCAGATATATCTTTGTAAGAAAGGGAACCCAAATAGATAGAATGGAGGATGGAGTGGGGTACTTTACTGGGAGGATCAAGAATGGAGGGTTAGGAGAGAGAAAGACAAGAAAAAATATACAAGGAGAGACAGCTAAAATTAAAGGCAATTTTTGATGTAGTATAGAAATCTAATACAGTAGACACTTACTGATATTTTTCTAAATGAAATTACCAAATAATGGGGGAGACACAGCCTCAATTAGACATCTCTTGTCATGAAATGAAGCTTGCAGTTCCAAGGTTGGGTTACATCTAATTGAGTTCTTGGCCACAGAGTTCCTTTGGGAATCTCCAAACAATTGCTAAGCAATCCTCAAACAACCCAGGATATTGCTTTCCACAAATTGATGACAAGTGCCATTGCTGAACACAACATTTGCACAGCTCATTGAACTTGGAGAATTCAAGCTGGTGCCTGAATAGAACCTTCATCCATATGTGCTAGCGTCTTTGGTATAGGAAGGTACTCTGCATCCAACCAATTGAGAAGGATAAACAGCAATCCTGCCACAAATCCTTTGGCATACAATGTTCTCCTGCCTATAAGAAATGCTACCGCAGTGATGGTGCAATGCTTGTGAGAGTAACCGACCACTCTCTGATTTGATTTAAGGCCCACTTCACAAGATGGAACCCATACCTAACATTAGTTGAGTGACCAAGAATCTGAGACTAGATAGCTCATGGACCTAGAATAAAAACAAATGTTACTGTTCTAAAAAAAAAAATTACATAACAATAAAATGACTCCTAATGACATTCTGCTATCCTCATAGATGAGTGTCTTGTTCAGCCATCATCAGAGAAGCTTCCACCTATAGCAGGTAAGAACAAATACAGAGACTCATAGGCAGATATAATGCAGAGATGAGAGACCTTCAAACTGTCTGCCCTAAACGTGTTGTGTTCCCATTGAATATCTCCACTTAGCAATCAGGGTATTTTGTGGAAGGAAAGATTATGGAAAGAAAAATTTTAAGACCCAGAGGACATAGAGGATGCTAAGGAAACAAGGCCCTCTAAATTAACTGATTCAGCACACATATGAACTTAGAGACTGAGATAACATTCACAGAACCTGCACAGATCTGCACCAAATGGGTTCTAGAACTGAATGGAAAAGTGAATACATGCCCCATCCCTCATCGAAAAGCATTCTCCAGTTAACCACTTGCAAATGACAATTTCGTTTTCTTCAAGGAAATTTCACTGGGGGAAATAAACTACTCTAAGGGTAGACTGCCTTCCCAACAGTAAATGAGCAACAGGAAATAAACTCAATGACATCTTTGGAGGATCCTTTTCTAAAATGTACTGGCATGTCTTTTTAAATTTAACTTAATTTAATATTTTTATTTATAATATTGATATTTCTTTCTTCCCTCCCCCCATTTTGCATCTCTTTCTCTCTGTACCTTACTGTTCCTATTTCTATAATTTATGGCTCCTTGTTTTTATAGATTCTTGAGTGTGCAAATGAGTGGGCGCCTTTGCCCATATCTGTTTCTTGTATCTTTTCTTAGGCTCTTTTCATTATGCTTGTTTTTTCCTGTAATGATGTAATAGTTTTCTTTCCTTTCCTTTCCTTTCCTTTCCTTTCCTTTCCTTTCCTTTCCTTTCCTTTCCTTTCCTTTCCTTTCCTTTCCTTTTCTCTTCTTTCTTTTCTTTTCTTTGTTATTTGAAGTGGAAATTTCTGCCTGTATCACATGATGCAGACTCATGTGATATTTGGCTGAAGCAGACTCACATGTTTTGCTGAGGTAAGATCCATGAAAGGACATGTGATGTTTAGAGATAGTATCAATAGGACTAAGTAGACACCATCAGTATGCCTGCATAGCTAACTCTGCAACACTTCATTAGTCTTGCCTTGCGTCTTCACTGATCTTCACTTCATTGAGAGAGGCACAGCAGAGAACTGACATTCCAGCTGGTCTTGGCCACTCCCACTGACTCATGCAGATCCAGTGAAGGCCTAGTGGTTTCAGCTGGATCCTTCCACCCGTGGCACTTTTGAACTAGATGGTTGGTATCCTGACACTATTGAACTGGACTGCTAGTATACTGACAATGAAGATTGGAATCTCCCCAAAGAACTACTTACTTCTAAATAGGTCCTCATCTCCTTGTCATATCACCTTTTCTGTCCTACCTTTGAATGGTGGTGGGCTAGAAGTGGGGGATCTAAGCATTTGAGAAGATTTATTAAAGTAGGTTTTGAAAAGTCTAAGCCTACAATCGTTATTGCTTATGACTTTTTTTGTTTTCAAATGAGAGTTAGAAAATGACTCATTTTAGATATGAAGGATGGATGAGAGAAACTTTGAGGAGCAGAAGGAGGGAAAATTATAATTATATATTATATTATAAAAATATATTATAATTAAAATGGAAAAAAAGGAATATGTTTTAGAATGTAGTTTGGAATTATACCAGAATGTAACAGAGATAAGAACTCCACTAGGGTCCTCCCCAGCACTTAGTACTGGCTATATTTATAGTACCAGGCATGAATTGCACTTGAACTGGCTGTTGCCATAGGTTGCACTTATAGCAATTATAAGGAAATAAGAAATAACCCTACTTTACTTTTTCTTCTCTAAGAAAGAAGAAAAATTTAAATGATATGTCAATAACGATGGCCAGAAATGCACACATGAACACACACACTCAAGTACACCCATCAGACAAATACATACATACGTGTGTGTGTGTGTGTGTGTGTGTGTGTGTGTGTGTGTGTGTGTTCACTCACTTTGGGAAACAATTTTATACTTTCCTTTACAATTCTATGAACATCAGAAATACAATTTAGAAGTTCCTCCTCTATGATTGTACTCAAGAAAAATATGTGTACATGTGCTTAAAAATACTTGCACATAAATGTAGATTATTCCTTGTAAAAAAAATTTAAACAACTATCTATTAATCAGATTTTTCTTTATATTTCAGTGGACAAGTACTTAGAAATAAAAAGCCATAAATTATAGAAATATGTCCATTTTGAAGAAGCCTGGTAATGAGACATGGAGAAAATATATTGTATATCCATTTGCATAAAATTCTACTATCCGTGTACTTGATGGTGCCAAAGAAGGAAATGGTTTCCTAGTCAGGCTTTGGGATAATGTCAGAGCAATTAGTCATACCAGGTAAGAACAAGTCTTTAAGATGGTGAATGTGCTCCTTCCTTGGCTGTGGACCTTTCACAGAAGTACATCTATGTGCAAACTGTGTGCTATAAATATATGTCGCCTGTTTCACATCAATTATACAGCAATAATGTATCTAGCAAAGTTTAAATAAAAATTATTCTTCATATGAATAAGTTATGATTTCCCTCTGGAAAGATATTTTAGAACATTTCCCATTGAAATCACATTTTATAGGATAAAATGATATCAGTGATAAGCATTCCAACATCATCACATCTAAATCCACATTTTATGTATTTATTGATTTTTTTTGTTTTTATTGAAAATATATTCATCTTTCCTACAATTCATTCTGACTAGAGTTTTTTCTCCCTGTACTCCTCTCAGCATCTCCCTTCCCCATTCCCCTCTCCCCTAGATTTATTCCTCTGTTTCTCTTCAGAAAAAAAAGCAGGCCTCAAAGAGAATACAATGAAATATGCTTTATCCTTTGGAAGTGGGGAAGCTAAATGTTTCTTCTAGCTATCTATCACTATAATCATCCAGTTAACCCCAGGACTTATTCTACACACTTCAGATTTCTTGGTTCTCTTTACTTTTGCAATTGCCTCCTACAAACAGTGATGAAGTGTCTAGGAAGAGATCTTCAAGGAGAGCTTTGGCAATGGCTGTAGGCTGCAATCTGTTTATCAAGGACCAATGATGAAAGTCTGCTCCCTTGTGTTTTGTGAAATGTAAACTTGGAACATGCTTTAGTGTCTGTACTTCCCTTTGCATTGCAGTTATTTAAATACCTGCTAGGATTAGCATATTTTCAGACAATTGCCCCAAATATTACTCTCTTATACAGTTTTGTAGCAGAATTTCCAATGTCACCAACCCAATAATCTTTATTTTTTAAATTATTCTGAATAAAATTTTTGCATGACTTAGATTCTGAAATAGTTTTCTAAATTAATAGGAGATGGGAATGGCTACCTCTGTCCAGTGTTAGTAATTTTAATTTAAATTTTCATTTTTGGCCTGACTTTTTGATCACTCACCAGATGATGTCTGTAGCAGACCCTGCTGTCTCCATCTGTGGAGTTCTTTTCCTCTCTGTCTCCTGTATATAGATTGGATGTTGATGTTTCCAAGCTCTAGATGTGAGTGTTGATTCAGTTGCCAGCCAGATGGCAAAAAAAGACTTTTGTCTTAAACCTGAGCCCAAATAGTCTTCTCTGGTTGATATCCAACAATAGAAATCACCTGCTCCTTTGAAAACACGGCTATGCCAATTTGCCCTGGAATTTTCTACATCTCATGTCCAGCCATGCATGAGAATAAATAATGTCTACAATTTAAAAGCTTCTTCTTGTACTTGTGTCAAATTATATGATCACCCTCTAAATAACCAATTATTGGTTAATGGCTCATCCATTATCTGTGTGTTCACTCGTTCTTTTATCTATCACAAGTAATACACTCTCTGTCTTTACCTTGGACTCATAGGTTAATAAACTGAGAGCTTTAGAGACTACTATAATAAATGCAATTTTCATTGATTGCTGTTGCACTCAAATTTTTTGTTCATTCATTTAAAAATTTTAAGTTAAGTTTAAATTGATAGGATAGGACAGTGTGTCCTTTATATGAGAATGAAATATTTGATGCTCTGTGTTTTCATTTTATGCTGGGTCTTCTCTTTAAAAAGTCATTTATATATATATTTGTGCTATAATCTATAACTGTATATTTGTGCTATAATCTATAACTAGATGGATTATATAATAGACTTGCTCTTGAACTTTGGGTCAATGATTCCTTTAATAATTAATAAATCCATGCAGACCTTGCTCCAGAATAAAACTTAATTATAATTTCAGAATATTCATGTATCACTTCATGACAATTATGGCTCAATAAATTCATTTATTTATGATATAATTAATGCTTTAGTGTCCACAACCAATGGCTATACTAAGTCCAGGGACAAAGAAGAACAAAGCATTATTGCTGCTATGAAACTTTCCCAAAAAGCGCAGTGGCCACATGCAAAACTTTGATTATGGAGGAACTGGGGGGTCATGCTGTAGTACAGTCTCATTTGCTTGGGGAGAGGTCACAGTGTGGTGGTATGAATGAAAATGACCCCTTCACATTCATAGAGAACGGCATGATTGAAGGGATGGAAGGGATGGCCGTGTTAGAGGAAGTGTGTAACCGGGGGTGGGCTTTGAGGTTTCAGATGTTCAATCCAGGCCCAGTGTCACTCTCTCTGCCAACCCAGATACAGAAATCTCTGTGGCTTCTCCAGCATGCTTCCATGTTTAGCAACATTATGATAAGGGAACAGAGCACTAAATTTTAACCTAGACGAATGAAATGATTTTTAAAATTTTTATAAATACTTTATAAGAGTTTCCATGGCTGTGGCATCTCTTCCTAGGAAAACAGGTGGGTAGGAAGGTTTGTGGTAAGGCTGTAGTAAAGATAACTAAGCAGACAAAAGAACTAGAAATAAGGATGACAAATGTGGTAAAGGGGTTGTAGAATGGAATAAATATCAACATAAGTTAATATTATTAGGTCCGGAGAAAAGGTGAAAGCAAGTTTTGGGGTTTGAGCTTTATATCCACAACATTGAAGCTATTTCATAGTCTAGGGGAGAGGAGAGACAGGATCAAGTTTGTGCTCTAAAATGATGACTTCTGCTATGGATATAGAGTTAATGAGAAAAGACCAAATCTCTGTGATTCCTTGTTCTTTTGTGTAAATGTCCATGTGTAACTTCTAACCTGCAGTCTGGAATCTATAAATAACATCAGTTTCCTCATTTGGTACTTCATCAGGTAACTAAAGATAACTACCTCAAAGGGGTTTTAATTTATTTTATAGGAATAAATGTGACATGCTTTCAAAATACACATAGCCTGGCTAAAAGTTACTTGTGAGTATAAAATATTTATTGTTTTGACTATTGCTTTTGTTTTTGTTATTTATTCCCCAATTGTACCTTTATCTGCTCTTGAGTTTTTTCAAGAAATATCCTGTGAAGTTGTGGGGACTTGCCTATAGTCTGGCTCTAGGGCTTACCTATAATCTTAGCACTTGAAAGGAAGAAACAAGAGAATCAGAAGTTCAAGAGAGAATACACCCCAATTCCAGCAGAACTCTTAGGTCTTCAGGAACAGGGCACACCAGTCAGGAGGACACGTGAATAGCCTGTGGTGGTTTGAATATGCTTGGCCCATAGGGAGTTGTACTGTTAGGAGGTGTGGCCTTGTTAGAAGAAGTGTGTCACTGTTGGGGTAGGTTTTAAAGGTTTCCTCATATGCTCAAGCACTACCCATTGTAGAAGAGAGCTTCTTCCTAGCTGTCCTAGGATGCCAGTCTCTCTTGGGTGCCTTCGAATTAAGATGCAGAACTCTCAGCTCCTTCTCCAACATCATGTCTGCCTGTATGTTGTCATGCTTTCTGCTATAATAATAATAGACTAAACCTCTGAAACTGTAAGCCAGCCCCAATTAAATGTATGACTTTTTTTAAGAGTTGCCTTGGTCATGGTGTCTCTTTATAGTGATGAAATACCTAAGATTGAGTCCCTGCCAGCTGAACTGTCCAACTCCCTAGACTTGGTTCTCATGAACCATTTTACCCCTTCCCCCACACTTACCTTTCTCCCATAGCTGCACTCCTGCTGCTAACTCCAGCAGGCTCATGCTGTTAGGTGCAGGCCATATCAGCCAGAAGAAACACCCCTGCTTTAACAAAGCCAAGCTAGTTGCTGGAAGTGAAGCTCCCAAGCTGGTCAGAAATTGCTTAATGGATGAGATATCAAGCAAGCCACCAGAAATCCAGACCACAATGAACAGAAGACCAAAGAGGTAATAGAAAACAAGGACCCAAACATGCACCAAAAAAGACAAACTGAGAAATCAGCATCTAGACCTGTAATCATCCCAAACGTAGATGCCTAACCACCAGTGTAAGAACATAATCAACAATAGTCAGGGCAATATGGCACTACCAGAGCCCAGCTATCCTATAACAGCAAGACCTGAATATTTCAAATCATTTTATTTATTTTCTATATTTTTTTTATTTACATTCAGAATGGTTTCCCATTTCCCATATCCCTTAAAGTCCCATAAGCCCTCTGCCCTCCCCCTGTTCCCCATCCAACACCCTCTCGCATCTCTGTACTGGTATTCATCTATATCCAGACTTTCCAGGACCAGGGGTCTCCTCTTCCATCTTCTTGGACATCTAATGATATGTGAATTGTGTCTTGGGTATTCCAAGATTTTGAGTTAATATCCCCTTATCAGTGACTGCATACTATGTGTGTTCTTTTGTGATTGGGTTACCTCACTAAGGATGATATTTTCCAGTTCTGACCATTTGCCTAGGAATTTCGTGAATTCATTGTTTTTAATTGCAGAGTAGTATTCCATTGTGTAAATATACTACATCGTCTGAATCCATTCCTCCGTTGAGGGACATCTGGGTTCTTTCCAGCTTCTGGCTATTATAAATAAGGCTGCTATGAATATAGTGGAACATGTGTCCTTATTGCATGCAGGGGAAGCCTCTGGGTATATGCCCAGGAGTGGTATAACAGGATCCTCTGGGAGTGTCATGCCCAGTTTTCTGAGGAACCGAGAGACTGCTTCCCAGAGTGGTTGTACCAGCTTGCAATCCCACCAGCAGTGGAGGAGTGTTCCTCTTTCTCCAGATCCTCGCCAACAACTGTGTTTTTGATTTTAGCCATTCTGACTGGTGTGAGATGGAATCTCAGGGTTGTTTTGATTTGCGTTTCGCTAATGACTAAGGATGTTGAACATTTCTTTAGGTGCTTCTCAGCCATTCAATATTCTTCAAGTGAGACATTTTTGTTTAGCTCTGTATCCCATTTTTAATAGGGTTATTTAGTTCTCTGGGGTCTAACTTCTTGAGTTCTTGGTATAAATTGGATATTAGCCAATGTACATATATTGGATGTAGGGTTGGAAAAGATCTTTTCCCAGTTTGTTGGCTGCTGCTTTGTCCTTTTGACAGTGTCCTTTGCCTTACAGAAATTTTGCAATTTTATGAGGTCCCATTTGTCAATTCTTGATCTTAGAGCATAAGCTATTGGAGTTCTGCTAAGGAAATTTTCCCCTGTGCCCATATGTTCAAAGTTCTTCCCTAGTTTCCTTTCTATTAGTTTCAGTGTGTGTGGTTTTATGTGGAGGTCCTTGATCCACTTGGAACAGAGCTTAGTGCAAGAAGATAAGAATGGATCGATTTGCATTCTTCTACATGTTGACCTCCAGTTGAAACAAGTGCCATTTGTTGAAAAGGCTATCTTTTTTCCACTGGATGGTTTTAGCTCCTTTGTCAAAGATCAAGTGACCATAGGAGTGTGGATTCATTTCTGGGTCTTCAATTCTGTTCCAATGATCTATACGCTGGTCACTCTACCAATACCATGCAGTTTCTAACACTATTGCTCTGTATTACAGTTTGAGGTCCGGGATACTTATTCCCTCAGAAGTTCTTTTACTCTTGAGAATAGTTTTAGCTATCCTGGGTTTTCTGTTATTCCAGATGAATTTTTGAATTGCTCTTTCTAACTCTATGAAGAATTGAGTTGGGATTTTGATGGGGATTGCATTGAATCTGTGTATTGCTTTTGGCAAGATGGTCATTTTTACTGTATTAGTCCTGCCAATGCATGAGCATGGCAGATTTTTCCATCTTCTGAGGTCTTCTTCAGTTTCATTCTTCAGAGTCTTGGAGTTCTTGTCATACAGATCTTTCACTTGTTTGGTAAGAGTCACAACAAGACACTTTATATTGTTTGTGGCTATAGTGAAGGGTATCAATTCTCTTGTTTCATTCTCAGCCTGCTTATCCTTTGAGTATAGGAAGGCTACCGATTTGATTGAGTTGATTTGAGATCCGGCCACTTTGCTGAAGTTGTTTATCATCTGTAGGAGTTCTCTGGTGGAGTTCTTTGGGTCACTTAAGTATACTATCATATCATCTGCAAATAGTGATAATTTGACTTCTTCCTTTCCAATTTGTATCCCTTTAACCTCCTTTTGTTGTCTAATTGCTCTAGCTAGAACTTCAAGTACTATATTGAAAAGATATGGAGAGAGAGGGCAGCCTTGTCTAGTCTCTGATTTTAGTGGGATTGCTTCAAGTTTCTCTCCATTTAGATTGATGTTGGCTACCGGTTTGCTGTAAATTGCTTTTACTCTGTTTAGATATGGACCCTGAATTCCTGATCTTTCCAAGACCTTTAACATGAAAGGATGCTGAATTTTGTCAAATGCTTTTTCAGTATCTAATGAAATGACCATGTCATTTTTTTCTTTGAGATTGTTTATATAGTGGATTACATTGATGGACTTCCTTATATTGAACCATCCCTGCATCCCTGGGATGAAGCTTACTTGATCATGGTGAATGACCGTTTTGATATGTTCTTGGATTTGGTTGGCAAGAATTTTATTGAGTATTTTTGCATCGATATTCATAAGAGAAATTGGCCTGAGATTCTCTTTCTTTGTCGGATCTTTGTGTGTTTTTGGTATCAGAGTAACTGTGGCTTAATAGAATGAGTAGTGTCATGCTCCTTCTGTTTCTATTTTGTGGAATAGTTTGAAGAGTATTGGTGTTAGGTCTTCTTTGAAGGTCTGATAGAATTCTGCACTAAAACCATCTGGACTGTGGTTTTTTTGGTTGGAAGACTTCCAATGACCACTACTATTCCTTCAAGGGTTATAGGATGGTTTAGATGGTGTATTTGATCCTGATTTAATTTTAGTATTTGGTATCTGTCTAGGAAATTGTCCATTTCCTCGAGATTTTCTAGTTGTGTTGAATACATGCTTTTGTAGTAGGATCTGATGATTTTTTTGAATTTCCTCAGTTTCTGTTGTTATATCTCCCTTTTTGTTTCTGATTTTGTTAATTTGGATACTGTCTCTGTGCCCTCTGGCTAGGCTGGCTAAGGGCTTATCTATCATGTTGATTTTCTCAAAGAACCAACTCCTTGCTTTGTTGATTCTTTGTATGGTTTTATTTGTTTCTACTTGATTGATTTCAGCCCTGAGTTTGATGATTTCCTGCCTTCTACTCCTCTTTGGTGTATTTGCTTCTTTTTGTTCCAGGGCTTTCAGGTGCGCAATTAAGCTGCTAGTGTATGTTCTCACCCATTTCTTTTTGGAGGCACTGAGGGCTATGAATATTCCTCTTAGCACCGCTTTCATTGTGTCCCATAAATTAGGATATGTTGTTCCTTCATTTTCATTAAATTTTAAAAAGACTTTGATTTTTTTCTTTATTTCCTCCTTGATCAAGGTATCATTGAGTAGAGCATTGTTCAGCTTCCACATGTATGTGGGCTTTCTGTTGTTTTTGAAAACCACCCTTATTCCATAGTGATCTGACTGGAGGCATGGGATTATTTCGATCTTCTTATATCTGTTGAGGTCTGTTTTGTGACCAATTATATGGTCGATTTTGGAGAAGGTACTATGAGGTACTGAGAAGAAGGTATATTCTTTTGCTTTAGGATGAAGTGTTCTATATATATCTGTTAGTTCCATGTGGTCCAAGGCTTCAATTAGATTCACTGTGTCCCTGTTTAGTTTCTGCTTTCCTGAACAATCCATTTCAGAGAGCAGGGTGTTAAAGTCACCCACTATTATTGTGTGAGATGCAATGTGTGCTTTGAGCTTTAGTAAAGTTTCTTTTACAAATGAGGGTGCCCTTGCATTTGAAGCATAGATGTTCAGAATTGAGGGTTCTTCTTAGTGGATTTTTCCTTTGACCAGTAAGTAGTGTCCTTCTGTGTCTTTTTTGATGACTTTAGGTTGAAAATCAATTTTATCTGATATTAGGATGGCTACTCCAGCTCGTTTCCTGGGACCATTTGCTTGTAAGATTTTTTTCCAGCCTTTTACTCTGAGGTAGTGTTTGTCTTTGACACTGAGGTGCGTTTCCTGTGCACAGCAAAATGCTGGGTCCTGTTTACATATCCAATCTGTTAGTCTTTTTATTGGGGAATTGAGACCATTGCTATTAAGAGAGATTAAGGAATAGTAATTATTGCCACCTGCTATTCTTGACGCTATCCTTATGTATGAGTGGTTATCTACTTTTGGGTTTGATGAAAGAAGGTTACTATCTCATTTTCTCCAGGGTGTAGTTTCTCTCCCCGTATTGGTGATTTCTACCTGTTATCCTTTGCAGGGCTGTGTTTGTGCAAAAATATTGTTTAAATTTGGTTTTATTATGGAATGTCTTGGTCTCTCCATCTATGGTGATTGAGAGTTTTGCTGGGTATAGTAGTCTAGGCTGGCATTTGTGTTCTCTTAGAGTCTGTATGAGATCTGCCCAGAATCTTCTGGCTTTCATAGTCTCTGGTGAGAAGTCTGATGTGATTTGGATAGGTCTTCCTTTATATGTTACTTGGCCTTTTTCTCTTACTGCTTTTAATATTCTTTCTTTGTTTAGAACATTTGGTATTTTGATTATTATGTGCTGGGAGGTATTTCTGTTCTGGTCCAGTCTGTTTGGAGTTCTGTAGACTTCTTGTATGTTCATGGGCATCTCTCTCTTTAGGTTAGGGAAGTTTTCCTCCATAATTTTGTTGAAGATGTTTACTGGCCCTTTAAGTTGCAAATCTTCACTCTCATCTATACCTATAATCCTTAGGTTTGGTCTTCTCATTGTGTCCTGGATTTCCTGGATGTTTTGGGTTACACGTTTTTTGCATTTTGCATTTTCTTTGACTGTTGAGTCAATGCTTTCTACAGTATCTTCAGCACCTGAGATTTTTTCTTCCATCTCTTGTATTCTATTGTTGATGTTTACATCTATGACCCCTGATTTTTCCCAAGGTTTTCTATCTCCAATGTTGTCTCCCTTCGTGATTTCTTAGTTGTTTCTACTTCCTTTTTTAGATCCTGAATGGATTTGCTCAGATCCTTCACTTGTTTGTTCGTGTTTTCCTGTATTTTTTTAAGATTTTTTTTTGTTTCCTCTTTCAGGATTTCTGCCTGTTGACCCAAGTTCTCCTGTATTTATTTAAGCGATTTTTGTGTTTCCTTCTTATGGGCTTCCATCTGTTGATCCATATTCTCTTGCATTTCTTTAAGCGATTTTTGTGGTTCCTTCGTAAGGGCATCTACCCATTGATTCATGTTCTCCTGTATTTCTTTAAGCGATTTCTGGGTTGCCTCCTTATTGGCCTCCATCTGTTGACCCATATTCTCCTGCATTTCTTTAAGCAATTTTTGTGTTTCCTTTGTGAGGGCTTCTACCCATTGATTCATGTTCTCCTGTATTTCTTTATAAGACTTATTTACGTCCTTCTTGAAATCCTCTAATAGCATCATGAGAAGTGATTTTAAATCCAGATCTTTCCTTTCAGGTGTGATGGGGTATCTAGGACTTGCTGCTGTCGGAGAGTTGGGTTTGAATCGTGCCATATTGCCTTGATTGCTGTTAGCAACATTCCTATGTTTGCCCTTTGCCATCTGGTTATATCTGGTGTTAGTTGGTCCTGCTGTCACTGGCTGTTGCTTGGACCTCCTGTGAGCCTGCAAAGCTATTTCTGCCCCCCTGGATGACCGGGATTCCCCTGGCACAGATTGCTGAGGGGCTGCCCTGCTCCTGAGTGACTTTGGAGCCCTGATGGTGCCTTGCCCCAAGTGATGTTATATTGGGGAATCCCTACACATCCAAAGGCTCTGTGTAGTGGATTCCCGGAGCAGAGGTCGCCAAAGGGAAGCTGGTAGGCTCCTGCCCTGTGCGGGGGTGTGTGATCTTTCCCAGAGAGGGGGGAGTCCCTCTGCAAGGCAGAAGTCCCACAGCAGAGCTGGCGCATAGGTGACCACAGAACTCCCCAGCTCTTGGTTGCAGGGAGCACTCAAGCTGACCGAGTCCCAAGAGATGTTATGCTAGGTTATCCCTGCACCTGGAGGATGATAACTGCATGTTTGTATACTCAAGTTATGCACTTACACCATGGCAGAGCCACATGGTTTTCCCACAATTCCTGAGTTTGGAACCAGATTCTTTTTAAACATTGTACATAACAATAGAATAAAATTTGACCACAAAACAAAACTCTCAAATAGAGATTCTTTTAATTTGAAACTTCATTTAAACAATCTCTCCCTACTCTAAAAATATAGTGGGAAAGGCAGAAGTTTGGACACATTAAAAGAGAACTTGAGGCTTGTAATAATCTCCTGCCATCCAACTCACAAATAGTTGCTATTTGGGACCAAGCTCATTTTCCAACTCCTTCCTGAAGAAGAGAATGCTGAAAGGTTTATTCCCCCCCCCCCGATGTTTCTAGGAAACTAGCATGGCCTAAATAAACTCCTCTGTTATAAAGGGAGATTAATGATATTTTCCCTTCTTGGAAAAATTGACAACTATTTCTCAGAAAGAATATTGAATTCTTCTCTAAGTTAAAGAAGTCCTTCAGCTGGCCATGAGAGCCCACATCAGGCTGGATGCAGGAAATATGTTCATCTGGGAAAACAGGAATGAGGGAGAGGAGGTAGGAAGGCAGAGAGGGAGGGAGGGAGGGAGGGAGGGAGGGAGGGAGGGAGGGAGGGAAGGAAAAATTATGTGATGGCAGAAGGGTGGAAGGGAGTGAGGGAGAAAAGGAAGAAGAAAAAAAGGAAGTAGGGAGGGAAGCAGGTAAGCAGGAATAAAGGAAAGAGGGAAGGAGGGATGAAAGAATGGAGGAAGGCAGGGAGGGTAGAAGAAAGAGGAGAGAAAATACTTCTCAGATAGCACTTAATGCTCTGGAGAATATTTATTTCTTTTTCATCTAAGCCAAATGAAATAGAAATTCCCTTTAATAATACAGATTTTGTGTACTGTTGGGTGGAGGCTCTACATGATAGTCAAGGGGACACACAGATACTGGTCCCTTGTAGCCCATTACTATGTAAGAACGAGTCACGGAGCTTATAATCAGTGGAAAGAAACAATATGGCACATGCTTTACAGACTCTGTAAAAGAGACAAAAGATACTGTAGAGACAAAGACACTCCAGTATTGTGCTCTAGCTCAGAGCTAAACCATTTTATGTATAATGAAAGTCAATATATAAAGCTGTTCTTCCAAGACAATAAGATAAAAAACAGCAGTTAAAATAATATTCTACAACAAGCAAAAGAGAGTTCATAAGGAATATAGCAATTATATTTGACCCAAATCAGCAATTATTGGCCTGGAAAATGAGCAGTATATTTTGAAGGAACCAGTGACTGGTTGTCATCACAAGGTGTGATGTTTACCTGGGATATAAAGTACCTATATCACATTAAGGACTCCATATGCTTGGCAGGCCAAAGATATCATTTTTAAGAACAACAACTGCTGCTTCTCTCATGCTTCAGACTAACATCCAGAATGATTTGTCATATTGTACAAATTTTACAAGTATTCATAATTTCTATGAAGATTTACAAAACTCTACACCCCACAACAATTGCTAGATACTCAGTAAAATGTCCTACTGATTTAGTCAATTGTGGAGAGGAAGACACTTAGCATAATGTTATCATATTTTATGTGCATTGAAATTTACAAAGCAAGTGTGGACTTTTCATTCCCTGCTCTGGATTTATTAGGATTTATTTCTGTTTTCTTTCCTGTTTCTCAATGTTGAAAACTTCTCCCTGCAATACTCACATTTAATACAAAAGAAGAAAGACTTCTGAAGTCATGACATCTTTTTAAGTGTGGGGTTCCTCATATGCCTAGATCTGAAGCTAGGTAGTTTGCATTATGCTGAGGGAGAGGCTACTTGTTTTATGATACCATAGGACCTGGAGAAGTGGAGACTAGTTATACAGAAGGGCATCTTTGGAACAAGGATGGGAGGCTGGGGTCTTGGGTCAGCTATGTGTTTTGAGGACATATTTTGTTTTCCAAGGTCATGTCTAGGTATCTCAAGGTAAACTGTTATCTTCTTTTACAGAGTCTTACAGATACCTGAGTTCATGATGGAATCATCATTACCTTTGTTAAAAGAATTCTTTTCAAAGGAGAGTCTTGAATTCTAACCCCAGGCCTGACAAAAGGCTAGTCATGCTTATATAGTGGGATTCAGATTTTAAAAACAGTTTTGTTTCTGTAGATTTGTATTCTGTTGGTTTGAACTTTGAAAGGGATTAGTGATGTACCTTACACTTCTTGGAGGTCTACATGCAAGGGTGGTCAGGGGAAAGAGGGACAGAGACAATGGTACATCAGTTAAATACTTGGAACCTGCATGTGCTCTCTCTCTCTGTCTCTATGTCTCTGTGTCTCTGTGTCTGCCTCTCTTTGTCTGTTCCTACTTGTCTTATCATAAATGGGTGTGTAGGAGGATGTATAATACATAACAATACATACATATAAATACATATTTATATATATAATTCAGTGCTCTCCCTAGATTTGGATCCAAGCCCTCAAATTTTATCACATTTCATTTAAATCAATATATTGTAGATTACTTTCTGATTAATGTCTGATTTTTAGTTCAATGGTCTTCATTTCCATTTACTGATTAAATTGTAAAAAAGAAAAATCCTTGAATTCTACTTAGCTCACAGAAAGATCATTTTCCTCTTTAGCTGCCTGTGAGAGAATTAAGGTTAAAATGCACTCATGGATGTCTGATTTTCTTTTTTTTTAACTTTATTTTTTATATTACTTTATTTATTAAGGTAAAATTCTTCCCTTATCTGTAATTTGCTAAGTGGAAGGGTCATTTCAAATTTCTTCATAGATTTTTCTGCTCCCTTGGAATATTCCAGGCATATACTTTCCTTAGGAACTAGTGAGGTGTGTTTATGGTTTTAATTAGCCAATTTGCCCTCCCCTCTTTGTGTTCATAAACTACAGTATTTTTAAAGCTTTGAATACTCCCTTTTGCCAATTACCATTGGTAGACAACCATGACTCGCAGTGGATTCTACAGTCAATAACATGTGGACTTTCAGAGGATGTCAATTTTCTCTTTATTCATATTAGGTAGATGTTTTTTTAAAAATCTGGACTTTAAAATTTCCAAAATTTTAAAATTTTAATATTGTGGAATATTTATGTACTCACTAATCTCAGACTGAAAAGGTATCCATTAGAAGTTCAACACTTTATATTTTTAACTACACAGCATACTGAGATAGCTGACATAAAAAGTTAAATTAAGTCTGAATAAGTATTCATAATTGTTCTTATGTACATGTCACTTGCTTTACTCTTACCTAACTGAAAACCTCATAAAGCTCATATTTGAGAAAGGAAGCTGCTAACTCTTTAAAATATAAAGAGGAAAGATCTCAAGAAATTAACATTCTGAAAAATATTAATTTTGGTAATATTCAAAAAACAAAGATAATGATTCTCTGAAGATGTCAGTAGTAAAATGAATCCAAGAAGTAAATATAACATAGGAAGATTTCATTTCTGAGAAAGAATGCTTTAATAATTCCTTTACAGGTAAACCATACTTCCAGAGTGTCTTGTCTCAGGGAAGGACTGAAAGGGTACTTTTACTATTTCAAATGCAGTTAACATCTTCGTTGTGTTGTGAAATTTTAAATTATACACAAGCATGCTGTTCCCATATTAAATTATTATATAAAATTATTTTTAATTGAGGCTTCTGAAAAATGAACTAGATGTATCTACTCATATATTTTGTTTTCAAGTCTTTGCAGGGTAATTATGGAAACAGAATTGAGAGAGACAATGCCTGCTTCTACCACAAGAGGGAAGCACAGACCTTTTTAACAGAATTCTACTCTACTTGTTTGAAAATATTTAAAAACATCTTTCTGAGAGGCTATCTTCCTTCCTTCCACACTGAAGTGAAATTTAAAGGTTATGTCTTGTATATTAAACAGAAATATTTTTAACATAGTCTAGTGAGTGTTTCACGAAGAGAACAAGTCTCAGAATGGATGGGTCGCAGCTTTCTTGTACAGTTTATAGCAACCACAACACAGCTACATAAAACTTATGGCTTAAAAAAAAAATCAACAACTGACCAGAATGTTCACGTAAGAATTCTACAGTATCTGATATTCTGTATATTTTACCTCATGACTGCAAAAAGAAACAAAATCAAATCTCCAGAAAGAGTTTTACATTTTCCTCGATTATGAAAGCCTATAACCTTTTCTTTAATATTATAATTATAATACATATCCCAATGGCAAAATAATTTCCCTGAAAAGCAAGCTCAAAGTTACAGCCCCAATCATATGTTGACAAATACGTGAAGCCTTTTAAGCAATACACTTGTTTAAGTACTAGTACTGTGAGAGAGATGTTTGTACAGTCAGATGAATATGCAGAATAACTTAAAACACCTTTCCCGCCTCTCAGTACTACAGAAAGTTCTTTGAAGTAATGGAAGGACTTTGCATGCTTTCAGTCTTTTTTTCCCCCTTTAAAAAATTTTTTTCCATCCTAGGTTCCTCGGCAGCCAGCAGAGGGCGCCCTCAGGAGAGCAGCGTGTGCCTGGGCAGGCGGAAGTGCTCAGCTTTAGAGCGAAGCCTCTTTTCCTGGGGGTTGGCATACTTCCATTTGGAGGGAGACATTTTAAGCTTTTTCCTCTTCTTATCTGTACACCACACCTTTTCACAGTATTCTTCCACTCTCTGGAAGTTGCTGTAGCCAATGAGCTGCAAGAATTCCTTGTACCAGGGTTTTGTCCCTTGAGACATACCGCTTAAGGGAGGGCAGGGCATCTTGTGATGTCTTTCCTCTTCATGGTCCTTATGAAACATCCCTTCCACTTTATGCTCTTCGACCACCTCCAAGGTGATTTTACGCACAGTATGGACAAAACTGTGTTCTACTGTCTGGCAAAAATAGGTCCCTGCATCTGACTTGCGTACTCTGAGGAAGAGCAAGCCCAAGTCCATCTTGACAACTCTGTCATCCGTCTTCACCTGAAAAACCAAAATCAAACGAACAAATAAGTAAATAGCAATGAGTATTGCACAGTTCAGAAAGCATCAACCTGGGTTCCTTCCCATTGCATATTCTTTCCCTTTCGTGATCATGCCATACAATTATGGTGGTCTACAAATGTACCAAGTAATTAAATGAACCCTGCACTTATTTAAACTGGAAGCTATATTTATTGATGATAGTGAGGTCATTTCCCACCAATACATTAAGGAGTAAAGAGCATACTTGTGAGAGACCTTTTTCCTTATTGAAATCCCATTAAAGGGGAGAAAAACAATCCATATCAACACAACAGGCGACATTAAAGTGGAGTGAAGATTTGCCATACATATACATATACACATACACATACATATACATATACATATACACATACATAAACATATACATATACACATACACATGCATATACATAAACATATACATATACATGTCTCAAGAGACAGAGCCAATAGCACATATACATATATATACATATACATATACTTATACATGTACATGTCTCAAGAGACAGAGCCAATAGCACTTCCCAGGTTCTTCCATGGGATTCTTCATTTCTTGTCATCATGACAAAATACTTCTGCAGGGTTGTTTAAATGATGGGATTCTTTCATTGATTGCCTCTTGTAAGCTACACACAAAAATATTTCAGCCAACATCATGATTTCCTTGTTAAGACTTTACTAACAACTTTTGAAAGCAAACAAATGAAATCCAAATTCCATTGTAAAGGAACCTATAGTTTAGGGCAAGTTTTAAGATATGCTTGATGATCAAATAACTCCCTTGTATGCTTGGGATAAAGATGAGTTGCAGAGACTACAAAATCATGACTATTTGTAGCCCAGTAGAAGGTTCTGACAGAGCTACTACTGGACTCAGTTCTTCCCAGCCTTGGGCAGAGTGGCATGGCAGAAGACATGTGACGATGCCAGACTGAAAACTGGGTCGTTTCTGTAAAGACAACATGGGGTTGGTGCTGTAATGAGAAACTCTACCCTTCATATATATGGAAATATTAATTTGTGAGGCTTCTGATTGGTAATTTTTCCTGTCGTGTAGGACAAATTAGAAGCTTGAGAGTGAAACAGTTGAGATGAAAGAAGTTCCAGATATTCTTCACTCCTATTCTCTTCTAGCCAAAGACATATTCTCTGCATATGAACAGATGGTTGTAGTAACAGCTAGTGATGAGAATATTCTGAACACTGCCTCGGCCTACTGACTTCTTTTTGAAAGTTATTTCTTAATTCACATTAAATTAGAAGTTTAATATCCAGAAGGTATTTTTTAAGCTACAAAATAGATAAGTAAATACTTAACATTCAAAGAGCCTATGAGCTCTCAAGAGACTTGTCTTGCTGTCTATTCTTATTCCTTCTATGCTAGACCTTGATACAGTCTAAATTCAACTGTGAGTCTTCCCCTTAACTCCACATGTGTTTCAACCTATGTCTGTAGCACCCTTGATGATGTCAATTCAAAGGCAGCCTCCATTGTTTAAAAACCTTGCATTTGCTGATGTGCATCTCTTATCAAGCATTTCCATGTTATGTGAGTGCATGAGTTTGTTACACATGCTATTACCCTGTCCTGATTCTTTTCCTTAGTTCTTGATTTCTTCCTCAGATTTCCTAGTCTTTAAAATAAACTTTTTTCCATGTACTTGTGACATTTCTATTTCTTTGTTTCAATCAGGTTCCCTAAAATGTCCCACATTATACATAGTCCATTGTCTTTATGTTAATTTAAATAATACTAAGATTTATACTGTCCTTTAGCAACTATGATACACTCATCTTCCACACAACTACCCACTCCATTTGCTACATTCCCAGTTCTGATAATTATATAATCATTGCAGGCTTTGCCTTGCACACTCTATCAATGAATATTTCTTTCTTTCTATCTATCTATCTATCTATCTATCTATCTATCTATCTATCTATCTATCTATCTATCTATCTATCAATCATTGTCTATCACCTATCATTATTTATCATCTATCTATCTGTCTGTCTATCTATCTATCGTTATCTATCAATTACCTATCACCTATCTATCATTACTTATCTATCATCTATCTATCTATCTATCTATCTATCTATCTATCTATCTATCTATCTATCTATCTATCTATCTATCTATCATCTATCTACCATTATCTATCACCTATCTATCATTATTTATATATCATCTACTTATCTATCACCTATCTTTGTGTCTATCCTTATAGACAACTTGTAACAAATCCTTATCAACATTTCTTCAGTGGTGACTCAGAAAAACATGCTTTGTTCTAATTGATTTTTATTCCAGTGTTAGAACCCACACTTATCTGTCTGACCTGATCTCATGGAAGACTTCCCCAAATCTTCCTTCTCTTCATTCTTTCTATCAGATCCTCCTTAGTAGTGCTGTGGGACTTCTACTCTCTTCACAAACTTGGAGGATTTTTGATGACTAGTGACATCTCACCCTGAGAAATGGATATAACTGCATATATCCATGTTCTGTAACACCACATCTCTCCTTCCTTGCAATCCTTTTACCTCCTCACCTCCTCTCTACCAGTGCACATGCAACATTACATGCACATGTATCATGGAGGTTTTCTGTGGCATCTTCCACCTTTTCTCTAACAAACTAACAATGATCCCCACTTCTTTACAGCTTTTGTTTGACCCTGAACTGCAGATGGCCATTGCTTGTCCAGGCAGACATGAGTTGCTCAGGTGATCAGCATGACAAGCTGTTTCCCACAGCAGTGAGTGGAACTGATCATTTCTTGAGGTCAGTGACTTCTCCATAGGTATCTTTTAGGTTTCTGTGTTTGTTATTCCAAAGCCAATACTAACTCATAACCTGTATCATATGGAAGATGAAGCACAGTGTTAGTATTTGTGTTTACCATAAAATGTGAACCATTTTCAAAACTTAAATGTTTCCCAGATGCTAAGAAAAGCAAAAATGGGTTCATTACATCGATGATATGATGATATGCCCTAGTCAAGTGAGTCAAAGCAGCATCCCTATGTAGTGCAATGTAGAAAAGTATGGGACACATTTGAATGAAGTGTTGGGATATGAAGTTGTTATATGACAAACAGTGCAATAGGAAGAAAGCTACACACACACAAACTAATTATAGTTATTGTCCCATTTTATCTTATGGAGACAGTTATTTCAATGAAAAAAGCATAATACTAAATAATAATTTTTAGGGTATGTAGACTTATAAATTTCTTATTTGTAAAAATTTTCAACAATATTAGAATGTCTTATTTCAAACATTGAAAGATCATATATGAATTAAGGCTACAAGAATAAAAATGCATGCATTCCTCCATTCTTCTAAATATCTAATAAACCCTTTAAGATGTGTCACAGTTCAAGCAGACATGATACTTTTGAGGGCAGGTGATGGCGACATCCAGAATATTTCCTTCCCTAATTCTGTCTGCTCTCATTCCTGGTACTAAAACCTTGTTTTCTCTTCCAGCTTATGTAAGTAGTATGTATGTATGTATGTATGTATTATTGTGTGTGTGCATATGTGCACAAGCAGCACATGTGCCATAGTATGCATGTGACAGTGAGAGGACAAGTTGTAAGAGTGGATTCTCTCTTTCCACTATGTGAGTCCCATGAGCAAAGTCAGCCTTGGCAATAAGCACTTTTACCCATTGAGCCGTTTCATATACCAGCAAGATGATTTCTTAGGAATGAGTTTTTCCTGATGTTCTTTCATCTTCTATTCTAGTCTTATTCTTTCCCTTCTTCAGTGAATCCCTTTCCAATGTATGCTAGCGCATTTAAAATGTTTGTCCTAGGTTTAAATGTCATTTGTTTGATAATAACTCCCTTACAGTCCATAAGGATCTTTCGTGTCTTTTTACAACTTAACATCACTGGTGTTTGTAACACATGAGATGTTTAACACATTTTTTAAGTCATTTCTTTCAATGCAACTTTCTTCTCTTTAATCACATGAACAGGTCGTAAAGGAAAGGGTGCTCTTATTTTTCATGAGTCATCACATAACAAGTGCAGGGCTTGGAATACAGTGTAAGCAAAACGTCAGTGTGCCCTTGGGTGAAAAAAACCCAAGGCAGTGTTGCATGTCCATGAAAATGGGTCCAACATCCACATTTCCTAGAACTACCTAATAGTGATTTGAATAGCAAGGAAGACAGAATGATTCCTGTAATAGCCCATGACTCAGGAAAGACAGCTTCAACACACACATGTAAGGAAGCTCTACACCATTGGCTTCACTAGAAAAAAACATGCACCAATAAGCACCTATAGTGAGCATCTTCTTCTGCGTCCCTCATGACTCCTGTCAGAGTGAATAGCACATGAGAAAATACAAAATGTGCAGCCTATAATGGAAAATAGATGAGCTCTAAACCTTTGTTCACTGAAATTAGGGGTATCTTTTTGTTTAATATTTGATGTCTAATATTAAAGTAATATTTCATTCATAACTACATGTTCAAATTTGAGAAGCCCCACACTATAGGCATATAGAGTCCAGATCATGTCACAATAACACAACAGTTACCATGGGAATTGTTCTACATTGATTATTTGCACAACAGAAATGGTGCTAGTCACATAATTTTGTTTGCCCTTCCTGGTTACAGTGAATTCACATTTTATCCCAGGAATAAGTGCTATTCTAGCTCCCAGTATTCACTATGTAAGTTAGATGGCCTTAAAAGTTGAATGTACCTTCTATGGGTAATGGATACCTAAAAATAAATATGACTTAGAAATTTGTACTTGTATTCCTTCCATGATTTAATCCTTCTACTTTAGTTAACTTAGGCACACCCAACATCAAATCTTGATTGTAGGATTGTTTTCACACAGCTGTGATTTTTCTCTGTCTGCAGTCCAGATTTCTGTGGTCAAGAAGATGACACAATAATATCAAATGTTCTTCTGGGCAATCTAGATAAACACAGAATTTCTTACTAAAAATGACTTTAATATTCTTTACTATAAAGATTGATTCAGGATATGCCATTATATCAAATAAAAAAGTAACTGAGCTGTGCACATCTGGGAGCTGGTCAGAAGGAAGCAGGGGCTCCCATGAGTGCAAGCTACATGTTTCCATGTCTTGCAATGGAAAGAGACAGATATGGGCCTTGAATTGAATTAATACAGAATACATTATAAACAAATAACAAATCAATTTTGTAAAAAATAAAGTTCAACAGCATATTGTTTTATTTATCTAATCTATATTTGACATAAATAATGGTTAACTTATATAAAAATATAGCTGAGAAGATAAAATTAAAATTTTCTTTTACTAAATTATGCTCTAATATGTATGACAGACATTATGGTGAACTAGAGAGTGAACTGCTTTGTGTCTCCGTTGTGTAAGTCTAGGATTGCACAGGGAACAAATGTGAAAAAGGAAAGTTTTATTTCTAACAGAAGACATTGAAGATCACTATGAGTGAGAATTCAAATTTGAGCGACCACCACATTCAAAACATCCAAGATGTGCAAAATAGCTTGTGGAATAAAATTTCTTGCTATGTGAGACTGATGACCTACATTTGGTAATTGTAACCCAAGAAGTAGAGAACTCAGTCTTAAACATTGTTTTCTGACCATCACATACATGACCTCACTCACACATATAAATCTTACACCACACAATGTATACCTATTCACACGTGCACACACAAACACACACACACACACAGACAATAGCCACAGAAATGAACAGTACTGACAGATTCACAATTGGGTCTGTCAGTGTTATGGATATGTACTTGCAGGATGTTCAGTTTCCACTAGAAAGATAGAGGTATCTTGAATCAAGGATGTGATATAAACCATGGTAAGGAGTTTTAAAAGAAATAAGACGTGTGCAACAATAGTGTAGTGTTACTTTTACAGCTCATCCATGTCTAATATATTATGTAGCTATCTATTATGTGACTATGTAATTGGACTGCTTTCAATCATTCCAATGGACACCTTGGGAAGAAGGTAGGAATGTGGAGAAAGGTGGTTCAGGAAATATAAAGGCAAACAAGAGAAATATTGTAGGCAAATCATAGCAATTTGTCAATAGTTAAGTAGGATTAACTGATTTATCTAACTGGAGTAAAAACGAAGACTCAAAAACAAGAATGAGAGCCAGAGAGACAAAGAGAAGTAGGTCCAGGGTTTTCATGTAATCAATAACTTGCTCTGGCAAACAAATGAACTAACTTGGTTTTGAGGTTCTGTTTATATCCAAGCCTATATAATCATTGGGGCTACGGGCACATAGAAACTCAGATCAAAACTAAGTTTTAAAAGAATGCCATTAACTGTTAAAGACAAGAATATCTTGAATGGAGGAAAAGTAGGAGGAGCGAGGGTGAAGTTCAAATATGGAGATGCTCACCAGAGGGGGAAACTTTACAACTGTCCTACATTACAGCTTAACACTGGGATTCCTACTGGCCAAAGAAACAAGGAACATATGAGCAATTTTAAGACTCAATATATCATTAAAGCATACTTTTAAATATACCCTTCGGTACTGAAACCTATAGACATCTCTCCTATATATCATGAAACGGGAGATGCGCCAGACAGCAGTAGTGAATATAATACATTGATTCCCTTTAGGTAATGATCTCAGTGCAGATGAAGGGGAGATGCCCAAGGGCAGTTCAACAGAAGCTATCCTATGTAGACTAAAATACATGCTCACATGCACAGCTCTCTCCTGGATTACCTCCACAGAGATTTAATTTTCTAGACCAATGAAGCCATATTCTATAACAAGAGCAGTCAGAAAATGAAGGGAATTAGCACACTTTGCTATTCACATGTGTCTGTAGAGGGCTTCCTGTATGGCCATGTTATCTGGTTTCATCAAAAGCCTGACAAGACCAATCTCAGAGGCAGAAAACACACGTGTGCATCTGCCTCTATAGATGGAAGAAGATATAGTTCTTTACAAAAATTCTTAGTGTTATCTTGAAGAATTAACCAAAGAGATATTTCTCTTAAGCTCTGGATGCATTTGTGTTCTCTATTCATAGTACAGGAATTGTTTGAGGTCTTTAGATTTTCACCAAACTAAGAAAGCTAAATGACTAATTATCTTAGAACAAGAATATAGTTAGGACATTTGATATTAAGAAGTTTTCTTTTCCATTAAAACTGAAGGTCTGAATGCTTATTGACTGCAAAACAATATTTTAAAAAAGAACATTTTTAATGGGTTATAACAAGTCAGGAAATTGTGGTGGGGTGAGCAGGGGGAGGGGGAATAGAATAGGGGGTTTTCGGAGGGGTAACTCAGAAAAGGGATACCACTTGAAATGTAAATAAAGCAAATATCTAATAAAAAGATAAAAATTAAAAAATCTTTCACAATGCTACTAAATCATAAGGTTTCAGTGTATCAGAACATTCATCAACCTTTAGATCTAGGACCAGAACATTTTTCCATAAAGAACTATATGGTAAATTCTTTGTTTCTTGTGAATCATGGTCTCTCCTGTCTCTATTTTTAAATTATCAAATATATAAATCTTAGCAAATGATGCATGTTATATCTATCATTTACTGAGTTCTAGAATATAATTTTTATGCATTTCAAGGGAAAGAAAATATTTCAGTTGTACAGCTAAATATTTCAACAAGAAATACTTTTTTCTTTAATAATGTTAGGACTGAAAATTTGTAATTATTTGGAGGCCTTATACAATCAAGTAGGCAAAATTGTAGGAATTAGAGATCAATATACTAGGGAAGGTGATGATTTGGATTTCCTTATAAAGGTGGTTTTCTTTTGTAACCATAAGAAATAACAATTTACATCCTCTTCATGCAAAGTTTGGTCTGTTATCTTTAATGAAAATGGTATGCAAAAACATATGTGCCTACCAAATTTAATTAATGACAGCAGACCATTGTACCATCTACTCCTCATCTGTGGATGAAATCACACTATCCACTTAAATCAACTATTGCCACTGCTCTCCCACCACCGGTCAGAGGAAGACACATCTTGCTTCTTATCTTTGTGAGCTTTGCCTTTAATGACAGAGCCATCTCTCTAGTCCAGTCTTTGCTTCTTCTAGAATCCAGCTTGCCTTTTTGCTCTGTGATTAGATTCTCTCACACATGTTCTTTATCTTGCTTCCCCAGTTAGCTGCACATCCTACCCCCCTCTGGCTACTTCCTTTCAACTACAAACAGAGCCAAGTCCCATATTTCAAAAGAAACAAACTAAAACTCATGGTTTTCCTTGTCTCCCAGCTCCTCTCTCCTCTCATCTTAGCTTCGGTACAACCCTCTGCGCTGACTGCTTCTCATTCAACCCAGATGCATGTGTCCATAACCCTCTTGTTGGATGGCTTCTTCCAAAGCTGTCCCACTACACTCTTCTTGCTAGAAGCTGAGTATGTGCTTTCAGCATTTTGAAAAGGATGTTTCTGATTACCACATCTACCCAATGTCTTCTTGTAGGTTCTATCGTCTGACTTTTCTGTTTCTAATCACTTAAACCAGTTTACTCTAAAAAAAAACTCAATTTCATTTCCTTAATGTATATTATACTACTTTTTCAGAGAAATGTTGGAAGTTTTAAGTAGGTTACTGTGAATAGAACGCTCAGAACAGCTCAGGGCACACAAGAAGCATTGAAAGAATGATAACTATAATCATTATCTATTTTGTATTTCTTTTGGAATTTTTCCTCTAATTTGCTCTTAAATATATGATTTTTTTTATTTTTGTTCATAACTTTAGCTCCATTTAGTTCTTAATTGTTCATTGTCCAAGCTATGCAAAGGGAGGTAGGCCCATTCTCTGCCCCATGCCCTCTTAAGCCAATACCAGGCTATACTTAATACACAGTAACTTCACAACTCATGTGCTCTTACAGAAGTACTCGAATTTCTATTTGCTCTAGTTTCTTTACTTACAAGGTACAAGGGTTCAGCACCAAACCACTGCAGAGAATAAAAACGTTAATGGGCATAAAATGCTTAGGGTAGTGAAAAGCACACAAGCTCAGAGGATACAACAGTTCATGGAAATGCAGGAGCCTTTTTTACCAAAAGACACAGAGTATTAGACTCCGAAGTCACATGAAAGATGAAAACCCATTGTTGCATATACTATTAACAATGATTCCTGATATCAGAGCTTAGAGTGGGGAAAGGTCAAATTATGGCAAGGACTCTTAATACACATGAATAATAATGGCTTTGCCAGCAAAGCTGAAGCAGCCTGCTGAAGTGTTAGTTGGGATTACACTGGCAGGTGTCAAATGTCTGTATTACTGCTATGAGATGCTTCCCACTTGCTCTTCACCCCTGAGCATCTGAAACTCTATTTAGATTCTGACTTCAGAAGATTTTTGTCATTTCATAGAAAGAGCATTTAGTAGAACAAGGCCTAGTCCTGAGTTTATTTTATTAAGTGTGAGTTATTACGCATTCTTGGTTTCAATTACTTCGATTATAAACTATGTTTTTAGAATGGTTGTTATAGACTATACAGTCCTCAATATTCAGACAATGAATGACTATAAGCTAACACCGGGTCAGGAAATCTTGAGTTTAAACACTGGGTATGTGACTGATTGTGTATAAACCATAACCCTCTCAACTTCAGTTTCTGTAAGTGTAAGAAGAGAATAATCACCTCCACTATTCAGTTGAGAGATCTAGCAACGACTAGGAAGGTACCTAGCATAGACCTGGTATCAGTAGGTCTGCAAGAAGGAACAACTTCTCCTGTCAAAAGTACTCTAAGGACATTTTCCTTAGCATATCATGTTATACATAGCAACCAATATATTTACCTTATTCACTGAATATTTAATATCCTTACAATAACTATTAAAACAGAATTAACAATGGAATATGTCCAGTATGAAATACTTAGAAAGGCATACTTTAATATTTAAAGATCTAATAAAATGCTTAGAGATTGCTCCCACCTGGTGTATTTAAGGGAACAGGAAACTATAAAATATATATTTGAGAGAAATGCTGGTATCCAGAGTTTATAAGGCACACAAATGACATTTTAGATGTTGTATGGCAATTCAGGTGTACACTTTTAAAGAATAACATGATCAAATATTTTATCCATATCAATATTCTACTTATGGATAACATCATGAGATTCAGTGTAACAGGTATTTATAGACACTTCAAAGTGGTAAAATTCCTGGACCCTAAGATTTCCATTCAATAGGAGGAAGGGGTTTACACCCTATGGTCTGAGAAGTTAAAGATTTTTTTCCAAGTTTATGAAGTGAGGAATAAATTTTTATTGTTATTGCACACAGCAACTTCATAGAAGCTAAGAATTTGACTAAGCAAAATTCAACATCCTCCATTATGGTCTACATTTGACAATGTGATTACTATGTCTCAAAGTAAAAGAGACACAGAAATTATAATAAATATAAAAGGTTCATTAAGTGAAACTCAGGGCTTGCTTTCTAAGTAATTATGCTTTCTAAGTAATTATGCTTTCAGTATAGAATCTATACATTTGGCCTTTGATGAAGTCAGCAGTTTTGTTTTATAATAGCTTGTGAATAATTAAATGCATAAATTGCTATGTCTATTGGAAAAATTACTTATCTGCAGTATGACTTTCATGCAGAGAGTAAATGCAGAATTCTATATATCAGTAGCTGTGTATGTTAGAGCAATTAGCATGCAGTTGGAAAGAAGGTAAGTATAATCAGCAAGATGGAAAAGGAGCTCAGAGTTGAACACTGATGGATGCACCATGTCAGAATGACTTCCAAATGAGGCAGATTACATTGAGTTCCAAATGAGAACCAGAGCTCCCTGAGTGAAGAAGTCTACTGATGAAAGAATTACTTCTGTCTTCTGAAGCCTCCTGACTGCAGGAACTGTGGACTATTCCCAGGTCCCTTCCTGCCAAGGTTTAGGATGGAATTTACAAAGCATTTCATCTCACATTTGAAAAGTGGAAATGGATTGGAAATGAATAAATAGTTTAATTCAGCGAGGTATGCTGCAATAGCTTTGCCAATATGTGTGTTGGTATTCTGACATGAAAATTTAGGAGAGCTTTACTTTCCTGATGAACTTTCATTATTATCTCTAAGCCTTAGCATGATGAAGCTCCTAATTGTTTTTATATTCTCTCTCTCTCTCTCTCTCTCTCTCTCTCTCTCTCTCTCTCTCTCTCTCTCTCTCTCAGAAAGAAATTACATACAGAGCACACAGAGAGGAGAGAGAGGGAGAGGGAGAGGGAGAGGGAGAGGGAGAGGGAGAGGGAGAGAGAGAGAGAGAGAGAGAGAGAGAGAGAGAGAGAGAGAGGTACCCAGTGATAGAACTGGAGAAAACTGATCTTCCCTTTGCCCGTAGTAATCAGTTTCTAACAGCTTCTTGATTAGGTGTGGATCTGTGCCTCTGACCCCCTTTCAATGCCAGGTCTCCATCTGGCTTGGACATGTACAAGTCTTCTTATCTAATGAATATTCAGGGAATCCCAGAATTTGTAAATTTCATCACCTCAAAAATGTACTATATGACTACAGATTAAAGGTGTTATGTTTTTAGTTTTACCAAAGCCAAAAAAAAAAAAGAAAGAAAGAAAGAAAGAAAGAAAGAAAGAAAGAAAGAAAGAAAGAAAGAAAGAAAGAAAGAAAGAAAGAAAAAAGAAATACTTTGGGGGTATATTTTGTAATTTAGACTTTGTAGATTTATCTTCAGTGAAAAGGCTGCAGTAGTCATTTCTACCGATCGCCTATGAGACACGCACTCCTGGTTGTCCTCTGTGCACAAGGCAGGGCTGTAGGAATCCCATCAATCACTCAACTTGAAAACGTCTTTTTAGCAAAGACCATCTGCAACGTATTCAACAGGATCTCCCCACTGCTATGAACATTCTTCTTGCTAATTTGAAATTCCACTTATGAGAATAGAGTTGAAATCCTCAATGAGCATCAGTCATCTCTCCTCCTTGAGGCTCTATGCCCTGGATGTAGCCCACTCTCCCATGCCACCTACACATTCTTATAACAATGCTCAGACCATTCTAAGTGTGCTACAGGTCTGCCTCCCTGTCTCTCCAAGTACTGAAGTCACTGTCTCTAATCCTTAAGTGACCGCAGAAAAATAATCCCCAAAATCACTCAAAATGTGGAGAGTGGTAAGGCTTGTCTTTGTTCCCAGTGGATTAGAACCCTGTGTCAGTGGCTCATATTGATATAAAATTTTATTAATATTGACAGCACTGTTATTTTATATGTTAATATATTTCATTTGCTATTTCTCAGTCATGTTGCCTTGGTAGATTTAATGTAATACATTGCCATGACATTTATCATGGAGCTGTAAGTTCTTTCAGTAAAAAATACAGGAACTATCAATGTGCATAATTGAAAATATCAATTCATATACTTATATAAAATAATCTAATTGAAATGTACATACTATATAAAATCTACCTTTATATTATACAATTTTATAAGTACATAAGTAACACTTAAAAAAGAAAATTTACTTTTTAAAAATTGGGTTTGTATGTGTGTTGACAAGCATATGGGTAGGAGTGTATTTGTAGGCTGGAAGAAAACCGCAGTATCATTTCTTAGCAACCCTTCATGCTGTGTTCTTGAGACAGGTACTTTCACTAATCTGGAGATCAGAAAGAAGCCTGGCTGGATCCTAAGCCCCCAAGATTAACCTGCCTTCCCCACTCCAGCTCTGGGATATAAAACTTACTTCACCAAGTTCGGGTGTTTTATATTCTAGAAATAGTAAGTCATATTTAGCTCAGCATGGTTTCATTTTAAATACCCAAGACTATTTTTCTAGTTGCATGCTCTAGGTAAGACTCCAAGTGGGAATACATAGCTAGGAGCTACCTCTTCTTTCCTTGCGTCGCGTCCCTTCTGTACAAACCAGACGACTTTGGCTTGTAGTGATCGTGGCGTGCATTCCAACAAAGTACTGTTGCTCTCTATGCCGTAAGCCAGCCTCTCTTCAGTCCTATCCAAAGCGTCTCCTACAACAGAAAGGTAGTAGCATCAGCTTTGAGATTGGAACTTTATTGCTAAGTTTAAAAACTCTATTCAGGTTAGACAGCAATGAAAATAACTCTTTCCTGTTTGATAATTTCTGTGAAGTCATTTAAGACAGTTATTGAGAATATACAAATTAAGAGGGCAAGTAGATGATGAAGTGGGTTAGAATGTGGCATCTGGGAACTTGGCTCTAAAATATGGGGCAGCAAGGACAGTGACAAAGTACATCAAAGGGAAACCCACAGGAAATCAGTGACAATGTTTCTTGACAAGGCAGGGAGAGGCTTGCATATCAGATGTCAAAACAAGGCATCATCTGACTTCCTATGAATTTTCACCCTTACTTTCAAACCTGACCTCTAAACTTCCCAAGATTACAGCCATACTTTCTTTTGCTCATACTCCTAGAAGCTAGAGTTCCTGCACTGAATTCCAAGTCTGCTTGGATACAAAAACCAAAAAACAAAATCTGGTCTACAAGTTCTGTAAGTGGGATAAGCTCTGTTGGCTCCCAGCAGTGGTGCCCATCGACCCGAGCTTCTCATTGAGCTCAAGAACATAAAACAGCTAGGTGTCACCCTTTGTGACATGACTCAAAAAACATTTTTCCTGTTTTGACTAACTTTCTCATTTTTGCATAAATCTGAGGACAGCTAATATCAGTTCTAAAATTACTCTGCCATAACAGAAGAGGAAACAGTTTTCATTTGTTCTAAAGGTGATAGGCCACATCATACATAGTAAACACACATTTGAGCTGGGTGGTGGTGGAACAAGCCTTTAATTCCAGCACTTATAGAAACAGAGACAGGTGGAGTCTGAGTTCAAGACAAGCCTGGTCTACAGAGTGAGTTCCAGGACAGTGAAGGCTACAAAGAGGTAAGTTCTGAGATTCACTGCCATCAGTCACTGGCATGCTGCTTTCTGGTATTAATGTTCTCCAATTTTGATCTCTAATATCAGATTGTTTTAGTGGTTATATCTTGAGCCAATTTTGCAGTTTTGTATAATACCATACACTGATTTTAAATATATGGGAAAGAAACAGATACATCCAGTGACAGCGTTTCAGGAAAAAAAGACTCATTTAAAGAACTGTGTGGTCTATCTTTAGAATACACTGGGTAAATCATAAAATTGATTTTTCTAAAAATTACCAACAAATTGTTGTCCAAAGCACTGTTGAGCGGCGTTGCCGTGCCGAACATCCTGCCTACGGAACCTCCTGGAAGAAAGAAAATTTAGGAGATTCTGAGATTTCAATTTCCTGTGTTTCAAAATACAGCCAACTACATTGAAGATTCCAGCAAAATTCTGTTGTCAGAAAAAAAAATTACCTGTTACATAAAACTAGTATAAAATCCAAGCTTTACACTTTTATTTCTGTGGAGTATACAACACTTTTCTTTAAACCTATACAACACTTTTCTTTAAATGTTTACAAAAATTTGAATGCCAGAACCTTGAATTGTAATTCATTACATTTCTCGTTACATTGTCAAATATTAAATTCATCAAGAAACTTTGAGTTTGCAAAGGGATGACAATGAGTGTGTACAAATAATTCCAATAGGAATATTTAAGTAGAAAGTATAATAAAGCTCTTACATATCAAGAAACACAAGGAGGGAAAAGATAATTGAATACAACTATTTTAACTTAATAGAGTCTCAAGTTTTCATTACTACTTTTTGTCAGTCTTTTCGCTGTTTTTAAGAATGTCGTCAATGGAATGCTACTCAAGGGATATGAGTTTTTCTCACATGGGAAAGGCAAAAGATGAAGATATTATCAATCATATTTCAGGGTTATGCTCAATATATAGAAGAATACTTGATTTATTTTGTTTAAAAGCGATTGCCAATCAGAAAACATGACCAAAACACCTGAATTTTACAAAATTAAAGTTCCTCATGTATCATTGCATTGAGCTAGACTGAACAAAACCTTATAATAATAAAAGTAAAGGTAGGGGTTTTTTTTTCTTATACTAGTGTAGAGAACTAGTCACAACTGATGCCAGTTAAGGTGTGACTTCCACTGTGAGTATTCCTTCCTCTCTTAGAGGACCATGCCTTTGTTCTGCTGCACAATGGTGATTATGGGAGAGGGGGTTGAAAAGAGCAAGGAAGGAAATAGTTTCCATATTGCAGAGATGTTTTATTGAGATTATTATACTAGCCATTTGAGGGTAATAGAAACAGCATTCTAGATCATTCTAGATAAGCTGTTTGAATGGTATATAAATAATTCAAAAATTTGTTCAAAATAATTGGAAACATGCGTTTATGAAGAGGTTACATCTTCCTGAGAGCTTTCAGTTCCTATTATAGTACTCCAATATAATTGTCCTTTGTACCAGGTTCAAATAAAACGTGCGTTATGATCAAAACAAGAAGAATGTTTGAGCAAAGGAACCTCGCATTCTTTAAGGCTGCTTATTTTTCTTATATCCCTTACTTCTCAGAAACTTTTAAAGAGGACACTGGAAATAGACAAAAGGAGAGCCAGGGGGAGGAAAGGAGCCAATACCATAGATTATAGTGTATTTTGGAAAGCCATTTAAAGAAGTGGCCAGATTATGGAGTAGAGTATTTCCCCTATTGACTCATTTTCAGTCTGTGAGTAGGAAAAAAATGTTTATGTAAATGAACAGTTTTCTCTTCCAGCTTCTCTTCAGGTCTGGGGCAGACATGATCCTATAAAAGCAAACTGTTTTCTCTCCATGTGCTGGAATTTACCCAAAAGCTTTTCCTTCAGGAGTGAGTGGTGGCTGAAAGGAATCTGCTGCAATGAAAGATCTCTAGTAGTGACCTGAGGTAATTCGTTCATAAACAAGGATTCTGCATATTATCCCTTCCTGCTATCCCAGGTCTAATATTTTGTACATTTATCTAACCTTTTTTAAGTTACACCTTAACTTATTTTTATAAATATTACCAACTATGTGGTTTCATACTTTTAAAAGATGCACAGCATATGAAGAAATATTAAAAGATACACAGCATATGAAGAAATACTAGCCCTGGACATTGCTCAGTTAAAACTTAACATTATTGTGGGCAAGCCATGAGCAATTCGTGCAAGGTTTTGGTTTTTTTGTTTTGTTTTGTTTTGTTTTGTTTTTTAATATGATTGCTAATGACAATGCATCAAAAAATGATCATATTTGTAAAATATCCTGTTGTAGCATGATGAAAGACAGACAGTAAAGGAATTTAGAGAAACATTCAAAGACCTTGTCCATAGACACACACACACCTTGATTTTAGAAGTTTAAAGAGAGGATTTTTTAAATGTAAAGCTCTGATGAAATAAGTGTATTTACCTTGATTTATTCATTACATAACATATACATATGTGACAGCATCTTATTATAGCTTATAAATCTCTGTATTTTGTGTCAGTGAAACATAAATGTAAGCAAAAATTTTAAAACCCACAAGGTTAAAGCAAGTCCTTCAGGTGAGCCCTGAGCTTTCATTCCCTCCTGGTCCAGGACTGGTATGGTCTGGGTCAGGGACTGGTGTATCAGTCTGAGCACTCCATGCCTTTGCACAATTAATTCCCTTTAACCAGAACCTCCATAGACGCTTTGGTAAGAGTGTGCTCAGCTTTATAGAGAATGCACTAAAACATTCTGTACACTGTACTTGGTCAAGTACCCAAAGTGCTCAGAGGTGAGCCTCGACCAGCACTGTTTGTGGCTCCACTCACCATGCACCTGAGGCTCTGGTTTCCTGTAACAAAGGTCATGCATTATTTCTTCATATGCCAAGCTTGCCGGACAGTGCACTTGGAGTAGGTAGACAAAGGATTCTCATTGTTTAAAGCAACATTGCAGCTATATTCTTCAAGAACGAGATGGAATACTTACAAGCCTTTGCTCAAAATGAAATGAGTCGCCCATGTACTTAGTACAGTTGATAAAATATTTTTCCCACACTTCTCTGAAAGACTCACTTCATCTTTGGCTTATTCTACCCTGTCTTTAAATCTTTCTTAGATGTTAATTTTCTGGAGTTAAATTAATAAAAGTTTTGAATTGATGAAGGCTTTTATGTTTTTGTGTGTGAGACAGACAGAGGGAGGGAGGGAGGGAGGGAGGGAGGGAGGGAGGGAGGGAGGGAGGGAGGAAGAGAGAGAGAAGAGGAGAGAAGAGGAGAGAAATTTTTGTGTGATCCTAAAAGGATAAATATACTGATTTAGGTTTAATTTGATTCAAAATATATTTGGAAAAATAACCCAAAATTAAATGGCAAAAGTAATTGAAATTCATACAAATTTCCTTTCTGGGGGAATTTTACATAGTTATGTGTGTTATTTATTCCTCAGGAGGAAAAAAAGCAGCCTGCTTATTATGTAAGATATTTTCTTATTTATTTTTTAAATATATATATACTCATATAGCTTGAGTGGAAAAATACCCTTCAAAGTGCTTTGTGAGCTTAAAATCCTGTTTAAATATAGCTTCAATTTACTTTTCCTTGCAAATGGCAATGACTTCATAAAGCTATAGATATTAGAGTTCAGAGGTCTCTTTGTACCTTTCATTTGTGTTGAATTAAATCACACATTTCATTAATTACACAGGTCATGCGTTTGCTTAGGAGTTAAAATATTCACTTTCTAAATGAAATAAATGAAGACCAGCTGCTTGAGGGGACATGGGAAACTGCAGGACGTGTTTTAGGATTTATTTATTTATTTTCTTTTTAAGTCTCTGAATCCTTCAAGTGTGGTGGCTTGCCATTTCTACGCTTTAAGTTTATCAGAACTTCATTATGTCTTGCAGCAGGAAAAAAAAAATTAAAGGAAGGAGAGATTTAGGGCAAAGTGAGATAAAAAAGGAAAACTCCAAATGGAGTTGGATGATCATGTCTGGACAGTGTACATTATAATGCATCAAAAGTATGTGAAGAAAAATGTCACGTATGAATGCTTACCTTTATGATCACAATATAAATAAGGTAGTTTATTTAGATTTAAAAAGGCTTATTTTCATTGTATGGACACACGAAAAAAAAGAGTCAGAACATATATATATATATATATATATATATATCCTGAACGATGGAAACATTCAGAATAATGGCTTACCTCTTTGAGTGTGCACCTGTTGGGTAGTACCTGGAGCAAGATATGCCATCCCAGGCACAATAAGGGTCTCGAGCCAGGCAGCAGTCAGCACAAGCACTGCCATACATGTCGCAGTGATGGAATCTGACTTGTGCCACAGCAGAAGCTGATCCAATATAGAGCTGTTGCTATAGGAAACAAGAAGATTAGCAGAGGTGAATTTACAGAATTCCCAGAGATAGCCCCTGTGTTCCTACAGTAATAACAGAAAATAATGAACAACCTTCTTTCCTTACATAAATCACATGTTGACATTATTAAACACTTTGGTTTTAACTAGCAAACAGAAAAGACTCAGGCATGCAAGCAACTTACTCTCTTTGAAGAAATTTCCATAGAAATGATAGGGGCTGGATCCTAAAATGAATCAAAATGGTTTATCTTTAGAAAAATATAGAAATAGCTGCTTAAAAAGAAGCCAAAATAGTTATAAGAGGTTGTATACTTGCAGCTTATATCTCTTGCTTTTGTATATCACTATGTAAATCCAACATAATTAAAATACACCTTTTAACTATTTTCTGATGGAGTGAAACAATTGGGCATATGAGAAACAACTGCAGATAACAATCAGCTTATTCCTGGTCTCTGGAGTAAATAGTAACTGCTTTGAATAGTATTGCTATTCACAAATTCATTTATCATTAGAATAATAAAGTGAACTTTTTACTAAGGTATTTTAATTATTAGAAGTAAACTATACTTTAGAATATTTGTTACAGCTAGTAAACTTTACGGTTTTTAATTATTTGAACTCGAGCCTTTATGGAGCATGTGTGTATTGAAATGACCATAGTAAATCACTGTACAGTCTTTGACCAAAATGAAGACCCTCATTTTCTTAGGGTAACAATAGAGAAAGGACAGTCCATGGTTTGGCATTAAAGACCTTCAGTTTAGTTTAGCAATGCTGCTTAATAGCTGAGACTTTTAATGAGCACAAGGAAATCTATGTTAATCCTACAAGCAGAGAAATGCCAGGCAGATGGAATTCACTCTGGAAATATTTATACTTTGAAGAATTAATTTTTAAAAGAAACTCCTTGCGTGCTTGTGTTGGTTTTTAAATTACTCTTTGAAAGTATTTATTGAGTGTATGTCCTTGTGCCATGGTGCATGTGTGGAGGTGACAGGACTTACTTCAGTAATCTGGTCTTTTCTTCCACCATGCAGGGTTCCTGGGGTCAAAGTCAGAACCTTAGTATTGGCAACAAGCACCGTTTGTGGCTGAGCCATCTCTCCCAACTTACCAGTTTTTGCCTTATTTTTGTTTTATTTATTTATTTGTGTGTGTGTGTGTGTGTGTGTGTGTGTGTGTGTATGTGTGTGTGTGTGTGTAGAAATATTTTTGTAACATTTGAACAATGAGAATCTGTGCACAGGAGGGCATTATTCATGTGTTCATCAAGGTGGCAACTCTCCTAAAGAGTTATTGTAGAAAAGATACACTGCTGAGTACTGGAAATGAGTGCTATTGTCCCAAATGTGAAATCAAATCTTATATAGATGCCTACAGTGTAAAGCCATCAAGTGTATTTGAGTTGAGATAGAAGGGTGATATTTCAGTGAGAAGCAAAAGGAAAATCCAGTCTAAAGGATAGCAAAGGCAAAACACCTCACTCTTCATTAGCCAGTTCTTTCAAAGGAAATCTATTATAATCATTTGTAGTTGGTCATCATCATTTGTAAAATCTGATATGTCTACCTGCTGAATTACATTGCAATCCTAATATTATTACCTGAAGTATGTGCTTTTCTTTTTCAGACAAATGCAGGAGCACAGCAGTAAAAAAGTTGAAGTGTGGAATATATGCATTCCTAGCTGGATCAGTATAGTAACTCTTCAAATCCCTTAGTCTCTGGTCTAAGTTAGTGTCTATCTCATAAAGTATTTAGTATTATTATTTTTGTTTTATTAGTAACCTTTTTGGTAGTGTTTTGGTGCTTAAAATGTGCTCCAAGCATGAGGCTGATGTGCTCTTAAGTGTTTCCAAAACTCAAAACAGCTGCGGCATAATGCACATGTGATATAATGTTCAGTTATGTATGATTTAAGCTTCATTCAACCATGAGTTATGATGCTATTGATGGTGAGCTCAGTACTATGTCATCAATGATGTAGACTATGTTCCTTTAAACAGAAACACACATAAAGCAAGACTGTGAATTGGAAAGATGAAAATATTGTGATCCGAAATTTGCAAGATCCTTGTGGGCAGAAATATGAGTCAGGATTGATGTATGGGCTTAAATGTGGTATCTGTTTCATTAGTAAGACTTTACAGTATATATGTACTGATTATAAGTTCATATACATAAATATATATTGTTAAAAATTTATTTATTCTTTCCATATAATTTCTATTTCTTTGTGGCTTTTTTGTGTGTAATTAACATATTACAGTTAAATGTCACATGCTCCTCCTGTCGCAGTGTGCACTATTTGAAATGTGTCACTTAGCAAAAGTGTTAATAATAACTTTGTCCAAAATGTGAGTCTTCAATAGTTGCTCTGGAATTTGCATGTGAGATAAGTGTGCCCTTAGGACAGTGGCTGGCTATTGACACACTTTTTTACATGAATATTGGCACTCAAACATTCTGACTGTGAAAGAGAAACACTAGATTTTAAATTGCTCTTCATTTCAATTTTCTCTGCATTCAAACCCTCTAGAGAAAACCTCCTGAATCCAGTGTAACAGCTTTCTCTTCATTTCAGTTTTGATTATGTAGGCTTTGTGAATCTTGGCCTTACTGTGGATTACATTACCTTGAATATTTGAAGTTCCTCTAGAATGACTTCCTCCATCCACTCTGTTTCTTGGTTGTAAATAGTGATTACTTTGAGCACGATTCCTGTGTCTGTGAAAAAGCAAATTCAGCAATAATCAACGTGGAAAAAATAAGGAGCTCAGACTGCAAACAGAACTGAAATATGATTGCGCAAAATGCATAATCACTGCCAGTTAAAAATCATGTGACTATTTATAAGTCAATAACTTTAATTAGCAAAGAGCATTTTTTTGCATAACTCATCAAAAGTTTAAATAATATACATATTTTTTCAAATAATCAGGTCAGTACAAGGACAAAATCATAGATTCAGAAATCAAATCTCCTATTCAGAAGTTTCTTTTGTGGTGCCTCAGGCACGATGATACTCTCCTTAAGCCTCCTACATGGGAAGAAAGTGTGATATATATATCTAAGAAATATATCTAAGAAAGGCACACACTGTTTTGTTTTGATAGTGTTGAATGCGGAGTACCATATATTATCCAAATCCACTAGTGTTTCAAATCCGTTGCATTCCAAAACCTATGTATACTATTTTTCAAATATCTGGTTTGGGGTAATAAAAGTTCAACATATGTTAATAGCGTAGGCCATAGAAGTTTTTTTTTCAGTTCCTGACTTTCTCGTATATTATTAGTTCCTTTAGATTGTTTGCCCTAAATTTTTAACTTAAGAGAAACTGTATCTATCAATGACTCAAGACTACGTATATCCATATACATTTGAAAAGACCAGCTAGGGAAATTTCTCAGTGTTGAACTGCTTGCCATGTAACCTTGAGGATATGGGTTCAGCCTGAGCACCCCTGTAAGAGCCTGGACACAGCTGCACACCTTTAATCTTTGCACTAGGCATGCAAAGACAATAACATGCGGGGCTTTCCAGCCAGTCAAGTCTGCCCCATCAAGGGAAGACCAATAAACCATGACCATCTACTCAGCTTCCCTAGCTGCCTGCTGTTTTATAAAACTGCACGTCCAGTTTAGATTCATTTTATGTTTTATTATTCTTGGTACATCGTTTGTTCTATCTGCTTAAAAAATGTAATAAGAAATAAATTTACCCATTCATATAACTTGATATGGGTAAAAATAATAGTCCATAAAATATATTAGGTTTTTAGAAGTATTAATCCATGAAATTTTGTGAGATTTCATATGTAGAATTTGTCAATTCCTATATATGAGTTAATAAAACTATTCTATAATTAACCTGATAGCAATCACCTTTTTTTTTATTAACTAAAAGTAATTAAAATCACATTTTGAAAATTAAGCAGACATTAGAATACATTATGACATCAGACAATAAGCAAAAATGTAAGTTGATTTATTCTTCTGGAAGCAGTGACTTTGTAATAATGACACACCAATATTGTATTAGAGCTCATGGCTGATAATTATTGGGGCAAAATCTACCATTTATTGGCTTCTCCAATTTGCTTGTCTGTAATGGTTTAATTTATTTTTTGAATACTGTGGCACAATGTGACAATATCAATAAGTTAAATATGATGTAGAATATATTTCCCAAACGTTCTAAATAAGCTTTGATAAATCAAATGAGAATAATAGCTTTGGGTTGTTAGATACATGTTCTTTCTAAGACATTTAAAATAAAACATTTTGGGGCTGGACAGATAGCTCAGTGGTAAAGAGCACTGACTGCTCTTCCAGAGGTCCTGAGTTCAATTCCCAGCAACCACATGGTGGCTCACAACCATCTGCAATGGAATCCGATGCCCTCTTCTGGTGTATCTGAAGACAGCTACAGTGTACTCATATACATAAAATAAATAAATCTTAAAAAATAGATTGACTGAATTTTAAAAAATAAATAAATAAATAAAGCACTTAAATAATTTTAATCACATTTCAGTGTTGCTTTTGGAACCCTCTTCCCCCTTTTTTAGTGATCAGAAATCACCATGTGTGGACTAGCAATCAGGTAATTTTAGGTTTCTTACAGAGGTCTGATTCTTATGATAATATTGAACTGTCAGGGCATATTATTAACCTTATCGACAATAATAAAATACAGCCTACAGTGTGGGTCTCTTAAATTGAGTTTAATGTTTCTTTGCTTAAATCTTTATTTTTTAAGAAGAAAAGGCAGTGGCCTGGAGAAGCATGAACAGCAGTTCTTAGCAATACATCGTCTTCTAGGCCAGGCAAAGTCTTGTTTGACACCTCACAGAACAGAGTACACAAGAATGCTTTTTAAGGTCATTGCTGTGACCAGTGCAGTGCTACAGAAAGAGAAGGGGATTTTTAAAGTTAAGGCATCATGAAGATTGTGCTACTCAGAACTTAAAAATTTGCAAGTTCCTTCCCATAAAGAAGACTTAATGTGATAGGCATTAATCAAAGGTATGAATTCATTTAAGCATTCCATCTGTATCATTGTGCAAATGGGTCAGTGGGACAGTATGGCGTGTGCCGATTAGTACACGTTTGTAGTAGAATTTTACCCCCAATTAATTTAAACATTAATACAATAGGAAGCATGTGATTGGACAGGGAAAAAGAGGCGGCGCTAAGAGCTTGAGAGAGAGAGACAGGAGGAGAGGAGAGATGAATAGGAAGGAAGATGGAGGAAGAGAAAGATGAACCAGATTATGTGTGGCTTTATATAGCCACAGGTAACTATGAATATCATAAAAGCATATAATAATTGGGATAACTTGTCTAATCTAGGTGGGCAACTAGTTGACCCTGAAATTATTGTGTTGGCATCTTGTGAATTGAGAATTCATTAATAGATAAATCTGACTGATTAATTATAAGCGTCTAGAGTTTTGATTTACTGGGTTAAGGGGATCTTGTGACCACTAGCCGCAGGGGGCGGATGGCTAAGAAGGTACAAGCCCAGAGAAGTGAGATGGGGTTGAATGGGGAACAGGGGGAGGGAAGAGGGCTTATGGGACTTTCGGGGAGGGAGGAACCGGGAAAGAGGAAATCATTGGGAATGTAATAAAAGGTACAAGCAGCTCTGTGGAAGGCGAACCAGAGCTGGAAAGCCTCTGGCTGGGGCCTAGAGGCAGTGAGACCACCAGGGGCAGAAAGTAGCAATTTTAAAAAAATATTTCCCACAGCATACATTATCTGAAGGTGAGTTGTAATTTATTAATGCTTTCTCAGGACTTTACCTGTTCCAATAAATAAAACATCATATTGGCCATCCTCTGCTTCCACTCGATCCACTGCTAGTTGCCTCAAGTTATATTTTCCATCCGTTTTCACTAGTATTGGTTTTTTATGAACAGGTTTTATGGGCTGATACATTAGTGGATGCATCCTTGCGAATCGGATGGCGTCGTCGGGGTAGTCTTTGGTGGTTCCATATTTGCCTCCATTCACCTTACTGGCACACTGAAATGCACACGGGTTAATTCATTTTTTTCTCTCTTACACCCAAAAAGCAAACATGTGACCACTAACAAGAAGAATTACACAAGCCAACCAGTCTCACGCAATGAACAGTACATTCAGTAGTATATAGGAGTTCTATATCTTTTGTTGCTGAAATGGATTCAGTCTTAAAATTTTCAAAAGATACCTAAATTATCTTTAAAATGTATCATTGAAAAGACACAGAGAACATTGAGCTCCATAGAATAGAAAATATATACAGTATAGGAAAATTTGTGGATGGCAAATGGATACAAAAATATGAGTGAGCAAAATATTTTTCATGATTTTAAATTTTGTTTCTTATTTGAAGTCAGATTATAGACTGAAGAGTCCGTCATTTGCTGTTCGTTTAGTTTAGTGGTTGAGTATTTGAATATGTGGAGCCCTGGATTCAATAGAATGAAGCACAAATGAAAAAAGAAAAAAGAAAAGGGAAAGAGAATAAAAAAGAGAGAAGGAAAGGGAAAGAAAATGGAAAAGAAAAGAGTGAACAAGTAAGGGAGGACCCACCATTTATCAAAAAAACACGACTTTTGGTAATAAATGTATAATGTTTAAAGTTTTAAAGATCTATAACAGGATCACACCCTAGCAAGGTGTACACCAGCTCTGGGGAGTTGAGGGGTGGAGGATCCCATTTCTAAAGACAGAGTAAACTACCAAGTGAGACTTTGCCTTTAAAATTAAATGAATGAGTGAACAAACTGACCATAATTGTACAAAATAGTTTTGCTATTACTGAAACTTTTGTGGTAATGTGGTGATGTTTCTGCTTTTCAACTGCATAATTCTAGCATTTTAGTACAGAGTTATTTCAACTCCGTCATCACTAATTAAGAAGACAGACTCTTTGTCTCATGCTGATATAATCTGCATGGTTTTGTATTTGTTTCATACATATTTGAAAGTGACAAAAGAAACTAGTTACTTGTTCCTACATGTTGTCATGCTAGAACATACAACCCCATAGCATCATGAGGCATACTGCTTGGAATACCCATGCTGACCTTTGCATGCTAACAACTGCTTCTCACTTTCATATGTGTTCCTCCAGAAGCAGCATAGCATAAGAAAGTCTTGGGTTTTTTTCTAATTCAATGTATCAATGCAGTAGTTAAGTAACCGGGTTCCACAAAGGGGGCATTTATAATTGTTTGTTTTTTTTTTTAAAAAAAAATCAGTCCATATGCCTGAATTTGGCAGGAATTGTGCACTTGTTTGCACTTGCACAAAGCATTATTGGAAACATTTTGGTCTACCTTGGAAGAAGTTCAACAACCAATCACTTCCTCCAGCCTTTTCTAAGGCCATGTGGTTTCAAGAAGCATTTTCAGCTAAGCCACAGAACTGGGGCTCCCCATTTAAACTGCAATTTCAAGCAATAGAGTGAAATAAAATATACTTTATGTCTTACTGGAAATAATAATTTTAAGTCAGTGAGGGTGATTATCATGATAAAGCTTAACGCTTGCTAATGGAGGTGAGGTTTGCTGTCATTCGGAGTTTTGGCTCTACAAATTTTTTTCACAGTGTGTCTCACATAAAATACACAGTGCTGGGCCCTTTTCCAACTTAGTTGCCTATGTGATCCACGATCTAAACCTATATCACCATCTTCATTATTGTGAGTTTTAGACATGTCCTAGTAAAAAGTACAGAAGTTGATATAAGTATTTAGACCTTTGGTAGTAAGACTGCAGAGACAAAGGATGGAACAACTAAAGAGCAAGTCTGTCCTGGGGAATACAGAAGTGAACACAGATATTAAAATATTAAAACCAAAAAGGATTTTTTTTTGTTTTAAAGTGATATGTGGTACTAATTATCCTCTCAAGTCTCCAAGAAAACTATAATATTCCCACTTTATTGAATATTTCCATGCTTACCAGCACCCCTACAACTGAAAATTCAGTTGTTGCTATTGAACTGGAGTATCAATGGGGACATATTTTATAATGCTGCTAAGATGTAGCCACTCAAGATTATGTCCTTTGCATTAAATAATTAGCATAATATTCCACTGGCCATTGTTAGCTCTTTACTGTTGGAACATTCTTATAGACGTGAAATTCTTAAGCACTTTAACTGCAAAGTAAGATAGGACACATGAAACGAAGACTTCAAACTTAAGAACAGTATGCTAATTGATTACACTTACAGAACCAGGCCTTGGGTAGGGGACTTTTCCTTCATACAGTGACCAGTGGTATTCAGGGCCTTCTTTATGTGCATATGGGCCATTAAAGGCTTCTCGAATACTTGACATGTGATACACACATACAGCATGGCCTCTAAATATATTGCTGAAAAATAAAAATTAAGAAATCAATTGGTCAAATACACACACACACACACACAAATATACACATTAGCATTAAGACATTAAGTCTTTTGAGTAAGAAGCACTTATAGACTATTCTAGAAATCTTAATTATAATATTTTAAGTAATGAGACTAAAAGACATTATCATTCCTTCATTTCCCACTTACTAAATGTCTGAATGACATTTTAAGGATAAAATTGTGCAACTTCACCTTGTAATTGTTAAGTCCTATATTGTGTTGTTTTTTAATTTATTTGAATTGTTTTCTCTCTCTCTCTCTCTCTCTCTCTCTCTCTCTCTCTCTCTCTCTCTCTCTCTCTCACGCACACACACACACACACTTCTTCTTTGAGGATGGCATGAGCTACAGTGTGTATGTAGAGTCAGATGACATTTTTCAAGAGTCAATTCTCTCCTTCAACCATGTGGGCTATAAAGATCAAACTCAGGTTGTCAGGCTTGGACACAAGTTCTTTTCCTGATAAGCCTTCTTTTCAGCTTCCCTTTGAATGTCTTTTTAAATGAATTTAATAGCAATTTGAATTTGTCATTTAAAGCGAGTATTTCTAGCTGTTAAATCTTGAATGTAAATAGAGTTCCCTTAATTACCATGCTGTTAATTTTACTACAAATTCTTTTGTATTTTACTAAGTTTTTCTGGTGGCCTTTGCCCTACCTTTCAGCATGGTGTTTTGTAATTTGTTCCGTTATGGAAAGAGTATATAAAACTCAGATACTTGATATGTATATGCAACAGAGATCAATGATTTTTAAAATGGAAAGAAGTTCTACTTTCAGAGGCATAAGATCATCATTTAACACAAGTCATTACATGCATCTGAAATCACATTTGGTGAAAAGTTAGTGCTGTATTACTTAAACAGAGAGCCGTCATTTGAAAGAGGTTCACCATCCTGCAGCCTCCATATTATGTGAATTAAAATAAATGATGTTTGTGAAGGAGCTTTAGGAAATGTAAACTCTGTGCAAATGTATTTCCCGCACTCTGGGCCAGCTGTAGAACAGCAGTCATGTTACTGTCTTAGGACATCAATTCACACATTTTATAACACACCTTGAAGCAATTGGAAATGCCTGTGATACTGGCAAAAACTAGACAGTCTCAGCTGAAGTGGCAGTAAACCTTTGATCACCATTCTACAAATATCAGCCTCCATGGCAGGTACAGCTGGGAGCTTTTTTCCCATCTCAGATTTATATATAAATTGAACAAAGTTGAAATCATGGAAGGAAATCATGGCTTTGATTTCTCTGAATGATCCAATATGCTATCATTTTGGAGATTTGCTTTTAAACTGATCATTTTAACCAATGGGAAATATACAGATCATCTCATAGAGTTTATCATTTAAAGAATTATCATGTGATTCAAAAAAATACTTTCTGGCATAAGAAAAATGAAGTAAAAAGGACTGCCTGTGTATTGTGCTGACTACCAATAGATGTTAACTTTTTAAATTTACATCAAAGTATAGTTATTAGAAAGAACTGTTTTCTAGGTTAGTGTATGGAAGAAAAGGTCTTATTACAATGAGATACTTGTTCAAAGAGCTTTTCAATCTTTTCAATTCAAAGTGATCATTAAAAAGCACCTGCTGAAAACCTAAGCAAAAATGTGGAAAGACCCTAAGTAAGTACCAGGTACAGGCTTATATTGCAATCTGTAGTTAATTCATTGGTGATTGAGTATTAAATAATATCAATCCCTCTCTACTGAAATACTGAGATATATTTTTCTTTATTCTTGTGTTATCATTTTCCTTTAAAAATTATTCAAGAAACTTCCAACTGAAATCTATTCTAGGAGTATTTATTTCTCATATGAATATATGTGATATATTACTTTATAATACTCTTCCATAGATATATGAAATCTATGTGTGTGAAACTTCCAACTGAAATCTATTCTAGGAGTATTTATTTCACATATGAATATATGTGATATATTACTTTATAGTACTCTTCCATAGATATATGAAATTCAAAAATGCAAAGGAGAAACATAGCAGATCAATAAGCTTTAAAGTTAAGTACTGTATTTTCAGATGGAGAGCAGATGACAAGGGTTTGTTCAGTACGAGTCTAAACAGAGGATGAAGACAACAAGCACAAAGGTGTGAGGACACTCCTCACTAAGGACTTAAGGTCACATCTTGGACACGAGTAGCAAGTATTACTGCTGTGGAATATTTGATCACACTATGAACCTGAGATTGGGTTGTTCGCTGGAAACACCTATTTTCAGTTGTGGTATAGCTCAGCCTTAGTACACAGCTTTAATCAAAGCAATGAAGGTAACATTAGTTGGTAGTTTGCACCCAAGTTTGAAAGTGATGTCTAATTGAGTGGCAGACAAAGTGACAAATCACAGAAAGATTTGCCAGAATAGGGTATGACCAACTCTCATGAAAACAGAAAGACAGGGTACTTAAAAGAGAGAGAGAGAGAGAGAGAGAGAGAGAGAGAGAGAGAGAGAGAGAGAGAGAAAGATTCAGAGAGAAAATCAGCTAGACACAAGTTAAAATAGGACAAACCAGAGAATAAGAGCCAGAACAGATTGCCAAAGTTCCTGTGAGGCCAAGGAGAGTAATTCAGTGAGAAACTGAGAGAAGCCAGGTTAAATTAGTCATCTTGGAGAGGACTGAGAACAGCTTACCAGAGAGATCAGAAAGAACTAGGAATGGGTGAGTTTATTCAACAGTAAGGCTGAAAACATCCTAGACCCAGATAAAATTGTATGGAGGCTGGAAGCTTCTAGGACTGACTAGGCTAGGTGAGTAGAAGGAAGCAGTAAGCCTCAGAGACAACAATTACTTCAGGTGAATAAAAGTTACTTTTCCATATCAGAGCACTGATATAAACTGAAGTTGGAAGGGAGAGTCATTTCCAACAGTATCAGTAAATAAAAGACCCAATGCTAAGAACTGCCAATGGAAATGCTGAGCTCTGTCAAGGTATTATTTGCCATGGGAAAAATCATAGATTTAAAAAAAAAATACTCCCAAAGTAAAGATGAACAGTTACTGGAGCACTTTGAAAGCCTGAATGGACTGGAAATTTTCATCTGCGAAATAAATAAAAGCATCACCCTAGACCTGACAGTGTACAAGCAATATCTCATAACCTGACCAATCAAAAGTGCCGAACGGTTGCCTGTGAGTAATTAAAGGGATTGGGAGTGTGGTTGCATGAGGATGCTGGGATGCTACAACCAAATCAATAAGGTCTAGGCTGAGATTGTAGCTTTGAAGTTGAAAGACGTACAGATGCAATCGTGGGAGCAAGAGAGGCTGGGCGCTTACAGTGTGCAGAGGATGGGAATGACAATGGGGACAGCAGTGTTTCTGAGCAATGGACACCATGAAAGGAACAGCAGTGTGACAAATCTTCTTCTATAGTGTTTTATTGACTATAAATTTCTCACCTGGTAGTATTAAACAGTCCAAATATCACTGGATTCTTAGGATCTCTCGTCGGCAGTAAAAACACGTCCTCTGAAAGAGTGAAAAACTGTTCCATCACTTTCGATTTTTAACCTTTAACTCATGCAAAGAAAATGTATTTAGATAAATTCGTTCAGAACTGTAGATTTTAAGACCCAATTCCCCATCCAACAGCTGTGACCAGGATAGAACAGTGAATCATTGCTCTTCTCTGGGTAACTTAAGCTGAATGATAGAAAAGGCCCCAACAGTGCTCCTCTAAAGAAGAGGAATGAGTCTCTGTCCTGCAACCCTTCTGCCCTAGGAGGTGACTGGATCAAAATGAATAGATGGAAATCTTTGGTATAGAGCTCAAATACCATAGGAGACATATCATTCACCTATGCCTAAGAGAGTGATGGTTATAGAGAAGCATGCACGCAGAAGAGTGAAATGCAGATTCTCTAGTAACTGTTACCTAGTTCATCAAAGTATGTGTCAATTCCGTTCATTCCCGGTACTGAGCAAACCAGCCGAGCTTTGAGGAATGTGCTCCACTTATTCACCAGGATTCTCTGTCCTCCCATGTCATTCTGTGAAAAGCAAAATGGACAAATGAGGACTTCAAGGACATTTACCAACCAAGGCTTTATATGGTGAAATGAGCAGATGCTGTGACTCTTTTTATTTATATAGGAAAATTGAGCAAAATTCTCAGAAAGCAAATAATGCCTTCTCCTTTCTCCTTTCTGTTACCTTATCAATGCTGTACTTCTAAAAACAAAGATTGTTTTAAGTTTAGTTTTACCAAGTACATATCTGAGCATCATGTATGAGGGTGCTCCAGCCAGGAGAGGTCATCGGATCCCCAGGCTTGGAGTCACACAGATGGTCATGAACTGTTGGGCATGGGTGCTGGGAAGTAAATTGAGCTCCTCTGCAAATGTAGCAAGTACTCTTAACTGCTAAGCTATTTCTGCAGCCCCTCAGTGCAGCGCTTTCATTCAATTACTATCAATGTATTATCTAACTATTATACGTATTAATATGGTTTTCTTTTCTAGATGAAATGCTGGCTTTGTGATGTAGTAACCCTACCTCAAAAAATTTGGATGGATCATTCCTTTTACTTCCCTTGGGAAAGAAAGCTTATGAGACAAGTCAAGGTGACTACTATTTGTAATCCCTTCAGGATTGTTCTCAGCTGCGTATTTGTGGGTATATATATTTTATGTTATTTTTTATTAAATATCTTCCTAAATGCCAAAGCAACTGCACTTCTTCAGGGTTTGTTTTTGTTTTGTATTTTACTCTAGAAGTGAGCAATTGAATGATTTATACCCAGGCATATATACCCCCAAAAGATGATGATCCTAATAACAAAAACGGTTAAGTCAAATTTAAAAATGGAGTGGTATTGAGCCATGATGGCTCTGAAGGTTAAGAGATCTGCAACAAAGCCAGAGGAACTGAATTCAATCCCTAATGCCCCAATGGTGGCAGGTGAGAACACGCTATGACATGCATGAACAATAATATATACAGAGACATATATGGACACAAGCAAACTAATAATACATATAACATTTTTAAAAGTAGAACAAACTTTTATTTGGTATTAAATGCTAATTTTAGACGTCTATTCAGCATGGCTTTGAAAATGAGGAAACTCATCAAAGTTAAGCCTGTTTTACAGTGAAACTCTCATTAGCAGTAAAGTTATTATGGCTATAACACAGGAACCTTGGTTTAGTATATACCAGGTTAAGAACGTCTACAAAGCATTATGAGATGTGGTGTATTTCTCATAGAAGACTACAAGAGAAACACAAAGCCACGTGAGTAAGGAAGGGCTGTGGACCGTGGAAGAATGAGGGACAGGAGACAAATATGATCAAAGCAAAGCATGCTGTATGATACTCTCAGAAGAACCTATATGATGGTAAAACAATGTAAAACAATATAACAAAGGCCTGGCTATACAGAGGGAGGTGAGCGAGGTAAGCTGAGGAAAGAAAGCATAATGCCACAGACGTGCCAGCCTCACCACGCACAGCCGCCCCACTCGGGTGTAGATTGTATGGGCATTGTTCTCCGCCTCCAACGCCTTCTCAGTAAAGAAAAAGTACATTTTGTTGTCATCTCGGTCTTCATTATCAGGAATCATATATGAACCTACAAATTTTGGTTCTACAGAAAAAACATAAAAAAGTAAAAAAATTATACATGCATTGGTACAATGACAAAGTCACCCCCCCTAAATTATTTATCAACTGATTGCCAAAGTTTCATCCACTTGTGAAAAAATACGAACATTTTTCAAAATTATAGATGATTATTGAAACCTAGATCATTATTTTCGTTTTATGTGCAAATCAGTAGACATTCTAAAATGCAATTTAAATAGAAAACGTAATAGTCATGGTTTCAGAAAATATAATATATGTTGCAAACAACATATATTTAGTGAAGAAAAGCAGGAAGCATTATGAAAACTGAATTTCTTCTCACTCTACACAAAATAAATCTACATGTAAACTTCATATTAAAATTTAAAAGTAGCTTGTTATTTATCTTTAATTTATACAAAATCTATCAATAAACCTTATAGAAGATCACTTATTTTTAAAGAGAAATTTAAGCTTTTGCTTTTATAGTCTACAGAACCTGAGTAGGTGGCTTTGATCAATGTGGTACAGAGCATTTAAATGATAATATACATGCATGCTGAAACTCAATCATGGACTTCTGGAAGTCATGAATATACCCAGTATAACCTGGTATCCTTACTGAGAGATACACCAGTATGTGACAAAATATAAAACTCACATATATATGAACATATGTGTAATATTTATGTTTATGTTTATATATGTAAGTTTATATATAAGCTTATATATGTATGTATTATATATATGTATATATAAGCATATATATATATATATATATATATATATATATATATATGTACATTTCTGGAATTCTGGTTAGGGGTGGCGAGTGATACACCTAGTTTTATCTCTAAAAAGCAGCATGATCCTATTAAAGCCAGCAGGGGGCACCATCACTGTAGCAGCAATGATGCCCATTATAGACAGGCAGAAGCTGTTAAATGAATCTCAACTTTTCATACACTCAGATTGTTCATTTCATTTAACTCCTGATATCTAAACACTGCTATAAATGAACTACTGCATAGTTAGGGTATTTTATATATAAAGTGATAAACAACATATGTGTTTTGAAATCGAAAATATGATAGTTAGAAAGGCTATTTTGAGTTAATATTTTCATTATCAAAACCGTCTGGACGACAGACTTGTTTTCCACTCTTGATCCCTCGCTTCTACCTTTCAGTAGCCGCTCATCGTCATGCTCAGTGCGAATATGGCCTAGCTTCCCCATGCTGCGGAAGATCGCCGAGTCTCGGCCCCAGTAGTCACTGTAGAGTCCAGCAAACAGCTCATTACCTGCAGAGGCGACCCAGAGGAAAACAAGTCAATGTCGGTCCCCCAACCTGAGGGTGAGGTAGAAGCCACTGTTAGGTCAAACATACCAGTTTAACACACATTCAACTTGAGGCCATCAACACGATCGCTTAGGGCAGGGATGAGGCAACCACAAAGCTGTGCGGCAAGCCCCGCTTGCCTCTTAGCTGGGAATTCCCAGCATCATTTTCTTTCTGAACCGGAGCAGCAGCAGTACTCAGTGTTGTTACGAGAAAAACACTGGGGGACACCGGTGAATGCTGGGACCTATTTAGTGATATTGCCTGGGCCCGTATTATTTTAGCAAGCTTCTTTCAGCCTCGATACCAACTGTTTTATCGCCGTATGGTGTTACGTGTGATTCCGTTAATTCAAATGCTTCTTACATCAAATCTGATGACTTTAATATGATTTTACAATGATTTTAAAACAAGTACAAAATCTGATTGAAGTCTACAATCATCCAACATGCGAGTGTAGAGCTGAGTCAGAGGGAACTGGTAAAAAAGACTTATCTAGAGTCAGCAGCATGACTGACTGACCTTAGCGGCAGCACGAGTAGAAGCCGCAGATTTAAAACAAGGTTCTGGGATTATTCAAATTTATGTTAGATTTTGAAAAATCACAATGTGTTCTTAGAGAAAGAAATGAGACATTAACAGTACCTTAGTCGGAGGGAACAACGTTCTTTTCTAAAATAGGAAATGTGAGAGCATGACTGAACCTTAGAAATGTTCTGACTTTGAATGTTCTTCCTTCTCATAACCACAGAGTGTCAGTGCACCAGCGGGCCCAGGAGGCCTGTTCTGGGCATGCCTAGTCTTTCTGTCCTGATCTGTCCCAGATGAATGTCTCTGGCAAAGAAGTAAGTAGTCACAGCATATCTCTGGAAATAGGAACTTCATTTAGAATGGTTAAATTATTCCCTTGCTGTGTGCCCAGAGCTGTAGCTGTCACTGAAAATAAATACAGAAAAGATGATGCTTGAGATACCTTTTTTTTTCTTACACTTGTATACATACCTATGCTTGTGTGTTGGCATGCACTAGGCTGAAAATGGGTTTGCCAGTATGTAGAAGTCAGAGGTCCAATTTAGGTGGTACTCCTTGTGTATCTTACGTTTTCTTTTCTTTCTTTTGTTTTCTTTTTCATCATCATCATTTTCATCACTACCTGAGACAAGTTCTCTCACTGGTACTTGGGCTCACTGATTCAGCTGGAATGAATGAACAGTGAGACCTACTGGTCTTCCTGTCTGTACTTCCTAGGCATATTAATTAAAAGAGCATGCGAGGCTGGACTGATTAGATACTGAGGCTCAAACACAGGTTCTCAAACCCATGCTGAAACACTTTACTAAGTTGGCCTCTCCTTAGCCCCTAGTGATGCTCTTCAAATAATGACAATGTGTTCCTAAGTGTACATGTGTGATTTAAAGAACTTCAAAGTTTGAGAAAGCTCACAATAATCATATTTCTAAATTAATGAATCACTTTTGCCTTAAGTTTTGAAACTAATATAAACAATGTTAGCACTATAAAAATTTAACCAGGGGCTGGAGAGATGGCTCAGCAGTTAAGAGCACCGACTGCTTTTCCAGGGGACCTGAGTTCAATTCCCAGCAACCACATGGTGGCTCATAACCATCTGTAATGGGATCTGATGCCTTCTTCTGGTGTGTCTGAAGAGAGCGATAGTGTACTCACATACATAAAATAAATAAATCTAAAACAGAATTAACCAAATATATTGATTCAATTATGAAAACTGGAGATTCTGCCTACAAACTTAATTTATTATATTTGTTTCAAGAGTTTGTGTTGTTGGTTTTTGTTTTATCTACATAAAATAATTAAAATGTTTTTACAGCAGGTAGGGAAATGGAGAGGTGCCTGAGGAAAAGAAGGTCCAGCGACAGGCCCAAAGTGGGATCCAGCTCAAGGAGAGGTCCCAAAGTCTGACACTATTACTGAGACCATGGAGCATTCACAAAAACGGACCTATCATGACTGCCCTCTGAAAGACCCAACAAGCAGCTGAAAGAGTCAGATGCAGATATTTGAACCCAATCAATGGACAGAAGCAGATGACCCCTGTGGTTGAATTAGGGAAAAACTGAAAGAAGTCTAGGAGGAGGGTGACCCTGTAGGAGGATCAGTAGTCTCAATTAACCTGGAACCCCTGAGATCTGTCAAACACTGAACAAACAATCAGATAGCATATACCAGCTGATATGAGGCCCCCAACACACATACAGTAGAGGACTGCTGGGTCTGTGTTCATTCAGAGATGATGCACCTAACCCTCAAGAGACCGGAGGCCCCAGGGAGTTTAGAGGTCTTGCTGGGTCCGTGGTGGGGACAACCTCGTGGAGACAGGGGTTGGAGAGGAGCTACGGGATGTAGAACAGTCAGAGGGTAGATGGGGATGGGATATAATCTGGAGTGTAAAAAAAGTAAATAAATAAAAGACAAAAAAATTCAAATTATCACACGCATTTATATAGTGGAAAGTTTGATAAGTAGTCAACTGAGTTATATAAAAGACAATTTATAAAGATGTTTATTTCCAATATGAGCTAACTATTGATTTTTTTCTAAAAAAGTAATTGTTTTGCTATACCAGTGAGAAACAGCTTAAGGAGTCATAAATCAACCTTGAAGTTTTAAAAAAAAGTATTATTGCAATAAACTAATTTTCATTATTTTTTTTAAAAATAGCAAATATAAATGAGACCCTTTTGTCTACAAAACACACAATGGGTGTTTAAAACTATATATGGAAAAAACTATATAGGGTAAAAGTCTTCTCACAAACGAACCTATTGCTGTTTAGTTTGGTTATTTATTTTCAGTTTCCTATTTACATGCTACAACAAAGCAATGCTTATTTAATGATATTTATTTAAAGATTCAGTTTTCAACTAGGCAAACATAATTTTCAAATGCTCCCTTGAAACAGACTAGTAGAAATGTATTCTATGGACTCTAACTTGAGTATTTGCCCTTTTATTAAGTCTAGCTATCACACTTCTGTAGCCAGGACATTGGGATTTCTAAGAAATTATTCTCTAGGACAATGTGTAGGAAAATAATCCAAGTCCATAAAGGTGGGACAAGTAGTAGAGAGAGTAAAAGTAGCTCCTGACTCTAGTGGAGAGCTTTCTTGTTAGTAGCCTGCTCTTCATTCTGGATATATATTCAGTATCTTGTCAAATTTAGTTTTAATATAAGAGCTATTATCTTTTCCAAAAATGTTACAGCAATGTTCTGCATTATTTTGGGAGGACAACTGCTACATTAGTGTCATGCACTAACTATATATACAAACATTATATATCATACAATATTATATACACTATATAATGTAGTATGTGTTATATTTTTATATATATATAACATATACATAAATGTTATACATAATATAAAATAAATCATACAAAATAATATGGTTATATATTAACAAATTATATATATGTACAATTATGTGCATATTTATTTACATATATAGATATATATACATGGCATCTTTCTATAAACCTCTCCCACTTTTAACTTATTCTACACTTCCCTAACATCTGTCTCTCAAATTCATGCTATTTTCTTTTGTAACTATTCATTGTTGTATACACATGTATTCATGTGTGTATGCTTTTGTGTGTCTGTCTTCTGCTGACCACATTTATTGTGGATCATGTATTCAGAAATATAGATAGGATTGACCTCTTGAGCACAGGAAATCAGGAGACCCTGCAGAAAACCGGATCTCTCCCCCTCATAGCTGTCAATACGTATACTTAATCCTATAAACTACAGCAATGATCAGTCCAACAAGATATGCCCGACAATGCAATAACTAGCACTAATGTCTTAGGGATAGCTAAAAGCTGTCTCCTTAGACTTGAGACCTGCTCAGTTGGAGGCAACTCATGCCTGTAACTGAAAACCTAGGCAAGAACCCATGGATAGACAGTTCACAGACCTTAGAGAAGAAAATATTATAACCCTTTTGGTAAATTAACCCAGTATCCAACTGTTTCTAAATACTTATCCTAATTGCTACAGATCAGAGCATCTCTGATTATCTGGTTATCAAAGAAATGTCTTTCTGCTGTGAATAGAGACTCGATCAGAAATTTATAACTGATCCAAGGGCAGATTTAGTGACTCTGAAGTACCAATTCTCACGTGCGACATCTACAAAGAACAGGGAGCGCTGCAGAAAAAGGACGCAGAAAGATCATCTGAGCTAGAGAACCCTGAGAACGCCTGTAAAATACCGTCTTCAGGATATGACAGTGATACTGGGCATCTCTGAACTCTCAACAGCTTGGATGCGTGAATATGAGCTTCCAACCACACACCAGAAAACATTCCAGCATGAATGAAGGATAGGCTCACAGGACTTCATTAGAGGGTTTAATTTTCATAAAGCGAGCAAGAAACGGAAAAACAAATGAGCAGAACGCTCACAATCAGCAAATCAGGGTGAACAGTGTCGCATGCCCAGTTCGCTCCTCTCGCCTTCCTCAAGAAAGCGAGTTTCAATACGGAGAGGGGTCTGCTGTGTTCGTGTCAAGTAGCAACATATGCAAAGTGAGAGGTGTGATAATAAGGAAATAAGAAAAAAAGGCGATAGAATCTACGTTAAAATATAGATATATTTCTATGAAGACTAGGTCTTTAAAATATTATGATGATTTTCCTTTCCTTCAGTTTCAAAGTTCTGCTTGTTTTGATCAAGGGCAAACAATAACCATATCGGCCAGTAGATGGCAGCCCTGTGATAGCAAAGAATGTCTCAGCTTGGCAGGTTGCGTGCTTTAAGATGATATTTTTCATTTTTACCCAATTTCTCTTCTTGTAGTTAGATGAAAGAAAAGACTTCATGAAAATTCAAATAACTAAATATGAACTTTTTTATTTAAACTTAAAAGGAGCTATCCAGGTGCTAAACACCGTAAGCTATGGAAACAACCAAATGTGTTTTGGTTGGCATGTTAGCTGATCCTCAGAAGGAAACGTTCTGCTTTCATGTTTTATTATCATTGTGAAAATACAACACAACCAAGCTATAATATGTAGGTACTGTGCTTGGCAAACCATTCCCTGCACCACCACCACCCCAAAAAAAAAACTAAAAGGAAGATAATACATTACCAAGAAATATAAATAAATTAGAATTAAGCTTTAAGTAGGATTAATAAATAACTAATGGAAGAGAAAATTATTCTATATTATATTAAAGAAAAATAAATACTTAAAGAAAGTAAACATTTTTAACAATACTTCTTAAAATTATAAATATTTGGTGTCATTAAAATGTCAAATCAATAGTTTGTAATTCCAGGAATGAAACAACAAATGACATCTAGATTAATGTTATTTTCCTTATTTAAAAAAGTAAGTAGACACATATATGGAGTAAAATGTCTTTTAGTGTTTCAATAGTAAGCACTTAAACATCCAAGACTTTAGATTTCTATGCTCTCCAATGTATTGTCTTAGACAATGTTTTAACTTATAGTCAATCTATTTTGATGTTTCTTAGTAAAGACAAGTTGATTTTTATTCCAAATGGTGTTTATAATTGTTATAGAACTAGATTGGAGTGGTAAGTGATGCTGTATTAATTTTATGTAGCTAACTGGTTATACAAGAACATGAGACATATGTTTTCAGGGCATTTTGACAGGAGGATATAACTTATTATACTCAATACTAATCTCTACACATAGGTAACATTGTGAGGGATATAACTCTGCACTGGAATCAAGCTAAATGTCTAGCTCCAAATCTTCAGTTTGACCCTGAGAAAACCATTTATTGTTTTAATGTACTGGTTACCTATGGAAACCATGGGGTCTCACCTCTATTAGCAGGGCTACCATTTATAGGGCTAATGTTCAATTCTTCCACATACACTTTCTTGATTGCTTGGTTCCACCATGAGCACAGCACTATGCTTACATCTAACATACCAATCATCTTGTTGTGTTTCAATTGGCTCTTTGTGTCCTTAAAATTATACTCTACTAATGTCTGGGTTACTGATGATGCTAAATGAACATTTAATGAATTAACAATCACATGTATCTAAACCTCCCTTTAGATGTTAGAAATGCTATGAAATATAATAGAAAACTTCTGGGATAAGACTAGATTTATTTTTACCTGATTTTTTTTTTTTTTTAGAATTTCACCCATAAGTACAGTAAATAGACAATTTCCATTTCTTCAACTCTATCTTCAAACTCCTCTGTGCCCCTCAATTGTTTTTTTGAGAATGAGTGCAGGGAAAAAAAATCAATTTATAGGACCCTATGAGACATTCATATAAATTAAGGACTTCTTGAATTTTTATTTTAATCTTAATATTAACAATTAAGAACATTAAATGTAAATATTATAACAATGTTAATTATTAATATTATGGGATTAATGATAATTTCATTATTTAAAATCATGAAGCCTGAAATTCAATTTTGTTCTAGCACTTGTCCACATTAGTAGCAGCCTCAAAGCCTTGTTGCTATTGCAAGTCTGTGTATATAATAAATTGCAAATTCCAAATTCCAAAATAAGAGAAAAGGTGACCATTCTAAGTCATATTTAAGAGCAAATACACTAAATATAAAATATACAATAAAGACTTTTTTGCATAACTTTTTTCTTAAAATGGGATTCTATTTGCAGTTTAGACCTAATACCCCTTGGTATTTTAGGAAACTCAATGTGACTTTTTTTAATGGATTGTATATCCTGTGAATTTTTATTCATGATGTAGGAATACATATTTTAATCGTCTAGTATGAGCAAGTCACAATAGTTATTTGCAACCTTGTTTTATTTAACTCAAAAGTTAATCTTATGAATATTTATCTTATAAATATAAATATAAGATAAATATAAGTATTTATCTTATAAATAAATGCTCTAAGATTCATAATAATGACAAATGCATCAGCCTTCTGAATAATAAGTGACCATCCATACTAAAAGAGCCCACACAGAGAGCAATGTCATTAGTTAGTTAGCTGTATGTATTTTGGTTTTTTGTCTTTCCAATTGACCAATCATACTTACCGAGGCTAAGAAAGTGGTTTCTGGTGCAAAAATGTTAAAGAAAAGAGTGTTCCTTAGCTGACACTCATGTCTGTAGTTGTATTTGCTTGGTAGGCAACCAGTGACATCAATCCATACCGTCAGGGTCAATTAAATTCATGAGGGATATGATGGAGACGTAAGCTTGGAGACTAGGGGTATTTTTAGGGAGACACTGAGTGTTTCTTTTCCTTTTCCTTTTATTTGAGGAAATAGTTTATAATATAAGCAAAGTATTTAAATAGCCCTTTGGAGACCCAGCCACGGCCAGAAGCTGCAGGAAGCATGAAGACAGCGGGCATTTTGCCAGTGTGAGAGAGCAGCAGCCTTGAATAAGATATTCTTTGGGAATGGCAAAGTGGTAAGGAACTAGAAGTCTCTATCTATGCAGTTGGTGGGGTGAATTCAAGAAATAAATATTCATTCCTAACTGCTCTTGATATAAATATACTTAATTCAGCGGAAATGATTATTTATTCTTAAAATCTTTGCCACTAAGATCTTGAAACAACTGCCTGTGATTTTCTGATATGAGTTTCAATTATGTTCTGCTCAATTAACATTTAGGTTTAATGCATAGAACTAGTAATAGGGTATTTATCTAAATATAATTTTTAATGAAACATCACAAAACTGTAATGTTTATAGACATCGTAGTTTTATTTGCTGAAAAACTCACATTGGTACCTTAAATGCTCAAAAGGAATAATTTTAAAATATCTTAAAATTTATTGTATATGGTATATGTGTGTGTGCACACATTCAGATAGGAATGAGAATAGGAGTGTGTTTCACAGATTACATGTGGAAATCAGAGGCTATCTGTCCTCCTGTGGGATCCACAGATAAAATGCAAGCTTGCAACCAAGTTTGTGTTGCATGCACTTTAATCTGCTAAACCATCTTGCCACCCCTAAAATATTTTTTAATGCTGGCTATTTACTGAAATCAAATATTAAGTCAAATATTTATAAGTCAAATCAAATATTTATATCCCTGAGAATGTCCTATTAAGAGTTAACAGACGCAGAGCTGAGGAATTGGCTTTGTGGGTTAGAGCAGTTCCTAAGCAAGCATGATTACAGAAGTTTGAATCCTGTACACCCATGCAAAAAGCTAGATGTCCTCACACATGCCCAATCATAGACACAGAAATGTGCAATTGGAGACAGGATGGTTGCCAGAGCTTGCCTCGACAACAGGCTAACTCCAAGTTAATGAGAAACCTCCTGACAAAGGAAAAAATTGCAAACTATTAAAGCAGAACCACCAACATCCTCACTACCTACTACACACATGAGCAGAGGCACAGGCATCTATAAACACATACGTGCTTACAACACACATGCATTCATAAACATACAGGCATCCACAAATACACATTACAATACACACACACACACACAAAATGTGACACAGCCAAGTGGTTTCTCTAGCTCCATTCATCTTAATAAGGTACATATTTCAGGTGTGATAGAATTACAATACACCAGAAATTCTAACAAAAGTAATGGGGAAAATAATATGTAAAACATAAGTATCCATATGATTGGAAGAGAGAGTATGAGAGAGCCCACAGTATATTGCCTTAAACCTACCAGCTGAAAAGAAAGGAAACACGAGACACAGAGAAAACAGTTCAAGGATTCTGACTTTGGTGACCACCAAATAATGTGCTTATTATTTTATTTTACTGGGTAAATTAAGTGCTAAGTTCCTTCAGGGTATTAGAAATGCACAAGGAAGTAACACAGCAACTGAGTTTAGTGCAAATCTCAGGGTATCAATAGTTTTTAAACTGTTAAATACTTAACAGTTATTAAAACATCTTTTGATACAGTTTTTGTGAGTCTCCTGGGGAACGAAATTGCCTAAACACATAAAACATATTGTGCACGAGGTATGAGCTTTTATGTATGCTACCGAAATAAATCAGGTCTCAATGACATTTGAAGAACAAGCTATACTAATGTTTAACCTCAGTTTGATTAGATTCTGATCATAGGAAACATGACTCCATATGACCATTGAGTTCTTTTTAACATAGAAACTGTTATTCATTTATTTCCAAATTTAAGAAAAAGCACACGTATTGAATCCTTTCACTTGCTTAGTAATAATATTCAGTCTTACTCCAGAGAATGTTAAGTAAAGTGAATTACTTAACTAAAATTAAAGTTGTATCTAAAGTTAAGACATAAACAAGCTTATTGGTACACATCTTTATTCCCAGAACTTGAAAGACAGACACATAGTAGATGGATATGTGTTTAAGATCTGTATAGTCTACATATTGGGTTCCAGGCTGCCCAGGCTACATAGTGAGACTCTGGCTAAAAAAATACTATAAAACATTCATCATTTTGGAAGAATGCTTGGGTTAGGAAGTGGAAGTGCAGAATAGAGGAGAGAACATGGGGAGGAGTAAATAGCATTGCAGAAGTCATATAGACACATACTACTAGGGAAGCTTCCATCCATGTATGGATCATATACACATCTGAATTCACATGAGAGTATGCACAAGGCCTGTGTAAACTCAATGAGATAAAATGCTAACATGGAGAGGGGAGGTGGACAAGGAGTCCCACTTTCAGAGGAGGAGGTTTGATCAATTGATTCCTTGCCAGTTGATGATCACACCTCCAAAAATATATTGGGAGCACCAACTGGACTTGATAGGGATGAGATAAAAGGACACAAACTTGAGTGGTTAGGGAAGATGAGTGTGATCTGGGAGGAGTTGGGGGAAGGGTGGGCATGATCAAAACACACTGCGTGAAAATTTCTCAAAGAACTAATAGAAATGATACTGTTCATCTTGTGAATATTGCTATCTATCAGTGTTTTCTTATTATGTTAGTCTTCATGAGAACAGGCATTATCCATTGTGTGGCACTCACCGAACAAAGACACAAGGAATGATTAAAAGATGTTTGGTCCTCTTTGAGCTGGGCTCCTGTTTTAATCCTTCAGAACAGAACAGGTGTGGCTATAACATATCACATTAATACCTTCTTCTCTGCCCTTGTAGGCAACACCAAACTTGCCCAAATCCCAAGTCAGGGAGCTCCATTTTTCCAGCTCAATTTCTACTGCTTTTTCAACTAAGTGAATTATTTTGCTTCTTATCTTATAAAGAGCTGTGGCTTACATAGGTTATCCGGTTTCCAGTCCAGTGGCTACAGCTTTTCCACAGTGAGTAAATGATCTCTCCAAAGTACTTTTGGGATGAAGGAGATTGGACAAATGTGAAGAATTTTATTTTTATTTCTTCTCATTGGAGGGATTGTTCTATAACTTGTGTTTAGCTTGGAGAGCTATTTTTTTTATTTGATTTCTCTTCTGAATAAATAAAACAGCCCTCAGATGGCAAGCACTTTACATTTCAGCACAGAGTAATTTGATTTAGTAGTTCAATGAAATTCACTTGGCAGTGTCCCTCCAGTTATAATACTCCTCTTAAGTAGTTCAGCTTTACGTTCCTGAGTCCATGACTAAACAAACTCCAGAGAGACTGTCTCTTGAGTAGCATAGATGGCTATGGAAAGGACCATGTTCACCACTTAAGCAAAATGCTTGAATGATTGGTCTTCACTTCCAAACACTTGGGGATTTTACTGTATAGGAACATATGGCATGTAATATCCAACCTCCAATCTTTTTAATAAGAGAAATATCTTAAAACTTGTTTTCTGTTTGCCAAAGTTTCTCAGTCTGTACTCCACCCAGACATTCAGTTTATCAAATGTAAGCACTTTTAATCAGATCCTGCCAATTCTTGTGGAATGTCTAGCAATTATGGATATAGTATTCAACAAGAATGCCATTCCTCATGTTGTGATTACTACTGTCTAAGCTGTCTTAACAGCTCTGTTTTTATATTTAAGGTCTCTTCATACTGTACATAAATGCATGCACATGCACGCACTCATACACACACACACACACACACACACACACACACCATTTTGTGCACAAATTTATAAAAGCTAAAATATTTTAATAGACATTTTTAAAACTGTAAATTTTGAAAATACATATTTATTTAGTCAAGTTTCAACTTACTATGTGAAATTCTTATTTTAGAATATTTTAATTATGTTAATGTCATAGCTTCTGACTAATAGAGCTAACATCAGATTTTATTTCTCTAGAGAATTTTTCATGTCAATCTGAGAACAATGATCCAGATAGAAAAGTGTAGCAAACAGAATACAAGGCTCATCAAGTCTTGAAATATTTGAAGAAAACAGTTTCTCCAGTATACAGTGTGAATCAAGTATAAGCATATTTTACTTTTACAGTTTTAATCTTAATTGTTATTGTATGGATGTTTTGTCTGCATGTATGTCTGTATATATGTGGGTGTGGTGACTGCAGGGATCAGAAGAAGACATCAGATCCCTGGGACTAGCATTTGAGAAGGTTGTGGGACACTGTGTGAATGTTGGGACTTGAATGTCAGAGCTCTGCAAGGGCCATCTCTCCAGCCCTTCAGAGTAACTTTTTAAACATCAGCAAATTATTCCAAGTTTTATCAGTTTACTTAGAATATGATGTCTCTACATCTTATAGTTTCTCATTTTCTTCAAAGAGAAATGAGCATTGATGGTCATGAGAGATGACCATATACACAATCAACTGAAAATATACACTGAAAAGTAAGGATAGCACCTTGTTCATAGGGACCCTCAGAGCCTCTCAATACTGAGAACTCTTAGCTCACTTGTTAGGTATCAGGAATTACTTCCATCCATCTTAGATATAGGAATTCTCATGATCTCATATTGTTGCAGTTCTGAAGTACTTTGACAAGGTAGTTGTTTTCAAATTTAAATAATACAGAAAAGCATGTTTCTTTATTGTAGCAAGAGAGGTTTTTGGCCAACTCATTTAATTAATCTGAATTAAACTGCAACATCTATCACACAGCATGATCTCACTGGATTCTTTCAATGCACACATTTAGTGCAAGTTTGAGTTGATCAGACTATAGCTTATATTTTAGCTTAGGAAAAATTTAGTTAAGTAGGGATGAGAAAATGGCTCAGGAAACCAGATGATCTGACCTAGACCTTAGCATCTACATGGTAGAAAGAATGATTAAACGCCTGTGTATTATTCTCTGACCTCTGCATGCACACGCACATGCATACACACACACACACACACACACACACACATACAGAGAGAGAGAGAGAGAGAGAGAGAGAGAGAGAGAGAGAGAGAGAGAGAGAGAGAGAGAGAGAGAGAACGAGAGAGAGAGAGAATGTAAAATAAGAATTTAAATAAATAACTTTACATTGAGTTTTTGATGAATACTTTGGATAACAAAAATATAAAATAAGCATACAACAACCACATACACACATACAATTCTCCAAGTTATTTCATATAGTAAGATAGAAAATTGACATATTTTAAAATAGTAGATTTTCTTTGGCTATGTTTTTATAAAGCCATTATAAAGTTATATTTTCTGAATTCTAAATGCCACCATAAAATCACTCTTTTCCAAGTATTTGTAGACATTTGAATTTCATCATGAGACACAAGTACTTTATGACATCTGTAGTTATTTTAGAGTCAGATTACCAAAGATAGCAAGACTTAAAATTCAGCATCATTTCTCCAGATAACAGCTGATAGATTTGGCAAGGCAAAGTATATAAAGAAATGCCAAAGAATGTATGGATATTGAAAAATATATTTTAAATCACTATGGCTGACACATGATGTCTGTGTCAATGATAATTACCAACTAGCGTGGACACAAAGGAGGAGTTGGGGTCAAAAGGACATCTGCCCCTTCCTCTCTCAGATCTGTGTGACTCCAGGTGAAACAGGGGGTCCTGGAAAGAAAACAGAAAGACATTGTGAAGATGCCAATTGTGATAAGAGTTTAATTGCTCACAGAAAGCACAATAACAATTTACATGGCCTCATCAGGACCCTGATAACAGGAAGATATGTAGTTACACATTGAGTTTTATAAATAAGCAAAGACTTGGCAGATCCTCATGCAGACTCACTGTTGTCAGAGGGGAAGAGAGAAATTAGCAGGTTTTCTTACTAATTTAGATAATGTTAGCTACACTAAGATAAGTCAGTTAAATAGTCCAAAGAAACAAGATAAAGATGGTACTGAAAAATAGATTCAATGTTAAAAGGAGAATTGAGATTTTTATCCCTAATGTGGTTTATTAATTTTTAGAATAATTTGGAAAAGAGTAAGAATAAAATTTATTACCAACAGTTAAGAATGTTTTAATAATTTTCATCAGATGTTATTTTTAAATATTCAATACTGATAATTTAGAATGATTAGTTCATAATTCATGTTCATTTCACAAACATATTCATGTTCACATGTTCATTTCAATGTACATGTATTGGTTAATGTCATATTCTATTAAATATTTCATTTTAATTTACAATGTTTTCACATTAATACATCATTAAATAAGATATTTCCACACAAAATACTATTTCACAATTGGGTTCAATTCATGGATATACTTACAGAAATTTTCTCTGGCTGTTTCTAGATTTCACAATTCTCACTCATATATCTCTATAGCTCTTTATCTCTATATGTCTGTGTCTGTGTCTATGTCTATGTCTATGTCTATGTCTATGTCTATGTCTATGTCTATGTCTATGTCTATGTCTATGTCTATGTCTGTGTCTGTTAGTAAGGACTGCGCAGTCTACTGACAGCAGTGACCCCACACCCACGGCAGCTGACCACAGTTGGATATGCTTCTCTTAAGCTTTTCCTTGAGTTACTAGGCACCCCATTACCTCTTGTGTCCTGTTCTATATACTACCTTTTCTCTCTATATGGTTATCTAAAGTCACTATACTGACTTTTCCATTTCAAAACCCTTTCAGTAAATGCTGAGCTCATTTGACCCCTGCGACCATCTGGTCTTATCTTTGAATCTGAAACACTGTCTGTAGAACAGCACAGAGTTGTGGCTGCCACAATGAGCTCAGCAGTAATGTGTTCTTGTTCAGCTGTTGTACATAACTTAGAAGACAGGATAGATGGCAGTAAGTTGGGAGATCATTCTTTAAGTGTTCATGGAAAATAATTATCAGAGGCAAGAGAAAAAGTTGGCTAACTGAGAAGGAATTGTAGATCTTAAAAGCTAATGTTGATGCTAGCGTTTCATATAAATTTGAGGAGCAAACCCAGAGCACACCATGCAAGATAACAAGTGTGTGAGTGTGGGGTTTGCCTGCCCCTCTGAGTCCCATCATTTTGTAAAGTATTTGTGAAAACAAACAACAAAAAACATATACATTTTAAAGGTTATAGAAAACTCAAAGAAAGTTCCAAGATGTTTGCTAATGTCAAAATCTTGTATAGTTTAAACCTCTGTGATACTTACCTTCTCATCTAAAGCTGCTAATAAGGTTATTGTCTCTAACAGATAGAACTAGAAATCTTAGTACAAACACTGAAAGTGTTGGAAAGCATAAAAAGAACAGTGCTGATATGTTTGAGGAAGAATCACACAGTGAGTTTGAATTTCACATGAGTGAAAGAAATAGAACATGAGAAGGAAAAAGGCCATCAAAAAGTTTCTAGATTTGTGGAACAGGAGTTAATGAAGTTAAAATTTCTTTAAAGTTTTGAGAGTTTTCCCTAATACAAATTATCACATAGGCTTACACTGAATTTTGGATTTCAGCACGTTTCTGATCAACCAAGAAACTCAAAGAGTTGACATTTTGAAAATAATTTGTTTAGTGGATAATAATGCTGGAATGTTCAACCTATATGAGGTTTATAAATGCACCATCTACCCCTGTAAGAGGCTATGAGAAGATGTAGACTTGTTAAATTCTACAGCAAGAAGACATGAATATTAACACTGAATCCTAATATAGTCTTAGACATCAATACCTTATACCAGACAACATTCAGAAGGACCATGACTAAAAACACTTCCCCCCTTTTCATGGAGATTTCATATTCATTTGACCAGTGGCTAAACCTGGGTCAACAATGCTCATTTTAAAATAGTAAACAAATTAAACTTCTTTATTTGATTTCACCTCTCTAATAAGTCTATATTCTTGTTATCCTAAAATTCTAGTCAATCTATCTTTTCAGTTTTATAAACAAACAGGTTTGCAACTTCTCCTATTTCATCCACTAATGAAAATGTCATTGTTGTTTGTTTTGGGTTCGCTTGTTTGTTTGTTTTTGTTTGTTTGCTTTCATGCCTACTGCTGAGAATATGGGAAAGTCTTTTTGAAGAATTTTAATATGGGTACTCCAAATATTCTTTCTGTTAATTATAGTATGTCTTTAAAATAATACTATATCTGCTTTTAACTTATTTTTGAGCTACTGAATCAGATGAAGCTATATCTTCGTAACAATATGTTCACTTTTTTTTGTCACAGGCCTATTATAATATGCTTATTAAAATGCCTGATAGTAAAAGCAAGCTAAGGACTCACTTTACTGTAATGACCTGAATTCTGAATTAAGTCTCTGGCCACAGGCAACATTGCCTGAAGTCATCATTTCAGTTCATTTTCTGGTATCAGCTTCATCACTACCTCTCAGCTGCCTATAACAAGGGTATAAGTGGCTGTCAGACATTTTGCCTAAGCAAGTTATCTGTACTCACAAGCTTTCTGGAAGTTTAGAGCAGTTAAAGTTGAAGCAGGAATAAGTCAGAAATAAGATTGTCACATACAAAGTCAATGATGCTTTACAACATAAAACAATTTTTGTGTGTGGTTAAGGCTAAATAACCCTAACAAGAGTTTGTCTCTTTTATGGACGGACACACTGCAAACAATCTAATTTTAAACCCACCAGTCTGCTGATAGCAAGTATAAAGTTCCTAATAAATAAACCAGGAGAGAGAATTTAAGAAGGAACATCCCAACAGCTCTATTATTAATAGAAATGCCACAAATTTGTTCCAATTTTATATCTTCTTTCAGACTTCTCTGAGTCTTCTGAAATAACATAGTTGCAATCAATTTGTAGTATGTGTCTCGATTTCTTTTCTATAGCTAAGTCACAGATACTGTAACAGGAACAAAAATGGAGACACATAATTCTTGACTTGCTTAATTCCTAGACTAATACTACCAAAGACATTTTGCAGATAGCATAATTTAAGGATTTGGAGATGTGGAGATTACCTGATGTTCCAGATAGATATCATATGATAACATAAGTCCTGAGGAAGGAGATTTGATGATTAAAAACAGGATTAGCTAATGAAATTTATGATAGGAAAGTGAGGGTCACCAATGCTTGCTTTGAAGATGGACAAATGGGACAATATCAGTTCAAGGCTGATCTCTCAAAACTGCTAATGACGATGAAGTGAGTTCCCAATTGGGCAGTTCTCTTAACATCTCAAAATTCTTACCTAGTAAAATGCATTTTAGATTTTTCACTTAGAGAATCATGAGCTAGACAATATGGAGATTTCTGCCATGAAATCCATGACTATGTTTTACAATGACATAGAAAAAGTTGTATAGCTCCCAAGAGGACAGTGGCGCATGCCTGTCTATTTGTCTCTTATACTCTGAGTTCTAAGAATTACTCTTACTATTTTCTCTATATGATGCACATTGCAAACCAGAACAATAAAACCCATTCTTATCACAATCCATGTCACTGGAGCTCGAGAGATGGCTCAGTGGTTAAGAGCATTGGATGCTCTTCCAAAGGTCCTGAGTTTTAACTCCCAACAACCATGTAGAGGCTTACAACCATTGGTAATGGGATCTGACGCGCTCTTCTGGTGACTCTGAAGACAACTACAGTGTTTCATATACATAAAATAAATAAATCTTAAGAAAAATTCATGTTACTGTCTGTTCAATCCCTCAAATATCTTTGCTTCAGTCAGACATCGATGTCTGTATTTTGTCAAAATTGCTAGTTGTCTGTGCTTTTCTTTTGCTCAGTTCTCTATCATGCTAGAAAATTTCCATGTCCACAATCTAGTCTGATGGTTCCTATCCCAACAGCTGCCTGGCCTGGGAGCCCATAAGCCTTCACTCATATCACAGATGTACATCTCTGTTATCCTCAAAATTGCATGAATGCTATTGGCCTAGCTTACCATCTTCTCCCCAAACGTTACTACAAAGTTATCCATAATATAAAAAATATTCTTTGACCCATACAGTCCCCACGATTTGGTCATAAAGCACTCATTTTCCTTCTGTCTATTCATCAGCCTCATGTCTTTTTTATCCAGCATTCTCTTATCTATGTCTAACTTCCATGTTATTAAACCTAATCTCATAATAACAGTGGAGGATATCATGAATGACATGACACTGAAGACTGTGGGAAAGTGGACGGTGCCAGGAAAAGGTTGAGTGGGTTCAGAGTCCCCAGCACCCAGACACCCACCTGAGATGGTAGGTGGCTCCTTGCTCCCTAACAGATTCATGGCCTAAACATGCACCTCACTTGCCATATAGGAAACAAGACCTGTGGTCATGTAGCACAGAGCAGAGGTCTCCATACTAATAAGGTATTGAGAGGCCCTGAGGGTTTTGCCAATAAGCATCCCTTCTCAGACATTTCTTCTTGCAAAAGGTATTAAATCTCTGGTTGACCCTGAGAAGGTTGAAATGCACCCATTTTCCACAATGAACAATCAATAAACGGTTTGGAACCAAGGAAGGTCTCTTTCATCAAGAACCTCCATGGGGGAACAAGGAGAAGGCCTTCACTTCCTACAGAACCCCCTCTTACCCTCTCCCAGATAAACACTGCTAAGCTGAGGACTTCTGCCCAAGAGCTAAACCAGATCTGCCCATCCCCCCACCCTCAGGCTCATCCTCGCTCTGAGGGCATCCTTTCTTCTCAGCTACTCCTCAATTTCCAGCAGCTTATGGTTGTTCAGAGTCTGCAGGCCCACTCTGTTCCCAACTCCCTGAGAACCAGTGACATCTGGATATCCAGGAATTTGAGAGCCAGACCAACCCTGCTGCCCCAAGCTCCTTGTCTCAGTTCCATGGACACACACACACACACACACACACACACACACACACACACACACGCTCGCGCGCGCGCGCACACACACACACACACACACACACCACACACGCGCGCACAGGCACCTTACTTCCAGACTCCATGCGTTTTCAATGTCGACTGAACATCTGGGAGCTGGGGAACCCCTAGCTTCAGGCTTCCATTTTCTAGGCTGCATTTTTCCACCCCTGAGGGTATATTGGTGCTTTGCTTGGGCCAGCACAGAGTAGATGCAGTCTAGCACTCAGTGTTTCATCTGCCCAGCATCCCAGCAGCGTGATGAAACGCAGACCCACAAAGACTACAGTGAAAAGACAGGAGTCAAGAGGGAGAAAATAGAAACAATGAATACTAAGTCACAATAAGAAAGACATAGCAAGTTCTGGGGTCTTATTGCACAGTAGGGACTATCGATAATTATTCAACAAAGCTAGAAGAAAGAATTCTCAGCGTAAATATTTGAGAAGATATACACATTTGTCCTGATTTCACAATATGTACTCAGAATGAGGCATCATAAGAAATCCTTAATATGTCTAATTTTACATATTACACACATTAACATTTTAAAGAACAATAAAACAAATTTATCTATAATTAATCTGCATTCAGCAATCAACATCATGAAGAATTTATTTAAAGGTTTCAAGTATTGAAAACAAATCTGTCACTGAAATGCATGATTTGGGCCAAACCTGTGAAACTGGTAAGTCACTTGTTTCCCTAGAAATTTCCCTAAATTCCCTTCAAACAGCTATTTCTCTGATCAACAGACTACCTAATAACTTATGTAGAAAATTGGCTCTCACCGTTTATGTTCCTAGGTAAAAGATGTTTTTTTCAAGTTCTCATCATGTTAGTGCCTAAGTCAGCTATAGAGATGGAACCAAAAACAATGGTGGTACTTTATTGTCATCAGACTTAAATACACATTTATCCTCTTTATTCATTGTCCCTTCCTTTAGCTACCTCACCTGCTCTCTGGCACTTAATTTTCTCACTCCTTTCAGAATTACCATCCTGATTTTAACACAGCTTCATGGATAGTCTATCCAACCCAATTCTCAGACCTCTGTTCCACTAAGGAACTTTTCTTTCTGAAATGTGAATTTCTTTGTATCAGCTCCTAACTTGAACTCTTCTGCTGACTTTGCACACACTCTAGTGCAATCTAAACTCCTTTGGCTTTCAGACATGGTGCTGCATACTGGAGTGCTTCTCCTCCTCTAACACTTTCTCTTCTAGTTTGTGTATCAGCTGCCACAAAGGACTTGCCAGTTTCTAAAGGTCTTCTTCTCCTCCTCCTCCTCGTCCTTGTCCTCCTCCTCGTTCTCCTTCTCTTCCTCCTTTTCCTCCTCCCCTTCCTCCTCCTCTTCCTCCTCTTCCTCCTCTCCTTCCTCCTCCTCTTCTTCCTCCTCCCTTTCTTCTTCCTCCTCCTCCTGTCTCTCCTCCTCCTCCTTCTTTTTCCGCTAGCTCAACAATGCACTTAGGATAATATTGCCCATCTATTATCAAGAACTCAGACTCCATTTGCACCCCAGGATTCCCTATCTGATCCCATCACTTATCATAATGTTCTTTTAACTTCTGCTCATAGCATTCTACTGGGTTTTTTAATACATCAACATAAAAAATCATATTTATCTACTTGTCCTCTTCCCTTATAGGCCTCTCGGCTCAAGGAAGTGTTCCAACTGCCATCTTTGAATCTCCTATGCCAAATAAATACCTGGCACATAGTACATGCTTCACAGCTGTTTATATTGTCTGACTCAATACTGCCCATGCAGAAGTCAATTTCCCTATCTAGTTTCTCCATAGTACACTTCCAAACCAGCTTATAAAACATAGGTGTGATTTTATGTGTTTATCTGAAATTAGTCTATCTGTACATTGGGCATGTTTAATGTAGCTGTCTATAAATGCCTATAAATATGGTCCAATTCTTCTCTGCTTTAATAGGCGTTGACTTTCATTGTGTGATTAGATTGCTAAATCAAAGTAAGAAAAGATATGTTCTTCCTTGACCCAGGTATTCAACAAAGATAACATATTTTGCATATGATTTTGCAACTTATGAGGGACGCTTTCTAGGATAAATAAACTAGGTTTGAAGTGAATAGATAATAACTGAGTGAGTCATAGCAGTTATTAAAATGAAATTAAAGACTTAGGTTGAAGGAATTGTATAGATCACTTCCTTTATCTACAGATGCTGTTGAAGACGGCACGTAATAATTTTCAGTTGGTATGAGTGTAACACAGAGGGTAGTGATTATCAGTAAAAGCACCTTCTCCCTTGCCTTCTTCACCTTCTCTATCTTGCTCTCTCTCTCCACATATGTTTTGATGATGACCGCTGAAGACACTGAGTATATTTTTATCAAAAAACTGATCTGATGGTAGTTTTTATTTGTTTAATTGTTCATTTAGAACATAACCTTAAAGTAGAAGCTTTTTTAGCCTGATTAGTATGATAGAAAAACCACACCAATCTGGGTCATATTAAATTTTCTCAGACTCAGTGTTGTAATTTAAAAAAATATGACAAAGAGTACTAAAATCATAGTGGTAACAAACAGTTTCCAAATTTTAACTGTTTTGCTGGGATTATTCAGCTTACTTCAAAATTAACTACATACAAGAAATTTTAAAAATTATATCATTTGCTTTTGATAAAAGCAATATATGTATTGTATATATATGTATTATATATATGTTGTCTTTACCATAACCATAGCAAATTATATATATGTATACCACAACAAAAATATGCTGATAATCAGGTAATATGATTTTCTACCATGAAATTCAGTTATTAAACCAGAGAACTTGAGGCATGAAGCCGTTGTCAGTGACCCCCAAGCAATCAGGTTCATGGTTCAAGCAATGTGTGACTCTGGAGTTTAACCTCATTGAGGACGTTGGTCACTACTTACAATGGTTTTTCATTATCTGTGTTTTAACAGCTGGAGTTCAGTCTGAATGGGGTAGTTTAAATTTACAAGTATCACCACTATTAGCATGTCGACTATATTTTTTGCTTCAGTGTAATATGCACAATTTTTTTTCATTGTGTTCTTTCACCCTTGAAAATAAGAAGAATACATAGCATAGTAATATGAGCAGACACACATATATATACAACTCAAAAATATTTCTAAATATAAATGGTAGTTGTTTGCAGAATTTTTCTTTTTCAAACTCGCAGCAGGACCTTAGAACCCAGCTAGCCTAAAAGATGTTTAATTTCAAGAATGGTAATTCATTATGTGCCAGATAGTAAGTGTAATGTCAATTAAATAAAATGGTTTCAACTAATAATTAGTTTCTTAAACTAATATCATGTTTCTTTTGCGTGACACTTGGACATTCTCAAAGAAATGTGGGAGAAAAACTGAAATGTATGAATCCAGGAGAAATCTGACAATCATTTCGAGCTTTTGCTAATGTTGGGGGTAAGGCAGTGGAATAGCTGAAGTTCCTTACGTACCTGCAAAGTTAACTCAGAACTTTCAATCATGAAAGTTACACCTCAGCTCTTTTCCTGAGAAGACGCTAACATTGTGGACATTTGTAGTATAGGTTGTTCTACTATTTGATTTTTTCTTTTCTCACATGAAATTCCAACACTAACAAATACTTGAAATCTTTCCCAAACATAAAGAAGCAAGTGGGGAAAAGAAGTAAAACTGCGAATAAATGTTTAGACTTTAAAGTTTTGCCTTTTGATTCCATTCTTTTTTTTTCCCTCTGCTGATAATTTTTGAGGTTTGTATAGCACTTTAAAATGTAGAAAGGAATTTTGCAAAAATTTTTCTGTTCCTTCCTCAAAGTAAGCACATAAAAGTCAGAAGGCACTCCTGGTAAGTAGCACCTTTTCCACAGGACTTGAAAGCAATGGGAGGCCCTGCAATACTCAGGGAGTGTTCTCTATTCCATATCCATAATAATTTTGGTTTTCCTCATTTCTGTCATTGCAGACAAGAGGGTGTATGTGTTTTTTTGGGTATCTTTTAAGAAGTTCTCAAGGCAAAACTGCACTAAAAATGAATATTAAGGTTTTTTTATTTTAGGAAAATATCTCATTTGTTAGATGTGTATTCAAATGTTTATATTTAATTCAGTATTGGGGGAAGGGCTTGGAAACTTCCACTAAAATGCCACTAAAGGCATTCATTATATTGGTATTGTTAGCATTCTGTCTAAGCCCTGCCACACAGTTACCTGGCAACAGTCAGGTATGCTTGACTCACTATAAAATGGACTGCTTGCCCCCTCCTCTCTCTCTTGCCTTCCTGCCTGTGCTCTTCTTCCTCTCTTCCCTTCCCCCCTCTCTCTCATGTGCTCATGGCCAGACTTTCTCTGCTCCTCTTCTCTCAACTCTCTCTCTCTCTCTCTCTCTCTCTCTCTCTCTCTCTCTCTCTCTCTCTCTCTCTCTCTCTCTCTCTTTCTCTCTCCCCGCCCCCCCCCCCCTTAACTCCCATCCTCATGCCCTGGGTAAACTCTATTCTATACTATACCATCCTGTGGCTGGTTCCTTACGGGGGAGAGTTACCTCTGCCTGGACCCACCGAGGCACCCCCTTCCCCCATACCTGATTACACCTCCATAGAACATATCCCCCTCTCTTTATTTTTTTATAAACACATCAGGAATAGCATATATAAGTAAAATTTTCTGGTTTTACACAAGCATTCACTTTAACCTACATTTGAAGTCAAAATTATCTTTCTTTTTGGTTCTCCCTTAATTATTTCCTAGAGTATTCATTTTCCCTACTCCTTGGTTTAGCATTAGTATGCCATTCCTGTGTCTGTGTTCATTCCTTTCTAATTCTTTTAAGTTCTGGTTTGAGCCCCTTGCCTATTGGGTGAGTGCACGAACATGTTCTTGGGCTGTACTCTGCTTTTCTCCAGCCTGCTGGTAGAGCTCAGCATCACAGTTCCTTCACTAAAGACTTCTGCTGCATCCTCTCACACAGGTGCTTGGAGGTCTTTCTAAGCCCTTTGGTCCTTCTGCTGTCAAGCAAACCCAACTACTAGGGCTCCTTTCTTTAATCTCACATTTATTATTTCTACTTCTCTGATCCAGCCAACACTGAATTAGTATATCCCAATTATTACAAATTCTTTTTTTTGATAATATTATCAATTCCTGGATTGCAATTTTCCTGTTGGAAACAGAATCCCACTCTTCCTTTTGTCTATTTACCCACAAGAACGTGTTCTTTCAAAATGACTTCCTTGATATCCTGAGGTGCTTTTCTCTGCAACTATCTGCAGAGTCTACACCACCTCCCCTGTAGCATTACTTATACTGCCATGTGGTTGTTACTTATAGACACTTTACACCATCTTTAATTATCTATGGTCCAAATAGTCTATCAACATTGATTTCAGGAAGCAGCAAGAATGTTGTTCTTCCTCAGGTGTGTCAAAGAATAGTAGCTATTTAAACACACCAGGGCAAAATTTTTATAGGCATGATGATTTATACATAATATCTCAGTGAGCCTAACATAAATACTGACTTCATAAGTCTGTTCTAGATATGAACAGATATATGTGTGTGTGTGTGTGTGTTATAAAATATATTAAACTTGCCTGATTCTAAGTAAGCAGTGAAAAACCAAGTTATAATCAATATTGGATAACAATAGGGACTATGATTATTGGATTAAAAAGGACACTAAAACTCAAGAACTTGGAGAGGTTGCTTAAACTAAACATTCTTACAAGCCCCTAACCTTCCTTCAACACACACCAAATCTTATAGTCCTTAAAGGCTTTCCTATTAGTTTATAAATCTTTTTTAAATTAGCAATTCTGGGAGCCTTTGTCTTAGCATACTCACAGAAACTATGTACTTCCTGAGCCACTTCTGCAAATACTTGTTAAAGTACAAGTACCTTCTTGTTCACCATAAGACACTGCAGAGTTTTGGAAAATTCTTAGGTTTTTATGTATTCTTCAGTATGTTCACAGTAATTCTTAGTTCACAATCAGATGCTATAAATGTATTTACTATATACATATACAACAGATTATAAAAGTCATTTACAGCAGTAGAATTTGATAATTTTTATACCCAACTTTAATATTCTAGTCAATTTATATCTTATTATCTTTAATTCTAATTATGATTTTTAATCTTCATGACATTTTAGTTGCAAACTAGCATTTCATGAGGACTAAATGAACTGGGATGCCAAAAGTATACTAACTTGACAGAGTGAAGTAAGAATAAACTTAGGAATATTAACAGGCATACATGGGTAGTATTTGTGGAACTAGCCAGTACAGTCACATTTTAAAAGTTATACTCAGAAGGAAGGGGACTTATGTTGGGGAGAGAGGAGGAATAACAGTATGGAAAGAAAAGGAGAGAGGAAGGATAAATAACTCTAAGAATATTTGAAATAGTCATAGGAAGTCATTATTCTATATTTACTACAATTATATAAAATGCATGTGTGTGTGTGTGTGTGTGTGTGTGTGTGTGTGTGTCTCCATTTTGCCTATGAAGTTGCACCACTTGAGGATATAACGTTCCTTCCGACCAGCCATTGACTGTCCACCAGAAAGTCTAGTGACAGGCATGAGAAACTACCTTAGGAGTTGTTGGTAAGGAGAGTCTGAAAGACTCCAAAAACATTATTAGACTACTGCTATTATCCGGGTTGCCTTTAGGAAGTGGTCTCTATTGTTGAAGGCAGCATGCATTTTGGAAAGAGGAGCCAGGAATTGAGCTGAATCTACCCTGAAAACCTCCTCCTGCGGACTACCTTCATGATACCTGAAGATGCTATGTAAATTGACAAAGGAGGAATGTAATCAATAGTCCCACCCAGCTGTGATGCTTACAAACCACAATAGAAGCCAGCACAATAAGATATTCCTTATGGTGCAACAGTGGCATTTACATGTTGGTAGTAACCAGCAGCTGTCTAATTAGTTTTAAGTCGTTCTAAACAGAAAGAAAATAATGCCTGGTTCTGTAAACCTAGCCAGCTACACAAGGCTGGTGAGATCACAAATCTTAAGAGAATTTACTGTGGTAATTTTTCTAAGCAAGTAGAATTCTTATCTGTAGTCTAAATACTGACAAGTTTAGCTCTTGCTCCTCACTAAACTAGCTTCTCTTGGAAGCAGAAGGAAGAACAGCATTACCAAAAGATACAACTGGTGAAAATACAGAAAGCAGATGTATTAATTCATTTACAACACAACCCTTACATCTAAGTTCCAAAGAACATCACAGAAGAGGGGAGTGCAGAGAGTATACTTGCCTAGAGGACCAGGCTTTGAAAGCATCTTTAAGATGTGACAGGGAAGGTGCATACACAAGTCTCAACAATATGGCTGCCTGAACAAGACCTTAACAATAAGAACACCAGCTGTCATTGCCAATGTGGTTGGGGGAAATCTCACAGGATCCCACCTCTGGATGAGGAGTTACACATAATTAACAAGTGCTGAGAGAGGGTGAATTTGTCTTCCCTGAAGAAGAATCCTATAAATGGTTATCCAGTATCAGCAATCAGCCCCCAAACTATGCACAAACAAGCGAGATTAACAGATTCATTAGTAACCTTTACATATTTAGTTGTATGTCTATGTGTAAAACAATAAAGGTCTATGAATTTGAGGAAAATGAGAGAGATTAGTGAAATTGAGGAAGGGAAATGATGTAATTATGTTTTAATTAAATAAAGATAAAATTAAAATCACAATTAAACATCTAATTTTGATATTAAGAAAACAAATGCATTTTTTTTATTCCTTGAAATACTAGCAGTTTTCTTTCAGTTATATTATCCATCTGACTCTGATTTATTCAACTTATCATCTGTGTTTGATCTTGGAAAATAACTAACTAATGGGATAAAAAAAAATCCATCATTTATGGCTAACCAAGCTATAAAGATTTCTGATCTGCAGTTTGAGCTGAAACAAAAACACCATTCCATAGTAAGCCTCAGAGGTAGATTATCTGGATTCTCTTTACATAAACAAATCACTCAATATCCAAGCAGGTCTCTATGTAAGCAACAGGAGAAGAAAACAAACTTTTATTATAACTGGCTTCATGGTTCAAGTATCATCATTTCATTTACTGAGCGAAATATCACATTAACAATTACAATGGGCTATTTTTAAACAGTTTTCAATATACGATTACTATGTACATAATTTTGTAGAAGTTTTTATATAAGTTTTTCAATATAAGGTATTTAATTTCTCTATTCATTATATAAGAGAGCTGACACCAGGCAGTGGTGGCACACGCCTTTAATCCCAGCACTTGGGAGGCAGAGGCAGGCGGATTTCTGAGTTCAAGGCCAGCCTGGTCTACAGAGTGAGTTCCAGGACAGCCAGGGCTACACAGAGAAACCCTGTCTCGAAAAAAACCAAAAAACCAAAAACAAAACAAAACAGACAAAAAAACCAAGATAGCTGACATGGCAATTCTGAATAACTGAGTTATAGTGTGTCTGCTTCTTATTAAACATATGATATACAATGGGACTAACATATGTGTAATATATGAATTACATATGCATAGTTATGTATAAGATTAAATCATTTCTAGATGCTAATTTCTAATATAATATAGGAGGATTATAGGAAGTTATGAATGAACACATATACGTTCAAAAGTTTAACTGTTGGTTTGATAAAATTATTCAGACTTGTAAACATGGGAAGAAAGCACTAATCTTATCTCCAACTGAGCTGCAAGATCTGGATATTTTCTTCTGCCTGTTCCTTCAATTTGACTACTCTACTGTTATTCTGACCACGCAGAATGAAGGAAAAAAATCATAATTCTGTTTTTAGGACAAAGATGCTTTTTATAAATCGATGAATATCTGCTTCTCATGAGGTCATACCCCTTTTTAGTATGCAGACAGTCTTCTAAACAACCCCAGTTCTGCACTCCCTGTCCCCCCTTACTTGGGCACATTTAAAAACTCCTCAAGGCTGAGAGCTACTTCTGCATTGAGTCATACACAATCACAAAGGATCACAGTCCTGTGTGGGGAAGAAAGGGACTGCTGGTAAAAGGAAAAATAAATCCGCCATCTGTGCAGTAGGGACAGGACAGCTGCATGGCAAAGCATGCTTTCTGTACCAGTCGACTCGTCATTCAGTCTGGCTGAAACCGCAGTACTTTTGGACATAATAGTGTCAACAAAGAAAACTAGAAAAAATAGGGCTAATGGACAAAGATGTTCATAATACTCAGAGGAGCCTTGATAAAAGTCCTCTTGGCTTTTGCTGAAGCAAAGAAGTATACAGAACAAGAATTATGCCTATACTGAGTTATCTTATTTTTGCATAAAATATTATTCCTAAACTATTCTCTGATCCTCAAGAAATTAAATAATGCTCTCTAATATTAGGATTCTTACATTACAGTTGAAGCCTATATATGAAACATGAATCTCTGCCACAAGGCCTGGTGCTGAATCTGAGCCTGAATTTCCAACCTTTCTCTTTGTTCCCAATTCCTCATTTTACCAAACTATACAAGAGTTATTTTAGTATGCAAACAGAATAATAACCTCCTTAACATATTTCATTTTAAAGATTTATTTCTCTATATATATTTACTAATCTCTATATAGTTATTTCTCTTGCCACATATATATTTATATCATATATATTGTATATGATATATATTTATATCATATGTTATATATATGATATATTATGTATATATATGATATGTGAGATCATTTTATATAATAGAATTATGTAAACCTTTGGACTGGGTCTTTCAGTAGAATCATCTGATAAGTAGGTGAAGAACAAGCAATGTGGAGTAAACATCTCATCAAATGACCACTCCACAATAGGTCAGCTTTTCAAATCAAAGAGTGCTCCACTCTGTGTACAACGCTGTGCTGTTATGCAGATGGTCATTTAACCGTTTCTTCAGAGCACTTCATAAACACTAAGTGCTTTCCTATATTTTCCTCCTTTTCCCTACTTTGGTTGTGACAAGATAGCACTATGTAGAACTAGATGGTATCACACTCCTCATGGAGATCTGCCTGCCTCAGCTTCTTGAGTGCTGGGATTAAAAGGTATGTGCCACTATGTACAGCTTATTTTCTTTTACTCTATAGCAAATATTAAATATAACAATTTAAGTGTACCATGATCCTATAAGGAACATCAGAGACCAAAAATGAACTCTGCATTGAACAGATACCAAACGAAAATGGTCCAATGAAGGATTCCATGTAAATATTTTTTATAATAAAGTCTTATTTAAGAAAAACTGTCATGTGAACATTTGAAGCTATTTCTGGCCCTGAGGTTAGGGTGGTTTGGTTTGAGAGGAGGGGAAATATCAGTAGTATTATAAGATGATTTAATGAAGAAATAAAAACACCAGTTTGCTAAGATCCAATATTGGGAAGTACTTTCTCACTTCTTAACATTTTATTTAATATATTACTATTACAATAAGATAGGTAATTTTATCCTGAATTTACAAACAAAGTTTCATTGTCTCAGATCTATTTATAAACATATCCAGACTCACATGGACTAGGAGAAAGCCCTTATTCACAAGTACCTTAACCACACATATGATATCTTAGAAGGATAAATAAGTCGTTTTGGTATAAACAGAAATGAAAGATTGAGGAGAGCAGCCACAATAAATACTGGTTGTCTCAACAAACACATATCACAAGATTAATAAGCAGTGGGTAATGAAGACTGGAGAGCTGTAAAAAAGCCAGGCTGGAAGGGACACTGGTTATGTGAGATAAGGCATTTGGATTTCTTCCATCATGGTTCAACAGAAACTCATAAATGTGTGAAGAGACGTAATGATTAGCAAGATAAATTTGACATCAGAAATAATGCAGGTAAAAAGTATATCATGCTGATGGGACAGTTGAGATAAGAATGATTCAGATGTGAAAAAGAAGATAAATGGCTTGGAAAATAGTAGGATACAGTCAGTTTCAATGCATTTGGCAGAGAGAGGTTACAAATGAGATTACAGGCAAAAGCAGAAAGGAAACAGGCAGGGTCGATAGTAGTGAGGAATGGAAGAACGGGTTTTTAAGGAAATCACACATTAAATATGTGAATGTCAGTTTGGGTGCTTTTAAAGTAACAGCAGAAAAATAATTATTATAACACGAGACATGTTGGGAGTAACAGGGGTGGTGCACATCTTTAATCTCAGCATTCAGGAGGCAGAGGCAGGCAGGTCTCATGAGTTCAAGACCAGCCTGGCTTACAGAGATAGTTCCCAGACAGCCAAGGCTATGTTAAGAAAACCTGTCTCCAAATAACCAAAAAGAAAAAAGAAAACACAATCAGATTTGTAAAGGTTGATCAAAGTAGGAGATGTTGCAGGACAAAGTAAGATATTACAAATAGAGAGGGCATGATGATGGCAATAGCTGATATTTGAGCATTTATTTTCCAAGTACTACTTCTAGGTACTTTATTTACCTTCATTCAGTTTCACAACTCTATACATCACACACTACTACAATTTCTGTTCAATCCAGGAGGACACTGAGCCACAAACAGAACAACTTGCCCCGAATTATATGACCTCTTGGAGACCATTATATCTCTTTTAGAATTCTGCCATAAATACCTATGGGAAATGGATATAAATAAATCCAGAGCTATATGTATAAAAATAGTCCTATGTGAGATAAAAACATATCTATCTGTACATAGTAGCATAAATACACAGGTGATAGATAGATAGATAGATAGATAGATAGATAGATAGATAGATAGATAGATAGATAGATGATAGATAGATAGATAGATGATAAATATTAAAAACTGAAAATATCTTGTACAATTTTGTGCAGATGAGACCTTCAATTAATCTTTGTTCTTTGAGTTCTTTGTAAAGGACGGTTGAAAGAGTTCACTGTTTGCAGGTTATGTTTGAGTATAGAGTATAGTATAGCTTACAAACAGTAAAAATTATTTTATTATTATTTTTTTGTTTTGTTTTTTATTGAATATGATCTTTGTTTCCATTTCAAATGCTAAAACCTTTCTGGTTTCCCCCCTCCCCCAAAACCCCCAACCGCTCCTCTCACCTCCTGCCTCCAAGTATATGGCCCTCCACCCAACCCACTCACACCTCCAGCCCCCTCGATTTCCCTTTGTTGGGGCATCTATTGAGTCTTCACCGGACCAAGAATCACTTCTCCCACTGATGCCCAACAAGGCATTCCTATGGCACATTTTTGGCTGGAACCATGTGTACCCCTTGGTTGATGCTTTAAGTGCTGTTGAAGTCATATCAAATTTTCTGATGTTTTAATATGCGATTTCATAGAGCTCATATTATTCTTATTGTTTGAACTAAAAACTACTATGTTCTGTTTCATTTTTTATTTTATTTACTTACAAGCTAGCTGGTTTTATACCAAGTTGGCACCAGCTAATCATTTGGGAAATCCAGAAAATGACTGGTCTTAATGGCAAGCCTGCAGAGAATCTTCTTGATTGATGCATGGTGTGGGAGGGGCCAGATCACTGTCTGGTGCCACCCCAGGTCATCTTGGGTACTATGAGAAAACAGGTTAAAAATGAGAAAACCAGTATTCACTGTTCCTCTACAGCTTCTGCTTCAGTTACTGCCTCCACTCCAGGCTCCTGCCCTGCTTGGGTTTCTACCCTGATTTACTTTCCGTGATGGACTGTGATGTGGAAGTGTAAAGTGAAATAAAACTATTTCTTCCCAAGTTGCATTTTATCATGATATTTTATCACAACAGAAACCCTAATAAGATTATTTATTAATGTAATTGGAGGTGTGACTACCACAGAACATGTGTGGAAGTCACAGGACAACTCGTGAAAGCTAGCCCTCATCTTCTAACTTGTGTGTTTCAAGCTTTAAACTGAGTTACTTGCTCAGGTTTGATGACCAGTGTTTTTATTCATTGAGCTATCTCACTAGCCCTGGTTTCACTTTCTTTTAAAATCGGGTCCATTCTCATTCACTTTTAGTCTCTAATAGGATGACATTTGATGTAGAGAGTAACTTCCGCCTCAGGATTCACTGATTTATTTGAACTTCACTAGAGAATCCACAAGACTTGGTTTTTGACTAGAAATGGGGTGAATAACTTCCCATTCATCATCTCATTATTACTAAGCTCCTTTCCTTTTATGCTTTGACATACTCTCCTGAAATTTGTATTATTACAGGAACACTTTAGTCACCTAAAGAAATAGAGTTTTAAGAAAATACCAATAGTCTTTGTTTCTTGTCTCTGTTTGTGGGTTTTGGTATTTTATTTTGTTTTGTATCTTTAGCCTTTCTGTATTGGTGTAAGTTGCTACACAAGGGTAAGCTTCAGTCTGTGCCTGTGTTAGATTTGTCCATATCCACATACTATTTTATATCTAGGTTAGCAAGTGTATTGGATACACTGCCATCTTTTCACTTGTCTCTTGGCTAGTGTTCCTGGAAAAACCCTATAATTGCTACACCATCTACTCTTCCTATGAGGAGTTCACTGATTTGCTGCATCGTACTAGCTAAGGTTTGGATTTATATCATATCTAACAAACTTGCCAACGCATGGTAGCATTGGTCTCCATAGTATCTTAGACTCATTGAAGCTTTCTCTTTTGATAAAATTGTTTCACTCATTTCAATAAGATTAGCAAGGCACTGACTTTTTAAAAGAATTAGAGAGTAGGGTTTTTTTGTTGTTGTTGTTATCATTTTAAATAGAATTGAGGCCAGCAATGATAAAGTGAATTATACAAGATCAGACTGACATGAAAAATTATTAATTGTACTAGGAAATTGAATATAGAATTGAACAAAGGCTGAGGAAAAACTCTATGAAAATCTTATTGATGGAGGGAAGGTTAAGAGTGAAGAATGTAGCTGCTAGGCGAGCAAAAATACCTTTGGTGTCACATGGTGACATGCTCACACAGAATGTAGTAGGCCACTGTAGGCAGTGTGATTGAGAGCAGCCTGCCCCTCTCTAGTAACTAGTGTCTGGTACCCTTCGGGCCTGGGTAGTTCTTTAGATACACAGACTCATAGCCCATGACCTCAGCGTGTGTGTGTGTGTGTGTGTGTGTGTGTGTGTGTGTGTGTGTGTGTGTGTATGAAATAAGGATAAGGTGTGAGAAACGGGAACTGGGATGAGCAAAAACAAACAACCTCAGGGCTTTCCACAGTGCCTTTATCAGAGTGGTCAGCTCTGAATTAATGTGGGAGAAAGCTGTGTCATAGACACTCACTCAACACTGAGTAAGACCACAAGGGCTAAGCAAAGGTTAAGAGATGTTTTCTCGGACCCCGCGCAGGGAGGGAGCCTGCCAGCTTCCCTTCCGCGACCTCTGTTCCCGCGGACTGCGCTGGAGAGACCGGTACCCAGGCTCTCCCCCCCGATATAACATCACTTGGGACACGGCCTGTTGGGGCTTCCGTCTGTGCCCGAGGGCGGGTTGGCGCTGTGGTCGTCTGGGTGCCAGATCGGCGGGCCATCGTGACCACAGGGTGAGCGGCGCCACGGAGACTGCCCTCCGCCATCTTTGCTCCAGTGACCAGGTAGTTGGGACCGCCAGGCTCAGAGACAGACAGGCATAATATCGCTTCGGTTTCAGGCAGCTTGTGTGTAACCTGCTCCCAGGTGCTGGGCTGATCTGCAGTAACCAGCGTGCCAGTTCCGCGGTGGGACCTTCTGCCTGGTGGAGGGACCCCGCGCAGGGAGGGAGCCTGCCAGCTTCCCTTCCGCGACCTCTGTTCCCGCGGACTGCGCTGGAGAGACCGGTACCCAGGCTCTCCCCCCGATATAACATCACTTGGGACACGGCCTGTTGGGGCTTCCTTCTGTGCCCGAGGGCGGGTTGGCGCTGTGGTCGTCTGGGTGCCAGATCGGCGGGCCATCGTGACCACAGGGTGAGCAGCGCCACGGAGAGTGCCCTCCGCCATCTTTGCTCCAGTGACCAGGTAGTTGGGACCACCAGGCTCAGAGACAGACAGGCATAATATCGCTTCGGGTTCAGGCAGCTTGTGTGTAACCTGCTCCCAGGTGCTGGGCTGATCTGCAGTGACCAGCGCGCCAGATCTGCTGTGGGACTTCTGCCTGGCAGAGGGACGCCCCCTCCCCCCCCCCAGGAGAGATCACACACCCCTGCACAGGGCAGGAGCCTGCCAGCCTCCCTTTGGCGACCTCTGCTCCAGGAATCCACTAGGCTGAGCATTTAGATGGGCAAGGCCTCCCCAATATAAGATCACTTGGGGCAAAGCACATTAGGGCTCCAAAGTCACTCAGGAGCAGGCAGGCCCCAGAAATCGGTGCCAGGGGAATCCAGGTAATCCAGGGGGGGCAGAAATAGCTTTGCAGGCTCACAGGAGGTCCAACCAACAGCCAGTGGCAGCAGGACCAACTAACACCAGAGGTATCCAGATGGCAAAAGGCAAACGTAGGAATGTTACTAACAGTAATCAAAGTAATGTGGGACCATCCGAACCCAACTCTCCAACAGCAGCAAGTCCTGGATACCCCACCACACCCGAAAGACAAGATCTGGATTTAAAATCACTTCTCATGATGCTATTAGAGGATCACAAGAAGGACACAAATAAATCTCATAAAGAGTTACAGGAGACCATGAATCAACGGTTAGAAGCCCTTACAAAGGAAACACAAAAATCGCTTAGAGAAATGCGGGAGAACATGGATCAAAAGATGGAGGCGCACAAGGAGACAACACAAAAATCGCTTAACGAGATGAATCAACGGGTAGATGCACTCACAAAGGAATCACAAAATTTGCATAAAGAAATGCAGAAGAATATGGGTCAACAGATGGATGCCCATAAGGAGGCAACACAAAAATTGCTTAAAGAAATGAATCAACGGTTAGATGCCCTTACAAAGGAAACACGAGAACTGCTTAAAGAAATGCAGGAGACGATGGATCAACAGATGGAATCCCATGAGGAGGAAACACAAAAATTGCTCAGAGAAATGCAGGAGAACGTGGGTCATCAGGAAGAAATCCTGAAAGAGGTAATGCAAAAATACCTTAAAGAAATACAGGAAAATACAAACAAACAAGTGAAGGATCTCAGCAAATCCATCCAGGAACTAAAAACGGAAGTAGAAACAACTAAGAAATCACAAAGGGAGACAACTTTGGAGATAGAAAACCTTGGGAAGAAATCAGGAGTCATAGATGCAAACATCAACAATAGAATACAAGAGATGGAAGAAAGAATCTCAGGTGCTGAAGATTCCATAGAAAGCATCGACTCAACAGTCAAAGAAAATGCAAAATGCAAAAAACGCGTAACCCAAAACATCCAGGAAATCCAGGACACAATGAGAAGACCAAACCTAAGGATTATAGGTATAGATGAGAGTGAAGATTTGCAACTTAAAGGGCCAGTAAACATCTTCAACAAAATTATGGAGGAAAACTTCCCTAACTTAAAGAGAGAGATGCCGATGAACATACAAGAAGCCTACAGAACTCCAAACAGACTGGACCAGAACAGAAATACCTCCCGTCACATAATAATCAAAACACCGAATGTTCTAAACAAAGAAAGAATACTAAATGCAGTAAGAGAAAAGGGCCAAGTAACATACAAAGGAAGACCTATCCGAATCACATCAGACTTCTTACCAGAGACTATGAAAGCCAGAAGATCCTGGGCAGATCTCATGCAGACACTAAGACAGCACAAATGCCAGCCTAGACTACTATACCCAGCACAACTCTCAATCACCATAGATGGAGAGACCAAGATATTCCATGATAAAACCAAATTTTCACAATATCTTTCCACAAATCCAGCCCTGCAACGGATAATAGGTGGAAACCTCCAATACAGGGAGAGAAACAACACCCTGGAAAAAATGAGATAATAACCTTCTTGAATCAAACCCAAAAGTAGATAACCACTCAAACATAAAGATAGAGTCAAGAATGGCAGATGGCAATAATCACTATGCCTTAATCTCTCTTAATATCAATGGTCTCAATTCCCCAATTAAAAGACATAGACTAGCAGACTGGATACATAAACAGGACCCAGCATTTTGCTGCATGCAGGAAACGCACCTCAGTGTCAAAGACAAACACTACCTCAGAGTAAAAGGCTGGAAAACAATTTTACAAGCAAATGGCCCCAAGAAACGAGGTGGAGTAGCCATCCTAATATCGGATAAAATTGATTTTCAACCCAAAGTCATCAAAAAAGACACAGAAGGACACTACATACTGATCAAGGGAAAAATCCACCATCAAGAACTCTCAATCCTGAATATCTATGCTCCAAATGCAAGGGCACCCTCATTCGTAAAAGAAACTTTACTAAAACTCAAAGCACACATCGCACCGCACACAATAATAGTGGGTGACTTCAACACCCCGCTCTCTGAAATGGATCATTCAGGAAAGCAGAAACTAAACAGGGACACAGTGAATCTAATTGAAGCCTTGGACCAAATGGAACTAACTGATATATATAGAACATTTCATCCTAGAGCTAAAGAATACACCTTCTTCTCAGCTCCTCATGGTACCTTCTCCAAAATTGACCATATAATTGGTCACAAATCAGACCTCAACAGATACAAGAAGATAGAAATAATCCCATGCCTCCTATCAGATCACTATGGAATAAGGGTGGTCTTCAATGGCAACAAAAACAAAAGAAAAGCCACGTACACATGGAGGCTGAACAATGCTCTACTCAATGATAACTTGGTCAAGGTGGAAATAAAGAAAGAAATCAAAGACTTTTTGAAAGTTAATGAAAATGAAGGCACAACATACCCTAACTTATGGGACACAATGAAAGCAGTGCTAAGAGGAAAATTCATAGCCCTGAGTGCCGCCAAAAAGAAACGGGAGACAGCATACACTAACAGCTTAATGGCACACCTGAAAGCCCTGGAACAAAAAGAAGCAAATACACCAAAGAGGAGTAGAAGGCAGGAAATCATCAAACTCAGGGCTGAAATCAATCAAGTAGAAACAAATAAAACCATACAAAGAATCAACAAAACGAGGAGTTGGTTCTTTGAGAAAATCAACAAGATAGATAAGCCCTTAGCCAGACTAACCAGAGGGCACAGAGATAGTATCCAAATTAATAAAATCAGAAACGAAAAGGGAGAGATAACAACAGAAACTGAGGAAATTCAAAAAATCATCAGATCCTACTACAAAAACCTGTATTCAACACAACTAGAAAATCTTGAGGAAATGGACAATTTCCTTGACAGATACCAAATACCAAAATTAAATCAGGATCAAATAGACCATCTAAACCGTCCTATAACCCCTGAAGAAATAGAAGTTGTCATTGGAAGTCTTCCAACCAAAAAAAGCACAGGTCCAGATGGTTTTAGTGCAGAATTCTATCAGACCTTCAAAGAAGACCTAACACCAATACTCTTCAAACTGTTCCACAAAATAGAAACAGAAGGAACACTACCCAACTCGTTCTATGAAGCCACAATTACACTAATACCAAAAGCACACAAAGATCCGACAAAGAAAGAGAATCTCAGGCCAATCTCTCTTATGAATATCGATGCAAAAATACTCAATAAAATTCTTGCCAACCGAATCCAAGAACACATCAAAACGATCATTCACCACGATCAAGTAGGCTTCATCCCAGGGATGCAGGGATGGTTCAATATAAGGAAATCCATCAATGTAATCCACTACATAAACAATCTCAAAGAAAAAAACCACATGGTCATCTCATTAGATGCTGAGAAAGCATTTGACAAAATTCAGCATCCTTTCATGCTAAAGGTCTTGGAAAGATCAGGAATTCAAGGCCCATATCTAAACATAGTAAAAGCAATTTACAGCAAACCAGTAGCCAGCATCAATCTAAACGGAGAGAAACTTGAAGCAATCCCACTAAAATCAGGGACTAGACAAGGCTGCCCTCTCTCTCCATATCTTTTCAATATAGTACTTGAAGTTCTAGCTAGAGCAATTAGACAAGAAAAAGAGGTCAAAGGGATACAAATTGGAAAGGAAGAAGTCAAACTATCACTATTTGCAGACGATATGATAGTATACATAAGCGACCCAAAGAACTCCACCAGAGAACTCCTACAGCTGATAAACGACTTCAGCAAAGTGGCCGGATATAAAATCAACTCAAGCAAGTCAGAAGCCTTCCTATACTCAAAGGATAAGCAGGCTGAGAAAGAAGTAAGAGAAATAATACCCTTTACGATAGCCACAAACCATATTAAGTATCTTGGCGTGACGCTAACCAAACAAGTGAAAGATCTGTATGACAAGAACTTCAAGTCTCTGAAGAAAGAAATTGAAGAAGACCTCGGAAGATGGAAAAATCTGCCATGCTCATGGATTGGCAGGATTAATATAGTAAAAATGAGCATCTTACCAAAAGTAATACACAGATTCAATGCAATCCCCATCAAAATCCCAACTCAATTCTTCATAGAGTTAGAAAGAGCAATTCAAAAATTCATCTGGAATAACAGAAAACCCAGAATAGCTAAAACTATTCTCAAGAGTAAAAGAACCTCTGGGGGAATCAGTATCCCGGACCTCAAGCTGTACTACAGAGCAATAGTGTTAAAAACTGCATGGTATTGGTACAGTAACAGACATGTAGATCAATGGAACAGAATTGAAGACCCAGAAATGAATCCACACTCCTATGGTCACTTGATCTTTGACAAAGGAGCTAAAACCATCCAGTGGAAAAAAGATAGCCTTTTCAACAAATGGTGCTGGCTCAGCTGGAGGTCAACATGCAGAAGAATGCAAATTGACCCATCCTTATCTCCTTGCACTAAGCTCAATTCTAAGTGGATCAAAGATCTCCACATAAAACCAGACACACTGAAACTAATAGAAGGGAAACTAGGGAAGAACCTTGAACATATGGGCACAGGGGAGAATTTCCTGAACAGAACTCCAATAGCTTATACTCTAAGATCAAGAATAGACAAATGGGACCTCATTAAATTACAAAGTTTTTGCAAGGCAAAAGACACCGTCAAAAAGACAAAGCGGCAACCAACTAACTGGGAAATGATCTTTACCAACCTTACATCCGACAGAGGGCTAATATCCAAGATATACAAAGAACTCAAGAAGTTAAACTCCAGAGAGGCAAGTAACCCTATTAAAAAATGGGGTACAGAGCTCCACAAAGAGTTCTCACCTGAAGAATATCTAATGGTTGAGAAGCACCTAAAGAGATGTTCATCATCCTTAGTCATTAGGGAAATGCAAATCAAAACAACCCTGAGATTCCATCTCACACCAGTCAGGATGGCTAAGATCAAAAACACAGGAGACAGCAGTTGTTGGCGAGGATGTGGAGAAAGAGGAACACTCCTCCACTGCTGGTGGAATTGCAGGCTGGTACAACCACTCTGGAAAGCAGTCTGGCGGCTCCTCAGAAAACTGGGCATGACACTTCCGGAGGATCCGGCTATACCACTCCTGGGCATATACCCAGAGACTTTACCTGCATGCAATAAGGACACATGCTCCACTATATTCATAGCAGCCTTATTTATAATAGCCAGAAGCTGGAAAGAACCCAGATGTCCCTCAACGGAGGAATGGATTCAGAAGATGTGGTATATTTACACAATGGAATACTACTCTGCAATTAAAAACAATGAATTCACGAAATTCCTAGGCAAATGGTCAGAACTTGAAAATATCATCCTTAGTGAGGTAACCCAATCACAAAAGATCACACATGGTATGAAGTCACTGATAAGGGGATATTGACCCAGAATCTCAGAATACCCTAGACACAATCAGCATATCAATAGATTTCTAAAAAGATGGAAGGAGAGACCCCTGGTCCTGGAAAGACTGGATGTAGGGGAACGCCAGGACAGAGTAATGAGAGGGGGTTGAACGGAGAAAAGAGGGAGGGAAGGGGGCTTATGGGACTTTCGGGGAGGGAGGAAACGGGAAAGGGGAAGTGATTTGGAATGTAAATTAAAAAAATAAAATAAAATTAAATTAAAAAAAAAAAAAAAAGAGTAAAAGAACCTCTGGGGGAATCAGTATCCCGGACCTCAAGCTGTACTACAGAGCAATAGTGTTAAAAACTGCATGGTATTGTTACAGTAACAGACATGTAGACCAATGGAACAGAATTGAAGACCCAGAAATGAATCCACACTCCTATGGTCACTTGATCTTTGACAAAGGAGCTAAAACCATCCAGTGGAAAAAAGATAGCCTTTTCAACAAATGGTGCTGGCTCAGCTGGAGGTCAACATGCAGAAGAATGCAAATTGACCCATCCTTATCTCCTTGCACTAAGCTCAATTCTAAGTGGATCAAAGATCTCCACATAAAACCAGACACACTGAAACTAATAGAAGGGAAACTAGGGAAGAACCTTGAACATATGGGCACAGGGGAGAATTTCCTGAACAGAACTCCAATAGCTTATACTCTAAGATCAAGAATAGACAAATGGGACCTCATTAAATTACAAAGTTTTTGCAAGGCAAAAGACACCGTCAAAAAGACAAAGCGGCAACCAACTAACTGGGAAATGTTCTTTACCAACCTTACATCCGACAGAGGGCTAATATCCAAGATATACAAAGAACTCAAGAAGTTAAACTCCAGAGAGGCAAGTAACCCTATTAAAAAATGGGGTACAGAGCTCCACAAAGAGTTCTCACCTGAAGAATATCTAATGGCTGAGAAGCACCTAAAGAGATGTTCATCATCCTTAGTCATTAGGGAAATGCAAATCAAAACAACCCTGAGATTCCATCTCACACCAGTCAGGATGGCTAAGATCAAAAACACAGGAGACAGCAGTTGTTGGCGAGGATGTGGAGAAAGAGGAACACTCCTCCACTGCTGGTGGAATTGCAGGCTGGTACAACCACTCTGGAAAGCAGTCTGGCGGCTCCTCAGAAAACTGGGCATGACACTTCCGGAGGATCCGGCTATACCACTCCTGGGCATATACCCAGAGACTTTACCTGCATGCAATAAGGACACATGCTCCACTATATTCATAGCAGCCTTATTTATAATAGCCAGAAGCTGGAAAGAACCCAGATGTCCCTCAACGGAGGAATGGATTCAGAAGATGTGGTATATTTACACAATGGAATACTACTCTGCAATTAAAAACAATGAATTCACGAAATTCCTAGGCAAATGGTCAGAACTTGAAAATATCATCCTTAGTGAGGTAACCCAATCACAAAAGATCACACATGGTATGAAGTCACTGATAAGGGGATATTGACCCAGAATCTCAGAATACCCTAGACACAATCAGCATATCAATAGATTTCTAAAAAGATGGAAGGAGAGACCCCTGGTCCTGGAAAGACTGGATGTAGGGGAACGCCAGGACAGAGTAATGAGAGGGGGTTGAACGGAGAAAAGAGGGAGGGAAGGGGGCTTATGGGACTTTCGGGGAGGGAGGAAACGGGAAAGGGGAAGTGATTTGGAATGTAAATTAAAAAAATAAAATAAAATTAAATTAAAAAAAAAAAAAGAGATGTTTTCTCCAGAAGTTTGGGGAAGGTATGTCCTTCTCCAAGAACGAGGAGAACTTCTCCTCTCTAGAAGGTGTCTCAGTGCCATATACTGACTTACCTTGTTATTCAATGTGAAATATAACTAACTAAGGACTAGTTTACAAGATCCTTCAGTGTTTGTCCTATAAGCTCATCATAATAATGATGTCCTGTCACACTTATCATATTCTATGCAACCAAAGCAAATTACACTAGAAGGGAGTGAATGGCATAAGGGAACATGTCTTAGGAGACTGTTAGAGTCAGTCTTCCCTCAAGGTGCATTCTAGATGACTAATTTAAAGGAAATGACACAGAGGTCCCTTGAGGGGTGAATGGATAACTAAACTGTGGTAGGTCTAGAATATGATGCATCAGTCAGCATTAAAAGAACAGACTTTTGATATATATAATCATTTCCATACATCAAAGGAGATTATGCTACATGAAAGAAATGTGTCCAACTTCATCTTGCATATGATTCTAATAAATATCAACCTCAAAAATCAAAAAACTGTTGCTTCAATTACTCAGTGGTGGCTAGTGCCTGAGGGAGGTTTAAATTTTAAGACTATAATAACAGCAGTAGTGGTGGTTACCTGTACCTATGAAAGGACAAAATTTAAAGTAAAGAAAACATAAAGTTAGATATAAATTAAGTAACAATAATGATAATAGTGAAAGTTTAAAAGAAGAACAAAATGTTCATATATTCTTTTATTCCTGTAAGCAACAACCACAAGGAGGTCCTATCTCCAGACATCACATTCAACTGAATATATTTAAATTATTTTGCTAATTTTTCTGAAGACAACAGTTCCTTTATTATGCCCTCACTGACTATAATGAGCTTGCACTTTTAGCTTATTCAGTAAGGCAAATTCACTCTTTTAAATTACCTTGAAACATCCTCTGTTTATTTATTAACTTCCTGCTATATTTCTAATGCTGTTTAGACTTTTCTAAACATGTTAATGCTTATAACTCTTTATAACTAAATCCTCATTTTAAAACATTTGTTATGAATTGTCAAAGATAGAAGGTTTATTAAATTATCCACATAACCCAAAGCATATCGATAGTTTCCTTTCCTTTTTAAAAGCTTTTTCTCTCTAACTGATTTACGCTATCTCTTCTATCAGATATTAGATTTAGTGTACAAAAGGAAGTTTGGTCTTTGTTTTGTTCTGTTTTGCTTTGCTTTGCTATCTGAGTCATTTAACATGAGGGCAGTGAAGTTTACTGAGTACAGTGATGGGGAGGTGTAGGTACTAGTGATGGGGAACAAGAGGATATCACTGACACATGAGATTGTTAAGAGTACAGGCTAGTAGTTCCAGCAGCAGCAGGATAGTAAAGTCAGGAAAGCAAGTAAGACAAGACATACTCAGCAGTGAGGCAGTCATCCTGTGAGAGATTATTACTCGCCAACAACAATACGTTCAAGAAGAGAAAGGTTGGGGAATAGGTGTGCCCTTGTTCCCAGTGCATAGTGAAGTGGAAGCAGGCCTAAGAAAATAGATAAAACTAGAAGCAGGACTAAGGAATCAGGAAAAAAGCCAATACTGTGAGACAGGTGGCACACTGGAGACACTATTCTTAAGCAAGTGAGCATGTAAACACACACAAACACACACACACACATACACACACACACACAAATTTCAGCTAAGTAACATTTTCCTTGTCTAGACTACTTGTCTAGAGATACTGCGAAAGTCACAGTGCCTTACTATAGAAGTTATACAGAATAAAATTATAAGTAGTGACATGGAAGAAGCAAAAGTCACACAGCAACAAGTTCAATGAGTTGGGATGATAACCATAAACGCATATTTATACATATATTTATATATGCGTGGATTTCTTATAGTTTAATAAATGATAGTTCAAAATGCAAGACAATAAAGATTAATTTTTTGATCATACATGCACTTAATTTTAAAGAGCAAACCCTCAATTGTATTCAGAACATATTTTACAAATTTAGATCAATTCAACAACTTGCAGAAATTCTAGAATATAATAGATTCTGAATCACTAGATTAAACAAAATAATGAGCTTGGCATATTTGTCTAGTATGCTTTTAATGAATTACTTTCATAATTACTACCGGGGTTATGTTCAGACATGAAGACATAGAAATAGAAGTCCCAGTCTCTTCTCTAGTGAAATACTGACATTTATAAAAATAAGAGTTAGCAAATAGGGTTTTCCTCAAGTAAAACTAAAGTCTAAAGGGAAAAAGTCCTTAACTTCAACTAATACAGGTCAGGACACATGCTGTAGAGGCTATGACACTTGATCGGGGTCTTGTGGGATGAGTTAAGGTGATCTAAACAGAGGATAAGGGTTTGTGATGTCCACATAAAAGGATTGACAAGTGGAAAAACATGGGACAGTGGAGAAAGCAATGTCTTTGAAATGTGGCACACAACTTGGCTGGTGCACCATGGGCCTCTCTTTTAAGGTAAAGGGCGACATAAAGGGGATATTGCTTCATCGCCTTTCCTGTCAAAAAAAATCTTTTTAAAATGATTATACTTTCCTTATTATTAAAGTGTTACCTGACAGTGTCCTTTAGAAATTATTATATGTATTATCATTATAGGACATATGTTCTGATTTTCCATAGAGACCAAGAATGGGGATAAAATGTGGGTGTCAAAAATAGATAATATAGCCTAAGTATAAATAAGCATTTCAAGGAAAGCATAAATTGTAGAACACACACCAGGTTAAAATCCTATTATCATCGATGTCAAAAGCAAAAGCAAAATGCATGGGATTATATTTTTATTAGATATATTCTTTATTTAAATTTCAAATGATTTCCCCTTTCCTGTTCTCCCCCCCCTCGAAAATCCCATAAGCCATCTCCCCACCTTCTGTTCCCCAATCAATCCTCTCCCGCTTCCCTGTCCTGGTATTCCCCTACACCGTGGCATTGAGCCTTTCCAGGACCAAGGGCCTCTCCTCCCTTTGATGTCCAACAAGGCCATCCTCTGCTGTCTATGTGTCTGGAGCCATGGGTAACACCGTGTGTATTCTCTGGTTGATGGTTTTGTCTCTGGGAGCTCTGGGAGTACTCATATTGTACTCTAGAAGTGGTTCATATTGTTGTTCCTCCTATGGCGCTGCAAACTCCTTCAGCTCCTTGGGTCCTTTCTCTAGCCCCCCCCATTGGGGAGCCTGTGCTCACTTCAAATGCTGGCTGAGAGTGTCCCCCTCAGTATTTGCCATGCCCTCCCAGAGCCTCCCAGGTGACAGCTGTATCCGGCTATGGTCAGCAAGTACTACTCAGCTATTAAAAACAATGAATTTATGAAATTCTTAGGCAAATGGATGGAACTGGAAAATAACTGAGGTAACCCAATCACAAAAGAACACACATGGTATGCAATCACTGGTAAGTTGGATATTAGCCCAGAAGCTTGGAATACCCAAAACACAATTCACATATCAAATGATGCCCAAGAAGAAGGAAGAACAAAGTATGGATACTCTGGACCTTCTTAGAAGGGGCAACAAAATACCCACAGAAGGAGATACAGAGACAAAGCATGGAGCAGAGTCTGAGGGAAAGATCATCCTAATACTACCCCACCTAGCGATCCATCCCATATACAGTTACAAAATTCAGACACTATTATCGATTCATGGGATTATTTTTAACATAGAGAGATATGATGCTAAAAGGTAAAAGTTGAAAGCTTTCAAAGAAAGATTATAAATACTGTGCACAGTAGCAAGGATGTAGTAAAAGCAAATGTGTTAAGCGAACCTTTTCCACAAAGTGATATGTGTGATGTATGTATGCATGCATGCATGCATGCATATATGTATATATGCATTCACAGCTGCAGAGCACATGGGTGTGGATGCAGTAAGCACTGCATGAACAAATTAGAAAAGGCCGTTCCGAAGGAGGCAGTGAGGACAGAAACAAGTTCTCAGGTCAAGTAGAGACTCTGAACAAAATTTCTCTTTCTATTTCAGAGTAGAAAATATTAAAATAGTTTTGTAAGGAAAAGAGAAAATGGAGCTTGAAATGTTAAGTATGGTTGGTGGTGGAAAGACAGAGCAGAGAAACATATATGGATAGGGATTACTAAAACTAAATAATCTTGGAAAAATCCATATGGACACCCACTACTTCAGCAGCTTTCTAACACACACATACACACACACACACACACACACAGAGAGAGAGAGAGAGAGAGAGAGAGAGAGAGAGAGAGAGAGAGAGAGAGAGAGAGAGTTTAAATTGAGTTAATCTATATGGGTAGACAATTTCTCTCACTGGTCCCACAGGATATTGAACAAATAGCTGAGTGTCATATATAGATTACTTCTCTTCAAGTTATTGTTTACTAGAGTCTCAGATATCCACAAACATTCTAGGTTCTTGCCATTGTTGTTGATGAGCTTCCAAGACTTGACAGTAAAATTACTGTTGCTGAATACTCAACAGACTTGAATTAAAGGACATGAGGACATCAAGTGGGTAAAGACATAGAAGACACGTGTCTACTGCCTAGCTTTCAGGGTATTAGAGGACGTAGTGCATGCTATTAGAGGAAGAAAGTAATCAATAATCATAACCATGTGTCAATCATTAATTGTACAAATCACAACTGGCCTGACAAAATATACTCACTGGTACAGTATGAATACTATGGAAGTAGCCAATCACTTTTGGATGGGATTTAAAACTTTCACCAAAAGAATTCACCAAAAGACAGAATTCTTATCTGCTACTGTTACCTGGACCAAGAACCTGTGCTGAGTAGGTCACAACCCTAGGGAAGAACTATTATTCTGCAAAATGTGACTAGCATTATGCTGTGCCCTAAGTATTTTATACCAACAGATTAATGCAGCTCTCAAGCCACATCAGAGATTTATTTTCTGCCATAGATGTCATGTGCAACTGGTCAACTCACAGAGAATAGGACAATAAATGGCACGTCTATATCACTCACTCAACCCCTAAAGGCTCAAGGATCATTGTGGAAGAGTGTGTTAAAGATGGTAAGGACCAGAGCTAATGGATGAAAACATTGTTCCACTAAGCAGTGCTTTTACAGATATGACAAGGCTACTGTAACCATAAACTCCCATGACTGTAAGCATTAAGACCTGTACAAGATAAAGTCAGACAAAATCTTAACATGGATAAGGAAGGGTCCACGAATTCCACCCCTAGCTCAGGAGCTATTGGCTGCTGGTGGCATCTAGGGGGAAAGAGTCATTTTCTTTAGGAATGTGGCCCCAGAAAAGCTACCCATGTTCCAGCACATTGTCAGACATCCCACTCATACCGGCAACACTACAAAGATTCAGTGTTTTTGCTTTGTTTGGAAGAACATAGGAAGTTTGTTTGGAGAAATAATGGGAAGGTGACAGAGAGAATTGGAGGCAACAGGGTAATGGGTAGATAAGATGGAAACAAACAGAAAAAAAGAAACGAGCTGCGTCAAGAATATAAATTTAGATATGCCAAACAGAAGAAAGCTTAAACCTTTTATGTTAGGCACATTTATGTGTGCTAGCTGTCTACTTTCGCTGTGTGAGTACAAGGGATTTATGTCAGGTAGTACTGTCTAGAAGCAAGTAGCATCTCAACCCGCCCAATACTGTTTGTATTTCCACTCCCTGTGTCTATATTCCCAACACAACTGTATATTTAACTCTATTGCTCACTTCATTTCCCCCAATTCACTTTTAGTATAATCCTCGCTTGAATTTTATGTTTTAAAAGGCAAATGGATAGCTCATGATAGGAAGTGAGCTTCACAGAGGACTTTCTGTATACTGCATACAACATTGGATACTCTACATTTGCTGTTCCATAAACTGCCTCCCCAACAATGTCATTTGGCAAATGCCCACCAGCCCTTAAACTGAGGTCTTCAAAGGTCACTTAAAAATCCTAAACCTTAGCATTGAAAAAAATGTGCCCATCTTTCTCAGTCATCAAATACTAAAGCCACGATGTGATATCCCTAGAAAACCATCAGAATAAAGAGACAATAGCAAGCTTGTGGTATGCGAAGTAAATAGAATACATAACCACTGTGTGACTGCAGTTGACTGGCAATTGACTGTGAGTGAACAATGACTGAGAGTCGTCTACTAGTATTTACTGAAGCCCAGCACAGGCATCTTCTATGACCCAGCAATTGTATTCCTAGAATAGACTCAGCAAAAGCACATCCATCTCTGCAAAACACACGTGCAAGGATGCTAAGAGCAGCAAACCAAGATCAGGACTGTAAAGGACCTCAAGGTCAGAAAAAGAAGGAAGGGTGAATGAGTTGAGGTGTATCCTGTACAAAATGCTGCACAGCAATAGTACATGACCTGTGGTTATACAGTGTGAAAATATCAGCTTGTTTTGAGCAAAACAAGCTGAATTCAAGAGTACATTCATATGCATACAATATGATCCATTCATCTGCGCTCTAAAAGTAGAAAACCTCTCATGGTGACAATCAGAACAGTGCCTACTTGCTGGAAAAGTGCAGGAAACCGGTATAGTCAGGAAAATGTCTTTTGGGAAGGACAGGGCCGGAAAGGGGTGTAACCCTGTGAGGCACTGGGTAGGTCTGTCTTGGTCTGATGCTGGTTAACAGATATGTTCAAATTTTGAAACCTCTTCACAGGTACTTTAAAAAGAATATATCTTTTTATTCATGCATTTAACAATTTAATAAACAGTAAACTTAAAAAAAATGTTTCTGCTCTTTGTGATACTAAAATGCATATTCTAAATTCTGAAATGCAAAATAAATAAGTGTTTGTTGGGTTACTACCAATGTTTTCCAAGAGTAAGACAAAATCTATATAACAAAATATATTGAGAAGTTTTATATTTTGCTACCTTTTTATATTTTATATATACTTCTGCCAATTTTTCCAAACTTAACCAAGTTAAATTTGCCAAATCTAATCAAAACTTTATATATTAACACAACAACAACAACAACAACAGAAGTTTCTTAAATTGAACTTATTAAGAATACCACATTGAAGACCGGCAGTCTCAATTAACCTGGACCCCTGAGATCTCTCAGACACTAAGCCACCAACCAGGCAGTATAGACCAGCTGATATGAGACCCCCCAACACATATACAGCAGAGGACTTCCTAGTCTGGTCTCAGTGAGAGAAGATGCTCCTAATCCTCAAGAGACTTGAGGTCCCAGGGAGTGGGAAGGTCTAGTGTGGTAGGGGTGGGGGAGTGGGGATATCCTCTTGAAGATGGGGGTTGGGAGGAGCAGCTATGGGATGAGGAACAGAGGGTGGACTGGGAGGGGGATAATGACTGGACTGTAAAAGAAGATTAAAGAATAATAATAAAAAAAATATGCCAAAAAATACAAATTAAAAAAAAAATTCCACATTGTTATCAAAGTGTAAAAGCAGTCACAATTCACTCATTCATTCAAAAGTTAGTGGCTAACTACTAGATAAGAAAGTACTTATGGGTTTTAAAGTTTATTGTCCTTCTAGTGCTTAAGTCACAAATGTCAGTCAGAGCCAGGTGGAGATGGAAAAGGGGCAGCCTGGATCTTGATCGGGTAAGCCTTTGTTGTGGCAGTGGTGGAGACCTCGAACTATGGGGGCTTTGTGAAGCTTAGGCCTCTGTGTGGGGAGTGTGTCGACAAGCCTTGGGTTCCCACTGATCTTTTCATGCGGGTCCAATGGAAATCACAATTTACTATGTGAACCCAAGCGTTCTTTCGAATGTTCGCTCAGTAAAAGAAAACAAACAAGAAACGCTGGCTGCGACAAACAGGGCACATCTGTGAGCTGAATTAGGCATATGGCTGCCGGTTTATAAAGTCTAAGACACAATGCTTGCTGGGCAGCAGCCACGAGCACTCTCTTGGCCTTTGGATGCCCCATCACAGGAGCGCCACTTTCCTCCTGGTTCACTGTCACCTCAGGATTTACAGTTTTATAGTTTATGCCTCCCATGATATAAAAGGCACCCATTTACATGATTGGAGTAGAAAAATATCTTCTCCTCCTCTGTGTGTGCCCATGCGATGTTCTGAGTGATAATAACTCAGTCTGATGGAGGAGTGCCCAGGGGGAGGTGAGTATGGAGTTGGCACTGGCAAACTTTCACGTATTTGTTTATTGACTCTTTCCATGCATTCATTATTTTGGTTTTAAAATATCTTACAAAAGAACTCACGGTTCCCTGGGTATTGGGCCTGCCAGTTGTTTAATTAACTACAGTTCCGGTTCAACACACGTCTCCTTTGGACCCTCCTTCTCCAGTGGTCGATAGGAGGGCTGTTGAACAGCCCAGGCACCATCCTGGTTATCTTTGAAACCTCAAAATGAAGGCTTCAGGCGCAGAGAGGAGGTTTCAAACTGGCTGCCTCACACACAGAGAATACAGAATACGCAAAGTGGGGACTGCCTCCTCAGTAACAAGATAATCATTCCCAGGCAAAAACCTAGCAGGGAGACCCCATGTTTTCCTTTCCCCTAGAAAGGAAATTTAACCAGTTTTCCACTGATGAGACTTACAGCAGCTGAAGGTGTCAAGGAACAATCTCTTTTTTTTTTTTGAGACATTTTAACACAATTTTGGGGATTGTAAAGATCACAAAATAACAGGCTCTAAGCATCAGCTATGATCTAGTTACTTTTTAATGTAGAATGTCTTGAAATTTTATACACAAACAACAAATGAAACAATGTAGTGAGTGACTGATATCCTCATAGAGATGTTTAACCTCTCTTAAATAATTACTGTTTACATCTTCCAGTTGTACTTTATAACCAATATACCTTGATATGGTGAGATTTGTAATGGCCAACAGGAAGGAAAAAGGTCTTTTTTTTTTCCAGGACTAATCTCATAGCATTTACATTTGATAACTGCTTAGTGCAATTTCCTCTTATACATTTAACATTTGGTATCTAATCCAATGTATAACACAGTCCACTCTAAAAAGATATCATCAAATGATCATTTTTTAAAAGAATTATTTATTTATTTATTTGTTTAAGGTACATGAGTACACTGTAGCTGTCTTCAGGCACACCAGAAGAGGGCGTCAAATCAGATTGCAGATGGTTGTGAGTCACCATGTGGTTGCTGGGAATTAAACTCAGGACCTCTGGAAGCCAGAGCTCTGGAAGTCAGTGCTCTTAACCACTGAACCATCTTTCCAGTCCCAAATGACCATTATTCTTATTGCTCTTAATAGGTATTACATTTTCTTATCAAAGTTACACATACACTTACAGATACCTCCTACACTGGAAAGCAAAAATTTCATAGACTAAACTCAAAATAAAATATGAAGTTAAAATTATACCCATTTAACTTTCTATCATTTATTTCAAATAAAAATGTAAGAAAGGATGAACACTATGACCACTTATATAAACCATTCTCACATGCTTGCTATCTAAAATCAACAAAATATTTTCATTTCATAAACATATATATAAGTTATAACTTGGATATTTCTGTTTAAACAAAGAATAGCTTAATATCTAAAAATTGTATGAAAGTATTAATGCTATTAAATACAAGTGCATATTTTCATAGAACTAGTTTATTCATATAGTTAGTGGCTACAATAATTTAATGTTATTTCTAATTATGTATCTTTATTTTTAAGCTATTACTAAAATATTTATCTAAACATAGAAAACTAAATAGATCTAACAGAAATCTATCAAAAGAATTAATTTGAACTCTTGTTTTATCAGTTGAGAAACAAGAGATAATAATAAACAAAATAATTTTCTAAGGTAAGATGGGCATATTTCTTTGTAAAATGCAAAGAATATTAAGTTTATGACTACACTAACTTTAGTTGTTGGAAATAAAATACTAGTTTTAGATAAATAATGCTAATTGATAACTTTTGAAAACATAAAAGTGTTATAAAATTTAATTATTATTGCAGTGGGTTTTTAGTGTGAACTGTTAACAGGAAGAGATTAATATATTAAAAACAAATATTAGTAAAACACTAGTGAGACACACATATCCAGATAAAAATGCCATACTGCTAGCCAGGATGCCATGTGTTTGCAATTCTGGACCTCAGGAGCCTACTACAATAAGAGGGTTATAAATTCAAGGCCAACCTGGGCTACATATCAAGACTCTGTATGAAGCAAATAAACAAGCATATAATGAAATATACATATTTATAATACATATGTTTTTACAATGTTTTAGATATACATTCTTTCAGGTTCCATTAAAATAGAATTTCCAAAGTTGGTAGACATGACAGATAATATCTAAAACATACGAATAGATATGGAAACTGAACACAAGGAGAAAAAAATAATTTACAGTCTACAAGATTCAGATGAACTCTGGCAAAAATGTCACGAGTACTGTGTCTAACATATTTGCCAACACATCTGTCCTCTTCTGGAGGTAGACATACAGTCCTGGTGACTGCAAATCCAGTAACATACAAACTTAAATAGCTGAGCTGCTGTTCTCCACGGGAGGAGAAACTTATCAAAATCATATGCTGAAATTCCTAAAGTTCATTTTTAATTTTCCTTGGTGCAAAATGAATTTGCATGACCAATTTAGTCTGCATATTTAAAAAGTGATATAAATATGCTTTACATAAAGTTCCACTGAAAAAATATTCTATACTTATAAAATATGACAGCAGTCTACATTTAAAAACATACGGCCTTTAGGACAATTGGAATTTCCCATATTTGGGTATACAGATTCTGGAGGTGGTCAATATAGTCATCCCATAATCTCCATAAAACCTGTAAATAAAAATGCAATTTCCTATGTAAAAATCAAAGAGCAGAGCTCTGAATAGAGTTCAAAAGACTTTCTTCTCTTCAAGCCCTTCATCATGTGTCTTTTCCTTAGAAACTTTAGAACCATCTGCATTAATCAATCCCTCTCTTTGTCCATAGAAGATGAAAAGAACAGGTGTAAGATGGGAACACAGCCAATGTAAGGAAGGATTTCCACTCCCAGGTAAGGACTCCCTGGGAAATTCCCTTTCCTTGGATGTGGTGGGTGGATCCTTTGAAATGGCTGGGAATACCAACCTGGTTTGTTATTACTTCCTGTTGCAGAGGTGATGGGAAAGTTGGTCCACTGAATAATTTTTATTCCATGACTTCCTCTGACTGGTCCTAGAGAAATGTGCTCCTGTGCTATAATAAAGCCTGCTCACCAAGAAACAGCTATGACATCTCTCAGGTGAGACCAACTATCAAAAAGATGAAGATGTCAGGCTTAGAAAACCAAATCATACTAGTATTAACAAAAATATAACAAAAGGCTCCAAAATCTGAGTAACACCACCATTTCACCCTGGCAGACCTGAGCAGAGGAAGCAGCCAAGGAGAACGTCGTGTCCTACCCCATGAAAACTATGCAATAAATACATGTACTTTTGCATGTAACTACAGTTTTAACAATTTGCTGTACAAAATAAAGCTCATACTGACAGGAATATACTAACACCATATCTGATGCCTATGAAGTCCAGCAGACATCTTTGGATTTCCCTGGAACTCGAATTACAGATGGTTCTTAATCACAATCTGTAGATGAACCTAGGAACTCGAGAAGAACAGCCACTGATCATAACCACTATGCTTATCTCTTCAGTCCCAAGTAATCTCAACATTTACATTTTTTGTACTTCTTGTACTTATATGTTATGTTAACTAAAAGTTAAAAGTAAAATATGCAAAGCAAAGAAATAGATACAAGTGATCCGAGAGCTGCCTGGCCTCGGTCTTCTGTTCTAGAAGGTCGGTGTTCACATACGCACTACAGAGAGAAGCCCTCCCTCTTGCATACCTCCAAGTCTCTCCTTGTCTAGTGGGTGATGCAACCCTGGGAAGCTTTAAAGGGTACAGATTCTCCATTTTTCTTTACACCTCACTCTTCTTGTTTTCTGCCAAACTTCCTATTCCCTCCTTACTTATCTTGGACTTTCATCCTCTATCACCTTCCAAACTCTGGGGACTGGGGCCTTACATTTAGCTGTTTCTCAAATTCTCCCAAGCAATGAATGAATCATACCTGAAGATACTTACACACAAATATAAATGTGCACAAACATTCAAAGTAGTGAGGAATGGATGATCAAATATACCTCCTGCTTGAGTCTCAATCCTGAAAAACAATCCTTAGTTTACAACACTCGAGACGTATTTATTGAATATTTTCTTGTATTTGTCTCTTGTACAGTAGCTTCTTCTCAACCTTCCTTACATTTAAGATGGCAGCTTTATCCTCTGATTTTGGAAGAGAGTTAAGTTTTCTATTTAGTATACTAATAAAAGTACTTTCTGCACTTCTATACCTGCCCATACCTTTCCCTTAACTTTTATTGCCTGGCAAGTCTTACCACCATTAAGCAGACATTAGTTTTCTGTTTATTTTGTCACTATTTCAGCCACATTTGGCTTCCTGTAATCAAAACTACTCTCCCTGTAGTACTGATTGGTGATATTTGCCTACCAATTTAGTCATGATCGTTGTTTCTCCTATATGAATTCATACCAACCTAACTATACCACATCTCTTCTCACTCTGTTTCCATGGATATAAATGAAACATTCTGTAAGTGAGAGATGAAATAAAACTGAAGTTGGATAGCAGAGATTCAGGGACTACCATCATCCCCATCCTAGATAATTTGCTAATTAAACCTGTGTTAATAAAACCATTTTGGCCAAGACTCAATTTTTCATATGACTGTAAGTGAGAATGAGAAGAAGGAAAAAAAACTAAGAAATTCAGAGCATTTGTGATGCCGTCAAAGGAAGGCACAATTTGCATCGTTGACCGTTTCTATGTTAAAGGCTGCATCTCTCCTAGATCAACAAGAAATACAACTGGAACTGCTTTTAATCCTCATTCTTATTTATTTTCATCATCTAAAGAAAAACTGTTGTATGCAGTCTGTTGGTGAGTCACGTGTGCTTCTCGGCAATAGCAGCAATGCCCGGTAAACACCACGTGATCACTCAGGATGCTTATGATGGGCCGCTCAATTGCTTCTGAGCCCTTCATCTTTTCCTGCTTGAATTAATGCAAATTAAAGACAAGTCAGCAGAGTACTCTGCTCAAAATTCCATCTTCTCGATTCTGACTTCAGAAATCTTTCAAGTGCCACCGTATGCCATCGAGGTCATTCATCCGGCTTGCCCGCCATTATTTCTCCATATATAACCTAGGCAAATATTTCCAAACTCATCCCATAATGACCCTCTGTGAGCCTTTTAATTTAATTTAATTGCATTGACTATGGCAACTGCTAACTTTGCATTTTACTCAAATAGTGCTGCAATCTCCCAATGGTGCTTTAGGAATAGATCCCTCCCTGCTTATTATCATGGAGCTACAAATTCCTTTTATGACATGTAGAGTTTTTATATTGGACTATATGACATCAAGCATTCAATGCTATGGATATTAAGCTTAATTCATATGCTTCTATTTTGTTAATGCAACAGATTTTTATACTGAAATAACTTTTCCTCAGTGATTAAAGTAAGGGAAAAAAATCTTTAACAAAAATTATTTGGCCTTATCTGGCATCAATGGGAGGGAAGGCCCTTGGTCCTGTGAAGGCTCACTGCCCCACTGTAGGGGAATGCCAGAGTGATGGGGTGGGAATGGGGGGGGGAAGCACCCTCATAGAAGCAGGGGGAGGGGAGAGGACAGAGGATTTCTGGAGAGGAAACCAGGAAAGGGGATAACATTTGAAATGTAAATAAATAATATATCCAACAAGAAGTAAAATAAAAAAGAATTTCTACTTTTTATGTGATATGTACAAAAATAACCTATAATCATGAAAAAAACCTATTTGGATATACTGGAGATTAATGAAGAGCAAAGACTTTTTCCTCTTGTGACAACTACCTAGTTTCTATAGATGGTAGTGGTGAGTACCAGTGTGGAAGACTTATTGAGAAATCACCAGCAAAGGCTTAAAATGCTAACTTAGTTGGAAAATGAAGACAGTACCTAAAACCTGAGGTTGTGCCCTGTAATTTCCAACACTGTGCATAAATTGTGTTCCAAATCATTTGATATATGAATTGTATATATGAGCAGACCCTAACCATTACTGGACAGTGAAAAACATTGACAGCTATAATTTTAAGTTCAACTATGACAGAAATTGACAATTCTGGTCATTATAGTCAAGCAGAAAAGAGGAGCAGTGACATGCTGACTGCCAGAGAGTCTTCCCCAGTGATCAGAAGGTAATATACCCATTTGCTAAGACAGAAAAAAAAGGCAAGTGTCCAATTGAAGGGGCATGGTGGATAGTCTGTGTTCTTCAAGAAGAAAAACAACCTTGCATGAGATGACATTTTGTCACACAAGCCTGATCACTGGATTTCCATTCCCGGAATACTCATAATGATGGAAGGAGAGAAACTGAATAAAAGTGAACTCAGTTAGTGATGTGTGAGATGACAAGCATATATGTACACATGTTGAAGCCTCTACAGGAAAGGTACAAGAGACTGACTGGAGCAGAACTGTTATTTAAAGAAACATTTTGTAAAACCTAAACGTAGGTGATACATAAACCTCATGTCTTGATATCCTAGGAAATATTGCTATTCTTTTGTCACAGACATCTCCATTTCAGATGACTTGCTGAAAAGCAAAGATGGATACTATTTTGAAAACAAACAAAAAAGAACTGTTGACAACAAGTTAACATCAATGTGAATGAAGTAACACTTACACTAAGAAAATATCCACCCCTAAATGGAACATATAGCACTCACCTTTCTCCCAGTGTCCAGAATCTTTGCTAGAGACAAAGTGTACAAGCCAGAGGCTGTGAATGATTGCCAAAAAATAGATTCCTTAGGACACATGAGGGCAACTACACATGAGGACACATAGTAGATATGACAGCATGCAAACACACAAGCCATACCATGTCCCAGCATGGATAGGATACGTGGGTACATAATCCTATCCTTAACCTTGGAGCTATCTTCTGGGAAAGGGAAAGTCCAATTTCGCTAAATGACACACACATCTAAGACGTTTGGAGCAACACAGTTTGTCTTCAATGATTTTTGTTGTTCCTGTTGTTGTTTCTTATGGTTGCTGTTGGTTTAGGACACAACGTTGGGTTTATGAGGATAAGGAAGAGTTGGAGGGGTGAATATGATCAAAGTATATTGTACAAAATTCTCAAAGAACTAATATAATCAAAAGAAAAGAAAAACAGAGATACTAAAGCATCTTAAAAATATTGAAAGGATTAATAAATCAGACCTAATTGAGAATTCACTACTCAGAGAAAGTTAAGGATCAATAAATGTGCCATTAAATATATGCAACAGAGATCACATGGCTTCAATTTGTAAAGAGCCTTTACATTTGTGAAGTATAGTGTGCAACATTTTATTTATATAGATTGTATGTCTCTTTGTTTATGTGTATCTCTTTCTAAATCTGTCTGTATATACACACACGTGTACACACACATGTGTACACACACACACATGCCACACAAATATATACTCTATATTTTGGTGAATTCATTAGTAAAATATATGTAAGAGCATGGCAGACAACACAGGTGGATGCTGCAAAATCTGTTTCAAGCAGACAAGTTAAACAGCTGAAATAGTTTGGGGAATATTGCACAAATAAATACACAGCAGGCTAATTAGCTCACAGGTTGAGAGCTGACAGGAATTTTAAGGAGTCCGAGAGATCAGTCCTCTGTCTCAACTATATTAAATAAATACAACTCAGTGGTTTATCTTTCACAAGGGAAATAGCACAGTCTTTCTTTTAGAGGCTATTTCTTACCTCCGAATGGTGCCCGACTCTGATGAAGGCACAGTGTGGATCAAAGGCTCCAGTAGCACAGGTCAGAAGGTGTGTCCTGTTGTAGTGATGCAAAACCCGGACATAATTGGCACACTCATTCTAAAGAGGATTCAAAAGGGGACACACAGGGTTAGAAGGAAACAAATGCTTAACCTGCCTTTGATCTTTGCTGTCCCTCAATCCTAGAATGTGAGTCTGAATTGGGAGGGAAAGGAAGCAACAGAATAAAGAAGATGCGAACCTGGGAGAAGGAAGCTAGAGTGAGTCACACTTTAATGTGCACTGATATGTGACATGATGTTTATAATTTTTATAATACTGTAGACCATTTCATTATATTCTATCACATTAAGGAAATTTTAAAAACAAGGATCACAAATGTATTAAAAATGATTCAATTATACTGATTTGCATCCAATTTGTTCCCCATGTAATTAAAGTATTCCCAGTGCTGACATTTTAAAAGAACAATATAAACACTGAGCCAGAATAAAATTAGAAAGTCAGTAATTAGGGGGAAAAAGCATTATTATTAAGAAAATATATGATGTAGATAGAAGGGCACTACAGAATTTTTTTAATAGCTTTTTATTTTTTGAATGGCGGAAGTAATTCTGATGAAGATTGCACCACAATATCAAAATACCATAATCCCTGGAGTAAGCATTAGCACAGAAAGTCTAACATTTATTTCTTAAACTAGAAAACTACACCCTCAGGTATAGAAGTTTCCATTTGGCACTGCAGAGTTTTCATAGGCAAAATAGTACTGTTAGCTTCAAAATGATAAATTTATATAAAATGTAATTTCAGGAAAAAAATTTTTTTAAATATATAAAACAAACCACTAGAAATAACATTTCATGGTAACATTACTCTGAGGATCTTGTTGCTGCAAAATGCTACAGTCCAAGGGTCAACCATCTTGGTATGTAAAGATATGGACTTTGGGTGCCAACTCGTGCTTGTCTTCATCTCACCAGCAATAGAAGGAAAGAAGCCACAGGGGATGGGGCGAGTGTGGGTGTGCTACATCTCCAGAATTCTGCTTACAAGAGAAGAGCACAGGCCATGTGCCAGGGAGTCCTAGTTGCACACTAGTTTTAAATTCAAGTTTACAGAGAACAGCATTTAACTCATTCACTGCTGAGCTCACTCATAACCAAACATCAGCTCTGACACACAGGACTTGCCTCACACTGTTTCCCCTCCCACTTTTCAATAATTCTTTTTTATTTACATTTCAAAGACTTCGAAAAATGAGAAAATTTGCCAGAATTGCACTGAGTTTGTAATAATTAATATTATACTCTATTTTTAAAAAGTAATGTATCCATAGAAGCCCATCCAAAATGATGGGCTTCTATATAAAACTTTAAAAATTGTAGGAGAATCTGACTATGTAGACATGGTGAAAACGATCTGTCCTCAGATTGCTGGAAGCACTTGCTTTTTCTCTGGTGACACTGTGCCTCTGCCAAGTTCATCTTTTCTTGCCCACTTGTGCCCTCTTGCTAGTGTTTCTCTTCCCAGATAACCTATTTCTGCTCTTTTGACACACAGCAGTTTTGTATATTATTTATTTTATTTGGGGATATTATAATACAATTAGATCATTTGTTCATTCCCATTCCTTCCTCCAAACCCTCCCATATATCCTTCATTGTTCTCCTTTAAATTTATGATCTATCTTTCCAATAATTAATGTTTTACACACACACACACACACACACACACACACACACACACACACACACTTAAATTATTTCAAACCCAAATTAGACAAATTAATTTTTCAAAACAGCCTATTATCAAATTAGACATTACAATTTCATCAAATGCATTACAAAAGTAATACTACTCTCTTCAGTCCTAAAGATTATCTTGAAATAAATGTACACAACAGTGATAAAATGAACACATCAAGATTTCTTCTTTAAATCTCCCTTATAAGCTTACTGGGATGGAAAAACCAGCAGATTCACTTTGCTATACATGGCCAACAGGAGACTAAGGCCCTTGATAACAGTGGGAACTGTGTTACAGAGTACTTTGTTCAGGGCACACAGATAGATCTATTCAACCTCTCATATACCTAACATTTTGCTTAGTGTGTGACTCATATAGTTAATAGAATCTGACCATATAGACAAGGTAAAAGGCTTTTGAACTCACATGGCTAGAAGCATCTGCTTTTTCCTCTATTGACACACTGTCCTTAGAAAGAACCTATTAGACAACATTTTGGCTCAGTTGAGCATAGACTGACATGGGCTGAGAGGATGTTCAAGTCTAAGCATCATAGTGTGGACTAAAGAGGCAAGAGTGTTAGCTCATTGCTTGGCTACATTCCAGTTGCAACAGAGAACTGGGAGTTACTAATAATGTGTCAGTCGTTTACATATTTTAGCTTAATAGAAACAAAGATAAGTATGCTTTCAAGGAAATACATATGGCCTCTCTCCAAGGCATGTATTCCCTCAGGGATGGCCACTCCTTGCATGCGAAAGCCTCTCTTCCATGTCTGAGAGACTCTGAAGACTGTTGAGAACAGCACTTCTCATTCCTCTGCCCCCTGGACACTGAATTGAAATGGAATAGACTTTGCTTCTTACACCAGGAAAGACCCAAGAAGATTTGTAAAATGAGTCAAGCATCTTTCCTACTTCATCCTTTCACACTTTGTGTCTCGTTTTCTTTCTGCAGTTCCAATTACTTAATCAAATGAAGCAAATCTCCTGAACAGTGTGACTCCTTTTATTCCCCTCAGACAAAAATCAAACCTCCTAGGATTACTGTTTTCTCCTAAATTATCAGAAGAAAAACATTTATGTAAGGAATTTATAAAAACCAAGTTTATTAAAATATGATAAATTAACAGCTCAACTAGGGGTTGGAGAGATGCCTCAACTGTTAAGAATTCTAGATAATCCCATAATTTCTTTAGGAGGCACTCTTGGCATGTACAGACATACATGTAAGCAAAACACACACACATACACACACATAATAAAAACAAATGAAATTTAAAAATGCATGTTCCAGTCAGGATGGCATCTTATGTTCTTCCAACTCTACATTGAAATTAGTTTTATAGAAAAATGTATTTATTGTATATTTTCTATCTTTATGAACAAAATTGTATATATGTCTTTGAAAAGAAAGCAAAACTTTAGTGATTCAGTTCTTTTAAGGGAAGCAAGAATAGACTCTGATTTGTTTCATGTACACTGAACAGTACTTACAGCATCTTTTCCTTTCATTATACATTCTTCTACTTTTACTGGTGTGCTGGGCCAGTATATCTGAAATTAAAGATAATGTATCATTAGGGCAACAGTATTTAAAAATAAACCTCATTAAAAACTATTTCATTTTCTTCTACAATTCAATTCATTCTTATTTTGTTTGACTTTCTGAAAAGATAAATGAAACCTTATTTTCTTCAGATAATTGTCTAGGTGATGAAGAAACTCAGCTATGAGCTTTCACTTCCCGCTAATTCTTTTTAGCAAACCTTAATCTTTCTGGCAGTTCATTTCACTTCTTAGGCCTCCATAGCCAGTTACGCTAGAATAGCAGTCCTCAACTTATGGATCGCGACCCCTTCAGAGGTTAAATATCAGATATCATGTATATCAGATATTTATATTACGATTTATAACAGTAGTAATAATTCAGTTATGAAGTAGAAACAAAATATCTTTATGATTGTGGGTAACCACACCATGAGGAACTGCATTGCTCACAGAGTTAAGGTTGAGAACCACTGGTCTAGAACCTTCTCATCTCCATATTTCACCTGCTGGAACCTCTGCCATCAATTCTATTGGTGAATCAGACTACTTCTGGTGCCTATACAAGCATCCCCTTGTGTTTCCCGAGTTCCTTTTGCATTCTTACCACCAAGCACAGCAATCAGAATGTTCTGGACTCTCAGTAATGCTTGTGCTACAGGTGAGTATGAAATGCTCTTAAACACATCACTGTGTCATAACAAGCTAGACACCACAGCTTTGCCTGGCTATAGCAAGTTTGTGGTCAGCCATGGACAGGAGCCCTCGTCTCAGCACTACCCTACAAAACAAAACTGTTTAACCCTTCTGGTTTCCACATGGATTTGAAGAAGTTGTCATGATATCTCAAGTTTGTTGGTTTCTTTCTTAAAGAGAAGAATATGTTAAAAAAAAACTAATCTAAACACAGAAAAAAACAAACAAACCTTTCTTCCTATTTATCAACAGTATCTAGCACTTTGCTGAGACCAAAGCAAACAAAAGGAAAACAAAAAAAACAAAAACAAAAACAAAAACAAAAACAGTTTTTCATAAGTTCTATGATATTATTATTAAAAGAAATGGTTTTCCTTATCAGTATCTTTTCCCCAGCCTCCCCTTTTCTTTTCTTTTCTTTTCTTTTCTTTTCTTTTCTTTTCTTTTCTTTTCTTTTCTTTTTGTATGGACTATAGAAACAATTTACAAGGGGCCACACATTGCACCAATAATTATAATTTATTTCTCTTTTTACATTATAAACGTGTACACAGAGGTCTTGGTTTTTAACACTACTTAAGTTATTGTCCATTATCACCAGGTGCCTGAAAGTCATCCCTCCCTCTACTTTTACCTACTCATTCTTTCTTTCTGTTCTGGCCATCTGACTTACCATGCAGGAGGCCATTGTTGTAACCTGTTACTGGATACATTCCTCATGCTTGAGTGTATTCTTCTAAAGTATTTACTGTTGTTATTGTGCTCATACTTTTAATTGATGCAATCACATTTCAACCTCATATTTGTCTTTACTAACTCTGTGTGAGTTAAGGAAGTATTTTTGTGCCTTTTATGTCTCCTTTAGACTTCTCATAGTTCCTGTCTGCTCTCTAAGTCGAATTTGTCTGCAAAAGCCTTTTGATTATCAAGCTAAACATTAGATACCTCCTTTTATTTAACAGTTGGTTAACATCAAGATTGAGCATTCCTGTTTAACTATCAAGTTTGCTGATGCCTCCAAAAAAAAAATCAAAAGGTAAATCTCGTATAGTAAAGCCGGGGCTAAGATGCTCTGCAGTCATGTTTCAGTAGAGCTGGTACTCACTGAAATATTGCTGGTTGGCTTCTTTTCACCAATCACTCAACTTCTAGGCAGTTTAGTTTTTGAAATATGATGCTTATGTTTGAATCCCACCTATGCTTATGATTTAAGTATTCTTTTAAAAACTGGTGCACCATAAAAAGGGATTCTATTCCAGCAGTGGGTAGGGGGCTCATCATGTCAGTCACATAGGATACAGCCTGATCCAGGCTTGAAGCAGGAGTCATATTGAGAATTTACAGAACAGTGGCAATGGCATTCGTGTGTGTGTGTGTGTGTGTGTGTGTGTGTGTGACTAAATTTATCATCATCTGAGCGAGTACCCTGTGCTTTGAATTTTGGCTGGTCCTTGAAATTTTCCAAGAGTTTCTTTACTTTCAGTTACTCAGTATCAGAATTTTATTTGTACCTTTCACAGTGCATCATATGAACCTTACATGAAAGTCTACTTGCTTTTGGTAGTAGTAGTTGGTGTTGGTATACAAGACGACAAGACAAAGAACAATGTAACCCAGAGAAGAAAACCATCTTGGAAAACAAAAACAAAAAACAAAAACCATATAGCATATGTATAAAATCTTATCCTTGTTGTTCCAGGTTTTCGCATCAGTAGATCACATGCAATGAATCAAGACATAATATAAAAGTATGGATACTAGAAATGAAGCTGCAATATTCATGATCTTTATCCAATCTAGTGTTCATTTATATATTCTTAAAAATTCCTTAAGAAATATTCTCCAATGATTTTTTTTATTTTATTTTTTTAATTTACATTCCAAATCATTTCCCGTTTCCTCCATCCCCGAAAGTCCCATAAGCCCCCTTCCCTCCCTCTTTTCTCCATTCAACCCCCTCTCGTTTCTCTGTCCTGGCATTCCCCTACATCCAGTCTTTCCAGGACCAGGGGTCTCTCCTTCCATCTTCTTAGAAATCTATTGCTATGCGGATTGTGTCTAGGGTATTCCGAGATTCTGGGTCAATATCCCCTTATCAGTGACTGCATACCATGTGTGTTCTTTTGGGATTGGGTTACCTCACTAAGGATGATATTTTCAAGATCTGACCATTTGCCTAGGAATTTCGTGAATTCATTGTTTTTAATTGCAGAGTAGTATTCCATTGTGTAGATACACCACATCTTCTGAATCCATTCCTCCGTTGAGGGACATCTGGGTTCTTTCCAGCTTCTGGCTATTATAAATAAGGCTGCTATGAACATAGTGAAGCATGTGTCCTTATTGCATGCAGGTAAAGCCTCTGGGTATATGCCCAGGAGTGGTATAGCCGGATCCTCCGGGAGTGTCATGCCCAGTTTTCTGAGGAACCGCCAGACTGCTTTCCAGAGTGGTTGTACCAGCTTGCAATTCCACCAGCAGTGGAGGAGTGTTCCTCTTTCTCCACATCCTCGCCAACAACTGCTGTCTCCTGTGTTTTTGATCTTAGCCATCCTGACTGGTGTGAGATGGAATCTCAGGGTTGTTTTGATTTGCATTTCCCTAATGACTAAGGATGATGAACATCTCTTTAGGAGCTTCTCAGCCATTAGATATTCTTCAGGTGAGAACTCTTTATTCTACCAAGTTGATAACTATGACATTACTGTGGACTCAGAATTTATTCAAATGATATCATCCTTCCTAATACACTTCATATTTATTATAAAATGACTACTTTAAACTGTATTCTGAGAACATATACTACAAATTCTCTTATATCTTCATAATGATTTATTTCCAAACTTACTGCTTTGATGGCAAATCTCTTCAGCATTTCTACTTATCTTCTGGTGACTTTTATTCCAAACTATCTTTCCAAACAGGTAGGAGAAACAGAGATAAAATTTTATGCAAAGTAAAAGGGAAAGTTCACTGGTCAGGGAAAAGAAAATAATGTCTCTCTGGCTAAAATCCAGCTATTTTTGCTGACAGCCTGCTCCTCTGTCTAAATACAGAAGATTTTTAGGGGGCTTGAGATTCCTCAAATGTTAAGTATCTACTGTTTAGCAGTGTCTACTGAGGCTTCTAGGCATTGCTGCTAGTGGAACCTAACCTGGAGATCTTGTTCCCTGCTGTTTCTAACTAGTAAGGATCCTTTGTCTCTTGCCCCAGGAGGATAATACTTTATGACGAAGTATATGAAACTATACAGGCTAACTTGTCTTGAATATGATGTAAAACCTCAGGCCCTCAGCAGTTTGGATCAAACAAGAGAGTGTATCATGTAGTGGTTATGACAATAAATACTGTTACTAAAACTTTCAGAATAAGCATTGGTCCTAGAGCAAATCTACTCAGGGCAATTATTCTAAAGATGATAAATCCATTCTTACAAGCATGTTTTGCAGAGCGATTCTCAACTAAAACCTTTCCAGATAACTTTTCATCCGACAATATATCTCTTACTTTAATCCCTCTTGACGTTCTTGTTTGTGCAAACACTACAAGGATTTATATACTTAATTTTAGCTCTTTTGCTACAATCCAAGGAACAAAGCCTGTGAATGTCAGTTGGACCCATGGTTTAGACTGTCTATTTATTCAGCATCTGATGACTGGCACCTTTATCACATTCTTTATAAAGAAAACCCAGCTAAAAAGATCTCACTGTGAACTCTGAGAGATACAGTTTACAGACATGAAAATGTCTCAACAAAAGTCAACTGAAAAGTAAAAATTTCCAGGTTTATCAGGTAGGGCAGGGAGTGAGTGGGAAATGCTACAGCATAGTCACAGTGACCCTTGCTTCCAAATATTGGTAAGATAATAACTGGTAAATCACAATAGGATCACAAGGGAAAAATGATGAAATCATTCTAATTAAAAAGAGAAGAAAGAGATTGGTTTATAAACTATAGCAAAGTCCATGAATGGGAAATTTTTCCTTAAAGTTTTGTTGTTCTGGAGTTTATTTTGGAGAGATTTTGTTTGCATATTTTAATAGTTCAACATTCTCAAGACTTTATACAAAAGTTAACTTGATGACAAAATAAGACAAAGTGACTTCAATGAAAATAGAAAGTTATATTTTTAAAGTCATCGTGTGTAAATGCTCTGCCAAGCTAGTAGGAAAATTGTTCCTTCATTTGCTTTGGCATTCCGGATGTCTTTTGGTTCTGCTCCACAGTTTAGCAACCAAAAAAAACCTCATAAAACTAAGCTATTTCTTCTGCACAAAACAATTTTAAAGGCAGTTAAACAACAGGGTGCAATGTTGCTTCCAAATTCTCTGTACTAAAAAAGTACAAAAAAGTAAAAGGTTAAATATACATCATTTTATCACAATACTTCTGACATATAAATCAGTCACCCCCTGCACGTTAAAAGTCATTTACTGTTCTCGCACTTCTCAAAGCAGGAATATAGGATGAAATATAAATTAAATTACTAAGTCATTTTTCTGGGCTCCCCATTGAGTTTCATAATTATACAAGGATTAAGGATTTAACAGCTCACTGTTATAACATACTCAGCTTTAGTGGACCAAAAACAAATTAACAAAGATAGGATCATTTAACTATTTTAAAATGTCTGTTATACATAAAAGTAAGCAAAATGATTCAGCCATCATTAATTATATGCATAGACTATAAGCATACAACTATGATACTATTATAATTTCATGTAATGCTATACTCAGATTTTCAATATTTTAATGATAAATGCTTTATAATTTGATTTTACTGTCTATATATTTTATCTATGTATAATAAAAGGAATCATTACTATAAACTTATATATGTCATAAATATCATTAAGAGAAAAAATGTTTGAATATAATACATTAAAATAATTCTAATGGCTTATAAATGGTAGTCCTTAACCTCACACACATTATCACTCCTAGGGCTTTTGCCTTTGCACTTAATTATAATGACTGTCATTATCCAAGTTGTTTATAAGTCATGATTTTGATCTTTGAGCCTCTAGATAAAATCAATACTGGAAATGCTTATTTTCCAAAGTATTTGGATTCAAACAGAACTTGCCCATTACACAAACATCAATGACCTGATAAATGCCCTCCTTTATAGCACGAAACTTTCTCAATTGCTATCATTAATGTGAATTAGCCTCTAAAATTTCATATGCAAATTACATTTTAATGTTTTCCTTGTATTCAATCAAAAACTAAATTTAAACTACATGATTCTTTTTAACCTTGAACAATGAGAAAATTGTGTATAGTTTTTTAAAATAGAATTTTCTAAGGGCAGTCATAAGTACAGATATCCAAATTACATAATGTAATTTTAGCTCAAAAAATCAACAAAATGAGACTAGATTTAGAAATTTAGAGAGCAAAATATGTTTCCAAAGTAGTCTTAACTAAAGGTTTATTGCTAAATATTGGTTAAATTGTGACTTCATAAAATATAGTTTATATAAAGAAAATACCCATTTCTGATGCTTCATAGGAAAGAAAAATAAAATTTTATGCTTTAACCTAAAATTATTATCCAGAGGGTAAGCTTGTTTCACAGGAAGTTATAGTAATTGTCTTCCTGGAAGAGAATACTACAGGAGGTAAGGACAGAACACAGATAATCCATGCTGGAACCCCCTGGGGCCATCAGTTCTGCTCTGCTATAAGTAATGAAAAGCAGTGAAGTTCCTTGTTAGTTCTTAACACTGTCAACACCAACAAACTTCTCCATCAGTTCTTAAACACTGCTAAGCTAAATGGCAGCTCAGCAAAGCAAGGAAGAATAAAGGGAAGCTAAATAACTGCAAAAGGTACAGCCAGGAGACCTGATGGCACACAGAAGGCCAACAGAGGAGACAGGGGTGATAATTACAGAGATCTTGAGATGGAGTCCAGTGGGAAGAACTGAGGCTTCTGAGACAGCCATACCAGGTCTCCTGGTCTAGCTACTCCTTACTAGCATCATATCTCTGGTCTCTTCTTCTTTTCATTTACTCAACATGCTGCTGCAACACAAACACGAATGAGCTCTGATTCTAATTATGCTTTGCTGGTGTTCAGAACGCTCCAGCCCCACTGACATTGACTATAAGATTGAGTCCCGGCATCTGACCAGTCAGTTGTCTTAAGTGAGCCATTTGCAGTTTCCCATTCCCATTTTCTCCTCCCGTTGAGTCCTGCTCTCATCTGTACCTCTCTAATCCCTGCTCTCTTTCCTACATCTTAGAAATGGTGACACATTAAAATCGGATACCATAAAATCATACTGATGGTAAGTATTTACATAACATTTACTGTGTTTTAGACACTGATTAGACATGTACTAACTCATTTAAACCTCACAAAACAGGTAAGAAAATGATTAGTCTGTCTATGGTTGAAAACTATGGAGAAGGAATAAGAAGGCCTACATCAATAATCTAATATTAATAATATTAAATAAATTAATAGATAATCTAATATTAAAATGGGATTTCAGGCAATCTAGTTATAGAATATATGGGTTTGCTATTATATTGTCTGACATATTAAGCATTTTCTATGAATTACACATTAAAGCATTAAAATATTGATCAAAAAATCCTGAGGTTCAGTGAATTAACAACATTCAATACTAATGCAAAACAAAATGTGTTACTGCTAAGCAAGAATCTGCTGGTTGGAAAATGTAATATAACATAAATTATCACTGCCTTCTCTGTTTTCATTTTGACATTAACAGATCGATAAATACATTTGAAGTAGAGTGCAAGGATGTATATGTATATATGTATATGTACATATACATGTACACAGATATGGTATATGGTATATGATATATATGTATATGTATTGTTTCAGACAATGTAAATCAGAACTTGTTCCTCAATACAGAATAATAATTGAAAAATGATAGGAAAAATGACAGACCTTGTCTAACATTAAGCCTGAGGAACCCTGAGTTTCTGAGAATGGAGAACAATCTCAGTACAGAAGGTGTGGACTGAGCATCATCATGATCTCCCTAGAAGGCCAGGAAAGAATGCTGCTCTGTAAGCAAGGGAAATGATTTCTCCTTTCATTCCTCTCTTCTGTCAATGTTAGTGTCTTGATACTGTCACATCTGGATCAGAAATCTCAAAATGCTGCAATATATTTCACCTGGAACATGTTTTTCTCTATTTCAGTCAAACATTCTCTTGGACTCGACAGTTTAGTTTTTTTTTTTTCTTTAAATAGTGGGAGGTTGCCTGCCTTTTAAATTTTTCTTAAAATGTCACTGATGAGATGATGGGCACAGAGTTAAAATCTAAAAATTCTGAGATCATTTGGAGGTATTTTAGAGACTTTTAGAAAGAATGATATACGAATTTTAGCAGTGGCACGTTCTCAAAATAACAGGAATTATAAATTGAAAGTCTTAGAATGAAAAGAAAGATTTAGCAGGAGGATTCAATTTTATTTTTTAAGTGAAAATTAAATGTGCTTCATGAATATGACAAATATAGAGCAGGATAATATTTAAAGAATAAGAAATATTATTGTATGCTTAGAGAAGTATAATGAATAAAGGAGATTTTTAAACAATGGCAATTCCTAAAAACTATATAACTCAGTATGCCTATTAAATGGTAGGTTCTTGTGTGTGAGTGGAAAAACTCAGTCTTATGTGTCCACATAGTTCTGGTTAAAATATAGTTTTTTCTTTTTTTTTATTGGACATTTTATTTATTTACATTTCAAATGTTATCCCCCTTTCCGAGTCCCCTTCTAAACCCCATATCCTTCCCCCGCACCATGCTTCTATGAGGATGTTCCCCTACTCACCCATTCACTCCTGCCTCCCTGCCCTCAAATTCCCGTACACTAGGACACCAAGCATACACAGGATCAATGGCCTCTCCTCTCATCGATGCCCTACAAGTTCATCCTATGCTACATATGCGCCTAGAGCCATGGGTCCCTCCATGTGTACCCCTTGGTTTGTGACTTAGTCCCTAGGAGCTCTGGGGGGATCTGGTTGGTTGACATTTTTATTCTTCCAATGGGGTTGCAAACCCCTTCACCTCCTTCAGTCCTTTCTATAACTCTTCCCTTGGGGACCCAATTGGGAACCCTGTGCTCAGTCCAATTGTTGGCTCTGAGCATCTACCTCTATATTTGTCAGGTTCTGGCAGAGCCTCTCAGGAGACAGCTATATCAGGTTCCTGTCAGCATGTACTTCTTGGCATCCACAATAGTGTCAGAGTTTGGTGACTGTATATGTTATGGATCCCCAGGTAAGGCAGTCTTTGAATGATCTTTCCTTCAGTATCTGCTCCACATGTTGTCTCAATATTTGCTCCTGTGAGTATTGTGTTCCCCTTTCTAAGAAGGACTGATGCACCCACACTTTGGTCTTCTTTTTCTTCACCTTCATGTGGTCTGTGAATTGTATATTGGGTATTCTGAGCATTTTGGCTAATATCCATTTATCGGTGAGTGCATACCACATCTATTCTTTTGTGATTGGGTTACTTTATTCAGGATGATATTTTCTAGTTACATCCATTTGTCAAAGACTTTCGTGAGTTCATTTTTTTAATACCTGAGTAGTATTCCATTGCGTAAATTTACCACATAGTCTGTATTCATTCCTCTGTTGAAGGACATCTGGGTTCTTTTCAGCTTCTGGCTACTATATATAAGGCCGCTATGAGCATGCTCCCTTATTACATGTTGGAGTATCTATTAGGTATATACCCAGGAGTACTATAGCTGGATCCTCAGGTAATACTATGTCTAATTTTCTGAGGAACCATCAGGTTGATTTCAAGGGTAGTTGTACCAGCTTGCAATCCTACCAATATTGGAGGAGTGTTACTCTTTCTCCACATACATGCCAGCATCTGTTGTCACCTGAGTTTTTGACCTCAACCATTCTAACTGGTGTAAGGTGGAATCTCAGGGTTGTTTTGATTTGCATTTCCCTGATGACTGAGGATATTGAACATTTCTTTAGGTGCTTCTTGACTATTCAATATTCCTCAGTTGAGAATTCTTTGTTTAGCTCTGTACCCCATTTTCAATAGGGCTATTTGATTGTCTGGAGTCTAACTTCTTGAGTTCTTTGTATACATTGGATATTAGCCCTCTATCATCTGTAGGATTGGTAAAGATCTTTTCCCAGTCTGTTGGATGCCATTTTTCCTATTGACAGTGTCCTTTGCCTTAGAGAAACTTTACAATTTTATAAGGTCCCATATGTCCATTCTTGATCTCAGAGTACAGGACATTGGTGTTCTGTTCAGGAAAACCCCCTGTGCCCTTGTGTTTGAGGCTCTTCCCGACTTTCTCCTCTATTGGTTTCAGTGTATCTGGTTTTATGTGGAGGTCTTTGATCCACTTGGACTTGAGTTTTGTACAAGGAGATAAGAACAGGTAGATTTGCATTCTTCTACATGCTGACCTCCTGTTGAACCAGCACCATTTGTTGAAAATGCTGTCTTTTTTTTCCACTGGATGGTTTTAGCTCCATTGTGAAAGATTAAGTGACCATAGGTGTGTGGGTTCATTTCTGGGTATTCAATTCTATCCCATTGATCTTCTTGCCTGTCACTATACCAGTATCTTGCAGTTTTTATCACTCTTGCTCTATAGTACAGTTTAAGGTCAGGAATGGTGATTCTGCCAAAGTTTTTTTTATTATTGTGAATAGTTTTCATTATCCTGTAGCTTTTTTTTTTGTTATTCCAAATGAATTTGTAAATTGATCTTTCTAACTCTATGAAGATCTGAGTTGGAATTTTGATGGGGATTGCATTGAGCCTGTAGATTGCTTTTGGCAAGATGGCTATTTTTACTATATTAATTCTGCCATGAGCTTTGATTTCTTTTTCAGGGACTTGAATCAATTTGGAAAATCTGGATAAAATGGACAATTTTCTAGTTTGGAGAAGTGATCTGATTAGCTATGTATTGGCATGAACAAGCTGAGATTAAGTGTAACAGTTTTCTATGATCTACCATTTAATCTGGAATATTTGCTCTAATTTTGCTCAGAAATCTTAGAGTTCTGCATATCTCAGTAATCTTAACATTTTCCTTGGAGATCCTATATGTTTATTTTATACCTGTAAGTATTACTGGACATTCAACATATGACTGATAGTAACAAGACCCAAAAACATTAAAAACTCCTACAGAAAAGGACATCTCTTTGATTTTTATAGAGATGGGGGATATAAGAATATAAATACGGATTGAAAATAATCAATTGTAAAGACAGATAAGCATAGAGGAGTTCGTATCACATGCAAAACAAATGTCACCCTATGAAAGAAGAAGGATCCTCTAAGGGTAATGGGAGGAGAGGGAAGAAGCCTTACAGAAATGGTTGGTTGATTGCTGACAGTGAAGATCAAGATATTTGATGATTTCAATAATCCAAAGGAAGATTAGTAGTTACTCATCTTTCCTGGGAGATCATCAAGACTAATCCATCATGACACATCCCTGTTGACTGATGACTATGGTCACAATGGGCAACTGACCCTTACCCCGGGTCAATAATCAATACTTAGAGTCACATCCCATAGGACTCTGTATGGCCCCTAATTTGACCTCACCCTTCTAAATGTCTTAAATCCTTTTGTTAAATCCTCTGGAATACCATTAACACATTCCTCCTAATTTCACCATTTTTCCTCTTTACCTTCCTCTAATTAAAACCAATTCACCCATTGAGACCACTGGCTCCCTACCAGCCTTCTCTAGGACTGGTGACTTTATTATTCTGGTTAAGATGTCTCTATTTTTGCCTCTTTTTCTTTAAATATTGGCTAAATTTTCAAAATTTCTCCCAATAAAATCTTGGAATACAGCAGTGAAAAGAAACTTCTACTCAGAAGTTTGTAGAATCATACTCATAGCATCTCTATACTCCTATAGTCATCTCAAACCATTCTTTGATACTCCTTCTAAACGGGAAATTCTCTTCTTTTTCTTCACATACATGACTTACAATCTATAACACCAGCCAGTCAGTTCCTGATCCTTAATTGTCTCAATGATCTGGTTTTCCAAATCAATGCTGAATTCCTTCTCCCACCCTTCAGTCTAGTTCAATAGCCACAAGCCACAACTGGCCACTGAGCCTTGAAGAACAGTGTGTTACTGAATTTTCTTCTTTAGAAAATATCTTTGTGGCCAATTTGTTCTCCATAGCACCCTCTATACTCTTCTCCACCTCAAGATGCTTTATTTTTCTTGTAGTACTTATTTTATTTGATATTATAAAACGTTATTTTAATTTCTTACTATTAGTTCTAAGTTTTACACTGTATATCATCCATACTAATGTTGTTAAAATTATAATCAAATAAATTCAAATAACTAAGATGGAATTTGCAGTTCCAAAAATAGTAATGTGCTCATGCAAAGATACATGAATCAAGAAATATATTGAAGAACATTTGGGTCATGAAGACCAATGGGAATATGCAAGTAAATTTGCAGTGAACAGGTACCTTGTACACTAATGGAGGGAAGATTTGGCAAAGTTACCTGCATTACTCTTCATTTATGAGTGACATTCATGTATCATTAAGTTAGTGATTCTACATCTGCATATAGTCTTTGGATGCTTTCCTGTATTTGTGTAGCAGGGCATGCATTCTAGAATGATCTTAGTACCACTACTAAAGCAAAAAAATAGAAACCACCCAATATCATTTGACCTGGGAATAAAAAGTATGTTATATTTATATGATGGAAAATATTCCACAGTCTCAAATAATAACTACTATTTGTTGTATGCCTTAAAAATCTCACATGGTCTTTTATCAAAATCAACACATTTTGTATACCCAAAGGGGACTAATATTTGCCTCTTTCAAGTGTGCGACAGAGGTCAAAGGAAGTGAAGGGATTCACCCAGTGTTATATATATCAAATCAAGATCTAAACTTCAAAATCAGAGCTAGACTTCCTGGTTGCCATTCCATCTTTAACTGCAAGGAACAAACAAGAATGATGAATAAGATTAAATCTACAAAATAACATTGACTGAGCGAAAGCAAGAAACAGCTCTAGAAATTGCAATATATTGTTTCATGTCATTTTTTTCACAGCTAAAATTACCTAGACTAATTGAAGAAATGTACAAAGAGTACATGATAAAATAGTTCTGAAAACTAAAAATAAGGCAAATTGCCTACTTCTCTTGGCAGAAGATAGAGATTGGTGATGCCCTCATCTTGAGGTGGCTAATGGTGATTATTTAATCTAAGGCAGTGGTTCTCAACCTGTTGGGTTGAAAGAGTCGTTCATGGGGTTGCTTTTAGTTACCTGCATATCAGATATTTACATTACAATTCACAACAGTAGCAAAAATACAATTATGAAGTAGAAATGAAAATAATATTGTGGTTGGGGGTTACCACAACATGAGGAACAAAATGTCACAGCCTTAGGAATGTTGAGATCTATTGCTCTAAGATATTTGAGATATTTATTTAGTTGTATATATCACATTTATTACATCTTAAATATATTAAAATTAAGAAATGAAGAAGTAAGATGTAGTGATAAAATTAGATTTTCAGTATATTTTCCAAAGTGCTTAATTTAAAGAACAGAAAAATGGATGTGGTTGAATAGGTATATCTACAGCTAGGCTATATACCTGCATATAGATGATGAGATTTACTTAGGGTAACATGTTCTCTGACAATGTCTGGAAACATTTCTTATATTATCAAGTCATTGGAGATTATTTTTACACTATTAGAGTTAATTTTCTTTTGTGATAAAACATAATGATTAGAAGCAGCTTATAGAAGGAAAAAGTAATTTGGCTTTATGGATTCAGAATGAGAAGAATCCATCAGGGTGACGAGTCATGCCAGCAGGCAGATATGGTCTCCAGAGCAGGAAGCTGAGAGGCCACATTTTACTACAAGCAAGAAGCAGAGAGACTAAGAGACACAGCAAGACAATGATAAAGAGACAGACAGACATACACATACAGAGAGAGAGAGAGAGAGAGAGAGAGAGAGAGAGAGAGAGAGAGAGAGAGAGAGAGAACTGAAAGCAGGGTACATGCTCTCCAAGTCTGCCCTAAGGACATGCTTCCTCAGGAAAGCTCCCCCACTTAAGCCTTCCCAGATTGCCCCATTAAATGAGGACAGAGTGCTCCAGTGCCTGAGCTTATAAAGGGTATTTCTCATTTAAACCACCACACATGCTATTGGTATCTATTGGGTAAAACCTGTAGATGTATTTCAACATCCTAAAAACATAAACTACCACCTTTCTAACAGAAATGGTTGAAGAGATCAGAAGGCATAGTCCAAATGTTGACAAACCAGGGATAGAGAAAGTAAAGCAGAAAACATTGAAAATATAACTGTTGACATTTATCCAATCAGAAAGTCAGTGGGAGAGCTGGCTCAGAAGACCACTTAGTTTTTCAGAACTGAGACCACTAAAGAACTCAACTTAAGCCCATTCCTTTTAAACTGGTGGTCTGTGATGCATGCTTCAACGTGATACTCCTGAAAGCAGAAACAAAGGAACAGGGCTTACAGGGTCACCAACAGTTGTATTACTAACATTTGAGTGAAGCAGGCAGGACAAGTGCAGAATAAGAAGTGTGCATGGAAGAAGTTACCTTAGGGTCAAATGAGTGTACACTCCGGTGCAACTCCTTGGGATCTGTCCCTGCTATGGACCTGAGGAGGCATTTGTGAGGTTGACATTTTTGTTTGAATCAACTACATTAAAAAGGCTCTAAAGAACATGTAATCTTTAAGCACCACAAAATCAAGATGTTTCCTTCAGTGCAGAAAAGACATTCAATTTAATAGTGTTATAAAATACTTTCATTGGCGTCTTTGCTATATGTACCCTGAAGCTCAATACCCTCATGCTACATGATTGCCTCCCTGAGAATCAGTTCATAAAGCCCTGGTATGCTCCAGGGCCCCTACTCTTATATTATTTTCACGGGTCATTTCCTCCATTAAAATCTCATCTTCTGGCATTAAAGGCCTGAGGGTACAATTAGGCCAAAACAATAAATGAGAAATAAGAAGGAGATCCAATTTTCCCTACTCGGAAGGGAAATCACATCAGGGTGGTGACTGCTGCAGAAGACAACAGCTGAGGAAATTCACTAAAAGATTGTGTCCTAAGATGTCGATTTTAACTTCTAGGACCTTCCGATGAGATGACCTGATCCAGTCCAAAGATTATAATGTAAGAATTAGGTCTGTAATCCAAATACAACTCACAGTCTACAAGGCTAGAATGGAACATCTAAATTAGAAATTACCTTTTTCATTTTGAAAAAGTATTTTTATCTTGTGATGTGGGGGGGGGTGTGAACTTGTCCCATAATGCATATGGAGTCAGAGAAGAGCTATGGGAGTCAGTTCTCTCCTAAGTCTTCCAGAGACTGAACTTGTGTTGTCAAGTTTATCCCACAAGCTTATACCTGTTGTGCCATCCCTTCAGTCAACAAACTACAACTTTAATAGATATAGATCTGGCTTCATATGATATTAAATTTGTTTTATTTTATAAGTTCATGTGCGCATAAAATGAATTCCGATTACTTTCCCCTCTATCCTTTCTTATCTCTCTCCTATCTCAAGACCTGTCTTCTCATCCCTACTGCATCCATCCAATATTCATGATTTTCAATTTGGTCTTGTGACCACTTAATTTAACAAGTGCCATCAATGTGCACCGAATTCCACTGGAGGTTGATGGAATCCCAGCGGGTACCCAGATGCTGGCAATGAGTCCCACTCTCTCTGAACCTATCAGTAGCAAATTGTTGAGCAGTGGGAGGCAGTGCCTCTTGAGTTCCTCGTCAATCAATGCTTGGATGTTGACAGGTTTATTATTATGAGATTTAATTTAATTTTTGCCTCTATATTAAAAATCCCTTCACAGAAAATCCAAGTAAACAGGCATATAATTACTGAGAGTGACCTGGAAAGAGAGAGAGATTAAGATGTGAAAGAGACAATCCAATAAGTAAGGGAATAATCTCGAGAACTTAGTTGGGAGGTCCTGTTGATGTCAATCCAGGTGCAAAAGCATTTAGAGAAGAAGAGGGAAGTTAATATGCTTATTTGAAGTCAAATGAATACCATTGGTTATCCAAAACAAGTGGTCATCCATGAAATAATATACACAACTGTAGCCTTATATGAAGTGAGTAGATTGTATTTACATATTTAGAAATACATATCACATAAAGTCCTTAACTCAATAACACCCTCTTTCTTTTCCTACAAGTAAAAAATCCACCTCACATATATTCTACTGTATCAATATATTTAGTGTTTGAGTTTAGGCAGTATCTGTTAACTTTAATGAAGTTATATAAATAAAAAATCTTCATTATATATTATATATAGATAGATATAGATATAGATGATACAGATACAGATATAGATATAAAATCAAAGTTGACTTTGAACTTTTTCTCAGAATGGTCAAAGAGGGTATGATTCAGAAAAATGTAAGACTAAAGCCAGAAGGATGTGGATCTAAACAGCTGAATCTTCATATAGGCGGAGGCCCAGAGGGTGCCCCAATAACATATGATCTATATTATATTGAAAGAAGTCTAATCCAATCTCATAGATTATTGTAATCTAAATCCTCTAGGGGGTGTGTCAAAACATCAGTGAGAAACAAAAACTAAAGCATTATATGAAACACAATTTTACTTTTCCCAACAAACAGGGATGTTGCAGGATGAAAAGGACGGAGAAAAAGGAAAGAGAGGAGGAGGTGAGGAAGGGAGGTGAAGATGTTATTAACTATCTTCACAGTTCTAATAGTTCTAACATGCAATTATTCACCAAAAATTTCAGTCTTTGTTTATTGGGAAAATGAAGGACAGGTCAAGGGATGCAGCAACAGGCGATACAAAGATGCTTGAATATCTCTAGTGAAAAGGGAGAAAGCAAGTGTTGATCTCCTCCAGAGTTAACAGGTAGTTCATAAATTCAAATACCAACTCTATTAATGGACAATACACAAAAGCTGACTTTCATGTCTGCAGCAAATGAGGAAGGCTATGGTTGAACCCAGGACATTAAGAATGCTAGTTATATGCTCTCTATCTAAGCTCTAGCAACAGATTCTAGTGCACACATCTTACACAAAAATAAAAAAGATCCCAAAGAAACAGCAAAACATTTTAAATTATTTCCTTTAGGAATTAGGATTTGGCAAAGACTAGGGGATTCTGCTTTTTGTCATCTTTTTTTTTTAAATTTTGAAAACACACATACTTGGCCCACTTTGATGAACATAAAAATAAAGCATAAACACAGTGGATTGTTTTATACACATACTAATGCCAAAAAAATATGATTTAAATTTCCCCATGTTTCATGTAAAATTGATACATCTCTGAAAATGAAACCCAATTCTGTTTTGTATAAGCCGTTTTCCTTGCCACAGTTAACCATTTCCAACATACGATCTTACCTCTTGTGTTGCTGTTCTTGTTGTTTTGTTTTGTTTCATCAGAAAATTTATGTGTAGCCCTGGCTGTTCTGAAATTCACTGTATAAACCAGGATGGCCATGAACTCAGAGTACCCCTGTCTTTCTAGTGCTGGGACTAAAGGCATAAGCCACCACCCACTCATTTAATATTCTACTTTCTAGCAAGCTTAAGAAATCTCCAGCTGAGTTAACAATCTTGTGAAAAAAAAACAAAAACAAAAACAAAAAACTATACCAGACAGTCAAACTGATATTGTATGTTCATATTTGGACATTAGAACAATACAGTCTAGAGATACTGTTATTAACCTAGGATCCTGCAATTCAGGTCTAAAATGAGTGGGTATGGTGAAAAAGGTCACTCACTATCCAAGAAGGTGAAATCACAAGGAAAGTGCTTCTCTGCATGTCTTGATATCTTTGATGGGCTAGAAAATTCGTAAATGATGCTTTACAAATTTTCGACAAATTGTTTCCTATTTTGTGAATATTTGATTTCAATTACATAACCATTTGAAACTTTAAAGTGATAGACACAATGGGGAAAATGTAAGCTTACAGCCATTTATGCCACTCCTCTCCTTTCCACGTTAAACACTTGGTGTTTTAATACCTCTCTGTAGCCATCGCTGACTCGTTCCAAGTTCAGGGAATAGACAAGGTCTCTGCCTCCCACGAAGAGCCGTTCTTGATACTCATCCAGCAGCATTGTATGGAGATCAAGAAATCCAAAGGGGCTTTGAAATATTGACGTCCTGTTCAGTTCCAAAAGTTCTGAAAGGATAAGAGAGGTCTACGTTAGGTACACAAAAACTCATAATACTGTCTACAACGCTTTTCTCAAAGCCCAGCTGTCACACTTGTTTCGTAAATATGAATCCTTAAATTGAATTATTCAAAGAAAACAAGAATTATCCAGTCAGCCCTCTGTATCTATATGGATTCTGTCCTAGGTCTTCTAATACTATAATGTAAGGATGTCCCAAGATCTTTCTATAAACTGAGACTCTTTTTTACTTATAACCTAAGCATATTCTTCCTTATTCTTTAAGTCATATCTAGAATTTTAAGCTACCTAAAGTGAAGTAAATACTTTGTGGAATGCTTTTACACTTTATTGCCTGGAGAATAATGAGCAAAGTGCTGGTATGTTCTGGGTAGGTCTAACACTTTAAAAAATTTACATCTGTAGTTGAATCTTTGGAAACAGTACCCACAGATACAAGGGAGTGTTTGACTATATAGTCATATGATATAATATTTGTGAACATTAAGATGTTTATTAATTTATGAATCTGAATACCTAAATAGAACTTAGTTGTAAGGCAAATATTGAATGCTTTTAAAATATGAACAAAACTATTGATAATAATAGGTAGCATAGAGTACAATTATATATAATTGTGCAATTATAGAGTGAAAGGCCATTTTAAAGCTTCTCTTTGGCTAACAAGATGTAACATCTACACAAAATATACACATCTGTCTAGTTAATTCTAAAATATACCAACTCAGAAAAGTCATATTTCTACCTCAAACTGATATTGAAAAATCAAACCCAAATCAAACTGCACAACACTGGCAAGAAGTGAGTTGTAATCACATTTCTGATTACTCCTAAAACCCACTGAGTATCTGCTTTCCATGACTGTGATTCAGTCTATCTTCACGCATTCTTGCCTATGTTAGGAATTGCAAACAATATATATTTGGGGAATATATATTAAATTTAAGAAATCAGAATCTGGCAAAGTTTCATGTGTACACTTGTTTGTTGGAGGTATGACCTTTAATTTAATATGCCAGCTGAGTACTTAGGACTTCTAAATCCTAAGTATGAGAGCTTTTGGTGATGTGAAGGAATAGAGATCCTAAAACCAGGCTGAGTACATGATGGCGGAAGTCTCCTTGGGAAACAATAAAAAGAGAAAGTCATCTTAAAAATGTAATACCAAACAGTTCATAGAGCATGCAGATTCTTATTGATTGGGACACTCACAAGCAGTAAATGCAAATATGAAATAGAACACTGAATATGAAATTGCTTTTACTCTCTGTTAAGAATCTAGGAGGCAGGGGGTTGAGATTTCAAGGCCTACCTGGGCTACTTAGTGAGATTTGTTTCGAATCAACAAAATGAAAACAAAAGAATGAAAAAGAATGTGTTTCTTATCCAGTTTTCTGCACAAAATTGAATGGAGTAAAGTTACCTTTAAATCTTTGGTTTATATTAAGTAATATTACAAGATTTTAAAATTCAATATAAGCCGGGCGGTGGTGGCGCACGCCTTTAATCCCAGCACTTGGGAGGCAGAGGCAGGTGGATTTCTGAGTTCGAGGCCAGCCTGGTCTACAAAGTGAGTTCCAGGACAGCCAGGGCTACACAGAGAAACCCTGTCTCGAAAAAAACCAAAAAAAAAAAAAAAAAAAAGAAAGGACTTTACTGGCTAGAGGCAGTAATCCTGGTCGATCAATATAGACATCTCATATGAGATATTGAATCATTTAGCCTAAGTAAAGACTTTTAGACTAAATCTTAAGGGTAGACCTGAAGGAATACCAGGTAATTTTTTTTTTGCTAAAGAAAACTGGAATTTTCCAGTTTTGATAGAAACCCATGAATTCCACAAGAGAAAAAGTCCCAGTTACGAGTTTTTAAAGTTATAAGTAGTACTATCTTCCTTACTAGACATTCACCAATTAGAAAGTACATTTTAGGGCTGGAGAGATGGCTCAGCATTTAAGAGCACTGACTGCTCTTGCAAAGGTCTTGAGTTCAATCCCCAGCAACCACATGGTAACTCACAACCATCTGTAATGGGATCTGATGCTCTCTTCAGGTGTGTCTGAAGACAGCTACAATGTACTCATATGAAAATAAAATAAATAAATCTTTAAAAAAAAGAAAGAAAGAAAGTACATTTTAATATCATGGGAGAAACATAGACAGAAACTCTTGGCTGCCATTATGCTGTTGTTATAAATGATAGCTCATAATTATATGTGATTCCAACTAAATGGACTCCTTTCCCATAAGAATTTCCCCAGGTAGTCTGATAACTTGCTGATATTTACTATTTTCTGTGCATAATAAAAATTTCTCTAAAATGAGTAAGTCCAAACAAAAAATGATTACATATTAGTTATTAACACATTAATTTTTCAGGAAATTAAATTTCTTGGAAAAAAAGAGATATATGAAAGGTTTCTGATATGAGGTCCCTTGTCTGAACTGTTATCAGGGTTTATTAGATAAAGCCAGGATTGTTTATTGAAAATGTGGAATTGGAATGAGAACCCATGAAGCTATTTCATGAGTTAAGTCCATCTATGCAGGTTCTTATCTGGTTTTGGATAATGTCATTACCACCTTATTACCTCTCCATATCCAAGAAAAGAGATATATTAACTTCTATGAATTTTCCACTTGCATAAGCTTAATATAATTTTAAATGATTCAAGATTCCTATTTATTTGTTAATAGTAAAAAATGTCATTTATTCTGTCACCAATCATCATTTACTCTGATAGATTAGCCTCTTCTCTGACTCTTTTGGTTTCTCTGTATCCCTATAGCACCCAAAAGATTCAAAAGTGCAGTTGTGCTATTCCGGATAGAGATTGAACAAAGCAAAGCAAAAGGTAAGAATTGGAGTATACACTAGTCCATGTAAATGATGTACATGCTAAATTTCAATGACCTTTACTATTTACACACACACACACACACACAATGAGCTTCCTCACCATAATAGTTTAAATTATCATTCACTTTATTTTATTACTGAAAAGTTAGGCAACCCCAAGTTTAATGTCTTGAAAAGGTAAATGCTATTATAAGAAAATAACACTCAGATTACCTATTAAAATATAATAATCAATTACAGCATACATGTGCATTACAACCAAATTCTTACAGAATCTAAAGAAATAAATTTTAGTCGTGAGTTTGATCTTAGTTAAAGATCAATAATTTGGACAGCCTTTAAACCTCTCTGGGTTGCATTCCTCAAATTTTTATCCTTTTCTACCCTTATAATTTTAATTGATTGTATTAATTACATTTTCACAGTGAAGGTGACATCACAGTATAAAAAAAATCAAATATGTCATTTGAATTAATAGTGCTTGCCCATAATGTGTTACTTAGAATGTGATACTATATTCAATTCTGGAAAAGTCTCTTTTCCAGAATCAAACCTTGTTCAAAGAGAAGTATTTAAACTATTTATTTTTAATATGTTAATGATTATATGATGAGATAATTGTTTTCTTTTTATTGTTACAAAAAATTGAAGATGATTTATCCCTACTGATTCATATTACTCATTAGAAATTGCCGCCAAAACAGTTATGATGCATAAAACTGAATGACCTCCACACATCTTAAGCAACAAGTAGAGGAATTTTGTCGTGGTAAATAATTAATAATGAGTACAGCCCCGCCAGGACTCTGCACCAAGTCCCCGTGGGTCCAGCTCAGGGCAACTCTCATTGTCGCCTCTGAGCCAATCTCTTTCAGCTAGCTCTCACAGCATCCCATCTGTGTTTCCTCCTGCATCTAAATACCGGGTAAAGCAAGACTCTTAAACTTAGTTAACCAATATATTTACGTATATAAAAGCCCAAATTGCATAATGCCAATTTACAATGATAAATTCTTATCCCTAACCTCTCCAAAACACCAGAAATATGTCTGAAGTCATGTCTGAAGTCATCTGGATATCCGTGCCTCTCCCTCTCTGCTCCACTTGTGCGGTTCACTGAGCCTCTTTCTCCTCCTCCTCTCTCCCCTCCAATCACTGGCCTCTCACTGCCTCAATGTGAATGAATAGGAAATATCTTTCAACAGAATTTTATTTTATTAATGTAGATACTTCCCATAATAATTGCTAAGTGAGGTTTTTTTTTCCTTTTGGTTTTTTGAGACATGGTTTCTCTGTGTAGCCCTGACTGTCCTGGAACTCACTCTGTAGATCAGGCTGGCCTCAAACTCAGAAATCCACCTATTTCTGCCTTCCAAGTTCTGGGATTAAAGGCATGCACCACCATGCCCAGCACTAAGTGAGTTTTTATTTTAACAACAACAACAAAAAAAAAAAAAACCAAAACAAAGGGTTATATGTCATGTTCTTTAAACCTTTTTTACATTTGGGAGAGATCAAGTGCATTAAACGTTTCAACTGCTCCTGACTGTGATCATCACATGCAACAGAACAGCACCCGCTATGGCTCACTAAGCATCTCAGGCTTGTCAACAGACCTATCATCTCAGAACCAGAAAGAGAAGCAAAACATATCTTTGCAATGGTTTACATTCCCTTACTCAATTCTCATAGGAAAAAAAAAACCTGATTTTTTTTAATCATTAATATACCAATATGTTTAGTACACTTTAGCTGTTCTTCCTAAATGGTAGTCATATATCAACCTCTTTGACTTAGCAAAAGTTGACAGTATTGATTATGAATAAAGATTTGTGCTTTAGACATATATCTGTAAGGAGACCCAGACATTCCATTATCGAACTCTGTTTTGAAAAGGATGTATCTATTTAATTTTATATTTATTCTGCATTAACTCCACAACTTTATTTACTTATTTAACTTATTCGCTTATGGATCTGAAATTTTAGATATAAATATTTTCAATTAAATTAACAAGTATATGTTTTAGACAAGAAAAGAGGTAAACAATGTAAAAACAGATGAGAGGAATTACTGTAAGTGTAAAATATTCCTCTAGTATTGGACATATTGTTAAAATAAATCCTCTCCCCAAATTAACCTTAAACTCCCCTATCCCCAAAGAAAAATCAGGGCAATATAATCAGCAGCAGCGTAAAAGAATGGGCATAGAAACATCATGAAGTGCCAAGGATTAATAGAAATTTCTACTAAGGTGATTCGAAGAGGAATGCGCAAAATTACCAAACTGACCTCTAATACTGCAAATAAATAGGATTTCATGCTCCTTAAAGGTTCCTATAATTAAAGTTGTCAATGAAAACCAATTAATCTATATAAAATTTAGCCCTAACAAAAGTAACTATACAACCACAGGTGGCCATGCTATTCAAGAACATAATATTTGGTAAAATAGAAATTAAAATAAGTAATGCAAATCCTGGGGCAGAATGCTAGATATTTGGGTAACTAGAAAATGAACCAAAATCCATGTAATTGATATCCGAGGACAAAGTTCAATTTGAATTTATTTCTTCCTTCCTTCCTTCCTTCCTTCCTTCCTTCCTTTCTTTCTTTCCTCCTTCCCCCTCCCTTCTCCTCCCCCCCCCCAATACCAGTATGCTTCAGGGTACTGTTTTGAGGTTTCTTCACTGATTTCCTCATGGCTGAATATCACTGTTGGCCCTCAATTGAGTGGTACTCATCACTGTATGACAATAGCCCCTCTACTTCTCAATTCAACTTCCCAAGATAAAGGATATAATTGGCTCATCAATGTTTACACATCATCAGTAGCTGGCTTCTTCCAGGTAACTATATCACCCTAATTGGCTCCAATTATTCATCTGTACTTAAGAGTGGAAGTCATGTGATGAACAGTGTGGTCTCTATAAGTAAGCAACATTAGAGCAGTCACCATGAAGGCTATGCTTCAATTCCACAGGCAAACCTGCTCAATGACAAATGTCTTACAGTCCGTATTTCTACTGGACTAAATAAGTTGATTGGATGGATGTCGATATTAAGTATCATCTTATTGAATGTTGGAGAACAAACCTCTCCTAAAATTGAAATTGTGTTTTTATTTCACTGATTTGAGATATTTTCTCAATACTAACTGGATTCTCGGAGTCACTGTCACCGCTAGAGAAAGAGCAAGGACTGGTTCCTGGTTTCCGCCCCCCCAGCCCCCACCGTGTCCAACCCATCTACTTCCTTCACATGCATTTTCTAGGAATAGAAATATGTTGAACTTGTAAAATGGGCATTCTAAACATGAAATCAGTCAACAAGTTAAAGTCTAAAGTTTGGTAAAGAGCAGAAAAACAATTACTAGAAAGTAAAGCAAGTATATAAAACATAATAAAAGTATTTATATATGAATAAAAATATCTATGATATTTCTAATATGTAGAAAATACTGTTGGAAATTATAGTAAATCAGTGCATGGCTAAACTTATTTGGTTGGTTTTGGTATAAAATTTAAGCAAGAGAAGTTGATTTTCAAGTTTTAGGAATATATATACTTGTATATATGTAAATATATGTGTATATATATATATATATATATATATATATATATATATATACATTGACACACAAATGTATATATTTAACATTAATTAAAATAAAAAGTTTAAGGTTGAAAGAAAGTCAGGAGGAGTATACTGGGGCTTGATGAGAAAGGGCAGGGAGAAAATGTACTCATAATATAAAGAAAAAGTTTTAAATACAGATTTTAAAACCCCAAATAAAGTCATCAATGTGATCTCAGACTACTTAGTCTCTTCACTGTTGCTAATACCAAAAGTAAAATAATTGTTGGGTTATTCAAAGTTTGTTCTTTATTAATAATGATTCAATAAACGATACATTAAATGTATATTTTACAATTTATTATAAGAATGTCTGATCGGGGCTGGAGAGATGGCTCGGTGGCTCTTTCAGAGGATCTGGGTGGAATTCCCAAAACCTGCATGATGACTTATAACTGCCTGTGACTCCAGTTCCAAGAGACCCAACACCTTCACACAGAAATACATGCAGGCAAAACACCAATGCACATAAAATAAAAATAAATAAATTATTTTAAAGGGGTGGGACCTCATGAGTTAAGAGCATTGGTTGTTCTTTAAGGATTCCTGAGTTCAATATCCAGCACCCACAAGGCAGCTCAAAACTATTTATAACGGAACTTAATTCCCTCTGCTGATATGCACGCAGAAATGCAGACAAAGCACCTGTATACATAAAATACATTAAATAAATCTAAAACAAGTCTAGTCGATGATGAAATTGTATTGTTTTAGTAACAGAAACGTTTTTTTGCCACAGCCTCATAGAGAATACAAGCTAGAATGGAAGCTCTCCTATAATTTTTTTTAACATTTTGATTTAATATAACTATAAAGAGAACAAAAAGAACTCACCTTAATATCAATTTCATATGCCTTTAATTTGCATTTTCAAATAGTTACATAACAATGTGGGGATTTTCACATGGCTTTTATCTATCAGTTTATGTCATATTCAGATTTATATATTTAAAATTTTTTTTAGGAAAATAGTTAGCTTCCTAATTAGCTACAGAGTTTCAAAATCTGTTTTGATGCATACCAAGGCAGAAAAAGCCCTGGCAAGAAGGGGCTCCCTTCCTTCTTGAGGACTTTTCTCTCTAATCTTAGCCTCAGATATCCCATGGACTTGACATATTTACCAAGCACTGGCTATATTCTTTATCCCCCACGGCTTCAAGCTGTCTGGAGGAAAAGAAACTAAATCTACAGGAAGAAAGGGACAAAGGGACTCTAATCCCAGTCAATCCCCACAAGATGGCATCAGTAATGGACAGCGCTGACTCTGAAGAAGAGTGGCATCTTGAGTTCTTTCTCTCTAAAAATAGCATGAATCACTTGGGAGAGAAGGACAAAGAAACAAGACAGAACGAAATGTACCAACTCCGAGTTCATCCGGAAATTTTCTAAAGAGGGAACTAATTATTACAGCTAAGCTGCATGCTAATTATCAGCTGTCAATGAAGATTTACACAGAGGATTTAGTCATTTCCTCTCCTGGCCTTTCTTGTTAACCTGCAAGGCTCACGGTGTTAAACTCATTGACATAGATATATTAAGGAACCATTCTCTACAGTTAAAATGTATTTTAGTGCCACACTTCTGTGTGTAAGTTGCAGGAGGACAGCATGCATATTATCTAACTCACAAGTTTAAATAGGTTTGCTTCCTTCTTAAATACACACTTCTTGTTCCACTGTCAGCTCACAAAGTAAGAATTGGTCCTGTAATTAAACATGCCATTATTTTCCAAATCAATGATTTTATTTAGTGTTTCTGGAAGTTTATTCAACCAAACTCTTTTTAAAAAATAATACATAGAAATAGCCATTGAACACTTCAGCTTCACAGTTAAAATGGGAATTTTTTGTGTTATGCTTTGATGATTTTGACAGACTTGACAGATGAGTACTAACACCAAGTAACAATGTTGAAAAAGATTCAATTTTTAAAAATGGAAGAAATTGGTGTGTTAAGAATATAGTTTATCAACAGAATGCTTGCTTCACTTACATGCATCCCAAACTGTGCAAAAAGCCAAAATACTATCATTAACTTTTTAAAATATATAATAATGGAATTGCCATGATTTGTAAATTGTTTTTCTCTTAATGGACAATGGTAGTCTTTTATGCATTCATTGAATTTCAAATTCTTTGTCATCAGTCAAGGGTAACATGGCATTTCAGTGAACTAAAATTTTCAATTAATTCCTACTTTCAAACATAATAATTTCAATGTTCATAAGGGTATACAGTAAATAGTCTCTTGAGATTCCTTGAGTTCTTATCTTACATACATGGTAAGTATTTAATATTTTATGTAATATTCTGGCCTTCTGGTCTCTGAATTCTGTTATCAGGAAGACACTGTGGACATGTTTACACAGAATCACTGTCTACCTGTGTATTAAACATATGTGCAAATGCATGAATTTGAATCATTTAACTGAAATCAAGCAATATAGTTAATACCTCCTAAAAGTCAAATTATTTAAACTGCTTTTTATGAATGCCATCTAAACATTTAATCATGACTATATTTTATTATAATGAAGACCAAATGCAGGAATTCGATGGGAATATCTTGGTGGTATTCTCTACTTAGATCCAGGGAGGCACTCTTTCTATGTTCCTTGAGGGCCTTGTACCTAAGATATGCTACTATAAACGTGGGAAGAATGTGCTCAGCATTTTCTAATGGTATGACCAGACTTCCTTTAAAATCATTGATCACTTTTGAACACGCATAATGTGAATCAGAAAGGAACACTAGAAGATAAGGAATGTTTGAAGATGGTTCTTTAATGAGCAAATGGAGAGAATGGAAGGAAACGAGGCATCAAACATTGAGAGGACAGAATTTGAAAGCTTAAGTGGAAGAAATAAACGGTCAATTGACATTTTAAATGGTATTCAATATTTCTGCACATGAAAACTAATTACTTCAAAAAAACCCAATCAGAATGGCTACCATAATGAAATTTGACAACAATCTCTGTTGAGTGTCTGGGGTAGAAAAGAACTCTTATTTATTGCTAGTAGCAGTTCAAACTAATAGAGACATTAAGAAAATCTGGGGTTTCTCAAAAAATTAAAAATATAACTATGTTCTAAACCAACCATACCACTCCTTGGCACATACCCAAAGAAATTCAACATCTACCACAGAGACAATTGCACACCCACATTTATTACTATAGGGAAATGTAAGCAGTATAGATACGCACCAACAGATGAATAAAGATGATGAAATGTAGCATATATATGGAATTATATTCTTTCAAACTCTATTGTTATATGTAGAATTGGTGTGTCTCCAAGTCTCCTTAACAAATGCTTGATTGTAGTTTAAATACTTTTTTATGATCTGAACTAGGTTTTTTGATTTTATTTTCAATATACATTTTAGAATAAATTAAATATATTGGCATACATCTTGGGGTACTCTGTCTTAATATTGTGATTTTTCCCTCATTGTACACATTGGCTGTTTTTCCATTGATTGTGGCATAACTAAGGAACCAGATATTCAAACACTTATGTTTTCTGTACATCACCTTTGAGAGATGAAGAAAGGTACTTCAATAAATGTCAAAATTTGCATTCTGACAATGTTAGAAGAGTATTTCAATGTGATGTGTCTTTACTTACACAAGTAGAATGATTTTTCCCTTCAATTTTGCCTTTAAGTGGTAATTATTATCAGACATAATCAACCTGTTCAGCAATGAACAGTTTGCAAAACATGCTGTATTAACAAAGACTTATACACAAAATGTTCTGGCTATGAAGGCAGATAAGGAATATTCCCAGCTTCTGGATGATAATGAAGAGAGCTATTTAGAGATCATATGTGTGTGCATCAGGATGTGTGTTGGCTACATGCAAATACTAGGATAGTTTACATAAGAGACTGAAGCATCTGAGGTTTGGTAACTGGCAGGACATTAGCTAAGGGACAGGAACCATTCCCAAGTGGCTGCAGAGTAGTAACCCTAAAAATACCCCCCCTTCCAGAAAGGAAAGGTCTGGAGCCAGTAAACGGGGCCTTCTGGGAGTGGGGGAAGGTCTGGAGCAGGTAAACACATTCTGCAGGGCAAACTGTATAATGACTGATCAAATAGGCTGGGGGACAGGGGGACTGCCATTTCTCCTTCGGGAGCAGGACTACTCCAAAGCGCGATGGAATGATAAATTCCTCTTGCTTTTTTGCATAGATTCTCGGCTCCGTCTTGTTTACTCAGGGGGTCCCCGGAAAGCTAAGGCTCTCTGGAGTCTTACAATAATACTAGGGATACATGTTCAGTTGTGACATTAAGTGGAAATGAGAAAGTTATAATCTTACCCACAATGTAAATTCATTATTGAACATAGAAGGAAAAATGACTCAAATTCAACATTTAACCTACTCTTGACTATACATTGTTTGTTAGAGAACAATGAGAGTTCTAGAATTCTGAGAGGAAATGTAAAATAAAATATTACACAATCAAAACATAGATTAAGGAAGCCTGGAACATATGCAAAAAGTTATGTTTTTTATGAGGTCAGTCTTTCATACTTTCTGAAAAAGACTTAGATATTTAGAATATTTACAAGATTTTCTCTGTGAGAGAGAAAGCCCTGAGTGAAGTCCTCTGTGAATATGTGCTGTAGACATGGGCATCACTACATCAAAGACCCCCCAATGCCTCAATCAAATGGAAGTGACAAAGATACTCTCACTCTAGTGTGGTGCTCTACTAGACGGATGGCCAAGCCTTCCCTGGAGTACTCATGCAAATGTTTACAGTGCAGAAAACGTCCACCATCGCTTCCTTCCACTTCAATGTCTATAGTCTGCTCCTCTGAAGAGATAGCTCCTAAAGAGACTATCTAAATCAAACTCATTGTCACACTGTGTGCAGTAACCCTTCCCACCTGTTCACCTGTGTATAATATATGAGCTGAGCTTCCAGAGTTGCCAATGGTTCTCCACTGGAGAGTCCAGACTACCTGATGCTAGCTTTTCTGTGTCCCCATGTCTGTCCTTTCTACACTGCCTTGGTACCACTTGAAACTGAACAAGGACACAACAGCATTCAGTCTTAATAGTATGCTATAGGTTTCGTTTTCACCATTATCTAAACATTTATTTCCCAAAAATATTTATGTACTCATTGCAACTCTGAATATAGCTTTGCCTTTATTAATATTCTTACTTATTTGAAAGAGTTAAACATCTAAATATGTGGAGTGTTTTGTTTTGTTTTGTTTTGTTTTGAGTCAGGTTCTTGTGATATAGTCCTGGCTGACCTGATACCTGATGTACTCACTCTGTAGTTAGAATACTCTCTAGCATAGATCAGTCCTCCTTCTGCCATTCAAGTGCTGAGATTATAGGGATTCCCAGGACCATATCTTTCAATAAGATTAATTTTACATGAATATATAAAATCCCATTTTTCTAGCCTAAAACCATTTCACAGATGAATTTATCTCACATGTTTTAGCTTAATAGTAGAATTCTATAGTATCCAAGTTGAGTAAGTATTAAAAATTTATATTGTACTTGCTCTTAATTACATTTAAAAATAAGTGCATCATGGCTAGTTCCTTTAATATTTGTTTACTTTAATCAATATACATATTTAACAACTATTACTATTGGCAATTAGGACTATCAAAAATTCACATTTTAAATACATATGTGTGAGGAAAGTTGACTAATATACACATAATTGAAATCATCACTACTACTTACAATGTAAATATATTACAGGTTTTTCTTAATTCATAAATATTCTGTTAGACTGAAGAGATGACTCAGTGCTAAATAGACTTGCCATACAGCCTGATGACTAGATGCATAGAACAATTATAATCCTAGCCATGGCATGATGGGAGAGAAGATAGAGATAGCAGAATCATCTAAAAGTGAGCCTAAAGGGTGCAAAGGTGCAACAGAAACCAAAGAGAGTCCCTGCTTCAGCAAGGTGAAAAGAAAAAACAGATACCCAATAGTTGTCTTCTTACCTCATGGCAAATGCATACCTGTACTCACGTGTACATATCATGAACACATGCATGCACACACACACACACACACACACACACACATTCTATGTGATAAGCCTATAGTTTTTTTGTACAATCTATATTTATACTTGAATTTAAGTCATGCTAAGATATCACCTAAGTTGAGTAAGTATTAAATAATTTCTTAATTTGCATCTTATCATTTTAGCCATCAAAGTAATATTACTAGTATATAGTAAATAAATTTTAAATGCTTTTATCAAAATTCTATACTTCTCTCTAAGAACAGCTCTACTGACCTTTTCCCCAAACTTTGTTTTTCCAATAATGGTGATAAATAAATGTTGATAAATAAAATAATAATGTTGATAATGTTGATAAACAAAGAAAATAAATATCTGATTGTTGAAGTTCATTCATCCTTAAAGTTTTAATCCTAGTATTTAGTTCCAGATCAGTACTTATTTATGCAACTTCACACTTGCAGTTTTTCCCTAAAGGTCTCAGAGGACTTCTATGTTTATCAAATGCAGAACAAGCCCTTGTTGCTCTCACTTTGTTCTTCATACATATGTATTCTTTCTTCTTATATAAAATTAGTTACACAGGAGTGACATGCGCTTCATTTGGATACTGTGATCTCCCTCAGACTTAAACCACTGCATACATTTTATTTAGTGGATTCTAAAGATGTGCTAAATGTTAAATAAATAAATTTCTGTGTGACTCAACTTTATATTGTGAGACTCAACTTCATATTTTGAGACTCAGCTTCATATTGTGAAGTCGTGATAATTAACTGACAAATTTGCGTAACAATACCATTATCTCTTACAGTATATAGAAAGAATTCCACAGTATCTATAGGGCAGCAATATAAATCGGCTTATTTTTCTTGTTTTCAACATTGATAAACTATAAGACAAATAATGGCAAATTCCTTGTAGAAATAGACATTTCTTATTAGATTCTGTCATAAAGATATGGTTACTGTCATAATATGAGCTAAACATTAAATAAAAATTCTATAGTATTCAATCACTGGATCAGTGAAAATATCATAGATAGATAGACAGATAGATAGACGGACGGACGGACGGACGGACGGACGGACGGACAGACAGACAGACAGACAGATAATCTTTTTAAATTAAGAGAAAACCTGTTTGATTACAAAAAAATGTTTAAATTAACTTTATGTTTTTCTTTCCCCCGCATGGATCTCAGCTTACAGGAAGAAATATTTCCTACAACCCCAGGAAATTTGCTTCATTTTTATTATCTGTTTGTTTATGAAATTCTATCTAAAATCAGTTACAGAACTATTCCAAATCTACCCATCACATTTAAATTTTAAGTTCAAAAAAAGCAGCCAAATATTCCTTAAACTTTTTTTTTTTACTATTGCTATAAAACCTTGCATTTTTATTGATTTTTTTCCATGTGTAACCTGGTACTTAGTTTGATTTGTTTTTTAAGGGTGGGAACAGAGTCCATTTCTACATAGGCGGATGGTTTTGTGTGGCTTTTCAATATCACAACAAAATTGCTATTATACCACAATCTTGATCTCTAATACAAAGCTATACTTTTGCCTATATTGAAACAAAACATTCCTTAACCCAAATTATTTCATCCCCAAAAACATTTTTACATGAATAACTTCCAGGACTATTCAGTCTTGCATAGCAATGATTTGTAATTGCTGCAATACTACACAGTAATGACTAGTATACATCTTAGATACTTTTTTATAGTAACATTTCACTCTCACAGTTACAAAAGTGATAGAATTATAATGAATTTCAAATCCATGAGGACTGAGAAACAAGTTAATGATCTTGTATATATTGTTAATGAAATGAAAATTTAACCACTTGCTCACATCACAATCAGGAAGAAAACAATACTGTTGGTGTTTGTTATCAGCTGTAGAAATGAGGTTGTGAGATATTTGTAATTACTTGATTGATTTGGAAAAGCTATACAGCCACAGAAACCTTATTTCCTGTTACATCTCATGCCGTTCAATTACTGTAGCTTCAGCTCAGTGAGCCAAATGCCTCCTGGTAGGTAATCATCCCCCTGGGTGAGGGGTATTCTTCAGATGAGGCTGAAATCAACAGGAAGAGGGAAGACAAGCCACTGCTATGTGTACAATTCACTGATGACTTTATTTTACAAAAGTTGCCTTAGTAACTAATTTGTCCACAAATTCCTCTGTTTTTACCTCTTCTGGAAGTTCTCAATTAGCACAGATTCCCTTCCCAGAAAACCTTGCTGTTTATAACCTGTCAAAAAGCAAATAATAGCTAGAAGACCACCCATTAATTCTTTGGAATCCAGAGATTGTAGGAGACATGCCCATAGAAAGACTCCTATGTGATGTGAGAGAGACTGTGAGAGACCACAGTATGCATGGGGGTCATGACCTTTCCTATCACTTCATCACTGGTCACAGTCCCATTTCTTAGACCAGTAGACAGATACTCCAGAGAAACGTGACAACTTTCTAAACTCAGAAAATACCACACAACATAAAATTTGAAGAAAATAAAATAAAATAAAACAACTACCTCTATTAAGTTCCAATAAATAAAGATGATAATACATCCTTGAAAACAAAACACTAATTTGCCAAGACACTTGCTTCTTTTCTAATATCGCCATTGAACATGTCAAGTGAATTTTTCAAAGTATTGTTTCTGCCAGATGAAGGCAAGAGGAAAATACTTTAGCATGCAGCTACCCAATTCCCAGCCTTGACTTTGTCAGAACAGATGCATGCAACCAGGTAGCTGGTCATTCATCACCCAGTCAAATGTGATTTTAAAAATCCTTGGATCCCTCTGGCAAGGTCATTGCTCCTATCTGGAAAAAGAAGTTCCACATGAAATTGGGAACAAAAAGTCAATTTTCTTTTTCTGCCATTGTCAAGAACAAAGAGCAAATGTACTAACCCTCCTTGCCTGAGGGATACCCAGCAAGGTGGTGGCTCAATGATGCAATTTTCGATGCTCTGGGCTAAGGATTAGAATTTACCATCTTTTTTTTTTCCTTAAGATTTATTTATTTATTTCATGTATGTGAGTATACTGTCACTGTCTCAGACACACCAGAAGTGGGCATCAGATCCCATTATAGATGGTTGTGAGCCACCATGTGATTGCTGGGAATTGAACTCAGGACCTCTGGAAGAGCGGTCAGTGCTCTTAACCACTGAGCCATCTCTCCAGTGCCAGGATTTACCATCTTAATGGAGGTGCCTGCGTGCGTGCGTGCGTGCGTGCGTGCGTGCGTGCGTGCGTGTGTGTGTGTGTGTGTGTGTGTGTGCCTGTGTGTATGTATGTGCATGTGTGCCTGTGTGTGTGTATGTGTGTGTGTGTGTGTGTTTGCATGTGTGTGTTTCAGAGACAGAGCGAGACAGAGACACACAGGGAGAAAAACAGTAACAACAGAGAGAACAATTGAAAGGTGTACCTCAGAGGTGCAGCTATTAGAAACAAGCAAGTGGCATATAAACTTTAATGATAAAGTTTTCTTAAATATTTCAATCAGAAAAAGGAAGATGACAATTAAAACCAATGTAAATATGATGAAGAAATTAGTTTTTAGATTCAGTTCTTACTACTGATGCTGAATTAATATGAATTAGAAATGAAAATACTGCCATTTCAAAGTGAAGTGTCAGCTGGCTTGGTAAACCACCAAGTATAACACCCAGAGCTTCACGATTTTACCATACATATGTTTACAAAATTCTGTTCTTAAATTATTAAAAACCTCTGATTTAAAAATAGTTATATTGAGAGCCATGAACAAGTCTAATATGTTAACTAAACACTTGATTGACATAATGACATAGTTCTCTTTGGCCAAAGCCTGAGGACTTATTCAAAGTTTCACTTTTCTGAAGTGAATTCTGACAACTATAGTATTTACTGCATTATGTCCTTAGTATTTTATATAGGTTGTATTTGTGATATCACAAAGAAATTTTGTGCACATCGATTATAATATAGTCTTTTGTAAGATGACAATTAACTTGCATTTTCTTTCACTAATAGAGTCGTTTTAATGTATAAGTGACATACTAAACATATGATCTCAGAAAGGGCAGGTACACCCATGTTGTAGAATTTGAAAGATGTGGTGCAGAAGATCCCTTAAGATCAACTGTTTCATTATTTAATCACTTCAAAGTTACTCCTGTCATTAAAGTTTTACAAGTTTGGTATTTGTTTCAGAAGAACTTATTACAATTTTGAAAACCATGGGAAGAATTATATCATAATCGTGTATCAACTGATAACTGTGTTTTGTCTAAAAATGTAGGGCTACCATAAATATAAAAATAGAAGAGCCAACAGGAGGGTGATTCCCAAGTGAGAAGTAAGCGATGATGTCAGGTTAGAAGTCTGTTTGTGAGTAAAGAGAGGGAAACAGCAGAAGCCGACACAAGCACGGGATTCATGGTATTGTCCAAGGTCAAGCTGTAGGTCCTGATCTGTGTATTTGTTGTATTGCCACAGTAGGAAGATGAACAAAGGTCACTATCTATATCTTGGTGTTCTGTTCTGGAGGCAATCAGACACACTATGCAATACATGAATGCATTTCTGCATGATGTTAAAATTCTACATGACACAATACAATATTTACTTGGTCACTGTCAATCTGTTAGGAAAAATGCTATATTTATGGTAAATTCAGTGTTTGTTGTATAATTGGATTTTTCATGTTAATTTTGATCTTGTCCTCATCAATTCTAGAACAACATTTATTTTGGATTGCATACTGCAGTGCCCCCAAAGCTCTAAAACGCTGATTCCTGCCTTCCTTCCCAAGAATGTGAAGTGTATTTGGTCTGACACTGAGATATTTAAAAAAAAAAACACCCCCCCAGTAATTCCAATACAATATGAAGATTTAGAACCTCTAAGTAGAAAAATTCTATTAGATAGGTGTAAATACTTATTCACCTAATCATAGGGCCCACACTCTTGGCAGTGAGGTACACAGAATTGTCAAGATGCCAGACATGGTAAAAATATTCTAACCACCTTCTAATCCCGAGTCAATACTAGTTGGAAAGTAAGACTGATCTCTCTTTGAAACTGCATAAAAGATCAAGAAGGGGTTATATCAACAGAGTAATATGAGAAGAAAAATGTTAAGAAGCACATTCCTGAGAGGTGCTGTCAATGTTCTGAATGTTAAGATAGCACATAAAAACTCAAACAGAAACTTATTCATGAGACATGCTCTTGCCAAATCCATTCCATTTTTAATTAATAAAGCAATAAATATTTATCTTAGAGAAATAAAAAATAAGCCATTCCTTTTATATTTAATATTTACAAAGAAAAAGGTGCTGACTTAAGCAGTGATATCTATGGCTTATTAGTTTCTTTTGATCTGTATTTTTGTCTAAAGAATATTCTAGCCTAATTTTATATTTTAATTCATGTGGGGATTACTATTTCTTGGGAACTCATGCATTTATTTGATTTTTAGTGTGTCATCTTAAATGGAACAGATCAATGGCCAGTAAAAAGTATGAATATAGTGTACTCGTTAGCTTCCATTTTTCCTTTTATGTGCTGAACAAAGAAATGTCACACTATTTCTAAGGTTACTACATTCTAAGGTTAAGTATATTCATCTTCTTGAGAGGAAACTGAATCTATTTTCCACAGAGAAAAACAAAATTTTTGTGATAGCACTATTCCAGTATAACTGCTATAGCTTTTAACCCTAATCAGAAATTTTGGTCAAATGACAAAAATCTTTGTAATGTGTGCCAAACTAGGCCTTGGAATCTAAAGAGTAAATGGGGCTTTCCCTAAGTGTTTCTGTGTATTCTGTAACTTGGTTGGGTGATGTATAGTGGAATGTCTGTCATATGGCCCATAAGGTAGCTCTCTCATATAAATCACTGACTCAATTCATTTTTGCAATGACTAAGGAAATAATTATACTATATTCACATACATATTTGTATAATGGCTAAAGTTTATTTCAGTTGGCAGAAGGTTTATTTTTCTTATTACTTGAAAGGATGTTTAATCAGTCATAATTATGATGAAAGGATGATAAGCTAGAAAATAAATGTTTGTGTTACATTCCACAAGTTTAATTTTAAGCTGCCTCTGGCTTTACAGTTTTTCTAATAAATGCTCAGCCTCTTCTGTAGACTATAAAACATTTAATTTTTGTTATTGTACTTTAGGTATGAAATGTATTTCAAAAGTCTCATGGGCTTCATACTAGGTCCTCAGTGCAGCAATGTTCTGAGATGTGACTTTTGGGTTTGTAAAGTGTTTGAGGTATGAGGACTATTGCATCACTAATGGATTAATCCATTAGCAGGATTCAAATATTATGGACTATTGGGAGGTGATAAAATCTTGGGAGAAGAGACCTCATTGAAAGGAATAGGTCGATGGGAGTTGCTCTTAAGGTCTCAATCTTGCCCTCTGCTTCTCTCATCTACCCTTATGTTGCTTCCTGACCACTCTATAGAGCAACCTCCTCTTCAGCAGGCTTTAAGTACCAGGGCATTCTCTCTTATACAGTGCCAAAAATAGTGGGGCAACTAACCATGGGCTGAGACTCAGAGGAAATAAATCTGCCTCTAAATAAAATCATTTAGATATCAAGAAACAAAAATTTGATTAACATAGACCTTGATTTAATAAGACTAAATAATTTAAAATACTTGAAGCCATATTTAACTGATGTAGTCATGAAGGTACAATAATATAACACAGTAGGGAATGCTTTTGAATTGCTATGGATTGAACCTTACATGTTCACCCAAGGTAGTCACGACTGCGTACTCTGCATGTCGTGTTATTGGGAGATGCTAGAACCTCTGATAGAAGGTGCTCAGTGGAAGGAAGTTTGACCATTGGAGGGATGTCTTCAAAGATAATATTGGGACACTAACTCCTCTTCTCTGTTTTCCTGCCATTATGAGGCAAGGTTCTTCATGCTAGCATATGCTCGCTACAGTGATATCTCAATTCACCATAGACAGAAACTCAACATAGCCAATTGACTACAGCCTGAAAATGTGAAATCAAAAATTTGCAACAAACACATCTTTTAAATTGATTGCCTCAAGTATTTTATCACAGTGATGGAATGTTAACATCAGTATTACACTGAGATGCTTCCAGCATAAGTCTTCAATGTTTACTTTATAACAAGAAAGAAAGTAGACACTTTAGACTACCAAGAAATAGAAGTATCACATTGTTCTAACACCTTTATTTTCTTCTGAATCTAGCATTAACAGTTCTGATTAGTCCCAATGACTGACTAATGTTTTTCAGGTAGGCATTTTTAAAAGCTCTGAACTGATCTAATCTCATCAATATTTCTGAGCAGGAAATACTTAGGATCTATCTCTCCACCGTCTGAGGTTCAGATAAAGAAGAAAATCTCCATCTATTTTTCTAACAGCAACAATAAATAAGTGACTGACTACTGTTAGTGTTGTAAACTCTGCTAAGATTTCATGATCAAGAAACATACATGCATTTTCTCAATGCCAAACGTAAAAGCATATAATTTGTTAATTTTATTTTTTTTTCATTTTTGTCATTTTATTTTTTCCCCAAAGTCAAAAAAATCAGTAAAAATGGTAACTAGGACGTATTCAAACCCTGTAAAGTATATTTGCCCAATAATATTCTTATGAATGTTTATTTTTGAGGTTATATTTTAATTATATCTCTGCCTTCTCAAACCTCCCATATGCCCTTCTCTTCCTTCCTTCTACTTCATGTTCCCTGTTTCCATCAGTTATTGTTGCATGCATATATGTATTTGTATATTAATATTTTTCTAAATACAACCTGTTGAGTCCATACATATATACATGTATTGTCTTAGGGAAGATTGCTTGACACTGGACAACAATTTAGTGTGTCCTTGACTGGGAGGGAACACCTCTTCCACTCACAACTTGTTGTATGTAGTATTTTGTAGGGGTAAAGACTCATTGGTTCTCCCTGTGCCCCACCTCATGCTCCATACAGTTTGGCATGTTCGTCGGAGTCCTCCTTGTTCAGCTTACATTTGATTGGTCATGTTGGTGAGCCACTCATGTGTCTAAGGAACAATCTCAAGCAAAGTGCCTCATCATCTGGAGCTTCCCTTCCCTTCTATCATGCTGTTCCCTGAATCATAGGTGTAGGAGTATTATATAGATGTATCTATTGGGACTTTTGTCCATTAATTCTTTTTTTTTAAATCTTGTGACTACTCAGATGCAGTAGCTACCGAAGTAGGTGGTGGTCACTGGGGTGGCCAGTGGTCTCTGAGGTAACCAATGACTGACCACCTTCCCTTTCCCAGTTCATCCTTATAGGTAGGGATGTTTCTAATCCTAAGGTCCTGTTCCCCAATTGGTTCTTGATCCATCAATAAAGATGCTAGAAGCTAATTGCTGGGCAGAATAGGAGGGACTTCAGGGTCCCTGCAGGCAATCTAGCAGAGGTAGCTGAGAAGAAATGAGTTTTGTCATGCTTTGGAGGGAGAAAAGCCAACCAGCCATGTGAGATATTGGGCAGAGTGGCCACAGGCCTCTTCTACCGGAGGCTGGGCTGTTGAAATAGGACTGAAGCTAAGGAGAAGTAATGAGCTAAGGGTATTGGGAAGGGCATGCTAGCTGCAGTAGATTAGTAGTGCCCAGCAATTGAGCCAATAAGGCAGGTTGAAATTGAACAATGTGTGTGTGTGTGTGTGTGTGTGTGTGTGTGTGTGTGTGTGTGTGTGTGTGTTTCATCCACAAAGCCAATATTCTCTGTGCCGGGATTGTTGGTATCAGGACCTCTGAAACCTGTGACATCATAGAGGTGACAGTGTGACCTGCACACCTGTTGCCAAGGCAATAGCCACCATATTGCCAGAATCCACTTGGCACACCTCCCTCCTTTACCTGTGGCCACATCACCATCCATATATAAAGGCCATTCTGATCCCTCTCTCTTCCCCCTGCCCCTTCTCTTTCCCCCGCCATCATGCCCTTTCCTCTCTCAATAAACCTCATGTGGAACTGTTTGGCCTGATGTGATCCTTCTGGAGGTGTCCAATGGTCCTAACAGGGATAGTAGCCCAGTCCATTCCCAGAGCTTAGGGAGGAAAGCAAAAGCTATGTGCAACCTCCTTTAGATCCCACGCTTAGAGAAAGCATGTACATACACTTTCCATTAAAGAAGAAGGAATCTTTGAAAACGGTGGGCTGGCAACCTGCAAAAGCATTTATCCCCTGTTAAATTACTTATGACAGAATTTTTGAAAATTATTCCACATCTAGAAGAATTCATGAACGATAAACATCATGAAATGCACTCTGAGGACTAGCTCATTCAGCACTGAGTGCACAGACATTGGATATGGAATAGCAAAGAGAAAGCTAGAACACTCCAAAAATAAGCTATATTTCTATATTATATAATGTTAAAGTGAGAAAAGGATAAAAACCCAATTATGTTTTAAGTATAGTTGTGCTTGACATCTATTTGAGGTGAAGAAGTAAGCCTACAATACATGTCTTCTTTTAAAGCACCACAAATTATTTTAATTGCAAACTTAGTCTTACTTAATAGCATCTGAAATTAGCACTTTGTTATGTGAGGTTTGTACATATAAGAGAATGTGGTGATAAAAGAACTGGATCAATCAAAATGCACTTATTCTGCTAAGGAAAATGTTCTAAATGCCACCATGTGCCCACTGCTGTGCTTCGGATGAGAGCATGCTACCTACATTTTCCTGGCTTTAATTCTCCCGTGATATGGCAATGAAAGTAATATGGTGTGTTAACCCTACCGATATAATTTCTAAAAATGTATTTGACAGACACAAAAATACCTTCAGTGGGAAATTTCTTCATCACTAATGGAAAAGATTTCTCTCGGCTTCTTATAGCAATATTGAAGCTAAGATAAAAGTTAAACTAATAATGTGCATGCCTCTGAGAATGAGTTAGTGAGGAGTTCATATTTTGGGGATGTAAAAAGGAAAGCTCCACATCAATTACAGTCTGCAAGTCTCTGCACATTTGCTTTAATGAACTGCCATTCATATTTGGCTTCTCTGAGTCTTTGTTCCTAGAAGAAGCCGATGCGTGGTCGCCCATTTCCAATTAGTGAGCCGTGTCTTCTGTGGTAATAGGTGGCCACCACATCATAGCCTTGGAGTTTTCAGGCTCAATTAAAACAGTGATACTAAGTCTTGGCTCAAAATCAAGGCTGTGACCCCTACAACCATCACTTCTACTTTAATCTCCTTCAGCTCTGTTCCCTGACAAATCCTCTGAAGAACATAATTGCCCCTTCCGATTGCACTTCCAAATCCCCATATGCAGTTCCCAGGGAAATCAGACCAGAGGACCCACAAATGTTAAAATTTGAAGCCAAACAGAATTACACATTTACAAAAGAAAATTAACAAGAATTTGCAAGAATAATTTTTGTTAAAGATATAGAACACAAACACCTTTTAAAGTTTTATGCATTTAAATGACATCCTTTCTAAATGAAGATGACTTTGCTATAAAATTTAAAATTTGTGAAACCACACTTAAGTTTTATTGTATAATTGAAGGCAAAATATGGGTGTTATTTAAAAATCTAAACAGGCAATCTGGACAGCTGTATTTCCAATCAGCATAATATTCCCCCCCCCCCCCGCCCCAGTAAGTACTACAGTATGAACTATCAGAAAAGCAGTCATTCCATATACTTTTAGGTCTTATAAAATTAGGAGTTCAAATCCCATTAACCAATTATATGTGTTTCCAATAACTGTCATGCTATTTTGATCCAGACTCTTCAAAGCTGTCAAAGGCTCTTCCAGGCATTTAGTGTAAAGGTATCACTGCTTCATGGTTGGGAGGATATTAGCTTCTAGTATTTTTACTGGTATTTTTTCTAAGATTTGAATTCCTTAAAATCCAAAGAACAAAGCTTGATGTGTGGCTCAGTGTCATTTATAATATGTACTTGCTTGGGAGACCCAATATTACAGTAAATACACAGCCTACGTTTTATTTCCCTCCCTAATTGGAAACTTCCTGTGTGGAGAAAGAGAAAAAGCAAAACAAACAAACAAACAAACAAAAACAAAGCACCCACAAAATCCTAATCTTATTCTCAATGGGAAAAGTATTAACGAAGTAAGATTATAACATTATTAAGTAGATGTTCCGCAACAATTTATAATTAAGTTGAAATACTTTTTTTGACCGGAATCCATTATCTAACACACACACACACACACACACACACACACACGTCATATGTGGTGAGTGTGTGTATGTGTGTGTGTTAATCAAAAGAACTAGGAAGTGGAAGGCAAAAATCAAATCATGTCTGAATAATCAATTAATACCATTTATACATTCCCATGTCTGTGCATATACTGTTTCTCTTTGTGTATGCACAATAAACAAAAAAAATATACAGAAAAAATTTAATAAAATCTATTTTCCCAACCAGTGCTTTTTCCTTCAAAAAGAAAAAAAACTTCTACTGCCAGCAGAAGGTCCACTAATTGAACCGTAGTCCATCCTTGCCAAGGCAGAGAGGAGATAATTAAACTAAGTAGCAGCCTCAGTTGGAGCAGGGTGAGGACTCTGGGCTCATACTGTACCCTCTTCTAGTACACCACATTCTCTTCTCCCCTTCCTTCTTTCCGTGCCCTGTTCCCTGGAGAGCAGCTGAGGCCTCTGAGAACACCTGCCCTGCAGGTGTTTTAAAACTCAACAAAGGACTTCACTTACAGGAGGAAAAGAGGTTAAGACAGACTAAACAGGCAGTTGAGCGGGAGTTGGATGCTTTTTCATGAGTGATTAAAACACTAATGCCAAGTATCAAGGAAAATAGATGAAAAGTATTCTGGCTGCCTAGATGCTGCCCTCCCGTCTGCTAGGAGAATTGCCATATTCCTGCCCTGAGCATCTTCACACCATAAAACTGCAGAAGTAGATATTTGCCAATGCACCGTTGCAAAATGGGCATTTGCGCAATGTGCTTTTGTCCAAATACTGAATCTTTGTATAAAGCACATTTTTAAATTCAATGATTCTCTTAGGTTATTTGTTGTGTTTTATAAAAAGATAGAAAGAAAGACTGTTTGATGGAGGTGCAGTAAGGTGTGGGGGAAGGGGGTGCCTCTGCAGGCCCTCGCTGACCCATCCCTACGCCTTGAGGGACCAGTCACATGAAGGTATAGATTAGAGTTATTCAGAGCATGAGGAGGGACGTGGAGAGAAAGGCAGAGAGGGGGAGCACAGAAGTAGAGGAGTAGAGGCCAGCCATTAGTGCATAGAGAGAAAGCGGGGGTGGGGAGAGATGGGGAAGAGGAAAAGAGAAGAGCACAAGAGCGAGAGAGTGAGGAGCGGCCGAATAGCCCTGTTTATAGTGAGTTGCCAAGTAACTGTGGGGCAGAGTCTAGAAGAACTGCCAACGTTATTCAATACGATAACATATAAGACACCATAGTTTTAGTCATTAATTTCAAGAGCATTTTCATACTTTGATTTTTAGGCCCACTAATGAAAAATAGTCAGACTCTGGCTCCTCCTCAGCCTTTATCCTTTAAAGCAAAGGCTGTATTCTCCTTTAAACAGCTAAAACTTCTTTCTCAATAAACAACTAGATAGGAGTCTTTAACATTGTTTGATAGAAAAGATGAATGATTAAAAAAAATTAAAACTTTATGGTCTACTTTTTCCAAGTTGATTTTACTTGGAAAACAATCCTAAAACTAAGGCTTGATTCCATAGGAGGAAATGTGCTTTTCAAATAACGAAAAGGTGAAACTGCAACACTTCAGAATGCAAATGGTCCTCAACAAATCAGCAAATACCTGTTTTAACATTTAGCTGTGGCATTGTCAAGGGATAATGTTTGGTTATTTGGCTGAAAAAGATTCATTGGTTTTATGTAAACTTTTTAAAAAGTAATTGTGTAAGGGCTTACAAGAAAGAATATACTTAGTGTAATGATTAGGAGTTCAGATCTTCTCAACACATAAATTAATTTTCAATATCAATGAAGCAAAATAATCCGTTGAAGTAGAAATAGAGTCTTCCTTCTTCCCCAGCCCAACTGTTCTTTAACTGTGTCAGAGACTCCAGGAATTCTTGAGAGGGTTTGTTTTCATTGATTCCTTCCAGGAAAACTTAAACATTGAAGTCTAGAAATAGAAGTAAGACTATACAATCACAGGCATGACATGTGTGTGTCTTGGATGTTCACACAGCATGTAATAAGTAGTGCATCAAGTAGTCTATACAAAGGAGCTTTCTATAGCCAGAGAAACGTGTCTGTTCCACAGAACATTTGGCTTCCCAGAATATAGTTTAGCTTTGTAACTGCAAAAATAAAGGAACACACATCTTCAGTGTTCTTATAGCAGCTCAACCTTATACTTTAAGGGTCTACTAGCCAATGCATTTAGATTGCACATCTGTAGCAGTGGAAAAAGACATCAGCAATAGCCTTGGTGCTCCAAATCATGTGTTTTTGCAGCTGCCTTATGCTAGACAAAGCATGAAAGCCTTTTCTCTGTGGCCTTTATGCACTTCACACAAGTTGGCTTTGCAGCAACAGTGGAAGAGCTAGCAGAGAAGCAATGTCACTTTAAGAACTGGAACTAATTTCAACAACATTGAAAGCTTCCTCAACACAGAAGTTTTAGAAGAGGAAAGAACAGTCATATTATTAAAACATTCCCTACAATCATACTTCAGGAAATGCTGCTTTTGCTACACTTCCTCAAACAAAGTTGATCACCAAGTAAAAATTTTCCATGGCACTAGCAATGGGCATCTCTCTGCTCTTCTTCTGAAAGATAGGATACTTTGCTTGCCTAGTTACTGTCTTTGTGGTGGTGAATGGTGTCACCATTACAGAGAGGATAGAAGAAGACTAATTAAGCAAATTTTCCTTAAGTAGAAGAGAGGCAGGTAAAGGTAGGAATAAGGGGGAGAGAATGAATGGATGGATGAAGCTGTCTTTGGAGAGCAAAGACTCAGGCTCGACACCACACCCTGAACACACATGCAAAGCTGTCAGGGCTCAGAAATGCACCCCATAGGCATGCAGTCCAACTAAGTCAACCACTGAGTTTCACTGGGCTTACTTGCAGGAATATGGGTGAGGGGTTACTTATAAGAAGAGAAATGATTCAGATAGCTACAGCATCAAAGTTCTTCACAGCATGGGTTACAGCTGAACAGAGCTGGATCCTGGAACATACCGCACAGCCTGAGGGCAGGCACTACAACAGGTTGGAAAGTATCCTTTCTAGATAGCCCAGTCAGTCTGTATCTCTTCCTTATAGCTCAGTTTCTCTGAGTGGTCTCTCAGCAGTCCTTAAAACATATGTTTAGGAATTAAGGAGTTTAAAGTATATGGTTGGTTTTAGAGATTTTCTTACGAGTTATTTACTTTTGACTATCTACCATTTGCTATTTTAATTATTTTCTGAGCTTAACTAGCATTCTTGAAGAATAGAATGTTTGCCTCCTCCTAGAACATCCTGTGCCTTTAGAAACTTTCTTGATCCATTCTGTGTTATAATGAGCTTTCCTCAAAGATAGAGAGCTTATCTCAGATGAAATTTCTACACAAGAGTGACAGGTATGTTCAGAACTGAGACAGGAAATGATGTGACCTAATCTAGTCATTCATTTTTAAATACCATGCAAGCCTAAGACCTTGTCTCTGTAAGTTTTCATTAGTTAGGTAGATGGCAATGAATTATCTGCATTTTAGAGAAGCTTACGATAAGTTCAGATCTCTATTCATTGTCCTGGGTATTGCAAGAATGACTTCCTTCTTGAGAAACATATTTCATCTGTGTTCTGTGTAGAATTAGCTCCCAAGACATCATGGGCTAGAGAGCTCTCTCATTTGTGAACATATGTATTGCCAATTACAGCTCTTCTTTCAAGTCATTAGAAAATAGGGAATGTCAAGAAGAGGCCAGCTGCTTCTGTCTCAGCTAGCAAGATTCCTCACACCACTGGAAATACTTTTGAGCAAAAGCTTGGCAGTAGACTCAATGATGATTTTCTTTCATTCTTTCCTCCTTCCTTATCAAATGTGATGAAAGCTCATATAATTTCCACAACACTTGCCATTCTGTCTCTTTCTTTCTCCCATGGAAATGGAACAAAGTGAGAGGATCTCATATATATGACCAACAGTATTGGGAGGAATGGTGAAAAGAAGCTGAAGAGTATCTGTGGTGATAAGGGCCATAGATCTTAAGGAACCAATCATTTCTGTCATCAACAATAGTTTTCTAACTCCAACCTAAGATATGGAAACAAATATCACATATATAATACAGATACCATTTATGGGGATAAAAAATATAGAAGGTATTGTTGAGTTCACTTAAAAACATCACCACCAAGAACAATTCTAAATCCAAAATAGGACTTGCTTTTTGGTAACAACAAATTGGCCAGTTAGCATTTTGTGGAACTTGTCAGTTACAGGTACCAGATTTAGAAGGCAAGTTGTAATCTTTCCACTTTGCCTTACACAGTCTTACTCTCTATGAGTATGAGACAAGGGATGAGGGGTGAATGTGTTAGCCATATGGCTTACCCCCTCTTCTACAGTGTGCCTGTAAACACAATGTTTTCATAGCAGTGAAAAGACATTCCAGTCTTTTTTTTAAACACCTGGACATTTAAGACCTTTAGGACCTGTGTTCAGTATTCAAAATGTCAATCAGAGTTTAGTAGGTATCTCTCCAGTAGTTCTTGACAATATGTAAATCACAGTCCTTTCTGGAAAGTCCTAAAGACAATCTTCACTAAGTACACAGAAATACCATAAGTACCACTCATTCAACCTGGCAAAACAAAGTACACACATTTCTGATTTTTTTGTACAACTTATAATAACAAATATATTAAGATTATATACAAAATAATGCATTATTCAGGTAGGATGAAGATAGTATTAGAAAATTGTGTAATTTTTGCTTCAAGTTTTATTTTATCTTAAATAAAACAAATCATGTTCAAAAATGAGTGTTTGGGTTTCTCCTATAAGGTGACATGAACAAAATAGGCAAAACAGAAATTCTGCTCTCACAATTTTTGATCCTAGAAAGTCCAAGATCCAAGACCAGAGGTGTCACCTAATGCATTTCCCAGTGACAAATATCTTCATGGCCTCTAATACCTTCTTAAGAAGTCCTCACTCAGCATAGAAAGTGAGCATACTTTCACCCACTTGATACTAATCCTATCAAGACCCCACAGTTTTCATATTACCTCACCATATTTTTCAAAATATTTTCACATTGAGGACTTAGGGTTTTCTTATATGAATGTGGAACATATTATTCAGTCTACTGCTGAAACCTTTATAGACCTGGTATCTAATGTATTAAAGGCATGAGGACCTTCAGGACAGGCAAGAAGTGTGTGTGTATGTATCTGTGTATGTATGTGTATATATATATTTTGTTTCTGTGTGTATATATTTGTGTACATATATGTGTATATATATTATGTATATGTATATATACATATATAAAATCTCCATTCCATTATTCAGTACATGATATCATTTTTCACAGAGAAATATTTAAAAGGAATGGTCAAAGTATATTCAGATGGATCATAAGTCTCACAGTTGCTCTTTGAGAAATTACAAATCAAGTTTCTCATTGTGTTGATCGATAATATTAGCCCAAGATCCTGTCAGGGCCTTATTTTTATAGGCACTGTTTACTCTTTTGTTTGCATATTCTTACCTGTGTCTCTAACACAATGGGTTTTCATTCCTTTATTCTTAGGTTTATTTCTATTCAGGCCACTGCTCTCAGTAACCAAGCTATGTTGTCAAAATGAAAAAGAACTGGAGAATGACCCAGAAATGCATTTGTTCAGTAACCAATATGAGATCAGCTCATGGGTATAAAAACACCAAGTCTCTTTCCTTAATCTGACATGTCTGGTATTTAATTAATATCCTATAATTTCTCACAGGAAGTTAGAACATTGGGGCATTTTCTCCTGTTGTTCCATCTCTATCTGTCTTTTCTAATCCTTCCTTGTATTGATCCTCCAACTTGACCTGCTTCTCGTGGAAGGTTTTCTTGGTCTCCCTTAGTGTACTTCCTGTTACTAAAAGTTAATGCTTAAAAATAAACACTCATAAAGAAAAGAGGTATTGGTCAGGCATGGTGGCACATGACTTTAATGCCAGCACTCAGGAGGCAGCGGTCCATGGATCTCCTATGAGTTCGAGGCCAGCCTCATCTACAAAGAGTTCCAGGACAATCAGGAAAAACACAGAGAAAACCTGTTTTGAAAAACAAAAAAAAAAGAAAGAAAGAGAGAGAGAGAGAGAAAGAGAGAAAAAGAGAAAGAGAGAGAGAGTTTGGAAGGGAGAGAAGGGAGGGAGGGAGGGAGGACAGAAGGACAGAGGGAAAGGGGGGAAAAAGTGAGAAGGGAGGTATGTTAACCTCATGGTGTTGAAAACCTAAGTCCAGGACTGGGCAAATTATTTGTCTGATCTCTAGTCAGAGTCCCTTAAAACTCATTGCACACCTGAGGGCTAAGGCTTCACTTTATAGACCATTTTCTGAGAATTAAGTTAGGTGTAGTTGCTTGTATTCTAGTGCTAATTATGTTCCCTTAAAAAACTGTTTGCCAGAGAAAGTCTGCAAGTAACTTCTGGGAACCTGCCCCCAGATGGTTTTGATTGGAAAATAAAGAAGACAACAGCTGGAAAGGAAAGAAGAGAGGCAAGATTTTATGATTCTCAGGCTTGGGAAGGAGAAGAGGAGAGGAAGGGAGAGATCTACCAAGCTGGAAAAGTGTGGAAGAGAAGAGAGAGATGTCATGTCTGAGAAGAATTCAGGACAGAGAGGAATAGCCCCCAGGTGAAGGGGATGGGAGAGTGCAGCCCCCAACTGGGTCGAGGGTGGCCAAGATAGAGTATAGAATTAGTAAGTAATAACGCCATATTAAGTGCTTGGTGGTTAGGCAGTGGCCCAGCTATTGTGCTGTTTAAGGCATATTAAAATATAAATGCTATGTAAGTCCTTCATTTGAAAACATAAGTCATTGAGCCAGTAGTGAACCTGCTGAAGGGATTTATTATTTAAAAAAAAATATTTTAAACAGTTAGGTACCTAGAAAACCATTGTAAAGTTTTTCAAGGGCAGACCCTCCAGTGACCTAACCATTTCCACTAGATCTAAGCTCTTAAAGACTCTTTCACCTCTCACACTGTCTCTTGATGATAAAGTACATGGACACATTAGGGACAAACCATATCACAATCTTATAAGAATCTTCTAGGGAGTACAACCTACCACAGAAATTAAAATTACATCAACCCCTTCATGAAGGAGATATAATCAAAAAGACAGAATACTATACAATTCATATTATATTGTCTTTTGGATTTAACAGTCTGGTGGATGTTCTTCTGTTGTTTTCTTGAAAATTAATCCTCCCGTCTTTGGTCCTTTCTCTCATCTGGAACATTTGAGACATTCCCCTTATACTTTGTGTAATGCTTCTCCTACTTGATCTCCTAGTCTTTTACTAACATACCTTAACAAAATGCAAAGGACATTCTCTGGATTGATGGGAATGCAGTTGGTACCCTGGAGAAATGAAAATCTTCAACATTCCAGTCAATAAGTACATACACCGGAAAAGTACAATATGTGGTTTAAAAAAGAAAAATGGGCAGATAAAGCAAAATAGAAGGAGGAGAGCAGATAGCAGCGGGAAAAAGAACTAGGAAGAATTTGGCATAGAAGATGAAACTCGCTTGCAGAGGGACCCCACCCCCACCCCCGCACTGGGCGGGAGCCTACCAGCTTCCCTTTGGCGACCTCTGTTCCGCGATCTACCACACTGAGGAGACAGGTACCCAGGTTATCCCCAATATAACATCGCTTGGGACACGGCCTGTTGGGGCTTCCATCTGCTCCCAAGAACTGGACAGCGCTGTGGTCGTCTGGGTGCCAGCTCTGCTGTGGCCCATCCCCCCTGCAGGGTGACCTGCACAGCTGCCAAGAGAGTGCAGAGTGCACTCCGCCATCTTTGCTCCAGTGTCCAAGTAGTTGGGACAGCCAGGCTCATAGACAGACAGGCATAATATTGCTTCAGTCTCAGGCAGCTTGTGTGTAACCTGCTCCAAGAGCTCGGCAGGTCTGCAGTAATCGACGCACCAGCCCTGCTGTGGGACTTCTGCCCTGCAGAGGGACGCCCCCTCGCCCCTCCCGGAGAGATCACACACCCCTGCACAGGGCGGGAGCCTACCAGCCTCCCTTTGGTGACATCTGCTCCAGGAATCCACTAGGCTGAGCCTTTGGATGTGCAGGGACTCCCCAATATAACATCACTTCAGGCAAGGCACATCAGGGCTCCAAAGTGACTCAGGAGCAGGGCAGGCCCCAGAAATCTGTGCCAGGGGAATCCTGGTAATCCAGGGGGGCAAGAAATAGCTTTGCATTCACACAGGAGGTCCAACCAACAGCCAGTGATAGCAGGACCAACTAACACCAGAGGTAACCAGATGGCAAAAGGCAAACGTAGGAACGTTACTAACAGAAATCAAAGTAATATGGCACCATCCGAACCCAACCCTCCAACAGCCAAGTCCTGGATACCCCACCACACCCGAAAGACAAGATCTGGATTTAAAATCACTTCTCATGATGTTATTAGAGAATCACAAGAAGGACACAAATAAATCTAATAAAGAATTACAGGAGACCATGAATCAAGGGTTAGAAGCCCTTACAAAGGAAACACAAGAATCTCTTAGAGAAATGCAGGAGAACATGGATTAACACATGGAGGCCCACAAGCAGACAACACAAAAATCGCTTAAAGAAATGAATCAACGGTTAGATGCACTTTCAAAGGAATCACAAAAATTGGATAAAGAAATGCAGAAGAATATGGGTCAACAGATGGATGCCCATAGGGAGGCAACACAAAAAGTGCTTAAAGAAATGAATCAACGGATAGATGTCCTTACAAAGGAAACACGAGAACTACTTAAAGAAATGCAGGAGACGGAAGCCCATGAGGAGGAAACACAAAAATTGCTTAGAGAAATACAGGAGAACTTGGGTCAACAGGCAGAAATCCTGAAAGAGGTAATGCAAAAATACCTTAAAGAAATACAGGAAAATACAAACAAACAAGTGAAGGATCTCAGCAAATCCATCCAGGATCTAAAAGGAAGTAGAAACAACTAAGAAATCACAAAGGGAGACAACTTTGGAGATAGAAAACTTTGGGAAGAAATCAGGAGTCAACATCAACAGTAGAATACAAGAGATGGAAGTAAGAATTTCAGGTGCTGAAGATACCATAGAAATCATCGACTCAAGAGTCAAAGAAAATGCAAAATGCAAAAAACGTGTAACCCAAAACATCCAGGAAATCCAGGACACAATGAGAAGACCAAACCTAAGGAATATAGGTATAGATGAGAGTGAAGATTTGCAACTTAGAGGCCAGTAAACATCTTCAACAAAATTATGGAGGAAAACTTCCCTAACCTAAAGAGAGAGATGCCGATGAACGTACAAGAAGCCTACAGAACTCCAAACACACTGGACCAGAACAGAAATACCTCCCGTCACATAAGAATCAAAACATCAAATGTATTAAACAAAGAAAGAATATTAAAAGCAGTAAGAGTAAAGGGCCAAGTAACATACAAAGGAAGACCTATCCGAATCACATCAGACTTCTCTCCAGAGACTATGAAAGCCAGAAGATCCTGGGCAGATCTCATGCAGACATTAAGAGAGCACAAATGCCAGCCTAGACTACTCTACCCAGCAAAACTCTCAATCACCATAGATGGAGAGACCAAGATATTCCATTTAAAAACCAAATTTTCACAATATCTTTCCACAAACCCAGCCCTGCAAAGGATAATAGTTGGAAACCGCCAATACAAGGAGAGAAACAACACCCTGGAAAAATGAGATAGTAACCTTCTTGCATCAAACCCCAAAGTAGATAACCACTCAAACATAAAGATAGCGTCAAGAATGGCAGGTGGCAATAATCACTATTCCTTAATCTCTCTTAATATCAATGGTCTCAATTCCCCAATAAGAAGACATAGACTAACAGACTGGATACATAAACAGGACCCAGCATTTTGCTGCATGAAGGAAACGCACCTCAGTGTCAAAGACAAACACTACCTTAGAGTAAAAGGCTGGAAAACAATTTTACAAGCAAATGGTCCCAAGAAACGAGCCGGAGTAGCCATACTAATATCAGATAAAATTGACTTCCAACCTAAAGTCATCAAAAAAGACACAGAAGGACACTACATACTGATCAAGGGAAAAATCCACCAAGAAGAACTCTCAATTCTGAATATCTATGCTCCAAATGCAAGGGCACCCTCATTCATAAAAGAAACTTTACTAAAGCTCAAATCACACATCGTACCTCACACAATAATAGTGGGTGACTTCAACACCCCGCTCTCTGAAATGGATCATTCAGGAAAGCAGAAACTAAACAGGGACACAGTGAATCTAATTGAAGCTGTGGAGCAAATGGAACTAACAGATATATATAGAACATTTCATCCTAGAGCTAAAGAATACACCTTCTTCTCAGCACTTCATGGTACCTTCTCCAAAATCGACCATATAATTGGTCACAAATCAGACCTCAACAGATATAAGAAGATAGAACTAATCCCATGCCTCCAGTCAGATCACTATGGAATAAGGGTGGTCTTCAATGGCAACAAAAACAACAGAAAACCCACATACACATGGAGGCTGAACAATGCTCTACTCAATGATAACTTGGTCAAGGTGGAAATAAAGAAAGAAATCAAAGACGTTTTGAAAGTTAATGAAAATGAAGGCACAACATACCCTAATTTATGGGACACAATGAAAGCAGTGCTAAGAGGAAAATTCATAGCCCTGAGTGCCACCAAAAAGAAACGGGAGACAGCATACACTAGCATCTTAATGGCACACCTGAAAGCCCTGGAACAAAAAGAAGCAAATACACCAAAGAGGAGTAGAAGGCAGGAAATCATCAAACTCAGGGCTGAAACCAATCAAGTAGAAACAAATAAAACCATACAAAGAATCAACAAAACAAGGAGTTGGTTCTTTGAGAAAATCAACAAGATAGATAAGCCCTTAGCCAGACTAACCAGAGGGCACAAACACAGTACCCAAATTATAAAATCAGAAACGAAAAGGGAGAGATAACAACAGAAACTGAGGAAATTCAAAAAATCATCAGATCCTACTACAAAAACCTGTATTCAACACAACTAGAAAATCTCGAGGAAATGGACAATTTCCTTGACAGATACCAAATACCAAAATTAAATCAGGATCAAATAGACCATCTAAACCGTCCTATAACCCCTGAAGAAATAGAAGTCGTCATTGGAAGTCTTCCAACCAAAAAAAGCACAGGTTCAGATGGTTTTAGTGCAGAATTCTATCAGACCTTCAAAGAAGACCTAACACCAATACTCTTCAAACTGTTCCACAAAATAGAAACAGAAGGAACACTACCCAACTCATTCTATGAAGCCAAAATTACGCTAATACCAAAAGCACACAAAGATTCAACAAAGAAGGAGAATCTCAGGCCAATCTCTTTTAGGAATATTGATGCAAAAATACTCAATAAAATTCTTGCCAACCAAATCCAAGAACACATCAAAAGGATCATTCACCACAATCAAGTAGGCTTCATCCCAGGGATGCAGGGATGGTTCAATATAAGGAAATCCATCAATGTAATCCACTATATAAACAATCTCAAAGAAAAAAACCACATGGTCATCTCATTAGATGCTGAGAAAGCATTTGACAAAACTCAGCATCCTTTCATGCTAAAGGTCTATGAAAGATCAGGAATTCGAGGCCCATATCTAAACATAGTAAAAGCAATTTACAGCAAACCATTAGCCAACATCAATCTGAATGGAGAGAAACTTGAAGCAATCCCACTGAAATCAGGGACTAGACAAGGCTGCCCTCTCTCTCCATATCTTTTCAATATAGTACTTGAAGTTCTAGCTAGAGCAATTAGACAACAAAAGGAGGTCAAAGGGATCAAATTGGAAAGGGAGAAGTCAAACTATCACTATTTGCAGACAATATGATAGTATACTTAAGCGACCCAAAGAACTCCACCATAGTTCAACTTCAGCAAGGTGGCTGGATATAAAATCAACTCAAGAAAGTCAGTAGCCTTCCTATTCTCAAAGGATAAGCAGGCTGAGAAAGAAGTAAGAGAAATGATACCCTTCACGATAGCTACAAACCATATAAAGTATCTTGGTGTGACTCTTACCAAACAAGTGAAAGATCTGTATGACAAGAACTTCAAGTCTCTGAAGAAAGAAATTGAAGAAGACCTCAGAAGATGGAAAAATCTGCCATGCTCATGGATTGGCAGGATTAATATAGTAAAAATGAGCATCTTACAAAAAGTAATACACAGATTCAATGCAATCCCCATCAAAATCCCAACTCAATTCTTCATAGAGTTAGAAAGAGCAATTCAAAAATTCATCTGGAATAACAGAAAACCCAGGATAGCTAAAACTATTCTCAATAGTAAAAGAACCTCTGGGGGAATCAGTATCCCAGACCTCAAGCTGTACTACGGAGCAATAGTGTTAAAAACCGCATGGTATTGGTACAGTGACAGGCATGTAGATCAATGGAACAGAATTGAAGACCCAGAAATGAATCCACACTCCTATGGTCACTTGATCTTTGACAAAGGAGCTAAAACCATCCAGTGCAAAAAAAGATAGCCTTTTCAACAAATGGTGCTGGCTTAACTGGAGGTCAACATGCAGAAGAATGCAAATTGACCCATTCTTATCTCCTTGCACTAAGCTCAATTCCAAGTGGATCAAGGACCTCCACATAAAACCAGACACACTGAAACTAATAGAAAGGAAACTAGGGAAGAACCTTGAACATATGGGCACAGGGGAGAATTTCCTGAATAGAACTCCAATAGCTTATGCTCTAAGATCAAGAATTGACAAATGGGACCTCATTAAATTACAAAGTTTTTGCAAGGCAAAAGACACTGTCAAAAAGACAAAGCGGCAACCAACTAACTGGGAAATGATCTTTACCAACCCTACATCCGACAGAGGGCTAATATCCAATATATACAAAGAACTCAAGAAGTTAAACTCCAGAGAGGCAAGTAACCCTATTAAAATATGGGTTACAGAGCTAAACAAAGAGTTCTCACCTGAAGAATATCTAATGGCTGAGAAGCATCTAAAAAGATGTTCATCATCCTTAGTCATTAGGGAAATGCAAATCAAAACAACCCTGAGATTCCATCTCACACCAGTCAGAATGGCTAAGATCAAAAACACAGGAGACAGCAGTTGTTGGCGAGGATGTGGAGAAAGAGGAACACTCTTCCACTGCTGGTGGGATTGCAAGCTGGTACAACCACTCTGGAAAGCAGTCTGGCGGTTCCTCAGAAAACTGGGCATGACACTCCCAGAGGATCCTGCTATACCACTCCTGGGCATATACCCAGAGGTATATTACTGCAAGCAATAAGGACACATGCTCCACTATGTTCATAGCAGCCTTATTTACAATAGCCAGAAGCTGGAAAGAACCCAGATGTCCCTCAACGGAGGAATGGATTCAGAAGATGTGGTATATTTACACAATGGAATACTACTCTTCAATTAAAAACAATGAATTCACGAAATTCCTAGGCAAATGGTCAGAACTTGAAAATATCATCCTTAGTGAGGTAACCCAATCACAAAAGAACACACATGATATGCAGTCACTGATAAGGGGATATTAACCCAGAATCTCAGAATACCCTAGACACAATTCGCATATCAATAGATTTCCAAGGAGATGGAAGGAGAGACCCCTGGTCCTGGAAAGACTGGATGTAGGGGAATGCCAGGACAGAGAAGCGAGAGGGGGTTGAATGGGGAAAAGAGGGAGGGAAGGGGGCTTATGGGACTTTCGAGAAGGGAGGAAACGGGAAAGGGGAAATGATTTTGAATATAAATAAAAAAAACTTAGAAAATAAAATTAAAAAAAAAAAAGAAGATGAAACTCTGAGATTCCAGACGTTTCTCCGCACTCCAGTGCACCCAATGTGGCTCTGCAGTTTCTTCACTAGATCTAACAGTGCCCAGGAAGGCTGAGGTCTACCTGCCCTCTCTGACTTCCCATAACTTATGGGAAAACTAAGCTAAAAACTTTCCTATTGAGTGTCTTTTTTTTTTAGTGTTTTTACATGTTATCTATGATGTTAAGTATATCTTATGAAACTTCAGGAAACATTGATAACATTGCAAATTGATAAATATCTGACCCTGCCTAGAGTAGGGAGAGCCAGTTTCCACAGGAAAAATGACTCTTGGTAGGTCACCTATGCTCTTAAGGGCAGACCTATAATCAAGCACATAGAGGAAACACTGTTGGATGCTGTGGGTCAGGAAAAGAGAACATGATATTGAGAGAGGGATTGACAGGGGTTGAGAGGAGTCAGAGAGGCGATGCAAAGTGTTACACTTAAAATGCATTGTATACATGTATGAGGTTTTCCAACAAACAAAGGAACTTACTAGGATTAGGGATACTTTACAGCTATGCAAGGATGTATCTTGCTTACAAAAGTTTCCATTGCCTAATATCTATCTACAATCAGAAATTAAATTTTGAACAAATTACATGGTTATTATGAATATTCTATCAAAACTAGTTCACATGTTCTTCTTGGAAAAAAAGTCTTTAAATTCATTTTTAAAAATTTACATTTAAAGGTAGGCAGATCTCTGCTAGCCTAGGCTAGCCTGATCTACAGAACAAATTTCAGAGCAACTAGAGCTATACAGAGAAACTGTATCTCAAAAACAAAATAATTCAAAAATTTACACTTAACAGTTCTTTTTGCTTAATTGCATTTGTGAATTATAAACATATGTAGTAATTAAAGACTGTTATTCAATGTTTGTAAACTATTTAAAAACAACATTATTTTAGTAAAACTATATTACAAAAAAAGTATATCTTTGTGGACACAAGGGATGGGGAGGAGGTACGGGATGTGGATCAGTCAGAGGGTGGACAGGGGTTGGGGGGATAAAATATGGAATGTAAAAAATTAATTAATTTAAAAAGCGTATCTTTAACTTATATTTACCTACATAATATGCCCTATGAAAGCTACAGCAATAATTTTTTTTTGTTTAACTGGAAATTCAAACATTAGAGACAAATTTACTGTGAGCCTATCTCAGAGATTTTAAAGGAATGATATCTACAAAGGGTTACATCAGAGGAAGAGAAAGCAAAAAAGGTGAAACACAGAGGCAAAATTTATCGATGGGAAGGTGGGCTAATTCTTTCAAAAGCTGAGACATTTCTGCTGTCTGAGTATTAGTGAAAGGAAAAGGAAAAGCTAAATTGTCTCATTACTCACCAAGCTAGCAATTCTAGGAATCTGGAGAGGGCATTTGTGAGGGGCTATGGCACATTCCAAGAAGCAGGTGGTATGTTTAATGAATTTAAACAATCACTGTGTGTCATGTGGAACTATGGGCTCCTGGATGCTTATGGTAGTGGGAGTTTTTAAAAGTTATCTCTGAATAAAGCTATATATAATATAAAAATAAGGTTTCTTCCTGTTCTTTCAGTCCTGGGATTCGAAATTTTCTCTCTTTCTGTCCTCTGACACTGTGCTTTCTACCTACCCCTTATTTCTATGTGCCTAGTTTCTCTGTTTTCCTCATCTCATGGATCCACCTCAAAACTCTCCGGCTGTTGTCTGAGACCTTTTGTCAGCAATTCCAAATGGATGAGGATGTCCATCAGCTGATGTCCATCATTGCCCTGAGCTGTCTCCTCTGCCTTGCCTAGCAGCTGCTTACTACATCACCCACTGTCAGACCTGCACTCTGCCTTGAGAGCTCTGAGGTTCTTTTAAGTTTTTCCTGACTCAACAGTTCTCTTGTAGTTTATCATGTGCTAGCATTCTATGAAATGGTACATAAAACTGATCTCCCTGATGACTTGCATGTTTGAACTATGTATTTTGTTAATTACTCACCTTTGTGTTAAATAATAATTTGACTATATAAAGACTTCAACATCAGAAATCATTTCTCACTGAACTTTGAGGACATTTTTTGTTGTCTCCTGAAGTTGGGGGTGAATCTATGGGGAAATAACAAGCAATTTTGATCTCTAAGAAATTGGTACTGTTTCTTTTCCCTGGTACCTCTGGAAATCTGTCTTTCTAAAATGTCACAGTGATGACCTTCTTTGTGTTAGAATGTTGACTTCAATAAACATGGCCATCTCAGCACAACATATTTCTTTCTATTTTAAGAAGGAACTTCCTTCAGTGACTTTAGGGTCGCCTCTATCACATGGTATGCCTTCTTTCTACATTTCTCCTCGCTGTACTTTTTAAGTGGTGTCAATTTCTCAGGTTTTTTCCATTTATTTTGGTTGTTTTCTCCATTCATGGGCTACTCTCTCAATTTTAGTTTTTAAAACAGCCCTTGAGATATTTAGTCTTCCTTCATTTTAAAAGCCTCAGAGCAGTTGCTTTTCCACTCCCATGTAAAATAGAATTTGAACTTGGTTCCTGGGTGCTGTACCTTCTCTAGTTTGTAGGAAGTCCTCTCTTGTAATATAAAATAGTTCCTCTGCTCAAATAATATAGTCTCTATATTCCATTTAAGAAGCCCCTCTCAATTTTCCAACCTTCTTGGGTTACATGCTTATGGTAAGAAGGGCTCCAGAACATTAGCTTTTTAAGCCATGGGTCAGGACCCAACAACTGTAAGAATGACTGAGACAGTGTTGGCAGACTATTTCTTTAAGGAAGCAAGGCAACATAATAACTTGTTAACACTAAGTTCTCTTTGAGTGGTGTTTATGGAAGGCAGCTAACATCCTGAATTGTTATGAGGGGAAATCAGTGACTGGCTACACCTGTCATGAATTTCATCAATAAAGGCAGATTATGTGCATTTCTTCCCAACTTCACAGTCAGAGGCATGTGTCCAAAGTGGACACAACTTAAATAAAAGGGCCAGGATCAGGCTTTTTAAACAACTCCACCATGCCTCAAGATGAACTTCTGAAAGGCACTGCCTCTTCCAGAGTTCTTTGGAACTCTCTGTACCTAGAAAAACCATTTCTAACATGGTCAGAAGTGAGTCCATCCCCTACTAGAGGGACTACTGTCATTGTCAGTAAGTACTTGGCCCCAAACACAAATCTAACTGTGAATGATGAAAATGAAAGATCCATCATTGGCCCAGTAAGTGTCCATGATCAGCTCACACATCCCTGCCAGTGCTGTATAAATGGGCCACTCAGGATTCCCAAGTGTCGGAGCTGAAAGACACTTCCTTGTGCTGCCTGCCTCGTGTTTCAACATCAGACCCACTATAGATGTGTCTTGTGTTTTTTCTTGCCTCATTTCAGTAGAGTAGGCCTAGAGGGTAACACGACTAAGGAAGCAGAAGCAGAAGAGGTACCTGGACGTAGAGATGGCAACAACAGCAGGGACAATGGCAGTGGTAGCCTAGAAACTGAAAACTTGATGACCTGAATTCAGCAAAAAGTAACAATGTCTGTGCTATATTTACAGCATCAGCTGACTTAAAGGTAGTATGACAGCTACAAAAAGCAAGAGGATCTCCCACAGCCTTGAACCTTCCTGGCATCATCTACCAACAGGATCCGGCTGTCGGTGGGTTAATGGTCTCTGCTCTCTGCCTTTGTAACATCAAATGTGTTTCATGTCCAGTTACTAGGTATCCTATAATTCTTGAGCAGCAGTGGAGTGTCAAAGTTTTCAATTCAGCTGCTAAGCATATTCCTAGTAAAACTAGGCATCCAAGGTCAATGTGAAAGCAGCAACTGAGTGTAGCAGTAGTTAATTAATCAGCCAAATTGCCCAACAAATGAAAAAACAGCTCAACATCCCAAGAGGAACCAGGGCATTAATGGATGACAAGAGAAAGATGAAAAGCTAATAAAAGACTGTAAGAATTCATGGAAGAAAATACAAAGCTATTGACAGCAATGGAGTTGTCATGTCTTTAGAGCCAAGTGTCAGGCTCTGGGCTGAGAGCTATATGTAACTTTGACTACTGCCAATGGACAAGTTGTTAGAATATCTGAGGTCTTCACAGGAGCTGAGACACTTGTAGGGCAAACAACACTAAAGGCTACCACTTACTATTGTTCTCCTTTACATGCTGAACACTGGGGAACAAAGGCCACCATTCAAGAGTTCTATTTTGTCTTCTACGTGTTCTACAGAACGAAAGAACTAATAGTCAGCTGATTAGCAATATCTAGATGTATTATCATTGCCTGAATAATCAAGGAAAGAATATTGGCTTGGGGTGGGGGGGTTCACAGAATCAAGGAAATTTGAAATTTGGACATAGCAAAGAACACCAAGTGACAAGGTGAAAAAAGAATGGAGTGATTCAGCTGCAAGTGGCAGGGAGAAAGGCTTCCCTAGATCCTTCAGAAGGAGCATGGTCCCCTAGGTAATTGACTTTGGCCTTGTAATCTCAAGACCCATGAGAGAACAGATTTCTATTGTTCAATGGAATCAAGTTCAAGGAGCATTTTGGGTCATTCCTAGGGAGCAAAAACAATCCTATTTCAAGGCTTCACTATTTCCTTGGAGCAAGTAGGCATAGAGGGCAAAAGATTTACTAGTCAGTTAGTACTAACGTAAGCATGATATAGACAAACCACGATTCAGTTGAGTATAATGCTTAAATCCCTGCCTATTTCACCTCAATTATTTAATCTATTAAATTATTCCTATTACAGATTCTAATCTGAGAGTGAATAGCCAAGTATAAAATTTGTTACTGTCAAAACCATAAAGATTGACATGATAAATATTACTGTCAAGCTTCCTCTTCAAGTCAAATCATTATTCATTTTCATGTAAGGATACATACAGTTACAAACATCAGCACTGAAAGTTTGAGAGAAACTAAGTATCTTATAATCAAAGTACTCTCATCCAAACCAGTAGTTGTTTAAATAATTTCATTTACTAACTCTTCTGGCAAAATGTTTTGACTAAAATCAAACCATTTATGTATTAGTTCTCAATTTAATTTTAATATTTAAAACAAATATATTTCAGAAGGACACGTGAGGACAAAATAAAAACTGTTGTAACAAAATTCCATAAAAATGTATTAGTCTTCTCTATGCTGCAAGTCTTCTGAGAGGGGAGGCCTAGTGTACTATACTATACTGTAAAAGCTTTAAGTATCTGGAAAATATGCTCTGAAGTGATGAAGTAAATACTTTTTAAATAATGAGTCCTTTATATCTTTACAGAAATCCCCCAGACAAAGCTTGAGATTAAAAGAATATTCAAGTTGCCCATTCTACGCCATGTGAAGGGCTATCACTCTAAGAGAGTGTTTGAAATCGTTCACATAGTGATCACTGGAATGTGACATAAGTACTTTCAGCAGCAACTAAAGAATCTGATAACTCTCTGCGAAGTAGTGCTTCAGGTGCTTGGAAGCTGTGCACTTGTTACAAAGGCCATTTCTCCTCTCTCCCACAGCCTAGTAACTAGACACACAGAGTGGAGAGCATCCCATCTCACACTGCCACAGGGGTTGTGTCAATGTATTTGGCTATACCTTTATCTTTCTGCCAGTACTGAAGTAACCAGGAAGGGACCAGGATAGGAGAGCTGAGGATTCTCTTTGCATACTCTTGATAATTAGTAGAAAAGCTCACTTCATTAGAAGCAACATTCTCAAGCAACAATACAAGAATTTTGGCTCAGAATATTTGTGTTGAAACAATTCACAGAAGTTCCTCTTATTACTAACAAATACCAGAAGTGACTTTTCTTAATGTTATACTTACCAAATGAAGTATAACTGGGTAATCTCTTGATTATAAACAAATAATGGGAGTTGTTCCTTTAGAAAGTATTTATTAGTGTCTGTAGTGGATAAGTACAGAATACAGTGCCTTACAAAAATCCTTCACCTCACTAATCTACTATCCTCTAAACAAATTGCTTTGGTTTCTTTGGTGGATTTCTGGGGTCATTCCTTCCCTTTTTGCCCTGCACAATGACAGTAACAACGATGTGTGTTAGACAACATCCTATATGAATAAAGGAATTTACTCCCATAGTTTTTGAGAGTACTGCCAACAAAGCTCAGCTGTGAAGACTTTCCCCTGATGTCTGTGAGGGAGAGTAGAGAGGCACTTGGCCCAAGGTCAAGCTCCTTACCTGGGTAGCTCACATCTGTGACTGCTCCATGGTGGGGGAAAAGTCAGAGTCAGGTGAAGCCAAAGACCATCACTGCAGCCCCAGAGCTCTCCCTGTGGAATGCAGTGGCTAGAAGCACATGTGTTACCTAGCTTTTCCTCACTCCACCTTGTTTCTTCCATGCCTTCCCTGTAGTCTCTAAGATCACTCTCCAAACTCACCACTCCTCCAAACATCACTTCTCTGGAAACTCTACATTCATCACCTCCCAATATTAATTCCAACTTGGTAAAATGTAATTTGTCAACGAGTCTCCTATAAACACCATGAAAATATGTAAGGTTAAGGTCAGGGTCAAGAAGAAAAACAGGCAGTGGTAGCTTTCCTTCTCCTCTTAACAAGATAAGGAGGGAGCAATCAAAATGAAAAGGCTTTGCTTGTTTTTGATTCTATGCTCTCTGTTGTTTCTTTCCATGATTCTGCCTAGTTAAGTTGGAATTTCTGGTTTCATTGGATAAGTAAAGTAGCTTTTGAAAAATTTAAGCCTATAATGTAGCATCATTTAATCCCAGTGGAACACTGCACTATCTTAACCCTAGTTTACATTTGTTTTCCATGTATCCAAATCATATCAAGAGTCTAAAAGCTGTTTGCATCAAAGTTTAGGCATAAGAATTGTTCTTCCAGAGTAGAAGCTCTGCAGGAAGTCAACTAACCTGAACCTTTGGAGGCTCCCAGAGACTGAATCACAACCAAAGAGTGAGCACGGGCCAGACATACGCCTCCCCTTCTCCCACACATATGTGTAGCAGATGTGAAGTTCGGTATTCATGTGGGTCCCCCATCAACTGAAGTGGAGGCTATCCCCAAATCTGTTACCCTACCCGCAAATCCCATTCCACTAACTGGACTGCCTTGTCTAGTCTTGGTGAGAGAGGATTTGCCTAGTCTGACAGTGATTTGATGTGCCAAAGGGGGGGTAGGTGGGGGACAGAAGTGAGAATTGGGTATGGGTGTGATATCCTTGAAATTTCCCTCTTCTCAAAGAAGAAGGAGAAGGAAATTGGGGGGCAGAGCTGTGAGGCGGGGCCTAGGAGGAGAGAGGGAACTGATATTGGGATGTAAAGTGAATAAATAAATAAATAAATAAATAAGACTTCTTCCACTGTTTTTTGTTTTTTGTTGTTTTTACTTCTTGCCAACTGATGAGTAACAGAACCATACTCATTAGCCATAACAATTTCACTACCAAACACTACGCTCCTGCTGTTTTAAGGCATATTTTAAGTATTTTTTTAGATAAATGTTTCTAGTATTTGCAAAAATTTTTTATTCAGAGAAATAATATTTGGATTGTTGTTTAGATTATAGCCTCCACAGAAAATACTTCAACATTAAGCTGAAACTAAAAGAACATTATCCAAAACATATTTTTTTAGTCTTTCAAAGAGTAATCAAAATATTTTCATATGAGACTGCTTAATTTGCTTTTATTTCTGAAACTTTCAAAAGAATGTTAATTAAAATGGCCTTGATACAATCATGAAATAAAACAACATTGTAGAAATATTTAGCATAAGAATAAAAAGTCATAGAATACAATTATTGCTACAGAGGCAGGCATTATTAAAACAAACACCATTTGTTTAAAAACACTTTTTACTCGTGAGCTTTGCCCACTGAGTGACTCAGTAATGGATACTTGGGTTCAATCCATTACTGAGACTCCAGTTGTTATGTGGGCCTCCAGTTAACACAGTATCATCCAATTTAGCAATCCAATTTAGGGACCATATTGTTTCACGAGGGCTTCAAGTATTTGCTAAACTATTCATATTTTGAATTATAAAAGTACATAATAATTTTATTGACAAGGATGGTGGTGCACACATACCATGAATGTATCAAACAATATTGTATGAGGATTCAGTTGCCCAATATATTTAAAATGAATCTAGAAAGTACTCAGTTTGGCTTATGGGTATCATCACTCAAATCTGCCTCCTTTGAAGCCTTATGTGCCTAAGTTTCTCAATGGAGTTTCATATATTTAGTCAGGATTTCCTTTCCTAAAGAAACCTGATTAAATATAAATCACAGGATCTTCTGACCAGGAAACATATATAGCCACTGAAAATCACAAGTAGGTTTGTTTGCTCTGCTTGCAACAATTGTATGTATGTATGTATGTATATATGTATATATTTTAAACTCAAGTGTTCATGTATATATGTGTGTATATATACACACACACATATATAAAATTTAAACTCAAGGGTTCGTGAATTCAGTCAGCAGGAGTCTATTGGGTTTTGTATACACATGCACAAACACACACACACACAGAGAGAGAGAGAGAGAGAGAGAGAGAGAGAGAGAGAGAGAGAGAGAGAGATTTTTCATTCAAATTGTTATGCATTTTCTTATGACAAAAAATATGTTTGCAGTCCAGTCTAAAGTTTTATCTTCGTACCCACTATAATAACATAAAGTTTATAACATAAAATCAGTCTGTCCTAATGTTTGCTTTATATTATAACAACTCACTTAAAAAAGTACTGGAGGACAGTATTTTGTTTATTTCTTTACATTCGTTTATTTGTAGCAAAAATCAAACAAGGAGAAAAGATCTGGAGAAAATGTATACATTTTAGCCTATATTATTTTATTTTATTGACATGCTGCACCTCAAAAGCAAAGTTAATTTATTTTTAAACAATAAGTTTTGTCTGTTTATTATATTTCATCGACATAATCATTATACCTCAACAAATCTAAATTAATCTAGCTAAATTTTAATTTCCACTAGATAATAGGTACAAAAATGCATAAATTTTAAGTTGTCAACATATTTTATATTTAACAAGTATTTTACTTTTATCACTGCAAAAATTATGACAGGAAAATTGTGTTGCATTGTATAACTTTTCTTTATTAATTTGAACCAGCTTAAGACAAAAGGTTGGCACCTATGAAAATAACTTGAGTCTAAATATTATCATTTCACTGTTATATCCGGGGATTCTCAAGAGCTGGGCCATGTGGCTCTGGGATCTCAAACCAGTGTAATTAATTTGAGTTTTGAAAACTGGCGTATGTTGCTGTCTGCTATTTCTTCTCAGCAAAAACATGCACATATTAGGGAAGCCTGACAGAGATACACCAATGGAAAAATTTTTAAGCTATTTAAAAAGGATAAGCTCATTTTAGAGTTTAAGGTTCTTCATGTTACTCTACTATTTTTCTTGTTAAGTTGATGACATTTTCTTGGAAGTTGAAAACATACATGAAGATAAAGAGCTATTCTCCTGTTCTTAACAATTAGATTCAATTAATATCCAAACCCATGACCATGAAGGCTATATTCAACAGTCTTTGCATCTGGAATGGTGATTTACCATTCCTCTTCCCTGTAAGAGATGAATGTAAGAGGCCAGACACCAACTGTATCTCATTCTTAGAAGGGGGACTAGCACATATTAAAAACCGAATTAATGGCTGAATGGGCTGTTACCAAGCTAACAAGACATCACTTTTCTTTATAGAGAAAACAGAGGCAAGTGTTTTACCCTGGTCAAATACCCAACCAGGAATCCTGACACCTGGAATCTAATTTATTCTTTGTACCTATTGTTTGAATAGTTCTTTCAATACATCAGCTGAAAAAAGAAGAGATTTTTTTAATGATATGGTTTTGTAGATTTTGAAAACGTACCCAGTTTTAAGATCAGAATGAGACTAAATCACTTCATGTCAAAAAAACAATAAAACAACAAAAATAAAGACGAGATTAATATATATATTTGGAGTCCGGGTCCTTTATTTCTGTTTTGTACATTAGGCCATGAATTCCTATGGAATGGGCTCCAGCAGCTCAGGCTCTTATCCGTTAGTTCTCACAAAGTGTGCTTCTCTGGGTGGCGCAGACTGGCGCTTCAGCTGAACCGAGGTGCCCTTCCCTTTGGCTTCCTTTTTCTTCTGATCCTTCTCCTTCACCTGCTTTAAGAAACTGTTCCTGCACTTCAAGTGTTTGATGTGCTCAATCCTCTTGGCCAGAATCTTGCCCTTAACTCGTTTTTTGACAGTGATGTCCAAGGCATACTGCGTGACATTGCAAACTCTTCTGGTTTTGCCGTGGTAACACTTAAGGGACATTCCTTTTTGAACAATGCCCATTTCCTTGATGATTACAATATCACCCTTCGTGTAAATTAGCATGTGTCTGGCCAAAGAACAACTCCACATTTCCTAAAAGGCCTAGAGAACACATACCGGGTTCCTCTCCTCTTTCCCTTTGCGTTCATCTTTTTGGCGAGTTGGCTGCCAAGGCCGAAAGCGGAACTATTTTATTTTGCACATTTCTGTTGGTTCAAGAGAAAATGTGATTGATCTACTAGATAAGAATGTTTCACAGTCACAGATCCTGCGAAGGGCATGTAGATGATTTGTAACGTATATGATCGCTGCGTGAGCACAAGGACCTGACGTCCCCGGACCGTACAAAAAGTATGGCATATTGGTATGTGCTGCGGAGGTGGCTCACCCCTCAAAAACAATAGCCTAGTCAGCCAGTTCCAAGCCAGTGAGTCTCTGTTCCAAAACTAAGGTGATGGTACCCAAGGAACAGTACCTATAGTCCAAGGTTGCCCATTTGTCTCCATGCACATGAGATGCACATACATGTATTTTCACACACACACACACACACACACACACACACACACACACACACACACACACTTGTATTTATCTCCAAGGTATATGACTAGTTTTTCCAGTCCTTTCACATCCATTGTGTTAAAGTTCCTGTTCTTTCTCCTTCCCCCAAACATAAATACTGTACGTTAGTGATTCTGCAATCACTTCCTTCATATGTTCTCTCCTTCATCAGTCCAATTTCCTTGGGGAATCATATACAGTGCAGTAGCTATAACAAAGATGGAGCCAACTCATTCTCATCCTAAGGCATCCTTTAACTACAGACACAGATAGGAAAAAAAACTAGGAAAAAGTAGCCGGAGAAGAGAAAAGCTTAGAACTTAGTGCCAGGCAGCTCCTTCACCTGAGAAAAGACAATGAGCGAGAAACTTTGTCCCAAACAAGTCTAGTTTTGCTTTGAGTGGGAAAAGTCGATTCTAAAAGCCCCTTTGGTTTTACCAGTCTACCTACTTCAGACCCAAGTAACTGAAAAGGAAATAGTGTAAGGAACTACTGAGCCTGGCTGGCTGATGTGGGCAGTGCAGATGGGGGCCAGACATGCCTACCTGGACAGCTGTGCTTTAAGGTAAGGTGGCGTTCTAGGCTTTCCTGAATCCGAGATGCCCTTTGTCACACTTTTATTAATTGTTCTGTGTCATATTGCATGACATATGCATATGACATATGTCTCTCTCTCTCTCTCTCTCTCGCTCTCTCGCTCTCCCTCCCTCCCTCCCTCCCTAATTTCAAACTTCCTACTGTTTACTACACACACACACACACACACACACACACACACACACACAAACACACACAGAGACAGCAAATAGGTTCTAGGGTGATCCCTTTGTAGAATGAGTTCTGTTCCATTCAGTGGTCTCTCATGGGTTCTGAAACCCTCAAAACAGAGCTCATTAAGGAGAGATCCAGTCACATCTTGTTTCTGTGCACTTCTAGACTCCAGCAATTGACTCTGTGAGCCCACTAATTGTGAACTTCACCTTTTCCTATTTTAAATATGACCCTCCTAAAATTTATGCCTTCTTTCGTATTTGTAACAAGTCTTGAGTCTCATTAAGTAGTTCATCAAATCGGCCTATGTGGCTTATGCTTATTGTATCTACCTAGAGGAGGTTTCTACTTGTTCTCTTAGAGATTGTTTTGGTGATAAATCAATTCCTGCCCGAACCCACTATGATATTTATAAACTCATTAAATTAAAAGTGGAAAAAAGTCTATTTTCTTTTCATCAAAAATTAATTATCTACTGGCAGATATTCTAAATGTTTCCACTATTTGAGTACCCCTCAAACATTGTTGGATTTCAGATAAGGATGGCTAAGGGTGACTGCCACCACATCTTTACATGGGGATTTAGACTCTATTCACATTTGCTTCAAAGACTGCACTCAAGAACCTGTCCTGGGCTTTGTGAGGGCTACTAAAGTGAATGCTGTTCTCAAATTAAAATTTAAAGCTTCATTATAGCTTTACATATTCTGAAATTATGGCCAGCAATACATGCTTCAGGTGATCGTCCCAGTTACGCATTTAAATATGATTGGCCACATATGTTTTATTAGTAAGAGGCTGGGGAAATAGATGGCTATTTATAATATGCATAGGGTAGATAGATGTATTAAACATAGGAATAGAAGTCTCATAAAGCAGTATATTTTTAAAATTTAAAGAAAAATTCCAAATCTACATTTTTATTAAATCTACATTAAACATTCGGAAAATAAAGGTGGTTCCCAAAATCAGAGGTTATGTGGCGAGAGTAAGATGTTAAGAATTCAGAAAGATTAATAAAACTGAGCACATACTCATTAATCATATGTTCCCAAATGGCACACAAGATTCTATTTGAGTTTGCCTCTCTCTACACCAGTGATGGAATCTGCTTTTTTTGTGAAGCAGCCAAAATGTCAGCTTGATAAATGAGGTAATACTTGCAAACGTACCTGCTCGGTTGTTTCCTATATAGGTTGATGAATGTATAGAGAAAAAAGAAGATGAATAATTTGCTAAAAATATAAATGATGCTTTGATCATTTGGATCAAAAAGTTTTGGTTTATACAATGATTTGGTGAAATAACAGCTTGTAACAGAATCCATGTCTCTGGAAACAGCACTACATCGAATGACTTAGTTTGTAAGGAAAGTGTCCTGGGTCAACTGTCACTATTGTCTGTTATTAACACCAATGTGAAGGCTTTGAGTAATAGATAGCACTGTATGTTTTAAGTCTACTGTAAAACTGCTTGACATAAAATTAGGTAAATGTTTTACTTATGTCACTTTTTCTAGTGATGCTCTTATAAAAATATAGTGACTTGTACCCAAGTGTCATTCTTAAAATATGTATATATATAATCTCAGTGATTTGTGTCCAAGTATATCTTAATCCCAATAAAGCAAATGAATTAAAAATTATTTTTATGTCTCTTAAACACCCTTTATATGAAAAATGACTTTGGTTAATTTGAGATAGGTTTTTCTTGTTAATTCACCACAAACTTTGAAATAAAATAACTATGAAAATTAAGCTGTTATAAAAATTAAGGATGGAGGAAAATCCGTAACATTTTCGATAAAAGTCCCATGAGAGTGGAATTTCAGATATGCACTAATGTCCTCACTAGGAACCCTAGAGAGAAGTAACTTTTGGGTTTTCTTTTAAACAAAATCCAACATGTAGTTTTTATTTTATTCAGTGTTACATCTTGCTATGGACTAAGTTAAATTAACACTGTGAAAACAACTATCTTACCAAAAGCAATTTGCAGATTCATTGCAATCCCTATCAAATTCACCACATTATTTCACAGAAATAAACTAAAGTACCTAAAATTCACATGGAACTACAAATTATCTCAGATAGCCAAAGCAATGATTAACAACATAGATAATTCTGGAGAGATTAAAATTCTACATTTCTTACTATTACAGAATAGTAAGAAAAACAGGATGACACTAGAATAAAGACAACATAGACCAGTAAGACAAAACATGATCTAGTCAGTAAATGCATGTAAAATAGCTATCTAGTATTTAACAAAGATGCAAACATGCATGCTGAAGGAAAAAATAGCATTTTCATTTAAAGGTGCTGGGGAAAACTGAATGTCCACATGTAGATGCATAAATTAGCCCCATATTTATTGCCATGCACAAAAATTATTTCTAGTGAATCAAAGATTTCAAGATAAATTGAAAAATACTGAAATTGTTGGAAGAAAACATAGGCTATGCCCTGTATATTATAGGTATATGGAAGAACTTTTGCCCAGGGGTTAAAGCCACCATTGACAATTGTGGCAGCATAGCACTCAAAAGCTTCTGTAAAGCAAATGAAAGAGTTTAATGAAGAAAATGTCTATATAGTGGGAGAGAATCTTTGCCAGCTACACAGATTAATATCCAGATTACATTAAAAAGTAAAAAGTTCACTCAAAGATACAAATAACCCAATTTTAAAGATAAGCTATGGTTATGATCAGAGAGTTCTCTATAGGAGAAAGAAAAATGATTAAAAAAATCTCAAAAATCATTTATCATTTTTAACAATTAGGGAAATGCAAATAGATACAACTTGGGGATTTTGTCTTACCCAAGTCAGAATGCAAAGATAAATAGAGTACCCAAAAACAACTGCTGGTGAGGATGTGAAGTAGGGAATGCTCATCCAATTTGTTTGGTTTGAAAACTGATGCAGCCACTCTGGAAATCAGTATGCAGAATTCTCAGAAAGCTAAAAACAAGTCTCCATATGGCCCAGCAATATCACCCCTTGTCACATTCTCAAAACCTAGACATCCACAGATCCTTGCTCAGCCATGTTCACTGATGCTCTACTCACAGTAGGTAGAAGCAATCTAAATTTCTGCTGACAAATTAATAAAATAATAAAATATATATTCACAATGGAACAATAAAGAAAATGAAGTCAAGAAATCTGCAGATAAATGGATGGATCTAAAAAGTATTATATTGAGCTTGTAACCCAGACTTATGAAATCAAAAGCCACATTTTCTTATTTGTAGGTATTTGCTCTAACTCTTTACATGTGAGCATACAGCCTTGAGTAATGGCAGAAGACAAGAAGAAAAAAAGGGACCATGAGGAGAGGAGGAAAATCCCTAGAGCTGCAGTTGAATGACCTTTTCACAGGGGTCACCTACCACCATCTGAAAACACAGATATTTGCATTACAATTCATAGTAGTAACAAAATTACAGTAACAAAATTGGTAGTAACAAAATTACAATAGCAAAGAAAATAGTTTTATGCTTGGGAGTACATCACAACATGAGGAACTGTATTAAAGGGTGAAAGGATTGGGAAGATTGGGAACATGTTCTAGAGAGATGACCAGCAGTATACAGTTGATATAAGAAGGAAATGGGGAATAGAGGGCTGTTCTTTAACTTTCGAAGAATAACAAGTGATAATACAGAAGGAAAGGAAATAAGGAAGAGCAAACATTAGTAAGGAGGTTAGTACAAAAAAAGCCATAAGGAATTGTAATTTCATATTTAATATGTGTGTGTGTGTGTGTGTGTGTATGAATTTGTTTACTCTTTAATTCCAAATAAGACTATTAAGAAATAAGGACTATAGGAAGTAATTATGGTCATTAGAGTGAGACTGCAGTCCAACATGAAGACAGATAACTCACCCTTAATTTCCTCCTTTAAAGATTCCTGAATTCCAGCTTCCAAAACAGTGAGAAATATTTTTCCATTACTTAAGACATGCCATTGTAATACCTTGTTAGAGTTAGCCTCAGCTGACTCAGACATACTTGGTCATGGTTTAAATAGTCAAATATCCTCCTTTGCTGCCTGTCCTGTTGCTTCTGATGTGGTAGACCTGTGCTATGTCTGCCACGGGGGAAGAACCCATTTCCCGGTGCTTTCTAGAGACCCAGCAGCCGGGGGTATTCTATATCCAGCATCAGCAGGGCATTCGAGATCCAACAGCAGCAGTCATTCAAGATCCAGCAGCCGTGGCCTGTGCCAGGTCTGCATGGGGGAAGCCCGCATTTCCTGAGATCCAGCAGCAGCAGGGCATTTGAGAACCAACAGTGTGCAGGACATTCAACCCTTGCCAAGTCTGCCACAGGGAAGACTCCATTTCCTGATACTTCCTGGAAAACCAGCTGTATGCAGGAGATTTGAGAGAAAGGGAATCCCAGGAGTACAGATACACAGGCCTGAAGGACACAGAAGTCACAGTCAGAGACACCAACACCAGCTAACACTGGAGATAACTAGATGGACAAAGGCAAACACAAGATCATTACCAACAGAAACCAAGGCAACATGGCACTATCAAAACCCAGTTCTCCACAACAGCCAATCCAGGATACTCTATCACATCAGAAAAACAAAAGCTGGACTTAAAATCACATCTCATGATGTTGTTAGAGGAATTCAAGAAGGACATAAATAACTCCCTTAAAGAAATAAATGAGAACATGAGTCAACGGGTAGAAGCCCTTAAAGAAGAATCACAAAAATCGTGGCCGGGCAGTGGTGGCACACTCCTTTAATCCCAGCACTTGGGAGACAGAGGCAGGTGGATTTCTGAGTTCGAGGCCAGCCTGGTCTACAGAGTGAGTTCCAGGACAGCCAGTGCTACACAGAGAAACCTTGTCTCATAAAAAATAAAAATAAATAAAAAATAAATTTAAAAAAAAAAAAGAATCACAAAAATCCCTTAAAGAGATGCAGGAGAATATGGGTCAACAGGTAGAAGTCCTTAGAGGAGACACAGAAAACCCTTAAAGAAATATGGGAAAACATGGTTCAACAGGTAGAAACCCATAAAGAGGCAACACAAAAATCCCATAGGGAACTATGGGAGAACATAGGTCAACATGCAGAAGGCCTTAAAGAGGAATCACAAAACTCTGTAAAACACAGGAGAACATGGGTCAATAGGTGGAAGCCCTTAAAGAGGAAACACAAAAATCCCTTAAAGAATTTCAGGAAAACACAAACAAACAAGTGAAGGAACTGAACAAAACTATCCAAGATCTAAAAATGAAAGTAGAAATCACAAAGTGAGACATCTCTGGAGATAGAAAAGCTTGGAAAGAATTCAGGAGTCATAGATGCAAGCATCAACAATAGAATACAAGAGATAGAAGAAAGACTCTCAGATGCTGAAGATTCTATAGAAAACATTGACTCAACAGTCAAAGAAAATACAAAATGCAAAAAGCTGGTAACCCAAAACATCTAGGAAATCCAGGACACAATGAGAAGACCCAACCTTAGGATTATAGGTATAGAAGAAAACGAGGACTTACATCTTAAAGGGCTAGTAAACATCTTCAACAAAATTATGGAAGAAAATTTCCCTAATCTAAAGAAAGAGATGCCCATGAACATACTAGAAGCCTATAAAACTCCAAACAGACTGGACCAGAGCAGAAATTCCTCCTGTCACATAATAATCAAAACACCAAATGACCTAAACAACGAAAGAATATTAAAAGCAGTAAGGGAAAAGGGTCAAGTAACATATAAAGGCAGACCTATCAGAATTACACCAGACTTCTCACCAGAAACTATGAAAGCTAGAAGATCCTGGGCAGACATCATACAGACCCTAAGAGAACAAAAATGTCAGCCCAGACTGCTATACCCAGAAAAACTTTCAATTACCATAGGCTGAGAAAATAAGACATTCCATGACAAAAGCAAATTTACACAATATCTTTCCACAAAACCAGCTCTACAAAGGATAATGTGTAGAAAATACCAACACAAGGCGGGAAACCACACCATAGAAAAAGCAATAAAGTAATCTTTCAACAAACCCAATAGAAGATAACTATACAAACAGAATTTCACCTTTAACAAAGAAGATAACAGTAAGCAACAATCACTTTTCCTTAATATCTCTAAACGTCAATGGTCTCAATGCCCCAATAAAAAGGCATAGACTAACAGAGTGGATACATAAGCAGGACCCAACATTTTGCTGCAGACAAAAAACCCACCTAAGTAACAAAGGCAGTCACTACTTCAAAGTCAAATGTTGGAACACAATTTTGCAAGCAAATGGTACCAAGAAACAAGCTGGAGTAGCCATTGTTATATGGGATAAAATTGACTTTCAGCTAAAAGTTGTCAAAAAAAGATAAGGAAGGTCATTTCATTATGGTCAAAGGAAAAGTCTACAAAGATGAGCTCTTAATTCTGAACATCTATGATCCCAATGCAAGGGCACCCACATTCATAAAAGAAACTTTACTAAAGTTCAAAGCACACATTGCACCCCATACAATAATAGTGGAAGACTTCAACACCCCACTCTCATCAATGGACAAATGATGGAAACAGAAACTAAATAGAGACACAGTGAAACTAACTGAAGTTATGGGCCAAATGGATCTAACAGATATTTATAGAACATTTCACCCTAAAGCAAAAGAATATACATTCTTCTTGGCACCTCATGGCACCTTCTCCAAAACTGACCATATAATTGGTCACAAAACTGGCCTCAAAAGATACAGAAATATTGAAATTATTCGCTGCATCTTATCAGATCACCACGGACTTAAGCTGGTCTTAAGGCAAATAAAAACAACTGAAAAAACACATACACATGGACTTTGAACAATGCTCTTCTCAACAATAGCTTGGTCAAAGAAGAAATAAAGAAATTAAAGACTTTTTAGAATTCAATGAAAATGGAGACACATCATACCAAAATGTATGGGACACAATGAAAGCAGGGCTAAGAGAAAAACTCATAGATCTGAGTGCCTCCAAAAAGAAAATGGAGAGAGCCTACTCTAACAGCTTGGCAGAGCACTTGAAAGCTCTAGAACAAAACAAAGCAATTGCATCCAAGAGGAGTAGGTGGGAGGAAATAATCAAACTCAGGGCTGAAATCAACCAAATAGAAACAAAAAGAACTATACAAAGAATCAACAAAACCAGGAGCTGATTCTTCGAGAAAATCAACAAGATAGATAAACCCTTAGCCAGACTAACCAAAGGGTAAAGAAGCACCACCCAAATTAATAAAATCATTAATGAAAAAGGAGACATAACAACAGAAACTGTGGAAATTCAGAAAATCATCAGATCCTACTACAAGAACTTATACTCAACAAAGTTTGAAAATCAGGATGAAATGGACAACTTTCTTGATACATACAAGGTGCCAACATTAAAACAGGATCAGATAAACCATCTAAATAGTTCCATAAGTCCTAAGGAAATAGAAGCAGTCATTAATAGTCTCCCATCAAAAAGGAGCCCAGGGCCAGATGGGTTTAGCGGGGAATTCTATCAGATCTTCAAAGAAGAGCTAATACCGATAGTCTTCAAACTATTCCACAAAATAGAAACTCAGGGAACATTACCCAACTCATTCTATGAAGCGACAATAATACTTATACCTAAACCAAACAAAGACCAAACAAGGAAGGAGAACTTCAGACCAATCTCCCTCATGAACTTCGATGGAAAAATACTCAACAAAATTCTGGCCAACCTAATTCAAGAATGCATCAAAACTATAATTCACCATGATCAGGTAGGCTTCTTCCCAGGGATGCAGGGATGGTTCAATATATGGAAATCCATCAACATAATCCACTATATAAACAAACTAAAGGAAAAAAAAACCACATGGCTATTTCGTTAGATGTGGAAAAAGCTTTTGATAAATTCCAGCATCCCTTTATGATAAAAGTCTTGGAGAGAGTGGGAATCCAAGGCCCATACCTAAAAATAGTGAAAGCAATATACTGCAAACCAGTAAACCTTCAACTAAATGGAGAGAAACGTGAAGCAATCCCATTAAAATTGGGGACCAGACAAGGCTGCCCACTCTCTCCCTATCTATTCAATATAGTACTTGAAGTTCTAGCCAGAGCAATCAGACAGCAAAACAAGGTCAAAGGTATACAAATTGGAAAAGAAGAATTCAAAATATTACTGTTTGCAGATGATATGACTGTATACTTAAATGACCTCAAAACTTCCGCCAGAGAACTCCTACAGCTGATAAACAACTTCAGCAAAGTGGATGGATATAAAATTAACTCAAGCATATCAGTAGCTTTCCTCTACTCAAAGGATAAACAAGATGAGAAAGAAATTAGGGAAATGAGACCCTTCACAATAGTACCAAATAATATTTCATACCTTGGTATGACCCTAATGAAGCAAGTGAAAGATCTCTATGACAAAAATTTCAAGCCTCTGAAGAAAGAAATCAAAGAAGATCTCAGAAGATGGAAAGATCTCCCATGTTCATGGATTGGCAGGATCAATATAGTAAAAATGGCCATTTGTCAAAAGCAATCTACAGATTCAATGCAATTACCGTCAAAATCCCAAATCAATTCTTCATAGATCTAGAAAGAGCTATTCTCAAATTCATCTGGAATAATAAGAAACCCAGGATAGCAAAAACTATTCTCCACAACAAAAGATCTCCTGAGGGAATCACCATCCCTGACCTCAAGCTCTACTACAGAGCAATAGTGATAAAAACTGTTTGGTATTGGTATGGTGACAGGCAGGAAGATCAAGAATAGAATTGAAGTCCCAGATATGAACCCAGACATGTATGTTCACTTGATATTTGACAAAGGAGCTAAAAACATCCAGTGGAAAAAATACAGCATTTTTAAGAAATGGTGCTGGATCAACTGGCAGTTAGCATGCAGAAAAATGCAAATCGACCCATTCTTATCTCCTTGTACAAAGCTCAAGTCCAAGTGGATCAAGGACCTACACATAAAACCAGACACACTGACGCTTATAGAGGACAAAGTGGGGAAGAACCTTGAACACATGGGCATAGGAGAAACGTTCCTGAACAGAACACCAGTGGCTTACGCCCTAAGAACAAGAATCAACAAATGGGACCTCATGAAGCTGCAAAGCTTCTGTAAGGCAAAGGACAGGGTCAGTAGAACAAAAAGGCAACAAACAAATTGGGAAAAGATCTTTACCAATCCTACATTTGATAGAGGGCTAATATCCAAGGTATACAAAGAACTCAAGAAGTTAGGCTCAAGAGAGTCTAATAACCCTATTAAAAAATGGGGTACAGAGCTAAACAGGGAATTCTCAAGTGAGGAAACTTGAATGGCTCTAAAGCACCTAAAGAAATGTTCAACATTCTTAGTCATCAGGGAAATGCAAATCAAAACAACACTGAGATTCCACCTCACACCAATCAGAATGGCTAAGATGAAAAACTCAGGACACAGCAGATGCTGGAGAGGATGTGGTGAAAGAGGAACACTTCTCCATTGTTGGTGGGATTGCAAGCTGGTAAAACCACTCTGGAAATCAGTTTGACGATTCCTCAGAAAATTAGACATAGTACTACCTGAGGACCCAGCTATAACACTCCTGGGTATATACCCAGAAGATGCTCCTATATGTAATAAGGACACATGTTCCACTATGTTCATAGCTGCCTTATTCATAATAGCCAGAAGCTGGAAAGAACCCAGATGTCCTTCAACTGAGGAATGGATACAGAAACTGTGGTATATATACACAATGGAGTACTATTCAGCTGTTAAAAACAATGAATTCATGAAATTCTTAGACAAATGGATGGAATTAGAAAGTGTCATCCTGAGCGAGGTAACCCAATCCCAAAAGAACGCACATGGTTTGCACTCACTGATAAGTGGATATTAGCTCAAAAGCTCAAAATCAACAAGTTACAATTCAGAGACCACAGGAAGCTCAAGAAGGTGGAGGACTGAAGTGGGGGTGCTTGGCTTCCACTGAGAAAGGGAACATTACACTTACAGGAGCAATAATGGAGGCAAAGTGTGGAGCAGGGACTGAAGTAAAGGCCTCCCAGAGACTACTCTACCTGGGGATTCACCCTTTAAACAGTCACCAAACCCCAATACTACTATGGACGACAAGAAGCGCATATCAAAAGGAGCATGCCATGGTTGTCTTTGGAGGGGCCCTGCCAGAGCCTTATACATACAGAGGCAGATGCTAGTAGCCAACCATTGGTGTGGGAGTGGGGTCCCCAATGGAGGAGTTGGAGGGCGGTCCGGAGCAACTGAATGTGTTTACAGCCCTACGGGAAGAACAACGTTGACCACCTAGACATTCCAGGACTCTAAGGAACTAAACCAGCAACCAAGGGGTACACATGATTCCAGCCAAAAATGTGGCAGAGGAATGCCTTGTCGGGCATCAGTGGGAGGAGTGGTCCTTGGTCAGGTGAAGGCTAAATAGATGCCCCAACAAGGGGAAACTGGGGAGGGGGAGGTGGGAGTGGGTCGGGGGAAGGGGCATATACTTGGAGGCAGGGAGTGGGAAGAAGGGTTGGGGGGTTTTGGGGAGAGGGAAACTGGGAAAGGTTTAATCACTTGAAATATAAATGAAGATTATATTCAATAAAAATATATATATACATATATATATAAAGAAAAAAATAGTCAAATATCTAATTAAACTCTTCAATATTTGTTTTGAAAAATCGCCATGCAGTTTTCTACTCTGTAGTTCCCCACCTCTTCAATTTCTAAGTCCTAGAACAGTGCTTCTCAACTTTCCAAATGATGTGACCTTTTAATACAGTTCCTTGTGTCATGACCTCCAACCATAAAATTATTCTCATTGCTACTATTTAACTGTTTTTTGCTACTGTTATGAATCATAATCTAAACATTTTTAAAGGCAGAGGTTTGTCAAATGACTCCCTATCCACAGATTGAGAATCAATACCCTACAGTGATTGTCTTAACTGAGAAACCCTTCCTCACTTTGTGCCCTATGGCAATGTCTAGTGACATTTCAAGTTGTCAAAATCAGAGAGCAAAGAGGACTTCCTCTCCTTCTAATTGATAGAGGAAAAGAATGATTTAAGCTAGTCTTAAATGGACCAGACAATTATGCAAAACAATTCGTGATCTGGCCTCAAGAGTCAATTGTCATATGATGAATAACGGTGGCCTAAAGAAAAGCCCATTTCATTCCATCACTCTTACTGACCTTCAGATCACAGTGTAGCCCCAGATCCACATGCAACCATCAATGCTGATGATTTTAACACATTGGTATAACCTCAATCATAATCCTCCTATCATTTAGCTATTGGCTGTAAATAGGGCAAGGACGCCTCCAAATCCTCCTCTTAACCCAAAGAAAACAGTAATCCACTTTCTACTTTTTCAACTAATCTCTATTAATTTCTGTATTCTGGTATCTTTTGTGAATAGAGACACGTAATAAAACCTCTATATCTCTCCTCTTTAACTCAACAACAAGCATTCTGACTCATCTAAAGAAACATTTGTGTCAGTATTCATTCTACTGAGCAGCTACTCTATAGCATTTTGTCTGTCTGTTCATTGATAGATATTTGGGAACTCTCCATTTTCTGCCATCCTGACTAATGCGGATATAACCATTTGAATACAAGTTTCTATGTAAGCATGTTTTCATTCCTATTGAGTACATATCTAGTGGGATTTCATGGTTGTAACAACTCTGTATGCATGCCATTGTTTGAGAAAGAGCTGCCCCAAATGTCTTTACCTTTGTAGGTTCCCACCAGCAGTGTGACAGTTCTGATTTTTCATATTTTCTCTAAAGTGTTTTATTTACCTTCATAATTCTAGTTCTCTATAGTTTAAGGTGGTTTTGATTAACACTTAAATAACTTTTCATGTTTGTTGGCTATCTGTAGATCCCTTTTGGAAAATATCTATCCAAGATTTCTGTCTCCCATGATACCTAAACATTTTTCAGCAAGCATATCTGCAAATTCCACTCTCCTTCTCATGAGATATTTAATTTGTAAAACCAATATTTAATTTTTAACTTACTGTATATCAATTTTTTAAAAATATTTGGTCTTGTTAAAGTTGAGTAGAGAGGGAAGTGGGAGGATCTTGGAGGAGACCAACATCAAAATGTATTGTATGAAAACAAATTTTAAACAAAAAAAAGAAATAAGTAAATAAAAACCGAGGAAAGGACTAAAAAAGAGCAAAATAATTGATAACATTACTATTCTAGAATAATTGCCATATGACTAAAATTTTCTATGTAGGTCTCACTGCCCTATACCTATGGTTTTTTCTTAGTTGTAATACCCTGTTAAAACATCAAAGAAAATTTTATCTTCTTGTGAATAAATATCTTTGTGAGCCAGGTGATCTGATGTATTATTTGGAGATCTCTGGTTGATAGGTTCATAAAGATGCTCTTCCTCCTTTTATTGGAAACTGGCTTCCTAGGCTCCTATCTCCTTTTGTATGTAGTCCTTGCCTTTTAAAGGTTCTATCCCCTTCCTTGCGGTCTCAGGGACTGCTTGCCAGGCTCTTAAAATATGTCCCTGAGAGAGGTTCAATATCTAAACCACTGTTGGATATTGAAGTACCTTTAACACTAGCATTGAAAACAAAGAGGAAAGTGGTTCTTTGTGAGCTCAAGTCCATTTTGATCTACAAAGCACGTCCCAGGCCAGTCACAGAGACTGTCTTCCCAAAATATCCAACCCATAACAGTAGAATGCTGGCATAAAGGTGATGTATAATGAGATATTTCTGATCTAAAATGTCAGTAAAATGGCTCAGGGGTTAAACTGCCTACCGCAAGCCTGATACTGATTTACTGATAGTCTATTTACAAAATACCTAAGACTCTCCCTTTCTTTCTATAAGCAGATATCCACTGTTTCCTGTATGTCAAAAGCAGCTTTTGTATTAGACAAAACACAACACCTGAGTGGAAAAAGAACTTTTCTGAAAATTTGGAGGTGATGGGATATTTTACCAACACTTGAGGAAAGTCTCCTCTTAATTGCATTCAACTGGACATTCCATTACTTCTAATATAAGAAGAGTTAAAAACAAATATTTCAGTGAATGAAAACAGCTCAAAGTGAAGGTATTATATATCTGGTTGGTGAGGCGGCTCAGTGGTAAGACATGTGTTGTCATGCCTGGTGACCTGGCTTTAAAGTCCAGCACCCATTTGGTGGAAAGTGAAAACAGATTTCTGCAAGCTGCCCTTTGACCTCCATACTTTCCCAGCAGCATGTGCAAGTCCACACATGTATACATATCCGTAATTAATCAGTCAATCAATAGAATATGTCAAAATTCTATATATTACATATTTTAAAGAGAGAGCAAATTTGTGCTCCTGATGTTCACAGGACCATCTTCCTGTCTCCTATCTGATGCTGTGTGGTTTTATCTGCCACACAACCCTCCTGTGGCATTCTGTGCAACGGCAGGTTCTAAAACAACAGAGTCAAGTGGCCATAGACTTCTGAGACTGAGAATCAAAATAAATTTTCCTCCTTTTAAATTGTGTCATGTATTAAATTACAGCAGTCAAAAGCTAATGAACTCATCTACTAAATTAATTTATAATATTGATTAATTTATGGTGTTTTTATCGGTTGAAAAGTTCAAAAGGACTACTGGTCCTTGAATTGAGAATAATTCAATATATATTAAACTATGATAACTCATCTAAGTAAATATATGTTTGTGATTAAACATTTTACAGAATTTTTTCTTTAGATTCTATCTTATATTATTCCAAGAGTACAAAGTAGAAACAGTCTGTTTATTCAAATTTGATGAGTAGACAACATTTGATATTTTAATAGGTGAATGCACATGTTGATATCCTATTAGACATTGATATCTGCATATGTAATCTAAGAACAGATAGTTGTTAATTAAAACAATATTTCTCCACAGATAATTTTCAGAAGGAAAGCAAAAATTTTTAAATGAAAACACAGTCTCTTTAGCACCAACCAAAAGCCGCTGTGTGAAGAAAGACTGGATATAGGGGAATGCCAAGACAGAGAAGCGAGATGGGGTTGAATGGGGAAAAGAGGAAGGGAAGGGGGCTTATGGGACTTTCGGGGAGGGAGGAAACGGGAAAGGGGAAATGATTTTGAATGTAAATAAAAAAAAACTTAGAAAATAAAAAAAAAAGATTTGACCACTTATTCAACTACCTGGGTAATATGATAAAAAAATTATGCTGAAATCAAAACACATTTAACAAAGTTATAGACAATTTTATATTAAGACTTTGATAAAATTTTAATAGCCCAAGTCACATAAACATAGAGGTTTTGTTTAAATATAACAATTTTTTTTTCTGGGAGAAAAGAGACAATTGGAATCCAGGGTCAACTTCCACAGAATGGTTACATCCTAAGATTAAAGGAAAGATGTGAATTGCCTATATTTTCAATGAAGGCACAGTTATTTTGAGATGAGCAAATCCATAAGAAAGAAATTAATTTATACATGTGGTTAATTTGCTTATGGAGAGATAGGCAAAGACATTCTGCACATTAATTTCACTGCTTTAGAGAGAGTAGTAGAATACAAGAAGTCTCCAGATTTTCAGATATAGCACAGAGTTTCTTGCTAAAGGGGCTGGGCTGGGCTGGGCTCATCTCTCAACTCTTCAGAAGTGCTTTGAAGTGGCATGAGGGTGCTAATTAAAGTTTCTATGAGCAGGGGAAGCTGAGCCCATGTCTGTCAAGTGCCTTGTCTTGTTTCAGCATTCAGCAGAAGAGCTAGCAGTTCCATTCCACACAGAGGAGGTCAGTAAGATGAATAAATAAGCAAATGAATTATACCTGAGAATGAGAGACTGCACTACCAAGAAATCAAGAGCATACAAAAATTACAAAAGAAGCTGCTGCAGTCAGTGAGTACTGGGAGCCCAGCTCTCTTCATCAATTCTTCCTCTCGACTGGAGAGAACTGAAATAGGAGTTACTTCATGCAACCTTCCAGTTCCTCGGAGAACATGGAAAAAGACAGCTGCATGCTGGCATACATCTTAAGAGAGCCAAATACACCGAGTGCAGGTGGCTTGCATTTTCTAAGTTAGGGAAGAGACAGTTCCCCGAAGAGCTCTCCTAGAGGGGAGGGCACAAAAATAGACTGTTGAAGAGGCCCCTAGAGGAGCAAATGGGTGGAAGTAGAGTCTTTGGAGAGCAGGTTGGATGAGCTTGGCAAAATTCAGCTTGCTGATGCAGTCAGTCACATCCCTGCAGGGTTTAGCTCTCTAGAAGTCCTTCTTTGGAGGGGCTTCCTGAGAGCCAGCTCTTTCCAAACGAGAGTTAGATAAACCAACAGAAAACTCCAAGGACAATTCGAGAGTTAGTAGTTGTTGAAATTGTTTTCTTTGTTAACTCTATTTAATATTTACAAAGATGCAAAGATTTAAGATGCAAGCACATGGAAATCAATGTCATATTCTTTGTAAATTTTGAGTATCTGAATAGGTAAATTAAATGCATAGAGAAAAGTTGATCTTTTCCAAAGGATGACTAAAAATAAGATGTAACAATTCAGCCTAGAAAGCAAGTAGAAGATATAGTCATTTTATTGCTGTCAAAGCTTAATTTTATCTTCTCTCCCTCCAGAGACAGTGTGTTCCCATGTAACCCAGGCTGGAATGAAGCTCACAATTCTCCTGCATTCTCTTTTCAAGCGTTGTGATTATATGTGTACCACTGTGCTGCTCAGCTTTGCCTTTCTCTCCCCTATATTAGTTGGTGTTATGATCAGCTTTAAAAATCTGTATCTCTCACTAAATTCTAAACCACTAAATGATAAGACTTAGATGTTGCGTAAAAGATAAGAGTTTAAAGATACAAATTTATAACATGAAAAGAGATAATGAAAATTGTAATGAAAAGAAAATGTGTGGCTTATACTTTCAGAAATATCCACTTCTTTGCATCTGTCTAGATCTGGTTTTTAAGGCTTATTCATCGTTAAGACTTTGGGAAAATTATCTTATGTGTTGACATGATTCTTCATTTACCCCAACTGTACGACCTATAAGGCTGTTATCAAACAATTTATAACTATTTTCTAAGTAATACATGTTCAATAAGTGACTGCCAATGTTAACAGTATTTTACTAATAACAATACCTGAATGAATTGAATTTTGGTGTGGGGATAACTGACACAAAGAAATGTAAAGGTATTTGACTGAGTCAGTGAAAAAAGGCATTGGGGTGCTAGCTAAATGGTTCAGAGGGCAAATACAACCTATTATCCTGCCTGGCAAATTTAGTTTGATCTCTGACTCCTACTTTGTGGCAAAAGAGAACTGTCTCTCTTTGACCTCTACACACATGCTGTGGAGCATACACATACATACACACACACACACACACACACACACACACACACACACCACAAAATAAATGTAAACCAGGCAATCTTATTTTAAAGAAAGAAAAAACTCACATATTTCATGGATACTCTAGCATATGTGATGTATTATGCCAAAAGTATCAATAAGAAAAAATTAGAGATTTCTGCTACATTATTGAAAGGGACAAACATAGTTAAGGGTTATAACCACTTAAATACCTCTCCCGTGATTCTGTTGGGCCTGTGGTGATGTGTCCAACTCATATTAATTCAAGTCCACAGTTCTGGTCTCTCAGTGTGGTAAAGTTCCAGTTCCTATAGTCTTAACAAGCTCCTTTTTAATGAGAAGCTTGTGATTTAATGGGTAGAGAGGTTCAAGGTGATATATGCTTGTAAAAATGCTTGTAGGAAACTGACAAGCTAAGGCAGCTTAGCTCGTAACTAAACCAGTAAAGTGAAGTCTTCTTGGCAAAAAGAAAATGACATTGGTGGAAAGAAGTGGGGGAATTGGGTAGATGTGGCTCTTTTCCTGGGCAGGGGAATGACTGTTTTCTTTGTTCTGAATTCCTATAAAATGAGGCACCAGGCATGCTGACTTCAGAACTGAAAATGACTGTTGTGTTGAGTGTCAGGCAAAGAGAAAAGAAGATAACACTTCAGAATCTGAGTGGCTTCTACACCAGTCTGGGTTTACCTGTTTTGCTCCATTTACCATAACCCTTAAACTTTACATAGGTCAAAAAATCCCTGGTTTGTTATACGTTCCATTTAGTCTTTCACCCTAAAGACTATTTCAATTGTTACTTGCTCTTTTCCGCCTCATAGAACGGGTTCATTTAGAATGAAGACATTAACCAAAAATGTTGTAAAGTGCCAATTAAATTATTTCCTGTGATTTCATAAGACATCTTAGATGCAGACATCTGTATAATTGCCTTGTAGAAAATAGTAACTCTTTATGGGCTTCTAATGACAGGAAGGTTAAAACATGCTTAAGAGGGATCTGTAAAATCTTCATTTTGTTTCCTTCCATCACCATTTATTTAAAACCTTAATTGAAGATAATTGAAAATCATAGTGCTTGAACAAATCCAGTGTATATGATATCAAATAATGATATCACTTAGAAGCCATCTTAATTCCTCATTTGAACAGCTGCACACATAAATAACAATCATCTCTAAACTCCAGACTGATTACTATTTACTTGTGGGATTTGTGGAAGGTTGTTCCACTTGGGGAGGTGTGAAAGCTTCATTGGCAAAAGAGAAAACTTTCCACTGTGCTGTGCTCTGAACCCCAGATAATGTAACAAGTGTCAGGCATAAATCAGCATGCACTGACGTGTACCCTTTTTTCTAAGTATTTTGTATGTATTGCATTACTAATGTTAGGAATCACTCAACCTTATAGATACTGGTTTTATGGGGAACCTGATCCAGGATTTAATTAGTTTTCCCCAAAGACATACTGCTAACACACCAGCAGAGGTGAGATAAAATAAGAAGCCCTAGATCTAAGCCTTCAAATGGGCTTTTGTAACTATGAAATTGATAGGGCCTGTATGACATAGTTTCATAATATTTGTGCCTTACCTAAGTGAGACACTTCATGTCATTGTTTCATAGCACCTTACATGATTGGTTGCTATTTTTAATTAATTATTCATTTACTTGATACATAGGTATGTTTTGCCTGCTTAAATATGTGTGCACCACATATATGCATGCCAGGTTCCCTATGGGGTCCAGGAGAAAGCATCAGACTCCCTGGGAGTGGAATTATAGAAAGTTATGAGTCATTATGTAGTCCCTGTGACTTGAATTCTGATCCTCTGAAGAGCTGCCAAAAAATCTTAACTATCAAGCCATCTCTCCAGGCCTGGTTTGCTATTATTTGTTCTTTGACTTGAACAAATAATAATTGTTTTTTAAAAAAAAACTCCAATGATTATTTTTTTTTCTAAACTCACAGAATTGATCTTGGTAATGTATAAAACATTCTCAATACTAAGTCTTTGCTATTATCTAATACATGTTATCAATTGAAGAAATGAAGTGATAACCATAAGTACATCAATAGGAAACAATTTCCAGAACTGGCTGAATCCGGTGTATTTGTGTTCTGTGTATATACAATTATTTATCAATAAAGATGGCTTATTTGCATGGAAGACACAAAGTAAAGTAGCTCAAGTTAATGTCTAGGTCGATATTCATTATTGATGCCAGAATTGCTCTTAAAATAAGCTCAAGGTAAAATTAATTGAAGAAGCATGAAGCAAACACTATGCTTCATCTCAGAAGAAGATAGCAACAATGGAGAGTGATGAGCAGCTCAACCACTTATGTGTGCACAGATACATTAATGATTTTAAAAGCCTATAGACATTAACTGGATCCAAATAATCATGAAAGAATTCTGAGTTCTAATAAACAATATAATTATATCCTGAATAGTGCAATTATTAATCTATTATACTGTAAGTTACTACTTTATGAATAATTAGGCAGTAAGAAGTCAGTTACTAGAACTGTGTATCATTCATCCCCAGGAACAGCATAAAGTTCAATTCTGAGAGATACCATCAGCACAATCGTTAGTCTGTTTCCTTTTCCCCCCCTCTTGATCTCGCTTGCTAAACTGCTATTAGCATTTTAAGAAAAATCTACACTTTATGCAGCAATGCCATTAGCTCCAATTACTATATGAATTGTCACCTTTACAGCAGAGTCCTCATCTGTAGTCTGAATAAGGAGGACAACTAATGGTACGAAGGTTTTCCTAGTCTGCTGTGATCAGACACATGTTGTTTCAAATGCTCCCTAAATGAAGAATGCATGGTATTATATTCTTATCAAATCATATTTAAAGATTTATACTTAACCTTTGGAAACTGGCTGCTTGCCCAAACTTCTTGGTTGCTGCTATAAATGGTGGTTAGTAGGTTCCTCTAAGGCAAACATGGGCCAAGACAAATTTTCTTCCACCCACCGAGTTTCACTAGGGTATATCCTGCCTCTGAGCTGCCAGGTGAGGCACACTGCCAGCCTCCAGTAGGCTGTACTGCAGCAGACATGAAAAAGTCCACCCACTCTGATACTAAAGGAATCATCAATCTTTCAACAGAAAATAAAATACAGAGGAATGGGGAACTGGTAGCATTTCTCAGGCTAGATAAAGCACCCAGAACAGGAGGAATGAACTTTGCTGCTCTTGGAAGTATATTTCCTTCTGGACCTGGCTTCAGTGTAGCTCACCAGTCAAAGCTTTAGTCTCACCATCTCCTGTCTTTGTTTCTGGATCAATCTTTTTTTACCCAGTTATAGCACAGTCTGTTCCCAGGTCTTTCCTTTCTCCACTCTCACAGACAGAAGAGTGTTAAGAAAAACATAATGAGATGAACTTGATCACAACTCACACCGCCCTTGATGCTTTTAGGTGCTTGAAATATGCAGTAACTTTACATTTTTTTCCACTTCAGACTTCACTAGGAAAAACAGACCATTGCAATTATTTTTTTCAAGACTTGTCTTTTTCATAGAAGTTAAAAATATTTACATCACCCTATTTATGACTAAAACTCTGTTAAACAGGAAGGTGGTTTTTTACGCTCGTGGATTACTCAGACACTTCCTTCTGCTAGAAAGTCCTGAGGAGATCTTTACATCTAGACTCAATATTTAGTGAAAAAGTCCTCTGATTTCTGATCCTGGGTTTATCTTGCCACTTCTAATATATTGTGGCCTCAAGATACATACTACCCTATAAGATTGTGACCCTTGATGGTCACCAAATTTGGGAACTGGGATTCTTACTAAGGCTGAGAGTCATAGTACCTGGAACACTAGGTACTCAATACACTGTCCCAGATGGACTAGGATAGTGTCACTACCTATATTATATGCTGTCTGCTGAATAGAAAACCAAGATTGCATTCCCAGAGCAAGAGAAATAATAAAGGTAAGAATCCAATTACTTCCTAATGCCTCCAGGCCCTGACCCATTAGACACTATGGATATGATTCAATCATATGTTTGATTCCCACCTCTTTTCTTCAATGTCTAAACTGGATTGAAAGCAAATAGAGAAAGAAGACTTACCTTTGTCAAGCAACTGCTAACACAGTGTGTGTTTCCTAGACAGTAGAATCAAAAGAGTGTACCCTTCAGAATTGTCAAATAAGAAACTTATTGATATCTCACTTTAAAAGATTTTTCCAGCCTAAAGAAGACAAATTTTTTATGTTGGAAATTAACTTTTATCACACAATGAAAATTTAATTTTTAAGTCATAAGGAAACATTCACACCAATATTCTACACCACTTTTTCTAACCTCCACTTTTCCCTATACATTTTCTTGCAAATTTCAGTTGAGCACTGAATCATAAATAATCATACTTAGGAACTTTACTTGTATAAATTGGATTAGTTTATATTTTAACATCCAACCTTAATTCCTCAGCAAACTCATACAACTCTCCCTTTCTATAAATCCTGTGATGATGCTGTTTTATATCATTCAGCTGAAGTTAGACTTAATCTGATAACTAAATGAACCAAAACATTTCCCCTTTTTTTATGTCCGTTGACATATATAATTTTCTCAACATCAAAGCAGGATTGTTCAGATGATTTAGTTTTCCTCATTCAATATTCTCTTTATCCCTGAAAAGAGTGGAGTTATTGCTCTTTAACTCTCCACTAGTTTCCAGGGATGTTTTATCATCTGTATGTATTATTCCTCTTCTGTTACACCTAAATCTATGAGCTGTGGTCATAACATCAAAGATAAAAGAGTATAATTAAATGACCATTCCCTCCTTATCATTTTTTCTTTTTAGACCCCAGACAAATGCTTCAAAAGTCTTTGCTTCAGCACCAATGTCACAAACATGGATGCTCACATTTTCCCCCAGAATATAATGACCAAGGGATCCCTAGAAAAAAATGTATTCCTTCAACCTCCATTTCCTTTGTGTATCCACTGCCTTATGAATTTCAGTTCAACTGTGAATTGTAAATAATTATACTCAGCCATTTTCATTTTCAAAATCAAGGAACTTGTAGTTTAAATCAAACAAGCTCGGTCATCTACATTATTAATGTTGGCATGTCTGAGCACCCTCTCCCTATTCTGCAATACATTTACTCTAGTCCATTAGTTCTGCAAAGTAAAGACCACAGTTTTGTTTACATTGTTTGAGGTTACATAAATCCTTCCACAGAAAATATCTTAAAGAAACATTCACTGCCAAGGAAATCAAGCTTCTCCATTTATCTAGCTCCTGGTAGTATTAAACACACACTATGAAAGTCACCCATAAACTGGAGAAGTGGGAACACCTGTAATCCCAATGGAATATGTCATGATCTTTTCTATGGATGCACCACCCTTGATTTAGAAACCAGATCAAATGGGTTTGCTATTTTTTCAATTCCAGTAGACTAATTTTCTGACCTCTGTGTACATGTGTGGTACCTAGCAATATCAATGGGTTGCTTACATACAGAGAACAAATTAGGTGTTATTTCATTGGAGCTCTTACCCCTCCCCAGGATGGCGACATCATAGTTGTTAGTCTCTTTACCTGTGTTGATTGATAAAACAGTTATTTGTCACAAGTACACATCATAACATAGTCTGAGCTTAAAGAAGAAATTACTATATGAGAATTATCTAGGTAGCCTTCATGTAATGAGAAATATTGTATTTACTTATTAAGGAGACATATCCTTTGAAAGGCATTTTTATGTATGTGTTTTAAATAACAAAATAACTGCCAGGTTGAATATCTTTCTATTATTGCGTATATTCTTCTATGATACATTCATTAGAGATCACATTCATTGATTAAAGATCCCTGATGAAATTGAGAAACAGAAACTAATGGTATGCCTTGCAGTAATTAATCCTTGACATTTTACAAGAGCATTGGCAAACATATAAAATGTGCAGTAAGTCCATAATAAAATCCAAATATTCCAATGTTAAAGAAATCTGGCTAGAATTTCATTACAAAAATATGTATATGGGTGGGAATAAACTTATAAAAATGTGCAACCTCAAAAGAATAACATACTAAAAGACCTCAGTTAGAATTTGTCTGAGACATTAAAAAATCAGAAAAACTGGTGAAATCAGATCATTTGAAGCGTTGATGAACATATGGATTGAGGAAACACTCACATACATATAGGGGGCCTTGGATGAGGATAATTTCTGGAAAAATAATGTTCATAACATTCATTCACATACCCTATGGGTTTGAAATCTACTCGCAAGCATATATCCTAAAGAAAGTATTGTAGAACTGGATTTGGTGATTCATGCCTCTAATCCTAACACTTGAGAAATATATACAGGAGAATCAGGAAATCCAGTTCCTCCTAAACTATATCACAAGTTCAAGCTTAGCCTGGCCTACAAAAGACTCCATAGCAAGCATCTGCTTCAAAGAGAGAAAGACAGAGACAAAGAGAGGTGGGGCGGGGGAAAGGGAGATTTAAGAGAGGACACATAGATACAGAGATATATAGAAATTTGCATTCATAGGGAACTTAAATTCTGATGCTACCATGACACACAAACAAATTTGTATACACATACAGCCTTTTATACTATAAAGAAACTTACCATGAAACAAAAGGTGTTATAACTTACAAAGATACTGATGAAAAACACAGCAATTTCATCCACATAGTACCGAGCATATCCTGGGGCAAAACTGTATCTACTTGAGATCTACTGTTTTATATGAATATGTTGTATGAAATTTCCAAGAAATCATATTGCGTGTATTTTCAAGTAATATATTGATGTGTAAAGCTCTGATACAGCCACTTTTACACATCAACACATGAACATACATACACACATCACCTGTAATACTAATTATACTATTTTTTCATTCATCAACTGCTTTTTACATTGTGCATGAAGTATGATTCAGAGTCAGTAAAATGCATGTACACTAAGATTGCCAGAATGTAGATATCAAAAAATGCTTCCCTCTTCACAACCTTGCACATGTTGTTCTGACTTTCAGCAATGCTTGTATCGATGAATTCTATCTATGAATGTGAGTCATTCTGATTCCCTAGGAAATCATTCTTTTTCTGGATTTGTGAATTCTCCTACCTCCTGTTGTCCCATCTCCCACTGTAGCCTAAGTGTGTGTGCATGCACATACATTATTCAATTAGTCTAAGTGTTCATCAATAAACAAATGAATAAAAACAGAACTTGATACTTTTTTTCATATTTTAAGCAATAGGAAGATGAATGGAACGAGAGAAATCATGCTGTTAAGTAATATGAGCCAGAACTCAGGTATTCCATGCTTTCTCTTATGTTGGAAATCTACATGGGTAAAAGAGACATATAAAAATAGACAGGGAAAGAGTTGGGAAATAGAGGAAAGACAGGAGGATGGGAGGGGATAAATAACATCTTCATGATATACAGATGTTTAAAAAATACAAAAATGAAACATTTGTTTAATTAATGTTTAATCCTAATTTAAGACTTTAAAGTATAAAATTCCACAACTTCCTTTTAAATTGCAACAGCCCTCTTAAGTCCAAGCTGTCAGTTTACAAATAATATATAGAATAATAAATCCAGGAAGAAACAATGAGGTCAAATAGCCTCTGACATAAGAGTACCCAATACATTCCTCGAGGCTCCGGCTGCAGATACGTGTACGCAATAATGCTTCCAACATCTACACAGAGCTAAGCCAATAATTCTTACTGCTCTAAAAATGTATAAACATCCAAGATAATTGTAGGAAATAAGAAAATGCATGATACTTTAAATTTTTTATTCAGGATAAACAAACATAATAGATTGCCAACACTCCCAATAAAGAAAGAGCAATTACCATGACACAAGTTAAAAGAAACTCCCACCCCTATGCACTGTCCTTTTTTTTAAATTTCTAAAACTTTCTCTTTACAGCCAGATTAAGTACAATTTATTAAGATGAGCCTTTATCAGAAACAATTCAGGTTAATGGAAACCACTTGAATTGACATGTTGAAATTATTCTTCCCATACAGTGCATGTAATTTTATGAATGATGGGTACAGAGTGAATCAATCTACTTGGAGTCAACTTTCTTTCTATATCAAAATGTTAAAAGAGATTGGTAAGTTACTTCACTGTGATTAGTTCCTCTCACTTGATGCACTTACAGAAGAAGGGTCATGGGACTGGAGAGATGGCTCAGTGGTTAAGAGCACTGGCTGATCTTTCAGAGGTCCTGAGTTCAATTCCCAGCAACCACATGGCAGCACATAGCCATCTATAATAGGATCTGAAGCCCTTTACTGGCATGCAGATTTTCATGCAGATAGAGCAGTCAATCATACATAAATCTTTTTTAAAAAAATAGAAAAGGATTATGTTAGAAGACACAGTATTTCCCATAATTAACATAAAATGTATGCTATGTTAGCTGAAATCCCATGTTCTAAAAGATTCTTATTTCTTTACAGTTTCTATATTCCCTTCTTCAACTGGAGGCAAACATGTATCCCTTGTGGAGACTGAACCTAAGAAAGCTGGCATGCAGCATCTGCATGACTGTCTCGCTGAGATGTGGTATCATCATAATCATCACCACCACCATCATCACCATTGCCTGTATCTCGCTGAAAATCAATAAATGAATCTTCCTGGAATTTGGACATGTTATAAAGCCCCTACTGAAACACCAGCTTAACTATTTTGAAAATTGGATTTCTGTTTCTCATTCTCATGATGCCTTCTAATTTTTTGCATCTTAGAGGATGTTAATTTCACTGTGCATTAGTGAATCCTATTTGCTTCTTTGTACCCATGTTTGATAATATGGGTCAATTTATTCCAAATTGATCACCCACTGAAGTAGGAGAGTCACATGAAGAACTTGCCAAGAAACTGCTTTACCCTGAGGGTGTGTGTTAAGTCTCCAACACTTTCCTTGACATTTTCATATTTTTTTAATAAAATGTTAATTACATCATTTGCCCCAATTCCAAACCTTTCTACACTCCCCTTTTGCCAATTGCTCCATTTCAAAGTCATGGCCTCTTTTCTCTTTAATTATAAGTAGGTGTGTGTGTGTGTGTGTGTGTGTGTGTGTGTGTGTAGACAAAGCACTACAAGAAAATGAGAAATGATGAGAGGGGACAGTCTTCCTTGGGAAAGACACCCCAATTATTTATCCAATACCAAATGGTCAGCCCTGAATTTTAATAAACTTAAACTTACTCTCCTTTGAGTCAAGGTCTCACTGTGCATCTCTTCCTTACTTAAAATTCATAATATGTACCATATTGGCCTGAGATTCACAGAGATTTGCCCTCCACGGCCTCCAGACCACTGAGATTAGAGCTGGTTAGCACCTCACCCTACCTTAACATCCTCTACTTTTAAATCACAAGATGCAGGATATCCATTTTTCTTCCAGTAACTCTCCCAGCCCAACATCTTAAAGTAAGTAAGGAAGACATGTCTGGCTGCTTTCATGATTTTTTAACACTGACAGGAAATGGTCATTCAGTAAAATTCAACTAATTTTAAGAGTCACATATCAGGAAAGGAATAGAAAATTATTCATGGTTTACAGATCTTAGACTTTCTTAAAGATTTATATTTTTCACTCTATGCCTGTGAGTGTTTGCCTGCATGTAAATGTGTATATACCACATGCATGTTTGGTTCCTGTAGAGGACAGGAGAGGGTGCTAGAGCCCCTCAATCTGGAATTATAGAGAGTTATGGCCCCCTCATGTGGGTTCTGGGAACAGAATTCAGGTCCTCTGCAATAGGAGCAAGTGCTGTTAACTATTGATCTATCTTTCCAGAGTCATAAACTTTAAATTTTGTGAGAAAACTGTTTTGGTATGAAAGCCAAACTTTCGAGGGGAGGAGAGAAAACACAGTATAAATTTTAATGACTTTCTACTTAGCTTAACAGAACATATGCCCTCAAAGCATTTGTAAGTATAAGCAGCAGATAGATGACATAGAATATCATCTGGAGTTTTTTTTAGTTATTTCATGATACAGATTTGTAGCTTTATTGATGAGCCAGTCTAGTTCTTAAGTTTGTATGATTGTTAGTCTAATTTTTCTGTTGCTCCTTAATCTCCATGGCAATGCTGCTAATGTATATATCCAGTGATGAGTGATTAGACCTTGAGGAGTGGGTACTTAAACAGGTAAGAGAGTTATAATAGGCTGGAGAGAAGTGATTATATGGTTTGTGGCCTTTGTTTTTTTCTAACCCTTCAACAAATATTAAGCTGCCATCTTGGAAAAAGGGACCAAACTCTCCCCAGGGACGGAATTCACCAAAATCTTGATGTTGAACACCCAGCTTCTAGAACTGTGGGAAATAATTTTCTGTTGTTTACAAATTCCCCATGTCAAAAATGACATGAGTAAACTAAATCAGTTACTGAATTAATACGTTAGCAAATAAATGTAAGACATATACTAAAAAAAATTAATAAAGCCTATGACAATACATTTTATTTGAAACTGTCTTTGCCTTTATACTAAATGTATTTAACAAATATAAGTCTCTTCAATTATATTATACATTTTAAAAGATTAGCTTAAGAACAATATTTCACAGAGGCAGGAAAGTGGGAAATAGCTAAAGTACTGTCTGCATCCCAATTAGATGATTTATAATTAAAATTAACTTTTCTCATTTTTTATTGCATAAGTAAAAGTTAATTTACGTGAATCTACAAACAGAACATAATGAAAAGGAGCACTAGTTAGTACACACACTAAGGGTAGAGGTCAATAAAGCATATCAAAATAGAATTTTAATCTACCCAACATTATTAATTATAATTTTATCCTGTTTCATATTATAAACATTTTAGTATTTGTTGCTATGTAAAATTAACACTAATAAGCAGTGCTCACTCATTTTAGTGTAGTTATCCCAAAGCTATCAAGTGACACCGAAATTATGGAAAATACCCATTGATTATTTGGCATGTTATTCAGGAAATACTTTTGGGACATTTTATTAATGAAAGTGAATTTAATTCTGCATGTTATGAAAATAAAGATTTTTCACAACAGCATAAGCAAAAGAAGCATATTCCTGTGTCTTGCCTGATTTTCTGACAAAAGAGTTTACTGACACTAGTAGTTTATCTAACAGTCAGGTAGGTCAAGGTGTGCTGCTCTGTGATACTTCTACACTAGGATTGCGGGTTGTGTGGGAGAAAATGCAACTCTAGCTTTAGTCACAGAAACAGAGATTTAGTCACAAGAACAGGAATTGGATTTGGTTTGCAATGTCCAAAACATATTGCTGGCATATCTACCTTCTTATTTGCCCAGATAGGTTATGAAACAAAGAGATAGGATTTTCTATTAAATAAGGTATATTGCAAAATGTGATTTAAAGGTATTGAGAGTATAGGACAAAATGGAAACCACTTTCCAATTATATCCTGCATTAATTTGTAATTGAAAATATATTCTGAGTAACTTCTACATTTGTAAGTTATTAGCTAGCAAAGCAGACAGAATGAGATAGACAACCTCCATAAGATCCATATTGCTGAAGGAACCTTGAAAGAACTACAGGTATTTTCATAAAGGCAAAGATTCAAAGAAATCACAGAGACCTATTATGGCGAGAGTGATTATACCATACTCAGGTGATTCAGGGAATTATGAATGTGAAGAAACTCATCAACCTTGAAATTTCAAAACAAAGTTTTTTTTTTCATTCTTGCTTTCATCTATAGAGACTGGTACCAATATTTTATCAAATAACTTTAGGTCTTCTGTGATACTGGCATTTGGTTTCAAAAGATAAATATAGACTTGTTCAAAGAGCATTTACTTAGTAATTCCCCTTTAAACTTTGAAATATAGCTTTTAAAAAGGGAAAATGTTACAAAAATATATACTTATCTATATTTCAAAAACTACAGTTATTAAATTATGCTGAATAAAAATTATTAGTGCTACTAATATTAGCAAATATATATACCAAATGGACTTCTTAAATTATGGTTATATTTCAGAGATGAAGCAAGTATTCTAATGTACTTTAATAAAAACATACTTGACAACCAATGCTATGAAAGACCATAATAAAATAATATTTTTATTATAATAACCTAAAATTGGAAAAGTAGAACTCTTACAAGTAACTTCATTAGTAATAATTAATAATGTCATGTCACCACCAAATTATACTTTCAAGATATGCAAAATAATTTTTTTGTTAAAAAATATGAAATACAGGCTGGAGAGATGTCTCAGAGGTTACAAGCACTGGCTGCTTTTCTAGAGGACCTTGGTTCAATTCCCAACGTCTACATGGCAGCCTAAAAATGCCCGTAACTCCAGTTCCAAGGAATCTAACACCCTCACACAGACATACATGCAAGCAAATCACCAATCCACATGAAATAAAAATATATAACTTTTTAAAAAACATGAACTACAACATTAGTCAAGCATAAGTTACCAGGCTTTAAGTTCCTTCCTGCTTTCTTTGAATTAACTCTGTCTCTCTGGTAGAAAGTGATAGTTGATATATTGAGGCTTATAGGGTTCAAAGAAAATTATAACTTAAACAAGCTACACGGTGATAAGCCCATTTTGGTGTTTAATAATAACAACTAAATACCCACAAATAATTATGGTTCTACTTTGGGTCAATATTGATGGAACAGAAATATCAAATGAAAGAAAATATCAAAAGAATGAACCCTTGCTGAGACATTTGGTAAATTTGGGACACCAGGAAATTGGTATGTTTATACCTAGCTTTCCCGTTCCTTAACATAATCCCGTCCCTTTATTTAACTGGATTAGAAGATGGTATATATACAAATGGCCCTAGCATTAGGCAAAAATCAAAGGCGATCATTAACAAAAGTTTACCCTTAAGTCTTCAGTTATAATCATATTTCTTTAAGTATCCTAATTATTATAACTGTCAAGAAGTGATACTAGTAAAATAAAAGAGGCAGACCAGGAAGTAAGATTACAGAAAGATCATGGCCATCCTAGGCTACAAAGTGAGTTTTAGGATAACCTGGGCTACACCGTGAGACTGAGACTCACAAACAAAAAGAACAACTAATGGGCGAAGGGAGGGAGGGGGATGGTGGTGTTGGAAGTCTCACAAAAGAAGACATTCAAGTGGAGAATAAGTAAATTGTTATGCCCCAGTAAGCTGTCTGGTATCTGCACCTTGGGGCATGTTTATCCACATAAACTTGAGCTTAATAATGTGTACTTTTAGTCAAATTTGAGAAAAGCAGACTGTACAAGCAGAGTCTTCACAAGCATATGCCTGCATGGTATCTCTCTTTTTTTGCTATGGTTCTAATCTTTAGCAGCCACTTTGAATGCAACCCTGCATTAATCTGGTACAGAACACATTGCTCTATTCAGAATTGAAGTACCTCAGACAGCAACCAAGAGTCCACAGGAAAACAACAGCCAGACATGCTTCAGGCCATTCTGTGTCAACACCAGCCAACCTTGCAACTAACCAGACACACTGATCATCTTGCTGCTACTGGAGTTGGAAGCTCAGACCATGACTGAAACTCCATGTGACATCAGCTGCTTCAGTGGGTGGGTGGACATGAGTTGGCATGCTTCTATTTCATCACAAGCTTAGTTCAAATGCTTTTAAATGGCAATGGTTGGAGATCATTCACAGTAATAGGAAGTCCTATCATCATTTCAAAGTGGAGAGTATTCAATTAACTACAAAATACCAATATTATTATTTTTAATGTGCTAAGAAAAGGAAGAATATTCAAATCTAAAGAATGCTGACTTGTTAAAAGCAAGTCTGATGAGGAGTTATTACTTTCTAGGAACCCTTAATGGCCCAGGAGTACAGAGAATAGTGTTTCTATTTTCACTCATAAGTACAAATATCCTTTTCAAATGCTAAAGGATAAAAAACAGAAACCAAAAATAACAGTCAGGTTTAATTTGAAACAATTGGCTAAAATCAGGCATCTAAATAAGATTATATACATAAATAATAAAAATCAGTAGATACAAATTAATAAACTAATAAAGTCTGTGGTTTTAAAGATGGATTTGGAAGCATAAAACCTTAGATGCAAATTACAATCACTTCTGCTTGCTTTAGTGTGGATGAGTTCTGAGGACCAGTGGTTTCTACTGGATATAATATGTCAATCCTACTAAATCTTGCCAGCAGCATACACCAAAACAACATTCAACCACATCTTTCATCAGATGTTAGAAAAAAAAACAGGGTTATCTTGTAATGATAAGTATGCTAACCTCTCTCTTGAAATAAATGTTAGATAAATTTTCATCTTTCCATAGAATTAAACTAAATATTTCTCATGTTTTACATATAACCGTACACATGAATATACACCATTGGAAGATAAATAATATAAAATAAGATATCGCAATTTTAGTTTCGATATGTATAGGTACAGTTACATTAAAAATTACCCTTTCCTTGTGACGACTTCCTTTTCTGACAGAACTATATTAATATAGAAATTAATTAGTTCTAAGTTAATCAGAAAATAATTTCTCTGATCTTGACATTAGAATATGATTAAACATTTATTACTATTTAATTAAGTCAACAGTACCTATATGCAATATTTATGTGGTCTTAGCTTATTTGCAAGGCTACATACTGTTAGTGTGATGTATTTTTTAAAACCTTTAACTATAATCTTTGGAATTCCATTTGCCCGTGGATATTGAAAAATGGCTCATCTGATAGACAGTAAGCAGTGCTAGGCCTAAAACCAAAGAGTGAATGCACCAGAGGGAAGAGGAGCTGCTGCCAGGTGCCAGGAGCTGCATTTCATTGGCCACATGCACCCTGTCCTGCCTCTTCTCAAGTTACTGAGTCACTGCATTGTGTTCCAAACTCTGCAGTCAAATGTCTACTTCTGCCTATCTTGTCAGTGCCATTCTTTTTCAGTGACTCGCCTAAATTTTGGCATGTTAGACTTCGAGGTAGAAAGGAAATTTTGCTGGCGTACTCTGAAATCTCCTCGCTGTTCCAAGGAGACCTAGAAGAAGAGATACATTGTATTGTCTTCTTTTTGTCTGAATGCTTGGGTCGGGCACTACTGCAACCACACTTGTGTTAGGAGAATCAGATTTAGGAAGGAAGTTTGAACTGTAGATTAGACAATTATAAAGATAAAGGGTTTTATTCATATTGTTGAGACTTCCTAATTAATATGTACAAAAAGACACACTAGGATGCAGACCCTTGGAGTTTCCTATCTCTGATTTTTGTTCTAAAACCGACTTAAGAACTCTTTTTGTGACACAGGCAATGTCTGCCAGAAAAGCAAGTTAGCTGCCCATGGACCTCATCCACTCTTTCTGTCCCCTAGGCCTAATTTGTCAGATTTGTCCCTAGCTCTGCAACAGAAGACCAGCTTCAGCCTCCCTTCCTCCTGCTCACGTCTCCTATGAATCTCACAGACTATATACCCTACTAAACTCCCTCCCTGCACTCTTCCCTGTATTCTAACCCCCAACTCAATCAGATGCCCATGCTCAACAACAGGTCACACCGGCCAGAATATCAGGTGGGCTGCCCACAGACCTTCTACAATCTCTCTGTTTCCCTACACCTAATCCCTCAGCCTCCTCCCAAACTCTGCAACAAATCACCAGATCTGGCTTCCTTTCCAAGCCCCTGTCTATGTCTCCTATATATCTCTCTGGGTCTCCCTCCCACACTAGTCAATGTGCTCCAGTCCAAAACTCAAAAAGACAACCCCTGCTTAAGCACAGACTACTCCTATTGGAAGACTAGGAAGCCTGTCCACCACCTTCTCTGCTCTCACTGTTCTCCTAGACCAAATCCCTCATTCTAGCTCCTAGCGCTGATACAAGCAGGCATTCACTGTGAACACACCAGGCAAGCAGGCTCCTGAAACAGGCAATACACAGCAAACTGACTTCCTGAAAATTCAGAGGAAACAAGAACCAAGAAACAAAACAACTACCCAGCAAAAACAAACACAGAAATCATCGTCTAGATCTATAATTACCTCAAACCCAGATGCTTGGGCACCAGCTTAAGAACACAGTAACAGCCAGGACAATATGTCTCCACTAGAGCCCACCTGTTTTACCACACCAGGCCCTGAATACTTCAACATAGCTGCAACACAAGGAAAAGACCTTCAAATTATCTCTATGATGGTAATAGAGGTTCTTTTGTTTTCTTTTCTTCTTTTATTCCTTAGGTGTTTGGTTTGTTTTCTGAACACAGGCTTTCACTTTTATAGCCCGGACTGACTGTCCTGGAATTCATTCTATAGATCAAGCTGGCCTTGAACTAACATAGATCCACCTGCATGTGCCTCCCAAGTGCTGAGAATAAAGGCATGTGCCACTACCACCTGGCAGATAATAAAAAATCTTTAAAGAGGAAATGAATAAAACTCTTAAAAGAAATACAGGAAAACACAAACATTTCAAAGAAATTAATAAATCCTTTTTAAAGCCAAGAAAGAATAAGCAGTTGAAGGAAATGAAAAAAAAATGTTTAAGACCCGAAAATGGAAATCAAATCAATAATAATAATAAAAACACAAACTGAAAGAATTATGGAAATAGAAAATATAGGTAAGAAAACTACTACACATGCAAGTATCACTAACAATACAAGAGATGGAAGAGAGTATCAGAAGTACAAAATAAGACAGAAGAAATTGACGGATCAGCAAAAGAAAATGTTAAATCTAAAGTGTTCCAGACTCAAAATATCCAGGAACAATATGCAAGATCAAACCTAAATAATAGGAACAGAAGAAGAAAAAGATTCACAACTCCAAGGCCCAGAAAATATTTTCAGCAAAATCATAGAAGAAAATTTCCCCAACCTAAAGAAAGAAATACCTAAAACATACACAAAGCGTATAGAACACTGATAAGATTGGGCTGAAAAGGGCTGGAGAAATGGTTCAGCAGTTAAGAGCACTGACTGCTCTTCCAGAGGTCCTGAGTTCAATTCCCAGCAACCACATGGTGGCTCACAACCATCTGTAATGGGGTCCGACGCCCTCTTCTGGTATGAAGACACTGTCTGAAGACAATGACAGTGTATTCATATACATATTAAAAAAATCTTCAAACTATTCCAAAAATAGAAGCAGAAGGAATACTCCACCATGCTGGTACCAATTTGTCTTAGTCAGGGTTTCTATTCCTGCACAAACATCATGACCAAGAAACAAGTTGGGGCGGAAAAGTTTTATTTGGCTTACACTTCCACATAGCTGTTAATCACCAAAGGAAGTCAGGATTGGAACTGATCAAGCAGGTCAGGAAGCAGGAGCTGATGCAGAGGCCATGGAGAGATGTTTCTTACTGGCTTGCTTCCCCTGGCTTGCTCAGTTGCTCTCTTATAGAGCCCAAGACTACCAGTCCAGGGATGGCACCACCCATGGGCTCTCCCTCCTTGATCACTAATTGAGAAAATGCCTTACAGCTGGATCTCATGGAGGCATTTCCTCAAGGGAGGCTCCTTTCTCTATGATAACTTCAGGTTGTGTCAAGTTGACACACAAAACCAGCCAGTACAATACCTAACCACTCAATAAAGGTAATTTATTGCAAACCAATAGCCTACATCAAATTGAATGGAAAGAAATTAAGGTAATTCCACTAAACTCAGGAGCAAGACAAGATCTCTCTCTCTCTCTCTCTCTCTCTCTCTCTCTCTCTCTCTCTCTCTCTCTCTCTCTCTCTCTCTCTCTCCCTCCTCAACATAGTTCTTGAAGTTTTATCTAGAGCAATAAGACAACTAAAGGAGATAAAGAAGATACAAATTGGAAAGGAGGAAGTGAATGTATCACTATTCACAGATGATATGATAGTATACGTATGAGACTGCAAAAATTCTACCAAAGAACTACTACTACTGATAAACACCTTCACCAATGTTGCTGAAAAGATTAACTCAAAGAAATAAATAAATTAAATAAAATCAGTAACTCTCCTATATACCAATGACAAATACAATGAGAAAAAAAATCAAGCAAACAACAACTTTCATAATAGCCACAAATAAAGTAATATCGTCCCGTAACTCTAGCCAAGCAAGTGAAAGATTTGCAGGAGAATAACTTCAAGTTTTTGAAGAGAGAAATTGAATAAGATATCAGAAGATGGAAAGATCTCTCACATTCATTGATCGGTAGGATTAACACAGTAAAAAGGACCATCTTGCCAAAAGTGATCTACAGATGCAATTCCCATACAAATGCCAACACAATTCTACACAGAACTTGAAAGGACATTTGATATGATCAACTTCATATGGGAAAACAAACAAAAAAAAAAAAACCAGAATGCCTAAAACAATGCTGTACAATAAAGGAACTGCTGAGGATATCACCGCCACTGCTTTTAAGCTTTACTGTAGAGGTATAGTAATAAAAACCACATGATATTGGCGTAAAAGCTGATGGGTTGATCAATGAAATTGAATTGAAGACTCAGGCATAAATCCACACACCTATAGACACCTAATTTTTAATAAAGGAGCCAGAAATATATAAGAAAAACATCTTCAACAAATGCTGCTGGTCTAACTGGATGGAAGAATATAAAGAGACCATGTTTATCATCCTGCATAAAACTCAAATCCAAATGGATCAAGGACCTCAAAATAAAACCAGATACAATATGCCTGACAGAAGAAAAAGTGGGAAATAGCATTGAACACATCGACACAGGAGACAATTTTCTGAACAGAACACCAATAACACAGGCACGAAGATTGAGAATTAATAAAAGGAACCTCATGAAACTGAAAAGCTTCTCTGTAAGGCAAAGGACACTATCAACTGGACAAAACATCAGAATGGGAAAAGATTTTTACCAATTCCACATCTGATGGAGGACTCATAACCAGAGTATATAAAGAACTCAAGAAATTAAATATCAAAAACCCAATAATGCAATTTTTAAAATAGGGTAGAGATCTAAAGAAATAATTCTCATGAGAGGAACTCAAATGGCTGAGAAACACTTAAAAAATGTTCAACATCCTTAGCCGTCAGGACGATGTCAAATCAATTCCCAAAGAAACCATAATTATTAGTTCCTATAGTTTAATATACAATGTACTCTTCTATATCAGTGTCAGGGCATGATTTAAGTGAAGTTGGATTACTGAAATATACTCAACTCACAATCTCTCTTTTTGTTCGTCTTCCTCCTATCTAGCCACCCTTCCACCCATTCTTCACAGAATAGCAACCACATTGTTTCCAAAAAGAACTAAGTGAAATCACTTTTGCATTTCCAATATACCTAAGAATAATCCTCACTGCTGACCTAATGCAAGACCTCCCTCACATTAACCCTGAACTAAACGTTGTTTTTAGTTCTCTGCAAATGTTAAATAGTTTCTGAACTGGGCCACATGGGCACGATGTTCCTTCATTCATTCTGCACTGGTCTTTCCTCATCCTCTTCTCTCAGATAAGTCTTTCTCTTTGTTTATATCCCTGCTGAAATGCTCCACTCACAGAGTGATCTTCTCTGATGCTCACAATTATACAAGGTTCTTGACGAATCCTTTATAGCTTTCACTGTACTATCCAGAACTACCTTTCATTTCATATGTCTTTTCTTTGTAGGTTCTTTGTCCCAGTGCAATACATAGTCCATGATGATATACCTAGCATTTATCTTCTTTTAAACCATTAAACCATCTGAATTTGTCACAGTATAGGGTACTCAATACAAGTTGAGTGCACATATATACTTTTTCCTGGTAATTGTATTGATATGTGTCCTAGTTCAATAAATGATGATCTTCTAGGGGTTGTCTGTTTTACTTTGAGATTTTTTCATATTCAAGCAGTTATGAACACAGGATCAGCAATAACTCTACCATTAATTAGAGCTAATAAGAGGATTTTAAAAATGTATATGGAAATTATACAATCAATGCCTTGCTCCTAGCAATTGATCCATAAATGGTAATCATAATGTGTTAAATGATAGACCTCCCCTAAAACATTTTTCATACACTAGATCACATGAAGGCAACCTTACTGGGGAAGAATCTTTGTAAATGTAAATAAGTACATCCAGGGTGACATCACCTTAAATTCCATCCTATAATATTCTCATAAGGCATAATGATTTCTGTGTAATTAACAGGCAGAAGCTATATTACCTGAATACAATTTATATACATTAAAAAGGCAAATGTATTATTATACATATTTATTCAAATAGATACCCACATTACATTGTAGAGGTAATTTGTATTTATGTCCTGTGTCCACAAATCTATCTTATTGGATCATCTTATTATCTCTGACTTTGATCCAGATTAGAAGTTATGATTCTAACAGTAGACTTTGAAGGACATTTGTGGGTTTTGAAGCACTCACTCCCTACTGGCAAATGTTACATTTGTATCCTAAGGTCTCTCTTTCTGAAGAGAATCTGCAGACTTCCATGAGATGTCAGATGAGATTGGGACCTTAAAACCTCAGATTTTGAGAATGGCGAATGTCTTTTCTGTTTGTGATGTTGATGTAATCTTCTGGGTTTATATCATTTTAAAGCAGCCAAGTGGTTTGGCATGCTATTTTAATCAGTACTATCCTTCCTCTGTACACAAAGAGCAAGTAAAAGAAAGGGCTATAATAGAGGGTTTTTTAAGTAAACTTATCTCCCTCTAAACATTATAATAAAATCTACAGGTTTCCGTTTTCTCGTGTACGGCCTGTCATTACCCACCATGCTCCAGCAAAGGAAGTAATCTCTATAGTCAACAACATAAATACAGAGTCCAGGTTTCCTTGAGCTCTGAAATTGCTATATTCAAGTTAAAGGGTCAGAGATTCATGAAGAGAGAGAAAAGAAAGCAAATGACAAAGACCCAGTTTCCTTATTTCTTTTAGTGCTGGAGGCTTCAAGGTTATATTTCCTGGAACATCTGCATCTTTACATTGTATCCTGAAACCCTTAAAACGTGGCTTAGAATGGACATCCTTATGAGGATGATTAGATATGATGATGTTCTTAGAAATTATTTTCTCTCTTTTACCCCTTCCTAAAATAACAAACAGAAACTACCTTCTGTACATCACAAAAAGCAAATGCCAATAGTCCAAGCATGCCAATAATTGTCTGCCAAACCTTCTTGCAGAGACACTACCTAAGTTCAAAGACCCTTTCAATTTAATATGATTTTATGTAACTTAAGGTTTAGAGGAAATATATTATGAATTTCTTAGCAATCACTCCTGAAAATTAAAAAAAAAAAATTTTTCATTTATTCACTAGGAATATACTAATATGTGAAGAGAATAAAAGTCCAACTGAGTCACTGGATGAGAACCATGTGTAATAAATCTGCAGACCTGGAATGACAGGTTACGGAGTATGGAGCATAAGTGTTGCTTATTATTTGATAAATAGCAATATCCCTGCAAAATGTGTCAAATATGTCTAAAACATTGTATGTTTGATGTGGTTGCTATCCCCTTCCAAAAGAAATTGCTGGAGCTTGTAAAATTAGCTGAATTAAGGACAGAGACTGGCCATGGTGAACAGTGACTAGCAATGTCTCCACCATGTGCTATTGGACTGTGTTTCAGTCTTAGAGGCTCTTATAGGTATTAGAGGTAGTTAACGGAATTCATTGTCCATTTGTTTATCCCATCTTCTATGAAAAAAATGGAGATTTCTTCCACTATTTTTAGATCTTTATGTTTTCATCCAGAAAGGCAGGAAGGTAGTTGTTAGTCCAGTGTATCTGTATATTATGAAGTGAAGCTGAAATTCTGGGGCAGTCATTTAGACATTGTGATTCCATTAGTCTAACAAACACAGCCTGTAGTTCACAATATCTAGTGAGTCTTGAGATTTTTTTCTTGAATTGTAAATAGTTATCACAGCTATTTATGCAATTTGGAAAGCTGTCCTTTCTTACATCCTTCATTCAACATAATTTGCTCTAATCCAATTGACAGAAATGAAAGGTTGCCAAGTATAGTCCGATGCCAGAATGACACTTTCTGACTGATCTGGGTTGATGTTTGCTGGGAATTGTTGCCTTATTTGAAAGTGTAGAGGATAATAGGCATCCACCTCTCAAATGCAGAAATTCCTAAGAGCATGAGTAAAAATATAGTTTATTCATAAATAACCTGAGTGGCTTCCCTCAAACTTTGTGGAAATATATTTTAAATACTTCTACATACTAAATAAACCTAAGTAACTTTTCATAGAATGATATATATATATATATATATATATATATATGTGCTAAAATGGAATGATTTTAGATACATTGCTTATTGAAAATCAAGTGCATAAATACTGTATTATTATAAAATATGATAAAATTTTGGAAAAAAATGTAGAAAATGAAAGATCATCTAAAAGAGCAAATTTGTCTAAAAATGTATAATTATCTGGTTGCATTAATACACGTATGCAAGTATAAATATCTACATATACATGTCTTTATGTGCATATAGAGAATTATAAAAATATACTCATTTTTGTATCTTACATATTCATATAAAATATTTGAAAGTATCTTGTTTTCTGAGTGTTAATAAAGTTAGTTTTTACATGAGAGGAATGGAGTTGAATTTCAGTGTTGAGATTATGCAACCCAACACTGGTTAAGAGCCCTGTCTGCATTTGCAGGAATGTGGTTCAACTCCCAGCACCCACATGGCACCTCACAACCATCGGTAATGCAGTGCCAGGGGCTCTGATGCCATCTTCTCATTTCCGCAGGCATTAAACTCACATATAGACTAAAATACATCCAATACGTACACATAAATTAAAAATAAATAAATCATTTTTAAAATATATGTAATCATGTTATACTTTCATCCAAGCAAGAAATCCTATAAAATTCCCAATCAGTAGCATCTACATTTTCATGAAATGTATATACTTAAGAAATCACTGTATTCGTGTGATTTCTTATATACAGATGAGGTCAATTTGGTAGAAAACTGAAAATATTTGTGCTAAAAGCTTTGCATATACTTTTTTATGGTTAGTGTTAACATTTTAATATTTTTATTTATAAAAACCAAAATCTGTAAAATTCAAAATGTGTAAAAAATGAAAATCATTTTGTAAGTTGAAAAAAGCATTTATGAATTGAACCCCCGGGTTTGAAGCTGATTTATTTGCCAAATTGGACACACACGCGTGTCAGCTGGGAACAGAAAACTTCAATGGAAAAACTGTCTCTCCGTCAGATTGGACTGTGGGCATGTCTGTGTGGCAGTTTCTTGATTGGTGATTGCTACGAGAAGGTTCAAACACTTGGGGACAGGTGATCCTGAATTGCATAAACTAAGAAGCTCAACAAGCCATGAGGAGCAAGCCCTCAGCAATGGTCCTTCATGGTCTTTGCCTCCAGATTCCTGCCTGCAGTTACTTCTCTGTCTTCCCTCAATGATGGGCTATGAAATGTAAGTGTAAGGAAAATAAATGCTTTCCTCCGCAAATAGCTTTTGGATAAGATTTTTATCATAGCAACAAAAGTAAACTAGGACACTAAGCAAATGAGTATTAAGGAGCTGATATTCAAATTAGCCAGAAAATTTGACGGTGGGATAGGGAACTATCAGTTGGTCTCAGAGGATCTTAAAGACAGAGATGCTCGTACAATTAGAGTTCTGAATGTATACATTGAATATTCAGTGTCCCTCATTCCTGAGTACTGCAAAGTGTATCCCTCCATTCACTCCCAAAGGTCCTAAATTGAAGTCTACATTTGCTTTGGATGCGATTAACATGAAAAGTTTGTGAAGATGATACTGATAAGGGGAGAGCATAAAATCTTAGCCATAGGATGAATCACATATGTATCTTCACATCTTTTCGGAGCTAAAATAAACAAATAAGTAAATAAGTAATAAACACATATAATTTTAGAAATATATCTGAGCAGCCTGGTATATCCAAAATATTGCTTCTACCGACAGCTTATTCTGAAATTCCTACAGCTACTTCCTGAGGTTCCCAGGGCATCCTTCTGTCCTAGAATTCACCAGATGTCCCTCATGAGGACTAATAAGCTCCAGAATCTCAGGTTTCATATTATGAGAAATTCCCAGTGTAAGTGTCTTTCTGTTTTCTTTTAAGCATGGGGCCTCAGTAAACTTATAGTTCTTTAACTGAAAGGAGTTAGAAATTCCCTGTGCCGCTAAACTCAATGTCATCATTAGGTCAGAATCAAGTGCAGTGGAGTATAAAACATTGACTCATTCAATTACCATTTAGGTAAATTAATTGCATTTGGATACGGCTTTGTTATCACACCCAGAAGTTTATCTGATTAATAGAATCTCACAGTATTCTTAATAACATTCCTTTATTCAGATTTTAGAAAGCCATTCCTTCTTGTGTCTTTAGAGTGTTTCTTCCCTACCTGGAATTACCTATCTAGTTTCTATATAGATTACATCCATCTAGATTCTGTTTATCTGTGCTATTAAAATAGATGCTGCTTCCAAGAGATCTAGCTGTTGCTACCAGTGTTAACAAAAGGTCAGTCAACCCCACAACCTGAAAACTCACACAGTCACATCGTATAACTTCTAGACCAACAGTTGTTTCCTGTGAGTCATGACCCCTTTTGGAGTCACATATCAGGTATCCTGCCTATCAGATATTTACATTATGTTTCATAACAGCCAGATTACAGTTATAAGGTAGCAACTAAATGTTTTTATGGTTGGGGGTCACTACAACATGTGAAACTGTATTAAAGGATTGCAGAATTAGGAAGGTTGAGAACCACTGGTCTATGACACTATGACACAGATACAAGGAGAGTCGCTTGTGTATCTTCACATCTTTAGGAGCTAAAATAAATGAATAAATAAATAAGTGATAAGTAAATAAATACATTGGAGCAGACAAATATAATTTTAATATGGTAGTAGAGAAGCCAACTCTATCCAGAATATTGCTTCAAGACACATTTTAGTTTATTGAAATTGAGTGTGTTTCTTATAGTGCTAGCACATCTAGATTCAACTAGCTAGACTTCAAGTGTTCAATAGGTTCATGTGGCCAGTGGCCACATACTGGTTGGCAAAGAACTAACACGCCCAGAAATGACTGGTTTTAAAGTGGCTTGATGGTTTACACTGGTATAAATTCTTTAATTTTTTAACTATCAACCCTCTCTCCATTGTATTTAATAATCACCCTCCCACACTTCAAGAAATTGCTTTCTTGGATGACTGACTAGCAGAATAGCAGAATGCTCTCTGCCATTACACTTTATTCTGACTTTTTAATTGCAGGAAGAATATTTTAATCCAGGAGCTTTTATATTTTAATATACAGCTAAGGAACACTGTAATCATTGTTTCTAATTTACAAGACTAATGACACAGTCTCATTGCAAAAAGTCTGACACATAGAAATATATAACTTTAAAGAATGCAGTTGTAGTCCCGTAGAACATCTCTTCCGTTCTTTATGCAGGGGTTTACTGTGTACCCTTCTATACATGTTTTCTATAAATGTCCAGAAAATGCATTTAATACCTAGATTCATTTATAACATTGGGTGTGGGTTTTCTTCCCTGCAGTGAAGACTTGTAGGTTCATTAACAAGGTCTAGTGAATGAACATGTTTGATGACTATCAGAAGAGCAGACTGCCTACCCGTAGGCACTGCTTTCTTCGTTGAAGACAAAGCCACCATTGAATCTTACAGCTCACTTTCCAATTACCAAGTGCAAAGAGAAACACAAAATGGAGAATATTGATTAGTCTAAGCCAATTAGGTATTACCTTTTCCTAGCCAATGACTGACTTGCCAGAGTCAGTGCTGAACTTCTGTCCAATAAAAACAAAAGACAAAGAAATGATTAGTTTTTGCAATAAAATCAAAACACAGCTGTATGAAAGAAATACTGTCTGTCTCTAACCTCTTATGCCTTAAGCAATGGAGCAGTTCTTAAGTAACCAACTTAAAAGTCCAAGTGGATGAATCAAGGCTTGAAGGGCAAAGGAATGGCAAGAAACTGGATCATCCCTACCTCTGTAAAATGGGTGTCTTCCTGAGGTAATAACATACTCATTGTTAAACAATTAGGTCCTGTTTGAAATACTTGAAACTTAAAGCATACTAACATCAGGCATCATGGATATAGTAAAAAAAAAAAAATCCATTAAAAAAATATACCTTGAGACAGTAAGCAAACTATAACTACATTCAATCTGACAAATTTAACACAACAAATAGAACAGGAGTAAAGTAAGGATTTTGTTCAACAGCAATGACTCAAATCACTTTTCTTATGTTAACTCCAGCTGTGGCATTAGTTCATTCTTGTATATAAAGTTATAAAAAAAATGAAACCTCAACTTTGCTTTTTTTTGTACTGTGTTCTGCTCACATTGAAGTATTTGTGCTCCAGCATATCATGGGGTTAATTAATGTGTCTTTTAGCACATTGTAAACAGCATAATAAAATTATATCTAGCATAAACCTAGAGATGCTAGATATAATAATGTTTTTAGCATATGATATACACACAAAGTAGGAAAACTAGGGGATGGGAGAGGAGGGAGGCTGGGGAGATTTCTCAATAGTTAAGCAATAGCCATTCAAGCACTGTACTGAGGTCTTATCCCATAAATCCACATATATCACAGATGGGCTTGGTAACTTCCTATAATCTGATGAAGTCAGGGGATCCCCAGAAAATCTGCCAGAAAAGGCAAGCCATATTTGTGAGTTCTGCGTTTGATTGAGAGACACCACATAAACTGACGAGAATGCCCAGGCATACAAACATGGGTGACCACACAAATGCAAAAGTATGCATACACACGTGTGTACTACATACATCAAAAAAGGAGTAACAAAGTAACAAAAAAAATAGTAACAAAGGGGACAGAAAAGCAGTTACTTTGCATTTCTATTTGAGTTATAATTTTCTTGTTTACCTAAAAGATCTAAAAATTTTGAAGTGCTTTTTGTCTATTTTGTCATCTTTATAGTCTCTCTATGAGATGTCCTTTTCAAACAACAAATCCTAAAGTACATTTTTTTTATACCATTGTCTTCTTACTCTACTAATAGCAATTGGGTGGATCAAGCTAAAGGCATTAAAACTCCCATACACCACTATATGATTTCTGAGTCTTATTTGTTGTAGAATGGTGAATGGACTTAAAGGGACATACAAAATAGGCAACAGGATGATAGGTTGGATTTATTGTCCAAGAATACATATTTAATAATATGTGGTTGCTGTGTAGGTTAAATTTCCTGGAAGTTACTCAGCTGATAGTATAAAATTTGGGAGCAATTTCTACGGAGGCACTGGCAAAAATTGGAGGAGCAGATGGAAATAAATCCTAATCAAATAGGGAAGTGAGATAGAAGAGAAGGGTTATCTATGACAGAGAAATATATTTGCTAATAATGGCAAAGCCAAGATGATATTTTCGAAATGTATCAGCAAGATGTAAAAGTATCTGAAATACCAGAGAAGCAGATGCTTGTAGTAAATGTAAGTCAAGAATGTTTGTCCTAAATTTGGGGGTAGTTTGTTGACTAAATTTCCTCACTAGACAGTAATGAGCCATCAGATATGATGTGAGAATTAGTAAAATCTTCATTATGTGCTATCTAAGCTGAGAAGAATGACAAGACAAAAGGCTGAGTGGGAGAGGAGGAAGAAAAAAGGAAGAAGAAAAGAAAGAAGTGAGGAGAATAAGGACAAGGAAGAGGAGAGGAAAGGGGGAGGGTATCCAGAGAATGGGGAGAATCTGGAGCCAGCTAGAAGTTCATCCTCCATAGTAAAAGTAGGGACTGCCGGAATTGACAGCAAAACAGAGATTAAGAGATTACTAAACACTAGATACACAACCATTAGCACTTGGTAACTACATCTTGAAGCTAAGAAGCAGGAAAAATGGGCATAGATTTCCTACCTTACAGATTTCTCCACCTCTTAATTATGAAGAGGTACAAGAGGAAGGTATAGATTTGGGTTTTATTGCAATTAATTACATTTTTAACAGTCTAATTCACCAGGTTTTATTCGCATGGAGTAGGACAACCATGTATCTAAAAACAAAGATAAGTCAGAGCTACAGATATACGTACACCTTGCAGGAGAAATACCCATGTTTTAAAACATGTCAAAACAGACTATGGAAATTCACAGCCTAAAATGCAGTCCATAAGTCCATAAGTGTTGCTGTATACAACATACAAATAATTCTCAAAATGATATTTCAATGATGAAAGTTACAATTAAGAACTGTTTCATTTCACATTTGTGAAAATCGATGCTTGCGTTTAAAGGTCCATAAGCCAGCTGTCTCTTTTAACACAGAACCCACGCCAGCCACTTTGGTGGCAGAGGTTGTTCCTCATGTTGAACCATGCCAAAAATGGAAAGAACATTGCCAGCTCATTCCAGTTACACAGGGTTTTCCTCCAGCCAGTATGGAGTATTTCTGGTCTCTGCCAAAAGATACAATTGTGTTGTGCTTTTCACAGAACATTTTGTGTGTTGGAAAGTGAGGTGCGTATGTGAGAACAATTCAAATTTGTTCAGTAGCATTTATGTGATGCTTTGTTCCTTAATGAGGGCACCTGAATTGTCAAATGAAATTACCAGGTTTTCCAGGTGATGGTGTTCAAATTAGGAGGCGGGAGTTGTGCCAAATGTGTGTAAACAAAGGAACTATTTCCATGGATGGTGATTGAAACATGTGGAAAGGGATCAGGCTAATCAGTGATGGAATTTCAAAGATTAATAAACTTACCTCCTAGGTTAATGAAATAATTATAGCACTGTGGAGCAGACAGAGAAAACACAGCCTTGCCAGTTGTCTATAAGGCGATGTAATTTAGATAAACTAGCATTTTATGGCACATCAAAATCTTTATTACTATCAGATGATTTCCATGAATTTAGTTTGAAAAACATTTTATAATGGCCAGTGAACATTATTTCCTAATACACATTTACATTCTCCTTCCTTGGCCTATGTTTGTCTATGCATTTAAACCAACTTTAAATTGCTCAGCACCATACTCTCAGTTCTTAAATAGATACAGAAGAGAAATCTGCTGGCTAATGACTACTTCTAAAATCTAATGTGATCCCAGTAGTTCATATATATAGTACATATGTATGTATGTATATGCATATATTTATATATTAGAATATCTATTAGAATAATTGTAAACTTGGCCTACAAGCCATCTTTCTGTCCTTGCTTTGTCCATCTCCAAATGAGTCACTCACCAATGCCCATCTACTTATTCAAATCCATGATTCCATCAGTCTCTCTTCTATCCAATTCTGGTGACTTTCAATCTCATTTGTGAAATTTGGATCTTTTCAATATTTTTCTGAACCTATGAAAATCATTGGCTGCTTCCTAAAATCATCCTAGGCACAGAAGTACAGTTATCAAGAGTCAGTCTAACTAGGCGAAAATGACTACTGACAGAAAGAAGTATAGGGATCTCTCACCTAAAAGTTTCGACACCAGCAGTCCTTTTATTTGCCCTGATTATAGCTTTCCCACTTAACACCACATGCTACAGTCAAAGGTCTCAGTGAATGAATAAACCAATGGATAGACCAACTTGCCTACTGACCACTTGACTCTATGAGACAGAATGATAATGCTCAACTTAGACTTATCAGTCCCATTGTCCAGTTAACAAATAACCATATTCCTTATTAGAGATGAATGTATGTATCTCTTCCAACATTAATATCTTACATTCACATGAGCAAGGACACAGCTAAGACATCTAATCCCAGCACTTGGCATGCAGATGCAGGTAGACCCCTGAGTCTGAGGCTAGCCTGGTCTACATAGTGAGTTCTGAAACAACCAGAGCTACACAGAGACCCTGTCTCAAAAGAAAAAAAAAAAACAAAAAACAAAAACAATATGCAAAACAAAAAGGTAACTATATACCCCATTCTAATAAATGAGGCCGCTTTATTATTCTGATGGGCTCTTTAAGATTTTAGTAAACAACCTATTGAGAGAAGACATTGAAATGCCTTTTATAAGGTGAGTTTGTGTTTTTCATCCATGTTTTGTTTCCCCATATATATTATCTGCTCAGTGCTTCTGTAGCTAATATCAGTGATGGGATGATGCTACCATACAGCCTCACCTCTTCTCCGTAGGACAATGCTGTATTAAGAACACCAGTCCGCTGCTTCAAGTACTGCAGAGTTTGCACAGGGAAGAGGGAAACCTTGTCTTAAGGGCATGGGAAGGGTATGATCAGAAAGCCTATGGGAACTAGTGATGCCTCAATGTCTTTCAGCATTTGTTCCGCCATGTATTTAATTTTATGTCATTTTTCTTCTTGTGTTATATACCTTTCTATCCATATGACCTAAAGAATGTGGTACTGAATATACATAGTCAAAAGATGTATAGGAAACAATGTAATTTTTCCTTATAAACAGATTCTCAAAGAAAAAAAAATATAGCCAAGGTATTTCTGAGTTGAATTTTCCTAAATGTTTTGAGGTACCTTTCATTAGACTTCAGAAATTAGGTGTCAAATGTGACAACTAAAAATAGTTTAAGTTAAAAGAAGTGAAATCAGATAAAGCTGTACGATTTGAACACCTTGGTGAAATATTAATTGAACACAGAATGATGTCATTTTAAGTTGCTAATGCTTAATATTTTCCACTTCTGGCCCTTTCCTAAAACAGTAAATCTAGAGGAGACATAAGTTACATGTAACACAATGTTCCTTTCATTAAGAAGCTATGCAACTAGTTATCCCACCTAGAGGGTAAAGTATTTTGCGGTTAAGCAAAAGTACAAAAGTTACTATGTGAATATGAGACACAGGAGAGAAGCCATTTAATCGTTCTAAACTAACAGATGCCAAAATAGTTCATTTATACTGAGAGTTCAAATTCAAGTAACCCAACTTTGCTGCAAACTTGACGTAGAGCAATTGAAAGCTTACATGGTTGGTCCTTTATGAAAGTAATTGAATTTACATTGCTTTTTAAAACATAAACATGAATAGTTCTAACCAAGTTGAATCAAATTAAAATAAGTATACATTCTGACTATTGTTTGCTTGCTACTTAACAATGAGCATATATACCTTTAGTCATTTTCACACAACCAACTAATTCTATCCAAAAGTCAGAATTACCGAATGAGATAAACCTAATAAATCAAACTTTTGCTTAAAGGTATCTGTCTATCTATGATCCTTCAACTAACATTTCACAACCTAAATTCCATGATGTCTTGTCAGTATTGGTAGTTGTGTGTCTTTCCAAATAGGAAATGATTAGTATAACAATTTTTAATTGTCTTTAAACTTGAGGGGTAAACCCATATATATATATAACAGACATTTTCAAAACAACAATGAATATTTTACAAGATAAGTTTAAAGAATGCTTGCTATCATGATAAGAATCAGTTTCACATCAATCTTGTATGATTACATCATACACTCATTTGAAAACTCCTTTGATGCTGATCTCTACTTACTTTTCTTCTTTCATCTTTTCAACAAAGGCTTTGTATTAATTGCACAGTTCTTCATAAAGAACTACGTGCCTACCAAAATTTGAGTTTGGCTTCAAAGTCCACGTCAAATAATGAATAAATCACCTAAAAACTTAATAGTCTAGGAATTATCAAGAATAGACTATATCAATTATTTGGAAACATATCAGAGAGTATCAAGAAACTGTGCATTGTAAACAAACAAATCAAAGAATGCCTTTTGCTTGACAGGGGTCATCAGCTGGAAGAAAGACAGACAGGCAGAAATGAGTAGAATGTGAGGTTGCAAGAATATTGACAGATCGCTTCTGAAGGCAATATACAAGACAGACTAGACTGGGGATAGTATGACAGGCTGAATACTGGCCTCTCTGATGTGGTATACCTCTTCTTTGAATAGGTATATCCAGTAAGGACATTTCCACTAGGATGATCGTTATATCTAAAAATATTTAATCGCTTTTATTACTATTTTTGATATTGTAATTGCACAATTATGAATTACATATTTCCCCATCCCTTCTCTCCCACCAAACCCTCCCATGTACCTGGCCTTAATTTCTTTTAAATTCATGGCCTCTTTTTGTCATTAATTGTTGTTACAAACATATGTGTGTGTGTTTGTATGTATATATATGTATATATTCCAAAATATATAAGTACAACTTGTTTCATAAAGTTAATTTTAGGTAGGTTTTCAGGGTTAACCATTTTCAAGGCATGGTCAAGACTAGGTCCTGGTTCAGGGAGAGATCTTGTCTAAAAACTAATTTAAGGAAGTGATTGAAAAAGACATTTGCATGTCAACCACTGGCCGTCACACTCATCTATTCTGCAAGAAACCGCAAAAAGCACATGCACACAAACATATACTACATACAACTACACAATCAAGCAACTAATCATTCATTCTTTTTAAAAGCATTGGATTGATGATGTGATATCTGCTGTGTTGGAAATATAATATTTTCAAAAACATTTGACATTCTTATTTTAAAATATGTGCATTCTTTTGCATATTATTTGACTAATAGTAGATAACAGAATAAGATTATTAAACTGAGATTCACGAACTTTCTGAAGTTAAAGCTAAAAAACCATAGTTTTCTGATCTTTATGCAGAAGCTAGGCTTTGGGAAATATAATGATGGCGGCAATGCTCTCAGTCCTTCCTTAAGTTCTAAGTGCACATGGGTGACATAATGCCACGTTCTGCTTGCTGAATTAAAGCTGGAAATAGTTCAGGAGGATGGTACTTCTAAACAAACAGAAGCAAATGTTGTACCGACAGCTGAGAAAATGCTGAGAGGTTGCTCAGGGCCCATTTGACTCTGCATTTGAACCATTCTTATGTGAAATGACTGAAAATTGAACATATATAACCTTAAAAATATAGAGATTCAGATAACTGTTATGTCCACATGAGAACAAACAATATGTTTTGCTCATCTTTTTCAATGCAATTCAGCTTCTTCCTCTGAATATATAAAAATCACAATCACTGGAAAGACTGGGGTCATGCTGTCAGCCTAAATTTCAAGAAATAAATGCTAAATATTTTAAGTGTCTTCTCCAAATCTCTGAGCATTTTTTCTTGCAATTTTTGTAAGATTTATTTTGTTTTTAAGTGTGTGTGTGTGTGCGTGTGTGTGTCTGTGTCTGTGTCTGTGTGTCTGTGTGTACACATGAGTACAGGTAACTCTGGTGGCCAAAAAAAATATGATGGATCTCCTGGATCTGGAGTTATAAATGTTTTGTGAGCCTCCTGTATTCTTAACTGCTGAGCAATTAACCAACCCCAGCAATTATCTCAAAGAGCCTTTAGACACAAACAGGAGTGGCAGAAAGATTTAAACAGAGTAAAGTAAAAACTTCAGTGGTCCATCCTTGTTACTATCTATATGTAGAAAATTCCAAATCCATAATTTTTAGTCTGCTACTTTAATGTGCAATGAAATATAAATTGGCTTATTGGATTATGATTCATTCGTGTGTGTGTGTGTGTGTGTGTGTTTGATTAATGACTTTAATTCTAGTACTTCAGAGGCAAAGCCTGAGGGAACTCCGTGAGTTCAAGGCTAGCCTAGTATATATTGTGAGTTCCAAGCCAGATAGGAATACATAGTAAGATCCTGTTTTAAAGCAAACAAATAAACCAGAAACAGAAGGTTGTCAGTGATCAAAGGGGAAAATCCCTGAGAAACTGACTTTGAAGCTAAATTCCGAAGGCTGAGGAGGATCTAAGGAAAGAGAAAGGGTGGCAATGAGGAGCATAAGTAAAGTCACAAAGTAATGCAGGAAGCATTTCCCCCTAGGGTAAAGTGGCATTCCCTTGGGAAGGATGGTGAAATGTCACAAGGCATCTCACCAAGCAGGGCCTTGGAAATCACATTAGGGGCTTTTATCCTGGGAACAATCAGAAGCCCTTGGAAACTCTACGCAGAAGAACAGATAAGCAGATAGACATTCCCAGCAGACGTTTCAGATGCATTCAACAGCACAGAAAGAGTTGATAGAATGAGTGCTTGATGAGCAATTCAGGGATGGTGACATTTGTCAGCCTGTAAATTGTCACTTTTCCTTGAGGCTCATATCACTGTGTTATTTTTAATCTGTATTACTGTATCATTTTTAATAGTGTTAAAAAGAATGTCTGAGGAGGCTTGAAGAGACGTCTCAGTGACTAAGAGCACTTGTTGCTTTCCCAGAGGACCTGGGTTCTTTTCCAAACACCCAAGGGGCTCGCTTCATCACGATCTGTAACCCCAGCATCACAGATGCTTTCTTCCAAACTCCATGGGCAGGAGACACATTATGTATATACATCCATGCAGACAAGGCATTCATACACATGAAGTAAAATGAAGAAGTCAAACACCAAAATGGTAAAGGATTTCTAAAAAGAGCACCAACATATCTACAGTCTCATTATCCTTAAAAAGCTAATTTGTATACATGAGCTTTTGCATGCTTTTGTCCAAAGAATGCGCCTTTTCATTATAATACAAATACCACACTGCAGGAATTCATTGCCCCTTACGTACAACCTTATCTCTTCTGTATATTATAATGCATCATGATAATAAATCAAAATTGATCAGTCAACTTTCATATTGATGAGTAGCATATAACTTGCAGTCTATGAACAGTCATGTTGTCCCTCAGAAACACATGAATTGTTGGAAGGGTATGTCACACATTTAACATGTACGCAAAGCTTTGAATCTCTCTGCAGAACTGATAGTATTAATCAAATGTTTCAAATGATATCAAACCAAAATGGTTATGGACCCAAAATGCTTTCACAGTTGGTAGAAATCTCATGTCATTGTTTGAAAAACCACATTAGAGTTAGTAGGTGATGGTGCAAATTGTAGCTTAAAATTTCTCTCATTTGAAGATCTTAAAGAAAGCTTGCCAATATGTAAAATGAAAGATCTGGAAAACACCTTCAGGTACTGAAGTATAGAGTCACTGTTGACAGATTTGTATTGTAAATGACCACTTAAACAGTATGCTATTATTTCCAGATCTTTTCTCTCTCATTGCAAAACTATTTCATCACATAGCACCACCATGAAGGTCGAAATTGCTATGCCAGCAATACAAACAGGTTATGTAAAAATCATGTACATCATTCCCTACTTTATAAACTGGGTTGGTGATTCGTTTTAAAGATATAAATTTGATTTAATAAGAGAAAAGGTGTGTTTATGTTTACTGAGAAATATGAAGCTATGTCTTGGGGTACAGTATGTCCCTTAACAAATGCATGTCCCTAACTTGTCTCAGTCTTTATGTTTTCAGAGACAAATGATCACATCATATGGTACCTAAATTATGTAAAACATTTTAGGTGATTGGCTTTTCACTGAGTTTTAAAACTTGACTGAAGTAGACAATTCTAAATAGAAGTAATTATTTTATCCTAGAGGAAATACTAATATTCTAGCTTACAATGCTTACAAAAAAATCACACCAGCCCATTCTTTAATGTGGTTGTATCTTTCAGGCAATGAGTGACAACCAACAGTGAGGTAGTCATTTTCATTTATCAAGTCACATGCCTTCTCTGTGACCTAAAACTCATGAAGAACAATCTGGCATTACAGATTGTTATTTCTTGTTCTTCTTTCGGTTTCTTTGAGACAGAGTTTGTCTGTGTAGCCCTGACTGTCCTAGACTCACTTTGTAGACCAGGCTAACCTTCAACTCACAGAGATCTGCCTGCCTCTACCACCTGAGTGCTGGGATTAAACATGTGTGCCACCACATCCAACAGGTTGTTATTTCTTTCATGAAAGAAAATAAATATTTTTTACCCATTTATATAAAATAAAATAAATATTTTATCCCTATCAAGTTGATCTGAAAATGAAATATTTTCAAAATGGTAGTTAAATAAAATGTTGTATATTAATCATCTTCTGATAGATTTGCAGTACAGCCATGTGAATGCTTTATAATAAACTAAAAAACAAAGTCAAATTATTTTTTGTAAAGTTTCTAAACATGACTATGAGCCAAATAAACCACAAATTATTATATATGCATATATATGTACATATATATTGTTCTTTACAAGGAAGTTTTTATTATGACAGCAATACAAGAAAAACAAAAGCAAAAACAAGCTAGAGAGACATGCCAAACCAAAGTGTGTCTGCTCACATACATGGCTGGTCAGTTCTGTTTCTCTGTAAAAATTACCTATTCTGGTGGGATTTTGTCTTTTCATTTTTCTTTTACTTTTTCTTTTTCTTTCTCTGTCTCTCTCTTTGTTGGTGGTGGTGGTGGTAGTGGTGGTGGTTTTTTCTAGACAGGATTTCCCTGTATAGCCTTGGCTGTCCTAAAACTCTCTCTGTAGACCAGGCAGGCCTTGTACTCAGAGTTGTACCTGCCTCTGCCTCCCAAGTGCTGGGACCAAAGGCATGCGCCACCACCACCCAGCTTTTGCCTTTTCTTTCTTGCAACTGCATTGTGTGAATTCTGTGTATGTCTTAAATATTAACCAGAATGTTCTTTTAAGTACCTGACAGGAAGGCTTCTATTTAGGAGTGTGAGACTGGAAGAGACACTGGCAGACATTACTTTATCCTCACCATTAGAGAATGACGGATGTACAGAACATTTGCTTACAGTTCTTCCACCCATGATGTTCTCTCACAATGTTTATGTTATTTCTCTTAATACTTACTGAAATACCACTTTACCAGAGGTGTTCTCCCTGGCCACACTGTGTATGAGAATCCTTGCAGTGCCCTGTCCTGAAACTGCTTGATTTAATATTTAATTTCTCTCTTCATACTATTCAAAAGATAAAGTAAAAGACGAGACTGGATGAGGATAGAGAGGGAAAAGTAAAGAGAGGGAAAGAAAGGAAAGGAGAAGAGAGGAGTCTATTCCTTTCTTAACTATGCTTTCTTGCTTTTGGGAAGTATTTACAATTTTAAGGTTGTGATATGCCTAGCTCTGTAATATAAACATTAAATGTAATGTTTAAATTAACTCAAAGAACAATTCTGAACAGATGGAAACACAGGTATTAATAGGCAATACTGGAGGTGACACAGCTTTATATAACTATTTCAATTATCCAGAAAACTAGGCAAGCAAAATACTCTCCCTCAGTCCCCAGTGACTTTCTAATACTAAGAGTAGACTTGGATAATGTTTCTTTGCCCTGCTAAATCCTTATTTGCATAATGTTAACAACCAGAGGGCTCCAAGTGTTCCCATGGGCTGGTAAGTTACATAAGTATCTGTTTCTAGGATAGGTACACCCCAACCCCAAGGACCAAGGCTTTAGATTTAATGCTTTGGAGTTCACACAATAACCTTATCGATAAGAGTTCTCCATCCTTGAAACATTTACCATATCTAATGCTTCATTCAGAAAAATACAACAAAGAGCAATCTCCCTATCATTGGAGAAGGCGTTATGATATATTAAGTTTGAACAATCTTTTAAAGCCTTCTCCTATAAACCTAGTAAACTCAGTGTATAGACAAGACAATGTCATCTGTTGGGTACATGTCTTTATTAAACAACTGACTTCTTTTAAGTTGATGAATGAATAATAAAATGTGTTATGGTTTTGCACTGGTCATTTAAAGCTCTGACCACAGAATAGATGTTTAATGACAGTTACTTTTATTCAGATGGAGAAAGTGGCTTAATATCAGTAACTCTTCTCCACTCTGAAAGCAATGGAGACTTTTGTCCTTTCTCTGCATCTATTGAATATATTTCACCCATCCTGCCTTCCTCCTCACAAGAAAATAGCATAAAGAAAAATAACTAATGATATACAGAAATAATACATAGGAAAGAATTATCAATTCTCCTTTCTGAATGAAACTTTATGAAAGCTAACCATAAGCCTAACAATAGCGCACTGTTTTAAGGAAACCACTGTAAAACCACAATACAATATGAATCGGTTACTGTTTTATAAAGTACTCTTTCTTTACTCACTTCATCCAACACTGAACCAACAAGAGCCCTATTTACCATCTGCATAGAGTAACAGGCTTGCAGTAACATGAGAACAAGCATTCAGGTCTAAAAATAATCAGATGAATACGATTAGCAATGCTTTTGCATTAAGAGTATCAGTAGTTTTCTACGTTAATTATTCTTTTGTCATCTACAATCCCTATTTCAACTGTTTAAAACAAAAACTTTTACTCCTAACACCAAGCAGTCAAATTTATGCAAGAATTTCATAAACTTAAAATCAATAGTTCAGAGAATGACAGAAACAAAGTCTGAAAGTCTTTTCGTTTAACTTAACGTACCTTTCAGAGAATTCTGTTTGCTAAAGACAACTTATTCTGTTGCTCCTGAAACTAAATATTTCATCTTCAGTTTCCTAATGAGTTTCATTAAAAACATGAGGTAATTTTATGGGACTCAGCTTATGAGTCCCATAAGCCCCCTTCCCTCCCTCTTTTCCCCATTCAACCCCCTCTCGCTTCTCTGTCTCGGCATTCCCCTACATCCAGTCTTTCCAGGACCAGGGGTCTCTCCTTCCATCTTCTTGGTAATTTTTAACATTATGTTAAAAAAGCATAATGAATTCTAAGGATGAGATAAAGATATCTTTTAGAGAATTTGAGACACACAATATTCATATATTAAAATGAAGACCAGAAGTTGGTTACCACTATCGAATCTCTAAACAAAATACAAGGATATGAGACAGACAAATGGAAGTAATGAGGAAGTGAGGAAGGAAGTGAGGAGTGAGTGAGGAGGCAATGAGGAGGAAGTGAGGAGAAAGAGAGGAGGAAGTGAAGAGAGTCACTTCCTCTACCTGGCAGGATTTTTTGCTCAAAGGAAAGAACAAAAAATGGCAGTGCTTGCTTACTAAGTCCCCAAGGACTTACTGCATACCTACTACATACGAAGTTAATGGCACAGTTCAGGGCTTCCCTCCCTACTCAAGCTTTTTGTTTTTTGTTTCGGTTTTTTTTTTTCTTTTAGTTGCTGCAGGGGAAGAATCCAGGTGGGCGTGCTAAATCAGCAATCTCCTACTAAGAAACACACAGCAGCGGTGTGTACTGCTTCAAATGAGAGTTTTACATTTTTAAAAAGAGAGATCATGTAGGTAAATCCGACTCCTCACATTCCATGGAATCAGGAAAATCAATAAATAATGATAGAAAGTAAAGAAGGGTGGGGAGGGCATCAGGGAGACTTTCTTCCAGATTCAGCACTGTGGACAGCCAGGCTGCCGCAGCTTTCCTGTTTAAACATCTGCTGGGTTTCTTCCCTTTACGAAGAACCCTGCCACATTCGAGAGTAGGAAAGTTGGTGTGAGACCATCAATTATGCAGAGTAGCACCTAACATAAGCTATCTGTGTGCCGAGAAAATAATTTGCTTAGTCGTGTTTAGGTGCCAAAATATTGCCTTTGTGAACAAGTGTGTTGCCAGTTGTCAGTCAAGAGGGGACAATTTATGGCACAAAAAAAAAAAGCAAAACAAAACAGACCCTTAATAACTTCAAACACACTTCTAAGTGTATCCCATTTGATATATCCAAACAGGTATCCAAGTGAACCCTGTTTTACCAATAACTCCAGACACAGCAGAAAAAGATTCATTCCAGGTCCATGTGTTTGAAACTGGCAATAGGTGTAGGGAAAAGGAAATGTAACAATAACTCTCTAAACAATAAGGCTCCCGAGTTATGTTCAAAGAGGCATTCACCAATTTTGTTTACATTCAATTGGTCAAAGCAAGCCACAAAACCATACTAATTTCCAAAAGACAGGAAGGTTATTAACAAGAATTCACAGTGAAACATGAGAAGATTCAGGAACATAAGGAACTTTCCAATGTTGTGCTGTTAAAGAAAAGTAATTTTGGGTGAGTCAATGCAAGCTTACTAAGCACGCATCTTAAATAAAAAAAAAAGCATTACAGTCCAAGGGAACAAAACATAGGACCAGACACAGTGGCTGCCTGACATTACTTAGACAATACTACAACAGCAGTTACCACACCACATAAAGCTACAGCTGAGGGGAGGTGGGCATTTGTTCAAATGCTTCTGTGGCTACTACGTATGCTGTATTTGTCAAGCAGCTTCATTTTTTTTTTTACCAAATTATCCTTAATTTTTACCATTAGTGTTGACTCTTCAAAATAGTCATATTTGAATACAAATATTCTAATTATACCATTTAAATACACCATTCAACTCTTGTGAAAGATTTTGTGGATTCTTTCCTGAGAAGAAAGTATGTCATGTAGGGACCTAGAAATGGTGTAAAAGAATAATAAGAAAAATATAGAAAACTTGAGTTTGACAAAAATTGAGCTCAGATGGGTGCAAGCTATGGGCAAATAGAGCAGTCATCAGAACTTTGGAGGAAAAAGCAAATATTTGAGTTTTGGAAAAGGAATATCAGAAGATTAGCCCTGATGATGTTATTACTTTTCTACTTCCTTTCTACCCCTTTCTACTTCCCTTTATTATTATTATTATTTTTAAAACAGAGGGGAGAGATTTGCAGATCTACCACACTCATCCACCTTAAAGGCACATTATATCAAATATGAAATAGTTCTTCCATTACTATGCATGAGCCATACAGTGCTAGGGAAAACGGATCTCAATGGCAAACACAAGAGGGCTAAGTTAAATATAATAAATAATTTGTTCTGTGAGATTCGCTAGACAAACTAGAGGTCAACACTAAATTATCATAGGCTCCCTCTCTCTAGACTCTGTAACTGTTGTTGGAATTAGTGTTTTAATAAGCCCATATAAAAGACATACAATCCAGATATCTTATTTATAAGACAAGTATATAAATTGGACAGATCTAGGACTATTCTAATTTATTCCCCAGCTATAAAGTCCTTTATTCCTTGCTGTTTCTCCTCTCCATGAGATTTTTGTCCGTGGTGGTCTCTATCTGTCCTCCTCCTTTCTCTCCCATCTGCAAATTCCTCTTGAACCTCCAGTTCCACCTCACTCCCTCCACTGCCCAATCACAGGCTCTAGCTTTTTGCTGACCAGTTAAAATGGGGAGAAGGCTCATATGGCATCACATGAGCATCTGCTCTTCACGAGCAACCACATCTTAAGGAACCAGTTTTAGCTTTAGGATACAAGCAGCATCAGACCAAGCCACTACACCTAAGCACTAAATGTAACCTTTTTTATCATCAGAAGAGCTTCTGAACAACCCAGCTTAAAGGTAGCCCAGAAGATCAGCCTGACAAAGAAAAAGAGAAGGACCCTTTGTGTCTTGTGGGGTTAAATACTGCCTTGGAAAACGGTAGGTCATATACTGCATAACCCACAGGGAGTCTTCTAAATTTGAGTTGCCATCATTTAAATAATTATAGTCAACTGGGGTGAATTCTACCTGCTAATTGTATATGAGTCTACTTCTTTATTTTGGGGGAAACGGATGAAAGGTATACAAAAACTATGTCAAAATGAGGTGTCCATTATGGTGACTAATATAGAAGCCTTTGATTAGTATAGTTATCTAGCCAAGGTAAACCATCATTAAATATCTTTTTAAAACTATGTGCACATTTTTTCTTGCATTTCCTACTTTTGTATAAGGAAATTCTTCATCCAAAAGGAATATCAAACTTCTTATAACTCATGAGTCTACAATGAAACGTTTAACCAGTATGAAATGAAGAAGGAATGTTATTCAAAAAACACAGATTTGTCATACTTCCATACCTCTGTAAGATTTTAATTAAAGAAAAAGAGCGAACAAATTGTCTCTCATCTACTCATTCCAGAGAATGCACAGCTCTTTTTCAAGTGTGCAACTTTCCCTGAAAACTCACAACTAGAAAGTCACATTCTCCCTCTTGGTTGGGCAGCTACACACTTTTGTTGGTTTTCTCTTCATTCAAATCCAATCTACCAATCAAGGTCTAGAAGAGATCCCACCCATGCCAAGAAAGTCTTCAAAGATTCTAACCAGTAACATACATAATTAATGTGGTTAAAATTTTAAAATATCCTAACAATCATTCTTTTTCAATAAAAACCACAATGTGTAAATATATTTTAGAATTTAAAATATCTGATGGCCATTATAATCTTGCTTCATATTCTTAATGCTTTAGGCTCCTGTATAATGCTCACTTTGCAAGAGTAAATTTAATAGCCCTCCTCTGAGAATGCTGATCTGTATTTCATATATGAAGGTTAATATAAGCTCTAAGCAAGCTAACTATAGAGTGATAAAGCTAACCCCCCAAAGTATTCTTCCATAACCAAGTCACAGAGTATAAATAGCTTCCATTTCATTTGTGGAATTTATAATTTGAATATATTAGTAACTAAATGATTTTATGAAAGAGGAAATTGTACACCACTGAGAGCTTTTGACAAGCTTGCTTTACGTACTAGGTCTTGCCAAAGATATTGATCTGGAACTCAGACAGGGCAAAGTCTGGAATTCACACAAAGTAATGCTTGAAAAGTATTTTTCTTTCACAGTAAGAAGAAAGTCATATCAACCTAGAGATGATTAAGTATATGGGGGCATAACTGTGGGTTATTCTGGAGCTATTTATGAATAGGCTGCTTATCTCCTGAGCTGAAGAAAACATTCTTTTGTGTAAAATGTGGATACTTCTCCACATGTTTCTTCTATAGAATTGAAAGGCCAGTAAGCCCTGCACAGCTAATTCACTGGCTTCATTACATTGCTGCTTCTCATAAGTCTTCTAATAAGTGCTGTAATGTACCAGTGAATAAAATACTGTTCCTATATGTGGCAAGTTTACTCTAAGGCATTTTTCTAAAAATGCATTATGTATTCTTCCATTACTTTTATTTTGAGGAATGGAAGCAGAATGGTTTGAATTTTTAATAAACCCTCTGCTTAGACTATGCAAAGAAGATTGGATTGCTCTTAAGGAAGACTAGGTAAACATGACTACATAGCAGTACTTATTTTACAAATTATGCTTGGAACAGAACAGAGGTACAACGAACACTGGTTATGTCTACATCAAGGCAAAATGATAGGAAGGTTGTACTACATAGCATAGTGGACTGGGAGTGTGGGAAGAAAAGCAAGAGGCATTTTACGAAGCAAAGACAGAAAAAACAGAGTCCTCGAGGCAAGAAATGCTTGACAGATCTCAAGAACAGCCAAGAGTTCCGTATCACCAGAGAATGAGGCTGTAAAGAAGATGCATAGCAAGTTGGTTGTAGTAGCACTTGATGTCTGGATACAGGAGGGTTTGTTTGGTTTGTTTGTTTGTTTGTTTTTATTTCTTGTTTTTGTTTGCTTATGAGTTTGAGAAACTACCTTAGCAATTGCATGGGACCCTGTCAACAAATCAAACCAAATGAAATGTTAGAAGATATACAAGAAGGAAAGGTGTAAACAGGTCTTGACTCTTGAAGAGCACAGCATAATCATGCCAAGTACGCATCTTTCTAAAACTGCATTAAGCATTCTTCCATTAGTGTTATTTTGAGGAATGGAAGCAGAAATGGTTTGAATTTTTAATAATCACTCTGCTTATACTATGCAAAGACGATTCACTTACTGTTAAGGACAATATCAATCATGAAACAACTGCTGTAATGCTCACCTTCCAAACCATTGATGGGACTAGAGAGCTACAAAAAGACTTGAGAAACAATGCAGTAGCCACCTGTATGGCTGGCTATCTCCCTCTACATGAGCAGATGGACTGTTGGTGGCAGGAAATAGTAAGAAGGAGATGGAGATTAATTATCCTCAGTTCCTTTGGGACTGGGCCAGCTGGGTTAATCCATGTGCAGTTCATAGACCACAAAAAGGAAGGGACAGATGATCATCATAGAAGAGAACATCCAATTTTGAATACACTGGCTTTGAGTCAGTAAAGGAAGGCAAATTGGTCTGTGACTCCCTGGTTTTTAAAATAAAATACCTTTTTAGCATTCTAATTATAAATATCAATAAAAACTAGTTCAACTATATATTAAAGAGAAAGTAAAAATAATTCACAAGCTTCTTCTCATGAATGAAGAAAATCTGTGAAAAATATTTATATGCAATGACTCAATTAAAATATGTACTAAGGATGTGAACAGAGAGCTCTCAAAAGCAGAAATTAAAAGGGTGAAGGGAATGTTTTTGAAAGTGTTCATAATCCTTCATAATTACTAAAATACAAACTGAAATAACTTTGAAATTTCATCTTATTTCAGTTGGAATGACTAAAATCGAGAAAACTGCTAAGAACAAATGTTGGTCAAGGTTCAAGGAAATGGAATTCTCATCACTGTTAGTAGGATTGAAACTACTGCAGCTATTTTAGAAATCTGTGGGAAATTCTCAATAAGCTCAGAGTAGATCTCCTATCGTTCACTGGCATCCTGCTACAGAGATACTTGCTCGGTTCTGTACATGGCCAGTTCATTCACAATAACCAAAAAATTGAAACAACCGAAATGCCTCTCAGCAGATGACTAAATAATGAAAATGTAGTACACATACACAATGAATACCATTTCAGCTATAAAGAAAAAAACATAATCATGGAATTGTCAGATAAATGGATGGAACTCGAAAACACAAGGAGTCATGTGATCCAGACCCATAAAGACAGATGTTACGGACTCTCTTCATCTGCTGCTCCTAGCTCTGAATCCTCAACTGTGAGTATGCAACACAGAGTAACAACAGGAACAGAAAGGTCCAAAAGACCCTTACAGGAGAAGAAGCTTTAGAGAGAAGTTATTACATGGTACTACAAAGGGAAAAAGGAAAAATGCGAAAGAGGCTTTAATTGGTAAAAGGGGATTGAGAGGGAAGAAAATAACACATCAGTTATAACATTAATATATATGTGTGTGTGTGTGTATATATATATATGAATATATGTGCATATATATACATGCATGTGAATATAGCTTAAGTGGAGTTTTGTTACCCAATGTGATAATGCTCCTCCCAAGAGCAATAGACTATCAAAAAACAAACTCAAAACAGTGTCAAGCATGGGCAATTTCCCTAAATTGCTGCTACCTTGGTCACCTCCTAGAAATTAATGGAAAGACTATTCTGAACATGTCACACTTTGAACACAGGACTTGGAGGAATCTAGCTGGAACTGACCTGGAAGTCTCTACCCTGAAAACTAGCTCTCATAATATTGGAAGGTGTTATGCAAGACGCCAAAGGAGCCCTACCCACTGTAAAGCCTATGAACTACAACAATGGCTGGCCCAGCAAGATATCCCTCACGGTGAGGAAAGAAGCTCCCCTATCACCTGCATAGCTTATAATGGATAAAATGAATAATGGACGTGAAGCCTTTGTTCTGTATTCTGTAGGAGTTTTTGCAGACTCCTATACTGAATATAGTCCAGAAGATGAATGCAATATTTTGCAAGATAATTTTCCTTGCTAACCTTGATATATTTATGGGTTATATTTAATACCCACATAAATCAAAGCTGACATATACTTAGCATTGACCCTTGAATATATTTTGCTTACAGAATATAGGCATATTAAAGTGCCTGAGGAGATATTTGGATAAAAATGTGGATAAATATTATTCTAAATTTACACCAGGACACAGCATAAACATCATTTCAGCTAATAGTAGGTTAGATATTAGGACATAAGCAAATAAGAACATAAGGGTATTTATACTGTAAGAAAAAAATATAACAACTTAAATGGTCCATAATAATAAAAATGCATGCATAAATTATAGTATATTCAGAAAATGAATCATTTTTATAATAATATGAATGCATGTGATTATTTTTTCCATTTCCCCAAACTGATATAACTGACACTTTAAATAACGTAGAAGGAGCAGCAAAGGCTCAATGTTTTCATCAATGCATAGAACTTGTAGGGAAGAAATACAAATAGTCTGAAGACAGCTAAAAACTTAGTGTTAGTGAATATAAACTCCAAACTTCTGAAAAAAAGATGGAATATTGTACGTGGGAGTGTCTGTCTTATGGTATGTTCAAATCTGCTTATCACAACATAGAATTTGAAATCCTCTCACTAATATGTTAGTATAAAAATGACAGGGGCTAGAGAGATGACTTAGAGGTTAAGGGCACAGACTGCTCTTCCAGAGGTCCTGAGTTCAATTCCCAGCAACCACGTGGTAGCTCACAACCGTCTGTAATGAGATCTGATGCCTTCTTCTGGTGCATCTGAAGACAGCTATGGTGTACTCATATAAATAAAATAAATCATTAAAAAAATGGCAGTATGAAGATGAGAGCACATAGTTATGTGAAATCTGCATTATCATGGCGATGTTTGACTATTCATAGAATAGTCCTGTGGCATTGCTCCTGTATGTTAAAGCAAGGAAAACTACATACAAAGTATAGATTAGTAACATAAAAACCCAGCATTGGTGAAGCCAATTATTATAAGGAAAAAAAGAATCAAAACTACAAGGAAATTGGGTTAGACTAGACATTTTTAATTCAGAAGAAATCAAGAGTACTTTACACATGTAAAATCTTCTCAAGAATAAATTCATCTAGCTTCCTGTCTGAATTACAAGGAGTTAATTTAAAAAACTTTTTTTCTGAAAAAAAAATGCCTCTTTTAAAACTCAGTACTTGCTATGAATACTCAGAGAGACTGGCAAATCTACAAAATGACAGCAAATTAAAGTTATGAAATTAAGCAGTCACAGCCATGGTGGTATTTTAATTCTGCCATTCTGGTGTGGTGACCATTCCAGATTCTTTTTACATAAAAATTTGTTCCGACATTTTCAATGTCTCTGTTTATTTTAGCTATGAAGAAAGAGCCTGTGCATCCGTATTAAGGAATTTCAAATTCATATTTCATTAACTATAATTATGTAATTTTAAAATCTCTATTTCAGAAAGCAATAGTATTTATTGGTCCACATATTTCATAAACGCCAAAAGCATACATGCTACATAATCTAGTGAAAAAAAAATTTCTTAAGACTCTTTCCAATTACTGGTATTTAGATAGAGCCAATGATCAGTGTATTTTATATTAGAGAAAATACTTTAAAAGCATTTTTATAACTAGCGCAAGTCTTGTCATTTCTAACTTTCTGAAGATAATAAATGTAGACACTGATGCTAAGCACATTAAGTCAAACATACAATTGTGATGAAGGATCTCTCGATGAAGTTCGTGTCTTTCCTTGGGAACACAACCATGTGCTTTTATTATGCTTAGGATCTACACGGATTGACAAGAATAGAAGGGAGTTTTCCTTAAATTCAATGAGCAAACCACACATGTAAAATAAAAAAAAAATTAAAAAAAGAAAGAGACTGGCTTTATTGGGGCTATGCAAAGCTCTCAGAAGGGCTGGCAGCAATCTCAGTGTAAATGAACAGAAAGCATATTTGACAAGTAAGACATGTCAACTCCAGGTGGCCTTGACAAATAAAGGTTGCTGATTAAAAAGCATGACTCTCCTGTGAGCAAGGCAGGCCTCCCTGGATGAGAGACTATGGTGAAGAGGAACAGTGGCAAACAGGAACAGGACCAGAGCATGGACAATGTCTGTACTCTCCACGGGAAGAAGGCCACAGCAAGGAACTCTAAATACTTGTCAGTCCCATAAGAGTTGCTCATGTCCTGGAGACATTAAAAGATAACTTAAAATGGAGTGACATGAACAAAGAGGCAATAATTCACATTAAAGACTATGTAGGCAATTGTTTTCTTTTCACTAGACTTAAAAGCTACACTGAACAAGTACAAATTGCAGGTGTGTGGGCACCTGACCAGTTTTGAGTGGCCACAGACCTTATTACTATGAAAACTGGAGAGTAATCAGGGAATTTTACACATTCAAAAACTTTCTCAACATGGTTAAAGTATAAAAGCTGTCCTAAACCAATGCCGTTTTTTACACTAGAGATTTTATTTTATTTTTCTTTATTTTTGAAGAAGATAAAGATAACGTTAAATATATCATACTGGTTTTGATAGTCTAAGTACAATTAGGTTTTCAATCCTGAAGTTATTACTCAGTTCTCCATCCCTACCTAGCTCCCTCCTCCCTCCCCCTTCAGGTCCTCCCTGTTTTCTTCCCTCCTTCCCTCCTCTCTTTTTCACTCCCTTCTCCCAGTCTGTTTCCTTCTTATCAAATGCCAACTTAGCAATTACTATGTGTCAAGCCCTGTTCTGAAGACATTAAAAATTCTTTCATTTAATCCTAATCTGACCAATGAAACAACTGCTGTTTATTATGTGTAAAAAAAAAAAACCACACTAATACATTTTCCCTCGTCTGTTTTCTAAATACTCTTTAAACCGAGATGAAGAAAACTATCTTTAAAATAATGTAATTTTTCTGTCTTGAATGAACAGATATATGGGCAGATGAGAGAAACGTTTAAGAAAAATATCAATTATCTGTTCTGTAATGATCAACAGAAGGAAAGATGATAAATCTGAATGAAATAAAGTTAGGAATGGACCCACCCCAAATTACTTGGATGCCAGAGTAAGCCAATCCCAGCTGTTACTCTTTACCCTGGCTGCCATCCTCCGGAGAGCAGGACGGGGGAGTACGTGCAAACAGCCTGCTGTAGGAGCAGCTGGGCTTATTTGTAAAGTAGGCAAGCAGGCTGGGAAGACAAAGGGCAATTTCAGTGGCTAGCAGTATGAATGGAACTTTGGGAGGTGGGGTGCGGGTGGGCTCAGGAGTGGGATGCTACAATGACTTTACAACAAATTGCAGTACTGACAAAGCATTCTCAGGAGCATACCCAGGAGGGCATTTGCTGGCCAGAGCTTTCCCCACTCCTCATTCAACTAAAACCAATAGCAATTCCCTGTTCATTACTGATCACTATTCAGACATTCAACAGTAAGTAACACCAAGGTTTGCTCTAATGATCCAGTGGAAATAAATGCAACATAAAAGGCAAAAGAGCATTCCTAATCTAGAACCACATACGATGGGTATGATATGTTGACTAATGCAGAGATGCAGTTGTCTAGTAAACGTAATTATGTATGCTCAAAGAAAACTGTACATAATAAAATCCTAGTATAGCATTTATTTTACAGCACTATAAAGGATCTGATGTCTTTCTAAGCAATTATTTCCTTTTTAGTCTAAAGACACTGATACGGATTTCCCCAGTTTATTTCTTAGTTTTTTATTTTTCTATTTTATTTATTCTTAATATTTAAATCATTGTCTTTTTCCCCTTCAAATACCAAGTCTTTGTACAATCCTAATAATACATCTGATTTCAATTTGTTTCAAAAAACAAAATCTGTCAAAGGCAATGTCCAATACATAACCTTTGTCTTTAAGTGAGAGATATAATGATAGGGATAAAAGTTATTTCTGTTAAATGGAATTATAACTAACTAAAGAGTAATATTTTCTTCTTCCTATAATTCTTTGAGATTTGCTATAGAAAATTATAAGAAAATTCAAGTATATTAATATCATAGAAGTTTAAGCACTCATTTCTCATGATTCTAACAAATTAGCATTGAAATTGATATATTTTAAGTGATTGTGAAATCCATTCCAGTGTTTTATATCTTTTTTCACTTTTTCTTTCTGGACACAATTAAAGGGAAATAGTTTGACATCCCATCTTAGTGGAAATATGCAATGATACAGATAATTAAATGTTCTGATAAGTAAAACTTTTAACATTTGACTAAAATGTTCTTTAGTTTTCTTTTCAATTTACATTTTAATTATTATTGATGTTGTTGGTTCTTCTAAGAATAAGTATGATTATTTCACATTAATCCAGACTCTAAGCTGACATCATGCTCAGTGTTTGATATTCACTCTGCCCAATTTTATGAATTTGGTCCATACTATTCACCCAGCCAGAAAAAAACCGACAACATGCACAGTGCTACAGCATTAACTTTGAAAAGAATTGGGTTTTCCTTTCTTCATTTTTGCTGTTTTTGCTTATGGATTTTGTGAGTTTGCCTAAGATGAGTGAAAAACTATTACATATTCATCAATAATAGAGAAGTATTCTCAGTCATTTTTACCTTCCATTATCCTTTGCAAAATTCTTCCCTATATATGGAGGTTTTATATTTTACATATAGATAGATGGATGGATAGATAGACAGACAGACAGATAAATAGATAGATACATATATTCATACATACATACATACATACATATATACATACATACATAGCAGCCTGGAAGTTGCTAGGTAGACCAGGGAGTGTCTCAAATTCACAGAGACTTTACATACAAAAGCTGGGTGTGGTGACTCTATTTGTAACTGTGTTGAGAAGACTGGGATAGGACAATCCTTTCAATTCACTTGCCAGCCATCTTAAATATATTCCAACTCTGGACAAATTACAGACCCTGTCTCAAAAAAACAAGGTAGATGGTTCCTGAGGAAGCAAAGCAAGGTTGACCTCAGGCCTCCCCATGAACATATGCACAAGTACCTTCACCCACAGAAACCCACAGTTCTCTCCAAACCCCTCCTGCACATACAAACACTTTAGAAATGAAATGATTATATCATCTACTTATTTGTTTTTTATTCTAGCTTCTAAAACTAATCAAATGATTCCCAATTCTATGTTTCTTTACTCTTTATAGAACAGTGAAAATGTACACTTTTTCTAAATTCATTATATCTATTAGTTTATATCCATATTTAAGTAGATTGTGCTTAATCAATCCGGTACTAAAATAAAAGAAAAAGAAAGAGATTAGGGATAATGAAATATGTTTTCAGCTGACTATGATTATTAAGTACAAAATTAGTTCTTGACATTTTATTTTATACAATTTTAGAAAATTTCAAGTATGTTCTTAAATTTGAATGAGAAATGAGTTATATTTACCAGGTACTAGCTTGTAAAAGCAGTATACTGTTCAACCATGACAATCACTTTTCCATCTCAATATCTTAAGATTTTATAATGATAAATCAAGGACAATATGGTCAAATTACACATCAAATATTCTCTCACAGTCAAAACAAAACAAAATACTTTGCTTTGACCCACGAAGGACAGTGTTCAGAAAAACCTAAGTGTTGAATAAGTTACTGCTCTTTTCCAGTGACTTCTCCTGAGCTAAAGTCACAGATTTCTTTCATCGTTTCTCTTTTTTAAAGATTCATTTATTCATTTTATGTATATGAGCACACTGTCCTTGACACCCCACAAAAGGGCATCAAATCAAATTACAGATGGTTGTGAGCCACCATGTGGTTGCTGGGAATTGAACTCATGACCTTTGGAAAAGCAGCCGGTGCTCTTAACCACTGAGCCATCTCAGCCCTCTTTTATTGATTCTCTGTGTCTGTTTCTTAAGGATTTATCAGTGTGGGAATCAACAGGATGTTGCATTGGAATTGGGAGATGGTGACTGGAACAAATGAGAGCCTATGAGCAACTGAAGGAATCACTTGTGTAGCCCACATGTGTTCAGACTGCTTCTGTGCAAACCTCAGATATCTTCTTCCAAGTGTATTCTGGATTATCTCAATGCACTTTGGGATTCTTTCCCGAACTTTTGAAATAGAAACCTTTTTTTTTAAATTTATTTATTTATTATATATAAGTACACTGCAGCTGCCTTCAGACACACCAGAAGAGGGCATCCAATCTCATTACAGATGGTTATGAGCCACCATGTGGTTGCTGGGATTTGAACTCAGGACCTCCAAAAGAGCAGTCAGTGCTCTTAAGCACTAAGCCATCTCCCCAGCCCCAATAGAAACCCTTTTGAAGACGGAGTAAAAGGTAAATTTTCCCATCTTTCCTTTCACTGATGCTCTCCCAAGCCTAATCATTTCATTTTCTGTGATGTCTGATATGAACACATAAGTGACATCCAGCCAAAAAATTAAATAGGTAATATTAATGGCATTTTGTAGAGCAATTATATCACTGGCATTACAATATGTAATAAATCATATTACCTAACTAACATTCATTAGAGGCAAAATAAACAATAAAAACTGCTACCAAAAATTTTATAATCTGTACAGGCAAGAATGCTCCAGGAATACTAGTGGCCAATATTAATAACCTGAGTAGGATTCCCAGGAACACATGGTAGAAGGAGAAACTTAACTCCCCTAATTTGTCATCTGATCACTGCACACAGGTCATGGCACATAAGCCCACATAGTTATACATAAATAAATGAATGAATAAATAAATAAATGTAACTAAAGTATTTTTTAATTTCCAAATCTACCTGAATTTTCTTTAATTATATAACCCTCATACTAAATAAATGAAAATTTCTCAAATTTTCACAGAAATGGTGTGTGGAGGGAAGAGTGACTGAGCAAATGACATAGATGATATTTTGTATGTGTTAACGTACAAACGAGAAAAAAGGTAAGTAGACATCTAGTAGAGTGTGTCTCTGACACAGTCATTCAATACACTGGGATGACTATGGAGGTACAGCCGGGGGCTAGAAGTTAGAAAAAGATGATGCCTGTGACTGGCTCATGGGTTCTTCCCTGCCCACCACCCAGTCATCCAGAGCAAGCTCCAGTTCCCCTATCAATCAAAGCTCTGGCTCCTTAAACCTCATCTTAATACTCAATACATTAAAACATCTTGTTTTATCATTGTAAATCTCTTTACAAATACATCTTAGTCCTCTTAGGAAAAGAGTTTGATGTATGGCTGTGTGTGTATGTACGTGTGTGTGTGTGTGTGTGTGTGTGTGTGTGTGTGTGTGTATGTGAGAGAGAGAGAGAGAGAGAGAGAGACAGACAGACAGGCAGACAGACAGACAGACAGAGAACTTTATCTTAGAATGCTATTAGGTTTACATAAAGATTAATTTTGAAATTGATATACAAGTTTCCCATAATGCTTAGACCCAGTTTTCCATTTAATAACAATTTACCTAATGGTAACATTATCACAACTAATGAACCAACACTGATGCATAATTGCTAACTAAAATCTATACTGTGCTTAGATTTCCTTAGTTTTCACCTGATAAACCTTTACTCCCTACAGAATCGCATCCAGCATACCATTTGTATTAATAAAACTGTTTCCTTACATTCTAAAATCCTAGCCACGTGCTTAGTCTCTAAAACACTGATAAAGCTCAACAAATATTCACAGAATAAGGTATTGTTGAATTAATCCACCTTCTTTGAATGGCTAAAAATTTCTGTTTCCAAGGTGAGAGAAAAAGAGTCAGAGCACAGGGATTAAAGAGTGGTGACACTGTCATTGGTCCAGGAAAATGTATCTTTGTGAAATATACGTGTTCTGGAATTTCACAGAATGTTTCTTTCTCCAAAACTGACTAAAGTTCTGAAGGTAATAGGTGATATGTACCCCAATTTACAACATCAATAATGAATAAAACATATTTATATACTACCCTGTGATCAATAAATGCATACACATCATGTTTAATTAAAACTGATCAGGAAATGGTACAATAGCTAAGTTTCTATGAGTGATTTATCATAATCAATTCTACAATTTGGACATGAAGTGCTAGCTGGGTGTCATGGCTCATACCTTTGATCCCAGCATTCAGGAGACAGAGACATGTGGATCTCTGTGAGTTCAAGGCCGGCCTGGTCTACGGAGGTAGTTCCAGAACAGCCAAGGCTACCCAGAGAAACCCTGTCACAAACCAAACCAACCAACCAAACAAACAAACAAGCAAAATACTGTATTTAGCAGTAGCCTTAAATCAAGTTGGCTTTTATTTGACCATAGTGTGAAAGTCAACTAAAAAATGTTTTTTGTTTGAAATCATACAAAACCACCATAGTAACCACGTACTCAGTAACTGCAGGTTTCAAGAATGACTTGAATAAGTAATTTTATTCACTATACAATTGCATCACAAAATATTCTCCCCTGACTTCAAGTAACTTAAAGACATTTAAAATTCTATAAACTAAGGAACAGTAAAAAGGTCACAATATCAACTTGTATCTCTATGTTGTGATACATTTTTCTGTAAGGATCACAAGGGACAGAACACTTCCATTAGCTTCTTTTTGATGCTGAGGAAAATAAGAGTCAGAGCTCAGTGACTTACAAGAATAGTGAAGAATAAATAAGATACATTGTGAGTTCAAATCCAGTAACTTAAAAATCATTAATCTGTATGTGTCCCAATAGAGTACGCTGTTTCCCAGGTGTGTAGGTTTTAAGGAGTCTGGAGAATTCAAACACACAAGGAGGTCTATCAGGAGAAGAAAGGAGTCTTTGCATTTGTGAAGTTGGGAGGGGCCTGAAACAGCACGTGGTCCACAGTAAACTTTTCACTCAGGAAAAGAGCAATCAGGAGCAGTAAAAAGCTGGGAGCAACGTTGTGAACACGTTTTGTTTTGGCCTTTTGAACTACAGTATGTTTTGAACTCACGATTTAAAGGCCTCTTCATTTCCCTCATTTCCAGGAGGCCAGGAGGCCCAGCTGACTGCTATTCTCTCTTTTTTTTCTCTTTATCTTTGTTGCTGCTCTATCTGGCTGTGAAGCTATGGCTACCTGAAATCACCAGTGGGATTTATTCTTAGAAACTCTACGCCCCCACAATAACCTATGACTCAACTCTCTTGTAATTCTGGTTTTCCCAAGCTAAAGCTCAAAACACAGAGAGTATAGAAGTTGGTAGGTTTGCATTGATAATAGTCTGTCTTCCACCTAACTCAACTACTGATTCTGTCAATCAACAGCTTCAGCTTCCTATCCTAATCGGCCCCGCCCTACGCTCCCACTGCCTCCGTCCCATGTCACCTTCCAGCATCAGCTATGACCCTGAAAAGCAGGCCAATTTCTGGTTGTATAGTGTTTATTTCATTATAAGATGCATTTCAGCAAATTTTGAGTACCTAGTAATTGTAATTTTTTTCTAAGTAAAAGGTCTTGCTCTCTGCTTATCAAATGGGATCAAAATTAAATGAAGTTTGAAGGTAAACTGAAAATGAATTGATACATTTCACCCACCACAAGTTGTTTTGTTTTCATTTCTTTGGCCTAGAGTCAGGAAAAGAAAAGGAATTGCTATCTGGGAAAGCGCTGGAAGAGAGATGGGCTAAGCGCACACATTGGGTAGCACAGGAACAAGCCGGCAAAAAAGAGGAGGCGTGTCATAACCCAAGATTGGCACAAGCACTCAAAATAGTGTTTTTAGAAAAATAGAAGGTTGTGCATAGATGGAAAAATAAGAGATGCCTCCAAAGGACTTCCTGAAGCCCTGCTGTTTCGCTCACTAAGGAGCAAGGAGATGAATGGAAAGACTAGGCTAAGCCCCTCTTCTAAAGTATCCTTTATTGAAGGAGCAGTAAACAGGCACTCAGGATGCCTCAGTTTCCTTGGAACCTTTCTCACCCCATCCCATTACATTCGCCTTTGGAAATCAGTGTCTAAGACAATTAGCCTTGCTCCGTATGGCAATGGGCATTCACGGAATTCCAGCTCAGTGTAAAGCAGTGAGTTCTGTCCCAGCCACCTTACCTTGTTTGTGCCAGAAAAGACAGAGCAGAAAGTTCTCTTTCACTTTCAAAGCAAACAACGCATGCTGAGCTGATAGCCGCCTACCGGACACTGTTTAGACTAACATTGCTCGGTGTGGTCTGGCTTTTGTAATATCAGCTCTATTGTGCTTTACAATGGCGGGCCTACAATTACCTTTGTTAGGTAGGTATTTTTAGGATTTGATCTGTTGTCTCCCAGGTGGCAGCTGGTTAAGTTCCAACTTCCTTTAAATTATTAACAAAGTATTCTATAGTAACTTATAAATGCAAGGGACTCCAGCACTGCCTACACTTTGTAGTCACCTACAGTGGTCACAGCAGTCTTTAAGGAAAACTCTTGCTTCTAGGAAACACTGGTGATGAGTAAGTATCTTCCCTTATTTTAAATTGGAAGCTGAGAGGTTTTTTTTTTTTCCTGGTTCCTTTTACACCTAAAAAGGAAACCAGCATAGATGATGTTCTCAAGTGTCTTCTGGTTCATTGAGTTCTTTTTTGAAAGGCCTCCTAAGGGTAAACTACTGTGCCATATTGATTTGTATCATCTTCCTTGATCCCTCCCAATCTGCGAATTAAATTCTGCACTGCTTTAAAGCAGAGAGGGCTCTTGGTCACAAAACCTAAGTTACTTGCTCAAGGCCACGGAACCAGAAGCAAGATTTGAATTAGGCATGCTTCATCAAAACCTAGGGGGATCAAGGCAATCAGAATAAGAATGTGAGAGTGTTTTCTAATGCCTGAACCTAAAGCCTTTGTCCTGTTTACCATTCCTGCACTGCTAAACCCTTAGGCAGAGAGCGGAGATCATTGAGAATGTTAGTAACATATCAGTTATAGATGTGGAAATTCATTTTTCAGCTTTAAAAAACTTCAAGTAAATCAGTGGATTCTCTCGTAATTTTTAGGGGCCATTGGGATTTAACCTGTAAGACTACAGGTTAGAGCACCCAGGTAATAGGTGGGAAGATCTAGATCTACACAAGAGAACTTCGATAAGCAGAGCTGTTCTTGAATAATAATTGTCTTGACCACCGCAGGCTCATCACAGGAAGGCAAGTTCTCAGTCCCAAAAAATGTCTTGAAATCATTAGTCAGGAAAGTAAACACCCTTACATAGATTTCCACCTAGAAAGCTTTTTTTTTTCCTAAGTCCAACTCCACAAAACATATTATAATTCTTCACATTTTGTTCCATGTTTATTTCTTACCATAAACTATTGGTTAATAAAACCATCATTTAATTCTCACCAACACTCCCTAATGGAGTCTGGCATGTGGGTGAATGTTTACTCCCGAGTCCTATTTAACTGCTGTGGTTATGAATCATGCCTTATGACCAGTTTTTATTTATTAACACCCAGAGATGTGTGACTAATATCACTATTGATAATGCTTAGTTACTGACTAAAACCAAAACTCTGAGCTGGATCATAAAACACCAGCTTAATCACTGCCTTGTTTTATTTAATTTTTTTTCTGGATAGAAAATAAACACCAGTCTCTGGGACATTCACACAAAGCTTTTCTTAACATGGTATTTTAGTACCCTAGTTTGATAAATGTAAAGAATTTTAAAATGTGAGCAAATATTGACTATGATATGTTGAGAATGAAGATGGAATAATGATGTTCGAAGCTGGCATAACTAAGGGCCAAAGGTATAAACGTGGCATTTAGGATGTATGGTCCATGAGGACAAACCATAACATTTTTATATTACTTTAGACCTAATTCTTCCTTGTAGGGCAGCACTATTTTAACACTTGCCCATAGCTAAGTCCCTACCTTCCCCTAGGATTACTAGCCTTAGAACATGCTGAACTCCAAAATAATCAACTCACAGTATGGCTTAAGAACTACTAATAATGGACACAATTTTAGATTATAAAGAACATTCACAAGTATTTTAGTGACAGTAGATCCTATCTAACCTTCTGTGGAATATGCAGGGAAGGCACCATGACAATCAGTACCTATCATACTGATTCAGGAGCTGCCATTATTATGAGAAAGAGTAGAACATGGAGTGGAGGCTCCTGATGTCAAATCCCGAGCTCTCCGAACAATGACAGACCTGGGTGTGCAGAGTTAGAATGTCTCAATGCAGATATACTGGTTAACACTTGCAAGTTTTATGTGTATGGGTATCTATTCAAATCCTAAATCCTCATTTATAATGTCAACATATCTTGACTTAACTGCCTCTTCCCCAAACATCCTAGGAGAAGTCTGTCTTGCTAAAGCAATCACTCTCTGTGTCTTCTGTGACTGTCATTCCTCAGAGGGACTTTGAACTCCTATCTTCCAGACTCTCCTAATTGACTGTCCTTGATTGGAGTCTCAATTGACTGGGACTTTCTACAGTTCTTGTGATTGGTTCTTTGCTAATTTGTTTTTTTGTTTGTTCCTTCTCTCAACTCCATTCTTGAGAAGGTTATTTTTGCCTTCCCAGTAACCTCATTAATGCAGGATGGTGACAGATAAGGAAAGAACAGATATCAACATGGAGCAACTCAGTTCACCAGGGCGCCTCCTCATTCTTTCCAGTTGCTCTTTCTGGAAAATCACAAACAGTTTTTAAGAAAACTCTTTGAACAGAGAGTTCATTCTCCATTAATCACCAATATTAGGCTCGATAGCTAGAATAAAGGACTATGGTGCACACAGTGCATGACTACCCTTGTACTTTAAACCTTTGCTTTATATAGTCAACCTCAACTCAAATCTTGACTGAAAAATTCTTTCAGGGGGAGATAGCATCTTACCACCTAATTTTCTTTTTATGTTTTCACTTGTTAACTAAACTTATTTGTTCTTAGAAAGCTCATTGAGAGATATGTGTATTCTCAGAATAGTAGTTGCCTTGTCCTTTCATGTCCTTTATTTGCCCGAAATTGACATATTTTCTAAATAATAAGATGGTCTGAGGACCATCCAATCACAGGTGAAGAATGCTTTGAAACTAGCCAGAGGGTGCTCTCTATCCAGTGCTGTCTTTCTACTTAGATGCCTTCTTCTGCAAAGGACTATTTAAGAGCAGACCATTACCGGAAGTAGAGAAGAACAGAAAGCAAATGAAAAAAAAAAAGGGACCAGTTGGTCTCTAGACATGTTTGTGAATACACTTTTCTAAAAATTAACTCAAGCTTTGTATATGACAGCTAAACCTCCTTCTTCTCAAAAAAAAAAAAATATATATATATATATATATATATATATATATATATATATATATATATATATATTTACATTGTTGTTGTTGTTGTTGCTGTGATCCTAGAAGTGGAGAGTAAAAGAAAACTGACTGCCCTTCTCCCACACGGCATAGACCACTGCCATGGGAAGAATGATGGATGCACACAACGTGTGCTCCTCTAGGGAGCTGACCATGTCACCCTATAGGGTCAGGCAGCAGCACAGAGATGCTGTTTCACCTATCTTACTTTGAAAGATTGAACAACCATTGGTAATATCAATCACTTAACTACTACTGCTGCTGAAAAACCTAAATTACTGTCACCATTCAATACTTCAGAAGATTAACCTGCATGGCATGATTCCTAATATGTGAAGACTCTTGGAACGCCTACCAAATTCCAGAGTGTGGAGAATGGTTCATTTTGTGCTGACTGAACTGGATGTCCTTGCTCTGATATTGCCTGCTTTCCCTGTCACTGAGGAACCTGCGGTACAACAAGCATGTGCTGCCCCAGGTTGCCTCTCTGGTGTGACCTCATAGCTGACTATCCTAACTAAATTTCACAAGTAAGAACATTTTATTCGAAGACATCACTACACTGTCTTCATATAAAACTGTCATCATACAAGTGTCTGCTTAGCCAGTCCCGAGAAATGAAGAAGAAATGTCAAAGAGAAATCTTGTGAGAGTTTTCAGTCTAGTACACACAAACACAAGCAGATCCTCTCCACAACACATGACATGGCTCATAAAATCAGTCACACTTATTTCCCTGATTAAGAGAGACATCTTGAAGATGAGCTTGATTTAAAAAAAAAATTAAATGAGATTGACTGTACCACGGAATTTTGGTACACCGACCAAATTATAAGCTCTCTTGTGCAAAATCAAACGAGGCAGTTTGGAAAACATACTGATACTGAGCTATCAAAAGCCAAGTCGGCCTGAGATATAAAGGTTAATAGAAGGTTTAACAGAACAACAGCATGTCAAAGCCAGCAGCCTATCCATTTGCCTTCTTTTTTTCTCTACATTTTTATTCAGTTATCCACTACAGAAAAGGAAAAGAAAAACTATGTCAAAGTTGAAACTAGAAGTGAGAAAAGCAGGCCCTGTATCCTTTCATGACTCATCTGTCCCTTTGCCTACATTCCATCCTTCCTCATTACCTAATGTCACCCTTCCCTTCCTTGCTCTGCTTTCTAAGTCTTACACTACACCAAGAGTTAGTTATGCTTGCTTGCTGTTTACATACACACAGTACATATATTATAGGCTAGGACCCACATTTCAGAAAGAACACGCAGTGCTTTCTTGCATGAGTTTAGTTCAGCTCACTTAACAGTGTACTTCCCAAGTCCACACATTTTCCTGTAAATTTTGTGATTCCATTGTTCTCATAAAATCAATATGAGGAACTGTAGGCTTCACATATAGCAACAGCGTACACTCAGAAAAATACGTGAGGAAGAAATAACTCATAATAGCTTTAGGATAAATACCACTCATAAGATACAGCATCAACTTATTCTTTTCTGGCATCCTCAATTCTCCATATTCCATCCTGTCAAATTTTGCACTTTGATGTATTTGGTCCTAACTTCTTAGAAATAGAGACTTTGCTATCCATCATAATATATCATCCCAAATCAAAAGGCATGTGCTAATGCCGGACACTACATTCTAAATATGTTACAAATATATCGTGTTTATGTACTTAACACATTTTTGGTACCTAGCACATAATGTTACAAGAACATTATTAAAATCAAGAAGATACCCATAATTTTAAGTATTAAGATGAGAAATTTCTACAGTCAACATTACATTTACTGTCCAATAAAAAGACAAAAGGGCCACTTATGTCATACAAAACTCAGACCTTCTGCTTCCATCCTCTGCTAAAAAGTCTTATCTTGTATTCAGAAACACAGCTTCTGTTCTTTCCATAGTGAAAGACAATTTAAAAGCTTACTCGGTTGAATAAAATGGCTCTTATGTAATCCTTATTATTGCATCTGTTCTCTGTCTTAATTGGTGATGGTAATGAATACTTCATTCCCAATAATTTATTCCAAATTCCTTTTAAGTCAACAAAATCACTTCCTCTTAAAACAGGTTTTGCTCCTTATTTGTTTGGTGACAGGAGGACTATGATTGGCTTGACTGTCCTGATGCAAAAAAACCTACCTTTTGATCATTTATTTATGAATATGATGGAGTTGTGTCCAGAATAAAATAAACAATCTGCTAAATATTCAGTAAAAATAGATGGATGCACACTTAAAAGAAACAGCTAGTAATATTTAATCATTATAAGTCGCTTTACAATGATTGCCAATAAACTACTTTATTTTGCCACACATTAAAATATTCTAATAACCAACTCAGTGTGAAGGCTAATTTGTATTATTTGTTAGTCATTTTAATTGCACGGGGATGATATCATTTTTTCCTCAGGAATTTTCTTTTCTCCTCTCAGTCTCATTATAAAGAAAACAAACAAAACACCCAGCAACAACGACAGCAGCAACAACAAAGTGTGCTTCTACTTTTAAAGCCTGTCCCATATACCTCCCATAATGCAGTAGAGGTATTTCAGTACCTACAGCTCACTTTGTGGATTTAGTCTTTCCAGCTATTAGCAACTGAGTCCCACCTTCTCAGTTCTGCACAGCGATGAGTGAACTTCTCCAGAATAATATCTGATATTTCTAGGGCAAAAATAACACCTCCAAGTTGGCATGAGATTTAACACTTTTTCCAGATGAGGTAGGCTTGTTAACACGGGGTGCTTACAATTCTGGGTGTTGCCATATTTCAGGTACACTTTGGGGGTCTTGGAGGGGATCACGGACCTGTGTTAAGTGACTTTCCATTTGGGCATTTTCCTAACAAAAGGATAAGGAAAGGTAACCTACCTTTATGTGACAGGCGTAGCCTGGGGTAGGAGGGGTTCGCGGAGTGACCTGGGGTCCAGAGTTCCAGCAGGTGACCCCAGAGCAGCAAGGTGAGGATGTGTCCGGACGGTGCCATGGTGTGTGCTGGCTCTCCTCTGGCCCCTGCAGCCACACTTTAAGACAGGATTGAGTTTTACTTAGTACTTCCCTCCAGGGGCAACTGCGGGCGACAGGCTTTGTCACAAACAGAAGGGGCTGTCATCAGAAAATACCATTCCCAAGTGCCCTTTGCCAGGCAATACTTGGATCCACAAAGCCTTTCTGTCCTGGGGTCCGGTGGGTTGGAAGCGCGGAGCGAGAGGAGATTCCAAGGAGTGCGTCTTGAGAGCCAGGTCCCGCTGGAGCTGTCGCCGTCACCCAGCCGCGGAGTGAGGAGGAGGCTGTGGCTAGCTAGCTTCAGTCTCCCCGCCAGCTATTCATTGAGAAAACAGCCGGAGCAGAGCAGCAGCCTCCCCCAGCTCTTCCCCCAGCCTCCCAGAAGTCAGCCTCCTGCACTGACTTGCCGAGTAGCTAGTTCGTATTCGCCTCTCCTCTGGTTAATTAAAAGCAAGAAGTGCCACTTGCGCCAGGAGCGCGGGATCCACCCAGCGGGGATGCCGCCTGTCAGCGCTCTGTTTACAGGAAAGTTCAGGCAGGGTTGAGCCCGCGCGCGTTTCTAGGAAGTGTCTCCAGCCCACGTGCCTCGCCGCATCTCCCAGTCTCTGACCCGCCCGCCAGGCTAGGGAGACAGGTCCTCACCCTGACGGGGCGGGGCCAGGAAGACCTGCAGAATACTCCGATTATTTGAGAGTGTGAAAGGCTGAGCCATTGCCTCAGGAAGGACTTTGAAATGCTCATTCACCGAGAGTGGTGCTGAATAAATCCACCGTCTAAATCTGCCACTATCCAGGAGCCAAATTAATTTGTTCACTGTTTCCACAGAACCTTGTTCAAAACTCAAGCTTTCTGTATTTTCCATCTTAGATATGTTACTTTTGACTCTTTTGAGGAAAGTGCGTATTTCAAGAGCCAGGGGAGACAATGTCATTTTTCCATCGTTTCATAAATGAGTTAGTATGAAAAAAAAAATCTGCCATAGATTCATTTTCTTAAAACTAAAAGATATATCTCACCTCACATTTAAGAAAGATTAAAGGTATTGGTCTTCTGAGTGAGGTGTCTGTAGGTAGGTCTGGGTAACCCAAGCATTAACACAGGACGTGAAGTACCTTGGAATTCAGGGTTGTGCGCTCTCAGAGTTTATTTTCATGACACCATGTTCATGTAAATGAACTTAACACAATAGGTCAGCTTTTCAATCTACTTTCAGTCAGTTTCAAAAACTAAACCAAACATTCTAGAGCTGCTGGCATGGAAATGAATTGTATTATTTCAAGATAGCAATAAGCTGTAATAGCTATTTGGTCTGACAGCTGAGAGTTAAATGGTAAACAAACGATATTAGCTATGATGATAATTTTTCTCTTCTTATTCTTCATTATATATAGCAATGGCTGTGGACAGGTTGTCAGAATTATATGCTTAAAATCTTATGATTATAACAAAAAGATAGGTTAGGTCATTCCAATATCCTACATTCTATACAAGCAAAAAGTACAACCAGGCATTCTTTACCCATGTTTAAAGGATGACATGTCCTTATACAAGCAGAGTATATTTAGCAAAATGTAAATGTCACTGGAGATTATAAATAATTAGATTTGCAGGGTTCACAAAAGATTACAAACTCTAAACAGTACTTAACACTGAAACAACATGAAATATGTAGACTTTTAACACGGGGTGGTCTTTGTAGGCACTTGCATATTTAAAAAAAAAAAAAAGCCAGGGAGTTGAGCTACAGACCTAACTGTGACATACTGTAACTTCACAATCATTTCACTCTGTTTCAGAATCCAAGTAACTAGAACATAGATAACAACTTTATCAGCATTATTGAAGGGCAGAGAAAGTAAATGTAGGGTCTGTGCATTAATTACTAAAATTAATAACCTTATTCAACTGACATCTTCCTAAGTTTGCAATGGGTTAAAGCAAGGCCATCACAGCTATTTCATTAAGACTCAAAGTAAGGGGCTGGAAGATTGCTCAGTGGTTAAGCTTATTGACTGTTCTTCTAAAGGTCCTGAGTTCAATTCCCAGCAACCACATGGTGGCTCATAACCATCTGTAATGGAATCTGATGCCCTCTTCTGGTGTGTCAGAAGAGAGTAACTATGTACTTACATATATAAACAAATCTTAAAGAAAAAAAAAAGACTCAAAGTAAATGGAAGAATAAATACTATTGATGCTAAAATTTCTCACTTCCTCAAAGTGGGACAATTTCAAAGCACTTACCACAGTAATCCATTCCTTTGAACACTAGAAAATGTGCTCTGTTTTATTCTTTACATATTTGTATCATGTGTTCCTTCTAATTCTTTCTACGGCCTTTTACCTTTCTGTGTGTGTTATAGAAAACATACCGATAATGTGAAATAAATTAGTAATTAAAATGACTGTTTAACTAAACATCTAGTACTCATGAAGCTCTCAGATTCCTCCATGTGTTTTTAGACAATCCTTTGGAATAGTCTTTGAGACAAAATTGACCATGAACTTTGTGAAAGAAACTAAGAATAATTAGTTTCAGAAATTCAGAAGTGGGTTTGCTATTCAGATTCTCATTTCAGTATGACATTTTGGGCAGTGTCATTTTTTAAAAAGTAATTATGTACAATCAAAGAATAATATAGACATACCAGTACATGAAAGGCACAATACTTGGGAAGAATCCCATATACCTTGGAAAATTTTGAAATTGAAAAAATAAAATAAATTCAGTATTAAGTAACATGTCCCTGTGAATTGTGGGTCTTTTGGATAAACAGCAGAATCTGATGAATCCATGTTTGATTTGAGACGCTACAGGCTGTCAGTCTGAGCAATATAAAGATATGGGAGAACAAAACAGATAACTGTAAATGTATCTTTTATTAACCTAATGTAGTTGTTGTCTTGGAGGCTTACTGCTGAATGAACTCACCCTTCTAGCTCATCCTGAACACTGGATAACTGGTTCAATCCAGCTGTTCTCACTCAGACTCCTTTCCAAGCTTACTGTTTCAATCTGGCTTTTTTCAGCTTCTGGCTGAACTGCTCTGCTTAGCCTCAAATTAACTCTAGCAATTTGTTCTAATCTTCTGGCTCCTTCTCATTCTCTGGCTTCAACTGCCTCTGCTGACCTGCACTGAACTGCATGAACCCATGAACTTAACTCCACTGCACTGCATTCACTGCTCTGACTCCCCACTGACTCACCCTTCCTGTGACGCTCTTAAGTAGCTTCTCTTTCCTGTACTTTCCTGGTGAGAGTTGAGTATATCATATCTCTGACTCTTTCTGTCAAATCTTTCTCTGATTCATCAATTTGTCTGCCCCTCAATTAGACACTGATTTCAAATATGAATGAATCCTTCTTCAAACTAACTTTATCTTCATTGTTTGGGATTAAAGCTGTGTGCTAAGGGTCTGTTTATGTTCCAAACAGATGGATTAAAAGTATGCTTTTCAGGCAGAACACACAGATCAAGAAGGTATTTGGATATAGTTCCTTGACAGAGTAGCTATGTTGCTACAGGTACCCAATGTCAGTAACAAAGTTATTCTTGTCAAATAAAATGTCACATTCTGAATCTCCTATTGGTAGTAATTCTTGTTGTGTTGATTGTGTTGTTGTTGCTGTTGTGACAATAGCCCTGCAGACCAAGCTGGCCTTGAACTCAGAAATCTGTCTGCCTCTGTTTCTTCAGGGCTAAGATTAAAGGGGTAGTCTACCACCAGCTGGCAATATTAATCTTACTGTATGAAGAACAATCTCACATGGAAATAAGTGGTAAAGGTGGGGTGTGGGGAATTCAGATCAGAAGTTCCAGCTTCCACCAAAGTGTGTTGGTGTAAATAGGTTAATCACTGGATCCCAGTCTCATGAGCAAAGAGCCACTGGCCTCTAACACAGTTCTTCACAGAGGTAGTCTTTGCCCCTTGTGTGAATTATTTGGAATATCTGTTAAAAGAACAGATTCCTGTTATACCCAGGCTTTGAATTTTGTTGAAGTTTTACATATTAAATTTGGTTTACAGAAATCCCTTCACCAGTATTATGTAAACATTAGACATCAGTATGCTTCATTAACCATTTTTATTTTTATAGCATAGGTAATTTAAATCCAACAACTTTTTATAAAATAAAACAATTACCTCATAGCATTGATAAACTACTAAGATGTTCAAAATATAAGCCAAATCAAATACATGCTGAAAACTGGTACCCCTGCACAGTTTAGAATTATCTTGTGGGACTGGAGAGATGGCTCAGCAGTTAAGAGCACTGACTACTCTTCCAGAGGTCCTGAGATCAATTCCCAGCAACCACATTGTGGCTCACAACCATCTGTAATGGGATTTGATGCCCTCTTCTGGTGTGTCTGGAGACAGCTACAGTGGACTCATCTACATGAAATAAATAAATAAATCTTTTTTAACAAGTGTCTTTTGTAACTTGGGAGACTCTACTTTGTCAATGCAACCAGGAATTTCCCATCTTTCTTTCTGGACATATGAAAGTCAGTCTGCCTAGTCTTTGGGTAATTTGTGTAAACATTTGCCTAATTCTGACCAGAAAAATACAAGCAGACGTGATAGGTATTATACCAAGCCTGAGACAATAGAACAGACACTCCCCAAAAAACTGCTTTCTCAGGTCTTTTTGTGGCAAGCATGGAGGACTAAACAATGAGTGCTGGGGCAGGAAAATGAAGCATCTGGGATTATTGAATCACCATATTGAAGGCAGTTTCCTGAGAAAGTTACTCAGAAACACAACAGATGTTATATGAGCAAGAATCAAAAATTTATGCTAAGTTTTTTTTTTCATTTGGTACCATGTCATAGCACAAATTCCCTTGGCTAAATACGTATCTTCTTTATCTACTGCTTTGGTAATCATGCTTGCAGGCAATTCATCAGAAAGCCATCATTTCCCTTTGCTGTCTGTCACTGATGTCAGCAGACGTCACTAAGAAAGCCAGACAGTAGTATGGATACTTGGAGACTAAATAAGAGATTAATTGATTTTTTGGAATCTCTATTAGGATGCTGGGATGTGTCTTCAGCTTTTCCAATTGAGTACCATATTCAGAAATACATAAATACTATTGAGAAGTGTCACAAACACTATCCATGAACAACATGCAACCACACCTCAAGAACATCATGATTAAAACTATTAATAGACCATAGTATCCCAATAGCAATGGTATTGAGTCTTTTCAGAACTAGAGATGAAATTTCTTTATGGTAGCCATGGAATTTTTCCCTCAGTAATCCTTCTTCTACTTGTGCTAGCCCGGCTATGCCAAGGATCTCCAGTGCAAAGCATCTCAAGTGTCTCATCAACGGCGCAGTTGCTGCTCCCCACTCCTGAGGCTAAACTTTACAGACCAAACCTGTTGATTCTTTTATTGGCCTCTCATTTATGCTGCCTTTTCTCACATGATGTGCAACTGCATTACCTACCTTCCCCCATTCTATCACTTAAAACGTAGAGGACAAATAGACACCTGAATTCTTCTCCACTGTATGTATATATCTGTTGGTTGTAGACAGAAAGACAAGACACCAATTAGTCCCACTCAGGGTCCAATCTACTCACCTGACTGAATGAGGTTGACTGGTATCATTCTAATGTCAGCATTTAGATGAAAGGTCAGTAAATCAGCCTTTATTGATTCTAACCATTCCAGGAGGAGAATGAGGACTAGGAAGAGTAGGAAATTGGATTTAAAAAAACTTCCTTTAAATTTTTTCAAATTCTTTGTTAATGACTTAAACTTTGTTTTCTTCTTCTTTGGGGTATTTTATAATGTAAAACAAGTCTTTAATGGCTTTTAATCAAGGAAGAACAATGTTTACTCATGTCCCTTCTTCGGCAAAATGAAATTACTATGGATGTGACTCATTCTGAGAGGCTTTTAATTTTTAGACGCAGGTTTTATTTCCATTTCTGTATGGATCACAGGGTATTATTTTTAAATGACAGAGCTCCACATTTAAAAGCTACACAGTGACTTTGAAAGAATATTGCCCAGTGTTTTCCATGCATGCTGTGGCATCTGTTTATGTCCTTTCCAGCTTTGGCACTGTCTCTGATGAGCAGCTCCCAGGACTTTGCTGATGTCCTCAGTGCACAGCGTAGAGTTCAATGTCACAGAGTAAAAGTAATGACTACTGTTCATATGTTGTTTTTACATGCTAGGCCACCACTTGAGGGACATTTGTGAGGAATCTGATTGAACTCTGAGAGCAGCCCTTTGCAAGACATTGCCTTTTAATTGGCTCTTACAAGTAAGGAGGCTCTAGGACAGGGCTGTCAATAGCTTGTCTATGGTGAAGCTCTCGAAGAAAGAACAACTCCCATCATAAACCCTGATTCCAGAGTCCGAATTCCAACCAGGACCCTCACTCTTCAGAGAAAACTACTGAGGCAAAATTTCATCACCATGGTCCTTCCAAGTCCTCCCACCACAGGTAATTTATCCTTAAGACATGTTAATAACACACTGCAATAAGTTTTGAAACAAAAAGTTCTCTAGGTGCTTGCTACTCCCCTCAACAATCATCGCTTGGAATTGACATCATCTGCTGTGTTCCTCCATCCCTGACTGAGTCAGAAGGCAGAAAATTGACCATTTTAGGCCGGCATGTTTTAACTAGTCCTCTTGACTTAGCAATTACTGGAGCTAAATATGGAAGAGAAAACTATTAAAGAATTCATTCTAAAGTAACTAAGAAAATGAAAGTTATAAGAAGAATAATGAGGTAATAATGGTTATTGTGTTTTTATAAACATATCCATGTACTGTGTGGACACCCAGATATACATATGTGTCATTGAATTACACGGAGAGAAAGACATCTCCAAGAAAGGGGTTTAAATATAATAAATCATGTATAAAGATTTAATGATATTTATGATATTTTATGGGAAAAATTTCAACAATTTCAAACACTGTTATTACTAAAGTAGATAACCAAAAAACTTTTGCCTGCTTAAAAGTAGATTAAGTATGAAAACAATGATAAATGTCAAACTGTAACAATGAATTTGTCTAACCCTTTGTGTCTGCAATTTCTTAGTAGACTTTGAGGCCACTCATACTTTTTTTCCATTTATTTATTTATTTACTTATTTATTTACTTATTTATTCACATTACATCCCTCTGGAAGTCCCCCCTCTCCTCCCAGTATGCCCCCCACATGGACTCTCCCTCATCACTGCATCACCTCTGAGAAAGGGGAGGGTCCCCCTTGGTTCCAACTCACCCTGGCAACTCAAGTCACTTCAGGAGCATCCTCTCCAACTGAGGCCAGACAAGGCAGTCCAGTTAAGGATATAAGATCCACAGGCAGGCAGCAGAGTCAGGGACAGCCCCAGCTCCAGTTGTTTGGGGACCCACATGAAAACCAAGCTGTGCATCAGTCCATATTTTTTTTTAAATTAGGGAAACAAATAGTCAACCTTTTCCTATAGTCAGGTACCTTGCCAGATTGGAAACAAACACTAAAATTTGCAAAGACCATGATGGAAAATCAAGATATATTAAATAAGCCATGTTTTGGCTTTGAAAGTAATTTTTTAGACTTCAAAACAATTACAATAACCATTACAAGGAATATAGTACAGACACATGTGTAAATCTGTGACCCCCCCCCTTTTTTTTTCTCTGCAAGGACTTGATTTTCTTAGCATATACCCAATAACCATCCAGTGAAGGGAGAAAACAATGTACGGATAAATGAAAGTGCCAGTGAAGCTATTAGTGAGATCCAGAGATGGGAGAGGAAATCTTGAATAATCATTTCATATCATCTTTATTTGACTTCACTGTAATTTCTACAAATAACTTAGCAAAATCATTACTGTGGATTAACCAGATTTTACACAAAACCAGATCTCAGGTACACTGCCTTTGTAATCAAATGTTAAGGTTCTTTTAGAATGGGTGCTGAGTGATAATTTCACACTGCCAGGTATTTTTGAGTTATGTCTAAACATCGCACTAGCACCATGTGCAGGCAAAGCCTGGTGCTGCATGGTTTTAGTTATTGAGGAAATCAATTATTACTAACTTATTTATGCACTCATTTATTTGTGTGTTTGTATTGTTACAAAATAAAAAAATACATTGTCCAATGAGAATGTAAATTTATATATTTTAAACATAACTATGTCTCATGGTTGGTAGAATGGATGATTTCAGGTAACTAAGCATTTAAATAGAATGAATAGAATATTTAAGGTTCAAGAATACTTCCATTTCTTCTGGAGAAATAATTTTGAATGAATATCTCAGAATTTTCAAAACATGAGCATAGATATGTCATAAACTAAAGTGTTATATATAAAAAATATACCTTGTGAAAATGTGTGGGTTAACATGTTAACATAAACAAACCCAGTTGAAATGTTGATAGTTTGAAAAACCTCTGTATTTCAGGAGGCCTGGTTCATAAATGCAAGCCTATGCCTTCACCATCTCTAGCTGCTGTCACATGTATTTTTTATGTAATCTGCTTTATAAGGAGAAATAAATAATTCAAAGTTAAAAACAGAAATCATCAAGTACCCTAAACCTCAATGCCATTCCACTCACCTGCTAAATAATAAAAATAAAACCAAACAATGTCATTGCCCAGTGTTCTTAAGACAAAGACTGTTTCAATTTACAGTTTGACTTTGTAGTACCCAAGACCAGAAATTAGCATGTTTCCAAGGAGAGATTAGTGCACATGCATGGAACTGTGGTTAGAATTAATCACAAGGATCTTAACATGTTTAAACGTCTGAAGGTGTATCATTTGTCCTCATAAGAAAAGCTATATAGAATTTCAATAAAAACTGTCACATGAAACATTAATACTTAAATAGGAAAATGTAATGAGTGCACTATGCTCCTACAAGAAGCTAAATAAGTTCTGAAATTCAAGAAACAATGTGTTTTTAAAACATAAAAGTGGAGATCAAGTTAAATATTTATTGTGTGCTATAAATTTTAAAGCAAAAGTGCCTACTTTACCAACTGTTTTCAAAAAGCAGTCTTTGCATCTTTATTGCATTAAAATGTGATATATCCTTTAGTTATCTCATACTCTAATATAAATTCTCAGAAGTCTGTGTGGTATACTTTTCTTTGTATGTAACAATATTACCATTGACTTAAGGTATAAATAATTCAGGTGTTAATTTCCTTGTTCTGAATACATTTTCAACTTAAATTTTTCTCCTAGAATTTCTCATTTCAACCACAATCTTCTGCATAATTCCTTGTACTAATTTAATTCTTTTTATAGAATTAAATAATTCCACTTGTTTTAGAAATCCTCAGCTTCACAAAAGTTACATTTTCTACCTTAAAAATGAACCATTCTTAACTTACTTTCCAGATAGATATCTATTTTCCATTTTAAAATTTTGATTAAAAAAAAAACCTTCAAAATGCTGAGTATATGCGGTCTTCACTCATTCATCTCACACTTTGCCTTAAGTTTGTTCTGAGAGAAATTTTTTATTTAATGTCAGCAGTAGAAAAACACAAATAAACAAACAAATCCACCAGATACACAGACCCACAAAAAATAAGTATGATATATTTGGTTTCATATACAGATATCATGTGGTAGGTTCAGAGCTGTTGTGGCAGAATAGCAATTGCTTCTGATGAGAGCTTTTTGTTTTCTACTAACGTACAATAATCTTACAAAATAAGGAGTTGTATTATGACATTTCCACATATGTGTATGTTGTACTTTGGCTTTTTTCTCTTTGTCTATCTGCCGACCATCTTCCCGACCCTTCACCTTTTCCCTTCCACATTCTTAATACCACCCCCCCCACACACACACCTCTTTTCTTTGTTTGTTTGTTTTGATTTGTAGGCCTGGCTGTCCTGGGACATGCTCTGTAGACAAGATCCAACTCATAGAGATCCACCTGACTCTGCCTCCCAAGTGCTGGGATCAAAGTTGTTCATCATGACCACTGGCTAAAAATCTCTTTTAAATTTCATTTCCTTCAGTTTACTTTTGCCTAGTTTCCACCTATGAAAGAAAAATCTACGCTATGGTTTGTGAAAATGGCTATGTGCTTCACTGACTGGTCTCCATTCCTATCCATTTTTCTGCAAAAAAAACCTTAAAATTTTCTTTATGGCTTAGTAAAACTCTGCTGTGTAGAAATGACATATTCTTTAACTGCTCATCCATGGATGGGCACCTAGGCTGATTCTATAACTTGGCTATTATGAATAGTGCATCAGTGACATGGTGTCTGACATAAGCACTTTCTGTAGGGGAATTCTCCCATCCTCCCTGGTTCATCTCCAATAAAATCACAATACAGACGACAAACATCGAATTTTCTTTCCAAGTAGTAATAGTTATGACATAATGAAAAAGATGCATTGTTTACTTTTGAAAACTCTTCCTCGAAACATCTATGCTTTTCATGTCTAAATGTCCTAGTAATAGGAGTTCAGAGCTGCTTTACTTCTTCTCCATTTGTACTGAACCCTTTTGGATAGACTTACAACCTGTCATTTTCCGAAAGTGGTCAACCTTTCTAAGATTTCTGTTTCTTATCTATTTCTGGTTATACAAATCAAAAAGCAAGTTGCTAGGAAGTATAGAGAATGGAAGCGGGTAACTGATGGGTTAATTCCATAGCTACTCATTCTGCAATGGTCCCATCCCTTTCAGGTTTTCTATTTCCTGGGCCAGGGTATGTGTCTTTAGCTTCAGGATGAAGGCCTGATGAAGCCTTTCCAAAACATCTGCAGTACTGAATTTGGAGGCAACAGAGCCAGGCTGGTTTCCATCTGTCTTTGAGTTCTTATTCATGCTTTTCTTCTCCACACTTTCCATTCTCCTCTGGCTGCCACGTGTCCTCCAAATCCAAGTCCCTGGCAAGAAGAAAACTACCCAACAAAGATTTATGGGCCAGCCTCCACAAATGCTTCAGGTTAAATCCCTGTAGCAAATCCATGTTTATCTCCTAGATATGCTGGTCCTTTGATTTCAATGACTAGTAATCCCAAGGAAGACCATGACTTTTCATCATATCTAAGAGATGAGATACCAATCTATATCTGCAAACAGAAACATGCAGCTCTTTAATGTCCAGATCTTTACTTCCAACTTCTTTCAGTCATCACTGCTTGGATGCTCAAATCAACAACTTTACCTTACCATGTTCAAAGCACAAGTTTGGTTTGCAACTCTCCTTCCATCTGTGACACTTGTCTTCATCTATGAAGTATTTAGATCTCTTCTCTTTTCGATGCCAATCCAAAGAGTAAAATCCTTATAATAGTCTAAGAATTCCATCTTGATCCTGCCTCTGCATTGTGCCTTTGCTTTATCTTTATCTCCCTTTCTTCTGCTCCTCATGCCACACTTAAGGCTTCCTGGAAATTCTCTGCCTTACTAGCACATTCCTGTTTCAAGGCCTGTGATCCTGCTGCTTTCATGTCCATATGAAAATAAGTCTTCTTATTAAAAGCAAAAGATTCAGGAACACATAATCACTAAAAAAGTAAATATTAAATATAATTATTCTTTGTGATGTTGAACATTAATTTATTATATTAAACTATGTAAAAATATTTACAGTGATGTTTTTAACATATAAAAAATTCCTAGACCAATATTTGGAGTAAAAGAGAGGATATGAATTCTGTTTAAATATCATGCAGCTGGATGATGTTCTTAATCAAAATATTTATCTGTTTGGAGCATTACAATCTAGCATATGTAAAATGTAGTGAAAACTTAAGTGTTCTGAGACAGATATAAATGTATTTAAAATATTTATTTTTAGAGATTAATATGTCTATGTTCTATTTTGCAGTTAGAATTCTAAATTATTGAAATAGGTTTGCTTTCTTCTGTCTAAAGTATGAAAATAGCTCAATGGGAAAAATGGGGAAAAGTGTTCGCCTTGCATACCTGACCTCTGGAGTCTGATTCATAGAACCAAAATAGACAGAACTTCAGAAAAGTTCTTCTGACCTCTGTGTGCAAGATGGGAACACATACTGCTACTGTTGCTGCTGCTGCTGCTATTACTTTTACCACTGCCACTACTACTACTACTACTGATGATGATGATGATGATGATGATAATAATAATAATAATAATAATACAAGTTTGAAAGAAAGAGAAGATCTTCATGAAGGTTTATGAACACAGGAGGGTTTACTTTTACCATATGAACAATGAAATAAAATATTATTTTTCCTAAAAACTACCACTTATGAGGTCCTCCTGAAAATAGCCTTATAGGAAGCATAGCTGATTTTTTTTTTTTTAGGTTTCTAACACCATAGCTCTTGTGCCATTTGCAAACATTTTATATTTTCAGAGTCATTACTAAAGATATAGAGTAACTCTTGTGTAGTGTTGAAGAGATCTATGCACCAGGCAACTCAACACCTCTTCATCCCATTAATGAAGTGAATGACCTTTACAGAAAGACAATACAGCTCTCAGGATAAAAGGCAGCTCATATCCCACAATCAATAGAAGAATAACCTTAGCACATTTCCATGTGGTCAGAATATCAGAGTATAAAATGCCTTTGAAAAAATTGCTGTAGAAATATATCTGCCAAAAAAAAATGTATTCTATAAAGTTGGTCATTAGGACTATATTTCTATAGAATTTGACTGTTTCTTAAAAAAAAAAAAAGACCAATTAAGAAATCTAAAAAATATCAATTAGCTACTTGTGAAAATATTAATTACTATTAGAATCTGTGTTCCTTTATTATATGACTATAATTAAAATCTAGGCACTTAATTATTTCTATATAAAATATAAATTTATTAAAATGAAAAGAATGAATAAAATAAAATATATAAAGTAAAACAAATAAAAGTTAAACAGTGTTTTAGGTCAAAGAGATGGTGAAGTGGTTAAAAGTGCTTTCTATTCTTGCAGAGGACCAGAGTTAAGTTTCTGGAACCCACATTCATTGACTCACAACTGCCTGTAAGCCCAGTTGAATCAACGAATCCAGCACCATTTTCTGGCCTCCAAGGTCATCCATGTAAAAAATATGAGCACATTCACATGCTGGTGCATGCACACACAGACACACAAATACACATACACACACAACCATCCATACACTCATACACCACAACACAAGACAAATTAAAAAAAAATGTTTGAAAATCAGGCTGTTACAAGTATTAGAAACCATAAACAAAATCTTGTAGATGATGAATATATTCACTATTTTTAAAAATATTTTTTATTTAATTACTTTATTTTGTGTGCATGAATATTTTGCCTGTGGATATGTATGTTCATCAGATGTGTGTCTACTGATTGTTGTGGTGTTGGGGTTAAGAACTGAACCTGGGTCCTCTGCAAGAACAAATGTTCTTAACTGCTGAGTCACTATCTCCAGTCCCATGATCTTGATTATAAAGATTTTCATGTGTCATATTTATCAAATCATATGAACTCAATGTATTTTATTGTATGACATTTAGGCCTCAGTAAAAGTTAAAGATAAAGAGAATATCAGATAAAAATTGAACTTCTTTAATTTTTAGATTTATATCTTTGAAGTCCTGTGATGGAAAAATTTGGAAAGAAAATTGAGTTAAGTCATCATGTTCTGTTCTAAAACTTGGCTTACTAAAACTAAAACTGAAACAGCTTATTAGAATTATTCCTTTTCAGAGAAGAAAATACAAAGTAACAAAATGTCAAGACAGACTTATTGACATTTCCGATCATCTGTAACATCAGTTTACATGTTCCGTCAATTAAAATTATTTAAAAACTTAACATTTTTAGGCACTTGAGTTGATATAAAAATCTCTTCCATAAAGGAGTTTAACTTTTCCCCCCGATAAAAAGGAAATACTCTGAGAGTAAAAAAAAAAAAAAAAAAAAAAATCATTGTTCTTTGTTACCTTCCAGAATTTGATGGTAAGACTCTATTGACAAAAATACCACATACTTGTAGATAGTAGGAAATAAAGCTGTGCTAACCTGGAATCTTTATACCTATTCTCTAGCTTTCATAGTAATGGAATGTTAATATATGCTACCTGAGGAGAAAATCAACCATTATTCTTCCTTAGCTGTGAGCCCTCTGAGCTGCAATGGAGACTGTCCATATCAATGGAGATACAGCCTCTGTTACAATAGTGGCACAAATGTCATGGGAGTAACAAACTACTCTGTGATTGGATTTAAGACCAATGTGGTGAAAGAGAACCGATAGCTGATGTCAACTTAGGGCTAACACGTATGACTAGATCATGAGACCTAGAGAAGAACCTGGTAGCATGCTCTGCAAAACAAGCAGAGTATTAAAACAACTAGTAAATCCTAATAACATACTGTTATAACCACAGATTAGTGCATCTCTCAACCCTTTTTAGAGAAACTTCTTGTTGCAGTAGATGCCAGTTAACACAGAAGTCCACAACTCTTCAATGTGTAAAGAATAAGAGAGTATAGAGTACTTAGTTCCAATTGGGGCTTCCATATCAAACTTCTATTCCCAAGGTTCAAGGATCTCAGAAAAGAGAGGGTACAGAAATATTATTTTAGGAGCCAAGGTGGCAGATGGCTACACACACACACACACACACACACACACACACACACCAGGATTTTCAAGAAATTAAGGAGCAGATGCATGTATGAACTCACAGATGTTGTGACAGCATGCACAAGACTTGCACAAGCTCAAGCTTTTCAAAATCCCAGTAAGAACTGGGTGAAGTGGGCATGATGCCCTGTTTCTAGCTGGGAAGCTAAATACATTTGACAGCTGCTGGTAGAGGAGAGTGGGTGTTCCTTCATGCTGTGACCCAGCATAGGTTTTCATGCAAGTCCGGCAACACACCCACCCAAGGGTACTTGAACAATGAAAATTTGACTTTATGGGTTTAAAAAAGAGAAAGAGGGAACAAGAAGTTGGGTAAATATCAAAGTGGGGATGGAGTTGGAAAGAACTGAGAGACCAGAATAAGTATAATCAGAATGTATTTATGCAATTTTATAAGAACTAATAGAAAGTATTATTTTAATAAAAAGAAAAAAACTTATTCTAAGTCATGTATGGTACATTTTTATTACAAGAAAAATTAGTATTTCATGTTATCTGTGTATTCCATTCAGTGTTTATACTTTAAATTAAAATAGTATGTCACTTAAGATATACTTTGCTTTTAAGATAATTTATATAAATTCTTAGCAATACTTTTATTATGATTACAACTCAGTTATAGTCAAAATAGTTTTTTTCAATTTTTTTTTTTTAGTGTTTTATCGATACTCTTAAGAAGTTAACTATAGTAGCTGGCTTAATGATTTGCCCTTTTCAGCATACATGGGCTGAACTGAGAAACCCCCAACTCATACAGAGCAGATGTGCAGCTCAGTTTCCATGTTGGTCCACCAGCAACTATAGTGGGGTCTGTCCCTAAAGCTGTTGCCTCTCTGTGGGATCCATTCGCCAACAGGGCTGCTTTGTCTGGTCTCAGTGGCAAAGGATATGCCTAATCCTACAGAGACATGATGAGCTGTGGGGGGAGGGCAACCAGGAGTACCCCACCCTCTCAGAGGAGAAGGGGAGGGGGAAGCGAGAAAGGAACTCTGTGAGGGGGGACCATATGTGGATAGCGATTGGGATACAATGAATAAATAATATAATTTCCTGTTTTTACAAATAAAACTGTTCATCTCCTATGAAACTGTGCAAAATTACATCTTGAGAATTATGTGCTGTCAGCTTAGACAGCAATAGTCCTTTAATAATGGTTCATCTATGAATAATAAACACTTAAAGTAGCTTAATGTTAAGGAACAAACAAAAACTCATATATGCACATTGGTGCTTCTCCATAAACTCTGAAAATTTGAAGAAAATTTGAAGAAATGTTTACAACTTAACTTGTTAGATTAAAATCAAATTTGATTACATAAAATAATGATGTTTTTAGAATTTAGGTTTGAAATTGCATAAAATTTAACTAAACTCCCACTAGTCAGTTCTTTCCACCTCTGACTTAGAAGAAAACACTATATTTTTCTAAAACAAAGATGATTAGGCTCACTTTCTTGTTCATAATAAATTGGTACAGCATTTTCCCTGGAGCACACACAATTAGAAAATTCATTTTTATATTTTAGTATTATGCTGCATCATCTTTGTCTTTACCCCTCTATAAAGAAGTTTTATTTTAGCACATACTTTGTCCTCAAGGACATAGTGTACAGTGCCTATGTTAGCAGCAATTCTGGATGGTGTCAGCACACTAATTGTCTTGATTCTCTTGGTTACAGTAGCTCTGACATCATTATATTCTTCTGGTTGCTGTGTTTAACTTTACTTTTTATTTTTATTTTTCATTTCAGAAAGATACTAGAAGTACTAAGACATCTCTTCCATGTTTTACTCTCTATGCATGAATGAATGATCTTTGTACCCTTCATGTGTACAGGTGACCACCATTCCTGAAGATAGATTATTCTTCACTCATATGTACAGGTACCCATCATGCCTGAAGATTATTATTCAGTTGGTTCCCTTACTTATTTCATAGATCCTATAAGTAAAGACATGCCTGAAGACACAAAAGTGCCTGGATTTTTTTTAGGGTTGGCATGCTAAGCTGAGTTTTCCTCATTCTCCTAGCATCTAGTCATCTGTGTATTTTCTGTAGCTCTTTTAAAAAATACCAAAACATGTCATTATTTAGAACCTTGGTCTTTCGTTAAAGTTCATGATTTTTGAAAGTAGTATAAAACTGTAACGTACTAGTACTCATATGATTGTAGACTATCTTGTAAAAAATAGATCAAGAAAATAATCATGTGTGTTCCTGAGGGAAATAACGTGCACAACCATTTTTCCTCCTTACTTTTGGATATCCTTAGGATAAGCATGTAGCACATGCATGACTTTTGTATGTAACGAAGGATACAGTCTTCTCTTTGCACCGCCTCTTTGTTGTCAATTTACCTTACTGTTCTCAAATGTTTGAAGTTGGCTCTCTCCCACGTGCAGTTGTACTTTCAGCTTCTCAGTTACTCTGCTGCCTCTTCATAAACAACCATTTTCCCAAAGAGTAGTGTTCAATTCGAAGGTTAGCAACTAGAGCCCCCAGATTCCCTGGCGATGCAGAACGGGCTAGGAGGAAGCTTACAATTTTAAACACTGAAAAAGAACTGAATAAATAACATTTTTTGAAATGAGTTTCATGCTTGTAAGGTACAATTAGAAAAACGGGTCACGAGTTGCTTGCTTGTTTACATGTGACCAATGGGCGCTTTTCTTGGACAAATTTCAGGTTGAGTAGTTTAGAGAAAAAAAAATGGTTCACAGAACCTAGTATATTCACGAAAGCCATCTGCAGAAAATTGCTGATCCATGTACACTGTCATTCATTTTTAAATTTGAGTATATAAAAACCATCTAGAAAAATACACAGAATGCTGATTCTGAGTCTGGGCATTGGACCTTAGCAATTCAATCAAACTGCAGGTGATGTTAATACTGTTGAAGCATCTATAAACTATACTGCAGTCAGCAAAGCTTGAGGAACTGTATTGATGAAATATGTAAAATACATAAGCTATGTATGCTTCACTTCTAGTCTCTGCATGTGTATATCTGTGTGTGTGTGTCTACATGTGTTTATGTATAAAATATAACAGCTTCTTTTTTTACTGAAAAATCACTAAAAATGAACGTGGGCAGAGTAAGCATTGCTCTCTTGTACATTTTTACTGGAAAATTTCTAAACAATAGCATATATAAAATGTTCAATATGCTAGGAACAGGATCTGTACAGGTTTGTACCTGTTGGGGTCCTAGATCTAAAAGAACTGGAAACATGCCTTCCATACCTCACCCAGAGCAATCGCTAGTTGATAACCACTAGCAAATGAAAATTTAGTTTCCTCCAAGAAAGTCTTAATGGGGAAACAAACTAGTCACATGCCCGGCAGTGGATGACCAATAAAAGGAACTAGGCTGCACAATGCTGGGGCTTCCCTGTCTCAATGTCATGTCGGGACTCTTTCATTTTTTATTTTACCTTATTATCTTTTATTCTTTACATTTTATTTATATTTTTTCGTCTCGCTTTTTACACAACAGGCCCTTTGCATAACATAAGTATTACATCTTTCAGTCTGGTGTTCTCATGGGATTCCTGAGTATGCAAAGAAGTGGGTCTCCGTTTCTTGTGCCTTGTCTTGTGCTCTCTTCTTTGTTTTGTCCAATTTCAATGAGTTTGTTTTTCATGTTTGTTTGTTTGTTTGTCTGGGTTTTGTTCTTCTGGATGTTGTTTGGTTGTTTGGTTTAAGACCCCTGAGCAAGGAACAGAGGTGCATATTTTACATATCAAAGAAGACCTGGGCTCCATGTTCTCCAAGCATTCTTCAATTCCCATCTGGGATACTCTGCCACCAAATCTGAACTTTTTAGCACAGAGACTCTGTTGCCCTTCCCCAGAGGCTCTTCCCCTACCATTTTGGTGTTCCTCTCTCTTCTCTCTTTTTCCTCACAGCTCTCTCTGTGAGCATCCTCTTCTCTCTTTCTCTCCCTACCCCTACCCAACCCCTTCTCTCCCCAGATGTTGACTTCCCTGGCCTTCCTTGTGGCCAGTGAACTCTCCTGAGAGCAGCTTTCCGATAAACCTGCATTTAATATAATCTAATCTGGTTTGAATTGGCTCATTTAAATGGGGGAGAAATAACTTTATCATGTTTTTGTTTGTTTATTAATCTTACTTTATTATTATCCCATAGAAGCCTGTTTGTTTTCTAGTGAGAGATAAAAAGGAGGTGGATCCAGACAGGAGGGGAAGCTGAGAGGAAGTGAGAGGAATAGAGAAAGAAGAAACCATAATCAGAATACATTGTGTGAGGAAAAAAAATCTGTTTTCAATAAAAGGATAAAAAAAAACTTCAGTATGCTGATACATAAAAACAAGGTCTTTACAGTATTCATTGATAACAAAGTAGTGGCACATATACCTGTAAGATGTATAATAGTTACTAGATTAGGATTACTGAGATTTTATTTTCCTTTTTTGGGATCTTTTCTCCAAGTTGTTTTGCAGAACAACAGAAGTTGTTGTCTGGTACACATGTGTTGGCCTTCTGCTACATCTGCCCTCATAGGCCACTGGTTTTCACCATTCAGAGACACAAAACAGACAATTGTGTCAAAAAAAAAGGCTGAGAGAACAACAAAGCAGTTACAAACTTTGCTCTGATTTGGACTCTCCATACAGTGGAAATTACTTTCTCTCCCCTCAGGCTGGGAGGTGTTAAGGATGAGTTTGCAATTACATCTCCCTGGGAGGTCCTTTAGCATAACCTGGGAAGGGAGGCACAGAGGCCAGGTTATTATAGCTCTTCCAGGCCTTGCAAGAAATGTTCTTACCCCTGAACCAAGATTCCTTGCCTCTGGTTAACAAAAATGGTTGTTCTGAGAAAGAAGGTCCAGAAAGGTACCAGGATGTCAAATTCCAGTTTAAACTATACAGTGATTTTGTTATATCTGTAGGTCACAAAACAGGTAAATACACGCATAAATAAAAATACAATGTTATCTCTGTGGTTGTAGTCCTGGAAAACCTGGCATAGGAAAAATATGCAAAGAATGTTTATGTGTAAAATGCAATGAGATTGTAAATTAAGATAACTAAAAGGATCTTGACTATATAAAAATAAACAAAGTATTATAAAGTGATGTAAGAAATTTTTCTTGGAATAGCATCTTCATTGTGGGTTGACCACCAACCTATCAGCTGATAAGAGATGATATAGTATGTACCAATAACTGTAAGACTGGAAATGCCCACAGAAGCTAAGGAACTCCTGATGAAAAATAATTCTTTAAGAACCCATCCTACAGATCCAAGAATCAGAATTGATAATTTTTATTATATTTTCATAATTGAGTAGCTTCAGTGTTCTGGTAACAACTCTGTGGCTACTCATATGTATCTTATTTTAATTAATTTAAAAACAGAAGACTGACACTGGATGTGGTGACACAAGCTTTTAATTAACCATAGCCCTTGGGAGGCAGAGGCAGGGAGATCTCCAAGTTTGGAGCTAGTCTGGTCCTCAGAGCTACTTCCAACCCAGCCAGAGCCATACAGAGAAAGTCCATCTCAAACAAAGCAAAGCAAAAGAAAACCCAGAAGACTGTGCTTTGAAATTAAATATTTGAACAATAATGTGGGATTATCTATGCTGGTTTACAGACTATTCTGCTAGGCTCCTCCTAGCAGCTACCTAGCAACAGCTTGGTCTCTGCCAGCCAAGTACAAGCCAGACTTGTAAGAAGAAGGCTGGTTACCACACTCTCTGTCCATCTCTTTCTCCTCCCTTCTTTACTCTCTCCCTCTGTAACCCCTGTGTTCCTGGCAGTCTCTTCCTCTCTTCTCCCTCTTCCAGTCCTTCTCTGTCTCCACCTTTTTCTGACTCTACCCTTTTCCAGGTCCCCTTCTCCACCCCCAACCACCCTCCCCCAATAAATCCAGGTCTGTTGCATGGATTGATTGCTTAGCAGGACATAAGCACTAGCATGTTCCCTCCCATGGCATTATATCACCGTTTTACAAAACACAACAATCTATCAATCTAATTAATTTTAGACATTTTGCTGACTTCTCAAAGTCTTGAGTTTCAACAAATCTCAATTTGCCTCACAGATACTTTATCACATATTCATTCATTCAATTTCAATGAGGCACATTTCTTTCTTTTTTCTCAGTAATTTAACATCTGATTAGTTATTTGAGAGTTCACTACTCAATTGCTCCCCTATCTTTTCTGTTCTCCCCACACCCCTCCACTTTGTGTCCTCCTTTTATTTATTTGTTTATTTTTAATAAAATATTAAAAGACTATTTTACAGCAACTGTACTGGATTTCTGGTTCTTTCAGTCTCCCCCTCACCCCTCCCTTCCACAAGGGTCCCTTAACCATAGGTGTAGTTGTATAGTAGATGTATCAACTGGGGCTGGTCACAGCACCTGTCAGTCAGTTGTATTGTGATCAGTTTGACCATTTGACTGGGCATTCTGTAATGGAGAGCCAGTGACTTCAGGGGAGGCAAGAGGTGGGGTGGAGAGAAGTCAGTATTCTGACTTCCGGGGAGGGGGCAAAAAGTCAGTTTGACTTAGGGGGAATTTGGGGTTGGGGGTAGTCAGTATTCTGCTCAGGAGCATGGTGTGCCATACTGCTTATTTAGAAGTGAAGTGTTGCAGGCAGGCTGCCCTGGGTCATGGTGCATTTTCTCCTACAGAAATCCATAAGGTTACCCACAGGATGAAGATGCCACATTACCCTGCTGGTTACTGTTGAGATTCGTAGACTCTGAAGCTGCATGGGATTATTGATCCTCCCCCTCCTCCCCCCTACTCTCCCCGTAGCTTGTATAGCACCTTCTGACACTGCAGGCTACTTGTCAGGAAATATGTTGTTAAGTCTTCTGCCTGAAGTGTTGGGTGTCTTCTGCAATAGAGTGTTAAACCTTTCCTTCCCCGGAAAGTCAGCTAAGGGCTACAGCAATGGCCTATATTGTTTGGATAGGAGGTCTCTTGGACTTCCCTGACCGAGAAGGGAAAAGGAGTTTTCCCATGTCTGGCAATGGAGTGTTTTTTATAGTCTAAGCTGGAGTAACCGCAGATACCAGAAAAAGAAGTATGGACTAGGACAGGAGCAGGGAGTGGAAAGGGAAGTCGTTCTAGAATGGGAAATTGGATAAGGTTGTTATGTAAATGGGAAAAATAAATATCAGAAATTTGCCTGGAGAGGAGCTAGGGAGGACAACACAGAGGGAGAAGGAAGGAGGAAGAATCAATAACATTAAATGTGCTTTTAAAAACCATAGGAAATCACCTTATTTTATGTTTGCTTAAAATTACATATAGTGTGTGTGTGTGTGTACATATATGTGTATCTACATAGTTTAGTTGAAGTTATCCTACCTGGAATAATACTGCTTCCTGTAAGGGAGACACATTCCCACTAGAATGGGGATTAACAGTTCTGTTTACCCTTGAATTCAGTGAGGTATTATTTGATGATGATGTTTATGGAGGTAAAATTGATCTTTTGTTTAACCTTCAGAATTTGCTTTAGTTTAACAATCCTAAAACTCTTTCTTTCCACAAATTCTATAACAATTATGTATTTTGTGCTTTGAAACTTCTTGTCCCCAAAACATTGTTCAGTTACAGTAGGTATTTAGTTATTTCTTTATATTTTACACATATTTATTTTTAGTATCTGGTTTAAATTTACAGGAAACACAAGGCACCTGAATGGGTAGCATAAGAAACTGATTATTCTGCTTTCCTTTACAGAATATTGTATTTTCCAGGAACTAAGCCAGAGTCATCTCTAATCTTTGAATACTTTACTACCATTGCCTTGCAAACGTGTCCACAAACAGCAATAAAATATATTCTTCTAGAGTAAGTCAGACCCATTCAACCATATTTACAGACCATAACAAACCTACAGAAACAAATGTTAGAGTTACAAGAGATTAATTCCTTTTTAAACTCTTCTGTTATGAGCAAAGCTGTTTTTTTTTGAAATGTTACCATATTGCTGGTTAATGTCCCCCTTTTTCTTTTTCTTCAGGCTAGAATGAACTGGTAAGTAGCAGCGTGAATGGTTTCTAAGTGGAGAGTTGGAGGAGTAATTTTTTCCACTTTTTGTAATTGAGGATTGGGCCCTCAGTAGATTTACAAGTCTAAAAACAGTTCAGAATTATGTTTTACTTTTTAAAGGTTGAAGTCATTTCACCAACATAAAAGAGTCCTCTAACAGCCTGAGACCAAAAAGGTTCCTGCAGTCTTAAAAATGGAAATAATTGAATTGGTTACCTTCTGGTGATTCAACCTGAGTCACAGGCCAACACCCTGATGGAAAGTGAACACCCTGAAGGCCTCTAGGGATCTGCAGAGCTGGAATCCACTCAAGGGATCCCCACTATTCCTGAACTGCCCATGGTTTCAGAGAGAATTTATTTATAACACCATTTTACTTTCTATGTCTCCCAACATACTCATAAGAATGAATAGCATTCTTTGTTTATATTTCTAGTAGGTTCTAGTGAGCACCAGTAACTACAAAATAGAGTAAGACATGTTCAGTGTGCACTTGCCATGGCACTGTCTCAGATAAAATAGCAATCTTGCCATTCCTTTCTTGGACTGGAGTAGTCCAGGTTTGAGGGAGTCTCCAGAACAACAGCATTTCATGTCTTATTTGTAGGCAAAAGTTAATATTCACTATGCAAGATATAAGTCATATTTTATCACCCACTCTTGTATCTTTAGTACAAGCAATGGTAAGTGTGACCAGGAACTTTACAAAATGCCTTGGATTGATTGATTTCCATCAATATAACTAGATCATGCCTTGAGGTGGGCATTTTTTTTTAATCACATAGATACATAGTTTATATCTTGAAAAATAAAAACATTGAACACAAGATCTTTTGTCTCTGGATTCCAAATTAGTTCTGATTATTAAGGTTAAGTCAATACACATTTTTTGGAAAAATTACTTCAACTTTTAATAACGTAAAAGAATTGTCAACAAGGATATGTCATAATATATTTGCCAAACATATATTAAACCAAAACTATGTTGAAATATTATTGTAATTAGTGAGAAATCAACAATAGACTCAAGGGACAATGTTCTAGATGAACTATTCTTATGAACAAAGAAAAGACAATAAACAAGATAAATAAGATTATATTGTGTTAGTGAAATACAGGGAAAAAATCGGAGAGAAAAATTGGGTTATTGGGCCAGGCATGTTTGTGCATGCCTGTCATCTCAGCACTCATAAGGAGGTGGTAAGGAAGATCATGAGTTTAGAGCAATCTTCAACTCTATAGGAGTTCAGAGCCAGCCTATGTATTTGAGACTTACTTCTATAAAAAGTAAACAAATATATTTACATATACATACACATACACATTCACATATACACACACATTTATATGGGCTATCAAGATGATAAAACAAACAAACAATAAAACATCCTGTAGACAGGAAAGCTGTCCCTGAGGATAACATTAAACTAAGACCTGAAAGATTAAGGGGAAAGAGAAGAAAACCCATCATTCTATGTTCACTCTGCCTCCTGAGGAAACAGCAGGGTAAACTCAGACTGTGAGGAGACCTAGAAAGGAAGTTGACAGAGAAATAGCCAAGAGTAAAGGAAATACATCTCAAGTGATAATGAGGCACAGAGTAGAGAGTAATTTAACTCAGCTTGACTCATCTGGCCTTTGAGGATTGTCTAGAGAGAGTACAGAACAAGGAAAGACTTACCCAGTGAGCAAACCAAACTCTTTGTCTAGAAAAGATGATGTTTTCTTGGACTAGAGAAAGACAGAATATTGAAAATGATGAAAACCAGCTTGGATTCTGGACCTATTTTTTGAACTGTCAGAATTTGCTAATCCACTGGAAATGGGGTATAAGGTAAACATCAGGGTATAGCCTGAACATCTGGAAGAACAAATTTATCGACTAAGTCACTTAAAGTGATAGGGATGTTAAGTAAAGAGTTTTTGGTAGGCAAATGTAGAGTAAGGAAGAACGAAACAAAAGTGTTGGAATACAAAACTGATCATGATTGCCAATAGGATGCAACTGGCTGCCATATCGCCTAGGATAGGAGAAGGAAAGTCAGCTTTCCTTAAAATGGAAAGGCAGAGGGTGTGATTTCAGAGTCAGCACTGAAAAGACAGTTAACATGACCAATGTAAACTCTGACTCCCACAAGTGAAAGTTTTCATTAGAACTATCCCAGTTTCTAATAGAAACTACTGGACAAATCAAATGTTCCATCTCAATGCCACCTCCAGATAAATTTTGTTTTCTTTAAATTATTTATTTCAGAATAACATAATTTTCAAATTATTTAAAATATAAGTTCTTCAGCCTTTAACACTTAGTCTTTAATTGCCTAAGAGTTGGGTTCTGGAATATGTTTGACGATTCCTGAACTAAAATAGATTGTTCCATGTAACTATTGAAGCCAATTGACTTAACTATAATTCACGGAATTAAAAAAAGAAAGAGAAGAAAAAGAAAAACAATTTAAAAGTGAGAAACAGAAATGAGTTTGTTAAAACTCATTCAGAGACCGATTAAAGATATATAGAACTAAGCTACAAGGTCATAGGGTCAAGTCGAGCCACAGAAGCATCATTCCACCAAGGCAAAGCTAGCTCCTGGATGTCCAGTGAGCTGCACTCAACAGAGGATAGCAAGAAAAAAAATTATGGAAAATGAAAGGTGGGCTGAACCGATTAGGTCAAATCCACATTCATAGGGGCTTGGTTTTTTTCTATATACATATACATATATACATGTCTGTATATCTAATATATATGTGTAATATATATGATATATATCTATATATATACATACACATACAGTTGAGGTAATCAAAATGCAATGGACATTCACAGTAGGGATAGTGTGATGTTAGTTGCTATATCTATAAAGGTATTATTACTGTCTTCTAGATTTATGCTACATCTAACTGACCGGAAGCCAGTTGTACTGATTATACTAGGAATGTGTGATCCTCATCAATAGATGTGTAAAGGAAGAGCTACGCTGCATCTACAAAGTGAAGGGTTTTGGTTTTGGTTGGTTGGGTTTTTGTTGTTGTTGTTATTGTTGTTGGTTTTATTTGGTTTTTGGTTTTTATTTTGTTGTTTTTTGTATTTTTATGTAAGATGGAATTTTATCTGTCATAGAAGACACATGGTAAGGAGTGGTGATCCAATAATTACATGGAGGCCATTGAATCTGATACCTTGATGAGTCGAAGCCATAGGTAATAGTGAGTTATTATCTATATGACAATCTCTACACTAGTTCACCTTCATTAGATGTTTAGAAGACTGTTTGATGGGGCTGTTGTCATGGCAATGTTATTAAACTGCAATGTGTGTACTAGGAACTGAACTCAGTTCTTTGGTAAAACACAAAAGGCTCTTAATTGTTGAGCAGCCAACCTCTCTAGCCTTCTGATGTAATTACATAATTAAGCTAGTATGCCCATATGTTTCTAGTCTACTTTGACAAGTTCATAGATGGAACCTTTTTACTTGTATAAGTTATTTATTAGTCTGTGCTTTATGTTTGATGCTGAACAAGTGGTGGTGTGTATATGTACAAATGAAATAGTCATTCTGCCCCTGACTACACAATTAAAATGGAGTCAAGTATTGCTTTGTAAAATGTAGTCACTCAAAGCAAGGCTCAGACCAGAAGTCTACACAGTTTGGGGTAGCTTGGAACAAGGCAGTGCCTGATATCCACAATAGCCCATGATAATTTTGGTGCAATTCCCACTCTTCATGATCACAAAATTCCAGTCAGTTTATAAGTCTTCAGAAAATAATCAATAAAAATGCTTTTTCGTGGAAATTCAGTTCATGGGCCCATAGAACCTACCCATCCCCTCCTTCTCTAGCACAGGAAATAACTTAGGAGGTGACATCTTCTAGGCAGTGGAACAGTAACATCATAGCAACATCATCATAGCAATAGTGACATCATTTTCGAATCATTGGAACAGCAACCCAATGCTTTCATCCCTGCGTTTCCAGCTCGGGGCTAAAAGCAACTTCACTTTTAGAGCTAACTTCAGTTATCATCTTGATTGAATTAAAACATGTAAGGCATTAATAAGGAATACCTTTAAATGTGTGTGTGTGTGTGTGTGTGTGTGTGTGTGTGTGTGAGAGAGAGAGAGAGAGAGAGAGAGAGAGAGAGAGAGAGAGCATATCCTGAAAGCATAACTGAAAAGGGAACACTCACCTTGAATGTGGACAGATCATCACATGGACTGAGATCCTAGACTGAACAAATGGGAAAATGAGAAGACAAACTGCCCCAACATTCCCTTTCTTTGTGTCCTCTTCCTTCCAGACACACCTTTTGCTTCTTCTCCTATGTAATAGAGTGTTCCTCCTCAAACTGTAGGCCAACATAAATATGTCTCCCTTAATTTTTTAAATGAAATAAAGTTTATTAATATATAGATTTGAAGGTTCCTATTTTCCCTCATTAACTTGTGTAGCTGTCCAGTGGCTTTGGAAAACTGGGTTAACCTGAAAGGGGGGGTTAGAAATGAAAAAGGAATGGGATTTGAGAGAAGGATGAAGCCAAGACAAAAGTTTTTGATCAAGGCTCAAAGTTTAATATTCAGCACTGTATTTGTTGGTATTCTGTCTGGACTCCATCCCCACAGTTACCTGGCAATGGCCAGGTAGGCCTGACCCACTATAAAAGGGGACACTTGTCCCCTCCTCTCCCTCTTGCTCTTATTCTCTTACTCTTATTCTTGAGCCCTCTTGGACTCTTCCCTCTCTCCTTTCCCTTCCTTTCCCCCCTCTCTCCACGTGGTCATGGCCAGCCTCTACTTCTCTACTCTCTTCTTCTCTCTGCCTTTCTCTGCCTCTACTACTCTCTTAACTCCCCTCCCCAAGCCCCAAATAATCTCTATTCTATACTATACCATCTGTGTGTGGTCTCTCAGGAGTAAGGAATGCTTTGGCTTGGGCTCGCTGAGGCATCCCCTTCCCCCACACCTCACCACACCCCCATAGAACATATTCTTATTTCACATTATCTTTTGATGATTTCAACAGTTTTTATGTAGGGAGAACCCTCGGACACCATCCTTTGTTTTAGCTGGATTATGTTGGAAAACAAGCTCAGCAGGCAGTCTACTCCTGTAGGAAATTGCAGGTGGGGCAGTTGGACCTTAAGGACTCCTTGTGACTGAGCCATTAAGGTCCAACTGTGGCAAACACTTAAGGTCTATTTAGCCTTCTCAAGGCTGAGGGAAGGGCACAAACTTGTATGTTGTATGCATACTAAAGTATTAAAATCTTATTGTTAGCCTAACCATAAGCTACATTGTGAGTTCTTCTCTCTTCCACTTTTCTCCACCCATTTTCTTCCACCCTTTTATACCCCCCCCCCAACACTAGACAGGAGAAAAAAAGGATAGAAGGAAAAGGAAAGAAATCCCTGAATAAAGTCAGGGAATGGAAAGGGGTTGACAACATTATCCTTAGAGTACTTCCTACTGATTAGGGTTGTCAAGTTCTTTGGGGCAAGTTTAACTTCACCACGAGATATCTAATTTCTTCTTGTTTTCTTAACAACTACTTAACAAACTGTGACTAACAATAATGAACAATAATCAATCAACAACCTCCGAACAACAACAACTCCACCTATCAGGGCCCTAGCATTTATATACCCTCTCAAAAGCCTTCAGAATTCCAAATGTTTCACAATCACAGACCTATCTGCAGCTGGCAAGCAATTCTTCTGCTAAAGCATGAGGCAAATCATATTCATCTGTGGCAGAAAATCTGAAGCACATCCATATCCCACACCTGAAATTAAAACAAAAACATATTTGTATAAAACTTATGATCTTCAAGGAAACCAAAATCCCCAGATTGTCACTGGCATATTCAGTCTTTTATGAACCATTTCACAAATTTTATTTAATTATTATAAAATAAATTAAGATTAACTTGTACTTTCTTAACGTATTTTAAGTTAAAGAATATAAATTGCAGGTAGTCATTTTATACAAAATATAAAATGTATATTATTTCTATATCCAGAAAGTTCATGAGTACATGGGTTCCATCGGCATAAAAGTTTAATGTAACAAATCAACACACTTTTACATTTACAAGTGGTTCCTCATAAAGTTTAGGAAATGTTTATAGGACTGCTCTCTGGGAAAGAAATTTTATTATCTAAAATAATCAGCATGCTTAACTTGAAGATTTTTTTGTATACTGGAAGGCTTTAGGACAAAAACTAGTATTTTCTGTGTATAAAAACATACTGCTTTTAGTTATTTTTGTAATTCTAATTAATTATAATATAAATTTTATGTAGCCAATATTTGCTTTAAGGGAATCATTGGTATTTATTGTTAGTGCTAATATTTTTAGCATCTATTGCTGTTTCTTGCCTAGTGATGATGTTTTCTAATGTAGAAGCAAATGTGAAAAATGTAAAGATCTGCACTTATTCCCCAAGCTTTTGTCTTCTATACTAAGACAATTTTCTAGAATATTTTTATATAAAAGTGGTTATCCACACTAATTACTAGTAGAATCTGGTATTTGTCAAGAGTATGTGGAAAACTAATTTTTTACTCTTCTTGATATAAAAGATAATAGAAACATTTGTTTTAACAAATCCAATGTCACATGAGAGGGCTTGTGTTCCTACGTCCACATACTCACCATATCTTTAAGTCTGAGAAGTAATGTAACTCATGTTTCAAAAGACTACCATGGTAACCCACAAAATATATGTATAATTTACCCATCTCTGTTATGAGTCCAAGTCCCTTAGCTTAAAATCTTCACCATATTTTGTGGTTTAAAATACTGATTCTGAAGTGATTATACACGGCTGAAAAAGCCAAGGAAAATATGCACAGCTATCAGGTGCATTGTCAAAGAACACAGGAGTGTAAGACTTTGAGAAAGAAAAATGTTTGGTCCTAGTGAGATGATAAAGAGACTGGGTCCTGATGCTATAACTCAATCAGATAATATACTCATTTGGAAAAATAAAAGAACTTTTATTTACCTGATGTAATTGTTGTCTCTGAGGCTTACTGCCTCTGTCTGTTAACCAAGGCCAAGTCCTAGAAACTTCTAGTCTTCATACAATCCTATCTAGCCCTAGAATGTTTTCAGTTTCTGAAACTTACTGCTGAATACACTTACCCTTTCCTAGTTCTATCTGGCTGACTGATTCAATTCATCTGTTTTGGCTCAAATTCTTCCCCAAGCTAACTGATTCAATCTAGCTTCTCTTGGCTTATCGTGAATTGCTCTGCTTGGCCTCATACTAACTGTGGCAATATGTTCTTATCTTCTCACTCCTTCTCATTCTATGACTTGTTCTGTCTTCATCTATGTCTATCTTGTTTTTTTCTCTGCAACCTGTCTCTGTAAAACTGGAGGGTGTTGAATTAATGTGACTAGTCTGTAAATTGTGTGCCTAACCTGAGATTGGGGTTCTGAGATTAGAAATAAATATTTGGTAAAAGGAAATGCAAGGCTAGAGATTGGTCGAAGGAAGAAGGCAGAACACAAGTAATACTTAAGGATCCTATAGAACTCTGAATGAATACAGGAAGTAAAATTCAAATGTTGAACCTAGAAGATCCAAGAGAAGAATGAAAGCTTTCAAGAAAGTAGATGAAAGCACAACAGTAGTACAAACCAATATCAAATAGAAAATCCAAACAATATTTTGACTTTGGCAATCACATTGGGGCAGTCACTGGTTTGCTTAATGGTACATTCATTTAATAGATACATAAGACACATTAGGATTAGTTAAAAGTAATATAATATTAGGATCATATAAAAACCCATATTTCTCAAACAACCCCTCACCTTGAATGTACTCTATGACCAGCTTTCTCTGGTCTGTGAGAAGAACAAAGATAATAAATCATACCTTTGTACTCAGCAGTTTCAAAATCAAAGCTTTTGAATTCAATAAAGAAAATAAATTAGGAGTGTTGGCATAATGTGACAACTTGTAATTAGCACTAACATGTGATACACTAAGAGATTCCTTTCACTACATAGAAATTTTTATATAGAAAGGTTCTCTGTAGTTTCCACCAGTAAGAGAAAAATGTTGAATATTCATAACTGAGGAGTTGTTAATAAACAAAATGCAAAATTATTACAAATAACCCAAATTGGTAGCAATGATAAGCCTATTCATCTTTTCATTAAAAATACACTGAAGAACGGGCTGAGAAGATGACTCAGTGTTTAAGAACACTAAATGCTCTTCCAGATGACCTGAGTTTCATTCTCAGTACCTACATAACAGCTCACAACAATCTTTAATTCCAGTTCCAAGGGATTTAACACTATCTCCTGGCCTCCAAGGGCATCTGGCATACACTCAGTGCACAGATATACATTCAAGCAAAACTTCCAAATACATAAAGATAAAGGTATTGACAAAGATGATTATAATTAGGAACTACATTGTCAATACATAAACCTTTATGAACAAAGAAGCAACACATAAAATAAACCATTGCTTAAACCTAAACACTTCATAGGCAAATTTTTTGGAGAGTTGGGGATGGAATGTTGGCTCAAAAGTTAAGAGAGCGCCTTCTTCCACAGCACCTGTCAACTGACTAATCTGTGAGTCTAACTTCTGAGAATGCATTGTCCCTGGCATCTGCAGGCATATACACACATGTGACTTACACTCATACCGACACACCAAAACATATGAGTATACCTACATCCCCCACAAACCAAATTAAAAATAAAATAACCCCTTATTTTTTTAATATAGAATCTATAGATAATTGATTTACTGCTTGCTGCACTCACAAACATTTTAGGATCTTTAGTTAGGACTGTACTATGTTAATATCATACATTTCTGTGTCAAAACTATTCCTTTAATATAATTACTGAAATGATATCTCTGAACTGAGTTTTTATAATTTTTCTTAGTCTGTAGACTAATAATTATAAGTTTGAGTCAATTTGGTAAGATTTGTTACTTGAATGTTTTCTCAAGAAAATACTAAATTGATTTTAGCTACCAAATAATTTAAATCCTAGTGGGTTTCCAGCATCGTGTGAATTATTGGCTATCTTTAAAAAGCAAATCTCAAGCCGGGCAGTGGTGGCATATGCCTTTAATCCCAGCACTTGGGAGGCAGAGGCAGGGGAATTTCTGAGTTCGAGGCCAGCCTGGTCTACAGAGTGAGTTCCAGGACAGCCAGAGCTGCACAGAGAAACCCTGTCTCAAAAAACAAACAAACAAATCTTAAAGATATATAAAAAGTTACAGGAAATCATACTTTTTTTAATTACATTTTTGGTTCCATTTTTACTTCCTTAATTCAGAGCTTTGAAAGTTCACTGTTCTGAAATTCTAAGGGTGGAGCAACCCTTAAGCAGCTGTGAGAACGTTCACAAAGCACCAGGGGCTCACATCTGCTTTGCCCGAGGTGAAAGGTGCAGGCGCCCAGGTGTGCTCTAGAGAAATACTGGGCCGCCTGCGCTTCAGGATTAATAAGACCTAGGGTTGTGGGAATCCTTTTGGTGGTTTCAGCTGCGACCTGTTCTGAAGCAGGAACAGACTCCCTCCCAGGGAAGAATGGATGGAATGTGGACTCTCCACTTTACGTAGCTAGGGCTTTGAAACAGCAGGCAGCTCTCCACTATCTCCCAAGCCTCAACAGACTGGAGATATTCAAGTAGGAGTGGGGCCAGTATTCGCCCATAAATCAAAGAGAAGACTCAACACTCTCTCTCGGAACCGGAGTGCTTGCGTCCTCCTGGGGTTCCTTCAACTCACAGTTCTGAAATGAAATCAAACAAACAACAAATGAAGGGGCAGGGAGGATGTCAAAGAGTGCATTATCTAAAAAGTGCATCTACAGATTTGGCACGGACCAGGCAGCTTTACTCAGATTACAGTATTGCTTAAGATCGTGGTGTAATCTTTATTATGGCCGTAAATAATTGAAGCATCTGTAACAACTACCTAATTATGCAACGAAGAACGTAAACTTAAGGATCAGAGGATAGGCATGCGCTCTGCACCAGAAAACAGAAACTGTATAACCTCGGGAGATAACTTTGCCACTCTGGGCTTCAGTTCAGTATTTGAAAAGTGTGGAGGTCGGACTAGTTATTCAAAATTCTGTTTTTTGAGCATCCTAAATTGTAACTTATAAGTTGGTTTTAAGTACCGTTACATATTGCAGAAGTCACAAACTGTAATTTGATTATTTTAGTTGTTAGTTTTGTAAGTGTACAGTCAGTTATGCTTAACGTAAAAAATTTCAAGAGCAATTCAATAGAACAAGAAAACTCGTAAAATCATATGTTGGCAGAAAACAAGTTTTTAGAAGGGACTGGAGCCTAGAGTCCAGCTATAGGTCTCTCACAGTGAGTAGCAAAAAATGATTAGCACCAAACAGGTCCCTCACTCTGTGGGGTGGCTGAGACTGCAAACAGCCTTGGATCTCTGACTCTGATCCTCCAGAGATTTAATTTCTCTTTCCTGTTCATACCTAAGCATATTAGGTCAATATGCTTAGAAGATTTTAGTAGTCTAAGTATCAGGCATAAATCAGTTCAATGTTAGTTGACAGCAACTTAGTAAACTGTCCTTAGCCACAAATTATTAGGTCTATAACTAAACACAACATAGGTTATTACTAAATAAAGAATACAACCAGATAAATTTTAAAAAGTAGAGACAGGTTAACTACACAGAAAGGAGGGGAACATTGTGATTATTCTCACACTTAAACAAAGGACACATGGGAGTTTTATTCAAGGAGACCATACAGTCTACAGAAACAGCACTTTGAGGTCACATTCCTGGGTGTGCTTAGTTTAAGTTGTCCATTGCTAAGCATGTTCCATCTAAGATCAGAGTTCATAGAAACGAGAGATCCTGGATTCATTTCTAGAAAGGGTTAGCTCTATTATTTGAGCATCTTAAACTTTATATAATAGCAATGGAACATGTTGGAGAGGTTAACGTGGTGAAGAGGAGTGCTTCACAATATGCTTAGCTTGAATCATAACTACAGTAGGCAAGGGAAGTTCTGAGTATGTTCAGTTGTACTTAGCTAAAGAGGTGTTAGATGGTTCGAAGATGTGTTCATAAATAAGGGAGTCTGTCCTTCAGGATACTGGCTCACTTGTGTTAGCACTCCCTCTAGGCTCTGCCCCACAGTTAGGCCTGGCTTACTATAAAAGTGGCTCCCCACCCCCTTACTCTCTTATTCTCTCTGACTCCCTTCCCCCATTCCTTTCTCCCTCTGTACTCTTCCTCCCTCCATGTGTTTCCTGGCCAACCTTTCCTCTCCTCTCCTCTCCTCTCCTCTCCTCTCCTCTCCTCTCCTCTCCTCTCCTCTCCTCTCCTCTCCTCTCCCCTCCCCTCCCCTCCCCTCCCCTCCCCTCTCCCCTCCCCTCCCCTCCCCTCCCCTCCCCTCTCCTCTCCTCTCCTCTCCTCTCCCTTCCTTTGCTCTCCTCCCCTCTCTCCTCCTCCTCTTCCTCCTCCTCTTCCTCCTCCTCCTCCTCTTCCTCCTTCTTCTCTCTCTCTCTCTCTCTCTCTCTCTCTCTCTCTCTCTCTCTCTCTCTTTCTCTCTCTCTCCTCTCTCTTCTCTATTCCCAACTCCTCTCTCCATGCCCTAAATATACTCTATTCTATACTATAACCATTGTATGACTGGTACCTCAGGGGGAAGAGATACCTCAGCATGCTGAAGCACCCCTCCTCTCTCACCATACCTGGCTCTATAAAACACATATTTCTGGCTCCTTCTTTTTTATAAAACACAACGACTTGATTACTAAGAACTAACATTTTAAAGTATCTTTGGAAGCACCATGCACCTATGTTCATTAAACTTACATGGATTAAAAAAGGAAGCAAGAATCCCATACTCGGGTTCTGTTATACCTATGTAAGATGTGTTTTGGGGGACATCACTCTCTAACAGACGCTTCAGGCACAGAGAGACCAGCACACCTTTATACTCACAGAAGGTTTCTACATTAGCCAAAATCATGTAGACAAAGATCAGAAAGTTGGCTAACCAGCTGTGGTGTAGAATATAGATTTATAGGCATAAAACTGCTATCAAGAAAAGTCAAAAGATAGGTATTTTAAGTACAGCATTCTACGTATAATCAATAAGAATTTACTGCATACCTACAAAAGTAGGAATGTCACCATCATGTTTAATATTCCTATAGCTATAATTTTTAAATGTGAAGCTTGAGGAATAAGACTTTAAAACAATATCCTCAAGCTTTAAAAGCTAATAAATGAGGCATAAAATTAGGTCTGGGGAATCTTGGACCATTGTCTCATAATTTATCTTAATTCATTGTTTTGTTTTGTTTTATTTTGGTTTTTTGAGAAGGAGTTTCTCTGTGTGTAGCTGTGGTTGTACTCTGTACAGCAGGCTACTATAAAATAAAGATTTTTTTATTTCACTCTTTATTTTGTAAAGATTATAAGACTGAATTCAGACTTAAAGAAATCTGCCTGCCTCTGCCTCCCTAGTGATGGAATTAAAGTCATGCCTCACCACTCCAGGCTACATAGTGTTTTCTTTAGAGCAAATTTACACCATATATTTATCTCAATACAAGGATCATCTTAAACTTATTACTCAACAAAATCAAGAGCTATATCCTCACACTTCTAATCATTTGTAATGACTGGTTTCATACACTTACATGCTAGAATAATGCATGAGATGAATTCTATTTCTTACTATTTCCCTATTAGATTAATAACAGGTGAGTTCATCACCTTTTCTGATTTTTCTGATACCTTCACTCTCTGAGTTTTTAAATACTGTCTTACCTTTCTCACTCTTATTAATTTATGGTTTTCAATTGTTTTCATTTGTTTATTTTGATCAGCAATTATTTAAGAGAAGATTTCTTTCCTCCATGAGTTCAAAAACATCTCAACACTATCAATGAACAATCAGATATTTTCCCTCTGAATATTAATGGAGAGTCTGAGGAACTACTGATGAGATTATCATTATCTTATAGTAGATGCATAAATGTTGCACCATTCTGTGAATGGTTTGGAGCAATGGATCAGAGAAGCTTTATATACTCCCAACATTATTCAGCAAGCTAAATGTAGAACTGAACTATTTAATTTAAATACCTAAAAAACTAAAAAAGACTCCTTTTAAAAAATAAAATTATAATGGCTTTAAAACAATATAGTTGAATGAAACTACTTACTGTACGCTAGACTTAGCAAAAATTTCTATTCTTCATACATATAACTATAGCTGATCTGAAAACTTTGGATGTTGTCAATCATAAAATAACTTTCAATAAATTGGATGTAAGCCAAATTAAATCTCTCCAGTCCTGCTCAAGGACATGAAGAGGCTTTTGAATGTGTCCTGGAGCACTTCATTTCCATCTTATATTGATGACTCTTTATCTCTTGGGAGTCTGTGTCTGTGTTTGGGGGTAGTATGTAGCTTTTATTTTGTTTAGGTTTGATTTTTAAGTTTCCTTTCACTCTATGCTTGTCTGCCTTCTGTAATGACAATTCTCTGTGTAATATTCATTCCAACATGTATTTTGTGTACTTTTTGTTTAAATAGTGAGCTCTAGAAATATTTAAGACATTTTCTTTATTTAAAATAAACATTTTGAAGAACCATTTAGAGGAGAGATGATGAGTAGTGTGTTTTGTGTTAAGCATAACACTGGCTGCAAGGGTGAAATTGTGTTACATTGTAAAAATAGTTGCAATCCCTCATTAAAGCAAATCATTTGGTTGCCTGAAAGTCTAAAATACCCAGTTCCTTCAAACAGAAATCAAAGGGCTGAGATAAGTGTGGAGTTTGTTATTTGAATTCCTACACCTTTTGAGATGGTGTGTTACACAGATAGCAAATTGTGAAACACAATGTTTAAAATAAATTCAGGTCATAAGTTAAAATATTTACTATCCAGTGTAATATTAACAATTTCATGCTAGAAATTTATGACCTTTATTTAATGCAGAAGAGAAACAGAAGAAACCTAAGTTACACTGAATACCAAGCCCTTCACTGACCCTTTGATTAAAGTCAGATCTCTTAGTGCCGTACCTGGACTTTTGAGGGCTTCTGGAGACAAAGGAGAAACTCAGTGTTGAATCACTTGAGATCTAGGAAAAAAAATCTATCTTAAGATTTAAAAGATCTGGGTTTTTAATGTTAGTTACACTGGCATGAATGCTTAATGATCTCAAGTAAGCACAAATTTATTCCAGAGTAATTAATGTATTCAAAATCCCAATCTTTCTGGACTCCCATTCCTTGACGTTGTTCAATATGATGTTGTGAAAATATGAAAAGAAGTGCCATGTAAAAACTTTATATTTTATGATTCAAGATGTTTAAGTTTGTGTGTGTGTGTATGCACATGCATGCATGTATGAACATACACAAGTGCACGTGTGTGTTCACTAATTTGTATTTGTAGACTTTCTTAGGGGAAAGCTATAAACCCAAATCCTTCTCTGATGGGATTTAGGGGGATTTTGTCATGGATGCTTATAGTGTTTCTTTCACAAGATAGTTATTTATTCTGGCAGACATCCAAAGCTTAATTGTTTGACCTGTGACCAGGGATCACTTTCACAAGAAAATTGCTCATACTGACAAACACCTTTGTAGCTCTCATCTGCCCTATGTCCACTTTATTGGTACCAAGATTTCTCTTTTCTAGGAAAACACTGACTGAGAAAGATGTCCTTGTGTGTTAGATAGGTAAGACATGGAAGAGGTGACAGAACAGAACACAGGAAGAGCTGCAGCAGTTTATGATTTGCAGATCCCAGAGAGAAACAGTAGCATTTTTCACAAGGCCATGAGAAAAGGAAGGAACCTATGTTCAACCCAGGAATTGGGAGCAAGGCAGTGGAAAGGGATCCTGCATATGGGATGTTAGTCAACATAGCTGTGTCATAGGTACAGGAAGTGGGGTCAGCAGGGCTAATTAGAGAGATTATATCTAGCTCTCTAACTGGGAGAAGGGCAACAGGAAGAGATTGTATAAGATATGCAGATAGGTTCATCTGCTCATAAGATAGAAGAGCTAGAGAACTGGAAGTTGAGTCAGGAGTGTGAGGCATTACATTTGTATGAGGAACTTATCTTTAGATTGGGAATGTAGGAAACATTGAAGTATAGACATGCATTGCATTGCTTATGTTTTTATGTATTATAATTCATATGTTCAAATTTAGAAACAACAGGGTCAATTGTAATCTAAAAAAGGGAGCTACTTTACAAAAAAGCAACTGCAATATATTTAGTGTATAGCAATGAAGAAAAATAAAATTATAAATATGTAATCTTATATATTTATAATTTGGATTGGTTTGGATCATTACCTGTCGTGTTGACAAGCTGCTTTACAAAAAATTAAATAAAAGCAGGTTATACTTTCTATTATCGTTCACCAAAATAATATTTGACATCATCTTTTCCAAAGAAAATAAAAATAGCCACTATGAAAAATTAAGTATATAATATGAAACGAATATCTACAGAATTTTATAAGACCTCTGAAATTAATTGGTATAAGTTAAAATTTCATATGGCAAAAAAAAATACAGTTGGCACTAACAGTATGATTTCCAGCTATGGTGTAAAATTACCAATTTCTCTGTGGCTGCAGAATTTCACACTGTTATATGTCCTATAAATGTGTATCTTTTCACTAAATGTAATACACTTATTACCTCACTAAGTTACAAATGTTCAGAAATTCTTAAAGTCAACATATTTTACTTAGCCATTAAATGTGAATAAGATTATTCTTTGTTTTAATGCTAATCTCAAATTAATTTAAATATACAGTAGATCCAAAGTTCCAAAAAAATCATACATCTTGATTTATATCTTCTTTATTATAAAATTATTTTACCTCGTGAACCATTTGTTGAATGATGCATGCATCAAACATGCTTAGGCATGTATTATATTTTCAAATGCTATGTAAGGATTTGTGTTACTTTGAGTCAAAAGATACAGAACTTGGCTTCATATCTGCTGTTTTTCTGCTTTCTAATCAGCTAGTTCTGCTCTCTCTGCTTCAGTGTCTTCATCTATAAAAAAGATGGTTTGGAGCTTATCTCCATGTTGCAGCTATTTCTAAAGTCTCAGATAGGAATGAGATCCAGCCGCCACTCTAAGTCTATTCAGAACTGATAGGAAAGAAGACAGTAGAAGGTTACCAGTGTTTCATGATCAAAATGTTCAGAGAAGGTTAGGAAACTCCTTGTGAAAATAAGAAACCCTTTGAGGAGGGAGCATTTGAAATTGCATATGAAAATTAAGGCCTAATCTTTCACATAAGGATGAGGGAACAACTCATCTTAGGTGAAATGAACTCAATGGACGCCTGCAATTTGGAAAATTGCTTTATTGTACTTTTTCAGTTTAAAATATGTCATTTTTTAAGTAAAAGTCACCAGTGAAAGAAGTACTGAAGAAATCCACCAAGGAAGTAACTTAAGCCAAGGGATCATGGTAGTATGTATAATGGATAATATTAGGCTATATTCCTTGAGGATTGAGCAGATCAATCAGTCCCACCAAGAGTGCTGCCATCTTGCCTGGGTTCTCACCTAAGCAATCAATAGTGATTGTAGTTAGTATAGTTCAAGAAGGTGCTTGGTGTCTGCTTTTTATTTGGTTTGGTTTTGTCTTATTTTTATTAGTCTGCTACTATCCTATGATCTACCTGCAATTAAAATTCTAATGAAAGCCAGACTAAGAAGCTACAGATTAGTGTGTAAGCATTACCTAGAAATTCATGTGAAAACAGCTGCCTAGTCTTTGTTGCCGAATGCTGTCTGTCTCCTTCAATAAGAAAAAGGAATCTTCCTCGAAATTGTTCCAACTAAATTTTTCTTTGCTTTCCTCTACCTTTTGGAGGAACAACAATATAAGTCACCCAGTACTCCCAGAGCTCTCAGTGACAAAACCATCAGCTAAAGAGTACACATGGAGTTACCCATGACTCCAGACACATAGGCAGCAGAGGATGGTCTTGTTAGACTTTTCAAATTCTTTATCAACCTAGATTTGGTTGAGATCTAAGCTCAGTACTGTTAAGTATAGACACGTATTACTAATGACAGGGATATATTCTGAGAACAACATGTTAGTCAGCAATTTTGGATCATTGGATCTTTGTGGAAGTATCATGCAGGATACTTACGCACTCTAAGAAGGCTATTATGTTCCTTGGTCACATAATCTCATGGGACTTGTCACATACAGTCTGTCCTTGACAGAGACAGTGCTGTGCAGCATGTGGCTATACTCAAGTAAAGCAATCACATGGTTCCAAAGGATCATCTCTTACTTTTCTTTCTATCCTGTTTTTGTTTCTTTTTGTACCTCAATAAGAAAATTAAAATTCATACTAGCTAAATAGCTCAGCAGGCAAAGCCTTTTGTGAACAAGTCTGCTGATGTGAGTTTGATTCCTGGAACATACATGATAGAAGAACTGACTTCCATAGTTTGTTCTCTGACCTCTTCCCAAATAATGTAGACCACAAAGGCTAGAAACCATCTATTCTAAAGCAAACCAAACAAAAGGAGCTCGCCCTTCTTTTTCTGCTTTTTATAAGACACCCAGGAAGGGTCCTGGCCCACATCTGGGATGAATGCTATAGACAAACCAAGGAGAATCTGAACAGAGAGCCTTACCTGTTTTCTTGCTTCATTCCATTAAAGGGAAATCCCCTACTCCCATTATGCAATAACCTATTTACCTTGCTGTTCATTCCTTAGGAAAACTATGTGTAAAGGTAGTTTCCCTTGGGTGTGCAGGGCTTCGTTTTTGCATGTAAAACAGTCTACCTACCAGAGATCCTATAGTCCAGGACTGCCTTTTGGAGTCTGGGGATTAGAATTTCCACTGTGCATGACATGATGAATGTTTTTTAAATCTAGCTTGCATTTTGTTATAGATTCATAGGCTGTGGAAGCGATCACAGCTTTTCCCTCGTGAGAGAGAGCACTGGTCACTCGGGTCACTCCGCTTTGTGGCTCTCTTTGCCTTCTTAACTTTTTCCTCTGAGTCACCTTGAATTACTAGGCCAAAAGGACTGATTGATAAACATCTTTGTGGCATATAACTCAAACTACCCCCAAGCAATCAGTGAGCCAGCAGGACAGACTACATCCAAATAGGGGCAATTATCCATGATAGTGAGGCTGTATCCTGGAGCAGGAGTAATCATCTCAAGAACCAGATTGTTTCCCTCAAGCAATGGCTGTGATAACAGCTTCCTCAGGACCACCTTGCAGAACCAGACCACACTTTGCCTGCAGTTGCTTAGTAAGCATACCTCTGGCCTACCTACCCCAATTGTTTCTTAGCATAAACAAATGTAAAGCCCATATTAGCACCCGGAAGACAGACTCAGCTTTTGTGGATCACTTTATTTGTTCTTTTTCCCTCTATGGCTACAATGGATAATTCTCACCCTGTTTTCACCATTAGACATTTGATAATTGTTGTGTTAGACTGGATAATCAAGCCTAGCCTTTTGGGGCTGCTGGATACAGAGATTTTATAAGAACTGCAAAAAACATCTGGGCCATAGAAGAGAGAAATGACATAGCAGATGCAAGACCATTAGCAAAGGGAAGATAAGACAGGGCAAAATGCATAGGTTAATAATTCTTTTCTCACTTTCTGTATGTTCTCACCTTTCACAAACCTTTCACAGGTTCTCTCTCTCTCTCTCTCTCTCTCTCTCTCTCTCTCTCTCTCTCTCTCTCCCCTCTCTCTCTCTCTCTCATTTACTCATTTTTTTCTTCTTCTTTTCTCCATCTCCAATGCATAGTTCATCACGTCATAGCAGGTGACCTTCAACTCCCAATGCTCCTGTCAGTTGCTGTCAGTTGCTTTCTTAATTAGAGAAGGGCAAGTGTTCTTTTTGTTCCATATCAAGATACTTTGTGCTCTAGTCTCCCTCGGTATTTCCTAAAATACATATGGAAATCCTTATGTGACTTAGAAATTTGAAGGGAGAAGAAATACATTAATATTAGAATTTAAAGTCACTTTCTCTCAATGCCTATGTTCGTCATAGGTTAAGAAGCATTGTATGCATTGTTTGAGTTCTTTCCCTCAGAGGGGCAAATTGCCATCAGATACTTGAGACACAAGGTAAAAAATGCTAAGCCTACTCAGTGTTTTCGGTTGTCTAAAGGTAAACATTGGATTCAGCCCAAGAGAACTATTGTTTCTAAAACATCAACAGATCAGTGTGCAGTCACTAAGAAAAACCCACTTGTTACCTTCTACACCTCCATGAAAACAAATACAGGGAGGCAGAGGCCTCCTCTTGAACTCTGGATTGGCTTTCCATGGGGCGGGCAGTTCTGTGACCAGTAATGGAAACTGTAATCACGGTCATCAGGACCTTGCTTGTTGTTCCACAATGGAAAAGTGTATGCATCTGGATCTCTTCCCACTGCTTGACTACCCTGGAGGTGGTCCTTAGCGCCAGCATTCAGGGCATTTAGCCCTGTTTATTGAGCAGGGGCACAGTGGCCATTCTCTCTACCTCAGCCTTATTTGCTTCAACAATGGTAGGAATTCAGAGAGTCCACGGGTGGGGAGGTTACGTAGAGGACCAAGGCAGAGACTAAGTTATTCATGTACAAATCTGGGTCACCCATTTTTTATGAACGAAGCCATACTGTTGGTCTCTGGGGGAGCACACTCCAGCAGTAGTTCTTTCAGTCCTGTCATACACATGCTAATTGTGTGGTTACAGTTTAAACTTCATCTCCCATCATCTTCCCACATGGTTTTAGTGGAATACTGAGGCAATCCTCCATAAGAAGGGGTGTCAAAGCTGTAGATTTTCTCTCCTGCTGAGTGTTCTCATATAAAAACCTGCTTATTTCTTCATTTCCCCATCAAAGCAAAACTCTTTGCCCACCCATGGTATGGCAACCTCTCTCCAACTCCTTCTCTGGCATAATTCCTCAAAATTTAAATCACAATGCATCCGGATGACCAGCTGGCAAAGACAAAACGTCTGGAAGGCAATAGAGGTTGTAAAGCCTTGAGGACAGAGGGAAAATTCAGTTAAGATGAGAAAAGAAGGCCAGGGCTTATGCTTTGATCAGAGAATGTTCTGCTCTTTATAACAATACATTCGGGAGGGTCTTCAGTCTGGACCTAGAAAGACTTCCAGTGTCAGACCATTGATCAGAAAGTAACCCAATCACAAAAGATCACACATGGTATGAAGTCACTGATAAGGGGATATTGACCCAGAATCTCAGAATACCCTAGACACAATCAGCATATCAATAGATTTCTAAAAAGATGGAAGGAGAGACCCCTGGTCCTGGAAAGACTGGATGTAGGGGAACGCCAGGACAGAGTAATGAGAGGGGGTTGAACGGAGAAAAGAGGGAGGGAAGGGGGCTTATGGGACTTTCGGGGAGGGAGGAAACGGGAAAGGGGAAGTGATTTGGAATGTAAATTAAAAAAAATAAAATAAAATTAAATTAAAAAAAAAAAAAAGAAAGTTAGCTTTCTTCTGAAATAGTAACCAACATAAATTATTATGATCAAGCTTGAGGGGGAAAGAATGAATCAGACAGAGACACATTTCAGATAGAAATGTACAGGACAGAATAAAATATAAAATAGACCCCAAGTAAAGCAAGTGCGAGAACATGACAAAGTTAACTAACAAAGGCTGACTTCAAATTGGTGATAATAAAAATAGAAACAAATGGAGAGACCTAACATGGATAGTAGGGGGACAGAAATATCAAGAACACTGGATTTTCAGGTAGAAATTCAAAGAAATAAGTTAATTTCAGGTTTAACGTTTTAAGCCTCATTGACTTACAATTGAATACCGGTGAGTGACTCAGAGGGACAATGCTTGAGGCCATTTCCTTTCCTCCATTGTTAGTTGGTCCTCTACACTGCTGGGGTCCTGGTCACTTTCATTGTCAGTCTTTCCTTCTTTTACTTGCACCCTTGATCCTGCAACCTTTCTGTACCACCCACCTAAGTCCCTTTCTTGTGAGCTCCTAGGTCACAGTCCTTTGTTTACAGAGATTTGAAACTCAAGAGTTTATTGAAGCTCTCTAACCCATTATTTTCCCTGCCCTAATGCTGAGCTGTATCAATAGCTTCAATGAAAAGTCAGAATGTTAGGTGAGTTAGACACTACTCAGGTATTTTGTGTTATTCATTTAAATCTTTTAGCAACCTATGCCTTTGATACTTTAATCATCTCCTTTTAGCAGAAGGGGACTGAGATGGAATGTAAGATTGTAGAGGAACTGAAAAAATACCTATATGTCAATACTTCAGAACATAGAATTTTTATATCTTAATGCTTGAGATGAAATCAAACAGACTTCCACCTGTCTGATTATGGGCAACGTATTTGCTTCATGAGAGTAGGATTTTTGTTTTATGTTTGTTTGTTTGTTTGTTTTTAAATTAGTTTACTATAGTCTATCATCTATTACCTAGAGAGGGACCTCAAAATAGATGAAACTTGAAAATATTTTATTTAAGTCTTTGTGTGTGTGTGTGTGTGTGTGTGTGTGTGTGTGTGTGTGTGTGTGTGGGCTGGTGCATGTGTCTCCCTGGTTGGAGATTAGACAACCTAAGGTATGATGTCATTCCTCATCTTGCAACATGCCCAAGTTGAGCCCACTCTTGTTTGGGGCTGGACTGCACTTTCCAGGTGAGCTGGACTGCAGGCTTCCAAGGAATTCCCCTCTTCTGACTCCACCATCCCACAGGAGTATTGGGATCTCAGATAGGCACCATTGTTTCTTGGTTTTGCAAAGGTTTCAAGGATCCAAACTCAGCTTGCCAGACTTGTTTGGCAAATATTTTCACCTGCTCCACCATATCCCTGAACATAAGAAAGACATATTCTACAATTATGGATCTATCAAACATTCGTGAGGATCTATTGTTTATAGACTTATGTCAGGCTCTGGAGACACAATGATCAGGAGAACCTAGATGTGAAGGGCTCGAAGGACAATAGAGAAGGTCAAAGGAGGTGCTAGTAAAGTTAGACTTAGAATCATACTGTATATATGATGTTATTTCATATTAATATGTCCATTAATTCCCAAAATTAAAGTTTGCCTAAATTGACTGATAAGTTTTAATTTAAAAAATAAATATATTTATTTTGACTTTGTGTATGAGTATTTTGCCTGATTGCATTTATGTGCCTTCCTGTGGGCCTGGTCACTAGAGAGATGAAAGGGTATTGTAGGTCTCCCTGGAACTAGAGTAAGATTGGTTGTTGAGTCTCCATGTGGATGCTGATAACAGAACCTATGGCCTCCACAAGAGCAATTATTCCTCTATGTCATCTCTAGAATTATAGAGAAATCTAGAATTATAGGCTGTGGAGTAATTGCTACTGTACCATCTGTACAGCCTTAAGTGATTGGTAAAATGTTAAAGAAGCCTGTAGCCAGACTGTATGAGAGGTTATAATCATTTTTAAGATTCAGAACCATGTTGAAACAGGTTAATACATGTGATTTTAATAGATGTGCTTGTGGCAGAGTGAACTGACAGCTTTACCTCAGTTAGAGCATAATAATAAAAACATCAGCTATGAAAATTAGCAACAAGACTATCTGCATTTATCAGTCTTGCTCAAATATGTGAAATGTTCCTATTTGGAAAAATAGCATGGGTGACTCAGAACTCAAAACTCTGTCTAAATTACATTTGTAAGTACAAATGACTTGGTGTCCTGATGAGATTCTGTCCTCCCTTCATTATCCACCACAAGCCAACCATGGCAGCTGTCCTGCTATGAGGTTCATGCTCCTACTATTGTGAGGCCACCTTGAGGAGTGTATGGGGAACTAAGATGAGTGACATGGAGTCATGTTCTTTGCTAAATTCTTCTGAATGATAATAAGAAAAAGAAATTGAAAATTAATTAAAATGCATATGGATCAATCCAAGCTAAAAGGTATTGGGCAAAGTTTCAGATAATAAAATGAACTGGAAGATTTTCATTCTTGGCTAGAAGACTATAAAAGTGGTAAGCAAATTTTAAGAAAGTTATTAATGTTATTCCATTTCTTTCTATTCATACTACATAATTCAGGCTCTGAAAACCTTTTTCCATATTCTCATGTAATTTTTCAAATCCTTGTTCAATTTAAGCATTTTAATTGGACTGCTTTTTTATCAGTTCTCACTTCTAAAGCTTTTTAAATTGAAATTTCTAATATGTATATGGACTGAATATTAACTATTTTATTTCTCTCATTGCGCTGAACAATGATAGAAACAAAACCTAAGCCTAGAATTTAAATAAATTCTCACAAAATTTAAAAAGAGTGTTTATCATTATTGTATGCATATATGCTGCACACATCTGAGGGTGTATGTGCAGCATCTGTGTGTGTGGAGGGGAGTGGTGGGTGGGGTCAGAGCACACTGACAACTTTCAGCCAGTTCTCACCTTCCACTGTGTTGGGTCAGGATCTTCTTGATGTCTTTTCCACTGTTACTGAGTACTTAGGCTAGGTGGCTTTCAACTATCTAGTGCTAGATGATAGAGGATTGTGGGGAGCCAAACAAGGTCATTCAGCCATGGCTGTCTTATGACCATGAGATTGTTGAACAAAGACCTGCCCAGGAACTGCCGATACAAAAGGATTCCGAGAGTAACTACGGATCGATCCACCCTTAACCGCAGAATGTCCCTACGTGCGCAGATACCAGATGTCTTCACCAGATGCCGTTTGCTCTTCCTGCTGCCAAGAATACCTCGACCCCTCCCTCCTTTGCATTTTGCAAAGGTCACTTCCCCCTAGCTCCCCCTCCCAACTTCCTCATTCAGGGCTTGGTCCATAGCTCACTTCCCCCTAGCTCCCCTTCCCAACTTCCTCATCCCCACTGCTTAAAACGTGCTGCCTGTGTGACAATAAACGAGACCTTGACAATGGAACCTTGCTTGGTCTCCTTTCTTTCTCCCCCCCATGACCCTCAGGTAGCGCCTCTTTGGGAACCTGAATAACTAGACCTGCTGGACGGGTCAAGTGGCGCCTGAACAGGGACCCGAAGCACGGCCAACTACCGGACGACGGAGGAACCCCGGGAAAAGGAATCGAGGACCTTTCATGCCGCATCGCTCGTGCATCGCTGGAAAGGGAGGTGAGTTTGGCCAAATAATTGTTGTCCGATTGTCATGGGGAAACAATTGGCTAAGGAAGCTTGTTTTATAGGGGAAATCAAGTGTTTGCTCAGGGAGAGAGGCATAAGAGTTAAGAAAAAAGATTTAATTAAGTTCTTTTGTTTTGTTGATGAAAAATGTCATTAGCTGGTTTTAAGCGGCCCTGATATACACCCACTTACGAGGAATAAGGTTGGTAAAGATATTAATAAGCTTTTAAAAGCTGGTGACCCGAATACGAGACCTTATGTCCCGTGTACAAGAAACTCAAACTTAAACATATCAAAGAATTACACTCAGCTGTTAAAAATTATGGTTTAACTGCACCCTTTACCTTGTCCGTTTTAAAAGGACTCTCGGAATCTGGATATCTGACTCCTAGTGAATGGACTAAGGTGGTGCATCTGTCCTCACTAGAGGACAATACTTAACTTGGAAATCTGAATTCATAGATAGGGCCGAGAGTCTGGCCGCTAGGAACAGAAAAAAACCCTCTAGGCAGGACCGCCTCTTGGACGGCGGGCGGACAAGTTGTGTGGGAGGGGCCCATTTGCCTCCGAGGAAAAACAATTAGGATTGTCTCCTGGTGTACTCTCTCAAACAGCGCAGGCCGCCTTATCTGCCTGGATAAGGTTCCTGCTACAGGAGCCCTCACCACCCCCTTAATGAAAATAGTCCAGGGGGCCCAGGAACCCTATGCTCAATTTGTGGGGAGGTTACAGGAAGCAGCAGAAAGAATCCTAGGTCAAAGTGAAAGTGAGGGGCTCCTCGTTAAGCAGCTTGCTCTTGAGAACGCTAACTCGGCGTGCAAAGCTGTGCTACGAGGCAAGACTAAAGATCTTGACTTCACGGGAATGATTAAACTTTGCAATGATGTTGACTCCTTCTCACATCAAGTGTCCAAGTCTATCAGTTTAGCTATCGGGGCTGCGTTCCAAAAAACTGGAGACTCTGGCCGCCCTAGAGGCAAAACATGCTTTAGATGTGGAGAGCCTGGTCACTTTGCTAGAAAATGTAGCTCTCTCAACCCTAGCTAGCCATTTAATCCCGTCATTGGCCAAGGGGCCCCTAAGCCTACTGCGCCGAGAGTTTGTCCTCGCTGTAGGAGAGGCTGTCATTGGGCCAAGGAATGTCGGTCTAGAACTGATGCTAATGGGCAAGCCCTACCTGAGGTCCAGGGAAACGGCCAAGGGGCCCCGTACCAGGGCCCCTACCCACAAATGACCATACACCCCCAAGTACAGCACCAAGCTCCTGCAGCACCAGCTTATCTAGGGCAACAGCAGGGAGCACAGGACTGGACCTGTGTGCCTCCTCCCACACAATTTTGAACCCCCAAGAAGGTGTTTAGGTTCTCTCCAAAGGAATATTTGGACCCCCGCCATCTGGCAAAATTTTTTCTCATTATAGGGCATTCCTCAGCCACCATGCAGGGTCTCAGTATCCACCCATCGCTTGTGCATGCAGACTGTACTGGAGAGATAAAAGTTTTAAGGCAAAAAAGGGCCTGGTCACCATTCTCCCTGGTCAGAGAGTAGCCCAGGTGCTCCCTCTCCTGCTTGATTCCTCTGGTGCTCACATGGGAGGGCTCAGAGGAGATAGCCAACCTGGTTCCTCTGATGTCTACTGGGTCCAGCAACTCTCTAAGGAGCGCCCCTCCTTGTGCCTTACGTTGGACAGGTGAAAGTTTGATGGCATTATAGATAAGGGAGCTGACACCACAGTTCTTAGTTTGAGCTCCTGGCCTTCTGCCTGGCCTCTCCAGCCCTCGATGACTCATTTACAAGGCATTGGCCAGTCTAAAAATACCTTACAAAGTTCAAAGTTGTTGACATGGAAAGATTCAGAGGGGAATTCGGGCACTGTGCAGCCTTTTATTGTTGAGGGCCTCCCTGTAAATCTTTGGGGGAGAGACATTCTCTCTCAAATGGGGATGATGATGTGTAGCCCCAATGAGGTGGTTGCTCACCAGCTCGCTCAGGGAGCTAGTGCGGATTGGGGTACCCCTGACACCTTTGTCCCTCAAAAAAGCACACCCAAGCTTTCGGATTCTAACTGGTCCCCCGGGTGCTTCACTGAAGGCAGGCGAAAACACTTAACGCTCCTTCCCTGGGGACTTTATGTCTGCCCGGGAGGTCATCGTGACTGCTCCATTGCCCGAGCATGTGAGTACAAATCTGACTTTTACTGTAAAGCCTGGGGCTGCAAGACTATAGGAGACACTTACTGGAAACCCAGCTCCTTTTGGGACCTTACTTATTACCATAAAAATAAAGTATCCTCCAACACACAATCCTAGCACCCCATACCTAAAGTGGGAAGGAAATTCCTTGGCATGCTCCATTAAAAATAAAACATCTAAAGGATGGTGCAGCCCCCTCCAGATTGCCTTTACAGAGGCGGGCAAAAAATTTGATTAGGAAAACTCTAGAGGAGCCCAATGGGGTCTCCGCCTATATAAGGATGATTATGATATGGGACTAACCTTCAAGATCAAGTTATCAAAAACGATCCCTGCTCCCCAAACAGCCGCTGTTAGCCCAAACCCTGAGCTACAGTTAAGAGCTGGAGGTAGTGGACATCTATCTGGAAACCAGGTCCCTGCAACACCCACTATCCCAGATACCCGAACACCCAATCCTTTGTTTCAGCCTACTCTACCTATGGGTCCTCCCTTGTCTACTGAGCTTGTGCTATCATTAGCTAATGCTTCGATACAAGCCATACATGAAGCTAGTTTTTCCATTTTAGAGGAATGTTGGTTCTGTTATTCACCCTCCCCGCCTTTTTACGAAGGAATTGCAAGCTTTGGAGAATTATTACCCACTAATGATACCTCTCTTCTGCGGCGGAGTCCTCCAGAAAAGCAAGGACTCACCCTTGGCCAAATTTCTGGCCTAGGCATGTGCCTTCTGGGACCTGATATGCTGCTCCCCAAGACCCTGATTGAGGTTTGCAATCAAACTATTGTAATTAATGCTTCCTTTCAATACATTGCTATTTCTAATGATTCCTATCTTGCTTACTCCTCGGGATTGACCACTTTTATAGTTTCAGCTGCCTTTTTAGAGAATAGAGAATATTGTGTGTTTGTCAAGCTCCTCCCTCGATTGACCATTCATGATTCTGATGAGCTCCTTAATTTTTGGGAAAGGGGAACTCATTTGTCCAGACAAAAGAGAGAACCTATAACAGCAGTCACCCTGGCTATACTCCTTGGTTTGGGAGCCACAGGGGCTGGAACAGGAATTGCCTCCTTGGTCACTTCCAGTCAGCAGTATGCTCAGCTCAGCTTGGTGGTTGATAGAGGCCTACAAGAGCTACAGTTAGGACTAAAGAATCTTAAAGATTCTGTTACTTCCCTCTCTGAGGTAGTGTTACAAAACAGAAGAGGTTTAGATTTGCTCTTTTTACAGCAAGGTGGGTTATGCACTGCCCTTAAAGGAGAATGCTGCTTTTATGCAGACAAGACAGGATTGGTTGAAGATAGCCTAAAAAAGGTCAGGGAAAGTCTAGAAAACCGCAAGCAAGAGAGAGAAAAAAAGAATCATGATATCAAAACTGGTTCTCTACATCCCCTTGGCTCTCTACTCTGTTACCTGGTCTTTTGGGACCTTTGGTGGGCCTTCTCCTGCTCATTTCTTTTGGGCTATGGGCCTCCCAAAAATTAACTCTTTTTGTCAAGTCACAGGTGGATGCCGCTTTCACCAACAAGCCGGTTTCAGTGCATTACCATTGTCTAGAGGTCAGAGATAATGACCCGGGTGCCTACGAGGAGCCCTTGGGCACCCCCTCTACTGGCCTTGATTTCTCGAACCTGGCCACAGACTACCAAAACCCTTGGTATAAAAAGCTATGGAGACGTCCATGATGGGAGTATCATGATGCCACATGCCAGATGCACACCTGAGAGCCTGACTAACTCAGTCGGTAGAGCATGATCCCAGGGCTGTAGAGTAACTCCATGACGGGAGTAGCGTGAGGTCATTGCCCAGGGAGCAAACTCCTATTGGGGGTTCTGGGCATGGAGGCACCTCACGTAGCCTAAGACAGAGGCTCTACCCCTCTCTTCTAGGTGCTGGCTGTGGGTGTACATCATGTAGCCTAAGACAGACTTTCCATCAATTATACAAAGAAGGGGGAGATGTGGGGAGCCAAACAAGGTCATTCAGCCATGACTGTCTTATGGCCATGAGATTGTTGAACAAAGACCTGCCCAGGAACTGCCGGTACAAAAAGAGTAACTACGGATCGCTCCACCCTTAACCGCAGAATGTCCCTACGTGTGCAGATACCAGATGTCTTCACCAAATGCCCTTTGCTCTTCCTGCTGCCAAGAACACCTTGACCCCTCCCTACTTTGCATTTTGCAAAGGTCACTTCCCCCTAGCTCCCCCTCCCAACTTCCTCATTCAGGGCTTGGCCCATAGCTCACTTCCCCCTAGTTCCCCTTCCCAACTTCCTCATCCCCACTGCTTAAAACGTGCTGCCTGTGTGACAATAAACGAGACCTTGACAATGGAACCTTGCTTGGTCTCCTTTCTTTCTCCCCCCCCCCCAACCCTCAGGTAGCGCCTCTTCGGGACCCTGAATAACTAGACCTGCTGGACGGGTCAAGTGGCGCCCGAACAGGGGCCTGCTTAATCTCACTGCTAGCCCATAGGATGGTTTTGGTGGAGAAAAAGCCCTGAGCATTCATAGAGACATGGTTTTATAGAAAGCAGCAAGTGAACAGTGAGTGTTTCTAGGCTGGCAAGTATCTAATTGGTGTGCTACTGTAGCCTTGAGCATAATTGGCTGGTGCTTGGAGCCAAATCACAAGCTTAATCTCTGATTTATTCCTAATTGGTGGTTGTTAGGGAGAGGACAGGTTTATTGGAAGGTTAACCTGGAAACTGGAGCTAAACATGGGACTTGTTGTGGGAGATTAACAAGGAGATGCAGGTCTAGTTGGGGTTAGCCTAGAAACTGGAGCTTGGCTCCAGTTTTGTTGGAGGGTAACTTGGAAACTGCATCTTAGTTTACTTGAGTTCAAACTTAGGTCAGGTTCTCTAAGATGGAGTTTGCACTCAAAAATTTTGTCTCTCAGTATCACTTATCCAATTTCCAAGTAAACATTGTATCTTATTTTCCTTGTTCTAATTGTTATCCTTTTAATGGAAGGGTTTGTCTGGACTCACTTTGAGACAATTACATCTGTCATGGCTAGATTGCATAACCAAGCTCATGGTAATGGAAACATTGCTAGATTGCATGATGGAGGTCATGATGATGGGAACATGTGCCTAGGACTCCTCACATCTAAATGAATTAGGAATCAGAGTAAAAGGAAAAACAGCAAAATACACTGCTTAGGGTTTTACAGTTGAGAACAGACACCATGACCAAAGCAACTCTTAAAAGAACAACATTTATTTGGGGCTGGCTTCCAGGTTCAGAGTTTCAGGCCATTATCATCAAGGTGGGAGCATGGCAGTGTCCAAGTAGGCATGGTGCAAGAGGAGCTGAGAGTTCTATATCTTTTATTTATTTTTTTTTTCTGAGACAGGGTTTCTCTGTATAGCCCTGGCTGTCCTGGAACTCACTCTGTAGACCATGCTGGCCTCCAGAGATCCGCCTGCCTCTGCCTCCCAAGTGCTGAGATTAAAGGTGTGTGCCACCACTGCCCAACAGGAGAATTCTTCTGATTCTCCTTTGTCTGCTTCCCATCATACCGCAGGGGTGCTGGGTAACTTATGTATGCTACATTTTGGTGTGTGTATGTATGTATGTGTGTGTGTGTGTGTGTGTGTGTGTGTGTGTGTGTATTCTGGCAATAAATTCAGGTAGTCATGTGTACTTATCTCATTTACATTTGAGCATTTTCCTGCCCAATAGCTTGGGATTTCTGTGTTCTGATTTAATATCAATTAAATATAATATCAATTGATACTTAAAAGTTTCTGTGTGTGGGAAAAAAGTCATTATTATTGATCGAAGGAAGTTTGTTAGGTATTATCTAAGAACATCATATTGTTTATTGGAAATGATTAGATGTCATTATAGTAATATTACAGTAAATAATTATAATATAAACACATGAAATTTACTAAAGCAAATATTATTCTGCAAATATTACACTGCTTAATCTCAAACTTCTGTGGTTTTGCCATATTAACTCCTTAGGAATATTCCAACCTCATGCTCTATCCCTTCTTCTAATCCATTTTTTTCCAAAAGGTTAACTTTGTTGGAGGACCTCTGGAGTAGCTGACAAAATTGAGGAACCCCTACTGAAACCAAACAGTGGATCCAAAGGAGCTTTCTGTATCCAAGTAGTGCCTGCGTTTCATATCTTGTCTCTTCTCTCTGGGTACCAGTTTATTTTTTAACATCAATCTTCCCAGATTAGCTTCCTTGTCTTCTCCAGATAGATAATAGTTGATGGCAGACGTGTAATTCTTAAACTTACAGCCCTCAGTTCATGTTACACCCACCTAAGTCCAAACTCTCAATTCCTAGGAGAAAACATCTGGAGCAGTTTTGGCCAAGGATTTATTTATGGTCTAGTCAATTGTGGCTAGCAGAGAGGTCTAATCATAACAATATGCCTGTCAGTAGTAAATTCTTGTTGGAGGTTTAGGGAACAGACAAGCAATACTCTGTAGTATGCTGTAACCTTTTACTCGGCTGGGCTCCTAAGATACCTCGAGGCCTATTTGAGTGTCATTTCTTTCTGTCTAAAACTTTTATACCTCATCAATATCTCAATGTCTAGGAATAATATGCTATAATTCAGTTCTGGTAACCCAGTATTCATTTTGTCTATCTCATTACACATACACTTTACTGATCAACACTACCTCCTAGTCATTCCTCTACACATCACAGTATTTCATAACTAAAGAGATGTGATTGATAGAATCTTGCTTTTGAGGCAAGGTCTGGCTATGTGGTCCAGCTGGTTACAGGCAAATGAGCTTACAATCACCTTCCTATCTATGGCACCTTAGCGGCTAGGTCATGTGTATGGGCAGACCTAGTGTAATCATGGGACAGTGTGGTGGTGTGAATATGCTTTTCCCATGGGAAGCGGCACTGTTAGGAGGTGTGGTCTTGTTGGAGGAGGTGTATCCTTGCTAAAGAAAGTATGTTACTGTGGGGGTGGGTTTTGAGGTCTCCTCCTATGCACAAGTTCTGCTCAGTGCTGAAGAGACCCTCCTCTTGGCTGCCTAAAGAAGTGAGTCTCTTCCTGAGGGCCTTTGTATCAATTGAACTCTCGGCTCCTTCTCCAGCACCATATCTACCTAGACACTGCCATCCTGCCATGATGATAATGAACTGAACCTCTGAACCTGTAAGCCAGCCCTAAATAATGTCCTTTATAAAATTTGCCTTGGTCATGGTGTCTCTTCACAGCAATAAAACCCAAACTAAGACAAGAAAGAGAATCTGTACTTCTCTTTTGCTCAACAGGTTGCTTGTGATATTTTTCACTGAATAGTCTCACTCAGTATTCATTGAAACAGTACAGTGTGGTAGTTCTTGTTACACCCACAATTGTATAGCCATAACTGTAATTTGTCACATTTTTATTATATTTATTTGTGTGTGTGCATGTACACATATATTTGTGGGCAAGTGTGTGTCATATCATGCATGTGAATGTCTAAGGATAGTTCCCACGAGTCAGTCCTCTCTTTTTACCATGTAGATCCAAGGGATCGAATCCTGTCAACTGCTTGGTGGGAAGCACATTTACATGATAAACCATTTCCAGGCCCAGTTTTTAAGGTATTTTTATCAGTGCCCCCAGAGACCTCATATGCATTAGCCACTAATCCCCAGTCCTCATTTAGGACCTTTCTGTGTCAGTGGAATCATCCTATATCTGACTTCATGTGACTGCCTTCTTTCATGTGCCACAATGTTTCCAGAATTACTCACATGTCTAATATATATCAATCATTCTCTCTTTTTAATGATGGAGTACTTTTTAGTACTATAGTTAGTATATTTTATTCATCCATTTGTCAGTTAATGGGCATATTTTCAGTTGTTACTATTTAGATTATTACTAATATTGCCACTGAGCATTCATATGTAAATGTCACTTATTTTCATTTCTTTTGGACACACTCATAGACGCCTATGTTGCAGGAATTTTCCTGTCCAATTTCTTCAATACAGAGAGGGTCTGTGATTGGACAGGGAAATAAGGGGCAGGCACGTGAGAAGAGGTCTCAAGTTGGAGAAGGATGAAGGGGGGCAGACATTAAGTTATCAAAAGGTTGGAAATTTGGAGGCAGAGGCAGGCAGATTTTAGAGTTCGAGGCCAGCCTGGTCTACAGAGTGAGTTCCAGGACAGCCAGGGCTACACGGAGAAACCCTGACTCAAACAAACAAACAACAAAAAAAAAAAAAAAACAAAAAAAGAAGAAAAGAAAAGAAAAGAAAAGAAATTTGGGGTAAAACATTTACCATTATTAATTGGCTCTGTTATTACTTTATTGACATCTTAAAATTGTGCTTCTAATATACATAAATCTAATTGGCTAGTAATCAAGTCTTAAGAGTTTTGATTTACTTGGTTACTGGAATGTGGGTCCAATGATGGCAAAAAGAGAGATAAACTTGCAAGAACTGCACAGGTAGCCAGTAGCCTGGGAGCCCTGCAGAAGAATTAGACAAGTAGAGGCTAAAAAGTGACCAGGTGGGCTGTCCAGGGAGCTGGGGTCACATGGAGGGGGACCCTGCTGAAGCTGCCAGTTCAGGCAGGGGCTCAGGAACATGTTGGCGTTCTTTTTTAATATTTCCCACAACAGCCTAGAAGTAGAACAATTCATCATAAGGCAACTTTGCTTAATTTTTTAAAGAAATACCAAGTTGCTTTCAAAAGGGCAGTAATAATACATCCATGGATTTGTAGACACCTGTCCAAGAATTGTTCAGCAAGCATATAGGAAATTCTTCTTCTTCTTCTTCTTATTATTATTATTATTGAAACGAAGGTAAAAGTTAAACTGAAACAATACTTCACATGAACTAGAATATTTATTACACAAAATATAAATAACAATAAAAGTTTGTTAAATTATGGAGAAGTTGTGGGTCTGCAGTGATGGCTCAAAGGTTAAAAGCTCGTACTGCTCCTGTAGGTGACCAATCTTGGGTTCCCAGCACTTCCTTAGCAGCTCCCAATTGCCTGCAAATGCAGTTCGGAGAGATCCAAAGTTCTCTTCTGTTCTGTCCTTCATAGGTACTACACATACATGGTGTTGATATAGATGAACAGGCACACACACAGCCTCAAAAATAGTCTAGATATACATTTGTTTTAAATTTATACTTACTGATATCTATGCTGTATGTTGTAGTTTTCTTTCTTAAAAGCTGTATATAAGGTTTTACATTTGGCTTTTCAAAATTGAATCAAACACCCTGAAAGTGATAGAAGAAATACAGTTTTCTGTTTTTAATACAGTTTTCTTTCTGTTCTTAAAAATTTAGAAAATAATTCATAAAAATATATGTAACATGTTACAAATGATATATTTTATGTAAATATGTTATAATTCCACATTAATATAATTTACATCATCTGATTTCATAACTTATTAAACTGTTTCAAAAATATTGTCACAGTGTTGAAGGTTTAAGTCTTTTAAAACTTTAGGTATACCTACATATTTTGTCTGTTTATCAACTTTCCTTGACATTTGTACACACATCCTTTTTGTTGTTGCTGTTTTGAATCAGGATAAAAAGAGCTGTATAGACCGAAAGAGGTCATTTAAAGGGAAGGACAGGAAAAGATGGTGGATTTGGAATGCTGGGAAAGACAGAGTGGCCATGAGCACCTGGAGAAACACAAGATACTGAGAAGTCCAGAGGAGTGACTCAGCCAACAGACTCCTGGAGATGACTCACTGCCTTTTTGCCTGTAGCATTCTCCACAGTCCCTCAAATCAGCACAGGCCCTTCCACATTCCTTCAAGACCCTTAACAATGTCAAATCAACCCATCTTGAATTTCATTCCTTCAGTGACTCACAGGATGACTGGATAATTAATGTTTTCAGGAAACTTAAGCTACCGGCTTAACTATGGTGCCAGGTAATACTTTCACTGTAACAACTGCTTTCCCTCAAAGGAACACTGATGTCAGAATCTCAGTCCCTCAGCAGGGTGCCTCGGCATGAGGGCATATCTTGATCTTTCTCATTGGTGCATATGTCACAGTGACATACTCCATCCTCTGTTTAAATTTCATATGCCTGCATCGTTCTCTTCTGATGAAAATGTTTCTCAACTTATAGTTGATGCTTGGTTTTCTCCAGTTTTGTGTTTCATTTCATTATTCATAGTGGAACTTTTTTGCTTTACGGAATCTTCAGCCTTTGAGAAAGATGTTCGAATCATTCTTAGAAAAGTATAAGTATACTCATGACAAAACTTACTGGAGATTTCAAATAAAATATACTACCATTTTAAAATTTCATTATATAATTCAAAGTACAAGTGATTATGCGTACCTCTTGATTCACATTTTCAAATCAACTTATTACTTTTTTTCCCTAAATTATATATTTAAAAAAAATGGAAAGTCCTTTTCATGGATATTTTCAAGGACAATTCCTTTCAAGTGCTAGTGAATTCTCTTCTTTCTACCTTGAGGTCTGAGATACTAAGGCTTTTGATAAAGTATCAATTCACATCATATAGCTTTTTGTTTAAAAAATATCACCCTTAAAATGGTGTTTATTCTAAAGTGACTGCAGTCTATGCAGGCAACCTTAAAGTAAATAAATAAATCTCACAGCATACTCACTTGTTTAGCACAGTCTCTTGAATCTGTGATAGAATCTACTCCCCAGGATGCTATCTTATGTAGTCCATAGATAAAGCTGTTTAGGAATTTTTGTCCTGCTTTTGGTCAAAGTTGATTGACCAACTTTTTCACCTTTACACCAAACCCTGAACATTTGTTGGCTAAAGTATGTCAGTAATTATTTTGAGATAAACCACATGAGAATAAAGTTGCTAACATAAAACTCCTTTAAAAAAAAGATTGAATTTACTTTTACTATTTTTAACATTGTTTATATGTGTGTTCCTGAGTATATAGATGCCCACATATATGTATAACATATAAATAAACTAGGATGCACATCACAAATGAACATATAAAAAGAAAATAAATTATAATACTATATAATAAAATATTTACAATGTATGTGTATATATATATATAGAGGTGTATGTTTATATATATTTTATATTTATATGTAGTGTAACATATATAAATATATTTATATATAATATAACATTAAATATATTTATTATTTTATTATTAATATGTTATATATCAATTTTATATATAACTTTAACATTTTTGGTGGGTATGTTCAATCCCCAGCATTTTATTTATAATAATGGAAGCAGGAAAAAAGGAAAGAATATAGATTTCTTCATACCCAGTGTTATGTTTTTCAAATACCTCTTTATTTAATTTGCTCATTTATTTATTTATCTCCTTTATATCCTGATCACTGTTCCCCCTCCATGCCCCATCCCACAGCTCCTCCCCTGATCTTTCTCCCTTCTCCTCTGAGTGGGTGGGAGTCCCTGGATATCCCCCCACCCTGGCCCATCAAGTCTGCAGGGCTAGGCGCTTCTTCGCCCACTGAGGCCAGACAAGACAGCTGAGTTGGGGCACGGATTGCACAGGCAGGAGACAGCTTTAGGGACACCACCTGCTCCTGCTGCTAGGGACCCACAAGAAGACCAAACTGCACATCTGGTACATGTGTGCGGGACTATACATGCATCTTTTAAATGAGAAGATTCATGCTTAACTTAAATATTATAACCCTCAAAATTTATTGGTTTGGATTCAAGCTCCTATTCATTTTATCCTTGTACTGGGCTGAAAATTGGGTATTGGAACGTTTCAATCTACTTCCTGTGCCTTTATTTTCTTTCTACATTTTTCTTCTCTACTTGCCATTTTCTGAATAATTTCTTCACCTCTCTCTCTCCCGTTTCCCCGATTTTCTCCTAATCTTTTCTCTATTGCTTGGTTTAACTCTCTAGTTATCCTCAGATCATTTAATGTATAATTAAACTTAGGAATCTCACCATTCTGGTAAGACAGAGATTTATAGTTGACATGTTATTGTAAGGATGCATTAGCATAACTTATCTCTTCTTCCTCCTCCCCTGCTTTCAGGTCTGGAGACTAAACCTGAGCCCTCAAGCACAATATGGAAACACGTACCACTGAACAGACCATGCTTACCCATATTTTCGTCTGTGTATGTTGGGTGGGTTTAATATTTTTACTTGGTGTTTCCTCAGGTACAGCTTACTTTGTAAATGTTGTTATACATCATGTGTAAGAGTTACCTTTTCCTCCAGCCAATGCTCTGGCCTATTTCTGATACTTTGAATTCTATATCACATTTTCTGGTGTTGTGTGCATCACGAGGCGTCTTATCCTGGCACACTTAAAGCTAGTTGTTATCAGCTCTAACACTGATGTACACACCTGAGAGACCAGATCTTTTGGGTTCAGACTCCGTCTTAGAGAACCCGACCTAAGAATGAACTCGAGTTAATTAACAAACTGGCACCAGCACCAGTTTCCAAGTTACTCCCCGACAAATCTGCACCTCCAGGTTACAAGCCTGCTGCTGGCGCTTCACTTCCTAACAGCCACCAATCGTGAGAAAAACAGAAGTTTAGCTCCCAGCACCAGCAGATTATGTTAAAGCTCATAATGGCCCTTCAGTCAGATGTGAACCAACCTTGATACCTCCTTCTTGCCTCTATAAATACCTGCTTAAAATTACACTCGCCGCTGAACCCCACCTCCCCCGTTCTGAGAAGGTGGTGTGGCCCAAGCTCGAGCTTGAATAAAGAGACCCTAGCGTGATTGCATCCCAGTCAGCTCCTTGGTGGTCTTTGGGGTTCACAAACACTTCCTGGGACAGCACTCCCACTGAGAGGTGAACTTTTTGTGTCTCTGTTATCATCGCAGTACCAATCTCCCACTGCTTTGGATTTAGGAGTTGTCCAAAAGCAATTCCTATTCTAATTCAGTAGCACCTGCACTGATGACACGAAGGCTACCCATCACACACCATCATGCATGTACTAATAATGTTGAGCTGTGACATCAATATGCAAAGCCACACTGCATTATTCATCAGGCTGCAGATTGTGACTCTCACCTGAAGGATGCTAAGCTTCCAGATTAACACTGGTTTTGTTTGAAAATAATTGCTGCAAGTTTTATATACAATTTGGTTACCCTTAAAACGTATTTGCATATTCACAGTAAGGTTGGGTTGTGATTCAGAGTAAATGTAGTATGTCACAATATTTCCAGAGCTCCGTAGGATATCAGTATCTATACAGCCTCGTTTTAAACCTTCAATTCCTTTCACTACTACTGTATGTAGATAAGATCCAGCTGATAGAAATTGAACAAATGTTTATTCATAAGCTATGGCTTATAAAACATACAAAACACCCCAACCAACAAAGACAAAGACTTTATAGTTGTTAAAGGTAGACACTGATTAAATTGTCCTATATTATAGGCACATTTTAACAAATGATTTTGCCTTATATCTAGTGTGACAAAACAGTTAATTTCCTAGTGGGATGAGTTTTTAAGTTGGGAGCTATGGATTATTAAATGAAATCACACCCATACCCTAAATATCATTTACAAATTTTGTTATGAAACCAGGGAATAAATCTTGTAAAAAAAACCAAATTATATATACATACAAAGTCATTTAGCCTATTAAAGTAATTCATGCCTTTGGGTTTTCATACAGTGTTTAAAAGATTTACTTTTCAAAGGATTGGAGATATTACATACATTTTCAGTAATGTTAGAGCCCTGTATTTCAATATAGGGTACACTTCTTCACTGCATAATAAATGTAAAACTGCTCCTATACCTCAGGTCCCATTGCTGTTCAGTGGAAATAGTCATTGTCCAAATAAATCTTTTAGCTACTTAAAATACAGTTTGATTTTCTTTGTCTGGCACAAGTAATTAAACCTATTATGAAAGCAAGTCAGCAAAACTTACCACATTCGGACAGTTACCAATGACATTGCTTGATGCAGATGTAAAACAGAGCGTTTGTTTCCATGAAAAGCCTGTTTTTGAACAGCCAATAAAGTTCAAAGAACTTGATTTTTGCAACTCAACACTTTCTCTATGGAGAAAGGTGTTTACTGCAAATTGCTTTCTCTTTTGCCAATTAGCACCTGCTAGTGATTCTCAGTGAGAAGACCCTTGCCAGAGGAAGTGTTTACTGAGAACTTCCTTCTTGCTGCAGAATGGAAAATGGTTACATCTATTTTTTATTGCATTGTTATTTTTAAAAGATCAGACGTGGCATTTGAAGTAATAATATGTCATCAAGAAAATATATTGCTCAAAAGAAGTCAATTTATTTTTATTTTGCCTACAAATTAACTGAATGTGTAGCATGCAGTCTGGGAACATGAGTTTTGTTTTTTTTCTATAAAACAACAATCTCATATGAATGCATTGCATTTCTGGGTTGATACCTCACACATGTCACAGCTCTGTGTCAATTAAAACTGTAAGTCAAAGTTTGCTATAATGTAGATTCTTTTATCTGGGCCTCTTAGAAAGGTTTTACAATTCAACTCTGATAAAACAAGATTTTCTGTTCTTTTGGTTGTTCCTGTCCCCATTGAGGTACGAGTTCTTTGTCCCAATCACAATGTACAGTAGCCAGTGTGCACAATTCTGTGACAATATAATAGTAATGTCTAATAACCTTAAATCAGATGTTGTGGTCATAAGAGGTCAAGTCTATGGCACCTAGTTGTGTTTTGAGTTGGTATTTGGATGTGCTTACTAATGGGTAATTAGAAACTAGGTTTCACCATTTCATTTTCATTTGGGACCAAGCTCCAGTCATCATTTCTTACTTCAGAGATGATTGGATTCCATTTGGAAATGTGTTTTAAAGCTAAGTGCCCTTGTTTTCAAACAAACATAAATACCAAAATAAATTAACATATTTGGAAAACTTAAAATTAAAGTAGTCAAAAATATTAATGACTTATAAACAGATTAATTTTTAAAGTTACATGCATTTTCTTCTGCAAAAACCTGATCTTATCAATTATACTACTCTGCTTCCTTGAAATATAATATTACAAGCATAATCACATCTCAACAACATAGCAAATAGTCCATTATTTAATACTTCCCACAGTAAACAAACTTTTATTCGAATCTTACTCTACTAAAATATTAACTCTTTAACTTTGTTTTATCGTCTCATTGGTTTGTTTCTGATTTTGGCTTTCATGTGTATATCACTAAGAATTCTTTTCATTTTTGAGTGATAATATAGCATTATCAATATGAGATTAATGGGTTTCTCATGAGAGAAAACAAAATGAATTTGGAAGAATTCTTGATTCTTCCAAATTGTAATCTTGATTGTTGCAATTGTTTTCTCATATTTTATCAAATGATCAGACTTCAACAAACATTGATCTGACACATTTTAAGCCTATTTTTTTGAACAAATAGTACATTGAAACTTGATATCATTAAAATGTGGAATATGTACCTTTAGATCTAGCTAATCTGAACTCTAGCCATAGTATACATTCAGTTTCAGCTTCTGCTTCTGGTGGCATGAGATGTTAAGAGATAAATTACAGTAGGCCAACTCTTGCATACCTCAGATGGCTCTTATTCACCATCTTAGAACTGTGAAGTAGTTTGCACCATGTGTGCAGCTTGTTTGTAAGCAAGACACAGACAGCTGGGTTAGGTGTAGCTGTCCCTTGTCCTCGTATGAAAGTAGTTTGAATAGTGCTTATTGTGACTGGCTGAAGCCCCACTTCGATCATTGTCTGAATCACAGCTGTTAATTGCAAAGACCAGTTTTCAAGTTAGGATTTGATCTGATGATTTGCAGGTTGCAGTTCATTGAGTGAGGACAGAGACTTTAGTTCAAGGTTACTTTTAATAGTGTAATAAAGTACTTATATTTTTGGAATGATCAGAAGTTGGTAATTTCTGCTATCCCCCTATTATGAGTTAATCGTTTCATTCAACAAATATGTACATGTATCTGTCAACATTTTAAGCACTAAGAATTTAAAAATGATGACTCCACTGTTCAATTTTCATGTAAACTTTGAAAGCAAAGACAAATATTAAGTAGATAATTATAAAGTGAGTATTCCATAAATAATAATGAGATATACACATTGGGATGCATAGAGAAGGAGATAATAAGAAACAGGCAAGAAAAGGAGCAAATGTGCTAAAGGCAGTTTGGTATGACATATCAGACATTAGAAAAACTGTGAAGAAGTGTTCATGGATACAATCCACACACTATATAATTCACCCCTTCCAAGTCTATGATTCACACTTTTGAAGAGTACATGTGATGCTGTGAAACCATGCTCTCAATCTAATTTTAGAACACAATAAAGAATACTTTGAAACACATTAAAACAGATACATGTTTGAGGTTGAAATACGGTTTTTTTAGGTAGAATATTTGAGTTTTGAGTAGAATACTTGAGTTATACATTGAGCTACCTAAAGGCTCTGTTCTGGTTTACTTGGCATTTATCTCTTGGCACATAGAGTCATAAAAGACATGCAATTTTAAAATTATCCTTTTTTTTTTAACTTTGCTTTCTAGATAGATAGGCTTAAAAAAGTTTTCTAACTTTAGTAACATTCAGTGTCCAGCCGGGTAAAAAATGAAATTGTATATGGTAGCAAAATTAGAAATAGAACTTCATTTTATTCTGGTTCCAATAGACACAATTAGTATACTTAAAAGGAGTATACTGAAAAATGGGGGAAAAAAGTAAATTGGAGAAGAAAGCTTCGAGATGTGAATTATCCTAATGGATCACTTGTATACAATGTGTCCTATACCACTTAAATCACAATTCATTGTGATATGAAGAAATTCTGGTAGAATTTTACCCGTGTTCATAGATGCCAAGTGATTCATGGAGAGTCTATGAAATTATCAAAATTATATTTTATAAATCATCTATTGTCTATCAGCTAGCTTTTCAGCAAGCCTAGGTTAACTGAAGAGGGTATATAGTGAAAATAAAATATGTTAATACAAAGCACTTTACTAAAGGAATTTAAAATGCATCAAGTGTTTGTGTAACCACAAATGTTAACCTAGGAACTTACTGTTAATAAAGTACTTTTAAGGGACCATAACAAATTCCTAAAAATCCCTTACCCTTGAGATATATAAATTTGTATTAATAATTTCTACATTAAAAGTATTTAAAATATCCCAAGACAACAATAAAATAGTAGAATTTGAATATTACAACAGACCTTTGGATTTATTCAGTAATATTGGGAGGCCCTACCTCTTCTTGAGTGCTTTTAGGTGTATTGTAATGTGTGACTCCTTGTCCCTTACAATCAGTTTTACTCTGAGTAGAAACTCAGTGCTTTAAAAGCTTGGCGCTTAGGACTAATGGTCTTACTCCATCCCTCTTGTCAATTTTTTTGTTTGTTTGTTTTTCGAGACAGGGTTTCTCTGTATAGCTCTGGCTGTCCTGGAACTCGCTCTGTAGACCAGGCTGGCCTCGAACTAAGAAATTTGCCTGCCTCTGCCTCCCAAGTGCTGGGATTAAAGGCATGCGCCACCACCGCCCGGCTATTTTTTTTTTAAAATTTATTTATTTCATTTATATGAGTACACTGTAGCTGTCTCCAGACACAACAGAAGAGGACATTGGACCCTACCCCATTGCATATGGTTGTGAGCCACCATGGGATTTGAACTCAGGACCTCTGGAAGAGCAGTCAGTGCTCTTAACTGCTGAGCCATCTCTCCAGCCCCCCCTCTTGTCATTATTAACTGTCATCCATGCTTGCATTGGTCTCCATAAGTTTTCTTACTAAATATATCACCAGGGAAAATATCTACTTTTGCTATTTATTGTAAAATAGTTGAGAAAGTGTTTATTTGCCTGGTCTGAGATATAATTTATGTCTGCTAGTGGCATTATATAATATGATTTTAGATGATTTATGGAGTTATTATTTTCTGTTAATCAGGTTTCAGAGGTCATGTAAATTAGAAAGCAAAAGCTAATACATCCTACATTTTATTTCATATCATTTTGTGTAGGATAATATACAGTTGGGGTTTGGTTTTAAGAACTGAATCAACTTACCGGGCACATTTTAATGTCATTGATCCCCACGTCTAAACATATCTGAGTAAGTGCATTTACACAGAAAATGCATGCTTTCAATTCTAGTCTACTTGTGAAAGAAGTAACCATGTGGGCATTATCTTTCTCTGGAACAAAATGAAATGTCAGATTAGGAGAGTATTAATTGTCTAAAAAAAAAAAATCCTTAGTTTCATTGACTGAAACACAGAGCCCCTCCTATAAGTTTCCCTGCCTCAGAAATTCAGGAACACAGTATGAAAGCAGATTTGGTAGAGCAGAATAAATCTAGGTCAATGAGGAATGCTCTCTTTCTAGCCTATTCACAGTGACATCTTTCATAAAACTTAAATGAGCAGTAAGGCTCACAGAAGAAAGCTTTTGTAGAAAAAAAATGTAGCAGATGATGGAAAGCTTCCAAGAGAAGCAATCCACTCCTCGAGATTTATTCATTTAATGACCCTTACTACAGCTTTTTTTTGTTGTTCTTGTTTGTTTGTTTGTTTCTGTTGAATATTCGCCTTCTATGGTCAGTGGCTAAGAGGTTCCAGAAGAGGGTGATATTTCTTTCGAATTCACAGTATTGTTGAATAGGTTATTCTGTTTACTTGGATAACTCTTGAGATGCACTTCAATTAACTTGTCAAGATTTCCTTCTCCTTGAAACTAACTGAAGATCAAACTAGCCTGAATGAATGATGTCTCAGTGTAAATATGCAACAGACAACACCCTGTAGGCTGTGTGTGCATGTGTGATTTTTATTGACCAATCAAAACTGGCCCAAAAAATCCAAAGGAAATATGTACAATAACACCTGTCTTAGTTAGAAATATGCACACATGTAAAACAATCTTTGGCAGTACATCTCTGTAGACATACAACAAAGTGATTCTAAACTTTAAACTGTACCTAAACTAGGAAAATAAAACTACAGACGAAGAAAGTAGTTGCTGTCATAGAAAGACAGAGATCTTTAAAACCAAAATCTAATAGAGAAATATCATTGCATAAAATAAGCTGCTAGAAACCGTAACAAGGACACCCACATACAACTTTCCTAGTAATATTAAAATAATTCAGTTAAGCAGTGTCCAAAGCACTACTCCTTTCTGTTTTTAAACAGTTTTCATGTTAATTTTATCATGTAGCATTCTCTACATCGCTATGCAGTAAACCACACCTGCAAGGAAGCTTAAAAGAATAGTATCTTTTTAGACTTCTCACATTGGGCCCAGTGGGCAGTTGCTTCTCAGGGTCTCAATCTGAGTGCATCAGACAGTGGGTGGAGCCGTTTCCGGGTCTTTTGCTCTTGTGTCTCCGATAAGTGGGAAGGACTGAGAGAGCAATGATACCTGTAATGGCCTCTATCTTTCTCCTGTAAAGTGGTGCACGTGGCTTCTCCATGAGGCAGCGAAGTTTCCCAGAGCTAAGGGTGCCAGACAGACTGGCAGAAGTCACATAGTCCTCCTTAATCTGGCTTTATAGGTTCATCAGAACTATTATAAAGCTCACATAACTTCAAGGAGAGGAGACAATGCTTGCCTTGATCTTTTTTATTTTTTAAGATTTATTTTATTTATATGAGTACACTACGGCTCTCTTCAGACGCACCAGAAGAAGGCATTGAATCCCATTACAGATGGTTGTGAGCCACCATGTGGTTGCTGGGAATTGAACTCAGGACCTCTGGAAGAGCAGTCAGTGCTCTTAACTGCTGAACCATCTCTGCAGTCCATTGCCTCGACCTTCTAAGTGCTGGAATTGTGCTAGGGATTGAATCTTGAATCCACCCAGGCCTTACGCATGTTAGGTACATATCCTAACCATCTAAGTGGTGTTCCCAGCCCCGATCTCTACTGCTTGTTGGGGTAGTTGGCAAATGGGAGCTCTGCTTTTTTTTTTTTTTAAGATTTATTTATTTCATGTTTGTGGGTATACTGTCGCTATCTTCAGACACACCAGAAAATGCAATCAGATGCCCATTATAGATGGTTGTGAGCCACCATGTGGCTGCTGGGAATTGAACTCAGGACCTCTGGAAGAGCAGTCAGTGCTCTTAACTGCTGAGCCATTTATCCAGCCCGGGGCGGGGAGGGGGCTCTGTTTTAGTACCATTATGTGCTTATATTTCTCTTTATATGTGTTATCTTTCTCTAAAACTACAGAATTTGTCAGTACACACAATACAGACTTTCTAAACACAGCCGTCTTATTATTATAATTATTATTATTATTATATTGTTATTATTATTATATAGGCTGAGGATCACTGATTTGCTTAAACTTACTGTTTTTCCTGTGTAAATGTGTGTGTGTGTGTGTGTGTGTGTGTGTGTGTGTGTGCCATGAGAAGCATGTGAAGGTCAGAAGACAACCTGTGGATTCAATCTCTCCTTCCCTTCAGGTCAGGCTTGCATGGTTAGCACTTTACCATGTTACCAGCCTTTAGACTTTTGCACTTTAATATTATATACAACTTATTGTTTTCCTTCCGTAACTTTTTAAGTTACCAAGAGCAGATCTTTGTAACATGCACCACCCACTACACCTATCTGAGTTTTCTGAAACACTTAAAAACAATTTGTTTTAATTTCTTAAACATTCTACAAAATGTGTGGATCTGAAAAACATTAATGGGAACGTTTTCCTTTAAAAATGTAGTGATCACTAGGAGTGAAGAAGGGAAAAATGTTTTGTCTTAGAAAAAAGAAATCCTTACCTTTATATCAAATAAAAGTGAATTAAAAGCTTCTCAGTGGGGAAGTGAAACTGCAGCAGTTTTGTAAGTGTGTGCTCATTATCACTAATTAGATCACAGGTTCAAGGCTTTCCCATTCCTCATTCGAAACTTCCCTGCAGGATTTCTTTGCTGTCACACACTCGCAACATCTCTCATTGCTACTTCTTTTCTTTATCTAAAATTAAGTAATCCGTGATCCATCTAATAAAGAACTATATCTAACAGTTGTTTGAGATTTCATAGATTTTAAGTAACCAATTTGGGGAAATAATGATTTCTCTTCAGCATCTCACTCACCCATTACCAGTGAAGCTTCCACTAGCGGTAGCTGGAAACTAATGTGGACCTACAATGTGCAGAGAAATATGTAAATATTGTCTTCAACTGACCTTGAATATATCAGTAGCCTGACTCAAGACTAGACATTCCTAAGCCAGGCTTCCCCTAATTCCTGTTTAGTCTAATAGCACTTCTCTTCTACCAGCTTGAGTAAAATGGAGAACAAAGTCTGTTCTCCACAGACCTCCACATTTTCCACAGTCTGTTCTCTGTTATATTTTATAAGTAAGCATTTTTCTTTAGTTAACTGACAGGCAAATAATGATCCCAATTTGTGTAATATAAATACTGTATTTATTATAAAATCTATAATGAGAATGAAGGAGAGTGGTGGAGAGCTATTGTTTTCTACTTTCTATCCTGTCCAAGATGCATGTCTATTAATTAACCTGCTAGTAGCACACTTTTAAGGGAGGATAAGAATGTCTATATGTAAAGAACTTAGCTGTGAAAAGATTAGTACCAAGGTGGCATTTTTAGAGTACAGGAATAGATGAATGGATAGATAAGCAGAAGTTAATATTTTGTGGAAAACAAGATAATCCTTTTGATTTTTCCAAATCCTTATGCAATAGTGTGACAAGTGGGAATGTGCAGGCCTCATGGTGTAGCTGCAGATACTTAGGCTTTATTCAGACTGGCTGGTAACCATTCACTAACAGGGTCCTGTGCTAGGTCATTCTGCATCTTTTGTCTGTGTCGTGTCCCCTTTAATAATCACCACTGATGAATTCTAAGACTGACTTCTAAGTTTCACAAGCTCTAGCTAAGTCATACCCTGTCTTTAGTGATGAGATTAGTTAGTTAATGTAAGATTCTAAAAACCTTAATAATGTAAGAGCTATGTGTGTTCTGCTTACGCAGTGAGTGCATTTACTGGTACTACGTCTGGAATAGAGGAGGTCTTCAATAAATAATGTTTGAATCCAAATAGCATTGTTTCTCAGACAGTGTTAACCCCAGGGAAAAAGCAGTGAGCAGCTTCTTGATGCAGTGTATAAATTCAGCCACATCAGAATGAAAGATACTATAAGGAAAGAGGAGAATGAAAGAAGCCATAAAAGGAGGGAGAAAAGAAGGAAACAAAGCAAAATAAAAGCAAGTCAGTGATAATAAGGCCTATGTTGGAAACATTGTTCACAATGTGTAAATATTGAGCTGGTGTCTAACAAGAGCCTGGATCTCTATTGAGCAGTGTTTATGGTACTGGAAGTTACTCTGCATGCTACTAGAGGAGAAAGATGAATACTGATACAATTACAAACCCTTTGCTCCAAAATGGTGACCTGCCTGCAAGATATGCTTGTATAATAGTGGCAAAATAGTGGTATAAGACTAGCCAACCATTACCTGATTGGATATAAGGCTTACTCAATGTAGGGAATCTGTACCCAACACTGCTTGAGTACCAAGAACCTGAGGCTAGATAGGCCATGACTCTTAATGACTATGGGAATGCTGCTATTCCCATAGATCAGCATTTCACTTAACCATTACCAGTGAAGCTTCCATTAGCCATATCCAGAAACTAATATGTATGTTGTGATTATAAAAAGATAAAGGGTATTAATATATGTCCTATGGTGGTGTGGTGAGGTCTAGGGGAAGAGGGTGCCTCTGTGGGTCCATGCCAAGGCATCCCTTCCACCTGAGGGAATATGGTATAGCATAGAATAGAGTTTATTTATGGCATGGGGAGGGGAGTGAAAGGGGTAGTAGAGGCAGAGAAAGGCAGAGAGAGAGAGAGAGAGAGAGAGAGAGAGAGAGAGAGAGAGAGAGAGAGAGAGAGAGAGAGGAGAAGAGAAGAGAAGAGAAGAGAAGAGAAGAGAAGAGAAGAGAAGAGAAGAGAAGAGAAGAGAAGAGAAGTAGAGGCCAGCCATGACCATGTGGAGGTGGGGGAGAGGGAATGGGGAGAGAGGGGAAGCAAGAGAACAAGAGGCAAGAGAGAGAGACAAAAGTAAGAGAGTAAGAGAGGCAAGAGAGAGCGGAGCGGGCAAACAGCCCCTCTTAGTAGGCCAGGCCTACCTGGCTGTTGCCAGGTAACTGTGGAGTGGAGCTTAGACAGAATCTTAACAATGTATATCTACAAAGTGCAGAGAAATGTGTAAATATTGTTTTCAACTGACCTTGAGTCCCTCAGCAGTCTGACTAAAGACTAGACATTCCCAAGCCAAGGTTCTCCAAATTCCTGTTTAGTTTTTTAGCTCTTCTCTTCTACCAGTGTAAGAAGATGGAACAGGAAGTCTGTTCTTTGCAGCTAAAGGCTCGGTTTGTTCCTTAGCCTTTGCAGAGAGCTGGATCCTCTTCTTGCTCTTCTGTGATGTCTGTGTGGCCTGCATTGTGGAGTCTGAGCTTGTGATCTCTGTGTGACACAGCAGTGGGTCTATTTGCTTATCTGAACCACGCCTTTACTGGGAAATTGAGTGGCAGCCTGGGAGGTAAGACTAAAGCCTTGAGATCAGTAAGGACCTCATGACTTGTGTTTACTCTGCCTTCAGCTTGCTGTGATCACAGCATTGCTCACACCGTCCTGCCATGAGCTACCCTGTGCAAACAGAAAAATATGACCTAGGCATTCTGTGCCCACCACTCCTTCACCTTTTACTTTTTAAAAAATTACTTGCCTTTTCTAAAGAGTGTATATATGTATACATATATACATATATGTATATGTACACACACACACCACACACACACACACACACACACACACACACACACACACACACACACACACACATATATATATATATATATATATATGTATTTCATGTATAGAAAGAATAGGTCATTTCTTTCCCTCAATCTGTGCAACAAGATTTCTTATGTCATAGGTTATAGTCCTCTGCCTGGATGACATAGCTGCTCCTGCAGAAAGCCATCTTTGAGGCTGGAGGGATGGCTCAGCAGTTAAGAGGTCTTGATGACTCCCACATACACATGGAATACACACTCACACATACACACACAAATGAGTAGGAATAAGAAAATATATACTGAAAACAGTAATCTTAAAGAAGTCCACATTATTGGTAATGTGGAGGAAAAAGTGTGTGTGTGTGTGTTTGTGTGTGTGTGTGTGTGTGTGTAAGTTTGTATTTGATAGAAAACCTGAAGAAAGGAATATTCATGCTTTCTAACTATCTTTATAAAGTTTTTTTTAATAGTATTTCTGGGAATGTCAGAGCAGCCTTATATTGAAAGATACTAGAGATTCAGAAAATAACACCACCACAAAAACAAACAAACAAGCAATGAACAAACCACCACCACCATCCACAGCAACAAAACCAAAACTGAAGTTAAACCAACCAACCAACCAACCAAATAAAAACCAAGCCTGCTGTTTATTCTGGCTGTCTGCCTTCTACATAGTTTTATAGCAAGCTGCTTTTGTCACCTACAGTCCTGGAAAGGTGCACAGACACCCTGATACTGCATCTAATTAGTCACATGTACGCTTGGGCCATGAGACCTTTAGTGAAAACACAAAGTCAGTCATATTCTAGACGAATTGCAATTGCAGTAAACACATCAATGCTTCATATATTGATCTGTAAGTATAGACTATAATGACAATAATAATTACATATAAATTATTTAGTAATTCTTAAGGGTATATAGAATACTAATGATTCAAAATCAAAATAATATTGATAACTAGTGATGAAGGAGGCTATCATATGGATACAAAGTGTTTTTATTATAATGGTCAAAATATACTAAGTGAAAGAAAATGGAATGTTTGAAAGGAGACTCAAAAGAATGGAAATTCAAACATAGCAAAGAACATTGCTACTGAGCTGAAAAGCATGAATTGTTGTTAAAATTGTTTTCTTTTCAGATCTAGATAAATCAACTCTGTCCTCAGACCATACATAGATTCTAAGTAGGTGGATGGAGAGATGCCTTTTTTTTTATTGAATATATTCTTCATTTACATTTCCAATGTTATTTATACCCTTTCCCAGTTTCCCTCCTCCCAGAAAACCCCCAACCCATCCTCCCTCCCCCTGCCTCCAAGAAGATGCCCCTCTGCCTAGAGAGATGTCTTAATGGTCAAGAAATTACAAAGAGAATGAAAACTTTATAACTTTCAAAATACCCAAATATTTTTATTCTGTTAATGAGTTAAGGGAAGATTTACAAAAATAATATGCATAAGTTTAAAATCACTAAATATATTGTTGTAAATGTATTGTACTTAATTTTCCAGTTAACAAATTTTGATTTTTTTATGCTAATAATTTATATATACATACATTCATATAAAGATTATCTATATTCAAGATGTGCACATAGGCTTAAAAAGTAAGTTTTGATTTTTTTGACGGTATCATTTCCCCTTGCTCTCCTCCCTTCAAACTCTCCCATATACCAGTCCTTGCTCTTTCTCAAACCCATGGCCTCTTTCATTTTTAATTAATTGCTGATTCATACATATAATGTATATATACATATATACATACACATACTTTTAATATATAATAAACCCTCCTTAGTCTGTATAGAATTGCTTGCATGTATTCATGGTTGACCATTTGGTACTGGATAAGTGATTGGTGTGCCTCTCTCTAGGGAAGACTGTCCTGCTTTTTGGGTTCCTTATTTGTCTGTAGTTCTTTGAAGAGTGTTGGGAGGCTGCTGGAGTAAACCTCAGGAGCATTGCTTTCTGAAGCAATACTTTTCAAGAACTACATTTTCCTTGAACTGTCAAAAATTAGTATAACAAAATTATGGAACTGTATGGTCATTTACTTAAAAGTCCTTATTTACATAAAGGATATGCTCTTTTCATTTTACAGTCAGAGTTCACTGAGAGTATTGAGTAGTACAGACAATGACTGAAAAATTGCACAAGTTGCTTATTACTTGATATGAAGAATAAATAAATTGATTTAATACATGCAATGGCATCATGATAATTTGCTCAAAAGTTCTGTGGTTTGTAAATGAAATGTCCCCTATTGAATTATGCTATTGAGGGCTTGTCCTCAGAAAATATGTATTCAGAAGTAGAGTGTTGGAAATGATTGGATTTTGAGGACACTAATTTTATCCATGGGTTAATGAATGGATTTATAGCCAGTGGGCTGTTCAGAAGAAGTAGTCCATTGTAAACATTCCTGTCATAAATGCATTGTATCTTGTATTTGGTCCCTTGTTTCACTCTGCTTCCTGGCCTAATGATGTTCAGCAAAACTATAGGTCCAAAGCAATGAACTCAGTAACCAAAGACTAAAACTTCAAAACCTAAGACCCCAAGTAAATCCTTACTCCTTGCATTTGATTGTCTTAGGTATTTGTCAGAAAGAAAGAAAACAGACTAAATGAAAATGTATTTTAAAGTACAGGTGTGTGTGTGTGTGTGTGTGTGTGTGTGTGTGTGTGTGTGTGTTTATGCATGTGCATATATGTGCACTTAAAAATTCATAGAAATTTGTATTAACCTTTAAAAGCAAGCTAGACTTCTAGGTCTTTTGACTATGATCAAATATAAAGTTAAACCAGTATTTGATATTTAGAAAACTAACAGCAAATGGATATTTGATAAGCAATTTAAATAGACTTTTCTCCACTTAATGAGATTGGATTTCATTATCATATTAGTTTCAAACACTAAAATAATTCTACGACTATTTCCATTTAAGTAAATGATTCCCTGAGCCATCTGTGTCCTTTGGGGATTAAAGATGAATGGGAATCTCTCTATAACTTTCCATCAAAATCCATTAAGGGCCATGCTGCCTCCAGAGCTTCTGTTACATGTGATGTTGGTTAATGTGCTTTTAGAGTTAAGTGCATGTGCCCCAGCCAAGCACTAATTTGTTACAAAGAGATCACTTGCAGCAATTTTTCTTATTTTCTTGCCTCTGCCTCTCTATCATGCAGTTCATTAGAACTATACAACTAATGTCTTTTTAATTGGAAGTGTTTTAATTGGGAATACAAATTAATCACTAAAGGGTCATTTTGTTGTGATGAATATTTTCTTTCTAAACATTTAGGTAGGGGAGTATCTATCATTTCTGTTTTTGCCTCACAGTTATGTATTTTTAGCTGTTAGAGAAGCAGTCACTTCAGAGGGTGATTCTGGTGTGCAGGGATGCCTTCAAAGCCTCAAAAATCACTGCTGAGAATCTATCACAAATACAGCTTTGGGTAAGAGCACTGACTGCTCTTCCAGAGGACCTGAGTTCAATTCCCAGCAACCACATGGCAGCTCACAACGTTTTGTAATTGTTATTCCAGGGGATCCAACATCCTTACATAGACATACATGTAATCAAAACACCAATGTACATAAAATAAAAACATCTGTGCAGAGGAGAAGGGGAGGGGCGGTCAGAAGGATTGTGGGAGAGGGTGATTGGGAGAGGGGCAGTGAGTGGGATGTAAAGTGAATAAGATTTTAAAAAAAGGGACTAAAGTGCCATTTGCACTCTGGTGACAGACACCTGGACAGAGGTAGGTCTGATCAGCCTGCAGAGGAAACTTAGGAATCCCAGAGGGTCTTGGGAAACTCAGAGTGCTGCCCAGGTGCCCTGACTTAACACCAAGTGCTCATTCCCAGTAGTGTTTCTCAAGGGCAGATGCCTACATCTTCTTTTCTCCTACCTCAGAACTTCAATAGTTGCCTCTCCCTGAACACGAAAAGCAGGCAAGAAGCACTTGACACTTGAAAATCGTATGAAGAGACAAAGCATATGCTTTCATCTGGCTCACTGATTCAGAAAGAGGGGCCCATTTGTCTTTTTTCCGGAGAACTTGCGGTCTCTCAGAGGTCCTTCTATTGTTGCCCTAACTCCATGCTCCCTTTGCCTTACATCCGAGAGAATGGTGTGCTTCACAGGATAGTCTGAAACTCTTG